>CM066741.1:5954464-7233214 GCA_033961575.1 Aselliscus stoliczkanus | reverse complement strand
CTGTCTCATTGACCACTGTGTCCCCAGGTTCCTGAAGAGTTTCTAGTAGATACTCAACAAGTATCTTATGAATGAATGAGAAGGAGAAGATCATATGGGTGAACCTATACTAGGCACTGGGCTTAGATATGAAAGAAATGGCCCCTTCCTCAGGGAACTCATGACAGAGGGAAGCATACGGTGGAGAACAGAGTCCAACTTGGAGGGATCAGATAAACCTTCTTGGGAGTTGACCTCTGAGCAAAATTGTGAAGAACGAGAGGGAGTTCCTTTATGGGAATAGGATGGCAGGTGGGGAGGAAGCTTGCAGAGCAACTGAATGGTGCAAAGAGAGAGAAGAGAGACCAAGCAAGAGAGAGACTGCTTGCAAATGGGCAGGTGGCACAGTGATAGGATATCCAGAAAATAAAATGGCAGCCTGCATTTGGCTTATATCTGGATCACACCTTCATTAACCAAAATGGCACCATCTTGCTATAAGATAATCGATCGGCTCACTGTTTATTCTGGAAGAAACAAGCCTGACTTCTATTCCCTCTTGGGGGATGAATTTTCATAAGTGCAGCCCTATTTCATCAGATTATGATCGCTGATTTATATAGAGAAGAAAGAGAACTATGTAACTCAAGGAGTCGATTTTGGTTATAACTGACGTCTGAGTGTTATTTGAAGTACTCAGAATTTAATTATGCTCCATGTAAATGGTAAATAATTTGAAATGTTAGGCAATGAGTGTATTTTCAAACCCCAGACCAAATGCCAGTGATGCAAATTACCATCTCCCTAAAACTCCCATAAAGAATAATTAAGGACAACAGTATTTGTTTCTAGACTAATCTGTTTAATATCTAATATGAATGATGTTATAAACAGCCCCAAAGGCGTGTTGCTACCTTGGGTCATTACAGAACATTTGGTTTCTGTTTAAGGACATGAGGCATCTTTTAAAAAATTTCTTTTCTTCTCATTGCAATGTGGCAGAACATGGATGAGTACCCCACTCCTTTAAAAAAAAATGGGTTGATGGGTGGCTGGAGAGATAGATAAAAGAGTAGATGTATGTGAAAGAAAATATGCTGAAGTATTAATTGTAGCATCTAACTATGAGTATAAGAGCATAGGTGTTCACACAAAATTCTTTCAAATTTTCTGTATATTGGAATGTTTCCGTAATCAAATCTTGGGGAAATAAAACAGTGTCTTTGAATTATGGGATGGTTCGTGATCTCTTGGGATCCCAGAACCTGCTTGCCAACCTTGATTTCTCTCTCTTCTCAGTCTCCATGTCTAATGAGCCACCATGTCCTGTGGATTCTACATTGTGTGAAATCTTCAGATGCCATCTTTCCCTCACCTGTTCCCATTACTCTTGCCTGGGTTATACAGCCACATTCTCTCTGCTGGTTTTTATCTGATCTCTCTCTGGTCCTTTACATTACTGTCAAAGCAATCCTCTATTTCTTCATTAAACACCTTTTGAGTATCTGCAATAATCACAGCACTGTGTCATGTGATTGGACCTCAGGCACACAAAGCTGGATTATAATCCTTGGTTTAGAACACACTCCCATTATTCCATGCAGGACTTGCTTTTGTTTTGTTAATTACGTTTCATAATTATAGTTAATTATTTTTAATAATATAACAAGCACCTCTGAACTTATGCCCCAAACAAAAGCTAAAATGTTGACGATAACGTGCATCCAACCATATGGTTCTCTACCAGCCCACCCCCCAGCCCCATCCCAACTCCACCTCAATCTTCTTATTGTATTTTTTTTTTTGAGATCAGTGTCACTGGCCTTTATATGTGGGACCCGAACCAGGGCCGCTGGCTTCCTAAGCCAGCGCTTAACCACCGCGCCACTTGCCCGGCCCTCTTCTTATTGTATTTTGATGTTAGTGATCTCTTTTATTTTATTTTATTTTTTTTCAGCTGAGCCCTCCTGCCACCTGTTGGCAGCTCAACAGCAACCCAGCTCGGGCTGGCATTGAACTGCCATTGCTCAGAGCTCAGCTCGCACTCTTGAGCGAGCTCTTAACCAACCGAGCCACTCGGCCGGCCCTTAGTGATCTCATTTATCCTCCATATCACTGAGCTTTAAAAAATTTCTTTTATCTTTTCTTCTTCCTTCAAGTAGATTTCCTTAAGCTTGTCTTCCAGTTGATTAACTCATTCTTTAGCTGTATCTGTTCTGTGTTTATTTATCCTGCTATTTCAACCATTACATTTTTCAGCTTGGTTGGTTCTTTTAAATATTTTCTTGTTCATGTTGTATATTGTTAATGTCTTCTTTTATCTCTTTAATATTAATGTTTAATAAAAGGCTAATTTTAAATTCTAAGCCCATCTGTTCTAATATTTTGCTTCTGTTGTAATCTGTAACCCAGTGTGTTTTCCTTTTAAAATGGTTGTATCCCTCAAATGTCTTGTTTTTTTCGGGTTCTGAGCTCAGTGTATCCAGGAGGTATTGGGCTACTCTGATGGGCACTGTGGATGGGCCAAGGCCAGACCCCCATGTCAGCTCCAGTGAGCTCAGATGGTAGGAGATGGATGAATGCTAGGATGGAGAGCCCCAGACACCAGCAGCCTACAGCCTACTGCTCTCCATTCAAAGCAGCTTTCAGACATCACTTTTTGCTGGAAGGCACATTAGGAGGAGACACAGTGGGTGTACCAAGGGGAGAGGTCCTCACCTCTCTTTGAGGAAGCAACTTCTCTGAGGTCAGTTGGTCCCCACCTGCTTTTCACCGCACCTCACAAGTACACAGCTTTGCCCTGCCCCGATTTTATCCCGACAGCATCTGGACCAGAGACCCAAGTTGGGTTATGAGGCAGATGCTGTTCACCCCAGGGTGTTGGTGGGAGGGCACCATGGCCAAACTCCTATCCCCCCTTCCAGTTTATCCTCCCACAACCATGCTGGGCAGCCTCTGCCTCCGCTCCCAGTTGTCCCTGCCTAGCCCGGTCTAAAGCAGCCCCCAGCCACCCCAGCGGCCACTCCCAGGTCCTCTGCTTCTCTCTCTGGTTCCTCCAGGGTGGATTCTGAGGGAGGGATCCACCAGTCAGACTAACTTAGAATATTGATCACAAATGGCAATGTTATAGGTACCTACCAATTTCTCTACTCACATACCCATTTCATAGAGAAGTTGCCACCTCATGCACTAGCTGCCCTGATTTTATAAGGTGACATCTTGTCCATCCCATCATCACAGCTGAAGGGAGAAGCCAATTAGACTCTTTACTTGGAGAATTTGAACCCAAAGACGCTGACACTTTCAATAGGTGTGTTGGGTGTTATTGAAGGTAATTATGGATAAGGGTGGGCTCAGGTCTTTCATCTGGGTATTTTCCTCTAAGTGCTGTTTGGGAGCAGATTTGGATAGTCATTTTCCCATTCCAAGAGCCTGATGAAGCAGAAAGAGCCATCCTGCAGTGAAAGGCATTCAGAGCATACCTCAGCCCCAGAGAAAGAGGCTGAGACAGAGCTCATGTGGCCGGTGGCAGAGGGCAGACATTTGGAAGACAGGGTGTGAATTCTAATTTTGCTGCTTTCAAGCTGTGAAACCTTGGGAAATTTTCCTTAAACTCTTGGAGCCTCAGTTTCTCCATCTGATAAATGGGGTTGGTACCTCAGAGAGGTTCTGTGTGGATTAACTGTGAGATAATGCAAGTAAAGCATTTCAATACAGTGCCGGACACACAGCAGGACCTCAGTAAGTATTTATTATTTTGTATGTGTTGTCAAGAGAGAGTGTTTCTGGTGTTTTAACTTTCTTATTATTCACCCTTTTGAGTTCTATTCTCTGCCCTTGATTCTTTCAATTAAAGTCCCCGTTAGCTCAACCTACTTTGAGTGGGTTTCTGTTTCTGAAAACCAAATGAGGATTATGAGTGCCTGTTGGTTCTTGGCCTTGGCTTCTGTTCATGGCTCCCATATTGGCATCCATTCCACTCGGCTCTTGGTGTTTTTTTATTTAAATACTTGGTAGGTAACCTTGATTTTTGAAGTTCAAGACCATCCTGGACTTCCCTCATAGGACCTGGCATTCATGTAATCCCAGCTTTTTCAGCCCGGGCCCCTGGCCTTCCTCCCAATTTTCTCTTGTCACTTCACTGCCAAGACACTGATTCCCATCTCTTTAAGCTTCCTCAATATCAGAGCCTCCAGCATCAAGGAAATGAGCAAAGGTACAGAGCGGCAGAAAGAAATGAAAGGCACATTCAGTATCTGCCATGGTGAAAACCGAAGCCCTGGAATGTATTCAATCATCTTCCTTGTCGAAGAATTTCATGTGAAACCACAGCGGCCTTTTATTTTGCCCCCAAATATGAGCTCAATTTGCCCAAGTTCTGTGAGCAGTCAAATTCTCTCTTATTTACTGATATCTGTATGAATAAAGCTGAGGAGTCAGGGACAAGCTACTCAATTACGTCTCCCTCTCTCTGTCAATGTGGGAAATGGGATACTTGCCTCAGATTAGAGCTGTGCTCAGGTAATCAGCTTTTGAAAATGGTTTTTGAGATGATCTTTAGAATATCAGGAAAAAAAGACTTTTTTTTTTTTTCCCTCCACACAGGAGGGAAATTGATTCTTCGGGTTTGAAGCTTAGGGTTCTGGAAAATGCTGCTGAGCGTGGATAAGAATGATGGTTGCCCTGTGTTATCCAGATAGCCTCCAGTTTCTTGGGCGTGCCTCTGTCTAATGTGCTTCTCAAGGTCTGCTCCTCCAACTCTAATTGAGGGACTCCTTTGGGCTCCTGGAGCCACTTTACCTGGGCGCCTACAGGCCTTGAGTAGCTGCGTGATGCAGGCACATGCATTCTCTTACCTTAAGGTGGAGTTAATCATCCAGAGCTCCGTATTGCATCAGGCTGAGGCTGGCAGCTCCCCTGAAGTGGTCTCTTGCTGTTTGTTTCCTCCCCTGTCCTGCTCTCCTGACGCCCTTACCAGTTTCTCCTGCGGGCACTTCCTTTATAACGTCTTGCACATGACCGGAATTGCACATGAATCCTCATCTCAGGGTCTGCTTCTGGGCCATGTTTGTGTCAGAAGGAGGTGGTATTGCGTGCGGATGGGGGTTGGAAAGAGCATAAGCTCTTATTTGTTGGGAAGCCTTTGGCAAGTTTCTGAAAGTCTCCCAGCTTCAGTTTGCTCATCTGTAAAAGGGGAAGAATGTGATCACCTTGAGACATTGTGAGGTTGGACATGTCATTGGCGTGGTCCCCGGCCCACTCTATACATTTCCACTCTTACTAGTATTTGTAATTGGAGGGGATGAAACTAGAGGCAAAGAGTTCATCCAGAAACAAACTGCCTAATCAGAGAAATGTGAGTATCTGAGTGGGTACCCCATGCCATTATATGCACTTTGGCCTTTGTACGTATTCCCTCCCCCTCGAAGGATTTGGGCTGACACTCAGCCAGCGTGGTGGGCAGTGCTGGAGCTTCATGGAATACATAGAGTTTTAACCGCGTTTGCGGCCTCCAACTCTGGACTTTCCCATGCTTTTCTTCCAGCAGGCAGCACCAGTGGCTTTTGCTCAGAGGACTTTCCAGGCTGCTACTGCAGCTGTTTTGTTTTGCTTTGTATCCTGTTCCCAGGACAACCCTTAACTAATGCCTTCCGGGTGCACTCATATGAAAGGCCGGCACTCTCGCCTCAGATCGGGCCAAGCAGGGCCAAGATTTACCCTCCAGACGCCCCTGTGGAAGCAGGTTGGGGTTGCCATCTGCGGACCTTTGATTAAAGTCCTCCTCCCGGCTGGGCTTCCTTCCGTTCTCTGTGCTGATACAGTTGCTTTTGACTGTTTTGTTTATCTGATTGCTTGTTTGTTTGTTTGTTTCTCCCCCTGAGAACAGTTTCTTAATAAATCACCCACATACCAATTCTCACCTCAGTCTACTTCTAGGGAACCCAGTCGAAGACAGCTTGTATGCACCAGAGTGCCCATCGTGGGTATTAAAATATGAAATACTTCCATGCCAATTGGAATAGAGCCATGGTTGTGGTATGGCAAGTGTTGCCTGCCACCCTGGCCCTTGCTTTGGATCCTATAAACTTTTCCAAGGTTTTAAAAAAAGGGTATCAGCTGGGGATTTCTAGAACCTTCTCCGTAGCTCTGGCCAGTATCCATTCTGCTTGGGCAATAGATGCATGTCAGGGTTGTTATTTTGTCTGTCACCCTGTCAAGTAGGCACACATGGGGTTACTCAGAAGTGTGTGTGTGTGAACGCCAAGCATTGAGAATGGCAGTCAGGCTGCCCCAAATTTATCATTTTGTGGTGGCATTTCTCCTGGACATCACAATGCCTCCCTTGTTCAACAAAGGCTTCGAGCACTTTCGTCTGTGCCAATGTCCAGACTCTTGCCAGGGAAGAGGAAGAATTGGCTTCTGTTGGAAGTCTGCTCAAAACCACGGGCCCTTTCAGCTGGAGGATCACCCAGAGTGACCTGAGGGGGCTTCTGGGCCAGCAGGTGTTCAGGCAGAATAGTCACAGGGAAGACACCTGTCACCTGTGTGCTGCGTCAGGTGAGGCTGGGAAAGAGGGTGCTCAGGTGTCCAGCTGCGCCCTCAGTGATTTCATTTTTTCCTGCACCTGTTCAATGGGCAACCTTCCTTCCTCCCTCTGCTCTCCTTTCCCTCTCTTCCTTCCCTGTCTTCCTTCCTTCTCTTCCTCCCTGCCTCCCTTATTTCCTCCCCTCATCTCCCCTCCTCTCCTGTCCTCTCCCATCTCCTCCCTTCCCCTCCCCGCCTCTCCCCTCTCCAATTTATTTTTCTTTCTTTCTTTCTTTCTTTCTTTCTTTCTTTCTTTCTTTCTTTCTTTCTTTCTTTCTTTCTTTCTTTCTTTCTTTCTCTCTCTCTCTCCCCCTTCCTTCCTTCCTTCCTTCTTCCTCCTCCCCTTTCTTCTTCTTCTTCTTCTTCTTCTTCTTCTTCTTCTTCTTCTTCTTCTTCTTCTTCTTCTTTTCTCTCTCTCTCTCTCTCTCTCTCTCTCTCTCTCTCTCTCTCTCTCTCTCTCTCTCTCTCTCCTCGCCCTTTCTAGATAGGGAGAGTGGGGTATTATTTTTGGAAATGATTTAGAGTTTCCTTTCCATTTAGAAAATGGATGAATTACTCTTCATAGCCATGAGTCTTTTATGGTTTTGGGGGTGGTGGTGAAAAACAATGCAAGTGTTTATCTTGATTTCTGAGAAAGTTTCCTCTAGATCTGGGTGGTGATGCTGAGGGAGAATTCAGGTGTGGTGAGATCCTGAGCCCTGAAGTCTGCCCAGACCGAATACCGGAGGGGATGGCTGAAATCCCACGGGTCTCCATCTGCAGGTCAGAGAATCAGACTTCCTTTCCAGGATCCATACTTCTAGCCACCTAGATTTTAACTGTTGCCACTGTTAACAGTGTACCACCCTACCAGGTTCCCCTTATTTTGTCCTGCCAACAACTCGTTGAGGGAGATGCATTACTATTACTGCTCCCATTTTACAGATGAAAATATGGAGGCTTAGAGAGGCGAAGTAACCTGCCTGGGTTCACATGTCTTGCAGGATCTGCAGATAAAACCAGGAAGTCTGACTCAAGGGCCTGAGCGCTGACCATGACCTGATACTGTTTCCCCTTCTCCCTAGATGGTACCACCGTCATACGAAGTGTATTTGTGTCTTCCATATCTGTCTTCTCCATGGGATGCTGAGCAGCTCGAGGCCAAGGGGCTGTTTCTTCGCCATTTCAGTGTCCTTAGTACCTACCCTCCAGATATATTGGTACTGAAGAAAAGAGAGAATTGTGGGCAGGAAGAAGCACTGTGATAAGGCCTGGGACGCCTAGGAAGTCTCGATGGGGCTCAAGACTTGTTGCCTGTCATCCCTTTGCATCTGCTCCTTGACCTCTGCCACGTTCAGAATTTCGAAAGGACTAATTCGAAATTGAGGAAGGTGCTAGTTCTATATTTGGAGTAACTTTTTAAGAAAGCAGTTAGAGCTGCCATTTGGTGGAGCGGTTGTTGGTGCCACCTGGCACCCTGCTCAGCTTGTTGCACAGCCTGGGGACCGTCGCCCAGCTCTGATCGATGCAGAAGTGAAGGCTTAGTTCCATGAAGTAAGCAGCTTGCCCAGAGTTACAATAGCACGTACGTGGTGGACCCAGGCTTCATCCCTACGTGGTTGGTCCCCAGTCTCCCTATTCTTATACGCTGAGCTAGTCTACTTGTTTACATACATCAATAGTCAGAGATGCAAAATGGAAAGGGAACTGGCAGAAAAAGGCAGCACGATCCAGAGTCCAAGTGTCTATATTCTTTCAGTATGTCGCCAGGGCCGTACCCACAATCCTCTGAGATTCCCCTCCCGTGACCCGGGACTCCTGACTCCCCAGGCTCCAGCCCAAATGGGCCACAGGAGACACAGTAACATTCCCAGGTCCAATTCCCAATGCCCCTTCGTCAGGCCCTTCATTGGTAGTTTGAATTGTTAGACAGTTAAACTCTTCATGGCTGTTGACACTTCAAAGTACTGTTGACTTGAAGCTCTCTCATCGTCCTGTCTAATTCAAATCACATTTTTCCACAGGTCGTCCCCTTCTGCCAGGTGGATTTTTCAGCCCTGTCTTTATTCTGTCACTAACCGAGTTCTGCCCGATGCCAGGTCCTCAGCCATCAGCGATCATTCATTCTTAGGCAGCATCTCTGCCCAGAGAAATTAGACTAGCTCTTTCTGGCTTGGGGTTGTGTATCTGGTTTCTTTTTAAGAAAAAGGTTTTAATTAAACAGGGAGTATCTGTTAATGAGCAGTAACCTTTAACTGAATACTTACAACCTAGCAGGCACCATGCTAAGTATTTTACTTGCATTAATTATGTCTTTTACTTTTTACCCCTCTGCAGTTGGCACACGGTTATACCTTTGTTGTAGATGGCGTGTTAGTCAAGTTAAGAACTAGTTAGAGTAAGTTGGAGCTACAAAGCAGCAGTGCTAGGATTTAAAGCCAGGTTTTTTTAGACTAGAAATCCATTCTCTGAGCTTCTAGAACCAATAGATGTTTTGAAAAAGGAAACAAAATCTGCTTTTCACTCTACTACCTAAGGATAATCACAGCAGGCAGTTGCTTTATTTCCGTCCATTGTGGTTTTCTAAGAATATGTGGCTAATTAAATAATTTTGTGCTTTGCTTTTTTTCACTTACCATTTTAGTATGATTAGGCTTCCATGTCATTAAATACCCATTAAAAGCAACATTTTAAATGATTACATAATATTTTGCCGTATGAACAGACCATAAGTTACTTGACCATTTTATTATACTTGGACATTTAGATGGTTTTAAAGTTTTATTCTTAGATCATTGGTTCTCAGTGGGGATATGCCCCCCTGGGAACATTCGGCAATGTTAGAAGGCAGTTTTGATTGCCATAACTGGGTTGGTTGGGTGTGCTCTTGACCTCTAGTGGGTGGAGTCTAGAGATGTGCTAAACATCTTACAATGCATAAAACAGCCCCTATAGCAGAGGATTGTTTGATTGCAAATGCCAATCGTGCTGTGGTTGAGAAATCCTGATCTTAGATATACCATCATGATGGACACCCTTGTCCAGTAAACCAGACATATTTGACGGGCAAATCTATGGTTGTCTTTTGGTTGATTCCTAGAAGGGGAATTTCTGAGTCAAAGATTATCACCTCTTTGAAGGATGTTGAAACACGATATCAAATTGCTTTCCAGAAATGTAGAATTATCATTCTTCTGACACCAGTTTCTATTGCACCCCACTCTTAACTAGCATGGAAAATTATTAGGCTATAACCCTTTGTTAATTTGAAACTCCTCCGAAAAGCTCTCTGGTTGTTTTAATTTGCATTTTCTTTGCTTATGAAGGAGTGAGTACCTTTTCTTATGCTTATTAGTTGTTTGTGTTTCTTTCTTCTGAATTATTAGTTTATGGCCTCAGTTCATTTTTCTACTGAAGTTTTAGGGATTTTTAATTGATTGTTGGGGAAGTTTTCCTTTTCACACTTTTTTTTGTTTTGTTTTAATTTCAAAGGCAACTCAGAATATACATTTTTGCCTCATTATGCATAACTTATGAAATCTTGTTTGGTAAGAGCTGTCTAGTAGGATGACTGTGGGTTTTTTAGAGTCTTTCTCCTGTCAGATATAGAGGAGTCATTGAAAGTTGATACTATTCTTTGAAGATGAAAACATCTTCACCTGGGTGTAAACTAGCATCCTTTTCAATTGAAGAGAAGGAGATGAAAATGCCTGAAGTTTGGAGTGTGAATTGAAAACAGGACCTAGCAGTTCAAGACTGTTCTCAAACTGACAAGAGCCCTAGTCTCTGGCTCAGGAAAAAAGTTGTAATTGCTGAATAATTACTCAATTAACGTCACTCGATTCATTGCTCTAGCACAGGGGTTGGCAAGCTGTGGCTCGCAAGCCACATGCGACCCTTTGGGTCCGTATTTGTGGCTCTGAAGTAAAATTGAAAATGAAAATAAAACGATCATAGTTCCATTTATAATATTTTTAAAGGCTATTATTCACATAGTGGTGTTTTCATTTGTTTCATGGCTCTCGAATAATTTTTAAATTGTTGTGAGGGACAGGATTAGCTCTTCCGTCTCAAAAGTTGGCCGACCCCTGCTCTTGCGTTGCAAGAAAGATAAGTTGTGCCAGTCTTTTCTTCAGAGGAATTCAGAACAGTGCAGTTTTGAGAGTTCCAAGGGGTTTGAGATATGATCCAAACCCATATGTCCAAAAACACCCACCCAACGGCACTGAGATTATGGTGGTAGCATCCGAGATTATAGATGGGCTTTCATGGACCCAGTTCCTCTTTTTCGAATTTTTGTAAGTTTATTTGAACCAAATTGATGACATATACTGGGGAGCAAGATCTCAAATGCTCCTGGACCCATTTCCTCTTAGTAGTCTCACATTTATTTTAATGTACCTTAGGAAAAAAATCTATTTTATCAATCCTATGAGCTCATGGGTATTATTGATTTGAATGGAGGTAAAGTAGATATTAACTTAAAAACAAAGGTCATCTAGAATAACAGTGCCTCCATGCCTAGAGGAGTATGTGGCACATTGTAGGTGTTCAATGTAGGTGTTCAGATATTTGTTGAGTAAATGGATTAAATAGAAATATTAAATAAGTAATATCCTGGGTGGTCTGTAGACACTTCACGGTAAAAACTGTGAAGGTGGTAAGAGAATAAAAAGCTTGAGAAACAGTGCTACTAACATTCTTGACTTTAGAATTCTTTGAATTTTTAGGGGAAACATTTGCCCAACGTCACATGGGAAGAAAATTGGGTCTAGATTCCAGATTTTCTGTCTCAGGGGTCAGGGCTCTTTGAGCCATAATAAAAACTTGTTTCTGGTGATTTTATCATGGAATTTTCTTCCTCACTGCTGTTGTAGTGTCTCCAGGTGTCACTCTGTCCTTTTCGCTTTGGAAAATGAGTGGTGCCTTGCATTTTGGATGGGCATGCCTTCTGAGGACAGCCAGCATTTAATAAAAGCTCACCACGTCCCAGGCAGGCACGGAGCACTTCATGTGTTTTAGCTCATTGCTTCCTTCCCGCATCTCTGCGGGTAGGTTCTAGCATTATCGTCCCATTTCACAGCTGAGCAAACTGAGGCACAGAATGGTTACATCACATTTCTAGTGTAGCATTGTCGGTACCAACTATTTGGCTTGTTTGCAGGCACTGCCTCTGATATAATTCTCATTTTCATCTTGGAGTCTTAAGGAACTCATCTTGTATATATTTAGATCTCGTTTTCTTAAAGAGATTACATGTTTCCTGGTGGGGTTTGGGTAGAGAGGAGAATGGGACAGCCTCAGTCCTTTCATGAGGGCCCCACCGTGCCTACCCTCAGGTGTGTTTTCTGCAGGGAAAAGAGTTGACCTTCCCCCTTGTCTTTGAGGCTGGGTGAGGTTGCAGAGAACAGGGGCTTGACAGGTTGTCATAGAGTCTGAGAATACTTTTGGCTTGCCTCTTGAGAAAGCAGCATAGCACAATGGTTGATTGTGTGGACTCCAGAAAATAGACACATGATTTGTACGTGGGCTCTGATTTTTTTCTAGCGATGTGACTGTAGGCCCTTTACCTTTCTGAGATTCCGTTTCCTTGGCTTCACGTACCTAGATCAGGCATGAGAGTGACATAAAAAAAAAACATAGAAAGCTACTAGGTGCTCAGAAAAAGACAGTTTGGTGTTTGTTCAGCAATCAATCATCAGGCACCTACTGCGGGCACTGTGTTCAGTGCTGCTGACTTGGTGGTGGGCATTTACCCTGTAGCGGGGAGGCAGACATTGAACTGAACATTGCCCACCTATAATTTCAATCTATAATAAACACAGGTTATTTAAGAAACGAGTATGAGGAGTCCATTTAGACCAGGCAATCCCTTGCCATCTTGAGCAAGGGTGTTTTAAGATCTGCAAGGTGACTAAGAGGAAGCACAGGTAACCAGGAGAATGGGGAGCGGGTGAGTTCCAGGTGGGGGGACGGTACCTGGAATGCCTGGGAAATAGAAAAGGCGGGGGTGAGTTAGGGGCGTAAGGAAGGCAGGCCAGGGAGGTTGCAGCATGAATGAGGGCAGAAAATGGAGGAAATGAAGTTGCATCCCCTATGGGGTTCCAGGTCACATGGGCTAAAAATTCCCGGACTGCAGAGGGGGTCAGGGGGCAGCGTTTGGAGGACCTTAGGGGTTAGGGTATGGAATTTGGATTTCCCCCCAGTGCAATGGGAAGCCATAGGAGAGTTCAGCAGGAGCTGATCAGCACCGTCCACAGATCACTCTGGTTCCTGCGTGGAGAACAGATTGGAGGGGCCACCGGAGGCTAGTTGGAATGCTGTGTGGACATCCAGTCGCGAGATGATGGTGACTTGGACCAGACGGGGAGCAATGTAGATGTAGGGAAGTGATGGACCTGGGGTATATTTTGGAGGTCACAGAAGGCTGGATCCTTGTTTGGCTAACATTCACTTTCCCCTCTGCCACTGGAAGAATGCACTTCCTCACCCACTGTTTTGGGCTTGGTCACATGCTGTGCTTCGGCGAATGGAATGTGGGGAGAACCAACAGAGTACAGCCTGAGAAGAGGCTTTAAGAGGACTTGGATGTGTCTCCCAACTTCTTGTGTTGCTGTCATCTGCCATGAAAATGGCAAGCACCGGATTGGTGGTGGTGGTGATGGTCCATGGCTCTGGAATGATAAGACATGTGCTGTAGACCTGTAGACCAGAACTTTACCCCTACCTTGAGAATAAGCCCAGCAGAGTCAGGCAGAGCTCTAGTTGACTCACTGTGGTCTTCCGCTGCTAAGATTTTGAAGTTGTTTGTTACTGCAGCCCAAACCGACCCTGATAGAGGCAGACCTGGTGTGTGATCAGTGGGCCAGGGTCGGGGATGTGATGCCATGGATGAGGGGAATAGAGGTGTCAAGGATGATGGCCACACTTCTGTCACAGGCAGCTGGCTGGCTGGAGGTGCCACTTGCTAAGATTAAGAAGATGAAGAGTTCAGTTTTGTTCTTGTGAATTGTGAGGCAGCCAAATAGAGATATCAACTCTTGGGCTCACAAGAGAGTTCTGGGATTAAGATATCCTTTTTTTTCTTCTTTTTCTTCTACTGGCATGTAAGCAGTGTCAAAGCTACAGGAGTGCATAAGATCACTTGGCCTGTGTTTCTTGGACTTGGGTGTCTGTCTGAGTCTCCTGAGGATGCTTGCTAAGAAAGCTGCCTTGGCAACACCCATGGAGATTGGGACTCAGGAGGCATTGGGTGGGAGCCAGGGGTTTGCATTTTTAAGAATATTCCCCCAGGTGGTCCTGTGGTAGGGGGTCTGTGGACCACATTTGCAGAATACTGGCCTGAGGAGGGAGAGAGAGCTGTCTCAAGTCCAAATGAGAGCCCCTTTTGAATGTCCATCTGGCTTTCAGCCCAACAGAAATGATGTGTTTGGTTTCTGGATTTATGTCGGCTCTTTATCGCTCCTTCATTTGGCTTCTACCTTCACACCATGAGAGTTGCCGAGCCTCAGAGGGTTTCTTAAAGTAATCCCACGGAAGAAGGACTCAAAGAGAAACAAGGTGTTTGCATTCATTTCTATTAAATGTATTTGTTTATCATGTAAGGTCTGCCTTAAGATGATCTCCTACGCATTTTAGCAACCTCTACACAGTCCTCTGTACCAGCTGAGCTATCGAAGGGTACTAATAAGCATTTGAATGAAGCAGTTTCATCTTGTTTATTCATTTAAATGGTGTCTCGGCTGAGCTGCTTGAGGTGAGGACCATACACCACAGTCTCGTAATTCCCTCCTTTACCATGGTGGTCACTGGGGGCCTTACTGGCTAAGGGGCACATTGTGCAGCGCTCACTGTGCTTCCTGCGTTGTAGCTTGTGCCCGTGTCTCTGGTAAGGCCGATTGCATAATCCCTGAGAGATTGCAGGAAAGTGTAGGTGAAGTCTCCGGACTCCGGGAAGGCAGACAGCGCCAATTCCTGGATGTATCCAGGGCACAGAGGGCTGACACACACACACACTCTCTCTCTCTCTCTCTCTCTCTCTCTCTCTCTCTCTCTCTCTGCATGTGTTGCCCGGAACTCAGATGCTTTTTGATGCAAGTCTGAAACCGAAAGTTGCAAACTGGTAACCTAGAAGGGTGAGTTTGTCCTGCAGATATGTTTAATTTGGGCTTCACAATGTTTTGAAAATTAACTTAATTCCCAGCATTTAAAAAACTGGGAAGCTTTATATAAAATCCAGATTTTTGGCTCTCAAAAAAATTCAAATCTGGCAGTGCTGAGCCCGTTTTCCCACATAACAATAATCAGTTGGAGGTGAGTAACAGCTGTCCTCTTTTACCAGGGCTGTGTTCACCAGTTTGCTACAGCCCCACCCTTCCACACCCCCACACATCTACCTGAGCTTAATGCTCTAGCTAAGTGCTACTTACCATTTATCATCTTTTCTGGGCCTACCTGACTTGCTTTTTGTTATCACCATGGCACCCAGGGCCATTGCATTGCACGCTTCCTAAGGATCCCATTCATATAATAGTCTGCAGTTGTGCAGTGCTCAACTATGCAACTGAACTCAGAAGCCCTGCTGGTTTCTTTGGATCCTGGGTTGAAAAGCTAAGGGTCCTAAGGGTCTTGGGCTATGTCTCAAGGACCTCCTAGGGTGGGTAGGGGGAGGCTCTGAGGGTGGGGCCTTTGAGGGTGGGGCCTTTTCTCCACTTTGAACAGAAACGCTTCCTTTTGGTCGGTTATTTTGGAAGGATGCATAATATTTTTATTTTGGAAAAAAAAGTTTTGTGGCTAAGAAAATTGGGAAACTATGGCTGCCAAAATTAGCTTTATGTAAGGTACCCAGTGCTGAGTGCTCTGGGGATGAAACCACTCAGCATGCATGCTGTTGGCTTCTGCAGCTCCCCAACTGCCAAATCCTTAGGCCAGAATTTGTTTTCATCAGTGTCATTTGCATCCAGTGAGTTGCACCTACCTTAAGTGCACAGTTCAAGGAGTTTTGACAGATGCATATATCCCTGTCACCAACTCCCCTGACAAGATGAAGAAACTTTCCATCACCCACCAAATTCCCCTACGTTCCTTCCCAGTCAGCCCGCCCATCCCCTAGGGGGAAGCACCATAGAGGAGCTTTGCATGTTCCTGAACATCGTATAAGTGGAATCACAGCATATGCAGTCCTCTGTGTTTGTTGCTGCTTCTCCTCTTCCAGCTGCCCAATGCCAAGGACCCACTGCCTAAGGGTCAGGGACACTTTCTGCTCCTCCCTGGGTTTGCTCCCTGTCTCCAGAGATCCCCAGGGTGGATGCATTTACCTGAGCCGCTGGTTCTGGCTCTTGACTTCTCAAAGAATCTTCTCGAGAGCATTTAAAATTGCAATGCTCCAAATGAATCGATGGTAGGAAAAACAGTAGTTGATTCTGTGGAGTGGAGGGGTGGTTTGACTGCGACAGTCTGCAGGAGCATTCTGGAGTGACTAGGGGTTACATGGACGTATGCAACGTTAGGCTCATAAAATGGCACACTTCAGATTTTTGTGTTAAACATAAATACATTTTATCTCAAAAGAAAAAACACACATAGATCTTGAACTTCGGCTAAAGCGTGACATGGGTGTGGAAGTATTTTAGGGGAATTAGGCTGGTGTCTGTAATTTATTTTGAGATGCCAAAAAAATTAGTACGGATTGATGGGTGGATAAAGGGATGGATAGACAGATAAGTACGTGAGAAAGCAAGAATAGTGAAATGTTAAATATAGACGTTAGGTTGTGGCTATACATATCCATGATAAAACTATTTCAACTATTACATGTGCTTGAAATTTCTCATCATAAAAATGTAGGGAAAAATGCAAATCCCAGGATGCTCCCTCAGTTGAATGGATTCCATTGGTTTGGGATGGGGCCTGGTCATCAGTGCTTTATAAAGAACTGTGATGAGGGCTGGCCGAGTGGCTCAGTTGGTTAAGAGCTCACTCAAGAGTGCGAGCTGAGCTCTGAGCAATAGCAGTTCGATGCCCAGCCCGAGCTGAGCTGCCACTGAGCTGCCAACAGGTAGCAGGATAGTTCAGCAAAAGAAAAAGCACTGTGATGGAAAGCCACGGACTTGACTTGACTTGGAGTCATAGCATTTGGCTTTATAAAGTGCCAGGACCTTTACATGTAGGATCTCATTTAATCCTCACAACAGCTCTGGGTGATCAGAGAGGTGGTGTTGTCACACAGCTACTGATTGGAAGAGCCAGGCGTGGGAACACCATGCTCCCTCTCCCTGAACTGTGACCTTTTCTTAGTCCCCTTAACATGTGCCAGGCATGATAACAAGCCTGCAGAACGTTGCTGCTTCTCCCTGCAGTCACCCTAGGAGATCGTCATATTATCCTTATTGTGCAAAAGCAGAGGCACATAGAGGCTAAATCGCTGACTCACTTATTCATTCTGTTGATAAAAATCTATATGCCAGGCACTGCGCTGGGAGCTAGCGAGGCACTGGGGGGGCAGTCAGTTGGTTCCTGTCTTCATAGAACTGACACTGTAGTAGGAAGCTCAGCCGAGAAACGCGTCCTGGACTGCATGCTCAATGACAGTAGTGGGATACGCTACAGAAGTTGCATTAGAGGCTGCAATGTGTGCATCTAAGAGGGGCACGAGATCTAGCCTTGGAGATGGGGAGGCCATCAAAGAAAGTGTCCCTAAGAGAATAGCCTTGGGGCCGGCCGAGTGATGCGGTGGTTAAGCACTGGCTTGGGAAGCCAGCGACCCCGGTTTGGTTCCCACATATGAGGGCCAGTGACATGGCCCTCAAAAAAAAAAAAAAGAAAAGAAAAGAGAATAGCCTTGGACTGAAATCTGAAGAACTGGTTGGTATTGTCAAGGGCAGCCCATTCCAGTTGGAGGCGCAAGCATGTGCAAAAACTTCCAAGTGGGAGGGATTTCAGGAGAAAGAAGGCCAGTGTGACTGAAGCAGAGGGAGATGGGAGAGGCATGGTTGGTGCAAGACAGATCATGCAAGGTCTTCAGCACCGTGGGAATGGCTCGGAGCTTCAGCCCTAAGTCACTGGGGAACCGTGGGAGGGTTTCAAACATGGGAAGAGCATGACCCATTTTACTCCAAGTTACATAAGGTAGAAAGTGCCCAAAGCCACATTTAGACTTGGCTCCTTCTGCCCTCAAAGCCTTTGTTCTACTCCCTAAGCTTACTGGAACTCACAACTTTTCAAATGCTGATGTATTTTCTAAGAATTAGTTGCTTGGGCCATGTACAAAAATCCAGCCTTCTTGAACAGGCAAGAAAAATTCTCTCTATGATAAGGCAGAGGGCATAAAGGCAACTTGCAAACATCACTAACAATAACAACACATGATAATCAGAAGTTACGACATCCATGCCATTCTGTGTGGCAGGACTAATTCATGGGTGTTGGATGAGCAGTGTGTTTGCCACGCATCCTTTGTGACTTCTCTTACAGAGTGTCCTGGGAACACAAGGTGTTGGACCCAGCAGGACATAAAGCACGGAGGGCAGGTCAGGGTGGAGGTGTGTCATACGTCCTCTGCTTTATAATATTCGGAAGGTGCTAAGAAGAGATCTGTGGGTCTCTTCCTTAAGCCTGACTCAAAGGGGCCATAGAAAAAGCCCAGCTTTTGACAGATCTGGAAGGGTCACCAGTGACACTTTTGTCCATTTTAAAGAGACCCAGAGGAAGAATGCTATGCATTCAAGGCTCAACAAGGAGCTCATGATAGTTCAGGGGCCAGAAGCCAGTTGCCTGCTGGCCAGGTCAGCATGTTCCATATTTCCAAAGTCAAGGTGAAAGACATTGTCAATGGTGAGGACAGAGGGCTGGACTGGACCAAGTCCATGCTCTTTTTTGGGGGTGAAGGTAAGGATTTTGATTTTATTCTAAGAGCCCTGGGAAGCCATCGGAAGGCTTTAAGCAGAGGGAATGACTTGACCAGATTTACATCTTACAAGATCTGTAGATGCCTGGACTCGAGTGGAGTGGCACAGTCACCCAGGTGGGAAGTGATGGCAATTGAGCCTAGGGGTGGGATGGAGATGTTGCAAAGGGGATAGTTTCAAGAAATATCTAGGAGACACAATCAACAGAACCTGGTGACGGTTTAGTTATGAGGATGCGAGAGAGAGGTATCTAGGATGCTTTCCAGATTTCCGGGTTGGGCCATTAAGATGAATGAAGGTGCCATTCCTGAGATGAAGGTGACTGGTCTGTGGAGTTGGGGAGGGGAAGGCTTGCTCAAATGGAGGCGCTCTTCAGTTTGGGATGCTTGAGAGACAGCTCAACAGAGGTGCCAAGCCAGCTGTTGCATAGATGAGCCTGGAGTTCAGAGGGGAGATCAGTGCTAGAGATTTAAATTGGGGAGTTTTAGGAGGATACAACACAGATGCGATCAGCTGCTGAGCTGAGGAAGTGTGGAGAGGCTGGAGTGCGGTGAAGGACAACTGACACGAAGCACCTACTATGTGCCAGATCATCTCGCACCATGCAAGCACCATATGGGCGGATGCCCATTTTGCCAATGAGGAAAATGAGGCTCAGAGAAGTTAAGCCATTTGCCCAAGGGCACACAGCTCGGAAGTCTTAGTAGAGGTGGAATTTAAATCCAGGCCTTTCCCTCTCCTGCGTCTAAAAGAAAGCTCCCCCAGCTCAGTAGGCCCCATGAGGGTCCTGAGGTTGATTCTCACTGGACAAATCTAAGTACTTTCTTATCACTCAGGCCAGTGGGACCTGCTGATTGGCTAGGCCTAGGCCAAGTACCACCCCCTGAAACGGGGCACTGGTACTGGCCCCACTGACCACGTGGCTGGGGAGTGGGGGGGTGGGGCGCAGGCAGAAACTGTTCCCAAAAGAAGGAGGAGGACAAACAGCAGGTGCTCACCGAAAACAGACACTTTGCCCCTTGGGTACCAGCACTGCAGGGACTGCTGCCTGTCTGGAAAGGAGAGCCGCCACATGGCGGCTCTTGGGTGACCTCCATGTGTGAGCAGGGGAGGTCTGAAGCAGAGGGAGGCTCTTATTTCAGGGAGTTGAGCACAGAATTTTGGAGTCCTCTCCCATTGCAAAGTCACCCACAAAGGCATATGTCTCCCTGCAGCTCAGGCTACAGATGGGCAGTGAAGCCTCACACACACACACACACACACACGCACACGCACACGCACACGCACACACGCCCGCCCGCTCTGAGAGACTGACTTCAGACAAGCTTTTATTAGCTAGCATATCATCTGTGCGAAGAGGAGACTCACATTTGAGCATGTGAAGGAAAGAAAAAGAAGCCTGTCACTCTCTTTCCTTTCCCCTCCCAAGGGAGGGGCCAGAGTGACCTCAGCCACCTGGGCCTTTGCTCTGAACGCCTTCCTCTTGGCTTGCTCTCTAAACCTGAGAGAGGAGAGTTCCAACCACAGCCATCAGCCGTGAGAGAGACTCTGGGGGGAGCAGAAGGGTCGTACGCATCACCTGCCCCACCCCCGCCACCTATCAACATAGCAGTCAGCCCATGTCACTTGGTCAATATTTATTGAGCACTTTGTCTCTGCAACTTGTGGCTGAGGCCAAAGAGGATGCCAGTGAAGCAGGACTCAGAGCTCTGTCCTCAAGGACTTTGCAAGTCACCTGGGGACTTCATTCATTCATTCATTCATTCATCAGACATTTTTATCTGTCTTGTTCATTATATGTCTGGCCAGTACCCTGTGTGATGCCTGGCTCACAATAGGTACTTAGTCAATATTTGTTGGATGCATGGTGAGGGAAGAAATGAGACAATGAGGAGCATTCGGTCCTATGATGAAAGGGCTGGGAATCTGCTCGTTAGGGGGGACAGTTGCAGCCATCGTCAAACCTGATGTACTGTCCCTCTAGCCTACTTGGCCGCACGTCATGCTTGAACTCCATTGGCCACTCTCTGACCTTTGAAACGTACCCCTCCCTGCTTTCTCCTCCGCGTCCCTCCACCTCTCAGACCATCTAGCTCAGACTACTCTTTCCCTGCCCGTCCCTAACTGTAGGTGTCTATCGCTCTCTTTTTTGTCACCTTCCATCCCTTCTGTACACCTGCTGCCTCAGGGCCATATCCATGCTGAGGAGAACCCCAAATCATTCCCTCATTCGATCAACAGATATTTATGGGGTACTGTCCATGTGCCAATCTATTCTAGATGCTAGATACAATCCAATGAATATCACGGACCCAGTCCTTGTCCTCAGAGATTGTCTGTCTTTCACTCTAAACTCGCTCTCTCTCTCTCAAGCTCCAGACTCATGCAGCCAAATGCGTACTTGACATTCTATTAGACACCCAACAGGAAATTCGTCGTCTCGCCCACAGAATATCCCCTCCTCCTGTTTTATGGGTCTCACCAGATGGCTCTTCCCACCACCTCGTTCCCCAAACCAGAGAACGGGGACTCACCCTCTTCCCTTACCTCCCACGCCCAGTGGGTCCCCACTCCTCTGTCCTGCCCTTCTCCCGTGTCAGCCTCCCCTTCTCCACTGTCCCAGCGCAAGTTCTCTTGACTTCTTGCCTGGATTTGTTGCCTCGGTTGCCATATTGGTCTCCCCGCTTCTGTTCGGACCTCTTTCAACTTACCTCCCCACTGCAGCCAGAGGGACTAAGATCCCAATCATATCACATTTCTCTATTGCTCAAAGGCTTGAGGGCCGTTTATTGCCCCAGGGTGAGAATCCCAGCCCTGAGCCATGGCATCTGTCTCCGCTCCTGCAATTCTTACTGCACATGGTGCTGACATGTCTTTCTCTTTGAACCCCGCAATGGAAGGAGCAGTTTCTTTGTGTTCCCAGTCCTGGTGCTGGAGGGCGACTTGGGCAGACACCCTGCCGCTTGCTCTCCTTTTTCCCACACCAGCTGTAGGCCTCCTCCTTGGAGGGACCTGTGATTATCTGCCTGATGGCTTTCTCTGGCCACAGGAGCACATGTGGGATGTGAATGGGATGGGATGGAAGAGCCAGGGAGTTTACGCTGGAGGGGGCATTGGTGGATACATAATAATTAAAATAGATGTTAAATAAGGACGGGCACTGGAGGATTGATAGCCTAGCTTCCTCACTGCTTGGCTGTAACACTCGGAGATGTGTTTTTCACCCTCCTCTGAGATCCTCATTGTGAATGTGTCCCAGTTCTGTCAGTGGTCACCTGCTCATTAACATACCATTCCCCCATATCATGTCCCTGCTCCTCTACAGGAACTTCCTGGAATCACCTCCCAAATAAACCATTGCACCCAACCTTCTGTAGGGCCCCCGCTAAGCTAACCTAACGCCTTACGGAATGTTTGATGAGCGAGTAAACGAATGTAATCCAGTGACTTTAAGTTAATCCATAGAACAGTAAGCAGCAACACAACACAGCTTTTATTTACTTATTTATTTTTTATTTATTTATTTTTATTCTTTTTGAGGGCAGTGTCACTGGCCCTCATATGTGGGACCCGAACTGGGGCCGCTGGCTTCCCAGGCCAGCGCTTAACCACCGCGCCACTCGGCCGGCCCACAACACAGCTTATAAGTAACCGTAGGCAGCTCCAAAGCCTTTGTGAATCAGAGAAGGCCCCCAGGGCAGATGGGAAGTAGTGAAAACTCACACTTAGTGGTCATTGATTGTATCCCACACCTGGTTTTAGGGGCACGTGTCTCTGGGTATATTTTTCTCATTGAAACATCTCAACAACCCATGGTAGGTGCTATTTATAATCCCGCTTCTCAAATGAGGCATTAAAGTGGGGCACAGAAAGGGTAAACCCAAGACGCCCCAGCTGCAGATGGAGAAGGTGGGAGTGCACTCCAGACAGTCTGGGCTCCAGCTGGGTACCAAACCTTCCTGAGCCTTGTAGAAGGGGTGAGATTTAATCTGGGTCTTGAATGTCGGGGGGTGGGGGGGATTGGGAGGGACATTCCAGGAGGCAGGTCCGCAGGAGCAAAGTGGGGGAGATGGGAATACACAGGCCTTGCTTGGGGTCATACGCCTTGTGTGTGTGTGTGTGTGTGTGTGTGTGTGTGTGTGTGTGTCAGTCTTTATTTGCAGGAAAGTCTTCATTCTGCAACGATCTCCTTTGCCCCTCCACTTTCCTGGTCCCCCAGGTTATTTTCAGCACCATGGGGCATAGGAAAGGCTGGAGGGCCAAACGCTGGAACCAGAAACCTCTGAGGGACCTCAGAAACCTCAGCGGATTCTCTACAGCTTTTCTTCTTGGTGCTTCGGGTTTGCAAGTGTCTCAGACACACACTGACACTTAGATTCAAAATCACAGGGTTCTGAAGCCTCATATCCAAGGTTGCAAACTCGAAAACCTGCAAGGGCCGGGCAGCCAGGGTGCACAGTGGAGCACCCCACACTAAGATGGGCTGTAAATGGAAGGGCCTATGTGTTGCCTAAAAGAGTCAGGCAACACCCAGCTGTACCCCATCAATGCCTGGTGGGAGCAGGGGCTCAGCGTGGCTGTGTCTTCCCTTCTATAATAAACGAGAGGACAGAAATCAACAATTTTTAAAAGGTGTACCATCCAAAGTTTTAAATATTAGCAATAAATTAAAATTTAGAAAGCACTTTGCAAGCTGACGTTGAGGAAGTCAAACAAAATATATTAGTAGGTCACAAACCCACGTGTTAAGACCCCCTAGTGTAGGCAATAGACTATCGGACTTAGATGGGCGGACTCCTAGGCTCTGAGGATCTCAGCTTCAAAATCATTAGTGTTATAGATTCTTAGACTGAAAAGTCTCTCTTAGGATGCTCAACACGTGGAATCATTAGAACGTCAGACGTACGTTCTCAGTTACATAGTCATATAACCAGAAAATCATTATAGGTATTATTTTTTTTTCTTTTTAGAGGGCAGTGTCACTGGCCCTCATATATGGGATCTGAACCAGGGCCGCTGGCTTCCCAAACCATCTCTTAACCACCACACCACTCGGCCGGCCCTATAGGTATTTTTGTGTCTGAATCTTTACTCGTCAACCTCTAATCTCTAAAACCTCAGAATCAAGCATTATTGGAATCAAACACCTTCTACATTGAGTATCTGGCCTTTCAGAAATGCTAGTTGAATAAACAGACTTGCCAAGTCTTGGCTTGAACACATCCCCTCCCCTCCCCCTCCAGAAATTCTTGTTCATTTCTTCCAAAGATATTTTTATTGAGCTCTTAATACGGGCAGCAGGGAACGGGCCTGCTGTAATGCAACTCACATTCTCGAGCAGGTGGGCAGGCAGGAAAAACACACACACGATTATTTCAGACAGTGACCATTTCTAAGGAGAAATGGAATAGAATAATATTCCAGAGAGTGACAGGGTGGGCTGAAAAGACAGGGCTCCCTGAGACAGGTATTAAGGGTGACCTTCTCAGTGGAGGTGACCTTTGGGAAGAGACCCAAATGATGAACAGGACTCAGCCATGGGCATATCTGGGGAAAGAGAGTTCCAGGGAGGGTGAAGAGTGTGTGCAAAGGCCCTGAGGTAGGGACGAACTTGTGTGATTGAGGTGTAGGAAGAACAACAGTGCGGCCACAGCACAGGGAGTGGGAGGAATGAGAGATGAGCGGGGCAGGGGGCCACTCTCTTTTCATTTCAGGTAAAGGAGAAGCCTTCAGCACACCTGTGTTTAACCCACTGCGTGCTACCTATTGCACTTCAGTGCTTGCTCAGTGTTTTTGGATGCAGAAACCACGTCACAGAGGGTGAGGTGGGGGCTAGCCCTGCCCTTGTCCCCTGCACCCTGCACCGGTCCACTGATGTGTTACCTCGGTGCTTTGGAAAGCATCCTCTTCTATACCACTCGCCCATCATGGTTGCCTCGTGACATCCCTTCTTCCCTGGTTCTGTAGCGCTGGGGTCCTAGAACTCCATCAGCGACCGCCAGACGGAGAGGAGAGACAACTTTCCAAAGGGTGTATGAAAGCTGTCACAGCCTCTGTTCTTGCCATCTCCATGGTACCCAGGCAGGGGGACAATCTAATTAGGCTATTTTCAGCATCCTAAAGGGAGGGGGAGTGGAGGGTGAGAGGGAGAAGGGGACCTGTCTTTCCAGCTGCCTGTCTCTCTCTCTCATCCTCTCTGAAGTTATTATTGATTAAGCAGTCAGGGGCCACGGAGGCAGGACCTTGCCACGCTCTGTGCGGGGATCACAGCAGGCCTTGCCAACCACATCAGGTCCCCAGAGCTGGAAGGCTTCCAGGGGCCTGGTGCTAATGAGCTCTGAAACCCACAGCTTTGACCAGAAACATGTCCCCTGTAGGCTATTTGCCCTCTGCTGGGACTGGCTGCCACCAGCTTGCTCTGGCCTGAAGGGCCCAGAGACTGGGATACTGGCAGCTCTTAGGTGCTTAGCCTGAGGCTTGTGTTGGCCTTCAAGGCTTTTGCCTGTGATAGTTAGAGCCTTGGAAGGAAGCTGGCTTTCATTTGCCGGGAGCACACATGGCCAGTGGCTCCTGGACGTGACTCACGGGCTGTGAGTGAAAAACCCACTCAACTCTTAAGTTCCAAATGGCCAGGGATGACAGACATCCTGCTCTTATTAGGCATCTAGCATCTAAGTGCTCAACATTTATTCACCAAATATCCTGCTATGAGCCTGTAAGGCTCTACAGGGCTTCCTTCTTTAGCTCACAAGGAACCACGGTTCACCCCTGCTTTGTCCAAACTCTGCTCAGGTCTGCTGGGTCTAGATGCTAATGTGCTCAGGTGAGGCTGGGAAATAATCGATACCTGTAAAGCCCTCACTATAGGTAGGAACTGGGCCAGGCGGGCCATGTGCGTCAGCTATTTTAATCCCCGTAACAATGCAGCAAAGTGAGGAAACTGAGGCACAGAGCAATGAAAGGAACATGTCCAAGGTAAGAGGAGCTGCTGTCCGGTTAGGAATGAAAACTCAGCTTTGGGGGCAGCTGGTTAGCTCAGTTGGTTAGAGAGCAGTGCTCATAACACCAAGGTTGCTGGGTCGATTCCCGCGCCCTCCACAACTAGATTGAAAACAGCTACTCAACTTGGAGCTGATGGGTCCTGGAAAAACACACTGTTCCTCAATTAAAAAAAAAAAATCCTCCTTTTCGGAAAAAACGAACAAGCAGAAAACCTCAGGCTTGCTTGACTCCAGAACCAAATTCCCAAGATAATAAATGTAAACGGGATTTTCGGCTTGCAAATTCAAAGGAGTCTTTACTAGGTTAATATGAGTCGTGAGACTCAAAGAAGGGGCACTTCCTAAAATCATTTGACCCTTCCCTTTTTTGTTTCCTGGGCACACTTGTTAACATCCTCTGACAGCAGTTAGGGAACGGCTGTTAGGAGGTAATTAAACAGAGCAAGTGATAATGTCCTTAATTAATCCAATTCACTCTCTTTCATTTGTGCTTATTTCCTTACATTGGCAATAGCTCCAACAGGAGGTCTTTTAACAGTCAAATCCCTGGTTATTTCTTCTGACTCCAGAAAAAGCATGAGCACCAAAAGGGGCATTTTCAAAGAGAATCTAATTTTGGGTTATTGCTTTGCACCAATCTGAGATGTGATGCTGCCAGTCACAGCAGAGGAAGCGGCATGAATTGGGAACCAGAGTTAAGGCTGTTGCACACACATGCGTGCGCCCTTCCCCTTTGCCCCCACAAAGAATCAGACCTCACCTTGTCTTTTTGTTTAAAATATTATGAAGTCACAGGACTTCACATACGCCCCTCTGATATTTTTGCATTGCCGTATTCCTTTTCACCCATGACTTACTTAGATGGGAGCCTCATCTACCTACCTGTTCCTTCTCTCCTTCAGTGTCCAGCAGGGGATTGGACACATGGAGATGCCCAACAAATAAGTAGGAAGATCCAGGGTTTGGACTCCGGTCTGCATCTCCGAAGCCAACACTATTTACTCTGCTCTGTGCTCTGCATTCCTCAGTACTGAAGACAATTGAGAACAGACTGAATTTTTCCAGCTTTAATTTTGAACCAAGTCTTCTGAGCAACTGGGGTTGATTCTGTTGGGGTCTGCAAGGGCCGTACCAGCCTAGACTTGCCCGAGAAGGCAGACAGGATGCCTGGGAAGTCTGTAGCCGGAAGGCACTGTTGCTCTCCACATGGATACGCAGGTTTCCTTCTGGACATCAAAGGTGTCCGGAGCAGCTGACCCATCAACACTCTTGAAGTCCGGTGCCAATGGCACAAAGACAAATTAATTTCTTTAGCTTCTCAGCCACTGGTGCTTTCGCCTGGAAAGTCGTCCCAGTTTTTCTTTCCATCATGGATTCCAAGAGCTGTCTAAATCTATGGTGACTTATCTACACAGGGGTGGCCGGGGTGGGTGGTGAAGTTCAATTGACAAGCATGAGTCCAGGTGGGGTTGCATCCAGGGTGGTGGGGAAGACAGTGAGTGTTCTCTGGAAGAAGACAGGTAAGCTAGTCTCCAGCTGCTGGTGGAGTTTTGACCAGTTACGTTTAGGTTAGGCAACTCCTGCCAGGCTTATAACCAAACCCAAACTGGGCACATTTCCGTTGGTTGATTGATTGGACCTATGCCTCTCTTTACATTAAAAGTATCGCAGAAGCATGACATTATGTGTTAAAAGATTGGGCTTCGAGGAGAAGTGTGAAGTGACATGAAATCAAGATTATCTTGGAAAACCAGGGACATGCTGTCTTGGTACTTTTTAGGTACTTTTTAGCGATGTTGAAAAACACAGTCCCCAAGAAAGGCAGCTTTGACCTAGTGAGCATTCTGTGGTATCAGGAATTTCAGAGTACACGTGGAGGGGAAAAGCCGGATCGGGGAAGGGAAAACATTCAGTCCATAACACTATGGCACTCAAAACTCTTCAGGACCTGACCCCTACGTATCCTTTGCATCTCTCCCATCCCTTGTCCTCTGCATAATATATTCTGAATGTACCAAACTATACCAGACCGCTGATACTTTGGAGGGATCGGTTCCCAGACCTTTGCAGTTATAATTGTCAGGCATTCAGTGTCAAACTGATACCCTGTCACTCACCCCTCTTTCAAAGAATTAATGCACAAGGACACAAACCTGGCTTTTATTCTTAGCAGCAAACACCCAACATCTCCCCAGACCTGGGCTTCTCTGGTGATTGGCACTGGGCAAGAAGTTCCGCCCCAGAAAACTTAACCGCTGGTTCTCTTGAATCCAGAAGAACTTGATGTGTCCAGCATATGCTGAACTTCCTCATTCAACGTCATGGACCAAGATGACAGGGTGGTCCTGTCCTCCCCATGACAGGTTCATGTGTGGTAGACTCCCTCCAGAGCGATAGTTCTCAACCAGGAAGGATTTGGCCTCCCTCCCTTCTCCCCCAGGTGGTATCTGGAGACATTTTTGATTGTCACCACTTGGGGAAGGCAGTGGCTTTTGGCATCTAGTAAGGAAAGACCAGGGATGCTGCTCAGTATTCCACGAGACACAGAAGCCCCTCCCCTCTGTACATGCAAAATGAGTCATTATCCAGTCCAAACAGAAGGGATGAAGTTGAGAAATACTGTCCTAGAGGTCCTGCTGAGGGCATGTTTGCAAAAACAGCCTTCCGTGTATAAGGGCCGGAAGTTAAAATGGGAGGAGGGGCTTGGCTTCTGACCTTTAAGCCTCACTTATTATGCCTATTCATAAAACGTGGGTCTGTCGATGGAGCTAATTTCAAATATTCAGCTGCACAACTTCTCTTCCTGTGGGAGATGGGAAGGCTGGGAGCTGGGATGAGGAAGACGCTGGAGATGTAAGCAACCAGGCTGAGGTAGATATGTGGGGAGAGAAGGTGTATTAGGGGCCTGCGGCTGCCATGACAAATGATCACACACTGAATGGCTTTAAAACAACAGAAACTTATTTTTCTTACAGTTTGGGAGGCCAGCAGTCTGAAATCAGGGTGTTGGTAGGGATACAGACTTTCTGAAGTTTGCAGGGAGGGTATCTCTCTGCCTTTTCCAGCTTCTGGTGGCTCCCAGCATTCCTTGGCTTGTGGCC
Organism: Aselliscus stoliczkanus; assembly: GCA_033961575.1. NCBI lineage: Eukaryota > Metazoa > Chordata > Mammalia > Chiroptera > Hipposideridae > Aselliscus > Aselliscus stoliczkanus. The sequence continues at coordinate 7,204,663 of CM066741.1, read as the reverse complement.
GTATCCTCCAACCTCTGCCTCCATCTTCAATCGCCTTCTTCCTTCTATGTCTGTATACCTCAAATCTCCCTCTGCCTTCCACTGATAAGGACTCATGTCACTGAATTTAGGACCCCTCTGAGTTTCCAGGATGATGCCATCTTGAGGTCCTTAACTTGGTCACATCTGCAAGGACCCTCTTCCTAAATGAGGCCCCATTCACAGGATCTAGGGGTTACGATGCTGGACAGTCTTTTGGGGAGATGCTGTCCAACCCACTACAGAGGGGGAGCACTTGAGGATGGAAGGGGATAAAAATACACCAGGAAATATGGTTTACCACCTAAAATTTAGGAAGAGTGGTGAGGAAGAGAAGGGAGTAGCAGATATACGGCATCTTCTAGGTGCCACAAACTAGGCGAAAGCTCTCCGTCTCCCATATTGGTTAGTCTCAACTCTTGGTGGATTGCTTCGGTTAGTTCCAACCCTTGGTGGATTGCTTATCTCCACCTTAAAGATGGAAATGGAAGCTCAGAGGAGGTAAACAAGTAGCCCAAGCACATACAGGAATTGACCCCAGGTCTGCAGATTCGAGAGCCCTTGATCTCTATAGGACAAAGGAAGCGTTTGCACGGCCTCTCATTAGTAGCTGCAGGGAGAGGCCACCCCAGAACATCAATTTTGCAACAGAGGAGCTGTTGTTGCTTATTCTGGGCTTCCCCCAGCCTGGCATTCACCTGCTTGCCATTGGCAGCCAGCACCCAGGTGTTGGACAGCCCAGCTGGCCCGAGCCTCCTGGGGGTGGGCATAGAGGCAGGTTTTGGCTGGTTCTGAGTTAGCGCCCCTTTTGGCATCCTTGCCCACTTGGCACTGCAGAGGAGCCAGTCTCACAGATAAATATCAAAAGGGTTGGATTCCCTATTCCCACCGGTGCTGGGATTGGAGCAAGCCACTGGAGCAAGGATTTCCTACAAAACGCAATGCAGTGTGATAGAAGGAGAAGGTTGGAAAGAGGCAGGTCTGGGTTCAGATCTCATCTTTGGCCACTTAGGGGCTGTGTGACCACAGGTGAGTGATTTCAGCTCTCTGAGCTTCCACATCCTCAGCTCTAAACCTGGCAGGGGGCGTTAATACCCATCTTGGTGGGGCATGCACTTAACGCGTCTGGAACAATGCCTGCAACACGGCAGCCTGGTAAAGTCCCTGGATGGCTGAATGTGCGGTTCCTAAGATGCTGCTTTACACCTGGTTAGCATCTATCCATAGGGTGAGGTCTCTGCTTGGCTGGAAGTGGTGGTTGTGGTGCTGGAATCTCATTGTTAAATGCCAATGAATGAGGCAGATACAGGGGAAGGGGCATCTGGGTGGAAGGCTAGGATCCTGTGACTTGACCTGAAAGGGCTTTTATTGAATACTAACTACGAGCCAGGCCCTGTGCTGGGGCATTACTACCTGTCTCGTTTATGCTCATCGTCACTTTGGGATTGATCCCAGTATTTTAAGAGGATTCTTTAAAACTCGACATAGCATCGTCTCCTCTTGGAATTTTCTTTGAACCTCTAAGTGTATGTGATGTCCCTCTCCTCTAAGTTTCTAGAATACCCCATATTTCATTTGTCATAATACTTATAACCATGTATTGTAATGGCCTGTTTATTAAATAGAGAGAAATTGAAAGGCATAAGCCAATTCTTCTAAATTCCTTGAGATGAATGGTTTTCCAAATTGGGTCCCACGACCAGCAGCATCAGCATCACCTGTAATTGTAACAAATGGGAATTCAGGACGTGGCCCAGACCTACTGAGTCAGAGGCTCTGGGTGTGCGGCCAGCCATCGGTTTTAACAAGCCCTCCATGGGATCCTGCACTCAGGTTGGAGAACCATTGCATGACCACTGGTCCTCAAACTTGGCTGTGCCCCAGAACCCCTGGGGAGCTTTAGAAAATAGCGATGGCTTGGTCCCATCTCCAGAGATTCTGACTTGATTGTTGAGGGGTGTGGCCTGAGCATAACTCCAGCGGACTCGAGTGTTGAGCCCACCGAGGTGGAGTCTCCCTCCAATAGGCACTCACCATGCATTTGCTGACGAGTAGAACATGGTGGTAGAACAAGGGCCGCCTTGGGAGTCAGACAGACAGAGATGACACCCCAACCTCCTTCTTCCTGACTGTGGGTCAGTTCCTTGTTTTTTTTTTCCTCTGTGACTGACTTTACTCAGCATAATGCCCTCCAGTTTCATCCATGTTGTCACGTGGCAGGATGTCCTTTTTTAGGTGGAATAATATTCCATTGTATGTAGATACCACATTTTCTTTATCCATTCATCTGTCAATGGGCATTTAGGTTGTTTCCATATCTTGGCTATTGTGAATCATGCTGCAATGGATGTGGGAGAGCAAATATGTCTTTGAGATCCCGATTTCAAATTTTTCAGGTATAATACCTAGAATTGGGGTTGCTGGGTCATATAGTAGTTATATTTTTAAGATTTTTGAGGAACCTCTCTGCTGTTTACAGAGTGACTATGCTGTTGTACACTCATTGTGGGTCAGTTCTTCACTTCTTTGAGCCTTAATTTCCCTCTCTGTGAATATGCGTAATGGGAGTCTTCTCATAGAATTATTTATATAATCACTTATATAATGCACACACAGCATCTAACACATGGAAAACTTCCAATTAGCGGTGATAATTAGTGTTCGCTCCATTTTGTAGGAGAAGAATATGAAGTACAGAGACTTTTTGGACAAGGAAAGAGGACATCAGTTCCCCTCCTGGGTCTGAGTCAAAACTTTAAATTTTAGGTTTGACATTTGCTGGCTTTGACTTGAGGGTCCCATAATAATTACCTGAGTTTCGTGGTCTGGATGAGACTTGAAGAGACTCCCTGCTTCCACCTCAACCACTGTGCCCGTCTGTGGGGCTATAACTCATCTATTAAACAGCAAAACATTTAGGTATCCTCAAGGTTTTTATTCTCAATATTCAGTGGTACTATTGGTTGTCAAGTATTGGGTGAAGAATCCCCAGCTTTCTTTGGAAACTGGCCAACACTTACGGATGTTAATACCTGAAAGATGGACTCAACCAATGCTCTTTCAGTTATAGGTAGCAGTAAAACCCATGTGAAATTTGCTTAAACAGTTAATGGTATTTTTTTGGGGTCATGGAACAAAAATTCTAGGAATCCAGCTATATACAAGTGCTCAAAAGAGGTTGTTATAAAGTCTGCCTTTTTTGTATAAAGTGAAACATATACTTAGCATGCAACCCAGAATTTCCACTCCTGTGTATTTATGCAAGATAATTGAAAACTAAAATTGTTTCAACACAGGGCCAACTGAGTGGCTCAGTTGGCTAAAAGTGCGAGCTCTGAGCAACAGGGTCACGGGTTCAATTCCCACATGGACCAGTGAGCTGTGCCCAAGCTGAGCTGCCAACAGGTGGCAGGATTACTCAGCTGGTGAGAGCATGTGCTCCTAACAACGAGGTTGCCTGTTCGACTCCTGCATGGGATGGTGGGCTATGCCCACCTGCAACTAAGATTGTAACACAGCACCTTGAGCTGAGTGGTCGCGAGCTGCCAACAGGCAGCTGGATGGCGGCTAGACTTGGAGCTGAGCTAGCTGGGCCCTCCACAACTAAGACCGAAGGACAACAACTTGGCTGTTCCCCTTCCCCAATTCCCCAACACTGTTCCCCTTCCCCAATTCCCCAATTAAAAAAAAAATTATATCGACACAAATCTACACCAATATTCATGATAGCCAAGAACCAGAAACAACTCAAATGTTCATCAACAGGAGAATGAATTAACAAACTATGGTATATCCACACAATGGAATAATTCTCAGCAAGGAAAAAAATGAATATTGACACATGCAAAACACGGCTGAATCTCAAGAGCATTACATTGCAAGAAAGATGCCAGGCACGTATTGTATTATTTTATTATATGAGATTCCAAAGAGGTAAAACTATTGTGATAGAAAATTAGACCAGTGGTTGCCTGGGGTTGGGATGGAATAATTGGCTACGAATAGGAAACTCCATGGCAATGGTGTTCAGAGGGAGCTTGCCAGTGTGGAAAGCATGTGGACACTGGAGTCCGACTGACCTGGGTTCGAATCTTAGCTTGACCACTCACTGGCTCTCTGAACCTCAATGCCTTCACTTTTAAAAAAGGAGAAATAATATTTATGTCATATGGTTAAGGTTAGGCTCACATAAGATAGCTAGTTTTGTGATAACGTTTGTCCCGAAAGCATGAATTTGTTCCAATGAGATCGATGTATTAGGAAATAATTGGAACATAATGTAATCTCATCTTTGCTTATGTACAACATCATCAGTGGGAAACTGATGGTGAATGAAACAAATTGCTCTCAGCTGAACTGAGCCATGGAGGTTCCTGGTTTTTTTTTTTGTTTGTTTGTTTTTTAAAGATTTTATTGGGGAGTTGAGGTACAGGAACAGACAAGTTGTTGTCCTTTTGTTCTTCAGTCTAGTTGTGGAGGACATCGCTTCCCTGGCCCATGTTGGTATTGTGATCATTGCGCTCTTCCCGGGTGAGGCAGTCGGTCGTTGGCCATTGATTGCCGCTCATGGTGGCTCATGGCAGCTCACGCTGGCTGCCAGCCACTCATGCTGGCTGCCGGCCACTCACGGTAGCTTACTGCAGCCCCGCTGCAGCCTACGCCTTTGCCGGCGACTCACGGCAGCCCAGCTCCAGATCGAGCTGTTGTTCACTATTTTAGCTGTAGAGGGCGCAGCATCACTGGCCCTCATGTGGGATCCGAACCAGCCACACTGCTGCTCAGAACTTGTGCTCCCAAGCCAACTCTTACCCAACAAGCCATGTGGCCGGCCCTGGAGGTTCCTGTTTTTAATATGTTACTGATGGGCGTTTTGAGTATTGTACCCCCTCCTCGTTTGCCCATCTGCTCTGTAGTTTTTCTCACACAGGTTTGCATAGTGCAGCGAATTTTAAGAATGTATATGTTGTGTTATAACAGAACTGACTGTATAATGATGTAAGGTGCCTAGCATAGTCATAGTACAGAGTAAATACCAGCATGCCCTCATCCCCTCACTTTTCATCCTCATATGGTAACAAGTGGAAAAACCTGAATCGTGACTCTTGATTGTTAGCTGGGGAAACTACTTGAGCTTTATAGGTAGAAAAGAGGGATTTATTAGAATTCTATAGGGAATCTCTCTTGGACTGAAATGTAACTTGGCTTTGGGGAAGACATAGTTATGACCTTTGGTTATAAGAAATGGAAAACCCAACTCATACTTTTTTTAAGACAAAAAATAAAAAATAAAAAAAGAAGCTTATTGGCTTGGAACTAAAAAGTACCTTGAAAGTTGGCTTCAGTCACAGCTGGATCAAGGAACTAAAGCCACACTCTGTCGCTGGGACTTCGTTTCCATCTCTCAGCCCTGCCTTCTGTTGTGTTGTCTCTATTTGCAGGCAAGATTTATCCTATTGTGGCAAGTTGGTGGCCAGCCATTCCTGGCTCACATCCACATAGCTTCAAGCCCAGTGCAAAAGAGATGTGCTTCTTTCTTCTAGTCTCATCTGCCTCAATCCTGAGATTTACTGGCTCCACTTGGGTCATATTACCATCTCTGAAATTGTATGTGTTGCCTGAGGGATATCATGTTCTTATTTGGCCAAGCTTGGGTGTCTTACCCTCCCCTGGAACTGGGTGGGGTATGGTCAGTTCTTATGCAAATGACCTGGACTGGGAGTGGGAAGAGAGAGACAGTTCTTCAAAGGGAATTCAAAGTAACAGTCCCCAAATGAGGAAGAATGAATACTGGACAGGAAAAAAACAACAAAGTTCCACTATAAGATGTCACCCAAATTAGAGATATGGCAGCCATTTATTTAGATTTCCTTCACTGCTCTATGTTTTATTGTTTTCTTTTTCTGAAACCTTTCTTTCTCTGCTTTTGTGGTCTTCATAATGGGCAGAGTCTGCCAACCACACACTTCCCAAACTATTACAGAACCAGCCACCAGAAAGGAGTGACTATCCCAATTCCAAAATTTAAAGGAAGGATTCTGACCAGAGTGGACCAGGGGCCCACTCACATTCAAAACGACCTGACTTAAGCATGGGGTGCTGCTGTTTTGTTGTATAGACCACCAGGAGCCCACTGTTATGTCTACAGATGGGGAGTCCAACAGGTATGATCACTGAGTTGGTCAGACTGCCTAGTAGGTATCTATAACAAGACAGGTCTAATCAACCTGCTCCAGCCTACCTCCACTGTTTTCAGGATTCAAATCCAAGATGGCTTTGACCATGTTGACAAAGTGAAGGTGGCTTATTAAGATGCACTAGCCAAGACTAGGGTCTTCACCTCCCCCATGCAGAGAACTAGTCTCCTTGGCTCCTTGGGATTGAGCCCATGTAGAAGGATAGAGAGGACACAGAGGACTGAAGTTGGTGGTGGGCAGAGGCAGTCAGCACCATCAGTATCTCCTTATAGATGATCCAACTTCTCAGCTTCTCTTTCACCCTCTGGCCCTGCTAGACTTGCTAATGACCAGTGGTGCTGACTCATGTCTTACAGAAGTCAGGTCATTGGGGATGTTCTTTCTTCTGGGAGGAGCTATATTGCATCCTAGAGATTTAGCCTCCATCCAGAATTAGTGAGACATGAGAGCAGGGATTCATTTAAGTTTATCTTTTTGGTCCACTTGGAGATTGTTTTATGTGGAAGGTTGTCACCATAGGCCCAATTCTTCAGCTCTTCCTGTATGCCCACTCTTTTCCATGTGACTGCAGTTTCTATCACCAAAGAGGTGACACTATTATCTGACCTCTGGAATTTGCTCAGGGCTGTGATTTTCTATGACCGAGCGAATGTAGTAGAAGTGACTATGTGCCAGTTCTGAGCTTAGAGCTGAAGAGCCCTTGTGTGTTTCGACTTACTCTTTTCCATGTCCACCATTGCCCAGAGAACATGGCCAGACTACCCGCTGGATGATGAGAGACGTGCAACAGAATTGGGGCACCCAGTAACCCCATCTGAGGTTATTCTAGATTAGTCAACAGTCAGCCAATACCAGCAGTTATTTATTTATTTATTTTTTTCAGCTGAGCCATCCTGCCGCCTGTTGGCAGCTCAGCGGCTGCTCAGCTTGGGCTGGACATCCAACCGGCAACCCTGTTGCTCAGAGCTCACACTCTAGAGCGAGCTCTTACCCAACTGAGTCACTTGGCCGACCCATTTTTTTTTTAAAAGTTAAATCTACACTTATCATATGACTCACCAATTACACTCCTAGGTATTTAAGATACATTGAAATGTGTCCATGCAGAGACTTGTACTCTAACGTTCCTCACAGCTTTATTCATAAGAACTCTAAGCTGGAAACGGCCCCAAGCCTGTCCATATAGGTGAATGGGTAAATGACTTGTTGGATATTACTTAACAATAAAAATGAATAAACTACTGATATGTGCATTGGTATGTATGAATTCCAAAGAAATGATGGTGAGGGAAAGAAGGCAAATATAAATGAGTACATAGTACGTAATTCCATTTACAGGAAGTCTAGAACTGACAAATCAAATCTGCAGTGACTGAAGGAAAATAAGTGCTTTTTCTGTGGCTGAGGTAGGACATTTATTAAGATCGGACATAAGGGGACTTTTGAGGATGATGGAAATATTCTCTATGTGGGTGTTGACGGTGAAACTAGGGTATAAATTTGTCAAAGCCATCAAAATATACAATTAAAATGGATGCATTTAATTGTATATAAATCATACCCAGTGAAGTTGGTTTTCAAAGAGACTTAAAATTATGTCTTCTGAAAGTCATATGGTTAGAAATTCCTGGGAGATTGTGGATGGCGTGGCATAATGAGCTTCCTGAAAATAGGAGGAAAAAAAAGCCCTCAGCTGCCAAAGACAATTCAGAACCACAGTCAGAACCTGAGTACTAAAAGAGAAAGTGCCCAGAAAGCCGTTAGCACAGAGCCTGGCAACGGAGTAAGCAAGCACTCACTACGAGGCAGTTCTAAAATCCCTTTAATGGATGCCTACTATGTGCCAAGTATCATGTAAGACACTATTTATATGCACTATTTCATTTTTTTTTTCTCACCAGCCACTATTATTATCCTCACTTTGCAGTTGAGAAATCAAGCATTTTCCTCAGTGCCATTTTATAAGGAAAAGAAAAGCAGGAACCAATGAAACTCCTTCTCTCTCTCTCTCTCTCTCTCTCTCTCTCTCTCTCTCTCTCTCTCTCTCTCTCACACACACACACACACACACACACACACACACACACACACACACGTTAAACTTTAAAATGTTGGTCTCAGGTCCTGTAAAGGGAAGAGTACTTGTGCCAATCTCGTGTAACCACATTCTGCTTCCAGGACATCTGAGGGCGGAGTAATCAGCGGGCAGGCAGGTGTATGTGCCAGTATGTGAAGGAGTTACAGGTATGTTTCCTGCAAGCCTCTGGCAGATCGTTTTTTACATACCAAATTACTTGTCAGGCAGAATTTTTTTCTCCCTTGGTTCTCATAGGACAGAAACAAGATTATTACATAACACTCATCAGCAGTGTTGGTTTTGCACAGCATCTGACCAAGATGGGGGGAGGGGCAGCAGCAAGAGACGATGCAAGTTATAGCTGCGAGAGCCTCGAAGGCTGAGATTCTGTGCAGGCGTCTGTGAGAGAAAAGTGGGCCAGAGATGAGCTCTTCTTATAGGAGACTGGGCAAAGGTCCTGGCCTGCCAGCATCTCCTTCCAGCCACATAATTGTCATCATCGTTCCAGCCCCATTCTCTTGCCTCCTAACTGGTCTCCCTACTTCCAGTCTTTCCCGGTGTTGACCCTAGAGCTTTGTAGACCTATACCAGGGACATCCCCTCCCCCCCCCCAAATGTATACACATGACTTGTATTCATCTGTTGTTATTGCTCTATATTGAGTATTACAATTTAAATACAGTTGTTTCCTTTTTAAAAATGGGTATACATTTTTTGGCATATCTGATTTTTTTTTCACTGCCCCCTGTCAAATGTATTAAACATTCCCCCAAATTGGACTTGCTCACGTAGAGTCTGCTGCTTCCTGGCTGCACCCTCGAGCCTCATCCTACGGAACTGTTTGCAGGTCCCTGAATGCATCACGCTGTGCTGAATCTTGCCTACGTGGTTCCTTCTACCTGAATGACCTTTCCTGTCTCAACTATCTCTCTAACTCCCCAACAACCTCAAATCAAGAGCTTGGGTGTCAGCCTCTTTCAGTGTCTCTTCCTCATCTATCTTCCCCCATTGCACTTCCAAGTGGATTAGGGACCCCTTCTCTATGCTCCTGTAGTACCCCGTTATGATCCCCTATTAAAACATCCCCAAGATAATAATACATTGGTCTGTTTAATCACTCTGTAGCTTGCCTTTTTTCCTGCATCCTCTACTTTCCCTCCATTTCCTTCAGAGCAGCTAGGGGACTCATACTATGGTCCACAGGGTCCTCTACAGTCTAGCCCCTGCCCCTAGCTCCAACCTCATTTTGTCCTTGTCCCCCTACTCTTGTTTGCTCTGTTCCAACCACCCTGGCTTTTTTTCAGGTCCTCCGAAGGGCGCCATGCTCCTCCCTGCCTCAGGGCCTTTGCACATGCCATTCCTACTGACTGGAATGAGCTCACCATGGCCCATAGTGGCCCATCTCATAGTTAATCCATCTACAGCCTTCAGAGTTCAGCTCAATCATTTTCCCTGGGACCCCTCCTCTCAGCTTTACTATCACCCCACATGTTTCTTTAAACACAAGTGCTAACAATGTGAAATTCTATGTTTGCTGATGTGATCATTTGTTAATTTTCTTCCCTGTTGGACTATCAACAACATGGAGTCATCTCTACCTTCATCATGTCCACTTTACCCACCACTGAATTATTAGTGTCTGACACATAAGAGAAGCTCAATAAATATTTATCGAATGACTCAATAGCTCTCTCGACCTCATTCCCTTATTTAATACTAAAATATTCATCGTATTAACCATGATGTCACATATTTCAGTTCACAGGTGATTTTGAGATGCAATGTCTTATATGATTCTACTTGAACAACCTGAGATTGACAGGACAGGGAAATCACCCCATTTTTTTAGAGGAGGAACTGAAGGTTCAGAGAGGCTAAGTGACTTTTGCAAGGTCATACAGCTGCTCCAAAACCCCCACCTCCAGCTTCTCCACACTCCCACTCCCAGCTCCATTGTTTGGCGAAAGACACGCCTGGACGATGTGTCAAGGCCGTGGGTTTATTTATTTTCATAACTCATAGAGGAGATTGTGAGACTCACGAAGGTGGCATATTCAGAGCCTAGAGAAAGCTACAGTATAATTCAGGCCCTTATTACATTACCCTTTGGAAGATGAATTGGAGCTGCCAAGCATTTGCCTAAATCAATAAGCAGCATGGCATTAACTGGTATGAGGTTCATTTTTCCTCCCCAAATGAGGAGTAGTTGGCATACAGGGAAACGCAAAAACCCCACACACCTGTTCCTTGGCAATGGCTGCAGAACAAAAGCTCCACAGAGAGAAGGCAGGATGGGTAGAATATGGGAGCTCTGGAGCCACACAGAAGACCTGCACCTCAGTTTCCTTATCTGAAAAATGGGGATGATAAACCACTCCTCCTCATCCCCATTGGCTGTTGGGCTGCCTGATTCTTGGAGTCCTGTCAACGCCACCCACATAACTTGTCCTGCATCTCTGCTTCTTGGCACCGTCTTGGTCCAAGCCACCGTCATCTCTGCTGGTGGACTGCCATCGACTCCTACCAGGTTTACCTAATTCTTGCTTCCTCGACAGCCTGTTCCCCACACAGCAGCCAGGATTGCCCTTCAAAAACAAATCAGCCCAAATCATCCGCCTGCAAACTCGCTGTGCAGTGCAAGTGATACTTGATCTTGTGTTGCCTCCCTTCCTTGTTGACGGGTGCTTTCTTCTGCCTTTACTACTCAGTTCCAATCTCACCTCCTTTTCTAGTCCTCAAATGCTACTTATCCTCACCCCCCAGGGTCTTTGCATTGCTTGTTACCACCCCCTGGCGTGCTATTCTCTCTAACCGTGTGTATGCGTGACCATCTTCATGTCTTTCAGATGTCAGCCCAAACGCCACTTGTACCAATGGTTGCCTTTTTCTAAAAAGCTTCCTGCCCTGCCACTATCTTCCTTTTGCATCTCTCTGTTTAAATTTTTATAGCATTGATCCCATTCTAGATGGTCTCACTCATTTGCATGTTTTCATGTGTATAGCCTACTCCCTCATTAGACTATAAACTTCAAGAGAAAGGGATCTGGCCTATTTTTCTTCCTGCTCTATCATCAGTGCCTTACGCAGTGTCTGATGCATAAAACATCCCAACGGCATCTTTGAATTAAAAATGTTGAGGAGTCACTCAGTTGTTTTTTTCTATCATGTTAAGGTCTGAGGACTCTTAGAGATAGATTTTTGGTGCAGGTGAGTAATAAACGTAAGATTTTAACAGTCATAAGCAAACAATGCTTGTCTTAAGCTTCCCTACTGAGCGTCACAAGCCCTTTTTCTACAGCCAGCCTGACTTGTCTAGAACTGTCAGTGGGGCAAGTGTGGCATCCTGGACCTCACCCCAATGACTCTGACCTGGAAATGTATGCCTCTTCTTCAGAGGCGAGTAACGGGTTCTGTAGCAGATACGAAGCCCTTCATCCATCCGTCCGCCCATCCATCCATCCATCCATCCATCCATCCATCCATCCATCCATCCATCCTGCATGTATAAATACTGTGTTGTTGAGGGTAGGCTCTTTGCAAGTACTGGGTGAAGTACCCAGGATGCAGCATTGAACCAAACACACACCTTCATCCTCCCAATAGCTCACAGCCAGGTGGGCTGCCTTGGTGATGGTACGTGATCAGAGCTTCATTAACCACCCATCCAAAGTAGTACAGCTTCCCGCCCCCCATGAAATTCCCTTTCATCATCATCTCCACCCAGGCCAAATGGAACCTGCTTATTTGGACAACCTGACCAACTCTTTGCCACCACGCTTGGTCCCACACCTGATCTCCCTCTGTGCCGTGGGCTGATTCAGAGTTAGGAACCCTGCCTTTGGTTCCACTCTGGGCTTGACCATTTTCAGGTTTTGCAACTTGCCTGGCCCCTCCCCCATGTCCAGTGTCAGGTCCTGCTCTCTGATTGGCTGTTCTCTTTCCAGTGGGAGCCAGGTAGCACACCCCAGCCTCACCAGCCACCCTGAGGCTTGGGCTTGCAAACAAGGGGCTGTGTGAAGCGCTACTCTGATATGCTTTGTGTTTTGAAATCCTGATGTTGAGTTTATTTTAAGGAAGGTTTTTCTGAGGCTCTGATCAAGTTTCAAAACCACTGATCAGATCAAAAGAATGCACAAACCAGTTTCTCCTGATTTCAGCAAAATGTCAAAGCAGTACCTAGGCGAGCAGTTCGAAGACTTCCAAGTGGGTGAGGCTTGTTGAGGAAACTTGATAAAAATACCAACTCCTAGGTTTCACCTCCATGGGTTCCAATGTAGTGTGTGTTTGCTGGGACTCAAGGATCTAAAATTTTAACAAACTCCTTGGGAATTCCGATATAGGTCCAGGGGTAATATCAAGAATATCTATGATACCACATGTCATGGCATGAACACCATCCAATCATCAAGGTCTTGGAGCATCACCTCTCCCCCTTACCAAGTGCTCGGCTTGATTTCTGGATTGTGAGGCGATCCAGGGGACTTGGAGGGAGGCAGTGCTGCATTTGGATAATCAGATGGGTATTCAGGGTTCTCAGGGTCATAGCTATTACCGACAAGTATGAAAGCATTTCTGTATGTTAATAACTGGTGTTCCTGCCAAGCCCTTCCATGATCTATTGGTAGAAGGTCAGCAGAACACAGTTTGAACATAGGTTGTCGGGAACCCTGGGAGTCTTGGGTCAGTTTCCCCCTCACCTCCCCTTGTATCTGTATGTTTATGCTGACCAGCATCTGCAAGGGGCTTCCTACCTGCTACTTGGCAACGTTTCATACTGTGCTTGTGACTGCTTTCTGTTCATTGATGGAATGTGTTCCTTGGGGGGCTGGTGTGTAGGATTAATGAAATGGCAGTTTTTCTCTGACTGTATTTAAGGGGAATACAATAGCAATTTATAGGACAAACTATAGCTTAGTGAGGCAAACTTCCTAAATGTACACATGCTTTGGAAGCACATGACCAGGCTCTGACTGGATGTCTCAGTTGCTCTCATCAGTCTTCCCAAGTTAAGATCCTCTGGCTTCCATGAGTTGGGTATCCAGTATCGATGAAGGGGATCTCAAGAGGGGCTCCTTTTTGATAGTTGTCTGGTCCTCTGGTGTGTAGACTGCTTATGGGTCCTGAAATGGAGTTTCACGTTTCAGAGAAAAGGAGGAGGGAAGTGACTGCCTTTTTCGGGGTAGGTACCCTTCTCCCAATTCTCTAGTTATGTCATCTTGTTTTATTGGGTTGTCGGAAAAGTCATGACACACTTTTGCAATGAAAAACAGAAAAAATACATCATGACTTTTCTGACAACCCAATATTTCCTTTACAGCTCTTGTCACAGTCAAAAACGATCTTATTGGGCCGGCCGAGTGGCTCAGTTGGTTAAGAGCTTGCTCTGGAGTGCGAGCTCTGAGCAACAGGGTCGCCAGTTTGAATCCCACATGGGCCCACGCTGAGTTGCTGCTGAGCTGCCAACAGGTGGCAGGATGGCTTAGCTAAAAAAACAACAACAACAAAAAACGATCTTATTTCCTTGCTTGTTTACAATCTGTCTCTTCCCACTAAAGTTTTATAAGATACAGGGATCACTGTGTCACTGATGCCTAGAAGCATCCCTGGCACAGAGGTGATGCTCAGAGAATATTTATGGAATGAACTAACTCAAGATGTTTATTGGTTAAGGTAACGCCAGCTTCCAGAACAGATAAGCCCTAGAATCTCAAGGGCTTAACAGGAGAGAAATTTATTTTGTGTTCTTATGAATTCCAATTCTGTCTTCCTGGAGAGCAGTTGGGGGGCAGTGTGGAGGTAGGGGTGGGATGCTTTGCCCTGGGCAGTCACTCAAGGACTCAGGATGGTGGAGGAAGTTCCAAGCAACATCATGCGGCTTCCAAGGTTGGCCTGGGTACCAGTGTCTAGCCCGCAGGTGATGGGGCGTGGTGTAGGCAGAGGAGTGGGGGATCCCATGGGAGGTTTTACCAGGCCTGACCTGGAAGTGGACACGTTAGTTCCACCCATATTCTATTGGCCAGAACTTAGTCACCTGGCCACATCTAACTGCGAGGGAGCCTGGGAAATGTCTAGCCGTGCACCCAAGAGGAAATGGAAGTGGACTTGCTAAACAGCTCTCCCTATCTTGGGGGTTTTTGTGGTTGAGCCTCCTGAGTTGGACTTTCAGGTGTTTTCAGGTGTTTGTGTTTCTCTGAACACCCACAGTTGATATCTCTCTTCCTGCAGCATGAAGTCCAAGCTCCTTAGCATTCCAAAGGCGGACTCACCGTCCTAACAGCATCATTTAACACTGCCTCCCTCTTTGAACCCATATTCCATGGTCCAGAGCCTTGCATGTTACACATCAGGACGTTTGCTCTTCTCTCTGCCAAGAATGCCTTAATAGCTGAGGCTTGTTGAAATTTTGCTGACTGATCCTTCAAGGCCCAGACCCCAATTTCTTCTCCTCCAGGAAACCCCCTTGGCATTGCTCCTAGCAGAACCAACCTCTGTCCCTCTGGTCCAGCAACACATGGCTTGCTTCTCTGCTTCACTTCACTGTGTCTGCCTCTGTCCTTACTTGTTTACCCAGCTTGTCCCCTCCTGCGGGGGGGGGGGGGACACGTTTTATAAGATAGAGGACTGCTAGATCTTTGATGCCTAGAAGCATCCCTGGCACGGAGTTGATGGTCAGAGAATATTTGTGGAATGAACTAACTCAAGGTGTATATTGGTTAAGGTAATGTTAGCTCCCAGAACAGATAAGCCTTAGGATCTCAAGGGCTTAACTGGAGAGAAATTTATTTTATAAAATAGAATATTTTTTTCTTTTTGTATCATGCTCCAGACAGCCTGGCCAAAGAAATGTGTGTTTATGGTCCTTGAATTAAAGAAAGGGGGCCTGTTTAGACTTTGCTTGGAAACTGACTCACAGGATTTTGCATATTCAATCTGTGATCTGTCTCACGAAGTGGAATCTGAAAATCCGGTTGAGGGAAGGGGTCCTAGAAGAAGTTTCTGACAGGCAGCTGTCAAATCCACACGGTCCTTATGGGTATCTGTGCAGCGGGAAGAACTTGGATCCAGGAAGACATGGGTTTGAATCCCAGCCCTGTTGTTTACTGGCTGTCTGACTTGGGGCAAATTACTGAGCCTCTCTGAACCTTGGTTTTTCTCATGCATAAAATGATGACTTTAACAAAGCAAGTGTTTACTGAGTGCCTACTAAGTGCCAGTGCTGAGGTAGGTGCTGGGTATATGGGGGTGAATGAAATGGCTGTAAACCTTAGGGACCAGAAGCACTGAACCAAAGACTAATGATTAAGTCTATGGTTTCAGTGCAAAAAGGACTCAAGGAAAAGTGTCCCCAGAAGCTGTGGGGGTGAGTCCGGAAGGTAAGCGCATATGGCAGAGGTAGGGGTTCCAGGCGATTCCAGGCAGAGGTAACAGTGTGTCCAAAGGCCCAGAGGTGAGCGGGGACCTGGGGGATTCAATAAATTTCCCAGCTACAATTTCCCAGCACATGGAGAATGACATGCTGGTGCCTCCCGAGGTGATTGTAGGGTTGTAGATGAGTGACCACTTAAAACCCTTTTTAAATAGTGTTCCACTTTTTGCAGGTTTATAATCTTGTACCATAAAAAGCCATGTAAAAAATAATATTGACATTGATGCTTACAGTTTTTAATTGAAAAGCCATGTGAGTATTTTATGGGGTAGTTAAGCATAGATCCTGGAACCCTGATGCCTGTTTGAACCCCTGCTCTGTGATTCCCAGTCCCCTGACCTTGTGCCAGCTCCTTTTGCCTCAGTTTACAGATCTGTAAGATGGGAATAATGAAAGTACCTCCCTCAAAACGGCTGTCAGAGATTTAACAAGTTTGTTATTGTTCGTGGGAATAATTGAGTTTTAAAATGTGTTTAAGTCAAAATTGTTAGTTAATATACAAATAACTTTGAGTGCTTCCTAGGTACACTTCTAAGTGTCTTACTCGTGTATCACTGGATACTTACTACATGAGGTGGGTGTTATTAACCCATTTTATAGGTGCAGACAGATACGTCGTCTGCTTAGGGTCACATGGTTAACAGCAGAGGAAGGATTTTAACACTGACATTTTGCTTCCAGGGCCCACACTGCTCACCATCACACCGCACTGTCTTTGTCTAAATAGTAGGGTCCATGGATACAAACATGCATAATAAAAGGCTGTTCACTCCCTTATTCACTCAAGAACTATTTACTGAGCATCTATTATGTGCCTGGCTCCATTGCAAATGCTGGTGATTCTAATGGTGAACAGGTGATAAATCAGTAAACAAAGACACAAACTAGGACCAGCCAAGTGGCTCAGGTGGTTAAGAGCTTGCTCAAGTGTGCTAGCTCTGAGCAACAGGGTTGCCGGTTCGATTCCCGGCCCAAGCTGAGCTGCTGCTGAGCTGCTAACAGGTAGCAGGATGCCTCAGCTAAAAAAAAAAGATTTCATAGACACAAACCAGATAATTTCAGACCTGGATAAGTCCCATGAAGAAAATAAAGCTTGATAACGGGGTAGAGTGTGACTCGAGAGCTTTCGTGCAGCTGCCCCATGGGAGAAGCCTCACAGTGCCTGGAGAGGAAGGCTTCTGTCATCTCCCCAGCTGTAGCCTGTCATCCCCGATAAGCCAGGCCATGTCCCTGTTAGGAATTCAATCCAAATTTCAAGATGGTCAGGCCTATTAAGTCAGACCTTCCAACGAGCGTGCAGAGCACAGGTTTATTACATGTCAATGTTTGTTTAAATTCGTAACTCGCTCACAGTGGAATTGAGGGGCCAGGCTCCAAATAACCATCAAAGCCCATTCATTTTTCTCCAAATGCAGTAACATATTAATCAGATCTCACCAAGAAGCTGATCGAAGGCAGATATCTACTCCCCATGCCCACTTTTCTGGGAGAGGCAAGTTTTCCTCTGTGGCTGTGAATTGTACACAGCGTTGTTCCAAGATGAATGTAAAACATCACAGCCTTTTTAAGCCCAAAAGGACTTTATTTGAGGGTGGCTATAGCTATCTTCTGAACCCAAATTCAGGTCCCGTCTAGGCTGACAAGAAATGTTTGAGCTGCCTCTGAGTGTGAGAGGCATTGTGGGTATGGGCTCCAGGCACTAAGCCAGCAGAGTTTCTAGATGGTTTGGGGCTATGTGCCACAGGGGGTTTCCTGAGCCTTTCCAGAGGGAGTGCTAGGATGGATTCTTGCTGATTTTGCATCATCAGTTCTCTTTTCCCATCTTGCAGAAAACAGAGCTCAGAGAAGGTGTGAATAATCCATTATCACACAGCGAGTTATTGAGAAAACTAATATTCCCTACAAAGCAGCCAAGCCACACTTCATTAAAGGGAATTTCACTGAGCCTCCCTCTGCCTAAAGGCCTCCATGGCTGCCCATTCCTCTAACAAGGAAAGTTAAACGACTTGCCCTAGCCCACCACACCCTGTATGATCTGGCCCTGGTCTTCTCACTTCTGTCCTCCCTCACACTTTCTCAGGCAGCCACCAGGAGCTCCTTTCTGTACATCAGACATTTTAGTCTCTCCTTCACCTCCAAGTCTTTGATAGAATTATTTCTTGTGCCAAAAACACAGTGTCTGCTTCGCCTGGCTAATTTCCGCTCATCCTTCACACTTCAGTTGAAACAGTATCTCCTCCAGGGTGTCTCCCTGGAACCTCTGGGTTAGACCAGCCCCTCTTGCTCTGTCTTCCCATTACACCCCAAACCCCCATTGCAAACTCCCCCGGCCACTGCTGGGCCCAGGGACAAAACCCGACAAGTAGTACTAATGTTGGTGATGGTGGTTAGTCTGCACTTCTCTTTCCAGTGGGTCTGATTTGGTATTTTCTGGGAAGATAGACTTAGGAAGGCTACCTGTTTATCCACGAGGATCGCCCCAACTCCCCACTCTTCATCCATGCCTTGGTTTGATGCCTCCGGGACGGTGTTTTGAGACGCATGCTGGCAGTTTCCTGAGAGTTTTCACAAACCTTTTCCTGCCGCCTCTGTCCACTGTGGGGAGACAAAGCCAGCTCATCGCCTACCAAGCCAGGAGGCTCTCTGGCCCTCCATCCATCGGACCATCAATCCACAGCGCCTCATCCATCAGGGGGGAAAATCAGCAAGAATCTGTGGAGCCTTGGGGACAGGGCCATTGCCTCCAGCTGTGGCTTCCAATGCTGGGACATACCCAGCCCCTGACTGGGGCAGATTTGCTATTTTTTTATTTTAAACAAACTTTCTTAGGCAACAGAGGGAACGTTGCAGCCTGTCTGCTTGCCCTGGGTGTGGGCACTGGCTTTGAGATAGTAGCTTTCTGGAGGGTGCCTGGGTGTTTACTGCTTAATGGTGCTACCCTTCAGAAAAAGAATATATACAGAAAATCCCCAATAGGCCATCTGGGAAAAGTGACGAGAAATAAACATATATCACGCACCTCCCGAGTCCGGGTCTCTGCTAGATTATTTACATTCTTTACCTCACGCGAGGCTCCCGCAGTCCTATGGGCTTACGGCAACCGCTAATACTTTAACGATAGAATCACTAAAGCGTACCGAGCACTTGCCACGTCTCATGCCTTAGGCTGAGGTTCAAACGCATCATCTCGTTGGACCATGACCACCCCCGTGTAAAGTGGAAGTTACTCTTTTATAAGAGGAGCTTGGAAACTTTGGGGCTCCAGGTCATGCTCAGCTTTATACCATCTGCAGGTGGGATTCAAACTCTGTTGAGCACACCCCAAGGCTCATGTCATTTTCCACATCCAGCATTCCTGCTTAGGGGTTAGCTGAGCTTGTCCCCAAGCCTTCTGAGGCTTTCTGAAAGATACCATCCCAGGGAAACCACCCCCCACCAGGAATTTCTTGCAATGGGTTCGGAAGGCTTAGCTTTGAGGGAGCGTGTCTATAACGTGCATGCTAAAAATTCATTCTTAGTTGTTGTCCCACACAAACTTTGTTGTTTTGAGAAATGGCACATCTCAAAGGATGATGATGAGGTAACACGTGATTTCTTTGATTTGATTTCATTTTGCATAATTCAGAATCAGATGGGATCATGAGAACTTCTGATCAGCAAAATAAGGAGGGCAAGCATTTATATCACCCAAAGCTCATGCTGGCATCTCCTAAGTGTGCACCATTCCTAATATGATTTTTGAGCCATTGGAAACTTAACAGCATTAAAAAACAATATTATGGGTCTAGGAGTCTAGAAAGGAAGCTCTATTAGAAGACAAGGTTTGGAATTCAAGAGTACCGAATAGTAGTTAGAGGTCATAAGATCTAATTGATGCAATTTGTGTAGGTTTCATGGAGTAGACCATTTAGACATAATTATTCAATTAAATACATTCATTCATTCCTTTACTATTTTATTTCTCCTATTATTTGTTTATTGATTGTGTCTTTCAACTCATTAAGCTCTTTAGTCATTCAACAAACGTTTCTAGTTCAGTGCGTGAGGGGCTGGGATCTCCAAAAGGAAAAGAAACCTTGTTGGGGATATTTCCTGAGGTACTAGAAGGAGGACAGGGTTGAGAGACCCAAGAAAGGCTGTCAACTCCAGAATTAAAGAGTTTATTAAGGGAACTAGCAGACAGAAGCAGTCTTAGAGGCAACAGGAAAGTGGATTGCTTTGTAAGTGTGGTATACTATTAGAAAGCAGTGAACAACTTAATAGGCCTACTTATCTATGTAAGAACATCCCTTTCAGGTGCTATGGGCCCACCTCTCCTGGGCTGAACTGGTATCACTGAGAGCAACTTGCGTCCTAAGATGGCTTTGGTCATGTGAAGCCCCAGAAACCATTTTGCCTAACAAACCTTAAAAGAAGTCCCTTTTTTGTTCCAGGCTCAGCTGGCACTAGCCAGGAATTGCTGGAAACCCAAAGCCTTGAGCAGCCATTCAGATATTTGGTTAGGAGCGTGTGTGTATGTGTGTGTTGGGTTTGCAGGCTTTCTCTTGGTATTTTTCCAGGTAGAGCTCTTGGAGTTGTGGAAGTGTTTCATGGCTTAGGGGAGAAACACAACATGGATGTAGGATTCCAGACTGCTCTGAGTTAGAGGTTAACATACTTGGGTCATGGGATTTCTCTGTTTCTAAACAACTGTGTCATGTCTGGGTCACTGAGAAAGTCTCCAAGTCTTACTTTCCCCATCTGTAAAATAAGCGGGTTGACCAGATGTCCTAGAAGTTAGTTCATGATGGCTTGTGGAGCATCCAGCCCTGTGTTCTGTGTGTGGTCAGCCCTGGGTAGCTAATCACTTCCTTGACTGCCCCTCTTACAGGTTTGAAATGAGGATTCATTGAGAAATGCCCCAGTTTGCCTTTGCTCTTCACACACTGGGAAGGGAGAAAGATGTGCCCTGTCGTATGTTTTCCTCAGTGAATTGTTCATAGTGGCAAAGGAGCAGGATATCGTGAGACCAGCTGCATGTGTTGTAACTAAAACAAGAACAGTTCTTGACAGCACAAATTTCTTCTGTACTCGTAGCTTAAATCTTCCCTGTCAAGAGGGGAAAATTAGACAAAGGGAAAATTCTGAAGGGATAATGAGTCTTCTCTCTTCTTCCTGTTGCTTTTTCTCCTGGAACCAGTGCAGTCAAAATGTCCTGACTTTAGTCTCCTACACTCACCTCAGCCTGTGCTGCCAGTTGACTCTGAGTCTGACCTTGGACGGTCCTCAGATTGGGTGTAGGATGATACGGGCTCAGGTCCTCCCTTTCTGTGGCTTGGTACAGCACCCAGAACCCCACTCTTGATATGGTTTTTTTTTTTTTTTTTTTTGAGGGCAGTGTCACTGGCACTCACATGTGGGACCAAACCGGGGCCACTGGCTTCCCAAGCCAGCGCTTAACCACCGCTCCACTCAGCCGGCTTGATCTGTTTTTTTAAATATTTTTTTTCTCATTGGTCTTTATACATGGCTCTGAAAGTCTTCAAACAGAGAGGTTATGCATCTTCTCAAAAGGAGAAACTACCTCTAAGAATTTATTCAGAAGAAATCAACTGGGAGATGTCAAACTCAATGCCCCCAAAAGGGGATGTTACATAAATGAAATATCACAACACAGCACCATGATGTTATAGAATAACTTCACATGAAAAGATACCTATGATGTATTGTTAAGTTTTTAAAAAGCATGTAGTGGGGGTCAAATATAGGGTGAAGGAAGGAAATTTGACTTTGGGTGGTGAACACACAATGCAATATACAGATGATGTGTTCTAGAATTGTACATCTGAGACCTATATAATTTTATTAACAATGTCACCCCAATAAATTTAATAAAATAAAAAGCATGGTTAGCATGATTATAAAATATGTATGAATAATATGATCCTACTTGTGATATGGATAGAGATATTATATATACAACAAAATGTTAAAATTAATCTCTGTGTGGAGATATTATGGGTATGTTTCATTTTTTTTCCTTTTGTACTTGTCCATCATTTTATAATTTTCTATGATAAATATATTTTGCATCTGTAATGAAAAGCACAGTAAGTATTATCGTAGAACCCAAACGGGGAAACGAGAGCATAGAGATGCCATCTGTCTTTCCGTAATCTTAACAAATCTGTAATAGACTTGGGTTCAGTCTTCCTGCTTCCATGCTCACATTCTTTTCAAGTGACATCTTATCTCCTAAAGATTCATCCAGCAGGATGCACCAGGGAAATCTCAAATATTTTGCCATGTCTCTCCCATGGGATAATCTCTATGTGTAGAAGTAGTATAACTCAGTGTGCTCTAGAGTTCTGTGTCACCGCTCCTTAGCTGTGTGACTTTGGGTCTCAGTTTTGTCACCTGAAAAATGGGGTTAATAATAATTCCTGCCTCAAAGGGTGTTTGTGAGGATCCCGTGACATGATGCTTCTAAACAACACTTAAAACAGAGTCCATATTGAATACCTGTTAACTGTTCGGCGCCCTACACATTGCAGTTTGGGGTTCAGAAAATATGATTACTCTCTATGCTAGCAGCTCTTACCACCCACTTTATTTTATCTACCTGCTTTCTTCTTGTTATTGTTCTTCAGCTTCTGCTTTTAGTGGCATGAGCAGCTATCATGCTACCTATCATGCTAGGGCAACATGGTTCAGACAAACAAGGGTCTGTTGGAAGCTAGTCCCTATTTCCAGAGGGAGGGCCACTTTGAGTTGAATTTACCTTCAGTCATGCCTCTATACTGGTTTTGTGTTTTTAAAGCCTTTTTAGACTTTTAATACTTCTCATCCTAAGCCTTAAATTTTTGAGGAAGGAGCAAGTCAATCTAGTTTACCTGCAGATGCTAAAAATCCCTACTCATTAAAAAATAATAACAAACCAAGAAAAGAAAAAGAAACAAGCAATAGTGTATAAAACTCCAAATTAGAACCCAGTCTCTGAAGGACTTCAGGCTTCTATTAGTGATTTAGAAATTTCTTCCTTTTTTTCTTTTTTTTTTTTTCTGGATATACTTCTAGGCTGTGGAAATGAAATAGTTTTTCTGTAATAACTCTTGGTGAACATGTCACCCGAACTGTTTGGCTCTAAAGATGATTAAAGATTATGTCTGAGGGAGCAAAGAAATAGGCCAAGGAGCCCTTTGGCCGAGGTCTGTCTTCTAAGAGCTCTACCAAAAGCCATTACCGGGAGAGGTTCCTCCTTCACTCCACCCTGGTTGATGAGTAATGACTCAACCACATCTCTTAAATACTCAAGGCTGCCAATTGCACTGAAATAATCGAGTTCTGAACCCAATCTATGGCAAAAATACAACTGACTGACACACACGGTGTAAAAACTCTATTCAGATGAGTTCACTGAACCAAGAAATCCATATGGTTCCAAGTTGCTGGCGAGCCATTTCAGTTTTCCTGGATTAAGTTAAATGTCTTTAACCATATGTTGTTCTTTTCCAGTGGCAGCCAAACCTCCAACACACTCATGGAAAAACAGATTTGTTTTTTGAAATGCTACCTGGGCCAGGCCCTGAGCTAGGCACCCCTTAGTGGGGACTGGCCCGTCCCATTCCTGGCCGGGCCAACTGAGGCTCAGAGAAGTTGAGTGACTCAAGTTGGTACAGCTATTAAAAACCAGGACAGCCTTCGGGATTCCCTCTGCTCTCTACTCCTTGCATCCACTCCGTCATCAGGAACTGACATCTCATCTCCATGATGTACTTTACACCTGATCACTTCCTTTCTTTTCTACGGCTTCCACCCTGGTCCAGGTCTCTATGACCTGTTGCCTGAGCTATACCAGTGCCTCTCACAGCAGGTCAGCCTCCCTGCTGTCAAGCTAGCTCCGGGGTCGGCAAACTGCGGCTCGCGAGCCACATGTGGCTCTTTGGGGACGGTCCGACTCAAAAGTTTGCCAACCCCTGGAAGAGCCAATCCTGTCCCTCACAACAATTTAAAAATTATTCGAGAGCCATAAATATATTTTTACAAATAAGGAACATTTAAAGTAATTTTATAAATGAAACTATGATAGTTTTATTTTCAGTTTCAATTTTACTTCAGATCCACATGTACGGACCTAAAGAGCAGCCTGTGGCTCGCGAGCCGCAGTTTGCTGACCCCTAGCGCTTCTTCCGTCTCAAAAGTTTGCCGACCCCTGTCCCCTGACCATCCATTCTCCACGTAATAGTTCAAGTGTTCATTTTTAAGAGGCAAAGGGGATGATATCATTCCATCATGGCCCTCCTCCAGAGCGGTTCCATCCACCTGGATTAAACCCCGAATGCCTCCCCATCACCTTTCTCTCTGACTTCACTGTGGCTGATCCCTTCCTTCCTTGCTGCGCTCAGCCTGTCTCATATTTATTCATAGATCTTAAGCCCGCCAAGCTTCTTCCTGCCTCAATGACTTGACACTTGCACTTGCTGTTCTCTCTGCCTGCAGTGCTCAGCCTCCAGATGTTGGACAAGGCTTCACGGTCTGGGTCTCAGTTATATGTCACCCCCCCTAAGAGGCCCTCCATGCTCCATGACAGTCCCAGCCAGAGGAGCCTACCCTCTTCACTTCTCATCAATCGCTTGCACATCACCTCCCTCCTTTGTCTTCTCTACAGCCCGTAGCGATCTATGACATTATTTTGTTTACAAATAAGTTAGTTTGATTTTAGGTCATCCCTAATGAAGTTGAACATAACTTCCGTCAGGACAGAAATTATAGCTGTGTGTTTCTTGCATATAAAACCAGGCCTGGCTCAGTCCAAATTCAACACTCATTTGATGATTGAATAAATGATTCCATTCTTGGGTTTGGAAAACATGGCCCTTCTATGTGCCCTCAGCTCTTATTCTTACCCGGTTTTACTGAAGTTTATAGAGGTTTAGGAGTATGAGCATTTGCCATTAAACATGGTGCCTCCATGCCCAGTAATATTACTTATTCCAAAATTAGTTCAGGACCCTGCCTTGAGAGGATTTTCCTGGATGCTTTGGCACAGGAGGCAGGGTAGGCAACCTGCTGGTCAGCCCAGGAATACAGCGTTTCCTGGGACGTGGGACCTTCTGTGTTAAAATGGGGACAGTCCTAGGTTAACCTGCAAAGTCAATCACCGTAATGAAAGGGACCAGCTAACCTGACAACCTAACCTTTAACCACGGTATTGTTGTCTTTTGTCTGCACCTGACCACTGACAATAGTAGGTTCCAGCTTTTGGTATAAATACTGACATTAGGCAAACCATCACAGGACCCTCAGTTTTGCCACCTGGAAGAGTGGGGGTAATAACGAGCTTTAGCTTCCAGGGTGGGTGTGAGGACAAAATAAGCAATACCTGTGCCGAGCCCACTGCCAGCTCAACGCTGGGTGCACGGTTGGCCCTCAATGAATATTATGCCTTTCCATCCTTCTGCTTTTTTGTGTAACACTGAAGTTTCCTCGGCAGCAAATGATGACGGTTCTATTTTAAACTCCCCGATATTTCTGGGAACCAAGGAGCCTTGTAAGTCATTTGACTACAAACACAGCCATGGAAGTTGTTACTGGCAAATCAAGAATACCTTTAACTTGCCATCAGAACTTCCTTTGAAAAGGAGCTGACGAATTTGACTGATTTGCAGGGTAACAACAGTAGGATTTTGCTAAGGGGCTTTGTGAAACTCCTCGGGAGATGGTTTGCCTGGTATGGGGAGGGTTTAGACTTGCCTCAAGGCAAATGCTCAGATTAGAGAGAAATCTCCACCATGGCCTCATCTCTCTGGCCTCTGCCTGCCCCTCCAACCCCTCACTCTCTGCCTCCAGTCAGGCTGAGCTCCTCTCAGTTCCTGGAAATTTCCACGCACTCTTTCCTGCCACAGGAGCTTTGCACATACTGCTCCCTCTCTGATTCACTACCCGCTCTCTAACCCATGTTAGCTTTTACTTGTGCTTCAAATTTCCACTCAAATAGCTCTGCCTTAGGGAGACTTTCCCTGATGTCTCTGGATCAGGTCCTTTTATCCTACACTCTCCGTGTCTCAATGATTGGAGATGGAAGTTTACATTTATACGGAGGCTCCTGGGCTTACGATGGGGTTACAACCCGATAAACCCCCATAAGTTGAAAATATCATTAAGTCAAAATGCATTTAATACACCAAACCTGCCAAACATCATAGCTTAGCCTAGCCTGCCCTAAACATGCTCAGAAACACAGATTAGCCTCCAGTTGGGCAATTATTTTGAATTTCATCTCAAAGAGTAGTTGCCTTCCTCTTCTTCTCACCAGAAGCAGGAGACTCAGGTGGTCATTTTGTAGATATAGTGGGATGTGAAACACAAACCGAAAATCCAAAAAGCACTGGCAATATGGGACACCGTAGAGTATGGGTTGTTTACTTTCGTGATCACGGGGCTGCCTGGAAGCTCGCAGGTGTGTCCAGAATCACGGGAGAGTATCATAGCACATATCTCTAGCGCAGGAAAAGATCAACATTCAAAATTCAAAGTATGGTTTTCACTGAATCCATATTGCTTTCACACCATCGTGAAGTTGAAAAATTGAAAGTTGAACCATTGTAAATCGGGGACCATCTGTATATATCATTGTTAATTTAATAGTCTTCCTCCCAATTTGGCTGCCATCATCACCATCATCATCACCACCATCACCACCACCACCATCACCATCACCACCATCATCATCACCACCATCACCACCACCACCATCACCACCATCATCACCATCATCACCACCATCACCATCACCACCATCATCACCACCACCACCATCATCACCATCATCATCACCACCATCACCACCACCATCATCACCACCACCACCATCACCACCATCATCACCATCATCACCACCATCACCATCACCACCATCATCACCACCACCACCACCATCACCACCATCATCACCATCATCACCACCACCATCACCATCATCATCACCACCATCATCATCACCATCATCATTACCATCATCATCACCATCACCACCATCACCATCACCACCATCATCACCACCATCACCACCATCATCATCGCTCCCACTTTTAGAATTCCTTCTCTGTGCCAGGAACCATTCTAGACATGGCACTTGTGTTAGTTTAGATAATCCGATTGCACACCAACCTCGTGAGGGAGGCACAATGACTGCCAGCGTTTTTTTTTTTTAACCTCTCTCTGGGCCTCACTTTCCTTCTCTGAGAAATAAGGAGAATGGAACTGAGCATAGAGGGTGACGGTCCGGATTGGAAGAAATAATGCTGGAAAACAGCCTGGCACCATCACTGGGCATAACACGCCATGGGTGGGTGGTCACTGAGGCTGTGATTACCTGGAATTGGGTGTCAGTCCCTTTAAATCAAGGTGTTTGTTTTGGGGGAGGGGATCTTTGGTCCCAATGTTCTTATGTCCACCAGGACCCAAGGAACTCGCATGTAGGAAAAGCAGGGCTTGGTTTTCAACCTGCCACTCGGAAGCTAATCCCCATTAAACCTCGTAAACAGCAGAGACTCTTTTTTTCAGGTCCTTTCCATGAGGCCTGATGTGGCTACAACGAGACCTACTAGAATGGGCTTCTAAAGCCTTTGCATGTACTCCATGCTGCAGCCAGAGTTATAAATATGCCTCACACACAGTGTTAAAAGAATCATTCTGCAGCCTACACAGATGTCAAAATAATAACAGGATGATGTTAGGCAAGGAAATATTTTTGATGATTATTCCCCCATCTAGAGTTATATAATACTTCTTTTTGGTTGTTATTGTTGTTCAGGGAAGTAATCTAAAGGTTGGTGGGTTTGATAGTCTAAGAAAGAGTATTCAATATCAGCAAAGCCTTTCAACTTGGCAGCTATAGGGACCATCCGGGTTCAAGGGAATGTGAGGATGAGGTCCCTTTGGAGGATGCTTTAGGGACAGGTAAGGTGCTGCTGGACTGGGGGTGCCCAGTGGTTACATTGCCGCAATACATTCATTGAGCACCTACTATGTGTTCGGCCTGTGCTAAGTGCTGTGATGGAGACAGGAATACATGGGCATAGCCACTGCCCTCTGGAACTTGCAATCCATGGAGGAGAGGCAGCCCCCCACTAAGTCACCATCCATATGATAAAACCATTGCAAGCTGTCATCCCTGCTGTCAAAGAAACAAGAAGCCGGGAGAGGGGAAGGACATGAGGTGATGGGAAGGCTTCTTGGAGGAGGAAGCATGTAAGTCAAGACTCAAAGGCAGAGAAACCTGAGCATTGAATAGTGAGAAAAGGAACATTTCAAGCAGACGGAAGAACCTGTGCAAAGCCCTTTGGGTTGGAAAGAGGTCGGTGTGTCTGAAGGACAGAGAGAAGGAAAATAGGGCTGGACTTGAGGGAGGGAGGCAGCAAGGGGTAGAAGTAAGAGCCCAGTTAGGTCGTTATTTTTATTGTCTGATGATTTTTATTGTTCCAAGTCTGTTGCAGTCCTGGTTTCCAAATAAAATACAGGACACCCAGGTATATCTGAATTTCAGATAAGCAACAGATAACTTTTTAGTATAATATGTCCCAAACACCGCATGGGACTTAGGCTACAAATTATCCATTGTTGATCTGAAATTGAAATTCAGTTGGGTGTCCTGTATTTTTATTTGCTAAATCTGGCAACTAACTCCATGCAGACCTGGACGACAGACAGCGAGGTGTTCAGATAAATCTCAGGGGGAGAACATGATGGTTTGATACATAAGCAATGGACTAGTGAACATTTCAGAGAGAAGAGAACAGAATTCAAGTCTTGAATGTCCATGTCCAGGGCACAACCAACTGAGATGACCTCTGGTCACAGGAAAGAGGACACATTTGTTCAGTCATTTGATATAAAGAGGATAACTTCAGGCACCCAGGTGGCCTTTTATTCATGTCTCTAGCTCTCAGGTGATATTTCCCCTTTTTCAACACTTTTCACGTTCTTTGCCTAATTTAACAGTTTTGTTGCCATGGAAGGGTTAGAAGCCTTGCTATGTTTTCCACATCGCAGCTCTTCTATAGAGAGGAATACAAAATGGGAAAAGCAAAATTTCTGAACTGAGGTGTAAGCCCTTTGAATTTTCCATGAAGCAGTCTGTGACTGCTCATCCCTGCTTGTCAGGATGACTGTGCAGGTCTCGTGTCACTCTGAACTAGACCTTGACAATGCACTGACTTCCACAGGTCAATCTGCACATCTCAGTCTTGTGTACCTGTGGGGCAGGAACTGTCTTTTCTGCCAGGGCCCATCCTAGCAGCCTTGCCCACTGAGCAGGTGTGGGTTGGTGAAAGCTTGGGGTTCATAACCCAGTCCTGTGATTTGCTACCCATAGGGCTTTCTCTGATCTCTCTACTCAAAGCAGGGCCCTCAATTTACTCTCCCTCCCTCACTGAGGGAGACCCCGGAACGCTGTCACAACACACTCTTTCTCCATCCCTCAGGGACAGAGAGGATTGCTCTTCTGCACTCATTTTGAAGGTAGGCATAGCCATAGGACTTGTTCTGGCCAATGAAATGTACTTAGAAGTGACACATGTCACTTCTCAGTGGAAGCTTTCAGAGCCAGTATGTGGTATTCTGCGTCCACTTCCCCTTGCGTGGAGATTATACTGAGATGGAACATACATTGCCTCCATCAGTCTGGGTCCCTGAGTGACTTCAGTGAGCATGTCCCTCTCCCTACGTGCATAAGACACATATTGTGAGTGACACATGGACCAGCCACTGAGACGTGGGGCTTGTTTGTTACTGCAGCATAGCCTAACAGATCCCAACTGATACAGTCCTACCTTTTAATTATTTTCTTTTTCTTTTCTCATGCTTATCACCATCATCATGCTTATATATGTTTTGTATGTTTATTTGTTTAATTTATGTCTCTTTTCTCTAGAATATAAATTCTATGAGAACCACTTTTTCTTGGTTTGTTTGTTGGTATTCAACGAATAACTCCAGGATCTTAAAGAGTGTCCAGTACATGGTAGGTGCTCAATAGATATGTGTTGAATGAATTGATTAATAACTTGGTTAACATGGGCAGGTCACTTAACTTATATGAACTTCACATTTCTCATCTGTAAAATGGGAATACTAACCATACTCATAGGGGTGTTTTGAGAATTAAAGAGTAATGATTGTAAAGCGCCTGCACCATGCCTGGCACATAGTAAGTATGCAATTCATATGTGCTGTTGTTTTTGTGACAGTTGTCAATCCAGTAAACCAAAACAAGGGCATCTGTTGTCAGTTATCTTTGACAGATATATTTTACACTGTTCCCCGGAATTATTGAAGGTCCCTCTACAAATAGGTGGCATTGTCACAATGGAATCCAGGGTCCTCATTCCTGGAGACTCTTGAAGCCTTGTTCTAAGTGTTTGCTATTAGTTCACAGGCTGCATGTGGAATTTGGGGACAGCGTCTCTTCTACATTGGACTGGGACACCATGAGGACCCCCTAAGAGCTTTAAGGGCTTTGGGTCTTAGGATGGATGTTCAAATAGGGAGGAATAGCCGATGCCTGTGGAGTGTCTAGGGACACAGGAAGTGGCACTACACTAAACTTTCCAAGTGGAAAACGCCCAGAAGAGGTGGACTGAAACTTCTTTTCTTTCTCTGTGCTGGGTGTGGAATCCAGTCCTGGTAAGAATGTCTGACAGATTCTTGGTGGCCGAAGGGTCCATGAGCCAAGTAGCCCCCAGAAGGGCAGGGCCCGCGGAGGTGCCGAAGGGCTGGGCGCTGGAGTTGGCGGAACTCCAGGTCGAACCTGGGCTCCAGGACTTTCCAGCTGGGTGACCTTGGGCAAATGCCTTCTCCTCTCTGTGCTTTGGTCTCCTCCTCTGCCATTCTGGGGAGAATCAGAGGAGATTCCGTGTCTCCCCAGCTGGACTTGCCTCCTCCAGTCTGTCCTCTTGGCTGGAGCCATCGTGTTCTTTCTAAGAGGGGCAGATCTGAGCTTGTGATTCCTCTCCTAAAGACAGGACCTTCCCGGACTTGGCATTGGCCTCGCGTAGAGGCTGAGCTCTCTTCCAGCTTAGCCCCTGCCTCCCCTGGCCCTGGGCCACCTCTGCAGTCCCTCCTGCTCTGGTTGCTCCTGTGGCAGCCAGGCTTTGTAAGAGCCCCCCACGCCATTTCTTACTCTGCTTCGCATGCCCCATGCTTCCCCTGCCTCCCACCCCAACTTCTGCCCTCCCACTAATTCCTCTCCAACCTTCAGATCTCATTTTCGACGTCACTTCCTTGAACACCCAGATAATGGCATTAACCAACGAGGGACAGTCTCTGACACACAGTTGGTTCCAGGCTGGCCGAGGGCGCGGGGGTTGGTATTATACTGGGAGGGCTGAAGAATGGAGTGGTTTAACACGTAAGCTCTGGGACCAGGCACCCTGCGCTTGAATTGGAGGTCCATGACCAAGGGAGGTGTCAGCTCTTGGGGAGCAGTCTTCACCATCCTGTACTCAGTTTTCCCATCCATAAAATGGGCCAACAGCTGTCACTATTGTATGGATGAAATGAGACAGTGCCTGTAGATGGTGCCTGGTGCACAGGAAATGCTTTATAAATAGAGGTTATTTTCACCACTTTCTTGTTGTTTTGTGGACCTGGAAATAAAAACGGTTCCTAAGGGGGTGTGTGAACACATGTACCCACACACTCCTTCTCACTCCTCCTGTCACTGAGGGATATTGGGGAATCGTCCCCTACAAGCACCAAACCTTGTGCAGTGGTTAGGCTGGTTTAGGAGTGGCCTTGCTTGTAGATGGAGAGCAGGACTGGTTGTCTTCCCACGTTCTTCCACCCCATCCTAGGAGCTCCATAAATAAATTGATTTTGAGATACGGCTTTGACAGACTTCCCAGACCACTTAGGAAGCCCAGTTTTGCCTGTGGCTCGCAAAGGAAAAAGGGTTCTAGGTGTTTGTGTGTATTTTTGATATATGTGTATATATGTGTTTGTATATGTATATGTGTGTATATGCATGTATCTGTAGTATATAGGTATGTGTGTGTGAATGTGTACATATATATGCATATGTGTGCATGTGTGTGTGTGCATATGTGTGTGAACACAGCAGCAGAAGAGATGGGATTTACTTTATCCCTCCTTCCACCCATCTCCATTTCTTCCTGCTGTGTCCCTGGCTGTGTCACTTCCTCTCTGCGCCTGTCTCTCTCCTCTGCCCTCTGTCTGTGTCTGACCCTTGCTCGGTAGGCCTGGCACTCCCTGGGCCTTTCTCTGTGCCTTCCTCTTGGCGTCCCATTGCCCAGCACCCAGTCTCTCTGTTGGCAAAGGAGTACGGTTACCTAGGAAACCACTGCAGGGCGAACACATGTGATTGGCCCGGCTGGGGCCCAACTCTGGGTTGGCAGGCAGGTTTTTGGGGTGATTGTTGTCCTCAATCCCCTTTGGGGGAGGGACATTCTATGGGATAAGAATGCGTGTGCCCTGGTGAGCAGGGCTCCTTAGCCTGGGAAGGGATACCTGCCCTAACGAGGACTCAGACTTGAGAATGAGGCCACACTAACACATTTCCAAAAAGGCATGTGTGCAGGAGGCTGGGGGAGGCGGGGAGCTGTCATCATCATCATCATCATCATCGTCATAGCTAACACCTTTTTATCAGTCACTATTCGCAAAGCTCTCTGTGTGAGTTTGCTCATTAGCAAACCTCTGCAGTGTGTGACCTTTTCCTTCCCATTTTACAGATTAGGAGAGGGCGGTTGGGAGAGAAAGAGTTTGGCTAAAACTGTGCAGCAAAGATGGGATTTGAATCCACATGTTGTATTTAAGAGATCTGCACAGCTACCTTCGCTGGGGATTCTAAGAGAAGCTTGGAAGATGTGGGATCAGTGGTCACAGAGACAGGGGGACAGATGAGATGGCTTCTCAAGATCCCCACTGTCCACTCCCCACCTCAATCCTTTGATCCGGCTCCTCTCTCTCTTGAGTAACTAGCCCACCACTCTATGGAGCCCTGCAGCTTTAAGGAACTGTCGTGTCATACCTTCTCCCTCATCTTTTAAGGATGACAGGGATTCTGGAAATGGGCGTTGGTGATGGCTGCACAACAGTGGGAAGGTACTTAATGCCACAGAAGTGTACAGTTAAAAAATGGTTACATGGTCAATTTTATGTACATTAAACTGAAAAGAGTGGCAGGGGTCCTATGGCTAATCAGTCGGGCCTGTGAACCTGTGACTCAGACTCTGTGCTTTTCCCATAGAGAAGACTCAGCTCGCAGGGAACTTTCAAGCACCTTGTCTATGCTAGTTAGGCACTCTGATAAACGTGGATTATGTCATTGAGCCCTCCCAATACTCTGTGAGGCCATTTGTCTTAATATCTACATTTTATCGATGAAGTGCTTGAGAATCCACAAAGTTGGGGAATTGTTGGGGTTGACACAGCCTAGCCGTGATTGGAACCCAGGACTTTCTGTCACCAGAAAGCCTCCTGAATTGTATGAGGCCCCTTCACTGCTTTACCACCGCGAAGGGGGATGCCAGCGAGAGCCCTGCCTCTCTGCCGTCCCGCGAGATTACAGGATTCTCATCTGCGGTTCCAGCTCAGTTCCTTCTGAAGACTTGAGAGTGCATCCATTTCCTAGCTGGAAGTTGGCTGGCCCAGGGCATCCCCCCAATATCCTTACAGCGTCAATGCTGGGTCAGCAAAGCGGTGGCTGGAAAGAAACCAGGGACCCAAGGCAGGTAAGGCAGCCAGATCAAAGCTAATGAGGCACAGCCACGCAGCAGAGGTGGGCAGCATCTCCTGTGATTACCTGCCATCATCATTTCTGGGGATGTGGCTGGGCAATATCTTGGTGGGAGGGGAGGAATTTGGGGCTCTCCAGGGCCAGGAGAGGAAGTGGTGGGGCAGGACACCCCCCCTTCTAGTCATCATATGGCAAAACAAGAACCAGAGTCTGTCTTGCTATTTTGCCCAACACACATCAGCATCTGGGCCACTTCACAGGATGCCTGGCTTGCTGTGATTTTTTTAGCTGCAGCAAAAGCTACATTTATGTAGATGGTCCATTCAGCCTGTTCAAGAGCTATGATTGGGCCAGTCAGAATTTTTATTCCCATTTTATAGAGGAGAAAACTAAGGCTCAGAGAGATAAAATCTAAACTCACATAGCTGGCAAGATGCAGAGGCAGGTCTGGCTAAGTGCAACCCCCTGTTTTTTGCACAATAGGACTTATTGCTTCCTGAAGATTATTGGGGTTACTAGGGAGTTGGGGCAGGGACTTATTAGGTGGTTCAAGATGAAAGAGAAAGTCTGTTTGGCTTGAAGATTCATTATGTGGCATACGAAAAAGAATTTGGCATCTTTCATAGTTCTGTTTGGTGTAGACATCTGACATCCATTAATCGGAACATCCGATCCCTGGGATGTGGAGTTTTTGCCTAAGAGAATGGTTCTCAAAGTATGGCCCCTGGACCAGAAGCATTAGCATCACCGGGAACTTGTTAGATATGCAAGTTCTCGGGGTGGAGCCCAGCAATCTTTGTTGACTGGTGGCCCCTCAAAAGGCATGTCCACCTGGAACCTGTGGAAAACAGGTCTTTGCAGATGTAATTAAGGTAAGGATTGTGAGATGAGATCATCCCGAATTAGGATGAGCCCCAAATCCACTGACAAGTGTTCTTAGAAGAGGAGAAAAGAGGAAAGAACATGCAGAGAAGGGCCCGTGAAGATAGAGGCAGAGGCTGGAGGGATGCTTCTACAAGCCAAGGAAAGCTAACGAGGGCTGGCAGCCCCCAGAAGCTGGGAGAGCTCTAGGCATGGGATTGATTCTCCCTGAGAGCCTCTAGAAGGAACCAAGTCTGCAGACACCTTGACTGTGGACCTCTGGCCTCCAGAACTGGGAGGAAATAAGCCACCCAGGTTGTGGACATCTGTTACAGCAGTCACAGGAAACTCATTCAAAGGCCTCCAGGTGACTCTGCTGCACACAAAATTTGGGATCTCCTGACTCAGAGTAGCGCCTCTCCAAGTGTGCAAATAGATAAACCCATCCCTGCCCACCTAGTCCAAATCAGCCCAAGGATGGATATGTATCTTTTAAACAAGCTCCTATGGTGTTTGTTACGCATGCTGAAAACTGAGAACAATTAACCTTGAGGAGTGTTATATTGAGAGTAAATACCTTTTGTCTTTTCTTCCCTCCCTGGCCATGCCCAGCCCAACAAGAAACATCCTTCTTTAGCCAGCTTCCTACACTTGCAGGAACATATTGGTAATTTTATTGTCATCATCATCATCATCATTGTCTGTCTCTAGTTTTCTCTGCTTCTCTGCACTTGGCACAGGAAACAAGTGAACCAGGTTTATGGTGGAGACACACACACCCATGTAGGACCCTACATCTGCCCTGTACCATAGTGCATTCTGGCACACTGCACAGAGCATCGAGGCTTGAAGGGGGAGGTTCACAAAGCCTCCCTGATCCATGCCTGGAGGTGGGCAGGACCACTGAGGAAGCAGAGCAGGGAAAATTCCCTAATGATCTCCTTGGAGAGTGTCATGAAGTCAGCACGCCACATAATTACATACTTGAGAAGTTTCCATTATTCACTGCATTTTGATCTCCAGCACTGGGTATTGGCCCCTGTGGAGATGGAGGGCCTGCATTGCAAAAGATTCTTGTCAGGTCCTCTGGGTCCTAAAACCAAGGGATCCTGAGCATGCCCTCATGGCTTGAACGCTTGGGAAGGTCTTTTGAATCCATGATGCCCTGCAGAGCCTGCTGTCTGCAAGAGATAGGAAGATAGGGAGACCCACCAGTCTGGCCTGGGAAAAGCATCAGCTAAGGCTGTGGGCTCCCCAGGGACTCCTCTGGTTCTCACAATAGCCTGGAAATTTCTGAAGACGCTGAGCGGAAGCAGCCCTTTCAGTTAATCATCTCTAGTGATGTCTTTGGTTGTCTCCTCTATGCAAGACACGGCACATATATTATCTTACTTAACCCTCATAAAAGCTCTACACTGATTCCCATTCTGTAGAAGATGAAATAAGGCCCAAGGAAAATGTCACCTGCCAAAGGTCATACAGGTCGTAAGGCAGAACCAGGATTTGTCTAAGTTTACATTTCTCAACCTCGGTACTATTGGTATTTTTGGGCCGGCTCAGTCTGTGTTGTGGGGTCTTCCTGTGTAATGTAGGGTGTTTAGGAACATCTTTGGCCTCTGCCTACTGAATGTCAGTAGCACCCCCTGTCCCCAGTTGTGACAACCAATAATGTCTCCAGACTTGCCAGCCATCCCTCGGAGCAAAATCACTACCTCCCCCGCAACCCACCCATTGAGAACTACTGGTCTAACTTTGCATCTTGTCTTCTTTCTAAGATGCTTCTTGGCCTCAGCAAACGTTCCATATCTGATCACTTCTGTTTGAAGCACCAGGGTATAAAGTCACATGTGATTACAACTTATTAACCTCATTACCTTCTAATTAAGTCCCCTTACACACACACACACACACACACACACACACACACACACACACCCTTCCATTTTAGAGGTGTGGGACAACATGGCAGTTTGCCAACTTGTTTTAAGGTCAAACAGCTTGTAGTGCCTGAATCGAGGCTAAAGCCCGGCTCTGCAGTCCTTCCTCCAATCCCTTTCCCATTTCTCCATTCTCTCCCTCCAACATCCCTGCAGCTCCACGGCCTGTCTGTTGCTCCGGCAGAAGGCTGGATGGGCCTCTTGAAGATTGATTATATGGGATTAGCGCTAGCCTCATGGAATAATTGGTTTCCTTCCTTTCCCTCCATTCTTTTCCAAGAATCTACTTGATTTGTCCTTACTACAGACCAACAGCTGTCTCTAGTGTATCTGACGCTGTATCCCGAATGCCTGTTATGGTCCCTGGCACATAGTAGGCCCTCAGTAAATATTTGTTGAATTAATGAATGAGTCACTTTTATGGTCATGTCTATGAATTAAAGTCACAAGAGCATTCTTTAGCTCCTAATGTCAGTGGCAGTTGGTCTTAGTTGCTACTGGTTTTGAGGCAAGAAGCAGAAACCCACTCAAGCTAGAGAAGCAAAACGGGGTTTATTGATTGGAAAGACCCCGGGATCTGTCAAGACTCCATGGGCAGAATTAAAGCCCAGCTTCATGAGGTAGCAGGGCCAGGAGATGGAAACCCTTCTGAACTCAGGCCATCACTCTGCCTTTCTTTCTGCCTGAACAGCCTCTGATACTAGGTTTGTTCAACAGTTTGTTCATCTCGCTCTGTCTGTGCTCTTTCTGCCCCACTCCCCCTAATTGACTTTTTTCATTCCCTGTCTATGTCTAGACAAGCCTTTTTGACTTTATCCACATGGCAGAAGATAACTTTATCAAAATTGAAATCTTGACCCTGCGCCCCAACCCCCCCGACACACACACACACACACACACACACACACACACACACACACACACACACATTACTTGACTTCTTATTTCAAACACAGACCTAGTCCATGGAAAGTCTCTGATCGCCATTGGAAAATTTTCAGGAGAAAGAATTGATTGTCCCAATGTGGATCAGGTGATCATCTCTGGTCCAATCAGGAATGGCCAGGGAGTAGGTAGGCCGTGCTTGGTATACACATGACCTCAGAGGCCCATTTCCATGTGTGGGAACAGTTCTTAGGGAAGCAGGGGATGGGAAAACATCCCCAAAGGTCTCTACTATACTTTCTGTGCCCAACTGAGAAACGGTAGTCCCTGTGGCCTGGCCAAAGGCTGGTACCCGAAAAGAATCCTTTTTTTTGGAGGGCAGTGTCACTGGCCCTCATATGTGGGACCCGAACCGGGGTCTCTGGCTTCCCAAGCCAGCACTTAACCACTGCACTACTCGGCCAGCCCCCAAGAAGAATCTTTTGAAAGTGGAAGAACTGGGTCTTGGCATGCTGGCCTCAGGTGGACACCGGAAAACAGATTTGGAAGGAGACCCTTAAAGGGGAAGTCTGAGTATTTCACCCTTCTCTCCCCACTGCTGCCACTTCTCCCATCCAAGTACTAACCAGGCCTGACCCTGCTTAGCTTCCAAGATCAGACAAGATCGTGCGTATTTAGGGTATTATGGCCAGGACTCCACTTCTTATTGCAGCCAGTTTTAGTCAATTTGGATTAAATGGGGGCAGAAGTCCAGGTTACATTAAAGACAAGCCTGATTATGTGTGTGTGTGTGTGTGTGTGTGTGTGTACACACATATACAGAGGGTATCAAAAAAAATGTATACACATTTTAAGAAAGGGACAAACTGTATTAAAAGTGTGGTACTCAATATATACCGATGACAAAAGCTGAATACAAGTTATGTGTATACATTTTTTGGCACCCCGATATATATATATATATCCCTCTGTTTTGATTACTAATAAGGACATGAAACAAATTTTAATG
Organism: Aselliscus stoliczkanus; assembly: GCA_033961575.1. Lineage (NCBI taxonomy): Eukaryota > Metazoa > Chordata > Mammalia > Chiroptera > Hipposideridae > Aselliscus > Aselliscus stoliczkanus. Next base: position 7,166,519 of record CM066741.1, on the reverse strand, counting down.
CCATCATAAAAATGTGGCAAAAAAGATTGAAAAGAAACCAAGGAGGGTGAAGTGAAGCTTAAGCAATAGAAATCCCAGGGGACCTGCTTTATTGACTAAAGCCATTGTGGTTGTCATGAACAGATATGCAGTTGGAGAGAAATCAGGTACTTGTTGGAGTCTGTTAAGTAATAATAATGATAAGAAAGAAAAATAGCAAATACATCTAGATCATTTACTGTGTGGGGCTCTGTTCTAAATGTGTGGTAGGTGATCAACTCATTTACTCTGGCAGGATTTAGTGATGGGGATTCTGAAGGGTAGGAAACTGACCGCTAGACACTGGAAGTGTGGGGTGCTCAAACTTCTCAAAATTACTTTTGAAATGAAGTAGGAAGCCAAAAGGGAAGGGCTTGCACATCTAACCTTTGGTAAAGGAGGCAAAACAGAGTGGTTAAGAGCTGGGACTATGCAGCAGCCTTACAGCACAGGCTTGAATCTGGCTGGGTGACCTTGTGCAACTCACATAACCTCTCTGAGCCTCAGTTTCCTCTTCTGTAAAATGGGGATAATAAAACCTACCTTACATGATATTGGTGAGGATTCTAGGACCCAGCACCCCTGTGAAGTGAGCAGCACAGCTCCTGGCACATGGAAGACACTCTGAATGCCATGATATTGAGGACACTGGGTTGAGGGTACAGGGTCTGGATGCCAGCTGTGTACCTTACAAGCTTTGCACACTGGGAATTACTTCTCACGAAGCTTCCCTGGTCTCATCTGGAAAACACGGCTGATGATAGACCTTGCCTTGTGGCGTCTTGTAAGGAAGAATTCAGGAAATGTTGGTGAAATACTGAGTAAGGTATCTAGCATATTGTAAGTTTTCACTGCATGCTGTTATTATTATTAGCATTCTAGGATGATGAATTAACTCAGAGCAAAAGGTGGGTCATTAAAAATGACGACATGAAGCCCGTTCCACTGTTAGGCGATTTGCACTGTACAATTAGCAAATTACACTGATTTTTCTTTTTTCCCCCAAAAAGAAAAATTTGGACCCTTGTGAAAATCAAGCCACCCCATAAGCAATTCATTTCACCTGGAGGATCTCTTTTCTCCTGACATTGCTTGCTCAGTTTGATGGCATTTGCATTCCCCTTGATTTGCCTAATTTTAATGAGATTTTAGTTCAACATCACAAAAGTAATTTCAGATATCTCTGGGTTTCTTGACAAAAATTCTGTTACCATGACATTATTCGGCTTATACATGAAAAATCTTTGCCATTGATTTCCAGGCCCCAAGCTTTGATGTACTGCCAGAGCACGTGTGAAATGGTTATTTTTTAAATATATAATTAAGGTTTTATAAATCCAGGAAAGACCTTTTTGGAGTGTAAACACTACACATTAGTGTTCTTTGATGCAAGCGGCAGAAAACCAACCTTGGCTAATGTAAGTGAAGTGAGAATACGTTGAATGGATAAGAAAAAGGGAGGCTTGGGAACAAGGACCTAGGGAATCCAGGTTTGTAGGAAGCAGGGCAATTGGACAGTCCTATGTAGCTGTGTAGACACCACCACTTGATCAGCCCCACCCTTTATCTCAACCTTGTTTTGTTTCATTGGAGGGTTGAGATCCCAGGAAGAGTCCCATCGGTCTAGCTTGGATCCTACTTCTGGCCCTTGGCTGGGTAGAAGAAGGTGACACATGATGATGTTCAGTTTGGTGGGGGCACGGTGTATTTGTGTGAGTGGGGCCTCCTTTTCTTTAGTTATCACTTACCAGAATCCCTGCTTCTCAGTGATTGATGAATGTCCACTTTACTCATGTGTTGCCCATCACTGGAGATGTAACACAGACATGCTGTGGAAACAGGGAGCCCCTGGATTATGGAAGATGGGGATCTGCCTAGTCTCATTAGATTTAATTCAGGGAGTTTGTGCTGTACCCAGGAGCGGAGAGAGAATGTGATTCCTAGCAGTGAAGACTCCTGGCAACCTGGGTTCTGCAGTCATTGCATATAGGGAGGGAGTAACTCTTCCAGATTTCCACTCCAAGCTGTGGGAAGGATCATTTAGCATGGGGAAGCAGAGGAGAAGAAAAAGATGACTTTATAGCACTCTTTATCATGACTGTAATGGGGTCAGAGAAGGCTGACAAGCCAGTCCTCACAGCCGGACTGGAATGGCGCTATGAATTATTTAGGTAGATCATGAGGACCGAGATTCCTGCAACAACAGGAGTTAGCGTGCAGCCATCCTTCAAGGTATGGTTTTGATCCAAGTGGCCAATTAGTGCCGACTCCACCCCTTTGCCCCTAATTCCTACATCTGTGATGTAGTCACCAGGTCATCACAGCATTCCTTCTGGGACCCCTTGGGATTCCCAAATATTTCTCAACCCAGTATTCGAGAAGGCCCCCACTGATCAACTAGATTAGCTGAGGGGTGGGATGATAGTCTTTCTCGCCCATCATCTAGAAAATATCTTTTCAATATGTTGTCATTTTTAGGAGTCTCTGTCAACTCATTGCCAAGGCAACAACAAAAACAACAACAGCAAGCCCCAAGGGGGAGAAAAAAAGGGAATTTTGTAGGGGTGAATTCTTTGAAGCAGAAGTGAGATATTAACCAGCAGCGTTTAACTCTCTTGAGAACACCCAGAATGGATACATGTCATTTAAGATTTTTTGCATTGTGTACAAAAAGAAAACACAGACCACTCTGTCTTAAACAATTTATGGCGCTTATTGACCAAAGCAACAGGAAAGTCAACAGGTTACGCTCAAGTCAGGTGGGGCTTGATCTAAAGGGTGAAAGACCTCATTTCCCCTCTTGTTGCCTTTCCAAGTAATAGCTCCATCCTCAGGCACTTCTTTGTGGGTCATCAATAGCTACACGCTCTTTTCTTTTGGTCTAAAAACAGCTGCAGCAGCTGCAGACTTTCCATCTTCTGCCCACACTATTCTGAGAACAGAGAATCTCTCTTTAGGTACCTCCTACTCAAGTCCCGGGATTCGCTCTTTCTCACTGGCCAGGATTGGGTCACCTGCTCCTCTCTGAGCCAATCACTGGTTAGAGGATGGTATAAAGGTCAGTCACACGCAGCTCACATGGCTGAGATTGGAGTGGAGGTCAATTCCCCAGATGGGAAGCAGGCTCCGATTGAAAAGAGAAGGGGACATGGAGACTGAGAAGGCAGTAAGAAGTATTCTGTGTAATGGTAGTTTGTACCTGTGTGAGTAGACAGATGAGGCGCTGAAGCCTGATTCCTAAAAGCCATTCCTTAAATAAAATGGGAATAAAGAAAAGAAAGGGTAACAGGATACAATTTGTGTATAAAATAAGTTTGTTTAAAATGATCAAAGAAATAAAAGGAGATGAACGACAATACTGACAGCACAAGGTATTGTCAAATAGAAGATTTTTTTTTAAGTCAACTAAAATGTATAGAAATCAAGGCTATTGTCATTGAAATTAAATACTTGATATCAGGGTTAAACAGCAGATTAGACATAGCTTCCGAGAGAGGTACTGAATTGAAAGACAGACTGGAAGAAATTATCACGAGTGCAGAAAAATGGTGTTGATGGATTGGAAGAAGTCAAGAGTAGCTTCAGAGGATGCTTTAGTTATGTAGGAAAGGGATGGTTGTAGCTTCTTAGACAAAAAATGGTGCTAGTGAAAATGGAGAAAAGGGGGTAGATTAGAACAAAATTTAGGACACTTTGTATTTCAGGGTTGACAAAAGGAGTAGTACATCAATCAGAGAAAAGTGTACTTGACCTGTGAGGGGAAAACAAAGACCAATGGATGGAAGTTGTAGAGAAGCTACTGTTCACATATTATATGGAAGATTTTATTTTTCTAAGAACCAGGCGTGGTGGGATTATGAATGATTATGATGTATTCCAGAGACAAAATACGAACCTGGCTCTTTTTGACACCAAAGCCCTTTTCGTAGAAATACAGAGTTGAGATAAAAAGGGATGAATCTTTCAGGTTTCACTGGGGACATAGAGTTTTGGATCTGATTGACAGCATCGAGTTGGAGCAGGTGGAGAACATGGGACATCCAGTTCAGGGGGCTGGATCCCTCTTTTTTTGGACTGGGACTTGACTTCAACTTCAGGTGACCAGACGACTTAGACAGGGGCAACTTCTATTGTAGATCCTGCCTCTCACTGTAACAAAGGGGCTCAGAAAAGCCCAACTCTGCCACAAGCTGTGTGACCTAGGTCCGGTTGCTATCTGTCTCTGGGCCTCTGTTTGTTTATCTGTAAAGTGGGAATGGATGCTACTAAGACGCATCTTGCAGGGTTTTAGACAAAATTAAGCAAGTAATGCATAAAATGGCAAGCTGGTTGTAAAATTTATAATAGACATTAGCAGAGTGTGTTACTCATGACTATTTCTGGATACAATTCAGAACTTGGGATGGGAAGGGTCCACATAGGAGGGGATCTGGACTCATTAGTTGTCATGGATTTCTAGGTAAGGATGGAAAAGGGTGACATTTTAATGAAAATTCAAGGTATGACGTGTGCATGTAGGGGATGGGGGGGAGCTGGCAGATTATAAATCAGAGAAAGCCAGGCCTCTGGGAAAATCCTGTTTCCTTTTGGGTAGCTATTGCTCCAGTTTAGCCCTGGATTTTTCCCCCAGATGCTTAGGTGTGTTTTGAGAATTTCCTTGGGAGTTTGGCATTTTTCTGCCTCTTCCTACTGCAGCCTTTATATCCCTTTGTATCTCCACTGTGACAAGCCTCTCCATATATTAGCAGGGTCTGGCGGGGGATATATATATATATATATATAGTGCGAGGGCAAACCAGTTCAGATGAAATTGTAGCTGACTCAGATGTTTCCTTCTCTGGCAGAAGAGGGAGGCACCATCAGATTTAAATAGGTGTGGCTTGCCCTCCCCTCTTCCCCCATTGCCTCCTCTCTCAGTCTTTTCCCATCCCTCTGCCCAGCTCCAGGCCACACCCATTAAAAGCAAGTCCCATTCATAAGTCTCCCATTTCAAGGAGGCTGCCCAGGTCCCCAAATCTTAGTACTTTTCCATTCTCTCATTGTCCCTTGCCAAGGCGCCAACAGAAGGGATTCTGGGAAAGAAAAGATTGTCATTGTCTCCAGAAAGGAGAAAAGGTAAAACATTCACAGATTCTCCAGTGTGCTTGCTCCCCTGATGTGGGATGAGGGTAGAAGATACATTTTTCACCCCCTTAGAACTGCACGAAACAGTTGAGAAAACATGCAACTGAAGATGACTTTAAAATAGGCCATTAGACAAAAGTAAGTGAAGAGCCAATTTAGTGCTAAATATACCCATTCTTATAAAATCTGCTATTTTTGAGTTAAATGTTGCAGAAATTACCAAATTTGCATTTAATTATTTTAATAGATCTTGTTTACAGATGACTAGACAAAAAAAAAAAAAAAGAAAATAAAAAAAGTCCCCCAAACGAATTCACTGTGGCTGCTCAGGTTGTAACAGTGCCTAAAATAGAAAAACATACTCAGAATATTTTCTCAAAGTCAGAGGGAAAGCCAACTTTAATTCCATTTTGTCTCAGTGTCAACACCACACATGCTGTTTCTCCTATTAAATGAGATTTGTACTTTTGAAATTGGGGATGAACTATCTTTTCCCCAGTAAGGACATTTCTGGATCTGCCTCCTATCTTATGGGTCGGCAAACTGCGGCTGGCGAGCCCCATGCAGCTCTTTGGGTCCGTCCATGTGGCTCTGAAGTAAAATTGAAAATGAAAATAAAACTAGCCGAGTTCATTTATAACATTTTTAAAGGATATTATTCACATAATGGTGATTTCATTTGTTTTATGGTTCTCGAATAATTTTTAAATTGTTGTGAGGGACAGGATTAGCTCTTCCGTCAAAAGTTCGCCGACCCCTGTCCTAGCTGGCTTGTTGACTTTGCTTTGGGTGTAACAAAGAGTAATGTTTTATGGAATCGGTCAAGCATGGCAGGGGTTGAATTTAAGTTTTGCTCTGGAACAGCTGTGTGTCCTTGGGTAAGTCTCTTAACCTCTCTGGGTCCTGATTTCATCCTAAAATAGAGGTATTAATTTAACTGTGTAAGAGCATGAGAAAATTTAACAATAACATCTATGTGAAATAGCTAGCATAGTGCTTGGCAGATAATAGGTGCTCACTAAATACATATGCCTTCCTTTTCCTCTTCTCCTTTTCTCTTTAGTTGTAACCAGTTTTTGCCCTCCCCCCTTGATAGAGCGACCTTGCTAGGTTCAATGGTTTGTCTAATACTTCCTGGGCTCCAGGGATCGCTGTGAGAGAGAGGAGCAGAATTTTCTGAGCAGTCATTGTTTGTGGCTGTACTTGCAGGCACCTTGTATTTGGAACATGTTTCTCAGGAGACTGGCAGACATCTACTTGAAATGTTTTTTGTTCCTATTTGTACTTTGGGGACCACCTAACCCATTAGCCCACAATACACAATTTGTCTTCATGCTTTCAAGCGGAGCAAAGGATGCTGGGAAGTGTCAGTTTTGTTGTTTCCTTTCTTTGTTGATTGACCCCCTATATTCTGCAGAGTCTGTCTGTATGTCTTAATTAAATGGGGAAAGAGACAATGGGTGAAAAAGGAAAATTACAGTTTCTCCAATATGAGTATGGCTACCTCATTGGGTCAGGGGAGGGAAACCAAAAGAGAAAGTGTTGAGGGGCTGCCAGCATCCTTCCCAGGACTGTTCTATCTCACCTGGACTTTTGGCACAATATTTCCTATGTGTCAAAGAAAAGGATTGTGGTCCAGACAGTCCTTATTTTATAGAGCTCTCGCCTTGGGGTTTCAAGTATAACATTCATTCAACAAACACTGGGCCATTAGCCCCCCAGAGGCACGAGCTGGCAATAGTCTATTCTAACTGTAACTCTGACGTTGGTTAAAGTACTCCCTGACACCCAGTGAGCACTCAGTAAATAGGGAGTGAGTTTATATTGCTAGATAATAAACACTAGCCCAATCATGTTCAAACCTGAGCATGCGTCAGAATCGCGTGATGCGCTTGTGAAAACACGTTGCTGAGCCGTGTGGCTAGAGTTTCTTATTCATTAGGTCTGAGGTGGGGCCTGAGAATTTACATTTCCAACAAGTTCCAAGGTGACCCTGATGCTGCTGGCCCAGGTACCACAGCGAGAGAACCACTGCTCAGGTGGTCAAGAGTGACAGCTGTGGCGCCAGGAATCCCCACTTCACCAGGTATTCGCTGGGTCACTTTGAGCAGGTCACTTCACTACCCTGAGCCTTGGTTTCCATATCTGCAAAATGGGCACTCTACATAGGGTGGTTGAGAAGATGAAAGGAGAGAATGCACTTAAAGTTAGCATAGGCCTAGTTCATGGAGACGTTCAATCAATGGAAGCTCGTTGGATTATAGACAGAGCACCTACTATGTGCAAGGCCCTGTGCTATGCAACGGGAAAGGCAAAGATGAACCCAATATGGTCCCTGCCCTCCAGAAGCGTATGGATTCCTGAGGGAGGCAAATGGTTAAATTGGTAGTTACCCACCACTAGGCTTCTGTGGAGGCGCAGAGAAAGACACACCACCCAGCTGGGGCTTGGGGACTCAGGAGGAACCCTGGGTAAGGCCGATGCCCAAGCCGAAACACAGGAAATGTAGAGAAGATGGGGGAGGTGGTTCCAGGCTAAGAAAATGTTTGGGGAGAGTTGCAGTCACCCCTTGGGTATCCTCGTTGGCACCCAAAGTCCTTTCACGATGCTTGAATCTCCCTAGGATTCCAGGGTGTCCTGGGAAGTCCTGTCATGGGAGTTTAATTCGCTGAACCCTTATCAGGCACAGACCCACGCGCGAACCCCTTCAAAACTTCTGATGGTCTGTGAAGACACCAAGCTGGTAAGAACCCCAGGCTTTTGCAAGCGCTGTTCCTCTCCCTGGAATTGTCTCTCCCCCCAGACCTTCTCATGGATGATGCTCCCCCTTCATGTCACCGGCACAGAGAGGCCATCTTGACACCTGTTTGAAAGTAACTCCTCTGTCACTATATTCTTACCCGGCTTTATTTTTCTTCAAGGCACATATCACTCCCTGGACTTATGTATTTATTTCCTCGCTCCCTCATAGAAGGTCAGCTCCTTGATATCTGTCTTGTACCCTAAGCACTTAGTAGGTAGCAAGCACCTGAGACGTATCTGGCGAGTGAATGTGTGAGTAACTGAAACAATGGCTGAGTGAGTGAATCCCAGTAGAGAGCCCCACAGCGGTCCTTAGAGACTATTTCTGATCTTCAATGAGGGAGAAACTGAGAGGCACTGAGGCCCAGGGAGGGGGAGGGGAGAGTTGCCTAAGGTCACACAGTGAGTTGGTGTTAGGTCTGGCCTTGAAGCCAGGACCCCTGAGTCCCAGGACAATGCTCTTAACTCTTCTAGGCCAGACAGAGAAGGCATTTTATAGGATGGGCCACTAGATGGTGGAAAGATCTATATCACAGTGCCATTGTCAAGTCATCCAGTCTTCAGGGACTTTGACTTTGGTGGACTTGTCCTTGTTATCCAGAATACAGTGTCATAACGTGGGGTGGGAAGGAGTGTTGAGGTGGGTGCAGTAGACTGTCATGGTGGACGACGTCAGACTCCACCAGGGTGCCCTTGGCTAATGGTGGTGACCTCGTGATTCTCAGAGCCGATGGTGGTGGGGAGGGTCAGGCTGGTTCTAGCCCCAGCACAGCCAGTCCTGGTGATAACTGCAGTCAGCATTAACCGAGCGCTCGCTATGTGTGAGCCGCTGTGCTTAGCGCTTTACCTGCAGAGTCTTGTCAGCATCCCATTTCACGGAAGAAACCGGGGCCCAGAGAGCGGAAGTCCCCTGTCCAAGAATTTGAACAAGGGCTGGCTGACTCCAGAGCATGTGCGCTTAGTGTTGATGCTGTCACATAAGCCCAGGCTCACCCCCTGACTGTGACACAGGTGCTGTGTGATCTTGGGCAAGTGACAACCTCTCTGAGCCTGGGTTTCCTCATCTGTAGAAATGGAGTGAAAATATACTTCCAATTCACATTGTCATACGATTTCAACACGAGGTATATAAAGTACTGAATGAGCCCCTGGTGCATAGTCGGTGCCCATAAATGCCAGCTGTCAAATTAATGGCTGCTACTCTTTTCCTTATCTGCTTTGGGATGAACTATTCTGGGTTGCCATGTACCCATTAAAGTCACAGCAAGCCAAGGGGTCCCTGGTTCCCTCTCATTTGTTAGCCCTGTGCTGTCCCTTTGCCTTCTGAATTTTGGAGTCCTGTTCTCTCCAAGTGGTGGTGGTGGTGGTGGTGGTGGTGTGTGTGTGTGGTGAGGGGTGTTTCTCTTTGTGGAGCACAGAGCCATTTCCGGGCTAGAGAGAGAGAGAGAGGAAGGTGGCTCGGAGAAAGTGACATCTGCAATTAACCCAAAGGACCCGAGTGGTTTCTGGAGGATGCATGAGGCAGAATGTTGATTCTGTTCAAGGCCCAGCTGTGGGGGCCCATCCAATCTATACACGTGGCCGTGGCTGCCTTGGGAAGCGAGCTCAGCACTGAGTTGGATGGAACTGCAAGGAGGCCGGGTGGTTCTGGAGTCAGACAGACGTGTGGCTGTGATAGGCCTGGCCCTGCGCCTTCCGGGTGCGGTGATGTTGGACAGCCAGCTCCCTATGCCTCTAACCCTTGATTTCTTCATCTGAAAATGGGGTGGCTGTGAAGAGTAACTGAAGGAGTGAGTAATTAGTTCGAAGAAATTGGCGTATGTATATAAGGGACTGATGTTAAAGCTGCTGAATTTATTTTTAAAATATTTACTGAGTGCACACTTAATGTCTATGGGCACAGCTCTAGGTTCGGGGCTGGAAAATTGTGGCCCGCAAGTCAAATCTAGCTACTGCCTATTTTTATAAATAAGGTGTTACTGGCACACAGCCACCTCTGTTCATTTACGTGTCATCTACGGCTGATTCGGTGCTACAAGGGCCAGGTTTAGTTGTGACAGAGACTGTATAGCATTCAAGACCTAACCTATTTACTATCTGGTCCTTTACAGAAAATGTTTGCTGACTCCTGATGTAAGTAATGACGAAGAGTGAACAAAACATACATACATCTCTCCCTAATGGGATATTCTAGGAGAGGGGAGACAGATAATAAACCAAATACATAATTACATTTTATAATACACAGGGTGCCAAACAGTGTATACACATTTTCAGAAAGGAAAAAAAATGTATTAAAATTGTAATATTCAATACATACTGATAACAAAAGGTGAATACAAGCCACGTTTGACTTCTGCGATTACAAGAGGCACTCAAAATGGTTACCGTCGGTGTCCAGACACTTTTGATGACAGCAAACTACTGCTTGAGCATAGATAACATCTCTTAAAATGTGTATACATTTTTTTTGGCACCCCGGTATATTAAAAGGTGGTAAGAACAATAGAGAAAAATGAAAACCAGGGCAGTGACGCCTACTGGGGAGGGGATACAGTTGTGATCTTAAGTAAGCCGACTACAGTCAGATTCACTGAGAAGGTGACATTTCAGCCTGAGCTTGAAGGAGGTAAGGGAATGAGCAGTGAGGTGTGTCTGGGGAAAAGTGCTCCAGGTAGAGGGAATGAATGGTAAGTGCAAAGGCCCTGTGGCAGGACTGTGCTTGGTGTATCCAAGAAACAGCGAGGAGTCCTATGGCGCTGGAACAGAACGGGTGGGAGAGAGAAGTGGGGGGAAGCAGGAGATTGAAGATCTTCATCTCCGAGGGGGACAGTCATCTCTGACTTTGTAGATTCTTCCGAGGACTCTGCCTTTTCTCCTGAGTGATCTAGGAAGCACTGGGCGGTGTTGAGCCGAGACGTGACGTGATCAGACTTGTACTTGACAAGTCCCACTCTGGCTGCCGTGTTTGAGCTGAAGCAAAATCCAGGAGATTGGAGAGCCTGGGGTCTCCACGTGGACCTGTGAGTCTTCCATCCTTGGCTGGCCATTTCCTGTGACATCTGAAGAAGTGTCAAGAGCCCAGACGTGGACAGGGGCCAGGCTGGGTGTGACTCAACAGGAAGCGGGGACACGTGGCCCGTTAAGGGATAGCTGCTGTTCAGCTCCCGGTGGTTGTCCCAGTATGGAAATGTGATGTGAGCTCCGTGTCCCCAGAGCTGGCTTTTCCAGAGAACTCAGCAACAAGGATTTTAATATCAAATCTTCCAGCTTTTATATGTTCACTATAAATTCAACATGTTTTTTTAAACACAACGCACAACAAAACGCATCTTTCCAGCCCAAATGCAAATACTAAATAGTTCCAGTGTTACTGATTCTCCCCAAGATTTGGGCTGTAGGCTTTGGTTGTTCCCCTCCCCACCCCCCACCCCCAGATAGGCCACGTGAGACCTGGCATTAACAAATCCTTGCTTCTATGAATGTGCCCTTTCCAGGACCCAGATAGAACTGCATAAGGTGGCATGCCATGGGGGCTGGCATCACAGGATGAGCAAGATTTGGGTGTGAAGGTCCGTTTTTGGCACCCGATGCCTTGACGGTGTAACTTGCACAGCAATGGTGGATGCTGGCTGGGCTCACCCACCCTCCAGGCTGGACTCTGTGCTCAGGACTGTCCGGGAGCCTGACTTGCTCTTGCCCTCCCGAAATTTCCATCCCTGGAACAAGGGCAGCACAGCTGTCCTTGTCAACAGAGAATATACTGGCCAGGGCTGGGTAGCAGGCAATCGTAGTGTGTTTAGGTTACACAATCTTTTATATATATATATAGAAAATCAACACTGTTTTAAACTAGTTACTGCCCTTGCAAAATCAAAACATTTCACAGTAATTTCCAGATGAGGGCTTCTCTTGGCACATCAGGGGAACCTGGCCACACCAGGCTCTGGTTCCTGCATGGACACTCTGGTGATGCTGAGAATAGCTGCTGCCTTCAGTTGGGGTGTGTGCTCCCAGCTCGCCCTGGGTCCAGGTCCACTTGACTCACCTAAGTTCCCTGTCTGTCCCCCTCCTCCCACAGGCTTTGGTGTTTGAATCTCTTGAGGTTGGGGCCACCCATCTGAGTGAGGCTCACCTGGGACTATGTCCTGTTTGCGAGAAATTCCACGCTTGTCTCCAGGACCTCATGTGTCTGCATGGCCAGTTATGGACCCCATACAGCCAGCAGCACTCCAGGCTCAGCCTCCCTGGCAGAGCAGACTTCAGAGGGAATTGCAAGCAGCTCAGGCGGTTATTTGGGTAGAATTATGCCCTGCCCTGTGGGTCACCTCTGCTAGGGTCCCTCTGTCATCACCTGCTGGCCCAGATGCTCCATTTCTCTGCATGTGGCCATGGGAGCCATCGCTGCCCCTCTGAAATACTCAGGGACAAGAGAGAGAGGACAGATCTCCCCTCTGTCCCGTCTGATGCCCCAGTGCAGCCTTGTTGGGCACGTTGATCACATGACAAAGTCAGGGTCACAGCTGGGCTTTGGGAAGCAGTTCTGCGATGACATTGTAATTGATTTTCCTCTTTTTGTGCTCCCTTCTGACCCCCCTCCTCCTTCCTCCATTTCTCTGTTGCTATGATGCTTCACTGATTTCCCTTGACAATCGGGGAGAAGTCACTCTCCATGACTTGTTTTGTCCCTGCTAATCCCCAATCAATATGTGGCATCCAATACAGTCGCTGTTCAGAGAAAAATAATTATTATTCTGCCTGGGCCAAAAGTCATTTTAATTTCAAGGATACATTGCTAAGTCAACTTTCAGACTTTTCATTTGTTTCTTTTTTTTTAAATTAAAGTTTATTGGGGGTGATAATGGTTCGTGGTTCCATAGGTTTCAGGTGTACAATTCTGTAGTCCATCATCTATATATCATGTTGTGTGTTCACCACCCAGAGTCAGTGCTCTTTCCATCACCATGTATTTGATGACTTTTCATGTTTAAGGGAGATAGGTCATGGGTTGGCAGAGGGAGGTGACAGTTCCCAATCGTCTGTTCATACAGCAGTACCTTACCATGCGCAAATCTCTTTGACTACATTGTCTCTAGGGAAATTAAGTCAAAGAGCTTGCATGACTTATGCAAGGTCATATCACTTGTTGGTGGCAAGCTAGGATGGGAGCTCAGGTGTGTGAGGCTCCAAAGCTTACTCTGTACCTGGAGGAAGAGTGGGGTCTCCATTCCCCTGCCTGTCATCCTTGTCCCTTCCCCTGGACAGGCTGAAAGCACCTTCACAAAGGTCTTCCCCTGGGATGGGTCTGGGGATTTGCATTTCTCCTTTGAGCCTGATTTATAGCGTTTTGGTTATGTGTAGGGGAACTTGGTCATGTTTCCAGGGCACCTTCAAGGTCACAGAGTGCCTTCAGGTCTCGTGAGCAAGGGGAGTGTGAAGAAGCAGGAGCTGGAGGGAAGGAAGCCAGGGCCGCATCTGCGGAGCTAAGAGTCTCCGGTGAAAATGAGCTGTCCTCTTGAACATGATAGCCAGGCCACCCAGGCTTCCCAGCTTGCGGGGAGGGTGGAGACTCGGGAGCAGGCATCCTGGCTCTCATCAGCGTCGTTCATACACAGGACTTCCGCCCTGGCAAAGTTTCCCTCTATTATGTCTGAGGATTCTTGCAGCAGGTTCAGTGTGAATTTTTTTTTTTGGTCCAGTTGCATTCATTTCACAAAGTCCGCCATGTTTTTTTGTTTGTTTTTTTTCTACTTTGGCTTCATTGTCAATGTTTGCAGCTTGAGAAGCTCTTGAGGGTGCTTCATGGTGTTGGTGCCCATGTGTCACCAGGCCATGGACTCTGTCTCACCATGTTCACCAAGGTGCCAATTCTAAACTTTCCAGAGCAGTGAGAAGAAGTCATTTCTCCCCAGCTCTCAAATAGACTCTGCTCTCCAAGCCCCAACGTTATTCTGCTTTGGTTTGGTACTTGTGTCTCATGAAAACAGCCTTCATCTTCATCTCCATTCATCCCTCTCTGGATCGCTCCAGGGGCCACGCACCTGGTTCTTTCTTTTTTTTTTTTTTTTTTTTGAGGGCAGTGTCACTGACCCTCCTATGTGGGACCGAACCGGGGCCGCCAGCGTCCCAAGCCAGCGCTTAACCACCGCGCCACTCGGCCGGCCCTAAATGCACCTGATTCTTGCTCCATCCCACCTCTCCCTCTTGGGAAATCAAAGTTGCTTGCTTCCTTCTTCATTCCCAGCCAGTGCCCTCATGCAATGGATTCGTGTAAAGCCTTGTCCCAGGGGACGCAGCTCACCCATTCTCCATGCTCTCAGACACTGGTTGAATTTCTGTTCGGCTTCAAGGTAGGATATAGTAATACTTAATAGAATGGGCTTGGATGGGAAGGTAAAATGGCACAGCAGCTTTGGAAAAATGGCTTGGCAGTTACTTAAAAAGTTAAATATAAACTTACTATACGACCCAGCAGTTTCACTCCTAGGAATCTACCCAACAGAAATAAAAACATATGTTCACACAAAGACCTAGTTATGAATATTCATGCAGGCATTATTCACGATAGTGCCAAAGTAGTAACAGCCCAGGGAGCTATCAGTCAGTGAGTGGATAAGCAAAATGTGGTATATCCACTTAGTGAAATATGATTCAGTAATGAAAAAGGAACGAGATACTGATAATTGCTCTAACGTGTATGATCCTCAAAAACATTATGCTAAATGAAAGAAGCCAGATGTAGGCTATATTTTGTGTGATTCTATTATGAAATATCCAGAAAAGGCAACTCTGTAGAGAGAGAAAGTAGCTTTGTGGTTACTGAGGATGGAGATGAGAGCAAGGATTAATAGCATATAGGCATAAGAGAACTTTCGGGGGGTACTGGAAATGTCCAAAACCAGAGGGTGGAAATGATTGAAGTTCTTTACATTTAATTAAAAAAAAAAATCAGAGAATTGTATACTTACAATAGGTGAATTTATGGTATGTAAGTTATATCTCAATAAAACTGTTTTGTTTTTTTAAAAATAATATATGGGGCCGGCCAAGTGGCGCGGCGGTTAAGTGCTGGCTTGGGAAGCCAGCGGCCCCGGTTCGGTTCCCACTTATGAGGGACAGTGACACTGCCCTCAAAAAAAAAAAATATGGGCTCTGATTCAGACAGGACTTAATTTGAGTTCCCACTATATTTCTTACTAGCTATACATCATGGATTACTAAACTTAACTGAGCCTCAGTTTCCCTATCCATAAAATGGGCATACATGCTACTTCATTAGGTTTTTGTAAGGATAAAAATTGGTTAGAGCATGAGAAGTGCTTAGCATTAAGAAAATATAATAAAAATTAAAACATAAAAAAATGAACATTTCTATATTGTGCACTCAATAAAAGTTATTTTCATTGTTGTTGTCTTTTCTTGAGGCTAAGACCTTTTTTTTATATCATTAATACTAACCTAAAACTAAAAGGATTTTCAAAGTAAGACACAAACACGTGTTTATTTGACATCCAAGAATAGCTATTTGGGAATCATTAATTCAGGCAGGAACCCAAATAGGTTCCTATTAGGAAGCAAAGGTGATGGGTATTTATGAGAAGGGGAAGGGGCACAATTACATCAATAGAAGGAAGGCATTTTTATTGACACAGTAACAATATACTGATGTTAGTTCTAAATAGTGTTTTTTAACTTCCAGTCTGGTAGCCATTAGTCCTGTAATCATAATATCTGCTTTCCTGTTATCCTTGCAAACAGTTCTTTGGGACATAATGTTTTTTTTAGACCCAGTTTAAAGGTGATTTTGTCCTGTTTTAACATTCCAAAGTTTGAGGTGTAAGACGTGCAAGGTATTGGGTTGTTGGAAAAGTCATGACATATTTTTCTATGTTTTTGGTTGCAAAAATGCATCATGTCTCTTCCAACAACCCAATAGTTCCTCTGGGAGAGCAGCTCCAGCTCCATTTGAAAGTGGCTCCATTTCTAGTACCATTTACATTAACATTTTTTGGAATTGACTCTTTTTTTTTAGTGTCACTGGCCCTCACATGTGGGACCGAACCAGGGCCACTGGCTTCCCAAGCCAGCGCTTAACCACAGCGCCACTCGGCCGGCCCTTACATTAACATTGTTGAAATGGACCTTAAGCGTGCACACCCAACAAAGTAACTTGGTTGCTTTTGTCCCGGAAAGTGTTCTGAATGCACCGTGCGTGACTGCCTGTCGCCTTCAGTCCCAAGTGGGTCTTCCCCGAGTGGCATCTCAGGCCACCTGCCTCCTCCCTCCTCGCTCACCACAACAGGTCTTCCTGTCTCCCTGGGCGCACGCTTCCTATTTTTTACCAGGCATCTTGGAGGGAGGCTTAGAAGCAGGATGTCCCCACGGGGCTTCCCGGAGCCTCCCAATTAGCCGAGTTGTGGGGAGACTCTGCAGGAGGGAGATCTGGGCTCCTGCCAGCAGGATGGCTGCGAGTCTGGGGAGAGAGAAAATAGAGCACAGAAAGGGAGCTGAACTTTCTAAGCAGCCAGTTTCATTTTGGGCATGGCAATTGCTTGTGCTGTCAGAAGGAATCAAGCTCATCTGCTGGGGAGAGTTGCCAGGGGCCCAGACGCTCCATCCTTACAGGTTCCCCAGCTCCTCGTGGGCTCAGAAAACTGGGCATTGCCTGGTGTGGGACATAGAGCTTCAAGACTGGGAAACGCTGAACTAAGCCGCAGAACGCTATCTTGGGTGATCTGTTGACTCTCAAAGTCTTCATCATTTGGCTTCTTCCATGGACACCCTTCGTTCTTGCACCTCACTCAAGTTCGACTCCCTGTAGGCCCTGATCTCCCAAATAGGTACTGTTTTCCCTCTGCCTTTTTGTCTTTGTCCCAGAAGCCCTGACCATCTTCTTTCTGCAGAGGAAATCAAGCCTGAGAAAGATCAGACAACTGGTTCAAGGTCACATGGCTAGTAAGTAGTAGAGAGAGAATTGGAACCCAGGTTTCAATGACCCCAGAGCCTGAGCTTTTGCCTCCTAAGGCCTATTATTTCCCCAATTTTGGTGTAACTTAGAGCATATGTTATCCCATTATCATTGTATGCTGGCATATCTGCTTCCTCCGTGCACAGATTGTGTATTTGTCATCTCTGTATTTTCTGGGCCCAGCACAGAGCCTGATGTCCAGGAGCGAGACCCCCTTTCACCACTTACCTGCTCTGTGGCTTTGGTGACTCATTTAAGCTTTCTGAGCCTCAGTTTTCCCATCAGGGGATAATAATACCTACCCAGGGCATTTGTGAAGATTTGGTGAGGTGAGGCATATATGGTGCCTCATGCTAACTAGGTGTGGTGGGCAGTTATTTGGGGGGAGGGGCCTCCAATCTATTCATTCTCAGCCCAATCAATGCAGATGGGGTTCATCTCCAGTTCCAGAGACAATGCTATGACCCTGGCTGACCTGGCCAGAGTGCTGAATTACCCTGGCCACAGGGATTGGTTCAAAGGTGGACATGTGACCTGGATGGGCCAATCCATGCCTTCGCTAGAAATACCAGAAAGAGGCACATTCCATTCTTCTGAGATGATGGCTGCTAGGGCCATATAAACAGTGAGGTGTTGTCACCAGGAGGGAAGTGCTTTCCTGACAATGAACTGAGAATAAAGAAAGACAACCTAGAGGAATCAGAGTCAAGAGGTGAGCGAAAGAGAGTTCTCATCATATTGTTAGAGTGGTGTCTGAATCCAGTCACGCCTGGGCTTTTACAGCTAAATAAGCCAATAAATTCTCTCTCTCTCTCTCTCTCTCTCTCTCTCTCTCTCTCTCTCTCTCTCTCTTTCTCTCTCTCTCTCTCTCTGTCTCTCTCCCCCCTCTCTCTTCCCTCTCTCTTTTCTCTCTCTCCCCTGCCCCTGGCTTTAGCTAGCTTAAGTTGGTTTTTGTCACTTACAAGTGAAATTTCTGTTTCACATAGTAGATATTTAAAAATAGCCAGTCTTCTTTAAATGTTCAGAAAGTGAGAAATGAATGAAATAATATATGCTTGTAAAATGATCAGAATTGAACTTTAGATTTAGTGAAGATTAAATCATTAGATAGGCAGGAAGATGAAGGCAGGTAACAAGGGTCAGAATCCACAGAGCATAAAATTCTTGCATAGAAAGCAGAGCATTATGGCTGAGTTATCACAATGGGCTAGGGGTATAATGGCAGCAGGTGAGGCTGACCATGTACACTGAGGCAAGGTCATCAGAAGCCTTAAATGCCATGATATTGCATTGGAGGACAAATAGAGGGTGAAACACAAGGCCAGTAGATGGTTAGGGAGACTGCAAGGGGATGAACCTGGACAGTGGCAGTGGGTTTGAGGCACATAGATTGTCCTTAATTTTATTTAAAAAATTTTTTATTGGGTAACTGTGTTTTTCCCAGGACCCATCAGCTCCAAGTCAAGTTGTCCTTCAGTCTGAGTTGCAGAGGGCACAGCTCAGCTCCAAGTCCAGTCACCATTTTCAGTCTAGTTGCAGGGAAGCTCAGCTCACCATCCTATGCGGGAGTCGAACCAGCAACCTTGTTGTTCAGAGCACGCGCTCTCACCAACTGAGCCACCTGGCTGCCCCCAATAATCCTTAATTTTAAATCGGCATAAACCAGACTGGGGAAAGGGGATGACCAGGGGTCTAGTCTTGCATAGCACAAGCCCTCTGCCCCCCTAAATCCTGTAGATGTTATGTTTGATTTTATTGTTTTAAAGGAACTGAGCTTGTCACCTATAGTTTTGCAGTATCCTAAGTTTCATTCACTTCTTTTATTCATTCATTGGATATTTATAGAATCAAGCACTGCAGTAGGCACTTGGGATTCAGCTGGTAAAAAAAGAGCAACTTCCTGTCATCTTAGAGTGCCCTTCTCATGGGGGTGATAAGTATGTCATATGTTAGATAGTGGTCAGAGCGAAGAGGAAAAGAAATTTGGGGGCAAGGACAGGAGTGGGGATAGAGGTGCTATTCAAGGAGGGTGGGCAGGGCAAGCTAAGCTGATGAGGAAGTCTGCCTTAAAATCAAGATGTGGGAAGGTGCCTTCACTAATCTCTGGGAAAATGTTTATAATGTAATGCTAAATGGGGGAAAAACAAAAACAAAAAACAAAACCAGCATAGGAACTAGAAAGCAGACTGGGTTGCTTTTACCACTGGGGAAATTTTGACTCTAAGCCAATATTTTTTTAAGCAAGTCACATACAAACTCTGGGTTTTTTTCCCCCGCTGATTTGAAGGTACTCACATCACAACTGATTATAACACAAGAAAATACCACGAGCCTGAGGTGGAGAACAACTCCCCCCGGGTAGAGTCAACTTTTCAACGTTCCTCCTAAAATGTAGTGTCCTGAACTGAGTAAAGCCTTCCAGAATGCTCTGAGCAGTGTCATGTGAAATAGCACAGACAAGACTGTTGTCCCCAGGCCAGTGACAGGTACGCGATGACTCAGGGTGGCTGTTTTGACCTGGCTCCAGAATCATTGGATATTTATGAGCTTTTCAGGATGCTGAAAATCAAATCATTATCTTTTTTTTGTTTGTTTTTTGAGTTAACAAGCATTGTGGGCATCAGACACCATATCCCATTTCCAGCCTTCAGGGGTAACTTGACTTTGGCTTTGACATTGGCCTCGTGCTCAGAGATGGGGCAATGATAGCAACCTGTCAAGGTGTCTAGGACACACATTCAGTAATTTAAAAAACTTAAATGTTTGATGACTTTAAAACAAAATACCAACCTTAGGGAGGCACAATTTATAGAGCGTAACATTCACCCATTTTAAGTGTATATAATTCAGGGACTTTTAGTAAATTTAGTGAGTTGTATAACAGTCAGCGCTGTCCACTTGTTTATCATCCCCAACAAAATCCTTGTTCTTGTTCTAATGTCTAGCTCCAGGCAACCACTGTTTTCTTATGCTATACATTTGTCTAATCTGGCTATTTCATATCAATGGAATCATAGAATACCTGGCCTTGTGTGGCTGGCTTCTTTCCCCTAGCATACTGTTTTGGAGGTGCACCCATGCTGTAGCAGTTACCAATACGTTATTTCCTGTTATTGCTGAATAATACTCGATTATATGGAGAGACCACTCCATTCAACCATTGGTGGACATTTGAGTTTTTTCTATTTGGGGGATATTATAAGTAACGCAGCTATGTATATTCTAATGTGAAGTCTTTGTGTGGGTGGAAGTTTGCATTTGCCCTGGATAGAAATCTGGGAGTGGAACTGTTGGGTTATATAGTAAGATTATATTTAGGTTTTTTAGACATGAATGGCTTGGCGTTCAAGCCATGTGAAAATGTCCACCCGGCCCCATCAAAAGGGTGATGGTGTCTCAGCATCCTTTGTGGCTCTCAACACGTGACTCCATTGAACTTGCAATGGGACTTTTAGGACCTTTTAAACCTTTCTGTTTGCTGGAGGTTCCCCCCCCCCGCACCCCTCCCACATCCCATCCCCCGTTGCCTCTCCAAGCATCCCCTTGTGCCTCAGCCAACCCCCGAGGAAGTGGGAACACAGAGATGGCTGAACTTAAGGTCAGTGCAGTTCTATGAGAGCAGCTGTGATGTTTCCTTGCTGAGAAGCCTTTTCGTGCAGGAGACAAAAATGGTGACTGTTAACGACGGGCAGGTGAATGTGGGTAACTGGTATGAGAAACGTACAGTGTTGGCTCCTTTTAGCTCTGGGAGGAATCAGTTGGGTTTGAGCTGTGGTCCCTTTTCAGCTTCACCTACTACTTGGGTCTATTTCAACATCCGAAAGCACAGAGAAGGGAGACCGGAACCTTTCACAAGAATATTGTAATGATAACTATAGTTGTGGGCTGGCCGAGTGGGGTGGTGGTTAAGCGCTAGCTTGGGAAGCCAGTGGCCCCGGTTCGGGTCCCACATATGAGGGCCAGTGACACTGCCCTCAAAATAAATAAATAAATAAATAACTATAGTTGTATAGTACCAGGTGGGGACTAGACAAATTGGGGGCACCCCTTTGTAAATTATATAAATGTCTAACCACTGGGCTGTGCACCTGAAACTAATATAAAGAACTATTGAATGTCAACTGTAACTGGAAAAAAAAGAAGGGATCTGAGGTTGCTGGAGATGCCTCCCAATGGTGTGAGAGGTCAAGGAGACCAGCCAGCCAGCCGAGGAGCTATGATGAATAGAGAGCTCTCACGGCACTGAAGGTGATTAAAAAAAACCAAAACATTCAAAACTTGATTCCCAAGGTTGAATTGTAGATCAATCTGTAAGCTCAGGGGTGCAAGAGGCACACTGCCCTTGTTCAGATGGTGATTTTGGGCATCAGACAGCCAGAATTCAAATCCCGGTTGTAGATGTTCATTGGATCATTTATTTCACTTCTCTGTGCCTTGGTTTCCTCATCTGTAAAATTGGACTAGAACTAATACCTCCCTGTTTGGGGGATTAATCGAGATAATCTATGTAATATACGGAGCATAGCGATGGATGCATAGAAAGACCATGGTAAACATTAACCATCATTACCACTACTTTTAAGTTTTATTACTGAGGTAATTTTCTCTTTTGAGTCTGTTCTACCAGATGGGTGAAATTGAATCTTGGTCTATTCCAGGTAATCCCAGCCAATTCAGTATTGCATCTCCCCAAAGGTTTTGATTCTGTAAATGGGCTGTATCTGAAGCAGGGTGGGAGAGTATGATGACCCCTGGCAAGGTGAAAGGCTGTCTGGTCTTCAGTTATTATATGCCCAGGTGATATCCATGGTGGCCCATATTATCTTGTATTTGTAGATTTAGAATCTGAAGCTCAGAGAGGTTAGGAGACTTGCCTAAAGACACACAGCTAAGAAATAGAGCTGAGATTCAAAACCAGGTCTGGGGCCGGCCGAGTGGTGCATTGGTTGAGTGCTGGTTTTGGGATGCCAGCGGCCCCGGTTCGGATCCCACATGAGGGCCAGTGACACTGCCCTCTACAGGTAGCGGCGGCTCCACCTGGAGCTGGGCTGTGCGAGCCCTGGCGATGGTGTGGGCTGCAGCCCCTGCTGCGGTGGGCTGCCGTAGGCTACAGTGAGTGGCCCGCGGCCAGCGTGAGCTGCCAGTAGCCACGGTGGGTGGCATCCGGAGGCCAGCAACCGGTCTGCCTCATCCGGGAAGAGTGCAATGATGATACCAACAGTAAAGCAACATCCTCCACAACTAAACTGAAAAACAAAAAGACAGCGGCTTATCTGTTCCCCTTCCCCGATTCCCCAACGCTGTTCCCCTCCGCCAATTCCCCAATGGAATCTTTAAAAAAACAACAAAAACAAACAAAAAAATTAAAAACAAACAAACAAACAAAAAAACCAGGTCTGTCTGACTTCAGGGCCCTTGCTCTTTACCGTTCTTCTAGAAAGGACCCAAAAGCCTCCCCACCTTAAGTCCAGATAGTCACACCATTAAAAAAACACAAAGGGATGAAAGGTTTTTTTGAGGAGTGGACTATGATTGCCCCGTGATTGGGCAGAGAAAGGCCTGAGAACTTACTTGAACCATCTGCTAAATAAAACATTAAGCTAAGTTTGGGACGCAATCTGGGATTTTGGCTAACAAGATATATTCAATGCATATTTGTTGAATTGAAGGAAGGAGGGAGGAGAGAAGGGAAAAAGTGAGAGAAAGGAAAGAAAGCAAGAAAAAATGGAACGAGGGTCAGAAGGAAGGAAGAAAGAGTAGAAGGGAGAGAAGAAGGAAAGAAACGGTCTTGGTTTTCATTCACGAGGTACTTCTTTAAATTATATTTATGGGACTTGATGAGGGGTATGCCTTAGAATCCCCAGAGGAACTTTTTCAAAATATGTGTTCTAGGGCCACACCCCACACCTACTGATTTAAAATCCCTGGGGTCAGTGGTGGGCAAATAGACATAGGATTCTAAATTGTACCGCTCATTGAGAACTGTGAGTTCGTAGCTTTTTTTGTTTGGTTGGTTGTTTTAAGTACATTTAGGAAGGATCGAGGCTCAGCAAATGATTTGTTCTGGTTCTTGGGTCTGGGTAGGTTGTGGCTCCATCTCTTCCTTGGATGGTCCCCAGTGATTTCCATGTGGGGAGAAGGCATGCTGCGATGACCTTCAGAGGCCATTGAAGGGCACAGCCTGAGCCACAGCTCCAGCTTAGCTTTGCGAAAGCTAATGAATATGTGTGGCTGACATTTTCCCTTTAACCAAGCCCTGCATCCCTTGAAATGGGGGTCACTTTTCACCCTTATCTCACCTTAGCTCCCTGATGGTACAGCAAGAAATCTGAATACATTTTCCTGATTTTTCAGGTCTAAATGGATCTAACCCCAAAATGCTTTCACTAGTTATAGTAGTCATGGTGGCAGTGGTTTCCAAGGGACCCATAATATAGCACCCAGTGTGTGTTTGGGTCAGGGGGTTCACCTAGCCCATTAGGGTGGGGTTAAGGTAGTGTTAGATTATAGTTAGGATTAGAACGGTCTGTTTTTCTAGGCAGCGCCTGTCCTGACCAAGCCTAGGGGTTGCCTGATCTGAATGTCCCATCACCCCGCATAGAGGATGGTCATCGTGACTTGGTACAGCATTTCGGAATTAATTGGCTGCCTTTGTCAGGACTGTAGGTGTCACCCATTGGACAGGAATAGACATTCAAGCCCTGGGAAAATTGTCTTGCTTGAGAGGCTTATTATTGCGTCTGATACTAAGGAATTTGAGCAAGGAGGTCAGAGTTAATGTGCTTAATATTCAGTTGCTGCAGGGACCCAGCCAAGGAATCGAGACTGTCCTGAAAATTACTGGCTCGTTTGTTTGCATTGTGTGGCTGTGTTCTTGGAACCTGTGGTAAAGGGAGGGCTGAACACAATGCAAGCTGCACAGCGGCCCAGTATCTTAGGGAGGAAAATGGTTTCGTGGCCATAGTCAAGAGGCCACTCCCTCTGATTCCCAGTTGATGTCACCCTCCACCCGAGTCTACCTAGCGGGTTTCCTTCCTTTCCTCCTTCATCCCTCCTGCCCTCCCTCTCTCCATTCCCCACTCCTCCATCAAACACTGAGGCCCTGCTGCTGGAAGCTGGGAATTGTGCCTGGAAACATTGGGGAGATCACCTGTGTTGGTTGAAATATTCCTAGAAATAAATGACTGCTGTTCCCAGTGCACGAAGACTTAATTAGCAAAGTCATAATATTGAAGCCTCCCTGACCCCCAATTGTCTTCTTCTTAAATTATAATTTTTATTGTGAGGAATTTAAAAATAATACAGAAAAATCCAAAGAACCAGGTAACTATCACCCAGCTTTCCACCCCCTAGAATCAATGATTGTTAATTTTTGGTCATATTTCTTCAGACATTTTTTGTTTTGTTTTTGGACATCAGAACCAATAGGCGATTGATATGATGTTGCAGTTGTCCCATTTTGATGGCCATCTATATTCCACCCCTTTCCAACCAGGCAGCTAGAATTATGAATTTCGCATTTCTTTTTACACCTAATCTTAACTTGAAATGTTTAAAAGTTATTTATTTTTAATTGTGGTAAAATTTATGTAAAATTTACCGTTTTTAAGGGTACAGTTCTGTGGCACTAAATACATTCATATTGTGCAACCATCACCACCCTCCATCTTTGGAACTCCTTTTTTCTTGAAAAATTGGAACTCTGTCCCCATTAAACAGTAACTCTCAATTCCCCTCTGCCCCCAGTCCTGGCAACCACTTCTCTATTTTCTGCCTCTATGAATTTGACTACTTTAAGTGCCTCAGATACATGCAATCATATAGTATTTGTCCTTTTGTGACTGACTTATTTCACTTAGCATAATGTCTGCAAGGCTTATCCACGTAGCATTGGTCAGAGATTTGTTCCTTTTTAAGGCTGAGTAATGTTCCATTATATGGGCAGGCCACACTGTTTACCCATCATCCATCCTTGGAAACCTAGGACGGTCTCACCTTCTGGCCATTGTGAATAAAGCTGCTGTAAACTTGGGTGTATGCATCAGTTTGAATCCCTGTTTTCAATTCTTTGGTGTAGAAGTGGAATTGCTGGATCTGATGGTAATTCTCTTGTTTTCTTTTCTTTTCTTTTTTTTTTTAGGTTCAGGCTGTTATTTTATTTAATTTTTAAAATAATTTTTTATTTCTCAATAACAGTTGACATACAATATAAGTTTCAAGTGTACAACATGGTAATTAGACACTTCTGTAACTTACAAAGTCATCATTCTGATAAATCTAGTACACAGCTGACGCCATACATAGTTATAACAATATTATTGACTATGTTCCTATGCTACATCCTGCACCCCCATGACTATTTTGTAACTACCAATTTGTATTTCTTAATCCCTTCTCCTTTTTACTCACCCCTTACCCCCTTCCCATCTGGCAGCCAGCAAAATGTTCTGTATCTATGAGACTTTTTTCTGTTTTGTTTGTTTGTTTATTTTGTTCTTGACATTCCACATATAAGTAAAATTATATGTCATTTGTCTTTCTCTGTCTGACTTACTCCACTCAGTACAATACCCTCTAGGTCCATCCAAGTTGTTGCAGATGGCAAGATTTCATTCTTTTTTATGGCTGAGCAATATTCCATTGTATATAGGGACCACCTCTTCTTTATGCATTCATTCATTGATGGATACTTAGGTTACCTCCATACCTTGGCGATTGTAAAAAATGCTGCAATTGGGGTGACCGGTTAGCTCAGTTGGTTAGAGCATTGTGCTGGTGATACCAAGGTTGCTGGTTTGATCCCCACATGGGCCACTGTAAGCTGCACCCTCCTTAAAAGAATCAACTAACTATGCCATTGTAGCATGAAAGCAATGTGTACCAATGACCATGGCTGTTCTCCAATAAACTTTTAAAAAAATCCTGCAATAAGCATTTGAAGCACATGTCCCTTCGAAGTAGTTTCTTCAGATAAATACCCAGAAGTAGGGTTACTGGGTCCTTCTTTGTCTCTTGTTATAGCCTTAGATTTAAAGTTTATTTTGTCTGATATAAGTATTGCTACCCCAGCCTTTTTTTTCCCCCATTTCCATTTGCATGAAGTATCTTTTTCCATCCCTTTACCTCTGTGTGTATCTTTTCATCTGAAGTGAGTCTCTTATAGGCTGTATATGTATGGGTCTTGCTTACTTTTCCATTCAGACACCTTGTGTCTTTTGATTGGAGCATTTATGTTTAATGTAATTGCTGATAGATGTATAATTATTGCCATTTTATTATTCATATTTTTGATCTTTAGTTTTTTCTTTTTAAAGAAGTCCCTTTAACATTTCCTGTATTACTGGTTTGGTGGTGAGGAACTGCTTTAGCTTTTTCTTGTCTGGGAAGCTCTTTATCTGCCCTTCAATTCTAAATGATAGCCTTGCTGGGTGGAATAATGTTGGTTGTAGTTTATCACTTTGAATATTTCCTGCCAATCCCTTCTGTCCTGCAAAGTTTCTGGAGAAATCAGCTGCCAGCCTTATGAGAGCTCCTTTGTAGGTACCTAACTGCTTTTCTCTTTTAAGATTCCCTCATTCTCTTTAATCAAGGCTCTGATGTTTGCTGCCTCCTGTGAGATTTTGAACACACTTCTTGTCTGAACTGAATCTCAGTTTTCCAATCTGAAAAATGGTGACAATAATATCTACCCATCAGGATTGTTGGACAAAGAGATTGCATACATTCAGAGTGCCTAACACAGCCACTGGTGCGTAATGCATGTGTAATACACATATGGCACTTAATGTAGGTTAGGGCTCTTGTGAGTTTCAAGGACAACCACCCAGGGGACACACACACATATATATTTGTCCCAATGCTTTGTTAACTGTGTGATGCTGGGAGGGTTTTGTTGTTGTTATTTGTTTTTAAATACTTTCAGCTTCAGTTTCTGCATCTGTAAAGTGGGTAGGCATTAATACAGCAAACTTTTTTTGATAGCTACTATGAGATGGTGCAGTGGCCTGAACAGTGGCCCTCAAGAAGATATAGCCAAGTCCTAATCCCTGGAACCTGTGAATGTGACCTTATTTAAAAAAAAAAAAAAAAGGTCTTTGCAGATGTCATAAAGTGCAGGCTTTTGCGATGACTAGATCACCCTGGAGCATGTCCGTGAGCCCTAAATCCAGTGGCAAGTGTCTTTGTAAGGGACACACTGAGGAGGCAATGTGACCACAGAGGCCGAGACTCTGCAGCCACCAGAAGCAGGAAGAGGCAAGGACAGATCCTGCCCTAGAGCCTTCGGAGGGAGAGTGGTGTTGCCGGCAGCTTTATTTTAGACTTCTGGCCTCTCGAACTGTGAGATATAAATTTCCATTGTTTTAAGCCCCCAAGTTTGTGGCAATGTGTGATAGCAGCAATAGGAAAGCAATACCAGCAGTTTCTGTGCTAAGTTCTGGTTATGCAACAACCGTCAGCACCTTGTAGGTGCTACTGAAATGTCCTTGGGAAGGTCACAGTCTTGGGCTGGGAGATGACACATAAACCACCAGTTACACAATAGAGCAGGTGAAGGTGGTGACAGGGGGACTCACAGAAAGGGCAGGGAACCCCGCAGGGAGGTAAGTGTGGATGTTTCCAGGAATATTTCCTGGAGCTTATATCTAAGCTGTGCCCAAGAGATCAAGGAGGAGTTAGCCAGGCAAGGAAGCGGGGGAGGGGCTGGCATTTCATTCGAGGGAGCAGCACACAGAGGCAGGAGAGAAAGATCAGGCCGTCTTTCCGTCTCCTGTGCCCTTGGGAAGGTCATATAGCTACCCAGAGCCGGCTTCTCAAACACTAAGGTCCTCAGGGGTCACGTGGGGGATCTTGTTAAAATGCAGATTCTGATTTAGTGGCCTGGGACGGGGCCAGGGATTCTGCAGTTCTTAGGGGCTCCGAAAAGAAGCCCAGGCTGCTTGTCTGTGGATCACACTTGGAGGAGCAAGGCCTGAGTATTTCTGAAGTTTATAGCACTTTCCCCCCATTTCTTCCCACAGTGGAGCCTCCCCTGTGGATAGCCAAGTCCTCAATTGGTTTGCAGCTGTGAAACTGGAAGTCTGCAAAGGGGAGCCCATCGGTGCCCAAGGCTGTGCAGCCTCAAATGTTATCTTAGATTTTAGATCTAGGTTTCCTGACTTTGAATACCAGTGCTCTTTTAAATAACTCTCCATGCAATTTATGTCTTGCAAACGAGGGCTCCAGTCTGATTTTTTTTGATTCAGTCTGAGAGTCTTTTTCTGTTAATAGAATGTGTTACCCTATTTCCTCTTATTGAGGTAACATGCATGTTTATTATTAATTGTCTTCATTTTTTGGTGATGTTCTTTCCCTGTCCTTGATATTTCCTTTTCTTTCTCTCCTGTATCTTTTGCTGTAGATCCATACTTCCCTGGCTTTAGCTACCGTGTAATACAAAACTTTAATGAATTCTGACGTCTGGTTCCCACTGGAGATTAGGATTTATTTGCTCTGGCCTGTGGCTTAGGCATCAGGATTTTTAAAATCTTCCCCAGGTATTCTAATGAGCAACTGAGGTTGAGAATCACTGATTTAAATATTTTTTTTTTAGCCTGTTTTTTTTCCCTTCCCTTCTTGCTATTTCTGTGATTTCTATAGTCATTTCTAAAGATCTTCTACTGGTCACCTTTATAACTAGTATATTCAATTTTTTTTTCACTTGTTAACGATAAAACTGAAGTGGAATCTTTGAATTCTTTATTGTGAATACGTTTGAAAAAATATGGATATGCACTCATACATACATCTCGCCATTGTCCCTCCTACTCCAATGAGCCTTACTTTCAGTTTAATTAGTAAGTGGTACTTTTGTGCACTCGTGCGCATGTGCCCAGGACTGAGGCTTCTTAGGTTTTTGTTGGTGTCATTTATTTTGTCTTTCATTTGACTGTTTGAAGACTTGTAAGATTTGCATCCTTCCCCAAGATTGTTTAGCTTAAGTTTTACATTTCTGTGGTTTCCTTTGTTAAAACAGTTTGAAGATGCTGAAACTGTTACTGGGATGGAAACAAAATTATTATTTTAATAATAATAATAATAATAATAATAATAATAATAATACCATGTACCAAGACATGTTACCATCATTATCTTTAAATCATGACATCTTATGACTTGGGACCAATTACTGATCAAGTATCAAGCATTTTAGGTGTATTGGTTCAGTTAGGTTTTTTGTTTTTGTTTTGCATCTATGTCATAATGGAGATTGATTTTCTCATGGTTGGTTTTCTTTGTTCAGTAAGAAAGATTGGGTTAGGATTCATTTCTTATGGTCTTTGTCCATCCAGTCTCAGTACCAAGATTATCCTGGGGTAACAAAATGACTAGGGTAACTGCCCATCTTATTCCATGGTCTAGAACAGTCTAACTAAAATGGGAATTATCTGTTGCTTAAATATTTGCTAGAATTTGGCTGTAAAACAATCTTGGGATAGGGCCTTTGCATGAATGTATTTTTTACCTAAACTTTTTATTTTGAAGTTTTGACAAATGCTCAACTTACAGAAAAATTGAAGAGAAGTATAATAAAAACTACTTCCATTTTTAAATGGCTTTTGGTCTATTGTGGCTTTCTACTTTTTCTTGGGCCAGTTGGGTATAAATTTTGCTTGCAAAATTGGCTGTTTCACCCAGTTTTCTAATTTACGGTGAAACTTTTAAATAATGTTCTTATATCGCTTCTTCTAATCTCAGTTGTGTCTGTAGTTATAACATCTTTATCATTCCTCATCTTGTTTTAAGATGTCTCATCTAATCCTTACAATGACTTTATGAGGCAGGCACTATATATTATCTACATTTTATAGATAAGGACACTGAGACTGAGAGACATTCAGTGATGTTCCCAGGGCCAAATAGCTAGTGAGTGATACTACCAGGGTTCTAGATCAAGTTTCCTGAACTTAGAGTCCAGCCTGTATCAGCTGATGGTCTTGATGGTCTGTGGACCATCACTTTGAGGAGCAAGACTGAGTATTTTGAAGTTTATAGCACTTTTCCCCATTCCTTCCTACATTTGAGCCTCTCCTGGAGATAGCCGATTGCCAGTTGTGAAACTGAAAACTTGAAGAGGGGAGGTGCCCATCCAGCCCAAATGGACTGCTGATTTTTAGAACCCAGGTGTTCTGACTTTGAATACAGTGTTCTTTGTAATAATTCATCCTTCAGTTTTATTATGACATACAGCTTAGGGCTAGATTTTAACATTTTGACCTTTGAGTAGATTGTTGATTTCCTATTTCCACTTACTGATGTAACATGGCATGTTTATTAATAATAATTATTATTATTTATGTTATATATATTACTAAATAATTATATAATTATTAGTAATTATTAACTAATGATTATCACCGCCATCATTCATTTGTAACTAAATGAATTGTAATTAAGCTGTGTCTCTCTTCATATCCTCCCACGAGGCATGGACAGCGATCTGTTTGTATTTCCTTCAGGGAGAGGGGCTCAGTGGGCATTAGGAGTGAACGAGGCTGCTCCCAAAGCTGTTTCCCCGCCCCCCCAGTCAGAGCCTTAGAGGGCAGTGTGAGTTTATGCTTACCTCAAGGCAAACAGGTGCTGCTGGATTTTTGACCAATTGGTTATATCAGATAAATACTGAATATTAAAAGGGAGTTAATGTTTTGTTGTTCCCAGTTCATGAGATGTGAGCTGTCATGCATGTCCACCTACAATAATAACTAGGGTGTGCCTGGTGGATGAGCTTGGAAAGAGGGGGATCAACTCCCAGAGGTCAGGTGGGAATGGGATGACCGCCTCCAACATGGCCTTAAAAGTGGTAGGATTATAGTTGGCCACTGGAGAGGGCAGGTAGTGCAGTGTGTCTGCAGGCAGCACTGAGAATGAATTAAAGGAAGGGTGTAGACATGCAATTCTGCCTGTATTTCTTAGCTTTGGTCAAGCTCATTTGGGTGCAGAATTATTCCCACCATTACTCATACAGGACTGTCTACAATTATGCACTAGGAACTGATATGTTCCGTTCTAGAGCCTTGGCGCCCTTGGCATATCAGCAAGGACCTGTTACCGGGGGGCTTGTTAACAGTGGACTGCACGTTTAACACCTGTTCCTCCCCATGACTGAGGATGACGTCATGACGTCATGACGTCGGAGCCCTGGACCTCCACCAGGCTGCCTGGCAGTGCCATGTTAGCAGTGCTCCAGAGGCCAGCCCCCTCCCCTCCATGGTTGTATGTAGATTGGAGAACACCAGGGACTGTGAAAACATATTTTTACACATAAATATTTATGTCAAACCAGCTCTGCTAAGAAGGTGGTGAAACAAGGTGTGAAAACACAATGAAACAGAGCCGCCTGACTTTTTGCAAATATTTATGAGAGGGGAGGGGCGGAAATGCTGAGAGAGAGAAATAGTCCAGGGAGGTTGGCAAAGAAGGAAAGACAAACATCAAGGGTGCCCCAAGCTGTGGGATCGCTGCCTTGGAGGAAGAAGGAATAGAGGGCAGGGAAAATCAAATAATAAGGCTTTTAAGGAGGAGAGAATTGACACTTTTTATTCATGTTTTTAATACCTATATGGTGGTCTCTTTGCTAAGCTCATGTAATTCTTTGGGGTAGGCATTAATGACCCATTTTACAGATAGAAAAACTAAGAGTCAAAGAGATAAAGGGGTTTCTTTTTCAAGTTATTTAGCTAATCAGGGGGAGACCTAGGGTTCCATTCACCTCAATGTGTCACCAACCCCAGTGGTCTTTCTGCCACTCTACCGCAGCTGCCCAACCCAGTTCAGGCCAGGACAGCAGTGTGATGGGCACAGCGAACCTGTCAGTATTCTGTACATCTCCTGTAATAATCATGGATTCGTTTTTAACCAAAAATGTAAACATTAGAGAAATTAATACAAAAAGTACAATAAAAGAAAGGTCGAATGAAGAACTATATTTAATAAGCTTTTCTGGGCATAGGCAGTGTCTTCACGTGTCTACACCAAATGGTATTGATGTTAATTTTAGGGGGGAGAGCA
Organism: Aselliscus stoliczkanus; assembly: GCA_033961575.1. Taxonomy (NCBI): domain Eukaryota; kingdom Metazoa; phylum Chordata; class Mammalia; order Chiroptera; family Hipposideridae; genus Aselliscus; species Aselliscus stoliczkanus. The sequence goes on along the minus strand of CM066741.1, from coordinate 7,134,562 downwards.
GGAAGGGAAATGGGCCACTTTAGTGTTTCATTTTGTCCATTTCTGTTTAAAATATTTACAATGACTCTTATGATTTTTATAATAGATGACAAAATTACACACACACACACACACAAACACACGACAGGTCTATATAACAGGTATATCTATCTTTCCCTCTCATTCCCTCTCACCCTTGGTAAAATGATGATAATAAAAGTCCTATTTCGTGGGATTCCCTGAGGACTGAGTGAGAGCATCCACGTGAAACACGTCAGTGCCCAGAACACCTGAAGCTGTCAGTCCGTGTCAGATATTGTTACCATTTATTTCCCCGTTCATTGAAGAAGTCCTTGGGGTGTGGCACGGTAGATGTTGCACGTGCCTTACACATAGTAGAGCTCAGTGCTTTCGTTGTTGCTGTTGAAGAAGAAAGAAACACAATGGTTTTGAGAGAAAGCAGTTCAGCCTCTGTGCAGTACAGCTGTCAGTAGTTACCAGCTATGGCAGAATTCTGTTGCTTCTCAGCCAAAGGTCCTTTTTTGCTGTCCTCTTAGTATATGGCCATTTCTTTTTTTTAAAAAGATTTTATTGGGGAACTGGGGGAGGGGAACAGCGTTGAGGAATCGGGGAAGGGGAACAGACAAGTTGCTGTCCTTTTGTTCTTCAGTCTAGTTGCGGAGGACGTTGCTTCACTGGCCCATGTTGGTATCATCATTGAGCTCTTCCCGGATGAGGCAGATCAGCTGCTGGCCTCTGGATGGTCGCTCACCGCAGCTCTTGGCAGCTCACACTGACTGCCGGCCACTCACTGTAGCCTATGGCAACCCACTGCAGCAGGGGCTGCAGCCTACACCATCACCGGGGCTTGTGCAGCCCAGCTCCAGGTGGAGCTGTTGTTAGCTGTAGAGGGCAGTGTCACTGGCCCTCATATGTGGGACCCGAACCGGGGCTGCTGGCGTCCCAAGCCAGCTCCTAGCCGTCGTGCCACTCGGCCGGCCCAGGATGAGGCCGTTTCTTGCCAAGCCACCAGCAATTGCTTCTGCCTCTGGCAAGCAGTTCTCCTCAGATTGACTTGAGAGTCCTGTTCTTTTTAAATGCTGGAGGGAAGGGAACAGAAAAAGCTCTATAACATAGAAAACCAGCCAAAGCTGTGAGATGGGAGGAGGAGGAAGGAGATGCCCCTAAGATGTTTGGGCATTTTCTCAAGAGAAAATTGGAAAGGAAACATACCACCTGGGTTTATAGATTTGCTGCATAGTGTTTTTTCAGCACCAGTTTTCTATAAGGAGCTAACAGGCAAGTATGATGATGGGTGGTTGGGGGCAAAAGGGAGAAGCATGTTGATGTTAATGGATGGTCCATTTTCCAGGTGGTGCCTGCTGTCTGTTTTCACATTTAATCTTCAGACAATGCTGCAGAGATGATAGTATCATGTAAGTTTTTTTGGTTGAAGAAGACAACTTGCCTAGGGTCATGTAACTCAAACAAAAGTGATACAACTAGGGTTTGAGAACTAGAATATCTGTCTGGACCCAAATCTTTGGGAGAACGTATAGGGGATGGAGAAATTAAAAAAAAAAAAAGAAAAGATGTGCTAGTAAATGCCTGTATTAGAATCTAGTCAGGGGGCCGGCCGAGTGGTGCGGTGGTTAAGCGCTGGCTTGGGAAGCCAGCGGCCCCGGTTCGGGTCCCACATATGAGGGTCAGTGACACTGCCCTCAAAAAACAAAAAAAAACAAAAAAAACAAAAAAAAAAAAAAAAAGAATCTAGTCAGTTTGGTTTTCTGCTGTCTTGGGTCATGGGGCAGGAAAGAAGAGATTTTGTTATTCGAAAAGAATAAATGTGATAAATTCTCTCATTCACTTAGGAGCTGTGATTGGCTTGGGCCATGGATGGCGAGTAGATACATCTTCAGGGCCTAATCTGAATCTGTTGATAATGGCTGCTCAGTGGGCAATTGATTAATGATGCCTGTTATGGGCATCATCCCCCATATGTGGGATGGGGGATTGATGGCCCCCTTGCAATTTGTTTGATACCTACTCATGAAGCAGAGAAGTGGCTGTTCTGAGCAATACAGGAAGATGTACTGTATTGAATGGCACAAATAAGGGCAGTGGATTAGACCTTTGTAAGAACAAAGATGTGGGTGGATGGTGAGTACAGCTGGCAGACACTGGAAACCCAGGGAGAAGGGGCAAAGGCCTCATTTTGTGTTATAACAGATGGTGAACTTCGAATTCTTCACTGCATCTGGGCAAAAAGAGAAACTTTAGGAAAAATCCAGACTTGTGAGCCTTTCTAATGGTAAAGCAGTGATTAGCAATGGGACTTTTGGAGCTACACAGGCCATATTTCAAATCCTGGCTCCACCACTCATAGGCTGTGTGACTGGATTTTTCCCTTTTTCCTTATCCACAAAATGTGAATACTGCTAGTAGATCTTGGTGTGATTCTGATGGTGAAACAAAACAGCATTATTAAAGTGCTTTGCATACAGCAGGTGCTCAATGTATGACTGCTCCCTTCTCCATTCATTGTGCCCTACAGTTGAGAATGCCCTCCTGGTGAAGAAAGACCTTGTTGGGGGCACCGACTCTTGACCCAGACTGAGTGCCACCTTGGTCTACAGGTGTTTCTTTCTTTCTTTCTTTTTTTTTTTTTTTTCAAAGATTTTATTGGAGAATTGGGGGAGGGGAATAGCGTTGAGGAATCAGGGAAGGGGAACAGACAAGTTGCTGTCCTTTTGTTCTTTAGTCTAGATGTGAAGGATGTCACTTCACTGGCCCATGTTGGTATTGTGATCATTGTGCTCTTCCCGGGTGAGGCAGATAGGCCACTGGCCATTGGATGGCCACTCACAGCAATTCACAGCAGCTCACAGCAGCCCCATTGCAGCCTACACTGTCACTGGCGACTCATTGCAGCCCAGCTCCAGGTTAAGCTGTTGTTCACCATCTTAGCTGTAGAGGGTAGTGTCACTGGCCCATGTGGGATCTGAACCAGAGGCCCTGCTGCTCAGAGCTCGAGCTCCCAAGACAACTCTTAACCAACGAGTCACTCGGCCGGCCAGGTCTACAGGTGTTTTTAATGCCCCTCTCCCATGAGTGAACTTCAGGAACCACTTGGCTCCCTCCATTACTATTAAAGGAAACCATTTTCCTAACTAACTCCGCTCTCGCTGTGCAATCAATTTACCTCTTAATGCTGAGCAGAGACAACATGCAGAAAGATTGACAACATTGTTCACACTGTTTAAAGGTTCCACTGTGTGTTGAAAATTGTCTAAGTAGGGGGATAATGAACAGTCACCAAATTGGAGCTTTCTCTAGCTGAGAGGAAAGAAAGGCTTTGGAGAGGAGTCGCCACATGACCAAAGTTATTAGCTGGGGTGGGGAGGCAGAGAGAGATAGCTCAGTTCCCCAAGCCCAGGAGAGATGGGACTTGTTAGAGCATGAAGCATTTGGAGCCTGTCACTCTGTGCAATTGACCCAGTAGTTCCCAGGGAATTCTGGGATAAGAGGGACAGGCACACCTTGGGCTCTACTGGCTACAGACAGGTTCATCAAATAGCGAACCAATTGGCATCTACCACAGCCTGGACAGGCTAGACATGTAAATTCAGCATCGATTTCCTGATCGTAACTTCCCCTATGGATTGGGCTATCCTGGGTGTAAGGATTGTGTCTTAAATTTCTGGCTCTCTGTTTTATTAGCAGCATGTCTGGGTGGGTGACTGCACTTCTCTGAGTCTCCACTCCTTTCCTGAAATGCGAGGTTGATGATACCTAGCTCTCAGAACCATCCTGATGAATTATAGTCATGATATTTAGAAATTATAAGTATCATTCACCAAGTTCTTATTTTACGATGGAGGAGACACTATGTCAGTTTCCATTTTTATCAGTAGCCCTGCAGTGTAGGTATTATTATCCGTGTTGTAAAAAGGTGACATTGAGCCTCGTAGAGTTGAGATTTCTAAGACCTCAAAAGTAGGAATCCAAATCTGTTTGACTCCAAACATAATACAGTAAGACCTTGGATTGCGAGTAATATGGTTTGTGAGTGTGTTCCGCAAGATGAGCAAACATTTCTAATACATTTTAACGTGGTAAACGAGCGATGTCTTGCAATATCAGTAGTTTCCGGAATGAATTATGCAAACCAAGTTATTACTGTACTTTATTCCATCTACACAAGACCACCTCAACATGAGACACTTGCTAGTTATGAAACCATTCCATCTGGTACAAGAATATAATAGCTGCGCAAGAAATACTTATGGATCTATTGCTCATTACTCTGTTCTCACAAACATTGGGCATTGATCCGAGGTTAATGTTGGACATTGGCTGTTTGATGTCTGAGATTACCTGACTACATTGAGCATTACCTGGAGTATAGAGCACACAGCAGCCTATCTTCTTTTTCTCTTCATAATGAATGTGACTGTGTCAGCAATAGCCAGCCCAACTTGGAATTGACAGGACGTGAGAATGGGTCCAATTCCATGACATATCCTAGCTAGTGGCAAGCCCTTAAGCGTCTTATTGCACAAGGTGAGAAGTCGGTGATCTACAGAGGCTGACAAAACCTTGGTAGTCCCATGAGTGTGGATGGTGACATCTTGAGTTTGGACAGCAGTTTCAACAGCGATGTAAAGCCTGCCTTAAGGAGAAAGCCTTCCCTGGGGCCATCCTCCATGTTCCCAAAGCCTTCCTGATCTCCCACTCCCCCCGCCACACACCCATCACAATGCTTACCTTACTACTGCTATTGTCTGTTTTGCTTTTTGTCCCCCAGCCTCACCTGAGTATGAGGTCCCTGAGAACAGAGACAAGCGTCTCACTGATCTGCTTGTTTTCAATGTGTTGCAGTAGGCTGGACAAAGAGTAGGTAGATAATTAATACAGAGAAAGTAAGAGGAAGAAATGCAAGAAAGACTGAGGAAGGGAGAGAGACAGAAGAGACAGAGGGAAGGAGAGAGGGAAAGACAAAGAAGGAAAGGAGGGAAAAGAGAAAACAAAGGAGGGATGAGAATAAAGAAGAAAGTTAAAGAAAAGGAAGTTAGAAAGGAATGGATTGGGGAAGAGGGAAGAGAAGGGAGTGGGGATGGGGAGAAAGAAAGAACAGAGCCTACTGGACAAGTCTTGAAGGGTTTCTTTGGCTTTCCTCAAAGACATGAGCTCGGAAGCTGTAAATGTGACTGGTTTCCCAGGACACTGGGCTGCATGGTGAGCTCAGGAATTTTGTTCCAGGAGACCCACCTTTTCTAAGGCTCGGTCCGCCTGTGTGTGAAATGAGCTTCACTATGGGTACCTCACACAATTGTTGTGAGAGTTAAGTCAACATAATTATGATAAGAGTCACAGCCCCAGGCCTGGGAGATTGAAGCAGAGATGAGCCACTTTGGAGGCGGACATGTCCTGAGACTCTCGGTCGGAAGGAATCCATCATCCTGGGAAAGCTCTGATTCCCACGATGACATGTTGGCCTTTCCTGTTCTGGGGACTGTAGTTGCCAAATTCCTTTAATAGACACTTTCCTCTCGCTTAATAGGCCCGTGTCTGCAAATGGGGCCTTTCCTGCGATGCACCCAGGCTGTGCATTTTGAATTCTGCGCCATTAAAATAATTAGGTGCCCAGACGGAGTTTCAGTACTATTAAGGGGTTGGTGCACACGGGCTGGGCCTGGTGGCAGAGTCATCTGGGGACACAGCCTCTCCTTGCTGCTGGTTTTTGAAGCTCAGAACCTTAATGAGGATGGAGTGGTTCTCTTGGGCGAAGGAAGGGAAAGAAAAGAAAGGAGAGGCCATATTACTGAGCTCCTTCGAAGTGCCAGGTGATCTGCAGGGAATTCTACCTGCATTGCCTGATTTCATTTCCTCCTCCTAATAATCTAAGCAGATGTATGTAGTTGCTGCTCTCCTTTCACAGATGAAGACACAGAGTGGTGGAGGGGTGACAGCATTTGCTTGGTGTCAGGCATCCAGGAATCCCCTGGCGAGGTGGCCTTGAGCACTTTCCTTCAGCTCTTTAAGTCCGAATGTGCTGACTTGTATCATGAAGGTAGTAATATCTACCATGTAGGGTTGATACAAGAATAAAGTAAGACAGTACATATATAACACATTTATCACAGTGCTGGGCAACTATAATGAACTCAGTAAGTGCACATTCTTATTCATTCCCAAATTAGCTGCACCCAAAGCCTAAGTTGGGCTGTGACTCTGAGCCCAGCTTATGTCCCACTGGGGTTTGGACATGGGTCCCCCATGGACATGGGATCTGAAAATCACTTTTTCTGTCTGGGACATGAGCACTTTTAGTTCCCATCATACTGTAAGAATACAGCTGTGCTGCATTTTGCCAGCCACTATGATGCTGGAAGGACTCTGTGTGACTCTACTTGCATGTATGTTCTGTGCCTGTGTGTGTGCAAACTCACCTCTGTGGCGATGGCGAAAATTAACATTTGTACAGAGTTTTGCTGTTTACAGAAGATCACTTTGTGTGTATGCTTTTATCTCCTCTCCCCAAGGACTCGACGTCATCAGTTGCCATTCATCTTGTTCTCAACTTGCTAATATTTCCGTCTACAAATATTTTCTGCGCATCTTCTTTACATCAGACTGTTCTAGACAGAGGGGTAAATAAGACGAGTCCTTGTCTTCATGAAGTTTCCATTCCAGTGACAGTAAATGTATAGAGGGAAAATCAGATACTTTTAAATGTGAATCAGGGCTATGGAGAAGAAAGACAACCCCAAACTCTCAGTGCATTAATGTAATCAATGTTTATTTTCTGGTTCACATCACAGTGAGCTCTGCTCCATGCAGTCATTCAGGAAGCCAGGATCCTTATATCTTCTGGCTCCACTATACTCGTAAGGCCCTACAGTACTCTGCTGGGTCCACTGCCTCTGGCCAGCAGACGAGGAGAGAGTGAAAGATTGGGAACTAGATGGGAGGCTTTTACTAGGATAGGCTGTGAGGGGCAAACATAATGTCTACCTGGATTCCATTGGCCAAAGCTATATAGTATGGTTATACCTAATTACAAGGGAGGTTGGTGAATATGGTGTAGCTTGTTTCCCAGGAAAAAAAGGGACCCAATTTAGTAAAAATGTGTACACCCTCTGCTACAGTGAGCATGAGTGTGGCTGTACAGTGCTCTGCTGTGTATGTGCAGCTGTACGTGCTTTTTTGGAAGGGCTCAGAGGGGCTGCTGTCTGCAAGAGGTGAAGGCAGCCTTGGTGGATGTGTAGTGTTTTCTGTGGCCTCATAATGTTCACTAGGGAAATTTGACCGCTAAGCCTGCCTTTTCCACATACTCCTTTCCCTCCCGTTGCTATCTCTTCCTCCATGGTCTATCCAGTGCTCTGCTTATGTGCCTTCTTTTCTTCTCTCTTCCCCGAATTAGGTTCTTCCACTCTTGTGAATCCACCCCACCCCCTGCTCCCCAGATACCTCTCAAAGGCTTCTCCCAACTGGGAACCCAGATAATGGCTTGTACCTTCGAAAACTTCTCAGCCATTAGTAACTGTCACAGTAATGCTACCACTTAATTTGAATGGCCTTCACATGTGCTGAAATTTCTTACTCAAGATTTGTCTAGACCCTAAGTACCAGGATGGTAGGGACCATGGCTGTCTGAGCACAGTTGTACATCTGGTAATTGCCAAAGCTCCTGCTACCCTGTAGGGCATCCATATGACACATCCAGTGAACAAATGAGTGAGTCATTGAATGTATTTTATTTAATTCTCCCAGCAACCTTAGGAATGAACTATAATTATCCCCATTAGGCATTATCCCCCCTTCCCAGTTCAGTCATATTATCCTCAGTTAAGAAAACTCCAACTCAAGGAAATCTAATAACTACTCCCAAATCATAACAGAAATAATTGGTTGAACTTGGAGTCAAGCTTAGTTGTGCTTGATTCTAATCCCCATGCTGTTTTGTTTCTTTCTTATTTACTATGTCATATTGCATCCCCATCATTTAATACCAGTATCACAATGCATGAATTTCTTAGTATTTTTCCAAAGTACTTTCACGTATGTCATTTTATTAGAGCATCATGATATTTCAGTGTAGTATGTAGGACAGGTATGAGTTTCCATGTTCCTACTGCCCAGAGTTAGACAGAAAATCTACAAAGAAATACTCCTGCACTACGGCTTGGCAAAGTTTTTCTGTGAAGGACTAGATAGTAAATATTTTAGGCTTTGTGGACCATACAGTCTCCATGGCAACTACTCAACTCTGCCATGGGAGCACAAAAGCAGCCCTAGACAAGTATGTAAAAGATGGGTATGGCCATGTCCCAATAAAACTTTTCGACAAAAACAAGTGACAACTGTGTTTGGCGTACAAACCATAGTTGCCCAACTCCTGCTATACACAACCACAAGAAGAGCTAAAATGGAAAATATGGAAAATACCAAAAAAAGAACAGCCAGGCTTGAGAGGTTGAGTAATTTGTCCAAATTCCCACAACACACTTATGGCAGAGCTGTGCCCCAAATCCGTGCTTCTTGCTTCCTGACCCAATGTTCTTTCCATGACACCAACCTCCCTCATTAACCACGATGGTGGAAATAGAAACCGATCTCAAACTCATGAATCGGCCATTTGTTTTCCCCAACTACAGACATTAGTCCCTGTTCCCTCTTCAGTCCTGATATTGCCCTTCTGCAAAAACCTACAGAAGTGCTAACTCTTTGCTCTGTTGTGTTCTCAACTCAGCCCTGAGCAAAGCATGCCGTGTCTTGTTCTTACAGAAATGAACCTAGAAGCCAGGAAAGGACCCCTCTTTGACTTTCTATACCCCGGAGTGGTTAAGAATACAGATTTGGAGCTAGGCAGTTGAGATGGGGAGAGCAGCTCTGATACTTACTAGCTGGGTGCCCCTGGGTGCCTTGGTTTCCTCATTAGTAAAATGGGGAAAATGATCCCTGCCTCAAAGGGCTGTTGGAGGAAGACTGACGGAGTTAAAGTGTGAAGTACTTAGAAGAGTGTCTGCCACTTAGTAGGTGTTTACTGCTGTTGCTACTGTTATCATTCTCATCATTTTTTTCACCATGGAATCTTGACTTCTTATATTTAATGCTTTTGTACTCTAGTGCCATGAATGCAGTGCTCCTTACTGTTGTCACTGCTAACATTTTGGACTGGATAACTGGATAATTGTTTTGTTTTTTTTTTGTTTTTTTTTGAGGGCAGTGTTACTGGCCCTCATATGTGGGACCCGAACTGGGGCTGCTGGCTTCCCAAGCCAGCACTTAACCACTGCAACACTCGGCCGGCCCTGGACTGGATAATTCTTTAATGTGAGGGGCTGTCTCGTACATTGTAAGATGTTTAGCAGCATCCCTGTCCTCTAGATACTAGATACAGAAGCATCCTCCTCCCCCACTTGTGACAACCAAAAAACGTGTCCAGGTATTGCCCAGTGTCCCCTGAGTCCTGGGGGAAAACTCTCCTCCCAGTTGAGAAACTACTCTAATGTCACCGCCTCTTCTGTGTGACTGTTTGGCAAGTCCTGACATGTGCCTTCCTCAAGAAGAGAGAAAATAGCAGGTATTCAGAAAAAGTATTGAAAAGCAGTTAACCCCTAAGGGAGACCCTCTCAGTGCTATGATCAATTGAAGGTCATTGGAGAAAACTTTGGGGGAGAAAGTGGGCAGCTTGTGGGAAGCATTTCTGGGATCTGTCCCTTGGCCCAGATCTCTAAGCGCTCATGGAGAATTTTCTGTGTGACCAAGTCAATCACTTGGGAAAGTACTAGGAGACAGTCACCAAATTACACTATGACAGAGAGAAACAAAGTTATCATTTACCCAACAAACTAACGGCTATTTTCATAGCTCAGGAAGCAAAGAGGAATGGGATAGCATCTCCAAATTTCAGAAGCTTATAGTCAGAAAGACAGGCAGGTAGACAAATAGGTGAGCCATCTCTCACTGGGCAGGATCTTAAACAAGTCCTTTATTTTTCTGGATCTTGGTTTCACCAAATATAAGGGCATTCTGTATTGATGTGAACACGTGGACATGTTGAAATTCCCATCCTCTACTATGATAAAATGTCCATAAAATTATCATCACAGGCCCAAGAAACAAAAACTTACTCTTAAGGAGTGTCCATGACTTTTATTTCGCTTTTTCCTGAAGGAATAATCACTTGGTGAGCAGTGGGCTGTGGAAACTTGGGTCACTGCCCGATAGTGACTGGACCAATTCAGATGCCAGATTTCGTCCTGAATCCTATTTGCTTAGACAGGGGCTCCCAGGGGAGATATTTCTTCTGTTCCCACACCTCAGGTTGCTGGGTCATGCCAGGCCTTTTGGTTTTGCAAAATGGTTGCTTTTCATCCTTTCTCGAATGCCAGGCCCATCTAGCTGGTTTGGCTGGTTTCCCCCGCAGTTTCGCCCACATGACCCAGGGAACCAATGTGTCAAAGTAGGCTATGAGCTTTGCTTTAATTGAAAGTCATGGTTGTAAATATTTTTCCTAGGGGATCAGAAGGACTCAGGTCTTGTCAGGGAGACCACTTCATGGACGGTGTAGTGGCCTGACCACTGCACTGTACATCTGAAGCTGCCGCTGAATAATATTAGATGTCAACTATAATTTAACACATATATGGTCATGGGATGTGGAATCTAGTGTGGGGATGGAGTCAATGGAATTGTAATAGATACGTATAATATCGGCGGTAGGGAAGGCAGGGGAGGGGGAGGGGGGAGTCACTTTGTAAGGGTTGAAAAAGATAACTATTGCATTGTTTTGTACTGACAACTGCTACACCTTCATGATTCTCATTCTCATCAGTTGTATCAACTAATTCATTCATTCATTCATTCATTCAGCAACCATTTGGTGCTGAACCAGGGAAGTGGGAGATGGAAAGGGTCCAATGCGGGGTGGGGGAGAGGGGAGGGGGCGGGGAAGACAAGTCTTTCATCACTGACATTGTTTAGAATTGCTGGAACATAGTGAGATTAGAAAGCAGACCAAATTTTCTGTGGTTATTGTTCTTTTTTTTTTTTTTTTTAGCTGAGCCATCCTGCCACCTGTTGGCAGCTCAGCGGCAGCTCAGCTCGGGCTGGCATCAAACCGCCGTTGCTCGGAGCTCAGCTCGCACTCTTGAGCGAGCTCTTAACCAACTGAGCCATTTGGCCGGCCTCTTATTATTGTTTATAAATTTTCATGCTCAGTGTACTCCTTCTGCACTGACACTTGGGATGAGTCCCTTCAAATACCCTGCCTGATAGGTGCCTCACTGCACCACTGCTGCTGCTTAGCGAGTGTCCACTGCGTGCATGTAAGAAACTTAGTTAGAATCAGGACACACATGGATTGCTATAGAACCGCACAGTGGTTAAGAAGTGAGTGACAGAACCAGACCCCCTGGTGTTGTCACTGCCACGTCCTAACAAAGTTATTTCAACTCTCTGGGTCTCAGTTTTCCCATCTATAGAATGGGAAACAGTAGTAATTCGTACCTTCATGTAAGTTAAATTAAATTAGATGATCTACATCGAGCACTTATGCCTGGCACGCACTAACACCTCCGTATATGCCACCTATGGTTCATTCCCACACATATTTATTGAGCATCTATCTGCTGAGTGCCTGGCAATGTGCTAGGCGCTGGGCAGGGATTAGCAAAATAGTTTCTACCCAGGTGACATTCTGTCTCAGCACCTGCTTCTAGAGAACCCAACCTGTGACATTGCTATAGTAGTAATAGTGGTAACAATGTAATTATCATATATATATATATATATATATATATATATATATATATATATTTACAGAATAATGTCAATAAGATGAACGTATTTACTTTATTATGTTCCCCATCAAGGGTCAACAGAGGGAAAATAAGCCAGGTTGCAGAATTAGTAATTAAAACAGCAGATCATTCCTTTGAGTTTGGTATGACAAAGCCACCATGTTTTTTCTTAAGGATTTTGTGCTCTGGGGGTAAATATTCCAGGGTCACTATTATGTCCTTTTATGATTTACCAGAAGCTGAAATCTGGGTCCTAGAGCATCTGAAACTCAAGATTCTGGGCCCAGAAAGGCCCTTTAAGGTGATCTACTGGCTCTTTTAATTGCTAGAGCTCTTGAGGAATAACTCCCCTGACGCCCTTGATGGTCTGTAGTCCTGTTTTTCATTATTATCTTATCTGTGATGCTTCTTAGTGTTAGAATGTTCTGGAAAAGAACCCATATTTGAAGCCCGAGAGACCTGGGCTTGAATCCAAGCTCTCCACCAAGATTTGACATTAAGCAAGTCACTTGACTGCTCTGATGCTCCTCTATAGAATGTAGACCCCCATATGGTTACTCTATAGTGAGGATTAGATGAACTATTCTGGATGTCAAGTGCTTAGGAAGGTGCATGGCACACAGTAGGGCCACAGTAAATGTGTGTTTCCTCAATAGGTAGTTTGATCACTCCACTTGATGACCCTGGAATAAGGATTCATCTTATTGAGAAACGCATACTTGGAAGAAAAATGATGGTAGCCCGCCCTTTTTTTTTTCTGTGCCTGGTAAAACATTTATTTTGACTAACGTTCTCAGTCAGTCAGGGATGCCTAGAGAGCTGGGCTAAGAGGGTTTTTTTTTTTTTTTTATGATGGTGTCTGGGCTGAGCAGGAAAGAGAACAGGGATTGATTACTGATGTCTGTCACAGGGACAGAATTAGGAATTGGTGGCATACATGCCCACCTACCGTCTTTGAGGCATTTCAACAGGATCTATCCTTCTTTCCCCCTCTAGGAGTTTTCAAGCCTGTCTCATCTATGGGAAATCATGTATGTTTTTGCTTTGGCAATGATGTTGCCCTTCAGTGTCAGGCCAAGTCAATAAAAAATATTTGGTGGAGCTGAGATGGGGGGCAGACAGTAGAGTCTACGACAGATGCTATTGTATGAGGTTCTTTTTTTATTAAATGTATTGGGGTGACATTGGTTAATAAAATTATATAGGTTTCAACTGTACAATTCTATAATGCATCATCTGTATATTATACTGTGTGGTCACCACCCAAAGTCAAATCTTCAGTCACCATATATTTGACTCCCTTTACCCTCTTCTACCTTCCCCACCTCTGTTTTCCTCTAGTAACCACTATACTGTTGTCTGTGTCGATGAGTTTTTTGTCTGTCTTGTTCATTTGTTGCTTTCAGTTTTGTATCTGACATATGAGTGAATCATATGGCCCTTGACTTTTTCCATTTGACTTATTTCTCTTAGCATGATAATCTCAAAAGCCTTCCATGTTGTCGCAAATGGCAGTATTTCATCTTATGGCAGAGTAATACTTCATTGTATGACAGTACCACATCTTCTTTCTTTAGTCATCTATCAAAGGACATTTTGGTTGTTTTCATGTCTTGGCCACTGTGAATAATACTGCAACTCAACAACAACAACAAAACACCAAACAATCCAATTTAAAAAAATGGGCAGAGGACTTGAACAGATACTTCTCCCAAGAAGTCATGCAAACAGCCAACAAATATATAAAAAAATGTTCCACTTCACTAGTGAGATATCACCTCACACCAGTTAGAATGGCTGTCATCAACAAGACAAATCATAACAAGTGTTGGAAGGGCTGTGGAAAAAAAGGAACCCTCACACACTGCTGGTAGGAATGGAAATTGGTACAGCCGCTATAGAAAACAGCATGGAGCTTCCTCAAAATTTAAGAATAGAATTACCATACATCTCAGCAATCCCTCTTCTGGGTATCTACCTGGAACATTTTAAAACATTTATTCATAAAGATATATGTGTGAAGCTGTTAACATGGCAGTTTTACCTCTTTCTTTAGGAGTCAGTTCAGATAGACCCTCCCCAATGATGCTGCTTCTCCAGTGTTAGCATGTACGTATACGAATCACCTGGAGAATTTGGTCAAACACAGATTTCTGGGCTCCACCCCCAGGGATTCTGATTCTGCAGATCTGGAGGGAAGCCGAGAGCAGCCACCGTGCTGCTCATGGATCCTGGGCTGATCCTGGGCTGAGTGGCTGTGTTCTCGGACCTTCTCCATGTGGCCTGTGAACCAGCAGCATCAGCATCACTGAGGAGCCTGTGAAGACATGCAAAATCCGAAGCCCCACCCCAGGGCTCCCGAATCAGAACCTGCATTCAATGAGCACCCCAATGAATTCACACACAGATTCCAGCTTCTGTGGCTCCCCTGTGTTGGGATAGGGGTTCGCCCTTTCTTCCCACCATCCCTCTTCTACACTGCTGGTAATCCTTATCACACATTATTATAATCAAAATGATCTTCCTATTAGATGTTGAGCTCTCAAGATGAGAAGTCACATTTTTACCCCTGTGTATCTTTCTAGAACAATATCTGGAATATAGGTGGCCCTGAGAAAACGCATGTAGAGTGAACAAATATGGCAGCTCCCAGGCCTTAGACTCCACCAACCACTCTCACCCAAGTCTTATTCAAGTTCTCTTTTGTGCAGTCTTTGAAGAGAGGTTTTTCTCAGTGATTCAGGGTGATGGAAGCCTCACAAGGGCGACATTTGAGCCATTTAGGAGAACAAGGTATTTCCAGACATACCAGTGCCTATTGACATGCAAACAGTTGCTGCCCTAATTATGACTCATTTCATGCTAACAAGTCATGAGGGCTCTCTATTTGACAGCAGTCTTTTTGCAGAATTCATGGTTTATGAAATGGCCAGAAGGTCTGACCTTCTATTTAAAGTTTTTAATTTCTATGATGCCACTTGGCTTTTCGCTTCATTGGGCATCCTGGGCTTGGTGCCTTTGTTAGGGTGCCCTATTGCATTGTGGGATGGAGAGGAGGACCAGGGGGCTCATGGAACTTCTGTCTTCAAACACAATACTGAGCTGGGAATGAGAGGACTAGAATTGTCATCATGACAGTGTCATATCCTTCCTTTGTGACCTCAGAAATATCATCTCTTTTCTCCTGACTCTGTTTTCTCGTAATGGATTTGGGTTTTATTAGTAGCTTTCCCCCCTTCCTTTGTTTGTCTTTCTTAACCTTCCTCCCTCCACCATCCCCTTCCTTCTTTCCTTCCTCCCTTTTCTTTCTAGTTTCCCCCTTTTCTCTCCTTTTCCCTCCTTTGTTTTGTTACTTCCTCCCTCCATCTCTCTCTTTCCTCCTCTCTTTTCCTTTCCCTTCCTTTTTATCCCTTCTCTCTCTCCCCACCTTTTTTTAAAAATTATTTTTCTGGGCCGGCCGAGTGGCTCAGTTGGCTAAGAGCTAGCTCAAAGTGCAAGCTGAGCTCTGAGCAACAGCTGTTCGAGGCCAGCCTGAGCTGAGTTGCCGTTGAGCTGCCAACAGGTGGCAGGATGGCTCAGCTAAAAAAAAAAAAAAAAAGACAAAAAATTATTTTTCCCTCCTTCCTTTAATTCCTCCCTTAATTTTTTTCAGCAGAACCATTTCTTCAGGAATTTTCTGTGGGCTGGCTAAGGCAGTTACAAATGGAGCCCCATAGCTGAGCACCCACAGTCTGCAGCACCCGTTTTCCCCACATTTTGTATCTTTGAAACAGTCTCACAGAATCCCAGATTTCTGTCAAAAGCAATTTACAAACCATTGGATTTAACGACCTCTGATGGGTATTTTGTTCCAAACAATTTAAGATATGGATGAGTCAACAAGACAAGTCAGGTGAGAATCTTTTATTTGGCATCTTACAGCAAGGCAACTTTAAAACTCACGCTGGGGCTTCTTTGAATCGCTCACATTGGTTTGGACTCAGATGAGCCCCTGCGCCTGGGCATCTGTGTCCCTGTGCCTTCATGATGGTTCCACTCACCTCTCACCAGACTTCCCAGCATGGCTCTCTGGCCCTCTGTTTTGGGTCTTGGTCAAGCCTTTTCCTTTTTTAAGTAGGTAGTGCTCCCTTCTGAGGGTGGCCAAACATCTGCTTATGAGCCCATTCACTAAATCTACTCAACAAAGATTTATTCCAGTAAGTTCCATATGCCAGGCATTGTACTAATCACTGGGGATGAATACATCAGACACTAACCTTCCCTCAGTGATTTTGTAATCAGGCTAAATGTATACAAACATCAATACCAGTCAGCGTGATAAGTGCAATGATAGAAACCTGTTTATGATAGTGAGGGGAGAGCATGAATTCTGTATGGAGGCTTGGTGGGGTGGGGTCAGGGAAGGTTGCCCAAGAAAGCGGATATAGAGGTTTGGAAGGAAACATCCAAAAATTGGATTGGGGAGGATGTAAGCCATTTGAAGCTGTAGGACTCTGGGACCACTGTGGAAATAAAGAAATATCCAGAAATACTGTCATCTAAAGGGGATGGGTGTGGTGGATGATGAAATTAGAGAAATAAGGCCAGAGGATGAAGGTCCTGGGCTATTACATTAAGAAGCCTTTATGTCGTAGATGGCAGGGCAACAGGGAAGCCTGTTTGCAAATTGCTTTTCCCTCAAAAGTAATGGTGGACAATTTAGAAGACAGAGAAAAATTAAACAAGCAGGATAAAAGAACCCTGTACCTTGCCAATAGAAGCTCACTCTCCAAAGGCAACACTTATTCTTTAGGCTTCTTTTCTTCCAGCCTTTTTTCTATGCAAGTTTTTTACATACAGGACGTATTACCAATGGAGAGTTTTAAACAGAAGAATCATCTTCAAATTTGCCTATTAGAGCAGTCACTTTATAGGCTAAGCGATAGCTTGAACCCTCCCCCAAATCTCAATGAACTGGAAATGGCTTAATAGTCTTTTGTTTTTAAATGTCTTATTTTAGAATGGTTTAGATTTACAGAAAAGTGGCCAAGATGGTCCAGTGGGCTCTTGTGTACCTCTTACCCTAGTTTCCCATTTAATAGTCTTTTAATGAATCGAGGTGGATTGCCATTGCTTGTTAGATAAGAGGCAAGTCCCAGGGCTTTGTCTAAAAACATAATGGCTGGTTGCTGCTTCCTCGGGCCTCCCACATCCCCTGCCGCAGTAACCCTGGGCATGGACAATGAGAGTTCCGTTGATAACCCTGCAGGGACACATCAGTAGATCTTCTGTGCTGAGGCAGGAAATTAACTCAGATGGTAGACAGTTTCCCCACCACATAAGCTGAAGGAAACAGAGCTTTCTGTTTTACCTGAAATAAAGTCACAGCATCCCCATTCTGGGAACATCTCTGAGGCTCATCCTTGGACCCATAGCCAGTGAGAGATGGTTCTTGCTGGATCTGCACGAGGCTTTACTTGTCCGACGTGTGGACTGGGTGAAGGGGGAGCCCCGAAATCCTTATATTGTACTAGAAACAGGGTGTGTGGCAGGAGCAGGCTCAGCGATGTAGCCGCAACTATCTCCTAGGTGTTTCCCAACTCAAATTAACAGTCCACACAGTCCCTGATGGAGCTACACACGTTGAGTCCCCAAAACTGTACTGCCTGAGGCAGGCAGTCTAATTCTTTGCAGCTTCTGAGTTCCTCCAGGCTTGACTTGCTCAATGCAGAGAATCAGAACCTCATGTACTGGTCACCTCTATGGCCAGCTGCCACGGGAACGTTACAAGTAGGAGCCAGTGGTCACAATACTCAACCTCCAAGTCTTGACATTAAAGTTGTACATAGTTCTCTCCCCGCACCCCCCACCTCCATGAAGCCTGCAGACTTCATTACCAAATGGTCCTTTGGGTCATCCATCATCTGGCTTAAAATATGTCTACCTCTTAGTTACCCAAGTCTGTTATGTTATTACCATCTCACTATTTTCCTGAAGGGAGCTGTTTCTGTGGTAATGCAGACACTTTACCTCTTTGAACCAAGTTAAAGCACATTAGCATACTCTTTCAGAGCATTGTTTTAGAAAGGACAGAATTCAGGCTGCTACTGTGACAGGTCCATCATAATTTCCCTTTTTTATAGCTATTTCATGGGAGAAGATAATAGTCAAGTTAGTGGGGATGAACTTAGCCTCACGTGGGAGTGGGCAAAGGTCCTCAGTAGATGTTTCCTTTACTCTAATTAGCGTGATTACTTAACACATGAGTGTAACTTTTCAGCCTAACACCACAGTGGGCCAAGGATGACTATATCCCTATACCATCGGTCTAGAATTCACAGCCTACCAGCATAGACTGCTAAGGAAGGAAGCAAACAGTTACAACAGAGGGTGATAAGGATATCACGTGATGCAAAGGGGAAGGGCTGTGGGCAGCCGCACTGGTCCCCAATGGGAAGCTACACTGTGGTCTGGTCCCCGTGCTCCAGCTGTGCTCCCCAACCTTATTGGCTGTCTCTCTTGACCTGGCTCTAGTGATTGAGTCCCACTAGGCTGATGTATAAACCATCATGACCATGTATCTCTTGCTGCTGAAGAAAACAGTCAGCCAACAAAGTGGACAAATGTTGAAGCAGATATGTGAGTTCCAAACTATGGGCCAAACCACATGGGAAGCTAAGTTACAATTCAAGGACTCCTGAAGCCTTACCACGGGGAATGCCAGGGCCCACTTATTTTTTGAACTACAAGAACCAACTGTACACATCTCTTCCAAAAGCCATAGTCAATGGATTATACATGTCTGTACACAGAGAATTATCCACATCTCTTCCCAAATCCAGCATTCATGTGGATTGCTTCTAGTAGGCCATGATGGGAATATCTACATTGTGATAATGGGGAAATGTTACAAACTAGAGCTTTTTCCTTCCCTAGATATCTGGTCATCAAATGTTTAGCAGCATACCGTTTGACCTATTTTATCTGCCTTAAGATGTAGGGACATTAGTAGGCTGGTCTGGACAGCCACAGGAGTCTGGTTGTGTTGTGATAGGCAGGAACCAATCTGATGGATGGATCAATGGTGACTCCTAACTTGAGAGATTTTTTTTTTCTTGCTAGTTTTTTAATTGAATTGCCTCTACTTTTTTGTCCATCCTGTACTCTGTGGAGAACCTGGTTTCTAGATTCTGAATTCTTTGGGGCCACCTCACCGATGGCCTTGGGTACGTTACTGGAGAGGGAGTGGAGAGAGGATATGGAAAACAAGAGTGAGGAGAGGCTTGTTGCCATTTTTTCTGACTGTTACCGGCTGTCTTTCCTAAGACAATATAAATGGATTTAATGGAAGCGTAGGGTTCATGCTAAAAATGGCCTTCTGCTGATCTTGGCCCCTTCTTTGGACAAATGAAAGGCAGCAGAAACCACCACTAAATAGATTCTGCCCTTTTTAATGAGAGCTATAATGCCAAAAAAAAATTAATTTTCTCTCATTAGTGAAAATGAGACTCCTTCATCAACCTGCACATTATACAAAGATAGACAGGAAAAAAAATACAGGCAGATGATAAGGGAAGGAGCCTGGACAAAGTAAACAATTATTTTTGATTTATTGATTCCCCCCCAAGAAGATAGAGCTTTTGGCAGAACAAACAGCATCCTTCTTAATTAGTGTCATGATTTTTCAGCAGTGATCGAAAATGCAGTTTCTTCATCCTTGTTGTGTCTTTCATGCCAGCCTCTTTCCCTGGGTTCCTCATCATCTAGTTTGGGGACGCCATCAGAGGGACAAGAGAGAAAGACGATGCTTTCCTTTTCCCCGTGGGTTGCAGTGTAGCACGGCGCTGGGACCAGCACATGGACTGAAGTCCCAATTGTGTCACTTAGTGCTGATGTGGCCTTGGCAAGTTCCTAACCTCACTGGGTCTTAGATTACCGAGCGTGCTCACCTTGAAAATGGAATAATCAGACCTGTCTCATGATTTTGTTGAAAGAATTAGAGATGAGGTGTGGATCATGTTTCACAGTTCATGGAGGAAGTGGCAGTTGTTAATAATGGTAATGACTGGGCAGATTAGTTTCTGCAACCTGCTGACAGGTGCAGTGTTCATTATCCTGACAGTAAAGTTCACGAACTCGTCCTGGAAAAAGTGCTGCCTATCTCCCTGCTGAATATCACTGTAGTTACCTTCAAAGGACTCCCCTTGGGAAGCTATGCACTGACACCAGCGCCTAGTCCACCCTTCAAAGCAATTTTGGAACTCTTTTTCTGGAATGGCCATCAGAGCTGTTGTCGTATTACCTCTGATGTCCTGAATATCATCAAAATGTCTTCCTTTCAATATTTCCTTTATCTTTGGGTAAAGAAAGAAGTCACTGGGGGCCAGATCAGGTGAGTAGGGAGGGTGTTCCAACACAGCTATTTGTTTACTGGCTAAAAGCACCCTCACGGACAGTGCCGTGTGAGCTGATGCATTCGTTGATGCAAGAGGCATAAATTGTTGGCAAAAAGTTCACGTCATCTAACTTTTGCACTCAGTCTTTTTGGCACTTCCAGATGGTAAACTTGGTTAACTGTCCAGTTGGTACAAATTCACAATGAATAATCCCTCTGATAACAAAAAAGTTTAGCAACATTGTTGCAACAAGTTTGTGACCTTAATTGTCAGACTCACTGAGAGCCTACTGTGTGCCCGAAACTGTTCTCCATACTGACATTATATCAGTGAACCAAACACCCCTGAACTCATGGAGCTTACATCCTAGTACATCATTAAAAATTCACAATGACAATGGTTATTTGGGTTGCGAAGACACTGGATGCCTGAGCCCAATGGACAAGGCTCTCAACCGAAGCCAAATTTCTGCATTCAGGAAATGAAAGGGGCGTGATTGAAGTCCACTGGGAGGAAGTTAGGTGCACACTTCCTACAGCCAATATTTACTGATCCTTTATAATGAGGCAGCATTTCCTTAACCTTTTGAGATGTTTGCAAAATGAAACCATTGAGACACAGAGAGTTTAGGAAGCTTGCCCAAGATCACACTTTTTTTTTTTAATGCTTTGTGGTACGCTTTATTTATTTATTTGCCCCCTTCCCCACCTCCGAGTCAAGCCATTGTTCTTCAGTCTAGTTGTGGAGGACGCAGCTCCCTGGCCCATGTTGGTATTATCTTTGTACTCTACCCGGCTGAGGCAGTCAGTCACTGGCCATTGGAAGGCCACTCACGGGGTGACTCATGGCAGCTCATGAAAGCGCACACTGGCTGCCTGCCAGCCCCACTGCAGCCTACGCCATCGCCGGCAACTCACGGCAGCCCAGCTCCTTTGTTCACAATCTTAGCTGTGGAGTGTGCAGTTTACCAGCCCATATGGGAATCGAACTGGCAATGCTGTTGTTCAGAGCTCATGCTTTAACCAACTGAGCTCTCCGGCTGCCCGACCACACACCTTAATGTTGGCAGAGTCAGCTTTCACACCAGGCATGCCCCATCCTGAATTCATGCTCTTAGCCGTGACCAATGAGACACCAACTGGATGGATAGGATCTTTCCTTCAAACTCTCCTTCACTCCCAACTCAGGAACAGGTTCTGGGACTAGTTTTTTGGAGAAGAGTCTGATTTCAGTTCATTTTCATGTATACGCTTTACAAAGACAGGGAGCATGTCTTTCTGGCTGTCTACTACATTCTAGAAGCTAACTGAGTTTCGGAAACTTATTGATTACCCAAAACATATTTTGAACAAATGAATGAATGATTCAATGAAGGAGTATGGTAGGATGTATCGTTTCTGGTCCTTGTTCTTCTTGCAGAAGGGAAGACAGACAAATAATTCAGTGCAAAGGACAGCGACACACGTTTCTTTGCGGAGTTACCATTGCCTCTGATAAACAGTCAGAAGATTGGTGAACCTTGAAGATATGGTGGCATAGAAAAATGGCAGGACATGAGAAATCAGTAGGGTCAGGTCATGGACCACGTTGGATAGCATGATAAAGAGACTGGACTTTATCTAAGGGCCAGTGAAGCATTGTTAAACATGTAAGTACATGGATGGTGTGGTTAGGCGTCAAGACAAAGGTTCTAGAACCAAGAAGAGGAAGGGTAAACCCAAAGTCAGACCGTGGAACAGTAACAGAGCAGACACTAGGAACCTTGAAGCTAGAGAGTTTCTTCTAAGCCACCCTGAGTTTTCTTAATTCTTAAGGGAAATTGTGAAGTAGATTTAACTCTAGGCTATTTCTGCTCAGAACAGGGTTTGTTTCTTTGTTTTGTTTTGTTGTTTCTTCCTGACCATCTCCATCGGGTGGGAAAATTTCTGCCTACCAGACTTGAGAAAAGCACACACACACCAAGAAATGCTAACTGCTGAAACCACTATGTGCCTGGTCAAAGGGGTAATTAGGGGCTTGAGTCCCAGAGGGCCAAAGGAGGGCACTGGGTCTGCTTTCTGGAGAACGCTTTCAAATCGGCCTCTGGAAATGTGTTGGGGAGGATCTAGAATGTTCTCAACATTGGGGAGGGGTACTTAGGATTCTGTGACTATTTTTCCTGGTGTTGTCATTGCATGGTGTGTGCATTCTCTCTCTCTCTCTCTCTCTCTCTCTCTCTCTCTCTCTCTCTCACACACACACACACACATCACTTCCACATACACCTACATGCTCAACTCGTACTTCTGGCCCTATCTGCACATGCGTACTGTCGATACATTTCCCACACATCCTGAAAACACACATTCCTCATACTTAGTGAAATACGGCCTCCACACATTCACATAAGCAGGAGCAGATGCAATGCCTTAGGTTTCCAAACCCTCACCCATCCCTGCAAACACATGAGCACTGCACACATCATGCACAGTTTCCACACTACACCATACAACTCGGGCTCTCAACCTCAGAAATGCACCCCACACCTGTGTCGAATCCTTCCCACCCACAAAATATACATAGCTGGTGCTCAAATCACACTGAGGCTCATTCTTCTACCACCTCAACACAGCAAACATTCTATATTTATATCTGTGTCTCTATCTATCTATCTATCTATCTATCTATCTATCTATCTATCTACACACACACACACACACACACCCTCATTCACAGACACATATGCACAATGTGCCACAGCTACCCCACGTGTATATATACCATATTTCCTAGGGATCATAATTCAACAGTGAAAAAATTGCCTGTGGCCAACCACAATCCTCACCTACATCACTAAAGAATATTGTCTAAGGCTTAAAAATGTTATGGGGAAATAAAATTCGATTTGCCTATTTTTAGCTCCCCTGAGGTTAAATATGGCCTTATTCCATGCTCAGGCAGCTTCTGGGATTATGTAACTCCAACAGCTCTGACTTCTGACGTCAGTGCCTGCTCTACCCTTGGTGATGGGAGCATGAGGCCCTTTCATTCAGCAGCAGCAGCAGCAGCAGCAGCAGCAGCAGGGGTTCCAGGCAAAGGGATATTTACTGCTGTGGTTAACAGGTAGCAGATTTGGGGGGAAGGGATGCCCTCAGCCAGTTGGATGAGCTTCTTTGACCACAGTGAACCCTGCTTGGTGATGACTGAGGCCCAGACCAATGCATGAAGAATGGTCTGTTCTTGCCACATACCCCTTCCCAAGCTCTCCTGGTATGAGAAAAATGTCTGGGAAAAAGAGTAGGGACTCCCGCTGACCAGGCTGAAGTTCAGAGCTTAAGTGTTAAAGGTTGAGTGCCTCGCCCATGCTCCCTGGGCGCCGGGTCACCGAGGGATTCCAGCATGTGCTGACTGGCAGGGGTGGAGAGGTAGCAGTGGGTACATAATGGTTAAGCACATGGTGCCCGGAACCAGATTACCTGGGCTACGATCCCAGTCCCCTTATCTCTTAGCTTCTTGACCCTGGGCAAGTTATTTCACTTCTTTGAACCTCACTTTTCCCAACTCTAAAGTGAGGATTGTTGTGATATTCCAAAGAGCTAATCATGAAAAGAGCTTATTACAGCGTCCAACACTGAAAACAAGTTGTCATTGTTATCACCATCATCATCATTTCTTAGAAAAACCAAGCCTATTTTTCTGTGCCAACTCTGGCCAGGTTTGAATTCTAAGGAATTCCTGGTCTTTTGTTTTTCTGTTGAAGGCAGTACTATCTTTCATCCATATTCACCTTCTAGTAGCGCCCTGAATACACTACATTTGCTCACACATCTGCGTCTTTTCTCATGTTGTCATATCTCCTTGTGCTGCCATCCTCTCCCTTATTGACTTAGCAAGCTTTACTTACCCTTCAAGAGTGTGCTCAGGTGTCATTTGTCCTGCATGGCCTTCCCAGGCACCTAAGGCAGACAGCTTTCTTCTGCCCTCTCACTGGTAACCCCTGACCCCATCTTTCGCCTAGTGGCACACTCAATCTTTTTTGGCAGCAGCAAGAGACAGGGAGAGCAGCTAAGAAGGAGCCATCAGCACAGTCTCCAAGACAATGAAGCCAGTCTATTCCTAGCCTTGTGAGAGATACAGAGTTTCAACCCTACCCCAGACCTATTGAATCGCAATACACATTTTAATAATGAAGTGACTCCTTTGCATAATGAAGTTGAAGAAGCACTGCTAGGGCTCCCTCATGGAGTGATAGTGACAAGCAGAGCAGGTGAAGTCATGCACATCCATGGACATTTGATTTATTTAGTCTGGCTTCAACCATGACCATGATGGAAACCACAGGCAGATGTCATATGTAGGCAAGATGCACCCCCAACACTTTCTCTGTATTATCGTCATCTTTGCCCTCTCCCAAACTCTATCCCAACATTTCCAAGATGGAAGCAGCAGACTATGGTTTCCTCTGCCCTTCGTTGTCATTTACTTTGCTTGCATATGGATTTCTTTTTGTATTATCATTAACATGAAGAAGAAGCCCCGCAAATGGGACCGCCTAAGAGTGATACCCAATCTCTTTGCGTTGCAGTGAACTGTATCCTCTCTCCATTTGGCTGAACCACAGAGGTCAATTTCCTCTTATGTTCTCAAGAATATAGACTGGAGCTGTATCTTCTTTTTTTTTTTTTTTTTAGCTGAGCCATCCTGCCACCTGTTGGCAGCTCCACACAAGCTCAGCTTGGGCCAGGAATTGAATTGGTGGCCCTGTTGCTCAGAGCTTTCATTCTTGAGCCAGCTCTTAACCAACTGAGCCTCTCGGCCGGCTTTTGTATCTTCTTTCTATATCTTATCCACGAAAACATGTTCCCTCACATCTCCTCAGTTAGTATCTATCTCTTCTGTTGTTAATATAAAGAATATTTCCAAATTTATACCGCTGCATAATGGAACCTTTCTAAACCCTTGAACTAAATATGTTTTATATGCTTATTAATTAGCCAAATACACTTCTCTCATTCAGAAAAAATAGATTTTCCCCTGATCATCCTTTACATCAGCACATGCCTCCTTTATAACCTTTATCTCTAGACTCTAATCTCCATGAGAACAGGACCATGGATTAGCTGGCACCCAGTAGGTATGCTCAGTAAATTTTTCTTGGACGAGTGAATAAATAGGACCCTTGAGTCCAGGGAGTCTCACTTCTTCCTCTCCACATCCCCAAGGTTCTTGGCACAAAGTAAGTGTTCTAATTTATTTTGAACAAATGAATGGACAAGAGCAGCAGTCAGTTCTGCAGATTCTGCCTGTAGGGATTAGTATGGCTCTCTAGACTAAATTATGTGAGAAAAAGATCAGGAAGAAAACAAAACAGAAACCTTATTTTGTGCATATTATCATACTGCTTTTTTTCATTCAGTGTAAATAAATAAAAGGGGCTAGTTCCAACAATGGAACTGTGAAAATATCCAGAGATGCATATAACAAGTCTACCACTCCCTAGAAATAAATTCATCTGGTCGAGCTATTTATTTCAGACTTAAACTTTTTTTTTCCTCCAAAATAAGTCTGCAGTCCTGCATACAATCAGGAGAGGTTGTCTGTGTGTCTGCATTCTCTCTAGGCGCTGTAGGTTTCTCTGTTTGCCTCCCGGTGACTCTGTTGGAGTGAATCTCTCAGGGCTGTGGGTGGTAAGCAACAGAAACCAAGTCAGAATGACTTAAACAAATAAATGATCTCCTGAAAGACAAGTGGGGATAACTCACAGAATCAGAGGAAAACCTCATTTTAGGAAGTAAGGAGACAAGGATGATTTCAGAGAATGGGAACTAAAGGTGTCTTTTCAGCATACTCTGTCATTGAAATGATTGAACTTCAACCATTTTCCATAACTGAGTCACTCAAACCAAGATTCAAATCCCAGTGTCTGATTGGCCCATCTTGGGTCACATGCTCAGACAAGGCCAAAACACTGGTTTGGTGGATTGACCAAAACTGTATCAGAAGAGTAGGCAACACGGCAGGCAGAATAATGGCCTCCCAAAGATGTGCACTTTCTAATTTTGGAAATGGTGACTATGTTATACAGAACATGGCAAAGGGGAATTAAGGCTGCTGATGGAATTAAGGTAGCTTCTCCGTTGAATTTAAGATAAGGAGATCATGGATTATCCAAGTAGGCCATTATGATCACAAAGGTTCTTTAAATATGGACAAGGTAGGCAGACAAGTGTCAGATGCATTATGAGAAAAGCTCAGCCAGCCGATATTGACTTTAAAGACAGATAGGGACCTGCGCCAAAGAACAAGGAAAGTCTCTAGAGGCTGGAAACAGTAAGAAAATGATTCTTGCCTAGAGACTCCAGAAAGAAATGCAGTTCTGCTGCCACCTGGATTTTAGCTCCATGAAACCTATCGTGGACTCTGACCTCAAAATATGTAAGATCATAAGTTTGTGTTGGTTGAAGCCATCGGTTTGTGGTCGTTTGTCACAGCAACAATAGAGAATGAATATGAATATGAATCAGGAAAGACAACACATGTCTAAATAGGGTCAGCCTCGAACTGTGTGTTTTTGTGTTGAGATTTGAAGGGAAAGCACGGTGATTGCCATCCACTCAGGGATGGAGAATCGGAGTTTTGTTTTGGGACTTTGCACAGAGGAGGTGCTGGATACCAGGAGGTGTTGGCTTCATACATCAATAGACAGCAGAACTTCCTTGCACTCGGTCCTCCCCGTTGTGTCAGGGGATCATGGAGGTTTTCTGTGTCCACTGCTGTAGAACCTGGTGGTGGAACTCCAGTGTGTGACTTCCCACTGGGGGAGGGAGTCCTCAGGCCCTCTTCCCACAGAGCCTTTAGAGAAGGCAAAAAAACCTGCCCTAGAGTATAAATGCCGCCCACTACACGCCTCAGCAAGCAGAGAGCTGTGGCCCTCTGGAGGGGCCAAGCCTGATGTTTCAGGATATTTACCAGGCTTCTCTGGAGCTTGAGAAAATATTGTGCTTGATGATCTCTCATTTTGATTACACTTCTGCTCTGGGGAGTATGGTACTTTTTTTTCTGCAATGTTTGGGAACAGAGCATCTCTGGGTATCAGTCTATGCCCATCAGAAATCAGTATTGTGATATAATTACATTTGTGAAGCAGATGGAGCATCAACGAGCACGTGGCTGAAGCTCCTGTGGCAAACAGAGGCGACAGATCTGAGGGCTGGGGTGCGGGTGGGGGTG
The DNA here is from genome assembly GCA_033961575.1 of Aselliscus stoliczkanus. Lineage (NCBI taxonomy): Eukaryota > Metazoa > Chordata > Mammalia > Chiroptera > Hipposideridae > Aselliscus > Aselliscus stoliczkanus. Next base: position 7,107,189 of record CM066741.1, on the reverse strand, counting down.
GAGGGGGGGTGACAGCTCCTCTTGGTTCCCAGATAAGAGCCATCTCATTTGTGTTGCTGATGTTTTTTTGTAAGGAGCTTGGCAGGGAGATATGTGCAGAGGCTTGGGAAAGGGAATTCATGTTTATTAAGCACTTACTATGGGCTGGGTTCTTTCCATACCGATCTCATTTAACATTTACAGTAGACCTAAGAAGTCAGCTTTAATTATTCCCCTTTTGCAGGTGAGGAAACTGAGGCTGAAGGAAGGCAATGCAGGAGCCTATAGGTACCTAGCTATGTGGTACTCTAGAGTTACTCATCAAATACTTCCAGTTTTCCTCCTACACCCGTGAGATTTCTCTGGTCTTTGTCCCTCCCACAGTGCTGTGTCTCCTCCCTGGCCTTTGGATGTGGGGAGAAGCATGTGACTTGTTTAGGATGGTGAAATGTGAGCAGAAATGAAGTGGATCTCTTCTGGGTGGGAGCTTTAAGAGCCGATGCCGTATTGGCCATGAGCTCCTTCCCTCCAGGGTGGCGATGGGCTGTGTTCCAGAGAGAGGATGCCCTGTCAGCTGGATCTTGGCAGTGAGGGCGCCATTGGAGCTGAGCCCCAGCCAATGTAGAAGAGCCCGGGATCACGGGGGAGAAATACAACTTTGTTTTCAGCCACTGAGATTTTTGAGGCTGTTTGGTGCATAACCCTTTCTACTAGATCTGCCAAGGAGGTATCTGGAATTCAACCACTTATTAGTGTGGCTTTTACGCTGCGTGGCACCAAAGTCACCCTGGTGTCTTATTCCTGATCTGTGTGGAGAGTTAGAACGTCAGGTACTTTGCCCACGATTCTTGATTCAACTGGGCCTGTGAAGGCAGACAGGATTACATGGCTCTTGTATTGTTTAGTGAGGGTTGTTTCTGTCTCCTTAAGAAAGATGGGAACTGTCCCTCTCTCCATATCTCTCATGCCCACAGGCGGCTCGTGTTGGAGATGCTGATGAAATACTTCTGGCTGGAGTTTATTGGAACAGATTGATATGGATAAGAAGACAATGAAATGATGACATGGGAGAAAATGGAATGAATTGGGCCACCATGGCTTGAAATGGAAATGTTTGAGTTTCGGTGGAATGAGAGGAAATGGAAGTAGATTGGGACAGAATGAACTGAGCTGCAGTGGAGTGGAGTGGAATGAGGTGGAGTTTGAAGGGGTGGGATGGCTGAGAGCAGAATAGCTTGGAGCAGATTGCGTGGCGTGCAATGCTCAGATAGGATGGAATGGAATAAATTGTATGGAACAGCATTATTTATTGGGTGAAAGGAATAGATCAGGTTTGAAAGAGTTTTCTTCTGATTTCCTAGCCCCACGCCACCACCATCCCTACCCTCAGCCCCAGGGACTACTCCTATTTTTGCTACCATAAAGAGTCAACACACTGTTGAAAAAATGCCATTGTTAAAAAGATGCCCCTCTCTAAGGGAAATGAGGTCCATCTCCTCATTAGCTCCACCAGGCTGTTTCAGGAATGGTCTCTGGTGTTTACTAGTATGTGTGTGTGCACGCACAGTGGGTGAGGTGAGCTGGGGGGTGGGGAGGGATATAGAGGAGGAGCCCAGACCATGGCCTTTGAACCAATTAGCAATTCCTGGGCGTGGCAGGAATACGGGCTGCATGCAGGAGGCGTGTGGCCAGTTTCATTTTGGAAAAGCAGATCTTACTATCCTATCAGCCTCTCTGTCTCTTCCCCACGTCCCCCCTCTCGCCTACCCTTGCCCCTGTTCTGTGATCCCCATATAGTAACAAGAGCCTTTGGCTGCTTTTTCTTCCCCTCTCCCAGAAGGAGGGAATGTGCTTGGAAACAGTTGCTGAGGGAGCAGTCTTGTTTTCAAAAAAGAAACTATTAAAAAAAAAAATGTGTTTGTGGGGATGCCAAGGAGGAGTGAGCCTTATTTAAGTGAGTGGGGGTAGTGGGAATGTGTTTACACAGCACAGAAACGCAGGCTGGGTGTCTGCCGTTTCTTAAGCGGATGGCGTTTTGAAAGGACTTTAGGATCAGTCTTTTAATTCTTCGTTACTCCTTCCAACCCAGGAAAGGGTGCCTTCCTGGCATTATTCATGTCACTTGCGTTAAGCAGCAGCAAACTGACAGCCAGTCGGAGCCCGTGCTTACCTAACAGCAGTCTCTGTGCACACGTGCATAAACAGGTGTGCCCATAGCTGCTGCGAGGATTACATGCGGTGGTATTTGCAACATGCTCAGGACAGAGCATGACACACAGGAGGCTCAAATGCACGTAGCCCGTTGTGAACTGTGTGCACCCGATCCTGCAAACACGCATTGATTGGTCCAATTGTATACACTCTAAAATTCCATCCTTGCACTCGTGTGCACACCTGTGGGATCCTGTTATACACAGACCCCTATGCACGTCTCTAAGGACGTGTGTGTCAACCAGATGTGCTCTCATCTGGATGTGGAGTCATGCACATGACTCCATGCCCTGCACCGTCCAAACAGGAAGGCATGAAATAAGGAACCGAACTCTTAGAGGGGGGTATATATATACAACAGACACATAGAAGGGATTTGCACATTTCCTTTGGAAACTTGGCAGAGAGCTTTTCAAGCAAGCATCAGAGGATCCCCATTGAGAGCCTTATTTCTCTATTCTACTCTTCCTCTGTTTCAAATGGCTCTTTGCTCTCCATCCCCTTGCTACCACCTGAATCCTCATCTTATGGGTTCTTCATTCATTCACTCACTCATTCATTCATTCACTCCCCTAACATGCTTTCTCTGCCTATTGCAGGCTACCCATGGTGCTGGGCTACAAGACACACATGTCTTCCTTCTTAGAACCACTAATCTAGCTTGGAATCAAGCCAATGGTTTGCTAATATGCGTGAAGCAACTTACAGTCACACAGCTCTAGTGCATACGTTGTCATACTTGGTTAGGGCAGCACTGAGGACCTCCGATTTTGGAGCTGGAACCCTTGGGTTCAGATCCCAGCTGTACCAATTACTTGCTATATAGCTGGATGGTTTCACCTTTCTGTGCCCCACTTTCTCATCTGTAAAACAGGGCACACGGAAGCACCCCTTCCATAAGGCGCTTAAAAGAGCGTGTGACACACCTTGAGTGCTTCAGGCTGTGGCTGAAATCACTATTGCCAGTTCTCGCAGACAGACCTATGCAGTTAGTGGGGGTATCCCCATTTTGCACATGCAAAAACAGGACCGGAGTGTTGGTGGAGAGTAGTTAGGGTATGAGGTGAGTTGTGGTGCGTTAGAAAGAACCAGGGGCTTGGAGCCCACACCTGGGTTCCAGTCGCTTCCAGGCTGGGTGGTTAGATCTCCTCTCAATGCCTCATCTCGGAAATGGGACCAGGGCTTTCTCCCAGAATTGCCCCTCAGAGCAGTGTAGAAATAGTGGAGAAAGAATGGACTTGGCCTTCAGACTGACAGTGTCCAAATCCCAGCTCTGCCTCTCCCTGACTGCCGTTTGCTTGTCTTCCCCGTGACCATCAGCCTGAGTTCTTAGTTATTACAAGCAAAAAGACCCAACTCTGAATGATTCTAGAAGAAAACGAATTTATTTTTTATTTATTTTTATTTATGTATTTATTTTTTTGAGGGCAGTTACTGGCCCTCACATGTGGGACCTGAACCGGGGCCGCTGGCTTCCCAAGCCAGTGCTTAACCACCGTGCCACTCAGCCGGCCCAGAAAACGTTTTTATTGAAAGGATATTAGGGAGCTCATGGAATTTCCAGGGTGTCTGGGAAATTAGCTTGGAAAACGAGCAGAGACAAAGGGAGACCCATTGGCCAGAGCCACCACCAAAACCATGCCACAGAAGCCGTCCTGTAAGGACCCTGCTGTTGTCCCCACGGGACACTGGATGTTGCCACGGTATTCATACTCCCAAGATGGCTTCTTCACCATCCCTGTTTCTTGTGCCATCAGCTCCCAGTTCAAGATTTATGGCTGACACATCTGATTGGCCAAGCCTGGGTCACATGACCTTGCCTGAGCAACAAGGGAGCCTAGGAAAGCAAGTATCTGGCCTTTTCAACTTCTGGGAGTAGACTCCATCTCTCTCCAAAACTCATAAGATGAGGAGCTCCTCAGACACAGAACGAGATGATTAAGATGACTGAACAATAACAACAAAACAAATGTAACTAAACTAACATCAATCACATTACAACATCAATTCCTGCTCAGTAAAACTGGGAAAACAAGACCCATTCTCGAAGAATTCTTATGAAGGGAACATGAGTTAACCCTCGTGAAGTGATTAGGCATAGTACCTAGTATCTTATATGTGCTCAACAAATGCTTGTTTCCTGCCCCTGTTTCTAGAAGCTCCTTCAGGACCTGTATTTCAGGGGTGGCTCCTAGAAGGCCCTTGCTAGCTATGGAAGTGGTACAGGCTGCCTTGGCCTATGATGCTAATTCATCTCCAGACCCCCAGGGGCTCGTGGAAGTTCCTGATAATGATGATTCTTGAGATATGAGGGAAGGGAGCCTGGTACATCCAACTCCTAGAAGCAGCTCAGGATTAGCACTGGTCTTGTTTCCTTGACTGGAACGAGTCCATTTTCACTCAGGTGACTGACAGAAATGGATACAAGTGGCTCTTGGTTCCTTAACCAAAGCATCCTTTGAGTGTATACTTTCCTCTTACTAAACATTTTTATGCCACCAAAGTCTTCCTTGCATCAGATCCTTAGAAGTGGCCTCTTTTGGAGGAACATAAAGCCTCTTGGAGATGGTTCCTGAGAATGTTTTGTTCCTCAAGGCCCAGATTCGCATCTATCTCCTGGGTGAAGCTCTCTGTGGCCATTCAGTCCTCAGAATCCTCTTGCTTCTCTGAATGCTCCGATAGCAACACTGCTCCCCCTTTCCCTCAATCTTCTTCTTCCTTCCGTACACATTTGTTGAGGGCATACTATGTTCCAGACACTGGAGATAAAGTAAATAATAAGATAAACAAACAATCCGCTCTGAGAGACTATCCATTCTAGCAGGAGAGACAGAAAAAAACAAACAAACAAGTGAAGACATAAAATAATTTCATGTTGTGGCGGGTGTTAGGAAGACTCTGAAACAACGGCATCAGGGAAGGTTGGGGGAGTTTATGTGCGGATGTCAGCAAGGTCCCTTCTAAGGAAGACTGAGCTGCTGGAAGAAGCTGGGGAGAGGGTCCCAGCTAAAGGGAGCCACAGGTGCCCAGGCCCTGACGTAGGCATGAGTTGGTGTGTCCAGGTACAGAGAGAGAGTTGGCATGGCTAGACAACAGTGAGAGAAGGAGAGAGGGGTGTATAGAGGTTAGGTAATAGTACTCGGCATCTTGGCTTATTTAATTGGGTTTTCTGCAAATAGTCCTGTCTATAATACTTCTTAGTTTCTGCCTGTTATTGTGACTAGAGTGTATGTTCACTGGAGAGGTACTTAAATTGACACTTGTTGATTAACATTAATCCCTCCCCCAGTTGTATATTATGCTTCATAGGTGGTCCTGACCCCTTCAAATTATGTCCTACAGGGGCCCGCCGAGTGGCTCGGTGGTTAAACGCTGGCTTGGGAAGCCAGCCGCCCCGGTTCGGGTCCCACCTAGGAGGGCCAGTGACACTGCCCTCATAAAAAAGAAAAAGAAATTATGCCCTACAAAGTAGTGAAGCCAAAAGCAGAAGAAGATGAGATCCTACATGGCTTAAGTGGGAGCAGTGCATGAGTTGGGTCATGCTTTGCCAGTGTAGTCAAATCAGGAAGCCCAAGCCAAAGCATCGAACAACCAAATTCTGAGGGTGAAAATTCTAGGATGTGCTCTTTGGGGACAGTTTTTACAGGTCCTTGGGCTCAGTTTAAAATCTCACACTTAACAATCTTCTTGTCACATATGTACATGGACCCATCAGAATACTTCAGCTAGGAACATACTAGCAGGACGGGGAGGGTGGGGTCTTCCTGAATCCCTCAAATTGCGCCGCCTCTGGCTGAGATCGGGCCGGCGAGAAACCAACATTCTTTACAGACCGGGTGGCTTCAAGGTTGCCTTCAAGGTTCTCAGCCTTGGGACACAAATTGCTGCGGAAATGCCCCTGGTTTTTGCCCCTAGTCCCATTCCCCATGGCGAGAGAAACTGAAAGGTTGGCATTTGAGCCAAAGATTTATAGTGCAAATAATTTGCTGGAAAAAGGCAAACCTGGTGAGAACCATAGAAATTCTCAGAATTTTCTGTCGTGGTTGGCTCAAGGGAATTGTGAGCAGAGAGAATTATAGACTGTGGGGAACTCCAGGTTGCCCACGGGGCTCTTCGAGGTGTCTGTGGAAAAGGAGAACCTCCCAGGATGGTCAGAAGTCAAGAGAGGGGGGCCTCTGCTACGTTGATGGGTCCCCCTCTCTGTGACATCACTGAGGATATATCTTCCCAGGCTGTCCAGGCCTTTATGTCATCTGATTCAGCTGCCAGTTGGATAGTCCCATGTCAGACCCTGGGACTTAATGCCATCTCAATGCTCTTTGTCAGCAACTTCTCTTAACTTATCTGGTCACATTTTCCAGACCAGCTTCTGAAATAGTTGATCCATTGCTTTCATTTTGCTCTTGAATTTTGGCACTTTTCCCCTCTCAACCTTAACTGTCCCCCCACAGCAAAGATGCTATCACACAGGCCAAAGGCATTTTTCTGTCTCAGCCATCCTATATTGGTCGAGGCATGTGTCTTGTTTGTCTCTGCATCCTAGGTCTTTCATCTTCTAACTCGTATCATCCAGACTCTTTTATAAGCAACGGGCTCTTTGGGTATTCACCACATGCAAAATAAAATTATGTGTGGCCTGGGTTGGAGAGTTTGGACTTTGCCTTACATGAAAAAATCCATTTCCGATTCTTTTTCTCTATTGGGGCTAGAAACGCAGAGTTTCTAAGGTTTGTTTTCTTGGAGACGACACTAGGAAAGGGGAAAATGTGTTTAACAGAGGTGGATGTCAGATGTAGCTGTCATGAGAAATGAATTAGCTCAGATAGCCCCAGTATTCTCAAGGAGGTAACACAGTGTTTGGTGAAAGTAGCCAGAAGGGTGGGTGTTTGGAAGGGAATGGGAGAGAGGATTTTCCTTCGGGTGGGCAGTGTGCATATCAGTCTTGGGTTCTTTGGAGCCCTGGTTGGCATAGAAGAAATGAGAGTAAGTATGACTTTTTAAGATTTATGAGTGAGCATAGAATGGTATAATTCTTTTTTGAAAAACAGGGAAGGAAGGTATTTGTTTGGATATAGGAGTCATTAAGATACAAATTAAATAAGATTTTCTGGCGAGTCTTATAGGGCTGTCAGAGAAAAACACTTAGAGAGGTAAGGATGTTCTTTTATAGCTTGATTAGCATCAATCACTGTGCTGGCTGTCGAGTGCGTCTTTAACACATGAAACCAATTACTGGAATAATAAACCAAATGCCATGGAAAGAAATTCAAGGCTGGTCCAAATTCTTTCCCGTGATAGAACTGGGGTACAGTAGGCCAGCACTGGGGCTTGGTGGTGTGTCCTACACACGGTTTTGTTGTCATGCTCTTCGACGTAGTAGGTGGCTATTGATCATGTAGTTATATGATCACTGTCATAAGAGAAAATGGGAAAGAATTTCAGAAAAGGAGATGTCAGAACACTTGAGAAAAGGCTTCAATTGCAAGTGCTCTGGAAAGGAAAGCAAATGAAGTTAGTCATTTACATGAGAAAATCCTGATGTAAGAAGTGGTTTTGAAGATGTCCTGTTTTATTATCTTGGAGTAGTTATTCTGTCAAAAGACGGTTCTCACTTCTAATTCTTAAAGTGAATGTGTTATTTATAATGTTTTCTATTTGTCAGGAAAGGGAGAGAGAGGAATAGGGAAGGAGGGAGAGAGGGAAAGAGATACACACAGAGAGAGAATTCCAAGTCAGCCCATACTCGTTTCTTTTTCTTCAAGACCATATTCTATGTTTTAAATTAAAACTTTATGGGGGAGACAATTGTTAGTAAAGTTACATAGGTTTCAGGTGTACAATTCTGTAATCCATCATCTGTGTATCACATTGTGTGCTCACCACCCAGAGTCAGTTCTCCTTCCATCACCATATATTTGATCCCCTTTACCCTCATCTACGACCCTCCTCCTCTTTTACCCTCTGGTAACCTCTAAACTATGGTCTGTGTCTATGAGTTTTGTTTCTTCCTTTGTTTTTGGTCAGAACCTGAGTGGCCTTGAGCAAATCTCTTAACATGACTGAGTCTAAGATTCCTTGTCTGTAAAGGAAGGTAGTAATGCTAAACTTCTAGGATCATAGTAAGGATGAAATAAGAACACGTGATTGGAAGACCCTACTAGAAGAGGTCCCGGGGAGAGGGACCACATGAGTGCCCAGGAAGTCCCAGATGTCATTTAAAGGAGGAGAGTCATGATCTTCATTTGACCTTGGGAACATTATTTAACGTCTTTAAGCCAAGTTTATCCAACTTTTTAAAGTTGCTTTGGTGATTACAAATCTTTTGAATTTCCATATGAATTTTAGAATCAGCTTGTCATGTCTACAGAAAATCTGCTTGGATTTTGATTGGGGTTGCATTGAATCTATTTATTATATTAATTTGGGGGAAATTGGCATCTTAACAACACTGAGTCTTCTAAACCATGAACACAGTGTATCATTGCATTTATTTAGGTTTTCTTAAATTTCTCTCAGTAAGGTTGGCTTTATACTGTTCAGTGTCCAGGCCTTGCACATCTTTTCTTAGATTTATCTCCAGTTAATATTTTATGCTATTGCAAATGACATTTTCCTGACCTCTTACTTTTTAATAATCTATTACTATTCTATAGAAATAAATTGAGTTTTGTATATTGATCTTCTAGTCTACAACCTTGCTAAAATCATTTATTAGTTCTAATAGGGTTGTGTTTTTTATTGTGTTTTTTTTTGTATATACCAAAGAATTTTTTACATACATGATCTTACATGAAAATAAAGACAGAATTTCTTTTTTCAACATGGATTTCTTTTCTTGCTTATCATGCTTACTAGAGCCTCCAGTAAAATGTTCAATAGTAATGGTGAAAGTAGGTATATTCTTTTTTTCTTAAATAACAGCTTTACTAAGATGTAATTCACATTCCATTAAGGTGTGGGTTTAGTATAATCACAATGTGTGCAACCATTCCCACCATCAATTCCAGAACATTTCTATCATCCCCAAAAGAACCCTTCTTGCCATGTTCCTGATTTTGGAGGGAAAGTATTGGGTATCTCACCATTGAGAATGATGTTAACTATACATTTTCCCATAAATGCCCATTAGCAGTTTAAATAATTCTTCCCTATTCCTAGTTTGCTGAAAGATGTTGCATTTTCCTGCATCCATTGAAATGATCCTATGGCTTTTCTTTTTTAGATGGTTAATATTATGAATAACATGGATTAATTTTATAGTGGTAAACGAACCTTGGATTTATGGGCTCCTGACCACTCAGCCATGATGTGTTATTTGTATATATTATTGAGAGAGGTTAAGGGACTTGCTCCAAGTCACCCAGGAAGTCACAGAACCAGGAGGAGAATTCAGACAGATTTCACACCTGGGATCCCTATCACTGCAGCTCACTGCCTTTCTAGACTAGAGCATCAGCTCAGTGCAGTATATAAGCCCCTGGTTGCAATGAGAAGACATTAAGGCATACATACATAAATTTATTATAATTTTGATCACAATTTACTAGAAAATATATAACTAGCATATCATGTCTGTAATGGTAGAGGTGTTACTGCTTAGAATGAAGCAAAGGTAGTGAATGGTATTAGACCCGAGTTTAAGAAGAATTATTTAACGAACAGTATGTAATGAATTAATTATTTAAGAAATGGGGAGTGGGCAAATTTGGCAAAAACCATGAGAGGGTCACGAGTGTAGGATAATGTCTATGGCATCCCCTAGCCCATTGGATGGACGGGGAAACTGAGGCAGAGATGTGTTCCGATTCCTCCAGCCGGGAGTGGAGCAGGCACTTTGAAGTGTCTTTTCTCTCTGTCTCCAGGAGGTTCAGACTTCCACACACCAGCCCTTCCCACAGGAGGCAGGAGAGTGGACACACGCTCATATGCTAATCGGTGAGCAGAGTTCTTTCTGCTGTGAATTTACGAAGATGAATTCCCTAGGGTGGTTGGCAGATTTATTGAGTCCTTAAAAATGTTAATGGACAGAGTTCCCAATAAATCATGTCAACAGAGCTTTATAAAAACAGTGGGGAGCTTTTAACTTGGGCCCAAGAAGCAGCCTTGGTTCCACGAGGAGGGCTCAGTACAACCTTTAAAGAAAATGGCAGCTATCATCAGCCACTCAGTCTGTGAATTTCCAGCCACGGAATCCTCAATGGGAAGTCATTCTCATCATAATAGCTATCATTTGTTAATGCCTACTGTTTGCAGGAGATTGTGCTTAGGGTTTTATCTCTGATCCCACAAATGGCAGTTGTGTATTATCTCCTGTTTAATAGATGTGATAACCCAGGTCCGGAGATGTGAAGGGACTTCCCCAAGATGGTGGCATGTCCATCTCTTTCAACTGCAGTTATGTCAGACTATTAACAGTTCTTGCATGCCTCCCAGCTTTGTTCTCATCGTTCCTTCTTTTTGGAGCACCCTCTTACTCCCTCTTTAGACAACACTGGCCAACTTGACCTTCACATCTCAACCCTCTTGATAAAACATCTGGTCATGGCACTCCCATACTTAACCAGTCTTACAACATCCCCTTTGCTTTAAAATCAAGTGCACACTTCTTAGCATGGCTGACAAGGCAAGATTGGAGAGGCCTTTCCCAGCCACTTCTAATGAAAGCCTTCTCCCTTCTCCTTCCATACTCACTATCTCTTTTCCTGCTTTCCTTTTCTCCATAGCCTCAATATTATCTGACATTATACATTTATCTATTGTGTTGTCTTTCTCCCCTGCTAGCATGTCACCATCACGAGGGCAGGTAGCTTTGTGTCTTTTCTCTATTGCTATGTCCCTGGTACTCCCCCAAATGTTGCAGAGGAGCTGTCAAAAATGAGGACAAAGGAAAGGTCGTTGGAGGTGATGAGTGGGAAGCCACTGGTGACCTTCAGAAGGTGGCTCTGGGCAAGGAAGGCAGACCATGACGGAAGAAGTCTGCACTTATGAAGATTATTCTATGAAGATTTGTTTTCATTAGGAGAATACTTCTCCATTCTCATTTTACTCCACTTCTTAGCAGCATTTGGCACAGTTGCCCACTCCCTCCATTTATAGCCACTTCTGTCTCATTTCTTACATTTTCTATGCTGTTCTATCTGCTTTGAGGATATTTTCTTGCTCTTCCCATGGCTGATGGCTTCTCATTAATCAGGTCAGCTCACATTTCTTTGTAATAACCACATTTTTTAGTTTCTGTATTTGATGCTTTGACATCTTGGGGCCTTGCTGGACCCTAGTGGGACTGCCCATCCGAGTAAGCCAATTCCTGGAGATGGTAAAGGATTCCCTTCAAGCATGCATTTCATATGCCAACAAACCAATGCAGAGCCCATAACCCCACCCACCTCCTCTGTAGGATTCTTATACTCCAGGCAGCTCACAACTCTTCTACCGTAATCACCCAGGTCCAGGTCTAGACAATCAGGGATAGCTCCCACGCAGCACAGCCCACCGAAATCACTCAGAGTAACCGCTCCCAAGTCTGCCTGCCCTGCTTCTCCCACCCCTTCCTGCAGAAACCACAGTAAAGGCCCTTGCACATGTTCCCCCTTGCTCCTCCTTCTGCCTCCTGACGGACCCTGGTGATTCCCCACGTGGCCCCTCACCGTGTGGTGTTCTCCCGCCTTGGCATCTGTGAGTATAACTTGCTAATTTATGGTAATCATTTTTTTTCTGATCTCCTGATCTCTTGGCCTTGCCATACCTGAAAAATAACAAAACCAACATTTTAAAATAATCTCATCTCCTTGGAGAACCTCTTCCTGACTACCTATAATTCTCAACAAATTGTTGGTTTCCTTCATGGAAAGTAGCATAGGTTGTAATTATTTAAGTTGTGTGTTCATTTGTCTACTTATTATCTCTACCTCCACCAGACTCTCTATATCAGGCAGAGAACCAGAACCAATAGAAGATACATATCTCTCTCTCTCTCTCTCTGTCTGTCTTGTTGGAAGTTCCAGTTCCAAAGCCAGTAGTCTTGAGACCCAGGAAGAGCTGATTTTTCAGTTTGAGGCTGAAGGCAGGAAAATACCAGTGTCCAGCTCAAGTTTTTAGGTAGGGGAAGTTCTCTGTTACTCGCCTTTTGTTCTATTCAGGTCTTCAGTTGATTGGATGAGGCCCATCTACACACAGAAACATTTGATCTCATCCAGAAACACCCTCCCAGGCATGCCCAGAATAGTGTTTGACCAAATGTCTGGGCATCTTGCGGCCCAGTCAAGCTGACCCATAAAATGAACCGTCACAGAGAGCCAAGACCATGTCTGCCTCGATTGCCGTTGTACCTCTGGTGCTTTGCACAAAGGAGATGCTTCATAATGACTGACAATTTAATATAGAATAGAGACATGATTATTCTTTGAGAGGGTAGTCTAGTTAGATGAGGCTAGGTTATGCGTCAGTAATGAATAAATCTGGAAACTCAGTGAGCAGTGACCTGGAAGTGGCTAATATCGGTTCAGCCAACACTCCATTGGCCAACATTTGATCATGTGATCCCAGTCCACCAGTAAAGAAGGCTGGGAAATGTAGTCTTCCTGTGTGGCCAGATGTGGTGAACTGCAAAGCACTGTCTCTCTGTACGACACCACAAGAGGGAGGAGAGGGCCTTTGAAGAGGTTTTGAAATGCTGTCTTGGAGAAAGCAGACCAGGGAGCAGTGAAAACTTACGAGTTTGCTCTGAATCTCATCAGCACCTAGTCTCTCATCCCCTGAAAGGGTAGGAAAACAGGATATAAAGGTAGAAGGGCATGGTTCACATCCACTTCTGCCATTGACAAGCTCTATGGCTTTGGGCAAGTCACTTTCCTTGTCAGATACTTTATCAGTAAGTGTGGCATCAATACCTGGCTCGTAGAGTTGAAAATTGGAGCTTATGCATGAATTGGGTCTGGCATGAACACTTTGCTCAATGAGTGGCTGTTGTCGTTATATATAGCTGCTGTTTTATCATTTTGATAATGATAGTGAAACCTACTGAGGCATGGTTCTTACTTAGCAAAGAGGAAGCAGCTTCTAGCTTTTGGATTTCCAACTCCATGTATATGGCAACTCCATGGAAGGCGTCATAGAGAAGGGAAAAATAGCCTGCCCTGGTTTTGGCCACTTCCTCTGTCTTAAGTTACCACGTGATCCTCACCCCTCCCAACTCGAGTTGGAAGGTCAACTGCAGTACAACCCTTTTTCAGTGTAATCAGTTTTTAATGTAGACACAATTAGTGCATAAGCAGTTGATTAGTTCATTATGAAAATATTGAGAACAACACCATTTGCGGTGGCAGGGGCTTGGGGAAGACAGATGGGCTCTCTTTTCATTTTATCAGTTGGGTCAGAGTGCTGGGAAAGTTAACATATTTTACCATAACATTAAGCCCTTTTAACACTGAAAGGCCATTATGTTAGAAAAAAAAAATTCCCCCCTCTGGGGTATTAATTAGAGAGATAGAGCTTTAAAAATATCATAATCTCATTACATGTCTCTCTTACAGCTATTTTCATAGGGAATCCGTAATGTGAAATGTGGATGGAAAAAAACGCAACTCTGGCTGAAGAATTTATGAAACACACCAAGCAGCTGACCTATCATTTTTCAGGGAGAGAGAAAAACAAAACGTTTTGTCAGATTCCTGGCTTTGGACTTCTAAAACAATTACCAGCAGGCTGGGCCGGAAGTCAGAGAATAATGCAGTTTTTGTAGTCCAGTCTCTAGCCTCCCCCAGAACTAATGATGACGGATGATCACTCTGGGTGGAAACTGATGCTCCATGTTCCAGCCCTGAATCACTTTCTCTTCTTGGGGCTTTCCTGGATTGCACTGCATCTCTGGCTGGCACCACCACAATTTCACTCTGAATTCTTACACATGTACTTAAAAATATAGACCTTGAAAATGTATATTAATTTGTTCATGTGTTTCTCCATTTGATAAATATCTATATGCCATAATCTGTGCTAGGTGCACAGGATACAGGGGTGAACAGAATAGTCCCTGACCTTACACGTTTCTAGGGTAACGGAGGGATATACAATAAGCAGAAAGTCACAGAGACTGCTATGAACTTGCAGGTGGGATAGATGTAATGGGTGTGGGAGGTGTAAGGTGCTGGGACCATTGATGTTATTATGGAGGGTCAGGACAGTCTCCCCCTAAAGCTGACATGAAGGAAGGGAGGGGGTTAACTAGGTGGGCTCAGTGGGTGAGTGGGGTTGCTTCAGGCTGGGCAAGCAGTAGTTGCAAAATTCCTGCCCTAGAAGAGAAAGAACAAAGGACATGATTTACAATAGCTATGATATGGAAGCTAGGTGTCCATCAACAGATGAATGGATAAAGACGACGTGGTACATTATACAATGGAATATTACTCAGCCATTAAAAAGAATGAAATCTTGCCATTTGTGACAACATGGATGGACCTCGAGGGTATCCTGCTACGTGAAATAAGTCAAGAAAGGCAAATACTCTATCATCTCACTTATATGTGGAACTTAAAAAACTAAACAAACAAACAAACACACTCATAGATGCAGAGAACAAACAGGGTTGGGTGGTGGAGGGATGGGTAAAAAGGAGAAAGGGATTAAGAGCTATGAACTTATAACATAAATATGTCCCAGGGATGTGATGTACAGCACAGGGAATACAGTCAATAATATCGCAATAATTTTGTGCAGTGTCATGTGTTTACTAGATTTCTCATGGTGATCACTTCATAAGGTATATAAATGTCTAATCACTCTGTTGTGCACCTGAGACGAATACAATATTGCATGTCAACTATATTTTAATTAAAAAGAGCTTTACGTTTCAGAAAAATACAGGACACTTGGGAAACTGAAAAGAGGCCAGGTGCTAGACATGTGAGTGAGCGGGGAGTGGTGTGAGGCTGGAGACATGGGCAGGGGCTGTGTAGCTATGTGAAGGGCTGTCATCTTATCCTAAGAGAGTGGAAAGCCATTTAGGAGGTGACACGGTCATTTTACAAATGGGCATAGACACAGGCACATATACATGAGATAAAGATGCAACATTAACTATGCGATGCTGAATGAATTGCTTTTTCTCTCTGATCCTTTTCCCATGTATTAATAGATACTAATAATAGGACTTACCTTTCGTTTCAGTTTAGCTATTATATGAAATAAAGTGTAAATGCTACTCATAGTATTTGATATGCCGTAAGTATGTTAAGAAAATCTATTCCTTCCCTCCCTCTCTCATTTCTTCTGCCTTTTTCAAGCTAACATTCCCAATGAGTGAAAACAAACAAACAACAAACAAACAAACAAAAACAACGAACCCAAGAATATATTTTGCTTCTTATAACTTTGCTCAAGGCTATTTTTTTTTTTAAAGTTAGGGACTCTGGTTTGCTTATTGCTCTTATTAAATCAGTTGCTTTTCAAATTGATCCATCAGTATGAACTTGGTTCTGGAGAGATGGCTGGGACGTTGGCTAGCTACCCCCACTTAGACCTCCTGTGCATCTTTGTAACATGAAGCTTTTAAGCAGTTCTTACTTGAACAGGTGGCATTAGGAGTAGGAGGCTGCACAAAAAGCAGGTAAGTAACTCTGGCTACCCTTCCTCAGGGGAGTTTGTTACTGAGTCCCTTCATTAGTCAGGGCATCAAATCAACACGCAGGACCCTTTAAAGAGGCACTGTTATCTCAATTACGGTGCGAACAATTCTCTCACCTTGGCTCCATCCATGGCTCCTCAGCTCCTGTGTGTGTGTGTTTGTGTGTGTGTGTGTGTGTGTGTGTGTGTGCGCACGCACATCTTCCAATAAGAACACCATTTCACCATCAACAGCAATCATTTGGCCTCCCAGTCACTATTTTTGCCTGCCTATTTCGGCTCATAGATAAGTGTTCAAAACAATCATGTGACTTAATCACAATTCACTTATTTTGATGGTTTTGTTTTTTGTTGTTGTGGTTTTGTTTTTTGGTAAATAATCTTGATGTAAGTTCCTGGTGGGCCATGAGAGAGGAGGCGGAATTTTAATGAACTGGTGATGAAGTGGAAATATTTTGAAATACCGAATAATGTATTTTGCTTGTCACCTAATTATTTATCTGCCGCTTAAGAGCACATTTCATAATATCTTACTTCCTAATCTGTTCATCTGGTAATAAAAGTTTCTCCTGGTGATTGCCATGTGTTCCCAAGTAAAAAGCAATACATTAGGGACTCAACATGTAATGATGCTTTAATGGCCTAATAAGGTCTCCCTTATGGAAATGGCTTTCTCGTTTCACTGAAAATTTGTTGCCTTCTCCAAGTGAATATTGTTTAAAAGGGAATGTTATCAGTCAAAAGAGAACGTTATCAATCAAAAGAACACACACACACACACACTCACACACTCACCAATCCAGGAACAAAGGGTTGTGAAAGTCCAAATTGCACCAACATTTTCTGTCCCTTTTGTTTGAACAATGTAACATCAACACACAGGAAGGCTGACTGCATCCCAGAAAAAAAAAAAAAATCTTACATATTTTGACAAATTATTTTGAAAACCATGATGTGGGAATGGCGCATGCCGCGTATACACACACACACACACACACACATACACACACACACACACACACACACACACACACACACTCTTCATAAGAGTAGAGTTAGTTTACTGTATGTTTATCAGGTTAGATATGCAGTACACAGAACACGGGGATACTGTTTCTGCCCTCAGAAACATCACAGTCTAGATTGGCAGTTATCAGCTGGGGTCAATTTTGCTCTTCTGCTCCGCCCTCCCACCTGGGGACTCAAAAGGGGCCACATGTTAAGCCTGACAAGCTCAGGAGACTGAAAATAACCACATAAGATGACGTGAACGTAAAACTTCCTAACTAAGATGGGCCATGGCGGGGAAGTCACATCCTTGGCCTGTAGCTTCCTTGACAAAGGTCAATCTTTACCTTAGTTTGTCTGTAGTCTTTTTGCATCTAAGATAACATACCCTTACAGTATCAGAGTAATCTCTTTTTCCGGACCCTCCCGGGGGCACAACCCACCACACCAGAGCAGGAAACTACGAAGTCCTTCATTGTTATCTTGTTCCCCAAATACTATCTGTTTCTGCTGTAAAATGCTATTAATTATGCAGTTCCCACCATTATAAAAGAAGAGTGTGTCTCTCCATTTTTACCTTTTATCCATTCCCAGAGATTTCCCAGCTTTGCTTTCTATCTCCCCCTTGATCTACAACCAATGGATTTCATGTAACCTTCCTCCTTTGATTCTACTATGTAAAATAAATTGCAAAACGGCCGTTTTCTGGAGCGTTTTTCTCAATCTGTTGAGATTTTGCTTCCCGATATTTGTCATCAGTTTGGCTCAACAAAACTCATAAATTTTCTCTTAGGCTGGATGTTTTTCGTCGACACACCCCAGGGTCATTTGGCGAAGTCTGGAGACATCTTTGGTTTTCACAACTTTGGAAGGGGATGTTACTGGTCTCTAGTGGATAGACACCAAGGATGCTACTAAACATCTCACAATGCACAATTTGGTCCCCACACCAAAGAATTACCAGGCCCCAAATGTCAGTTGGGCCAAGATTAAGAAACTATGATCTAGTGGAGAAGACAAACAACAAACCCAGCAATTACAATAGAGTCTAATTAGTAACTTCTGTGTCAGAGAAAGCCTGGAAGGCTGTCAGAGCAAAGGGAGTAGTGTGCCTAACCTAGCTCGGGAGGTCTGGGAAGGCTTCCCGGAAGAGGTGATGGCTGAAGGGCGAGAAGACATTACCTAGAAAAAGAAATGAGAAAAAGATGTCCTGGGAAACATCCCACTGACAGGGGAGTCACAGTCATGGCAGAGCCCACAGGCTGGCTCATAGTGTGGCCCTAAACATGTCACATCCCCTTGCTTGGCCTCACTTCTCACCTCTCCCCTCCACCATAAAATGAGAGATTGGACTAGTTGATTTCCAAGGTCCTTTCTGACTCCATGTTTATTATTCTATGCCTCTAACTTGCATCCCGGTGAGAAATACAGTATTTGATTTGTGCTTTTTGTTGTTTTTTGTGGGTTTTTTTTTTCCACTGTGGTGTCTTCTCATATGGCAACTTCCAGCCTCCTGTTTGTTTGTCCAGTAACAAAGGACTTCCCTCCGGGCACAACGTCTCGTGCTGGGTCCTGAGAACACAAGCCTTCCTTGTCCGCATGCCACCGAATGTCTGCCCAACAGCCCTCCTCTCGAACATTATAAGGGTCCTTGGGCATCTCCCATGAGTGGAACAGTTGTGAGTCCACTGGTGCCTTTCCTCATTTCTGAGCGCTGATCCATGGAGAGATGGTGATGGCCTGAATTAGGGCAGGGAACATGGAAATAGAACTGGAGGCAGGGATGGTGCCACGCAACTTGAGGGATGTTAAGGAGAAAACAAGAACAGGATTTGGCCTTGGCCGGGAGGTGATAAAATCCAGGAGGAGGCGAGGTTTTGACTTGGGCACTGAGTGAGTGTGCACCCTTCTCTCAGAAAGCGGGGGAGGCACAGAAGGAAGAAGTTGGTGTCACATGAAGTTGGTGCTCTGGCTTCTTTCTCCCTGGAGCCAGAGAGGCCTGTGGCAGTGTGAGAAGTCCAAAGAGGCCAGGCAGATACCCTTACTATCTCTAGAAGGAGGCAGCTGGAGACACGACACAGAAAGGAAGACTCCTCGTGGGGAAAACGCCACATTATGCTCCAACCGCCAGGGCCTTGCTTCCCGACCACTTGTAACCGACGTAGACCAGGACATGGGAAATCTGTGACCGAGTCCCAGTTGTCAGCATGGGACACCAAAACGGACTTGCATTTGGAATGAAATGATCTGAGCTTGAGTCCCAGATCTGTCTGTGGGGTGTTTGCTCTGAGGGTTTACTTTTCCCCTTTCCAAAAGGGGAGGCGACTCTTCCTATGTCCCAGAGATGCTGGATGGTTAAGCGTTCTTCGGAGGCTGGAAAGTTCTGTGATTTGGGTGAGACGTGCGCGGTGGCTGGGTGCTGGGCTGAGCAGGGTTATATGGGGTCCGTAAGAGTGGCAGGGCTGGTGAAAAGTTTTTCTCTGGCTAGCCTTAAAGAGGCAGGGGGCACTGTCCGCATATTGGGTGGGCGAATCCCCAGGTGGGCCTCACATGTCCAGCACCCTGGTTCATGCCTGTAGCCTCCCCTTTACCACTTCGGCAATTTAAAAAAATGGCCTCTCCTACACATCCACATGCTTCCATGGGTGGGTGGGAGTGAGAGTCACTGGTGAGAAGGTCACATGAAAGGAAACCGGGCAAGAGAGGACAACTAATTGGGGAGAAAGACATACAAGTATAACTATTAAATGACAAAATTGGGATTTGAACTGAGATATGTTCTCATTCTCTCTCTCTCTCTCTCTGAAATGTAAATATATATACATAAATATTAAACAATATGTAAAATATATAAATTATTGTATAAATATATTTTTATATTTATATAAATAGATTTATATATTTATTATATGTAATTATAAAACAAAGGTTAAGATATAAATAAGCTAAGATATAAATACCAGGGATGCCACAAAAAAGTACACAAGTGGACACTTTGGTCAACGTTGCTCAAGCAGCAGTTTGCCGTCATCAGAAGTGTCTGGACGCTGATGGGAACCACTCTGAGCACCTCTTGTAATTGCAGAAGTCAAACATGACTGGTATTCATCTTTTGTTATCAGTATATATTAAGTATTACAATTCTAATAGTTTTTTTCCTTTCTTAAAATGTGTGTACATTTTTTGGCACCCTCTGTTTATACATAGATTTATACGTATATGCATAGATTTGCATATATACATATATTTACATACATATATTTGTAATCTGGCTGAATCTCTGTTTATGTTCTTATTCTGCCTAATGTTAAAAACTTAACATCAGTCAATTAAGATCTCCTTAATCAAATTATTCTGCCTTCCTCCTTGTCCCCAAGGTTGCATCTAGATTCAGAGAGGCTTACATAGCCTCCAGGCATATTTGGGCTCCAAACCTGGCCTTTGGTCAATAAGCATCTCCAGTGGCTTCCCCTGATGGCTGCATCACCGGTCTGGTTCTTGGCCAGCGTGAGGCATCCATCCTTGCACCTGGACAGGTGCCCATTCTCTTCTCTGGTCCTTGGGCATACGGCCATGCCATGCTTGCTGCTGTGTGTCTTTGTCCTGACCCCAAGGTCTGTTCAAGTCCCACAGCGGCCTTTCAGAGCCCAGATCTTAACCACTACCTCTCTTGGGTCTGGTGGTCTGATATCACCAGGGCCAAGGGCAACAGGGAGGCCTGTCCCAGGGCAGCCAGACAGACCCAAGAACACCAACCCACAGTGGGGAATTCAGCCCAAGACTCAGCCCCCTCCCACTTATGTAACTAGTGGTACCCGTTACATCTGTGAGCTGGCTTTTGACTCACCACTATGTTTTTTTCACAAGTAAAATATAATTGCAGGCTTATTGTTATATTATAACCTCAGATAGAGGAGTGGGTGGTAGGGTGGGCCGAAACTCAAGACAGATAACGGCCTTCTAGGGCGCAGCTCTCGCATCACCCACATCTCTCCTCTTCTTCCTGTTTTTAGTCTCTTGTTGAGATAATAATTAAGCCATGCTGTTGACTTGGTGTTATTTTTCCATGTGGTTGCTCCAAGGCTGGAAAGCACACAGGACTCCAATTATCGGCTGTTTGCCTGCCTTTGAACTTGAGGGTCCAGGGCTGGGGAACCTTCTCATGTGCTGACTGGAGAGAGCCCGCTTTCCTCTGAATTTCCTTCTCTCTGCTCAGCCTCGTTCTGATCCAGATCCAAACTCTCAGATGTGCTTGGGGATCTGAGCTGCGGGCATGTGCGTTTCATTTCTACCATGGATAGCACACAGAACCTCGTATCAAAGAACACATACCAACAGCTCACCGAGTTGCTCTCTTATCTAACTAACTTTTCCTCTGCTAGAGCCCATAATTCCTCCTATTTTCTGCGCCAGACACAAAAAACTAGCCTCAAAAAAGTTCGTCCATCCATATGAGTGCTCTGTTTTGAAAATCGAAAACCTGGAATTTGACTCTTTTCTTCCCTGATTCTATTGTTCAAACTCTCCCTGAGGCTCCAGCTGCCCTATGGCCATCTGCCCAATGAGAAAGGGTCATAAAAAGATGTGTAGGGGTGCATAGTCAGCTCTTCATAATGTCCTCCAACACATGAATTAGGCACAGCTCATGCCCAATACTTTTTCTTTAAAAAACTGACATAATTTTTAAGTATATATCCATTCATGTGATTTTCTGCTTGCCCACAAAATTGTGAGCTCCCAGAGGCAGGAACTTGGTCCATATTTTCATTAATGTATTTCTACTGCTTGGGAAGATGACTTGCATATAAAGCATGCCAAAAATACCTATTAATTGATCGAATGGATGGATGGGTGGGTGGGTGAATGGATGGATGAATGGATGGATGGATGGATGGATGGATGGATGGATGGATGGATGGAAGGATGGATGGATGGATGGATGGATGGATGGATGGATAAATGAACAAACAATCATGTCTATGCTGAGGTTCTAGAGAGAGGACGAGGTGCTTGGGATTTGAAGAACAATGTAAGCATAGACGGGAGAACTGGAGTGTTTTATTCTCAAGTTCTCTGAACATCCTCTCCTCTCACGTTTAGGTGTAAGTTGGGTCAGGTGTGTCTGTGTGGAGAGAGAAACAGTCTAGAATTCTGGAGGGCTGATTCTTACCTTGGCACTGATGCTCATTTGCTGAATGACAATGGCCAAGTCTACTTCTTCTGTAGGTCTTAGTGGTTTTTTGATTTGTTTATTTGTTGTTTTTCCGCATCTGAAAAGCTTCTGAAGGGCCTGGAAGAGTCTTCAAGGTACACAGTTCTCCAATCTCCTGGGGAGGCTTCTGCCTCCCAGTTCGGGCCTCATGCTTTACCAGTTCTTCCTCCAATCACTCTCCCGGCTCCTGACAGAGCAGATGGAGCGCGTGCCCACCCACGACTGACAGATGAGCCTCATTCACAGCCCTCAGCATTTAAGCACTTGGCTATTTGGCAGAGTCATCTAGCTCAGAGACGCTGGGAGAGCCCTCGTGTCCCCAGCAACACAGACAGCTTCCCACCCCCATGCCTCTGTCTGTGCCAGAGACCTGGGAACATGGAATAGAGAAGCCAGCCCCCAGCCATGGGTCTATGAGGCTTTCGCGAGAAGCCATATTTGAGCCTAGCAGTTAACGCCTAGAGAGAAGATGAGGCGGTCTCCAGAAAAACATGGCTAGCTCCGTCTAATCCCAGGTCCAATTTCTCAGAGGCCAGTTGGATTATTGTATGGCCCCATTCAATAATAGTATTAGTAATTCTAGAAAGGCCTGATATTAGATACAAGGTGGCCTGAGAACTGAAGCAAATTTTATTCCTGTCTTGCCTGTTGACATGTAAGGCTTTGAGTGGCCAGTTATTTCCACAGTGATAACAATTCCCTACTATCTCTAAAGTGTTGCCGTTATGCTAGGCATAAAGTCCAAGTTTTATCTTATTTTTCCTCACAACATCATTACAAGAGAGGCACTACGGTTATCACTATTTTATAGGTGAGGAAACAAAATCAGAGATGTTAAGAAATGTACTCAAACTCATCTAGCTACTAAAAGGCAGAGCCAGGATTCACACCCAAGCAAACCCAAATTTCTCCTCCTTTTCTTCTCAAGTCATTGAGGGAAATGCTCTCTTAGCTAAGTATGCCTCCTGGCCTTGGCCCCGGTGATGGGAAGGAGAGAGGGGCTGGGGAAAGTGAAAGTCCTCTCCTTTCTATGAATTCATAATTTTGAGGCTCATGACCCAGTTGGAAAATTAAAGGATGTGACAAGACCATTGGATGGGAACAGAGTCCTCTTAATGGAAAGAGTCCTCTAAATGTCAGCCCAAATCTCCCTCTGCTACCTCTTCCTGGCAGCAGGGTGTGCATGTTAATGCATTGTGTTGGGAGCAGGATGAAATGGGTGGGGCAAGACTGGACATATTTATTTCGATGTCTTCCATTGGGTTGATGTTGACCCAGGACACTGATGACTTTAAAATGTGAAAGAGTTATCGGGCAGATAGGAGACTCTCTGAAGAGTCTGTGAGGCAAATAATCTCTGGTTAATTTAGTTTCTTTAATTAGATTGCCCAGGAGTCTATGACGTACAGTTCCAAGGGGTCATTAGGACCAGACACGAGTATTTACAAAGTGCCTGTTCAATGAATGTAGACTCTTTTTAATTACTTTTACACTTTTTAACTTTTGGTTCCCACACAGATGCATAGATACATTCAGAGTGTCGGCCTCCTTTCTAACTTTGAGGATGGACTACCCATAGCTGTGTGGACCGATAGTCATCATGTTGAATTCTACAGGACTCTGCCCTCCACCAATTCACACAAGTTGGAAGAAGCCAGAGGGATGGGGGAGAGGAAGGATGGTTTGAGATCTACTTACCTAGCAGCTACTTCCACTGGAGCACAGAATTATTAACCTGGCAATACCCTCCCCCTCCCCTGTTTCCAGTATCTCCCACCTCCGGGATGTTTGAATCCATCTTCTGCAGCTCAGAGTCCATTTTTAATCTAACCGCATTTGGGCCCCATGTTTCAGAGATTCCTCAAATTTTTCTGGTCTGCCAGCAGTTCTCTTTATTTCTAAGCAGGGTGATGTCATTATGTATTTCTTTAAAAAATCTTTTAAAATTTGTTATAATTTATATACAGTGACATTCATTCTTTGTGGTGAACAGTTCTATGAGTATGGACAAATTACATAGAGTCATGTAACTGCCGCAGTCAAGACACATAATGGTTCCCCATAATCTCCCCATCTCACTCCCAAGGTCCCTTACAAAGGCTCCCTCTTTGTAACCAACCTCTCATCCAAACCCCTAGCAACCACAGATCTGTTTTCTGTCCTTGTATTTTTGCCTTGTCCAGAATGTCATATCAATGCGATCATGTATCATAGTATCTGGCGTTTTGCATCTGCCTTCTTTCACGCAGCATAATGAGTGTATTAATAGTCTGTTCCTTTTTATTCCTGAGTGGTATTCCATTGTTTGGATGTTCTGCAGCTTGTTTGTCAGCTCACCAACTGAAGGCCATTTGGCTTGTTCTCAGTGTTTGATGACCATGAATGAATGTGCTTTAAACATCATATGGGTTTTTGTGTGAGCATAACTTTTCATTTCTCTTGGTTAAATACTTAGGACTGGGATGGTGGGGTCCTCTTGTGGGTATGTGTTTAATTTTTAAAGAAAACTTTAAACTATTTTTTCCAAAGAGGTTATACCATTTTCATTTCTACCAGCCGTGTGTGAGAATTTCAGTTACTCCATGTCCTCACCAGGACTTAACATCGTCAGGTTTTTATTTTGTTTTTGTTTTTGCTATTCTTATGGATATGAAGTGATATCTCATTGTGGTTTTGCATTTTAAAGTTATATATATATATATATATATATATATATATATATATATATATATTTAAAAGATTTTATTGGGGAATTGGGGGAGGGGAACAACATTGGGAAATCGGGGAAGGGGAATACACAAGTTGATGTCCTTTTGTTCTTCAGTCTAGTTGCGGAGGATGTTGCTTCACTGGCCCATGTTGGTATCATCATTGCGCTCTTCCTGGATGAGGCAGATCAGTCGCTGGCCTCTGGATGGCTGCTCACCATGGCTATTGGCAGATCACATGGCTGCCAGCCGCCCACGCTGGCTGCCGGCCACTCACTGTAGCCTATGGCAGCCCACTGCAGCAGGGGCTGCAGCTATGCCGTCCCTGTGACTCACAGCAGCCCAGCTCCAGGTGGAGCTGTTGTTCATCATCTTAGCTGTAGAGGGCAGTGTCACTGGCCCTCATATGTGGGATCCGAACCTGGGCCGCTGGCATCCCAAGCCAGCTTTTAACCAATGCGCCACTCGGCCGGCCCTTTTTTTTATATTTTGATAATCAATTTTAGGAATTTGGTATAAGAGGGATTACTGCAAGGTATTGCCTCATCTCAAAACAGAGGTTGCCTCTGACTTTGTAGTTACTTTAATATCACCTGTTATAGTGAAATTGTCTATGTATCCATTCCCTCCTTTGTACTGGGAGCTTCTCAGTGACGGTGGGTTTCATTTTTCTTTATTTATTTTTAAACTTTTTTTTTGTTTTAAATTTTATTGGGGAACAGCCATGGTCATTGGTTACACATTGCTTTCATGTTACAATGGCACAGTTGATTCTTTTAAGGAGGGTGCAGCTCACAGTGGCCCATGCGGGGATCAAAACTGCAACCTTGGTGTTATCAGCAGCTCGCTCAAACCAACTGAGCTAACCGGTCACCCTAGACACAGTGGGTTTTATTCGTTCCTCTTTCGCAGGTCTCCTCCAGAAAGATACCTGGTCTAGGATTGGCAGCTGGTTATTATTTGATAAGTGGGTTGTTCAATGAATACATTTGCTCAACCTATAATTAGAAAGGACTTAGTTTATTCAACAGTCTGAGAGTTTGTAGAGAAATAAATGGTTAGGTTGTTTTTATTGGAGCTTGAATATTTTTTAAAAGTACAAATGTCATGGAGAAAAAGATTTAACATTATAGACACTTATGTGTGCCAACTGCTAAGGTCAGTGTTTTCAGGATATGTTTGGTTTTATCGTATCCTGAACTCTTGTCATCGATAATCAGTTAGTAAGGAGAAAAAAGCACTGGCTTTAGATTTAGTCTCTGCTGCTCGTGACCTTGAATAACGGGTTCAAAGCTTCCCTTTGCCTCAGCTTTCTCATCTGCAGAATGAGCACAACAATGGCTAATTTGTGGATGGGTTTGGGTAGAAGGAAGGCTGTGTGGGTACAGCACTTGATGTGTGTAGGGCTGTTTATCTTTTTCAAATTGTGATAATAAAGAATATGTAACATAACGTTTAGCATCTAAGTATGTAGTTCAGTCACATTAAGTGTATTCACATTGTTGTGCAACCAATTTCCAGAATTTTCTCATCTTGCAAAATTAAAACTCTCTACCCATTAAACACTAACTCCCTATTCCCCTCCCCCATCCCCTGGCAACCAGCATTCTACTTTCTGTCTTTGTGAATTTGATTACTCTAGGGCCCTTTACAAATGGAATCATACAGCATGAGTCTTTTTGTAGCTGGTTTATTTCACTTATCCCAATGTCCTCAAGGTCCATGTTGTAGGATGTGTCAGAATTTCCTTCCCTTTTTTTGTCATTCTCTTTTTTTAAATTAAATTTATTGGGGGGCATTGGTTAATCAAATTATATAGGTTTCAAATGCACGAAGAAGACATGCAAACATGCTAAAACTCATAGACACAGATAACAGCTTAGAGGTTACCAGAGGGTAAGAGGGAAGGAGGGGTGGAAAGGGGGTCAAATATATGGTGACAAAAGGAGAGCTGACTTTAGGTGGTGAATACACAATGCAATTCTGGGTGATGTATTACAGAATTGTATAATTTCCTTCCTTTTTGAAGCTGAATAATATTTCATTGTATGACTATACCACAGTTTGTGTTAAGCATTCATCTATCAATGGACACTTGGGTTGCTTCTACTTTTGTTGGAATATATGTTAAGCTTAGTAATTCTTAGTTTCCCATTTCCCCCATTTCATATTTAATGAAATGGAGATGCCAGAGCTCAATTAATTTGCTTAATGTCTCACAGCTGTTACTTTCGAATGAGGCTTTGAACCCAAGCCTTCTGTCTCTAAATGATCCATTCTCTCTCCATAACTTCACTTTGCTCTCAGATATTTCTCAAGGGGAGAGATTGGCATCTTGAGTGACAGAGGAAGCTATTTGGGGGAACTTGAGAAGATCTGGAAAAGGGAAACAGAGATAGTACTGTTCATTGCTGTGTATCAAATAGCCAATCACGTATCCTCTTTGTGACGGGCCTTTAAAAATGGCATTTCAAAGCTAAGTGGGGGAGATTGGCAGCCCAATCAGGTGTGCTCCTTAATAGACAAAATGCATGGGTGACAGGGAAATCAAAGAGTAGCATGTCTTTATGCATTGGCTGTATGAAACTTCAGCGAAAGCATGAGCTCAAGGCCTTTTTGGTCCCTACTGGAAAATTCCTCCAACAGTCCCTGATGTAGGACTGCCTGTCGGGTCTTCCAATTCCTGTGTCGAATTGTCTTTCCTAGAGACTTGATGTAGGACATAACTCATCCTTCCATCCATGGGGCATATGTGCTATGTTCTCACTTAAAGGATACACACCTGAGCGGCCTAGCATCCTTAATGTTTGGTGAGGCTGAGCCCAGTTTTCTCATTTGTTATGTTGCTTTGCTTTTTTCATTGCTATTATTTGCTGTCCCAGACATCAAATGGTCCATAAACGAAACACTTATCTGCTGCACATATACTCGAAAAAGAAAAACACAAATTTCAGAGCAATAAAATGGCTGTTGCCAATGCATTCAATGCATTTTTTAAAGAGCTGACTTCTGTTGGGTTGTTGGAAAAGTCATGGTGTATTTTTTCTGTTTTTCGTTGCAAAAATGTGTCATGACTTTTCTGACAACCCAATAGGTAAAGTGTGTTGCATACTGCCCATCATATAACAGGTACCTGGAAAAAAATGTTGTTTTTTTCCCCCATCTTGTCCTGTATTAGAATTCAGTTCCATGTGCCAGACTAGGCATTGAATGGAGGGGTGGAGGAGAGAAATTCCCTGACCTCAGAGGTGTGGGAAAACAGGCATTGAAAATAAAGTTTTCATGTGGAGGAAAAAGGGAAGTAAAGGGAGTGTTGCAGGTTGAATTGTGTCTCCTCCAAATTGACATGTTGAATTCCTAGCCCCCAGTACCTCAGAATGTGGTTGCTGCAGATATATAGCAGTCCCCCCTTATCCATGGTTTCAGTTACCTACAACCAACTGTGGTTTGAAAACATTAAATGAAAAACGCCAGAAATAAATAAC
The DNA here is from genome assembly GCA_033961575.1 of Aselliscus stoliczkanus. Taxonomy (NCBI): domain Eukaryota; kingdom Metazoa; phylum Chordata; class Mammalia; order Chiroptera; family Hipposideridae; genus Aselliscus; species Aselliscus stoliczkanus. The sequence continues at coordinate 7,078,966 of CM066741.1, read as the reverse complement.
TCATGAGTTTTAAATTGCATGCCGGCCTGTAAAGCCTGATGAAATCTCGCGCTGTCTCGCCCTTGATGTGAATCTTGTCTCCACGCTGCCCCCCACACCCCCGACCATTAGCCACGTGGTCCTCATCTTGGTTATTAAACCTGCTGTGGTATCACAGTGCTGTGGGCAAGTTACCCTTATTTTACTTAATAATGGCCCCAAAGCACATGAATAGTGATGCTGGTGATTCGGATATGCTAACGAGAAGCTGTAAAGTGCTCCCTTTAAGTGAAAAGGTGAGTATAGTCCAGTAAGATAATTTGAGAGAAAAAGAGAGACCACATTCACACAACTTTTATTACAGTATAGTACTATAATTGTTCCATTTTGTCATTAGTTATTGTTGTTAATCCCTTATTACGCTTAGTATACAAATTAAACTTTATCATAGATATGTATGAACAGGAAAAATGGTATATTTAGGGTTCAGTATTATCTGTGGTTTCAGGCATCTCCTGGGGGTCTTGGAATGTGTCCCCATGGGTAAGGGGGGACTACTGTAATTAGTTAGGATGAGGTCATAGTGCAGTACGATGTCCTTATAAAAAGGGGAATTTAGACACAGGCTGCACACAGGGAAAACACCACGTGAAGATGAAGGCAGAGACCAGGGTGATGCGTCTACAAGCCTAGGAACTCCAAAGCTTTCGACCACACCACCAGAAGCTAGGCAAGAGGCATGGAACAGATTTTCCCTCATCACTCTCATCAGGAACCAGTCCTGCTGGCTCCTGGGTCTTGGTCTTCCCGTCTTTAGAACTGTGAGAGAACAAACTTCTGTTGTCAGAGACCCCTCATTTGTGGTCCAAAAGCAAACGAATACAGGGAGCTACAGGGGTATTTAGGATTAGATGGGATTAGGCAGTCCCCTTGGAGCACATGATGTTACGATGATGTAGGCAATACCATGCAGAGTTAGCTTGGGAAAGATGCAGGAAGAAAGGAGAGCGTTTTGCAGAAGAAAATAGTATTTTTTACACATGGCTAAATGTTTCTTCACAATTTATTCTAACAAGCTTGGGTATCTCATTTCTAATCCCACAATACAATAGAACCGGAAACAATGAAGTCCAAGAGGACTGGCTGCTGCTCGCTCTGCAGCTGATAAAACAGAGTAACTGTACAACACAGTGCAATAGTTATACATTTTACCCCCCAAAGTGACAAACCTGTACACCTGAAACTATTGGGGGTGGGGGGGTTGTCACTTTGAGGGGTAAAATGTATAACTATTGCACTGTGTTGTACACCTGAAACTAATTAAAAATAAAATAAAATTTAAAAAAAAAAAAGAAATAAAAAAAAAAACAAAAAAAAAAACAGAGTAACTGTGATGGAAAATAAAAAAGAAAACTATGAAATCCATGGGATTAGGAGGAGGAAGAACAAAGCAGCCATACTACTCTGGGGCTATTGAATGAAGAGACAACTGTTACACCATTTCCTGAAGTTGACTTCCTGGGAAATGGCTGCTGTGAGCGTAAAACAACCGTTAGTGTTTATAATGGTGATGCTGAGCCATCAGTGACGTGTTTTGCCACCTTAAACAGGTCCTGTTTCGGAAGTGAAACCAGCACAATGTAATTTCTTGACCATCAGGCTACTTCCTCCTTGTGATAGCCTCTCTTTTTCAAAAGGTAGATGAAGAAGGTCATCTAAAACTGGGTTTGGTATCCTCTCCTTTATGCCTTCACAGGACTCTGTGTTTTGCTGGGTCATAGCACTTAACCATGCTGATTTTAATGTCTTACATCTCACCTGCCTTCTTCATGGCCTGTCATTTCCTTGGAGCACAAGCTGAGATTTGAAATGTTTCTCTATTCCCCCAGAGCCTGCATCAAAGCTGACAGAAAGTGCACATTAAATAAATATTTGTTTAACAACTCCAGTTTTAAAATATTCCCATTGTAAGTGGCCACAATAAAAAAAAAATTCCATGCTTAAAGATATAAACCTTTGGGTAACACAAATGCCTCATTTGCTAAAGATTTTGCAATGAGATATGTATATTTTTTTTCTCAGTTGCAAATCCCTCTGCCACCAAGATTCAATAAGACAGATTTAATTCTTTTTCTACATAAACCTTTTCTAGTGAGAGCCTCGCCTGCTATGTTCCCCTTTGACAAATTCAGGGTAATTTTGAGTTGGATTTGATTTTAGTTTTTGCTTGCTTCCTTGTGGCCAGAAGAAAATCTACGCAGTGTTTCAAACTATAATTTTCAGGCTTTCTCTTAAAAAGGATGCTGAGCATAAATTTTTGGAAGGGAGAGAAAGGAAAACAGAGTTAAAAAGCCAGAGTTCTGCTATGATTTCTGTAGGACTATTCTCTTTTCTTGTTGGGAGAATTACCAGTGCAATTGGCCCCGACAGGAACATCTCCTGCCTGTTCCCTCTCTTTTATCCAGTTCTGAGACAACTGAATAATCTGGAATATGTCCAGGAATTCTGAGTCCAGAGGGGCCTTCATAAAACCTAACGCCCCCTTCTTTTCACGGCCACCCCATCACATTGTCTTGGTTTCCTAGACAATTGGAGGCAATAAAGCATTAGCTTCAATATGTCAGATGCTTACTATGTTTCAGGTGTGATGCTAAGCATGGAGTACATGCAGCCTTACAGTAACCTCGTGAGGTCACCGTAACCTCATGAGGAAGCTCTCACGGTCCCCATTTTAGAGCTGAGAAGACTGAGACTGAGAAAGGCTTTGTCACACACCCCAAAATGCTGCTGTTGGTAAATGGAAGAGTCAGAATTTGAATCCAGAACTGACTGTCTCAAAACTCAATTCTTATTTCATTGTGGTCTTCTGGATGGTGGTGTCTGTGGAGAGAGTCTGCGGAGGCTACATTATGGGGTACAGAGAGTGTGCTGGAAGGAGGGATGATGAAGGAGGACCCAACATGGCCTTATGGGCCAGGCAAAAATGTGGTACCTCTAAGCAATGAAAACGCTTTGGAAAAACTGTATGAATTCCTCTAGTTAGTAGACGGTGTAAGAGCCAGGACTTGTCCCTCAAGCACAATGCCTGGCACATCTTAGACCCTCAAATATGTGAGGAGGAATGGATGGGTGAGCCAAGTCGGGTATCAGAACACAGGTGGGTTCCACAAGGCAGTAGGGGATTCTCAGGGTTGGGGAAGGCTTGAGGCTCACATGTTTCCTGGATAAAACAGCAGGCTCTCCTCTCTGGATAAAAGAAGAAACAAAAGGGCATAGTTCTGGCCAGTGGTTTACTCATCTGAGTAGGAGATGTTATAAGAAGGAAGACAGCTCAAGACCGAAGGGTCTCTCTCTTTCATAGAGGAAGCTCAGTGATAAGCCATTAGTTTCTGCCTGGTCCATGCTAGAGGAAGCCTCGCTTAGTAGAGGAAACTCTAATTTTGCCAGCAGACAAAACTGGTACCAGATCCTGATACTTACTAACATGCTGGGTGACTTTGGGCAAGCACCTCAACCCCTCTGAGCTTTGGTTTCCTTATCTGTCAAATAGGATTGTAATACTTAGAGGAGCCAGGGTAACATTTTTTACTTGGTTAATGTGCTTTTCTTTTTAGCCTTTCTGAGGATCTGACTTTTGTCTGAGTTTGCCTCTGCTAACCATCTGCTTGGGAGAGAAAGGGGAGTAGAATAAGGGGGAGGAAACCCACTGTAGGAGAAGTGAGCGGCTCTGTGGCAGGACCCCTGCTCTCACGCCATTTGGTAGGTGAGGGTCATCGAGGCGTGCCACCAGGCAACCTTTTAATCTGACCAGTGTCTGTGACTGAACATTTTTACCTTAACTGATCCTATCCGCACTGCATTTATTTCATTTCTCTGTTTGGTGACTAAGATATACTAACATAATAACTGCCCTTACATGGCATTTACCATGGTATAAATCTGCCAGATACTTCCAGTGAGAGTCACTGCATTTTAACTGTCTTTGAAACAAGATTGTCACATCCATGAGGCCCCTGTTCTGTCTTAGGGAAGAGAGGGACAGCATCGACTTATTAATATATGCTGACCCCAGGGTCTTCAGGAACGCAGAGTCACAGGACAGCAAGCCCTTGTTAATTATGTCTAAGCATCAGACTGACATTGCAAAATTATAATGAGGCAGGGAAAGCCTTCTCGTGGCGTTGGGTCGGAAGTATGTTTCTACAGATGTGAGGTGGGTAACCTCTGGGGCCAGCGTGGGTCTAGAACAGAAATGGTCCTACTGAGAATGAGACGTTGTTGGTTGGTCCTAGTGGATTCCCTCTACAATCATGACTGTGATATATATATATATATATATATATATATATATATATATATATATATAAAATATTATATTATATATATTATATTATATATATATATACACATATATAAATGAACACACACACATTATACATATCACATATATACATATATTCAAATCTATCTATCTATCATCTTTTATATTTGTTCTCTCAATTGACAAAGGCAGGATTTGCCAATTATTGCCACTCACCCTATTAGTCTATTTTTCTTGGATGCCAACCTGGGTTTACCTCCCAGCTACACTTTTGTTTCTCCTTCCAAGCTGGATATATTTGTGGAAAACTCACAGAAACAGGGTTGCCAGGGCTGGTCCATCTTTCTATTCAGTAAAATGAAAATCACATTAAAAAAAAAACCAAAGAAACCCAGTCCCAAATGTCTGTTTAATAATTCTTCACTGCGGCCCTGAGACTGGATTTCAATATTTCTGAACACTCAGTGCCTGGAAGCTAGCACGAAATGGCTATCTAAAACTGCCAGGAATTTGCTTCCTGTGGCTCTGAATGGGAACGCGGGAACTTTGGGGCAGCCCTAGCTCCCTTTTTGTGCAGGATCGCTTTGATGACCCATCCCTGTCACGCCCATTTACATTAAGTAACTACTCACTGCCCTTGAGGAAGCTCAGGACTGGGAGAAATCACCCCAAAGCAAATACTGTGGAATGGAATATTAAATATTCTGTTTAATCGTATAAAAGGCTGTCCCAAGCAGTGAGGCTCAGCTCTCCAATTTCTCTTTTTTTTCTTTAATGAAGTGTTTAACGTTTCCCCTGGCAGGCCTGGCAACAGGATTTGAGCCAAGTGGGTGGGACCTGGGCCTGAGGGCACAAAGAGACGGGAGAAGGGGCTCCCACTGCATGATGGGCTTGGAGGCGCGGGGGTGTCAACTCTGTAACTGGACAGGCTAGTGTTTGGGATCTATTTCCAGGGAAAAAAGACCTCCCATTAAGACATTAGTTAATTAGCTCAGGAATATCCTTGGGTGTTCTCTAGGCACTATTAAGGCAATTTACTGTTTGAAATATCTGCTGAAGCTTTGTAAAAAACCGAGGGGCAATGCCATTTCCTTCTGACATACTCCTCTGGCCTTGCCCCATGGGCAGCCTCCCTTCTGGTCAGTTCCAGACAATAGTCCCACACTAGGAAGTCTACACTGAAAGTGACAGTGATCCCAAAGCATACTAGACTAGCTTCTTTAGGAAGCGGCTTCCCTCTCTCCTCTGCGTCTCTCCTGTTGTCCTTATTCCTTCACCATGAAGACAGGTTTTGTCCACAGGGTAGATTCAAACTCACTTGATTTATGGCCTCCTGGTTCCTTGACTCCCAAGGTTCCCCATAGAAAAATTCAGGGAGGAACTCTAATTGGCCCAGCCTGTACCACGTGCTCACTTCTGGCCCAATCACTGTGAGAAGAAGGAGGTGTTGTGATTGGTCTGGTTCGGTCACATGCTCACTTCTGTAGCCAGAAGGGTGAGGTGCAGGCCTTTCCAACTGCCAGCTCTTACATCACTGAGGAAGTTTCTCTGGCCACCAGAGATCACTGTGCTCATTAAGGTGGCAAGTTGCAAGTGCCAAGGAATGACGGTCTCGCAGCCCTCAACCAGTGACTAATGGGAGTTGGCATACACATATGAAGGGGCTCCCTGACCCTGGGGTAACAGAATTCTGAAATGTACATTCAACACCAACACACCAGAATTCCAGGGAGGGATTAAAATCCACCTCATCCTCAGTTGCCCCTTGCTTGGCCCGGCACTCTGATTGCTTCTTTCTCCTCCCTGTCTCACTCCTCCACCCCCTTTTCTTACCAGTGTTTCCTGAGATCCCCTCCCAGTTTTCCCTGCACATGAGTCCTTCTCTCAGTGACATATTCTGGGGAAACCCAAACGAAGACAGTTACCATGATTGGCAGCTCATCCTCTGGCTGAAATGGCAATGAAATAGTGTGCCAAAGGAAGATGGCTCTGAACACACAAAACAGTAACCGTCCACTGGAAAAATACGTCATGAAAACAAACAAACCCACAGAATGGCAAACAATGAGAACTTAGCATAAGCCACTTCCAACTGGCGTGACATTTGGGCACAAAGCCTGTCTGGTCTGACAAGTCCAGGGGAAGCACACAGACCTCCCCAGAAGATTCCTCTGGAGAGGAAAACGTCAGAGGACCTTGGAGTCCAGGCTACAGCGAAAGCTGTGTCTTATGCCATACCTGTCCCACCATTACTTCATTAGTCTACTGCCTCCCCTGCCTGGGCTGAATCGTAGCCAGAAATCCATCGTGGCAGAAGGATACACTTGCCTCCGCAGATGCTGACCACCACAGGCTGGCTTACTTGGCTTATGTTTGGCAACATTTCTATTAGACAGTTGGGTTTGTGTGATGGCCCCTGTATGTGCATGATAAAAATACTCTCCTTATCTCTGGTCTCAGCTGTGCAGTCGCGGCCTCTTTCCACTTGGGTTTACTGGTTTCTAAAGCCCAACATACTGCATGTATGTCATGGGTTGAATTTTCTAGAAGCAGCGTTTAAGAAAAGGATTCAAATACATGAGACTCGAGCGAGTGCCCTTCAGGTAACACACATATACACACGCACGCACACATGCATCTCATTCCCAGAAGTAGCCAGTATTCAGTTTGTGTGTTTTCACATATTTTTCTGTCTTTGCCAACCATGGCACACAAAAATATGCATAGATTTCCTTTTCTTTAATAAACATGCTATATTATTTGCTTTGCTTTGATTTGTTTTCTCCCTTATCAATATAAACGATAAGAAACTATCCAGTTTGACATGAACGGAGTTAACTAATTTTAACTTATTGTGTTTTAGCTGAATGATCTTCCATCATACGTATGTATGTATTATGTACATAATATGGATGTACAATCATTATTTAAGAATTTTGTGAGCATGGATTATGTTCTCACTCTTAAGTTGGGAGTTGGGTTAATCACTGACATGTATGTGTTATGCAGATTTGGTATACATACCAATTAATACACAATTAAATAAGTTTCAACAGTGACTGGGAATAAGAAAATGAATATGCTCAAAAGTAATGAAATAAAAGAAATTAAAATGAAAAAAAGAATTCCCATATTGATAGAAGCTCGGAATGTATATGTGTGTGGTTTTTTTTTTTCCACTTTACAAACAAGGGTGCAAAGAACAATTCTGAAAAAAAAATACCCTTACATCCTGATGCTTATATTTCTGAAGATTCAGTCTCTAGAAGCAGTATTATTTGGTTGACATACGCATGCACTTTAAATTTCAGTATACACCCACAGGTTCCTTTCTGTGCTGCAATCAGTCGTCCATCATCAGTTTATGAGACTGCCCAGTTTCCAACATCCTTGCCAGGACTGGTGTCTTTCAATCCTTATAATTTGTGCCACTTTCTTGGAAAAGGAATAGCTTCTTGTTGTGGTCCTGACTTGCATCTCCTTGACTATGCCTGAAGCTGATCCCCCATCTATTGTTTTGATAATAAAAATAGTCCCCTTCAATGATAGGACCCCATGGTAATTTAGAGGGGAGGTAGAGAGGTTCTGGGCACACCCTTCACCCACCTGTCCTCAGCTGCTCCCTGGTGAAGACTGTGTCTGGTGGTCCCTGATGTGTCTGCACATCCTTTGCCGTGCCTCCTCTCGTGTCCCCAAAGGAGTTTTGGGTTTGATGGATGTGGCAATGGTGGGCGTGGCCAGAAGGTCCTGTGCTGTCTGTGACCGTGTCCCTCTGTGTCTTCACTTCCAGACACCACCCAGATGAACAACGCAGTGCCCACCTCGCCTCTGCTGCAGCAGATGGGCCACCCACACTCGTACCCCAACCTGGGCCAGATCTGCAACCCCTATGAACAGCAGCCCCCTGGCAAAGAGCTCAACAAGTATGCGTCTTTGAAGGCAGTTGGTAAGTGCCCTTCAGTTTATGCTGTCTCTCCTCTACTACTTTCTTCCTTCCAGATCTCTCTCTCTCCAACTTTTCTCTACCCCTTTTTCTATTGGTCTAAATTCTCTCTATATATATTTCTATCTCTCAAAATCGTTATCTCTCTCCATTTCTCTTCTGTCTTTTTATCTATCTATTATCTATCTATCATCTATATCTATCTATCTATCATCTATCTATCTATCTATCTATCTATCTAATCTATCATCTCTCTATTCTGGGTCTCACTACACGGGATGCAGTCTACTTAGGTCCAGCGCCCCTCAGCTGTTTCTCTGATACAGATCAAGTCCTACCTTGTGTGTGGGGGCAGGGTGGGTGGGCGAGGAGCCCATGTGGGGGCTGTCTCCTGGGGAGGAGGAGCTGTATGCTCTTTAGGTCCCAGTGACACCTCAACCCCTTTATCAGCTACCACCTGCCCTGGTGAATCCGCAGGGCACCTAGGCACAGAATTCAGGACATTCGGTGCCTGAATGCCATGCTTTTTAGGGGGTGACACTCGTCATCCACATAGTCACCTATCCCTGAGATGTCAAGGCAGCCTACCATCCGTGTCCCAGGAGGCTTCTGCTCTTCAGGATGTGAATATTTATGAGGTGGGCAGCCTGGAATTCTTGCCAAGCACAAGGCATTGCACTGGACCTTCTCTCTTTCTCACTGTAATCCAAAGAGGAAGGCGCAATTATTGTCCCCATTTTCAGATGAGGAAACAGAGACTCCAGGAAGCTCATTTAACTTGCCCCAAATCAAGCTGCCTATGGGCGTGGGTGACAGAGCTGTGCTTTGAACCCGTGCCTTTATCCCCGTGGAGCCTGCTTCTGTGACTGCCCCCCACCCCCAGCCCTGGTTTTCTTTCAGTCCACCCCCTCATTCATCCCTGCGAGAGTGTGATAGTGACCCAGGTTTCTGGACAATATACTCACAGCAGAGTTCTGTTAGATGAAAGCAGCAGCCAAGAAAAGTCAGATTCTGGGCAGGCAGGAGACTCTCAGACCATGTGCTTCTTTTATTGACAGCTTCTCATCCCCTTTTCTCCCCTCTACTGCCAAGCCCCTCCTTAGAGATGGAGTGGGAGACATTTACTGATCACTTCCGGAACGAAACATCCTAATTCCATTATGAACTCACACCAGAAACCAAAAGCACAGACGCTATCATGCATCTGTGATGCTTGTGGCAGCCAAGGTCAACCTACACACATCAGATTCGCAGAAGAGCCGTCTTGGTGACCAGCAGCAAACCAGGCGCACACTAGGAGCTCAGGAAGGGTGTGACCCGGGTGTCTGTCTTTGGGAGTTCATGTTCCCCGAGCCCCTTGGACATCCAGATGAACTCATTCAAGCAGGGTTGAGCCACATCTATAATACCAAGGACACAGTCTTTTCTAAATCCGAAGCTTCATGAGACCTTCCATACCACTCCCCCCGTGTGTGATGTCGGATTTCTATACCTACCTCCACCCTCATCTACACCCCGTGGCACAAAGTCCCCTCTTCCATATTGCATGTTTGCACAGCATCTGCACCTTAGGCATGTTCAGATCAATGCAAGTATCATGAGGAAGGGACGAGGGCTGTTGCCTAGGAGAGAACGAGCCAGGGCATCTGTGCCGATGTCACTCTGGAAGGCTTTGTACAGTATTTGGTGGCCAGCCTCCGTCTCTGAGCCTTGCATGGAGGTAATAAATAGCGTCTGCTGGTATCCTTGATGCCTCTTTGGGCACTAAAAAATGATCGGTCCAGACGTCTTTTTCGTTTTGAACTGGTCACATTACCCTAAACATCTCATTTGTTCAACTTAGGCCCAGTGTCTCGCCCCCCCCAGTCCCCCTACCCCCAGTAGCTCTTTGGGTAAATGATGGATGCGTATTTCCACAGAGTTATTTGAGCCTCTCCAACATGTGTGCAGGGCCCCCGTGCATAGCAAATGTCTGCAGTGCATACATATAGCATGTTGCAATACGAAAATCTGTTTGACACTCCTGGAGTAATGCTTCCTTCCACAAAGGGGGAACTCCTGAAATGTTTGTTGAATGAATGAATGAACTTGTCTTTGAAAAGAAACCAAGAATAGCTTAGTGGGAACGGAGCACCCCTTCACCTTCTAAAAACTCTGAATGATCTCACTTGGGAAACACTCCCCACTTCCTGGATATGGTTGATCTGCCCCTCTTCTGTTCCATCCTTCTGCTAAAAGGATGCAGGATTTAGCTGCATCCCCGAGGGTCTTGTGGATGGAGGGAGTGAATGGAGGTCCAGTAAAGGGGCCAACTGACTGACTGCCTGACCCAATGGGTTACCCAGGAGTCCAGAGTCTGCCTGCACCAATCACATGCAAATCCCATAATAAATGTTCTTTCAAGGGCTCTTTATTAAGGCATAATGTGACCGTCATGTGAATGATGGAATGCATTTCATTAATGAAATCATGGCCACTCAGGAGAGGTGTTTGAAAAATGGTTTGCTGTGGAAAACTCGACAACCTCTGATAACCAGACTCACTTTCTAAAATTTTCAATGCAGCCAATGAGGGGAGGCTTGGGCAGCATTTAGGGTTAACTGTCAAGTTTAAAAATTCCTATACATTTCTCTTAGTGGCTTTAATATCCAGAATACCAGGTGGGTTTGGGCCAGTCATAAAACTCTCTAACCCCAGTTTCTTCATGTGAAAAATAAGGAAGCTGAATTATAGAAGATTAAACAATGCCACTCACTCTAGTTATTGAAATATCTGTGGGCCATTCAATTGTCCCATTCTTTCACTTCCATCTCTGGGGAGGACAGAGTAGGTACTGTTGGTTGTTCCTTTTATTTTTATTTTATGTTATTTTAGTTTGCTTGTTGAAATCGCACTCATTCATGTTTAAAGAGAGCTCTTTTCTCTCTACAGTTCAGGAATTTGGGCATGTAACATCTGCTTATATATATAATTGTGACTACAGAGTGGTCTCTGTCCCCTAGGAGTTTACTGCCCAGTCATTGGCAAAAGATTCAGGCTCGGGAAATGTCAGAGGCTAAACCTCATTGGACTCTGTACAAGAATGAGTTATGGGACTGACTTATCATTGGTTTGATTGATTGATTGATTCATTCATTCCCCAAACATTTAATCTGGTGTCCCTTGATTGTAGGTCCCATTGAGGCATGAATCAAGTCTGTCCCATTCATCAATGTATCCCCCACATCCAGCACCCTGTAGGGAACGTAATAAGTGCTCTCAACACGTATTTGTCAGACCAGTGAATGCCATGTCAGGAGCATGAGAGGATCAGCAAGATGGCAGATGGCCTCATGGCCTCTGCAATTGGTCAGGGCTGAGTTTCAGACCTGGCTCAGATATTTATCAAGTAACTACAGAAATTACTTTACCTCATTTGGTCTCAGTTTCCCCATCTGCAAGATGGAGATAATAAAAATACACAACTCATGGTCTGTTGGACAGATTCGATGATATCATGCCCAGAAAGCGCTTAACCAGGTCTATAGTCCATCCTCAGCAAATCCTGCACACATGAAAGCTTCTAGACCAGAATTGGTCTGTTGCTCATATTTTCCCTTGAATTCCCAACATGCACCGCTACCTTGATTAACATGCAATTGCCCAGATTTCATTTGGAAGGAAATAGAGAGTTAGGTCCCTAGCCAGCACTCCATTTGGTTGGGAAAGACATGCACGAAAGTGAACTCGCTCTGGGAATCTCATAAAACAAGCCAACAGCTGATGACTTTTCTGAGCTGTCCTAAGGACCAGCCCAGAGGCAGCTCAAACCTCTCCACACTCCCGCTCTGTAGCCTGGACAACAAAGATCCATGTCCCAAGGAAATGCTACTACAATCTGTCCAAGACAGGTTCTGTTTCAACCAATTAACTCCTTACTAAGTCAGAAATGTGGGTTCCAACATGTTAGACATATTTTCCACCGAGATTGAAATCAAGAAGGCTGTCTTGTGATAGATGAAGCCGAAATGTCACCTGGAAATTCAGTTCAGCACACGAATTCTCTGGCCCAAGCCACCCAGGTGACGGGTGGTCACCATGGGAGAACCCACTTCGTGGTTTCCCAGACGTCATTGTTTACCAGACAAGAGGCGTCTATCAAGTATCGGTAAGGGTCACCTGATAGTTCAGACAGGGCTGACTCCTGCCTCCAGAACTGGAAAAAGACCACCATTTTATGTAATTCCCAGTGGGCTCTGCAAACAGAGAATTGGCCCTGCCCTCGCATTTCTGTCCCATTGCCTCCAGTCTAGTGTTTCCTCCAGGGACCTCAGTGTTTACATCCTCAGCTGCCAAAGGTTCCCAACCACATAGCCTTAGGTGCTTCAATGTCACTCTGGTTACCTGGTGAGGGAAATAAGATGTACCAGCAGACTGATACAATGCTGTGTTGCTTTTATTTTTAATTCAAAATCTTAACAGGAAAACATGTCCTCTGTTGCTATTCGACAGAAGATGAACGATTTTGCCAGAACCACGTTACATTTTCCAGTAGCACTTTTTCAAAACCACAACGAAATACACGTGGACATGGCAGACCTCCCTTCTTCACTTTCTGTAGGAGTCATGTGTGAGAAGCCTGGGGCCTCAACCACGAGCTGACCTCTGCTAGTTTATTTATTTAAGTTTGGCAGAAAAGGAGCTAGCTAGTATCACTGAGCTCCCAACAGTAGAGCTCTGATGAAGGGATTAGTCCCAGTGTTTTGCAGATGAGGAAACTGAGGCTCAGCCAATTAAGTAATTTCCCCAAAGTCACACTCTTAGTAAATGGCAGAGACAAGAATCATATTCAGGATTGCCTGACTCAGAATCGTATGTTCTTGCCCCAAAATGTTACTGTCTTCCAGAGAGCAATTTCTGGTGTCAGAAGGATATAACCAGGCCAAAAAAATATATATATTAAGGTCCATTCTCCCTTTTTTGTGGGAGAGGACTTAGTAAGGTATTAATTGTTTCTCTTTGTTTAAAGGTTGTCGGCAGGTTGTAGGTTAAAGTTTTCCCATGATGCTGAGTATAGTTGAGATATAACCTCAACTATAATGTTTAAGGTATACTATAGTCGAAGTATAATTTACATATAGTGAAATACAGAGATCACAATTTTACAATAGTGTGATTGTTGAAATATACATACACTCGGGTAACCACCATTCCAGTAAAACATTTTCATCTCCCAGGAAGTTCCCTCATGGCCCTTTCCTCTCAATGCCTTAGGCCCATCCTCTTTGAATAAAAATTTATTTTTTTCACCCAATAAATATTTATCTAATGTCCACTAGTGCCCATAAGTGCATCGTGAAACCTTAACTATTTTTTTGGTAGCCTGCATGCCATCCGATGAAGTGCCCTTATCAGCAATAGACTGATGAAGCAAAGGTTTTTACAACCTCGCCAGAGTGAAGCCCTGTCTTAGTGGGGACAGAGGTGACCATAGGGTGGTTCCTGCCTTCAAGGCAAACAGTGATGGGTTTGACTTGGGGGTGAGGTGACTTCCTTGGGGTCAGTGACTGACGCAGTCAGGCTTATGTCCACCCACACGGGAAGATAGATCTGGGGCCATATCACTATTTCCGGATATCAATGACTGGCTCAGAGGGAGCGGAAACATCAAGTCATCCTGGGTGGGTCCAGTTAATTTTAACTTCGTCACTCTTCTCCTGTCATTCCAATTTCCTCTGTTGTGAGTGAGGAGGGTGTAGAGTTCATATCCACAGGGGAAGGTGGCAATTTGAATGTCCTTTGGCAAGCCTGAGAGGCCAACTGGAAATGTTTAAATGGGGCCAGATCTGTGCTCTGCAATCATTCAGATCACAGGCTGTTACCCGCCTCTCCTTGCAGCTGGCAGCCTGTTACATCACTGGAAATGGTGCACAAATGTTGAGGGTTTGGTCTTTCCAGGTAGAACCCTATGAAAGAAAAGGGAAGCTGGTAGTGCACTCTGATTGGTCAGGCCTGCAGCCAATGGGCAGCGACGGCCGCACAGACACATGGGAAGGTTTGCCTCGCTTTGAGTCCAACCCAGTCTTACAGAGACGGCCTACCAAGGACAGGGGCAGTGCGTATAGCCATCATCATCCTTCACTTTCTGAAAAAGGTCCCCGTGGGGTTCTGCTAACAACGTGAGAGTCCCCCAGGGCTCATTCAGTATATCTGAATTCAATTTGGAAACACTGATTTATAACCAAAATTCCAGGCATGATGGGATTCTCCGATAACCAGCTTAGCTTTTAGGGGAATTTCTGGGCCTTAGGAAAAGTGACTCCATGGAGAAACTTGAATTCATTCATTCATTCAACAATATTTTTCAAACACGGGCTATGTGCTAGGGCAGTCCTTACCCCTCAGGGCCTGCCACCCAGCATGTAAAGCTGCAGTCAGCAGAGTGCATCCCAACCTTGAATTTGGAGCTAATGATGCCCCCCCCCCCACACACACACACGCTCGCTTCCCAGTAGAGGGATTGCAGCAAAACAGGATCAAAACTTATCTCTTGTCAACAGTGTTGCCATTAGCCAAAGTGGCCTCATATAACTCAGCTTTTCCTTTCTTTCTTAGAGGTTTGCAGCTTAAAGCTAGTCACTGCCAAAGAACCCTCTCTCCCTTCACATCACTGAAAACACCTAGGCCTTTTGCAGGGGACTTCTTTTGATCCCCTGCTGAATGTTGTCTTGAAACTGCTTCCAAGCCTTGCAGAAAGAGGTGTGCACATATTGCTTTCTCACACATTTGGTCCCTTGCCCTGTTCCCTGGGTCCCCCAAGGCTGCCAGCGGCATCTGGGTGTTTGCAAAACAGATCAGCATCTCTCGATTATTATTTTTTTAGGGAGTTCTGATAGTGACTGGGCAGTGGCGACGCTTAAGTCACCAAAAGGTACCGTATGGCTTTTTCTAGCCCTTTCGTCCAGATGTTGTCGGATTTGACATTAATCGGTGGTGGCACAGAGAGTCCTGGTGTCTGTGTGTGACCCAGTGCACACGTGTGTCACATTGGTGAACTTGCAAGTCCATTAAGCGTGTGTGTGTGTGTGTGTGTGTATGTGTGTGTGTATGCATGCATGCATGTACGTTTGGACCTAATGTGGTGTGTCTGTACTTGAGGGTATTGTTGAAGAACTACTGCTCCTTGCTTCCCAATAGTTTTGCCTGAAGGAAAATGTCACTCTCAGAAACCATCCCAGGTAAGGCTTCCAGGAAATGTTGCTTTTTCTCAGAAAACTGTACAGGCAAAATGGCAAAACACAAGGTATATTAATACAGGGGCCAAAAAACAAACAAAAACAACTTATGAGGAAGAGAGAAACTGTCAGATTATTGGCCCAGGGTCTTGGGAATGATTAGGCTTTTGGGGAACAGAATGCTATTTTTAGCTTCCTGAGGTTACATCAAAAGTTAAGGAGCTGGGGGCCGGCCGAGTGGCATGGTGGTTAAGAGCTGGCTTGGGACGCCAGTGGCCCCGGCTCGGATGAGGGCCGGTGACACTGCCCTCTAAAAAAAAAGTTAAGGAGCTGGTCGCCTTGAGTCTGGGTGACCCAGCTGAGTGACTGGACCAGGAGTAGCTATGACTTGTTACCTCCCTACTGTGTGCCAGACAGTGACGGGCCTTCTGCCTCATGTTATTTAAATGTCTGATGACCCAGTGGTGTAGGCATTGTCATTCCCTATTAGAGATGAGGACATGGGAGTGTCCAGGCGAGGATGTCTCGCTTGTCTAGTCACAGAGCTGCTGAGTGGCAGGGCTGCAATTTGAATCCATGTCTGTCTGACTCTAATTCCTTGTGTCACTTCCCACTGGAGTGTGACGGGGACAGCTCTTTTCAGAATAAACCAAAAACTCTGTTCTCCTCTTTCTCCACTCTTGGTGCTTTGTTGGATTGTTGGTGGGGGAATGTAGCTGACCCGAGGAGGTGAAGGTCAAACTCTTCAGTGACCTTGAACTGGGGCACATTAGAAGACATTGCAGGGCTCTACGCAGGATGCTAGCATGACCATGTCTGCATTTTCAAGGAATAGTTCTGGTTTCTAAGTGGAGACTGGACTAGGGGAGAGTGGACTGGCACTGGTGACACCCATGGGAGTCTCTTGCTGTCATCCAGGTGGCTGGTGACCTGAACTGGCATGGGGAGAGGATGGAGAAAAGAAAACGGAGCAGAGGGCCATTAGACACTGCACAGCATATGAGTGAGAGATGGGAGCAGTGCGCCCAGCATTGCTCTCACATTTGAGCACCTTAAGCCTGTGGCAGCATCCCCTGGAGGGGTGCTAAAACCCAGATTCCTGGGCCCCCACAACAGAGGTTCTGATCATGGGCCTCGGGTGGGTGGCCCGATGGGCTATCGCTAACAGATCCCGAGATGGTACTGATGCTGCCTGCCTGGGAAAACAAAACTGTTCGATATGGTCTCCAGTTATCTTTCTCAGGGTTCTGAAGAGGGAATTTGACCTGAGCTCTTGAGGGGGGCAGAAAGGGGGCCACACTGTATTCTCATATGGGGGGAGAGCTTTAGGTCCACAGGTCTAATGAGGATCCCTGGACTACACAGTTGTTGCTGTGAAAGAGGCAGATTTTTGGGTCTTGCTTTAGATAATAACTGTTCACATGTCAACGTCCATTTTTAGAAATGCAAACAATTTGGAACATGACAGACCTACTAATTTGAGGCATAAACTTTTTTTTCCTCCCCGGTGAAAAACAAAGCCATTATGATTCCCGTGACAGCGTTCGAAGGCAGTCAGCATCCGTGTCCTTCACCAGCCTCGTGTTGTCTGATGCATTTAGAGACTATTTCAGGCCAGGTCAGAAGCAAGGGCTTGGAAGCTGCGTTTCTATCCAAATGGGGCTGATTTCGCCTGTCCTGCGAAATGTACCTTTATTTATCCTGCCTTGTCTGGGCAAGAGAAAGAGTGTCCCAGAGCCAAGCCAAGTTCCCCAGGGGTCACTGATTCTCCCCTACTATTCTCCACTCCACTCTGAGCCTCACTGAGGCATGGCAGTCAGGTTGGGGGTTTGCACGGCCCCCACCTCCCACCGTCTGCGTCCTTCTTGAAAGGGAAACATAAGCAGGGTGTGATGGGCTTAGCCTCACACACACCAGAGTTCCAATCATGGCCCCATCATTTGGGATTCTTTTTTTTTCTTCTTCTTTTCTTTTTTTTTTTTTTTTTGAGGGCAGTGTCACTGGCCCTCATATGTGGGACCGAACCGGGGCCGCTGGCTTCCCAAGCCAGCGCTTAACCACCGCACCACTTGGCCGGCCCTCATTTGGGATTCTTATTACCTTCAGCAAATCACCCAACCACTCTGAGCCTCTATTTTTTGATCTACAAAATGGAGACGACGCTGATCACCTACCTCCTAGGTGGTTGTAAGAATGAGATGAGATACCGCGTACAACACATGTCACAGTGCTTGGCAGGCACTGTGATAAAGTGATAAATACAGGAAGACTATTACTGGTATTATTACTGTTATTAGCAGGTGAGCAAATGAAAGGCTCTGAAAAAAAGCTCGTGGTAACGAAAACTGCCAAGCTCTGTATAAGCCGTCATTTTCCAAGTGCTTTTGACATCCGATCTCTTTTTCAGGAAAACCGGTTAATATCTTAACATCCGGTCACACAAATGTTGCTGGGAACCCACTTTGGGAATATAGGGCATGAATGGAGAAGTAGGCAGAGGGGTGGGTGTCACCTGGGAGGGATGGGTAAAGAGGGGGTGGCTGTGAAGGAGGAAAGACAAGGTCCCTGAAGGTACAACCGTCTTGCTTTTACCCACACTGACTGTAAGTCACTTTGGAGGGGGGCGGTTATCAAGCCAGGACAGGAAATGGCAAACAGATCATCCCTCTGAGAGTCACTGTTCACTCCTTGAGGTTTCCCGTGCATGTTGCCCCCTAGTGGTCCCTCCACGAAAATCACCCCTCTCCAGTCCAGTGGACTCTCCTAATCACAATGAATCTTTGAACCTGACCTGTCCGTTCGTCCAGTGCTACCCTGGAACACTGAACCCGGGGCACACGGCCAGCTTAGTGCTGTAACTTCATCACTCCGGCTCTGATTAGAATCGGGCTGTGCGCTCTTGCGCAAGCCACTCATGTGCTCGCAGCATCCATTCCCTACCATTTCTAACACCGAGGCAGTGAGAATATCCACCCGTCACCGGGTTTGGAGGAGTCATTTTATGACACAAGGCAAGTAATACGCTTCAATGAAGGCATGAAGAAAACACGCTTCACTCAGCCTTCCTTCTGGCTTTTACAGATGAGGGACTGGAGTCCCCCTGAGATAAATGATGGTGTTCAAAGGTGCACAGGACAATTACATCACACCCAGGACCAGGACGCGGACCCAGCCTTCAAAGAATAGCTTAAAGACTTGACCAAAAGTTAGGGGGGTTGCCTCTTACAGCTGTAAATCTTAGGCCCACCCCTTCCTAAGAAGCTGGCACCTCTGGATGTGGGGCCCCCACTTTTTTTCTTTTTCAGTCAATTTTTAGATGCACTTCTGGGTAATTCTATGCACACTAAAGTTTGGACCTTTTTCTAGGACCCAATCCTAGACGCAAACACAGTTTGCCCAAGAACACCAGTTTTCACATGCCAGCATTCCTCCCAACATGGGTATTTTTGTTGTTTGTTGAAATAAAACTGTTTTCTTAATTGGGGTTTAAGCTGGGGGCACAGCCAGAAGATAAGAACTTGGGAGGTGGGACAGTCTTAGATTTGGTGTCCTGCTCTGCCACTTACTTATCAGCTGTGGCAGAGTAATTTGGCAGCCAAATTACTCATTATCTCTGGGCCTCAGTTCTTATCTGTCACGTGGAAAAATGATATTGCCTTTGTCACCTATCTTTAAGAGGGGCGAAAAGAGGAAATGTTAGGGAAATGGCTAAAACACAGTGTAGCATGTAGTAGGTACTCAGTAAATCCTAGGTTTTCCTTTTCTCTAAGGAAATGAGTATAGCTCAGTGATAATATTCATCCAAGAGATCTATAGAAGGCACAAGGCAATAGAAAAGGTGTGATTTGGGGTACAGTTGGCATACACAGATCTTGGAGAAGAACCCACCGAAAAGCAGCCTTCAAATGTTACTTCATGCAATTCAAGCTTTTGCAATTTTCTGATTTGGGTTATTGGTTTGTTGGTGAGCAGTAGGGCACAGAGCAGGTAAAGGACAGGGAGGTGATTTTTTTTTAAAGAATAAAAATCAGGGCCAGCCAAGTGGCTCAGTTGACTGAAAGCGTGAGCACTGAGCAACAGGGTCGCCAGTTCAATTCCCACATGGGCCAGTGATGCTGCACCCAAGCTGAGTTGCCAACAGATGGCAGGATGGCTCAGCTGGTGAGAGCGCATGCTCCTAACAACAAGGTTGCCAGTTCGACTCCCGCATGGGATGATGGGCTGTGCCCACCCACAACTAAGATTGAACACAGCACCTTGAGTTGAGCAGCTGCGAGCTACTGACGGGCAGCTGGATGGTAACTGGACTTGGAGCTGAGCTAGCTGCACCCTTCACAACCAAGACTGAAGGACAACAACTTGGCTGCTCCCCTCCCCCAATTCCCCAACACTGTTCTCCTTCCCCAGTTCCCCAATAAAATCTTTTTTAAAAAAGAATAAAAGTAGGGTTGGCCAAGTAGCGCATTGGTTAAGAACTGGTTTGGGATGCCAGCGGCCCCGGTTCGGATCCCACATATGAGGGCCAGTGACACTGCCCTCTGCAGCTAACAACAGCTCCACCCAGAGCTGGGCTGCTGTGAGTCCCGGGGACGGCATAGCTGCAGCGCCTGCTGCAGTGGGCTGCCATAGGCTACAGTGAGTGGCCGGCAGCCAGCGTGAGCAGCCAGCAGCCGGTGTGAGCTGCTAAGAGCCGCAGTGAGCGACCATCCAGAGGCCGGTGACGGATCTGCCTCACCCGGGGAAGAGCGCGATGACGATACCAACATGGGCCAGTGAAGCAAATTCCTCCGCAACTAGACTGAGGAACAAAAAGACAGCAACTTGTCTGTTCCCCTTCCCCAATTCCCCAATGCTGTCCCCCTCCCCCAGTTCCCCAATAAAAATCTTTTAAAAAAAGGAATAAAAGTAAAAATAAAATTTTAAAAATAAAAAAATAAAAAAAAAAACCCCACCAGCTCTTGAGTTCGGCCTCTTTAGAAAAGCATGCAGCACAATCCTATCTCTGTAAGTAAGATCCCAGGCTTTGCCCTGATTGGCTTGTCACGTGCCCACCTCTGAACAAACTGTTGTGCTGAGGGCAATTGGATGGGTTGTTTGTAGTCACTGGGGCATATGGGTGGGGGTAGGGGGATGGAAGGGTATGTCATCCACATGGGTTAAGAATAGGGGAGAGGTTGATCCCATCCTGAAAACTAGGGCTCCTCCTAGAAGCAGGGCAAGTGACTGATTGGTATTTGTATCAGTTATCTATTGCCATCATAATGCTGTGTAACAAATGACCTCTAATCTCATGGTTTATAAGTTATGTAGCTCGTCATTTACTGAGATCAGGAGTCTGTGTGCTGGTGATTCATGGTGATATGGAAGGTTCTTGTCGTCTCCACTGAGCCTGCCCATGTGTCTGGGAGTTGGCTGGATGTTGGCTGATCTAGACTGGTTTTAGCTGGAATGGCTGGGTTGACTTGATGCTGCCCCAGGTGTCTTTCATCTTCAGAGAGGGTAGCCCAGATATATTCTCATGATGATGGCAGAGGCGCAGGAGAACCCTCAAACCAGCAAGCATTTTTTTCAAACTTCTCTTTGTGTTGTGTGTGTACATTCCTTAGTCACATGGATGAACTCAGAATCCAGCAGTGGGGAAACCTGATCCTCCTCTCTGGCGGTGAGTTTTAAAGTCATGTGAAAAGAGTTTGGATACAGGGAAGGGTGAAGAACTGAGGTCCTTCAGGCATTAATCTCACATAGGGTCCCAGATCTTATAATTATCTTCTTTGAGATGGTCCTTTGCTTCAGCAAGTTGGAAGGAGGTACGTAGGACTGAGGATAGTTAACCTTCATTTGCTTCATTAACAAACAAAACAACCCACCAGTTGCATAAAATTTCCCCAGCTGGGAAATTGCTCAGAAGACAAGGCACACAGTGAATTTCTGAAAAGAAATATCTCCATTTCTGGAGCAGCAATGCAGGATGCATGCAAGGGCAGTGAAGAAGTTTCCATCCAGGGCCCTTCTGAGCGGAGGGCTGTATGGTCAGCCATGGCTGGAGCAGGAGATCATCCACTTCTGTCCAACAACCTTCCAGAAAGTGGTGACTGCATAGCAGGACTGCCTAAGGGCAGAGACAGAGGGCCTGAGGTTTCAGAAGCCTGTCACAAGCAAGACATTGACATGAGGCTCCCTGTAGCCACAACAGGTGGGCTCATGGTACATCCTGGACAGCTTAGATGCAAAGTTCCAGCCAGGTGCAAAGCTCTAGAAGCCTGTTCAGCAAAGGCAGTGATACCTCCTGTTGGGAGCCCTCAAGGTTAAGACCAAAAAATGGCAAGGCTCCTGGCCTCCCCTTACCACTTGTCTCTCTTAGAGAGACATGGCCTCAGGAAAGGGATGGGCCTCCACAGGAAGAACTCGGAGCCCTGAGTTTCGTTAGAACCTGGTTCAAGTGTGATTTTCCCTACTTGTGTCTCTGCAGCAAGGCCCGGGATCAGGTGAAACAGGGCTAATTTGCCATAATTTCCCATCTACTCCCAGGACCTCTCTTGCCTGTGAAGCTAGGCTTTTTTCCTGCCTTTCTTGTTTCTGCCTGCTGAGACAGCCTCAGGAACCTGCACAGCTTTATAGCACATATTTCAAAAGAAGAGAAAAATAACTGTATATTTTTTTTACAACATAAATCGTTCCCCCTTTTTCTTTTTAATTCAGCTTGTGAAGGAGGAAAAACAAGTAGAGACCCAGAAAATACTCTGCTATAAGTTAAAAGTAAATACTGCCCAATTGTACCAAAAGGCCCCACAATACAGTTGCTTTAAAGAGAGAAATCTATTTCTCTCTCATGTAGTATCTCCAAGGGTCCAGGTTGATGGGGCAGCTCTGCTCCAAGTTGTCACTCCAAGTTGACCCAGTTTCCTTCAACATTATTGCCCTACCTCCCTCTACCATATTATCCTCTTCTGCATTGTTGTAGGTGCTTGTTGGCATAGCCTATGGGAAGGAGAGACAGAGGACACCCAGGGCAACCAGTTTTCCTTAAAGCAAGTCAAGTCAAGTGAATATTGGATGTGTTACTTTTGCTAACATTCCATTGGTGAATGATTAGCCATGTAGCCAAATTTAGCTTCCAAGAAGGCTGGGGAAATGTAGTTTAGAGCCAAGTGGTTGTGTGTCCAAGACAAAAGGCAGAAGAGATCTGGGAGACAGGTGGCAGTCTTTTACAATATTTCCTCAAGTCAGGGTATACATTTAAGGAGTCCTACTAAGCACCGTGCATAATGTTTGTGCCTTTACATGCCTTGTCTCAATTATTTCACTTCATCCTGCGAAGCAGATCTTATTATCCTCATTTGATATTCTTTTTGTTTTCTGATAATGACAGCAGTAGCAACTACCATCTATTGAATACCTACTATGAGGCAAGGATGTTGATACTTTATATAAGGTACTTAATGTGATTTTCTTCAATACCCTCAGCCCCTTGCCAAATAGACATTGTTATTGTCAATTTACTCAGGAAAGCTTAGAGAACTAAGGTAACTTGCTCAAGGTCTCCAGCATATAAGTATAAGAGTTGGGATTTGAACTCAGATCCATCTGCTCTCAAAGTTCATGATCTTTCTACCATATTGGAAAGAAGATTTTAGAGTCACAAAATCAAGTATACATTCTCCAAGCTGTTGTGTACCTTATAAAGCAGAATCCTTCAAGTTCTCGGCCTCTCTGATGCCTCTTCATCTCACAACATTCCCAGATCTTACTGCTGAAGTCTTGCCCTTGAAGACTCCTCTATAACTGTGAAGAGCCCAAGGTAGGATTCGAAACCAAAATTTTGGCTTTGTCACCATCGAAAGTGACTGCTACTCTCTGAGGGGTGGGCGTCGGGGAGGGATAGTGGAAGCCCAAGGAAAATGAAATATTGGTTAATATCTCAAAATATGATCCTGTTCCATTGTCATGGAGGGAATCAGTATGACATAGCGTGATGAGTCCAGGCAACCACATCTACCTCATTGGCTCAGGGTAGGGAGGGGGGCGCTAACTAAATGAGATAATATGTGAGGTCTGACAATTAGGTTCACAAACTTGTTGCAACGATGTTGCTAACCTTTTTTGTTATCAGAGGGATTATTCATTATGAGTTTGTAACAACTGGATAAACAGTTAACCAAGTTTACTATTTGGAAGCACTGAAAAATCTGCTTGAAAAAGTTAAATGACCTGAACTTTTCACCTACAATTCATGGCTCTTGCATCACAACAATGCACCAGCTCATACCGCCCTGTCTGTGAGGGAGTTTTTAGCCAGGAAACAAACCACTGTATTGGAACACCCTCCCTACTCTCCTGATCTGGCCCTCAATGACTTCTTTCTTTACCTGAAGATAAAGGAAATACTGAAAGGAAAACATTTTGATGACATTCAGGACATCAAGGGTAATGCAATGACAGCTCTGATGGCCATTCCAGAAAAAGAGTTCCAAAATTGTTTTGAAGGGTGGACTAGGCGCTGGCGTCGGTGCATAGCTTCCCAAGGGGAGTATTTTGAAGGTGACCGTAGTGATATTTAGCAACGAGGTAGGCGGCACTTTTTCTAGGATTAGTCCATGAACTTAATTGTCCGACCTCATATATAGCGTCTTGGAGAGTGCCTGGCCTGGAGCAAAGATGAAGAAACCTGTCTCCTCTTGGTTCTGTGAGAAGTGTATAGCTCTTTATCCAACTCAGCTCTGTCTTGGGAGGCCACCTTTCGGTAGGTGCCAATGCCAGTGCACCTCACAGGATGCCAAGACTTGTAACGCAGTAGCCACCTGAGTGTTGAAAGAAGCCCGGCAGGGAGTTTCATGCCACCTCTGACTCCCTTCTCCTGCCCTGCCTTAGGGAAGAAAAGGATAAACATATTTCACTGTGTGGGTCTCCATTAAAATTTTGGTTGTGCCATTCTGACGTTTCTTCTTGAAAGATATGGCATTCACATGGCTATCCCAATCCTTGATGTTTTGAGAGGTAGGGCCAAGAAAAGTGTGTAGCTGTGACGTTTCTTCTTGAAAGATATGGCATTCACATGGCTATCCCAATCCTTGATGTTTTGAGAGGTAGGGCCAAGAAAAGTGTGTAGCTGCATAACTGTCAGTCTGTCCTCCACTTTCTTTCGTTTTGGAGGACTATTTTCCTGCCGATAGGCCCTTGTTAAGGGAATGAGGCTATTTTCTGTAAGGCAGGGGAGTGGTTAAATAAATGGTGAGTGTTGTAGCCACACATTCATAAATTCTAGGATACCTGGAGTTCAGCCAGGTATCCTGGGTTCGAATCCTAGCTCCGTCACTTGGACAAGGTGCCAAAGATCTCTAGCCTCAGTTTATAAAATGAGACCAATAATAGCATCTACCTCATTAGGATACTGAGAGGATTGAAAAGGGGGTAGCAAGTGTAAATTCCCTAGCCGAGTGTCCAGACCAGAGAGCGCATTTGCTAAAGGGGAGCTTTTACTCAGTGTGGTCCTGGGAGAGTGGCGAGGGAAGTTAGGTCAACACTCAAAGCTGCCGCTATACCCAGGCAGTCAGCCTGTTTAACCAACCCCTGCCTCCTTTACTCAACTCCATTCTTCCTCCCCTGAGTTAGGACTGCTAACAAATATTCATGCCTCTGCAAGTTTCCAGCCTTGTTCTCCTGCCCCAGAAAGATTGGAACTTAACCCAGCCTTCAGTCCTTGTATCTCTGTAAAGCACAGGCCCCTCGGATGTCTGTGACATGGACTATGTATTAGTCACGGTTCTCCAGAAAAACCAAACCCAAAGATTATCCAGTTGACCCTTGGACAACATGGGAGTTAGGGATGCTGACCTCCTGTGCAGTCCAAAATCTGCATTTAAATGCAGTCACCTATCCACAGACGCGGATTCCCAACTGTGGAGTTGACTCTTGAAAAACGTGGGTTTGATCTATGCGAGTCAATTGAAAAAACTCCATATATAAGTGGACCAGTGCAATTCAAACCCATGTTGTTCAAGAGTCAACTGCATATATACATATATATATATATATATATATATATATATATATATATATATAATTACTCATATATATTCATGTATATCATACATGAATAATAGGAGGCATATGATATTGGTTGAACAGTTTCCCATAATAAATCTCCTTTTATGTATATATGTAAAATGTAAATACAGATATATCCTATGTGAATATTCATATATATGAGTAATAGGAAGTAAATATATACATGGAGATTTATCATGAGGAGTTGGTTCATGCGATTATGGAGGCTGAGAAAGTCCTAAGATCTATTGTCTGCAAGCTAGAAACCCAGAAAAACTAGGGGTGTAACTCCAGGCTGAGTCTGAAAGCCTGAGAATCAGAGGAGCTAATGTCCTAATTCCCACTCCAAGAGCGGGAGAAGACCGGTGTCCCAGCTCAAGCAGGCAAGCAGGAAGGACATGTGTCGTCCTTCCTCTGCTTCCTCAAGGGGTTAGATGATGTCCCCCCACACACACTGGGGTCGGGGAGGGGCAATCTACTTTACTGAGTTCACCAATTCAAATGCTATTAATAATCTCATCCAGAAACACCTTCACAGACACGCCCAGAAATAATGTTTCATCTGGACAACCATGGACCAGTCAAGTGGCCACATATAATCAGCTAACACAGTCTAGGTGATCGGAAGACATCCTGCCCATTTCTATTGTAGAGAATGTTATCGGAATTGAAATATCTCTGTTGCTTTCCTTCCTTCATCAAATGCATATTATTGTATCCCTACTATGTGCCAGGCCCTGGGCTATGTGTTGGGGATACAATAGTGAGCAGGGCAGATTCAATCTCTACCCTAATGGGAGCTTATATTCTAGTCAAAGGAGACAGTCAGTACACAAGTAACGAAGAAAGAGAGTTTCATGTAATGATACAGGCTAAGAACATACTAAAATAGAGGTGATGAGAGCAACAGGGTTAAGGGGTACTCTGTTTTGATTGGGTCCTCAGGAGGGAGCTTTCTGAGGAAATGACCTTTGATTGGAAAACCAAAGGACAAACAGATTCCAGATATGTGACCAAAAGAAGAGCATTTGACAGAGAGAAGGGCAGGGACAAGGTCCAATGGCTCTGAGATGAAAAAGCTTGGCATGCCCAGGAGTGGAAAGGAATCCTGTGTGAACTACATTGAATAGTGTCCCTTCATTCCCGCCTCCACCCCCAATCCGTATCCACTTGCCGGCTCAGAATATGACCACACTCGGATAGAGGGTCTTTGCAGATGGCATGGAGTTACAATGAGGTCACAATGGATGAACGTGGGCCCTAATCCAATGACTGGCGTCCATATAAGAAGAGGGAAATTTGGATACATAGACACACCCACAGAGGACGGCCATGTGAGGTCAGAGGGAGAGGCTGGGACCATGCAGCCGCAAGGCACAGAAGCTCCCGGAGCTGGAAGAGGCGAGGAGGCGTCCTCCCCTAGAGCCCTCAGGAGGGCGACTCTGCCGACACTTTGATTTTAAGCTTCTGGCCTCCAGAACTGTGACAGAATCAATTTCTGTTGTTTTCAGCTGCTCAGTTTATGGTCAATTGTTATGGCAGCCCTAGGAAACGAATCCACTCTGTAATGGGTTCATCGTAAGTGTGGAAGAGATAAAAATGGACAAATAGCCAGAGGCCAGGTCATACAGACCTTGGGGGCCATTGCAAATAATTTGGATTTTATTAGCAAGTGTGATGGGAAGATGAATCACTCCATTTCTACATATGCTTGGACCGAAGACAGGGACAAATGAGAAAGGATGAAAGATTTGCTTTACTTACTAGGTGAAATCCATCACCTGAGTCCCAAGAACATCACCAGGTGAGCTCCTTAAGATATCTTTGGCCCAAAGAAAGGAGGCAGGTGGGAAGCCACCTGCCGAGCCCCTCAGATGTGCAGCTTGTTTGGAAAGCTGGTTATTACCTTGACTCTCTCCATTTCCAGGGAAGCAAGACTCCATTCCCTCTCTCAACTGCACAAGTGTCTGTGGCTAATTAAGAGAGAGACAGATGGAGGGAGGTACAGTTTAATTTTACAGCCCTGATACCTTCAAGGCAATTAGGCTCACTGGAAGGAAAGCACCTTTTTCATTCTTTCTTCCTCTTTTTAAATGAAGAAAAATCAAACTGGAGAGGACCACTGTTATTGAAAGTCTCACACATCTGTTTCCTGGTCGGCTTGTCAGCCATCTGCCCACGAGGTACCCAAGCTGATTAGGTTAATGCATTTATTAATGGGGCATTCAAGGCTGTTCAATGAAACTGTTCTTTCTTTCACAAGGAACTTTTTAATATACTTTCTTCCCTCTACCATACAGATATCCTCTCAGTTTCTTGATGCCACCACACCCCTTCCCATTTGAGAGATTTTGCAAATGCTGTTCTCTATCAGTTACCTGCTCCTGCAGAACAAACTACCCCAAAGCTGAGTGGCTTCCCATCGCAGCCAGTTATGGGGCTCCTGATTCGGGATCGGGTGGGCAGCTCTTGTGGTTTGTGCTAGATTGGTTGGTCTTGGCCAGGCTTACTCAGCATCTGGCATCAGCTGGTAGGTCAGCTGATAGCTATAGGGTCTCGCATGGCCTCACTCAACATGGGAAGATGGCCTGGGGTATCTCGTCCTTCAGGAGGCTAACCCGGGCTTCCTTCTTCACATGGACGCAGGGTTCCAAGAGCCTGAGAGCAGAAGCTGTACAACTTCTACAAGGCCAGGTTCAGGACTCACGTCACATCACTTCTGCTATAGTCCACTGCTCAAAGCCAGTCACAAGGTCAGGCGAGGTTTAGAGGGCAGGGAAATAGACTCCACCTGTTAGTGGAAGGAACTGCAAACCATCACGGCCATTTTTGCTACACACCACGTGTTCCCTCCCTTGAGAAGCTCAAGAACACACCCTCAAGAATGCCTTCCCTAGTCGGCTCTTCATCTCAAGCAGATCAAGGGCCCTTCTCATGTCATTTCATGGGGCAAACTAAGCCCTTAACACACATAGTGGGTAGAGGGAAGTGAAGAGAGGAGGGAGGAAGGCGGAGACGGATGGTTGGTTTGGATGGATGCCCTGTTTGTGCTTAGCAGGTTGCCTGGCACAGAATGGGTGCTCGATAAATGTCTGTTGGATTTAATCCAGTTCTTTCATAAGCCAGGAGACAACATACACGCATTGAATAGTTACTGTACTCCAGAAGTGTGCTATGTGCCTTATATGTCTCACATAATGTATTCCTCACACTAAACCTGAGGAATATTGTCCCCACCTAAGAAACCGAGTTGTAAGAGGTTAAGTGCCAATCAGGTGTGTCTGATTCCAGAGCCCACAGCTTTTCTCATCGACTCCACTCTTGCCCCATATACTAAACACTTCGTATAATATATTTGGGGAGTACCCAATGCCAGGTTCAGCAAGAGACCAATTCAGAGCTGAGTGTAGAGAAGGATATAGATTTTCCATGTGGGGCTCCATGAGTTCTCTTCACAGGGGCTTCTCCCCACACCTGCACTGATATGGCAAGAGTTGAAAGCTGCTAGGGTTGATTTTATGTGGAACTTTTTGAGAAGACATCCCCTGTCCCTGCCTTTGGGACATCAACCTCACAATCTCTTAGCTTGTCAGAAACACGAACGCTTGAATGCATCCCTTGCTTTGATCAAGGATCTGGAAAGGATTGTGGGAACAAATGATTCTGGATCATGCCTGGGAACATAACAAGGACACATGAGACTTTCAATAACAGACTACTGGGGGGAATGGGGGAAAGATACATCTACTCCAACTATTGCCCTGATATTCTCTCTGCCTTTGTGGTATTTTGCTCCTACATTCATTCACTGAATATTTCATGAGTACCTAATGTCTGCCAGGAACTAGGCTGGACATTGCTTATGCAGTGATGAGCAAAAATCAGATCTGTTTGCTCTCTTGGAAGTCTAGTGGGAGAGACAGGCAATAATGAATGAGCTGCATCAACAAGTGTGAACTGGCAGGCGTGATCCGTGTCATGGACAAAAGCCTATCGGGGTGGGATCTGACCTCATCAGATGTGGGAGGCAGGTGGAGATAACAGGGGCCAGATGGGAGGTCACTTTCCTTTAGGTCTTGACAAAAGGCTATGTGCCCACACTGTGCTAGATGCCAGGGCTCTGCCTGTTGTCCTCAGCTCTGGCTGTACATTAACAACTGGGGGCCAGGAGCAGGCACTTTAAAAAAAAATCTGTGTCTGAGCCGGCCCCTCAGAGATTCCGATGAAATTGTTTGCAGAAAGGACCTAGGAATCGGAATGCCTTCAAAGCTCCCCCATGGTTTCATGTATGGCTAGGGTGAGAGCCACTGAGTCACACAGATGCAAAGATAAGGTCCCCTGCTCTAGTGGGAGAATATTGATGTGAACAAGGAAAATTATAAAGCAGCATGATCAGTGCGATGAGAGAGAGAGGGAGGGAGGGTTCCTGAGGGAGCCCGAGGGAATCAAGAGGTGACACCTAACTCAGTGTTGAAAGATGAATCACAGAGGGTCCAGTGTAAATGAAGAAGTGCTGGGACCCCTCAGCTCCAACATCTGGCTCTCAGACCAGCTCAGAGATCTCATTACAATTACTAAGAAGACTGGATATTATACTCAACCATATTTATACTTCTATGTCATTCGTGGGATTATTTGGTCACTATCTGTCCCTCCCTAGGCAAATGTCCACCTTACGAGGACCTGGGCCATGTCTGTTTCTGATTCTCCCTTACATATTTCCATTGCCCTGCACAAGCCCTGTGCCAACTTGTGGATGACTAAATGGCTGAGCAAATTGCTTGAAGAGGTCTTGGTCGATGAGTGACACGGCCAGTCGTGCATTTGAGAAACATGCCTTCCGCTGCAGTGTAGGGAAGGGCCTGGCGGAGGTGAAATGGGGGAGGGCATAACACTCAAAGTGGGGAGCAGAAACGGAATAGGTCAGGGAGGCGTTTGCCCACTAAGGCAGAAGGGCTTGGTGACAGCAGCAGTGCTGGGGAACGAGCGGAGGCTGAAGTCAACAGCTCTCCCATGCTTGTGTCTTGAGTGACTAATGAGCTGGTTCCCATGTGAGAGGGAAGACAGAGCCTGAAGAAGACCAGATCCGAGGAATGCTGAGGGCTTCAGGCTCGGCCACCTCCAGTGGGAGCTGCCACTGCATCTGTCCTGGACAGAACTGGACCCATGGATTTGGAAGCCCAAGGCGGATTTCAGAGAATGTTTCGGTGGAAGCTTCATGGTGATGGGAACCTAGCACTTTCTTCTGGGAAGCCCAAAGATGGAGTTCTAACAGCAACGTGGATCTAACTCCTGCCACGTTAAGCAGTGCATGGTCCAGGGGGATACACGTCAGCAGCAGGTCCCAGGGTCCTTCTGGTGTTGACATTCCCGATCTTCAGGCAGCTCTGGAGTCTATGGAAAAGGGAACTGGCCCTTGAAAGAGTGTCTCCTCCAGGGTTATTTACATGAGCAGGAAGAGAAACCTAACTTAAACTGTCCTAAGCCTGGAAAGTGAACATGTATGTGGTTTCTGGGGGTGTTATGTTAAGGGGTCTGAGCAGAGGCCACGCATGCCAAGAGACAGTGCTATGATCAATGGGTGACGTCTGCCATGGACCCAGAGGTATTTTTGCCGACTCAGTCCTGAAACCAAAGCTTTCCCCCGATGGCCTTTCAAAAGCACAGGATACTGTCTAATGGACTTAGCTTCCACCCTGGCTCGGCCACTAGCTGTGGGTAACCTTAGCTAAATCGATTCATGGGCCTGAGCTTGACAGTTTCCTAATCTGTCAAGTGGGGTTAAAATCAGGGTTCTTGAAACGAAGAAGGAGACATGACACTGCGATGGTCTCCGTGAATTTACATAAATTCACACGTGTGACAGTGTGGGACGTTGTTGTAAGTGTGGATGAAACAGCAACAAAGATTTCTGGTCACCGGAGACACATTAATTCAGAGGCGTACTGATAAGAATTTAATTTTAAAAGTGTAGAGGATCTTTAAAAAATTTGCAAGAGAAAAAAAAAGTAAAGGTCTTGTAAAATTATCAAATAAATAGGGAAAGAGAAAGAGAGAGAAAGAGAGGTGAAAGAGAGAGGCAAAAAAGAAAAAGAAAGAAAAGGGAGAAAGAGAAAAGGAGAAAGGAAGAAAGAGAAAAAAAGAAAGGAAAAAAAGAAGAAGGAAAGCAGTGTTTTAGACGGGTGAAATGGAGTGGAAATTGATATCCCTCTTTTGTAGCTTAGTTCAATAGGTACCAACGGCCTTAATCACGTTTGTCCCCTTTGGCATAGTAA
This sequence comes from Aselliscus stoliczkanus, assembly GCA_033961575.1. Classification (NCBI taxonomy): domain Eukaryota; kingdom Metazoa; phylum Chordata; class Mammalia; order Chiroptera; family Hipposideridae; genus Aselliscus; species Aselliscus stoliczkanus. Next base: position 7,047,190 of record CM066741.1, on the reverse strand, counting down.
TTTCACTTCAGGTAATTCACTTCAGGGCTGGATGGTGACTAGTTCAGGCTCTGTGGTCCTGGCAGGCTCTGTCGCAGGCACCCCAGTCTGCACTGCGGCACAAAAGCAGCCGGAGACACAGGTGAATAAGTGGGAGTGGGTGTGTTCCAGGAAAACTTCATTAATACAGAGACAGGAGGCAGCTGGTGGGGTCCTTGGGCAACACTCTACCATCCCCGGATGGAGATTAAGGAAATAGTTTCAGAATTTGTCTAAATTCGAGATGCTCGCTACACAGAGGGCGTTCGTCTAGAAGATTTTCATCTTGGCTTTATTGATGTTAGCAAACTATTGGCGCAACTTGAATGGTTATCAGCGGGAGGCATAAGCTTGACAGCTCCATTCAATGAAATATTACGTAGGCATTAAAATATTGTTGATGAATAGTTTATGCCAACAGGAAACGATGCGTGATAGATCGGTGCATAAGACATCGGTTATTTATAACGATAATTATGATAACGCTGGTGGCTAATATCTACGCATGTTACCGACGGCCCATCGCGTAACCCTCCGGACAACCCAATGAAATAGACTTTTGTATTGTAATTGCTTGCCTTATGCAGAGGCTGATACTAATAAACGTTAAGTAATTGAGTCAAAGCCACGCTGCTTGTAGGTGGCCGAGTCAGGATTTGAACACGGGTCTGCTTTCTGCTGAAAACAAACCAAGGCACTCATAAAAATCGCTAGTTAAACTCTGTGTACTGAGAAGACCAGGAGAAAAGACACTCAAGGGCTGATATGGGCCCTCTTGAGTGGTGGGAATAGATGTGAATGCTTCTCAGCATGTTCAGTAGTTTCGCTAATGAGGCTGCATCGATTTTAATAATGAAGACACAACAGCTGCATTTTGCAAGGAAGCCAAGAATGGCCGCGTGCTGGGTGTGCCTGTGGTGGTGGTGGTGGTGGGGTGTCTGGAGATTCTGTTGGGGCTGCCCTCACCTCACCCCCACCCCCCAGCCCCCCGTCCTGCTCTTGTTTGTGAAAGGGACATGGCCCTGTCCTTTCGTCTGTTGCAGGTGGAGTTCCCATTTCTAGTGTGTGTCTCGTTTGGACTGTTGGCCCTCTCTGATGCCGCTCTCGGGTTCACTTGCCAATCCCTAACTGTCTTTCTCTCTCCTCTCTCCCTCTCTCTCCTCTGCCTCCTTCCCTTCTCCGTCCATCTGTCCCCACTGTCCAGCCGACAAGGTAAATGATGACTTCTACACCAAACGCCGGCACCTGGCCGAGCTGGCCGCCAAGGGGAGCCTACCCCTGCACCCCGTAAGAGCGGAGGAAGAGCCGCGGGCCCTCAGCCCCGAGCACGGCCCCGCCAAGCAGAACGCACAGAAGGCGCGCACCAACAAGATGCCCCCACACCCTCTGGCCTACAATTCCACCGCCAACTTCAAGGGCTGGGACCCCAATGAGCAATCTCTTCGGCGGCAGGCTTACAGCAACAAAGGCAAGCTCGGCACGGCCGAGTCAGGCTCCAGCGACCCCTTGGGGACTCGCACCCAGCACTACCCGCCCCCACAGCCATACTTCATCACCAACAGCAAAACAGAAGTGACTGTCTGAGCTTTTGCTTCAGAGCATCCTGGAGACCACACTCAACTGAGAGGCAAAAAAACAACAACAACCCAGCCTGCCCCCTCCCTGGCCCACCTCATAGCCACCCACACACTCACCCTCCATCCCCACCAACCAGAAACCTGCTGGTGACATGGAATCACGTGTTTCCCAGGTCATGCCTAACCTGTGCTGGTGGGCAGCTGAGCAGGATCGAGGCACGGACGTCCAGCAATACAGCTAAGGGAAACTGAGGCACGCTTTTTCGACTTCAGGCCCAAGGTGGCCGGCTCACATGCCCAAACTGTAGGGCTAAGTTTTCTCTTCCTCCGAACTTGAAACTGACAAAAAAAAAAGAAAATCCATGATGAAAAATAACAGTAGCACAATTTAGAGAAATTGTCCATTTGAGCACATTATATCACTTACCACGTGCTGTCTGTTTCTGGGTGAGTGAGCCCGGCTGGGAGGGGGCAGAGAATGAGGGGGGCACTGGAGAAGAGTGTGCTTGAGAAGAGGCGTCACTTGGGGGGAAGCTGTGCACATGATAAGCCTTTTCTAAGCCCGAGATGTGGTGACATGGACACACGATTTTGACGAGTGTGAGACAGTAACTGGACCCCAACCGTTCTATTTACAGTCCTTTTCATATCAGCAATGTTGGAAGCAAAAAAAACAACACACACTCAAACTCTGAACAAAATATATGACCCTGAACCCACCGACAGTGATCGGGAAGGAAGAACACTTTAAAACACCCCTAAGGATTGTGAACATGGAAATGGGGGGGCGGGGGGAATAGGCTTTTATGGCGGGGAGAGGGTCTGGAAAGTATTAACTTTAAAAAAAAAATGACATATAAGCCCTCTACAAAAGAGATGAGAACAGCCAATTAACTGTTGTCCAAAATTTTCAAGGCTTAGAAATATCAACAATGACATTAAAAAAAAAATCACTGATGAAAGGTCTACAAGAGGTGAGAAGGGGACCCGAACCTCCGATGTGTGGTGCGCCCCCTTGCCCCCGACACAAGACACAGACATGGAAACCAGCCCTCTACTAACTGTTGGTCCCTGACTCCGTTCCTTTCAGCCCGTTGCCGCCGCCGCTGAACTTCAACTGCTTTGGACTGAAAAATGTCATAGCGTGGGTGGTGCCTTCAATGTGTTACTGTTTAATGACAGTCTTGTTTCCCAAGTGCAACCTGTGTTCTCTTAGCCCCCCTCCGTCCTGTTTTTCTGCAGTAGTAGATGTTTCCATCTTCCCACTGTTGGTGAGCCCACCCCATCACACCCTCTGAGGGGCTGCTGCAGTGTCGGGGGGACTTAAAGACCGAGACGTCCCTAGCCCCCACCCTGTCAAAAATCCATGCGTTCTGCCGTTTTCTAGCTCCCCAAACCTGTCAGGCATTTCTGCGTCCCACAATGCCCACCAGCCCTCCAAACCACCCCCCCAGCGTGTTCGTCTCCCATCCAGAACTTTCTGAGCATGTTTTCAGGTTGGTTCTCGTAGCCAGCAGCCCTTGGGTGTCCCGACAAAGGCAATTTTCACACTAGCTCTCTTTGTTTAGTGGAAGCCCAAAGAAGGTTGCAGAGAGAGATGAGATTTTCATTTTCATTTAAAGTGAGATATTTTCAGCCAGTCCCTAAAGGTCTTAGCTAATTAACAGGAACCTTTGAGAGGCCCCCTCACTGTTTTGGTTTCAGAAGCTACATCTGGTCCATGGAGACGCAGAACATTTACTGGGGGGCCTCACCCATCTCTCCACTCTGACATCATGGAGTGCATTCTCCTTTTCACTCCCACCTGACCTAGGGACACTGACCATGCACCTTATCTCTCTGGAAACATGGGGCATTGGGGCTAGATCAAGGCTTTTCAAGCTTTTTGAAATAGCAGAACCTCTGCCCATTTTTTAAAAAAATGACATTGTACACAGAGCCCTTTATAGAAGATCCCCTTTGATAACGAGGCTCTGTGCTGGACGCAGCAGGGATGGGAGGTTCAGTGTCAACTTTCTCAGTCTCCCCCCTGACACCCCAGCGCACCCCAGGGTGGAGTCAACGCTGCTGGCCTTGAAACTGATTCATTTTTTTAACACATTTAACTTTTAAAAGGAAAACTTTCTGCTGTCATCATAAATAGAAAACCAGTATCAGTCACCCTAAGTAAAAAATAAGTATAAAAATAGGTACAAAGAAGTAACTGTTAAGTTCTAGCCACACACTATTGTCTGTGGAAAGCTCTGAACCTACAATCTGGCTTTTGTGTTACCTCCTTTCCTTGCTTCCTCTCTCCCTCCCTTGGTTTTCTTTATCAAAAAGAGATCAGCAGATGTTAGAGTTGTCAAAGATATACCAGCATCTAATGGAGATTTCCTCCTTCAAGTAACCAGATGGACTGACAAAAATGCAAAGGGAGCTATGTTGTGTGTGACTCAGTGTTAACTAGTGCTATTTTCACGTACTTCTCAGTCATTTTGTGTATGCTAGTGGTACACAGCCCACGTACTTCAGGAAATACAGGGCTGGCTCACTTCTGAGGTTCCCTCCAGCTCAAAAGGTCTGTAATCCTGGTCTCCCATTTGGCCCACATTTGCTCCTTGCCCCCCTTTCACCTTTATCCCAACCCTGATCAAGGACCTTTCTTGGTCTCTGAATCTGCAGGATTTTATTTATTTTCCATGTTCCTTCTCTTCTGGAGATAATGTCATCTAGTGAGGGGATCTGCAGCTATAATTTTGGCAGGAAAGTTGTGGCGTGGTCAAAAGGATGTAGCAGTGATGGCAGCCCCAGAAGGATGGTACTTCTCAGCCTCGTTACCTCCCAGTTGGCTTTACAAGCCTGGAGAAGTATGGCCAGGGAAGTTTATTCTTTGGCTCCCTTGAGGGAGAGTGGACAGACCTCGTGATGCTGAAAGAGTATCATGAAGGATGACGTAGAGAACTGTGACTGCCGTGTATCAGCAAGGATCCAGTAGCCAAAGTGGAGGGACAAAGAAGAGAGAAACCAGAGCGAAGCAGAGGGACTGACTCGCCCTTGCCTCTCCATACCCTGTCACTAATCTCAAATAGCCTTTAGCTATCCCTGGCCTCCAACCCAGTGGGTCCAGTCTGACTGCCCTTTGCCCTCCCAGAGTGTCTCAGCCTCCATCTGCCTTGGGCTCTGCCTGGCCTCCCCATCTAACTCCCCCAGTTTTTTTTTGTGCAAATGGAGCATATTTTATGTGCGAATATTTTAGTATCCGTATGTTCTGCAAGTAAACCTGTGTTAATACTTGTCAACAACTGCAGAGTTTATGAAACCAATAACACTTCCTACAATGAAGAAAAAACAAAACATTTGTTTGTTTTCTAAGAATGTTTATTTGTAAACATATGTATTCACTATATTAATATGAATTTCTTACCTGGCAATAAAACTGATTATATGTGATGCTGTTTGGGGTTGCCATGTATCTTTCCAGGGTCCCATATCCTCATCTGAGTTTTCACCAGGACACACTGATATCAGCATAGGGAGCTAAATCTTTAATACTCAGAATACATGGGAAATCTTTATAGTAAAGCAAAGTTTTAGTGACTAGCAACTTACACAAATTTTCCAGATTTTTCGCTCAAAGACTTTCTCATAAGAGTCTGTGTCATGTCTCTTAGTTTACTTCCTGCCTTAAAAATATATTCCATTGCTAGATCTTATCATAACTAAATTTATCCTTAATGGTCCAGAATCTTGCTAAGATTTGCACTTTTTTCCCCCTACCAGTGCCCAGGGTTGTACAGGAGACATGTATTGAAAGGATGAGAGATTGGATTCTTCCCCTACTTATTAAATTTTATTTCCTGCCTGGCTTCTGTTAGCATTAAATTTGAAACTTTCAGGTAGAAACCTGCCTTAATATGATTCCCTCGAAAGGGGCTCTGAGATAACGATTTGAACGCAAGTAGTTTATTGAGGAGTGAAGGGAAGGCTGGTGGGGGGGCGGGTAGGAGGTGAGACAGCAAAAGGAAAGTATACCTTAGTATGCCAGCTACCATTATGAGTGACATGAGTTTGGGAGAGGGTGTAGAATGGACACAGCATTGTCCAACCCAAGTGGACATGGAGCTGGGGTATCTATACACCAGATCCCATCACACATCACTTGAGCATTGATTTCAGGGAATGCCAATATCAGACATTCCCAGGCTGTCATGTGCTAGCGCAGAGTGATTTCCATGACATGAGAGAAAACCTCAGACACAGAGATGCACCTACCAGTAACCGGAAGTCCGCCATTGTGTACGGAAGTCCTGGAGACCCAAGGGACGGGTCAGGAACTCATGGGCTCATCAAAGCCGGACGTCTTGGGTCTCCTGGGAATGAAGCTTCCACTTATTCAATGTCAAGCAAACGGGACAGTGGACCACACCCTGTAGCTCAGAGAGGTGAAATGACTCATTCAGGATCATATGTCCAGTGGGTGGCAGGGCTGGGATTCAAACCCAGGCTTGTATGATTCTAAAGCCAACCCTATCACAACGACCCATTTCATTCTTGTACGATCAATTCCTGTGCTTCCTTCCTTTGGGGTTAATAGTTGGGAACTGTAAATGTAAATGAAAATTGTTCCAAGGAGATGCAGTTAAGTCCAGGGAAAGACATACAGCTGTGGATCAGGTAATATCCACTGGTCAGTATCCACTCCGACCAACTGTCACTGACCTGGGGGCACCCAACCGGCTGGATGCTGCCTCAGTTGATATTTCTGTCCTTCAAGTCTGTTCTTCAACAAAACAGACATGGTCTTCTGAATGCGTTAGGGTCTGTGAGGTGGAAAGAAAGCAGGTCCAGAAGCAGTATCTGGGGCAAGCAGACAGGACACTAGGAATTTTAACTCAGTGTCCCTTAATTTTATATGACCTTGGGATAGAAGTCAGGGGACCCATGTCTGAATTCAAGTGGGCATAACGGTAACACCTATCAAAGGGTAGTCATGAGAAGGATATAAGCAATCGCAGAAAGTTCCGAGAACAGTTCCCAGACACTATTATTATATTTTCCAGATTTTAAAACCTCACTCAGAAATCATCTGCAGAAGGGATGAGAAGAAACATCAAGCTTCTTGGCTTTGTGAACTTGGTATGTAAACCGAGGCGTATGTGAACTTGGTATGGTGCCTTTTCTTCCAATTCTTTGGCTGTTGGTGCTATTGCAAGCCTGTCAGAGAGATTATTTTACTGTGGACTCTATTAGGATAGTGGCGATGAGTTTTAAAGATGGGCAAGAAAATACGTTCTAGCTCAAGGAATGTGGTTTGTTTGATAGAAGGAATTTTTCAGATCTAGGGGTCTATAGGGGATAAAAATCATAATGAAGGAGATCTGTGGTAATAAAATAGGTTGTGAATTCCTGCCTTCAGAATGTTTATTAGGTGTCTGTTGCTGCCTAACTATGTGACTGCTCCAAAACTTAGCAGCTTCAAGAACACACATTTGTTATCAAGGGTTGGGAGTGTGGCAGAGCTGGATCTCTCAGGGGCCACAATCAACTACGGTTGCAGTCTCATCAGAAACCTCAGGTGAGATGACTTGCATGTAGGCTCACTTGTGGGGCTGTTGGCAGGACTCATCCCCTCAAAGGCTGCTGACTGGAGGGCTTGGTTCCTACATGGCTCCCAGCAAGTTTATGCTCAGTTCCTGACCATGCAGACAGCTCCAGTATGGCAGCTTGCTCCATCTAAGACAGCAAGAGAGAGTGTCCGCTACCCAGACAGAAGTCACACCACCACATTCTATTGGTTAGAAGCAAGGTGCTCCCAGGGAAAGGATGACATAAGGCCATGAAGCCTAAAAGGTAGGGGTCACTTGGGACCATCTTAGAGGCTGCCTGCCATAGGTGATAACTAAGGCCCCTCCAGTACAAAAGTCTGAGCTGCTCTGTCTTTTGTGAGTAGTGACTATCTGAGCAAAGTTATGACTCTCTATCACTTTCAGAGAGATAATTAAGTAGCCTGGGATCAAATCTTAGCACCACCACTTTCAGCTAAACAGACGATGGCCCAACAGAGACGCAGAGCTGTGGCTGCCCAGACAAGAGCTATGCTTTCCAGCCCTTCTCCCCTTGATCTGGATGGGGGTTTGTGTTGAGTTTTGTACAAGATGAGTAGCAGTGATGGGGGCCACTCTCAGAACTGCTCCATGCAAATCTCCAGCATAACCCCAACTCTCCCCCATCTGTTGGATAGAGGTCAATGCCCAGGGTAACCTGGGAACAACATGACACAGGTAGCACAGCCTTGGTCAGCCTGAGTCTTTGAATGATTTGTGACTTTCCTCGCCACCATTCCCACCACTAAATGAATTGTATGTGAATGAGAAATACTCTTATGTTGTGTTAAGCTTATCTGTTAGAAGAGCTAGAATTTCTTTAATAAATCCCACAGGTGACACATCTTGAACAGTGTCTGGCACATTGAAAACAATAGATGTTATCTGTTACCATCATCACCATCATCATCATCATCTTAACTAAATTTCTGAACTTCTGCTCTGTGCTAAGAAATGTCCAGACCTTACTTTTAATCCTCACAGCAACTCCGAAAGGCTTAGGAACTCCATTTGATAGATAAGGAAGCTGAGAATTGAATGACAAGGTCACAGAGAAGGTGCTGGAGCAGTCCCCTATGCCTGGTTTAGGCGGTTGGGTTCCATCCCCGCTAGCGTCCCTCCCAGTCCCCTGGAAGTTGTTCCATCCAGTGATGGAGGTAAACCCTCTGTAGGAGAAGTAAGACTGCGTCCTCAGCTTGGCATCTCACTGATTTTCTTGTCAAGTTCCAAATCCCAACTCGTGCTGAGTTACTCGTATATAGTTCAAGGAAGGCATTTCCCATCGAGAAATGTCACGATTGCTGGAAATAATCCTGTCACATCCTCTTGAATTTTTTCTCTTTACCAGTTCAGAGGTTTCAGTTAGATTCAAATCTTTTAATGCCTCCTTTAAAAGCATTATAAAAGGGGGCCTGAGTCCTGGGGAAGGGCAAATAGAATATATGACTAGTTGCTGGAGGGGTGGGGGGGCGGGCAATACAGCTGATCTCCCTGCTGTTCTGCCTATGTGTGGACGCCAAGTGCCTGGGACAGGAGTCAGGAAATCCCGTGTTCATTCTAACACCCTCTGGAAGTAGCTGCATGATCGGACATTGTGGTCCTTATTCCTGTGACACAGGGGCTGTGACCTTCCAGGGCTGCACTCTCTGGTCCTCTTGGCCATGAACTCAGCCTTCGAAAACTTCTGATTCCACCCGGTGATGAGGTCCTCGGTCTTGGAATGGCTCCCACTAGGCCCGCCTGTAATAACCACCATTTTTTTATTTTTAATTCCAGGATTCCAGGGTTGGTTAGCTTTAGGCTTGAGAAAGATCTCAGGGCCCTGGAAGCAGGCTCTGTTGGCTGGAACCCAGCTACCATTTTATTGTGAGGTCAAGGGCAGCTGCTGCAGCCGGAGAGGGGAACTCTGGGGACTTGTATCAAACAGTACTCAGCCTCACGCTTCAGGGTCCAGTCGCTCCAGAGGCCCTGGAATCAGCATTTTCAGAACCACACCAGGGGTTCTGATGCAGGTACTTGGTGGGGCACTGTTTGAAAACCTCTTCCAGATAACATGGCTTGATGCTGGCCCCAGCCAGCACCCTGGCCTCGTTGTGAAACGTCTCTGAGCATCTTTTCTGCTCTGCACAGTAGGGCTCTTACCCCTGCCCTGTCTTCCTGCAGGAGTTTTATCAGAGCAGGTGAAATGGCAGATGGGAAAGTCTGAGATGCCACAGAATCAGAGGATGGCCTTTGGGTGTGACGCTGTACCACCCCACGCTCCCACCTTTCTATTCTCAGAGGCAAGGGGACTTCAGACAGAATATTCCAGAGAACACTCGAACTCCTCACCCCGCCCCCTTTCCTGTATCATACACCTCTTGGGCCCCACTTCACTTCCTCTTGGCGAGTTGTTTCTCTGAGGCCATAGCAACCCGCTAAGCATGTGTACCCAGAGAGCATCTGGTCCAGGTGTGCTGTAGACCTCTGACTTTCTGCCTCAGCACCTTCCTGTCTGCCTGCATCGTGTAGGGTAACATCAGGAACCTGCCCAACCATCCTGCAGCATGTGCAGTGCTGGAGGGGGGCAGGGTGGTTAACATCCCATGGACCCAACCATGACCAACGGGAGCTAGGGACGGGTGGGCGGTGCATGTTCTCCACTTCCGCCTCTTGGGCAGACAATTCTGAGAGCATTCTTACAGCTCCTCAGAGATCCCAGTGGGCTGAAGCCCACCTACCATCAGGTTTGAAAAGCCCCCTGGGGTTGGCTTTTCCTATTCCCCTGTTTAACTCTTGCCAGCCCTCCTCCCTTTCCTTACGATATCTTCCCAAAATAAGTCTCCTGAAGCTTCTACTCAGTACCTGCATCACATAGAAAACCTCCTATGCAGTGGTTCTCTGCAGCACTTCTGCCTTTTGTCCAAACCCACCGCTCACGTCATACTCCATCCTATAAAGTACTTGAGGGTCCATCAGTTCTTGAGTTGAGGGGGAGATAGTCACCCACCTAATTATCCCTGGACAAGAGTACAGTAAAACCTTGGATGGCGAGTGACTTGGTTTGCGAGTGTTCTGCAAGATGAGCAAACATTTCTAAAACACTTTAACGTGATAAACGAGCGATGTCTTGCAACACGAGTAGTTTGTTTCCGGAACGAATTATGCTCGCAAACCAAGGCATTACTGGATTATGAAACACCCCTCTCAGGTGAAGAGGTGAGCACAGGAGAAAGGTTTTATCTAATTTCTCTTAACACTCAGATTAAGAAGACAAAAATGAGATGCCATTGAAAGTTACTTTTCACTTTTTTTTTTTTTAATCCTCCCACTTCCTGTTCTCTCTTGGGAGATTGAAAAGTGTCTTCTTGCATATTTCTCATTATCAGGACTTAATGGGAATTCTAATTAGGGCTACTGCACACTTTGGTGGTAGTTTGCAAAATGTAGCTTTGGTTTCTTGTTTGTCAGGCTGCCAGTCTTTTGCATCCTCGCCAAAGATGCCGTCTCTCTAATAATAATGCTAATAGCTATCACTTATTGAAAGTCTACTATGTGCCAGGCAATTTAAATACATTTGGCACTCGTCTTCAGGAAAATGATAGGAGTTGGGGACTATTAACCCTAATTTTAGATGAAGAAAGTCAGGCTCAGGCTGATGAAGTCATTGGCCTGACGCCAGGCAGCTAGGAATTGGCAGACCCGGGATTCAAACTCAAGTCTATTCTCTGGTCTAGAACTTTCCATGTCCAGTCTTCATAGAGGATCTTAGGGAGAGAGAAGACAACAGGATGACATGTCACTGCACCCAGAAGGGCTGTCAGTTCCAATCAGAGTGTTATGAGCTATTAGGTCTGTAGCCTCAGCATCTTGGTGTCTCTGGGAACAGCACTAAAGGTTAGGGAGTCCCAGGAGACTCTGAGACCCCCAGTTAGAAGCGCAGTAACAGCAGGCCCAAGAATAGACTGATTGCTTATTCATTATTCTTGTTATTTCTCAACTCTTCCATCCATCGTTCAGAAGGCTGTCAGCAATTACCACCATGTTCTTTCCAGAAAGGGGCCTCTTGGCCTGACTAATCATCTTGCCTGGAATTGAACAATCTCGGGGAAAATCTTCCTGATGTGACTTCAAATGCATGCTGTCTGGGGCTTCCCAGAGACTCCTCAGTGGACACCTTGAGGGCAAAGCAAGGGAACTGGACTGTAGCAAAGGGAAGAACCATCCCTTCCCGCCTTGTTAAGTGCCAATTGTCTGGTTGAGCAGGTGTGCCCAGAGGCAACATGGCCCTGTGATGGATCAGCAGGTTAATGCCGGGTAATGGACGATTAGGTGTGAGCCAGTCTTCTGCAAAATGGGGTGGGGGGGTCGGGGGGGGCTGGGTCTGATCCCCTCTCCTCTCAGCAGGGGTCTCGTTCATTTTGCTTTCTCTCTTCTTTCTCTGTCTTCCTCCACTCTTATTCTCCTAAGCATCTGCTTACTAAAACCACACACTTGTGCGCCTGACTTTACCGGGTCAAGAGCATCATTGATCCCTGCTAGAACTCCTCACCCTCTCACTGCCTTCTCACTCTCTTCCTGCCCCTCTCCTATCCTGGTAACATCTCTCTCTCCTTCCCTCCTTTCTTCCCTCCCTCCCTCCCATTCTCTTTCTGCCTGTGTTTCTTTTTTCCTTTTTACTTTAGGCACTTCTCAGCCTCTAAAACCTGCCTTCACCCAAAACACTTTCTCCCCAACTCCTGTTTCACCTCTTGCTTTCCATCTTTGGGACTCTATGTCTCTCTATGTTTTGCTGTTGCACTCTCTCTCTTTTTTATGTATATGCAAAGGATTAATTCTCCCTTGAGGTCTGTCCACATGAAGCCATCATCACCTACTTGCTTTGTCCCAAACAAGCACTACAGAAGTTCAGCAGACAGCATTAAACTCATGTCTGGCTAACTCCAAAGCTTGTGCTGTTAGAAGCTGCCTCAGTTTTCCTCTTCCGTATCCGATCTATTTCCAGTTCCTGCCAAGTTAATATTCTGCATTTTTCCCAAACGTGATATCTATCTCCCCATCCTTCCTATTAATTTATCCACTCAACATATGCATACACTATGTGAGCACCTGCTGTATGTCACTACCTATACTAGTAGGTCTGGGACAAGTGACAGAAAAGACAGAATAAGACATGATACCAGTCCGTGGAGAAAAGAGATGGATGCTATCTTCACTTCATGCCTGGGTTAATATAACAAAATTTTCTCAACCCTTTCTCCGTAATGAAATTAGAATACCTAAAAATCTTTTCAAACCCTTTCATAGGATCTCCTCCCTGTAGAATAAAGGGGTGTCACATAACCTGTCTTACCACCTCCCCACACACATCTTTTACCACTCTCTGCCTTTTCATGTTCTAGGGAAATTAGGCTGTTGGAAGCGGCCCCCAGAATCCACATGCTGTTTCCTGCCACCCGCCTGGTTCTTTCCTCCGCCCAGAATGACTTTCCTCCATCTGGTCACCTGGACTCATTCTTTAAGACGCCATCAAAGCCTTTTCCAACCCACAGTCTGGATTGGAGCTTCCATTTCATGTCCTGTAAACATCTGTTATTAAAATTATCACATAGTGTTTTATAATCTGCTTAGGAGTCTTTTTCCCTACTCAACTGGGGGCTCCTTAAGATTAATTTGTCTCTCAATTCACACTGCTTAGAATCGGGTGTAAAGTAAGGCAATTGATAAATACTTGAATGAATGAATGAATGAATGAATGAGTGAATGAGTAAATGAAAGAATGCCATTTTGACGACAGTTTGTTGCCTTTCTGAGCATTAATAATCCAGGGCTTACTAAGCACAAGGGACGATTCGTGGTTTGAAAGATTAGGCTCTGGAAACCTTTCTTTGGTGCTGGTGGTGGGGGCGTGTCTTAGACTCCTTTGAGCATCTGATGTGAGCCTTTCCCCAGAAAAATCCATACACACAGTATGTCTGATATAGTTGTGGGGGACTCATGGATTCCTGATGCCCATATATGTTGGTCTCTGTCTCCCCTGAAGTCAATATTAAGAGCACTGTCTCTAGAAATGGAGCAAAAAACACAGTGATCTGCCAGAGAAAGGTCCCTTTAGGCAGTTTTGTAGGAGTAGAGATGATTAAAACTCTCTACCTTCTCTCTTTGTTTGCCCTGTGACATTGCCTTCCCTGTTGGTGGAAGAGTTTGGCAATCAGCATGGAAAACTTCCTGCCAGTCTCCGTGTGGCTTCTTCTTTATATCCTTAGTTATAAAGCTTCTGTTCAGCTGGTCTTCAGATGGTTCTCCAGGTTGGTGTTTTTTATATTCGATAACTTTATATAGGAAGAAGCTGGTGGGTTAACGGTGTCACCTGTCCACCAAACACCACGTGCTGAGGCCACATGATCATGAATACTTTCTGTGACCTGGAATGGATGTGGGCTCATGGCCATGGCCTTCATGAGCCAGAGAGGACTCTGACAAAGAGTATTGTGAGATGGGAATTAGTGAGATTAACATTCATAGGTGGCCGATTCTTGCTGGGTCAGATATGAGCATCTCCAGGAATCAGAGCATCTTTGCCTAGCTTCTAAGTTCTGTGGCTGAGGATGACGACAGTAGATGGGATTTTGGTGGCTTGTGTAGCCACAGCTCTGTCATTTAGCTTTAATAACAACATGACAACAGCTTCAAAAGTGGCAGAGAGATAACACAGACGTTAATTAAATCAGCCAGCGCAGGTGGGCTCCCTCTACAGAGACTCAGAGAGTAGAGATAAGAGCCAGGGTTCCCTTTGAGGTTCAGACAGTGAGGAAAGCAACACCCCAACTCCCTCGATTGCCCTCTGACAATCTGGAAAAACAACAGGCTGTCACTCACCCAATGAGGAAAGCTGGTCCTGAGATGCTTGGTGCCGGAAAAGAATGGGGGTGATACTAGCTATACATTGATATGAGGCAGCTTGAGCACCACACAGGTGCTCATAGGCAGACTGGGGTGATTTTCATGCAATATCCTTAGAAGTCCACATTCCCGGTCCTGGAATCCACAGCCTTCTGGTGAATTTCAGCCTCGTTTCTCAGCTCCCTCCATCCCCACACACACCAGTCCCTTTTGGCTCTCACTGCAGTCTGTCTATATTTTAGGCATTACCACACTGTATCCCACTTTTGACCTGTTGCCTTGCCACCTGCTTGGAAGATCCGTAAAGGCAGTAACTCTATCTTATTTACCCTTTAACGTGGCCCATAGTAGGACAAATGGAGCTTCCCTATTCTGGTCCAAGTAGGAGGTTCTCAAAACCTTTTAATGTTGAATGAATGAAGGAATGAAAGAAGAGATTCCAGCCACCCCCCATGGTTTGGGCCACACCCGCATGAAGCTCGGTGATTGGGGTATATTTTATTCGCTCTGATCACCCAGTTGAGAGATGGAAAGCCAACCCTGGCTTCAGCTGCACTTACAGAAGGGGGCATGGACTCTCTCTGTTCCTTCTCAGTCAGCCTCCCTAGATGTACCTCTGCCTTTCCCCCCCACCCCCAGGCATAGCCATGGGCAACTTCTTTATTCTCCGTCTCAGTCTAGATACCAAAAAGCCTTTGTTCACTTGCCTTACAGCACAACGAACATTTCCTTGCATTCCGATTTTGTCTCATGGCTTAAACCCCATTCCCAGGGCCTTCTCTTTGTTCCCCTCATCTCAATTCAACTCCCCATTCTCATGAACACCTCTCTTAGCTATTTCCCCTCGTAAGGGGAGATGTTATAAGCTAAAGCAAGGACCTTAAACTTGGTGAGTCCCTGACCTTCTGGGATCCATAATCCCTCTGAAACTGAATCTAAAATCTTGTGTGAGGTTGTGCCGATGTCCATTTCCTGGTTTTGAGAATGTACTACGGTTATGTAAGAGGTCACCACTGGGGGAAGCTGGATCAAGGGTACCTGGGCATACTATTTCAAAAAATAATCATGAGTCTACAAATAACTCAAAGTAAAGTCTTTAAAAGTCTTGTGAAGCAGCCAAATATGTAAAAGAGAAAACAAAAATCTCATGCATGCACCTGTTTACTTGTCACGGCATAGTTTCATATTTTTCCTCCATTTCTTTGTTTGGGTTTTTTGTTTGTTTGTTTTTTTGAGGGCCAAGTGTCACTGGCCCTTATATGTGGGACTGAACCGGGGCCGCTGGCTTCCCAAGCCAGCGCTTAACCACCGCGCCACTCGGCCAGCACTTTCCTCCATTTCTTAAAGTGGAATTTGATCCACAATTTGTACACACTGATGTGACTGCTGACACAATTCATAGCCTTGGTGCCTTGGTTCCCCACCATTGTACGTGCTCTCTGTGGGTGGTTATTTGCCACACCTGTGTCTACTTCCACACTCAATGGGGGTGAGGGGAGACGAGGGATTGTTTTAACCTTGAGAATGGAGAAACCAGGGGCACAGTTCCTCTTAGTTTTCTGACCCCAGGAGGATGCACCACCTATTGGGTTATTGGAAAAGTCATGACACATTTTTGCAATGAAAAACATAGAAAAAATACGTCATGACTTTTCCGACAACCCAATAAAATACAGTAAAATCGTTTGTGCTGCAAAGGTGAATTCCATGCTAGTGTTTCTCTTCCACTTTATCATGCTCAACGGAATGTCACTTTTGTCTCTAGCCTTGAGTAGCATTTCAGAAGACCCTCCTTCAAATAGCTAAGTTTTGAGTTGCTAGAAAGCCCTGGTTTAGAATTAATAATGTAACTTGAGTGTAAAGAGTACTTCCTCTCGGTACTGGCCTCTGCAGGCCTTGAGTCCTAGAGGCTCTGGACAACTTGTAAGCAAGCTGTGGTGTTCCATAGCAGAGCCACCAGAGTCCCCAAGTCCGTTCCTCCAATGAGAAACATGACAGCTCACCGCTCCCACTGCACGTAAGAGACAACATGGCAACAGTATTGGATTCAGAAACTGGCAGAACCTGAAGACAAACGAGCTGAGTTTGAGCTTTGGCTCCACCAGTTATTAGCCACAGGGCAGTGCACAGGCCGTGTAATCTTTCCAGGCTTCAGAGAAGGGTAATATTCCCCTTGTGATAGACTCATGAGAATTGCGTAAAACAGGCACATGAAAGCACTCGGAAAACTCCAAAATAAAACTCAAATCTGAGAGATTGCCATCATCAAGAGGAAAGATGGGAAAAGAAATGGCCTGGATATGGGCCGAACCTGTGCTATATACTTTACAAATGTTATCTAAATTAAAAACACTGAGTTCCAGAATCACAGACCTAAAGCAGAGGTACGATACTCATATATCTCTACCATAGAAGGTTTTAATGTATTCCTACAAGAGGAAAAAGAATGGACATGTTGGCTTCCTAAGACCCAAGGGTATCCTATCCTATCCTATCCTATCCTATCCTATCCTATCCTATCCTATCCTATCCTATCCTATCTATTCATTTAACAAATACATACTCTTCAAACAATCACAGAACATCAAACTCCATGATACAGGCTAAGGATATGAAAACCAATGACACACTGGTCCCTTCTCACCAAGGTCGGAGAGTTTAATATGGGAGACAGAAATTACTCCTTTCTAGGGAAAGACGAAAAAGATAATCAAAGAAAAGCAAGCAGCTTTAGGAGATTTTGTTTTTAAAAGAGCAACTGCCAACATCCAGAGTGGTTTGGCCATCAATTCGCATTGGAAGCAACCGTCTAAAACATTAATTCATCTCTACATACAGGCCTGGGTGGTGAGAATTTTTGTTCTTAAGATAAAGGATCAGGAAAGAAAGATTCACTTCTGCTCACCGGATATCAGATAAGAAAGTAGGTGCATATTTTGTTTTGTTTTTGCATTGTGATGTTCAGTGGGTGCTTTTTAAGATATGTTGTTTTTATATCAAAGCCATTGCATGCACAGAGTTAGAACTATAATATCAATCAGCTTGAAAAGGAAAAGCTGAGGCCATCTTTGCCCATGTCTCCTCATTTGCCTTCTTAGATACCTTCCCAAAGGCAAGATTTTTTAATGGCCAGCTCTTTTTCCAGCAAGTTAGCTCTGTGTTTCTAAATATGCATATATTGCTATTTCTGGATTGATTTGCCGCAGACATTATTGATTCCCCTGTGTGGGAAGATAAGGATTTTGTTCACTTATATGGGGAGGGGGAGAAGTTCTTTTCCCCAATCTTGGACTGAGGTGAGGGCTTTGTTGTTCTCAGGGCCTGTACAAGCTGTTGCCACTGTGAGGCTTTGCTAGGCTACAGGGAGATGGCTTTGATGGGAGCAGTGTCGGCAGGTTCAAACACACAGGCAGCCTTCCCGCAGGCACCGGCTGTTGCTGCCTCCCAGTTGGAATTGCTTGGGGGAGGCCCAGGCCTCCGGGAATACAGGTCAGCATTACAAAAAAGAAAATAATAATAATAATAAATAAAAAAAAATCAAAAAAACTCTCAAGATGGCGAACTACTATTTGGCTGAAGTCCAAGGATAGCTCTGGGGACCCTACTGGAAGAAGAAGTGAGTAGGTGTTAGCGGGTGGAACAGAGAGAAGAAAGGAAATCTGCATAGGCCCTTTCACGGCTCAGGGGAGAAAGGTAAGAAATAGTCACTCTCAGAAACAAGACCTTAATATATGATAACAAGTCTGTGGGAAGCCGAGGGCTTATTCAGTACACACTGCTGGGACAAGCGGCAGCAATTTGGCAGAGGCGCAGGCTGTCCTCACATCAGACTTAGCGCTGAAAAGAGGAAAAAAATAAACCTTCCAGATAGAAGACAAGACCTCACATTTTAATGAAAATAAGCACCAGAAAGAACTAAAATTCAACACTTATTGAGTTGCTGAAACAGAGAGACTATGGGTAGATAAAATCACAAAATAAAAGATTAGTGTATCTAATTATATATATATATGTAAAATTGTATGTAATAGATAATTATATAAATATATAACTATATCTTTAGTTTAAACATTTTTTAAGGAAGCAAAATGGAACAATATTCTGAGCAAAGATGACAAGCCAAAGCTGAACATTCTTAACATAAAGGAGCTTATAAAATCATTATGAAAATTACTAAGATGCTGAAAGTTAAACTAGACAGGAAAATAAAAATTGCAAAGAGGCCACCAAACGGCTTTAGAAACACACCGGAAAATGTTCAACCTCACTAGTAATCAAAGAAATGCAAATTAGCATGGAGATACTATTTTCAGCTAGCAAATGTGTAACGTTTCCAAAACCCGAGACTACCCCAACTGCAGGAGGGTTGGGGGGTGGCGGGGTACAATCAATACTCTCACGCACTGCTGGAGGCCGTGTGAGCGTGTGCAGCTTTTTGGGAAGGCAATCTGGCAACACGTGTCAAGATCCTCAAAAATATCCATGCTTCTTAACAATTCTACCTTCAGGGCAGCAATCCTAAATGCAGCCAAAGCTCTCGGTATTAGAAACGTTCATTGCGGTGTTATTTACAGTGGTGAAAAGATTTACAATCCAAATGTGTAACAAGTCGGGAAATAGTTAAATAAACGATCCATCTATTGGATGAGTATAAGCCATCAGCAGTGAGTCAGGCCAGCCTGGGGTCTGTTCCTTGCTTATCTTTTCCGCATCCCAGGGAGTGCTGCTTACATGTCTACTCACGCTTCCTTCTCTGGAAAAGAGAGTGAATGGGTTCCTGCAGGGTGCTCGTGAGAACTTGGCTCGGTGTTTGGCCCATTGATGGGGGTGTCCTTGTTTCTTAGTCTTCCTTGACTCAGCGCTTGGCACTGTTCTGACTCTTGGGGTAGAGACTCCTGCAACTCAGAGGGGTTCTGGTGGCCAAAGGATTTCACTCAGAAAGCATCAGCAGAGAGGAAACAGGACACCAGGACGTGGGCCAGCAGGTGCAGCTGGGCGCGACCCTGACATAAATGCATGGGAGGGGGCGTGTCAAGGACCCCACACACCACTCTGTCCCTTTCCCGAAACTCTCCCAATTCAACTGGGGTTGAGTAGATGTTTTCATGCTAGATGCTGAGGGTGGGGCGGTGCGGTGCAGAGTTGGGGAGATACGTCTGGGATGCTGAGATGACTAAGCCATTCCTTATATTCACTGAAAAATGTTCTCTTTGAAATACTCATGCTTTGCAAGATGCTCGGCAATACACAGCATTCTCCAAGTAGAGGGGAAAGTGAAGGAAGCCTTCTGTGTAGGGCTCATGGTCTGGTCTCCACCCTCAGTGGCAGCTTGTTCGCAGGCTCAATGCCTTGCGAAATTTCCTTCCAAATGAGCGAAAACGTCTTCCTATCAAACCCAGGAACACTTCCATTAAAAAAATAAATAAAAATTAACATGCAGCCAGGATAAATAGAGATTCTTGGAGGAACCGCCATCAATGGCTTTGTGACACATTCAGCATATATTGGCTGAGTACCTACTATGTGCTTGTGACTGCTGAACCAGTCCAAACTGGCCTTGTCCTGCTTCTAACGAGATACTGAGCTGTTTTTCAGAGATAACAGAGCGAGAGGCGTGCAGTCCAACAGTTGGCCACACCATGCGCTAGTGAAAGAATTCAGCCTAGAATAACCTTTCAACATCACTCGGTCCAAATCCACTGCAGACTATATACTATGTCCCCCCTAATTCAAACATGCAGTACGTGAAGAGCCGTGATCCCCAGCGCCTGCACACTAAGCTCTCATTATGCTGAAATAACGTAACTCGATAGAATATGCATAACTTCCCAGCTTCTTCTTTTCAATGTAACCCAAAAACCATCGGCTAGCGAGACATATTGGAGCCTTGCCACCTGTGTCCCAGCCGGTCAACTTCACAATGAAAGCCTTTTCTCTGCTCAGAAGCCCGTGTCATAGTATTAGCTTCTCTGTGTGTTGGGCAGCGGTAACGTGCCCATTGGGCACATAATACCACTTGTACCTCTATGCCTATTAGAGGGGTAGCTATTGTGTCTCTGTAACAGACAGGTGTACAAGTTATACCTGGTCTCGGTCCTCAGAAGCAACGACCAAATGGTGCAAATATCCAGGTCAAGAAATAACTAACACGGAGTGAGAAGAGCTCCATGGTACTGGCCACATGCAGAGGAAAGAGGAGAGAAGATTCCAGAAGGGAAATCAAGGAAGGCTTTCAGGAGGAGGTGAACTTGAGCTGATCCCTGAGAGAGGAATGGGCGTGTGGGTGTTTGAAAGCAGAGCCGTGTGTGGGTGACGAGCACACCTCCATCCATCTAGGCCGTGTGAGTAGGGCTTTGCAGGCAGAGCCCCGGATGAAGTCTCAGCTCCGTCGATTCCCAGCTGTGTAGATTGAAAACTTACTCAATCTATTTAAGCTGCAGTTTCCTCCTGCGTAACATGAGTGATGCAGTATCTGGTGTAGGGGTCATACCCAGGAGTGAATCTTTTTCCACTTATCTGGGAATGCTCAGACTCCTGGTGGTCATAAACAGCAGACACCTCTCCTAAAAGGAAGACGTTAAGATCCTTCCTGCCCACCTGTCTGTTTTCTCTCTTCTAACACTGAGCCTCTGTTGATTGATTCCCTGTGTGATCTTGGAAAAATCCCTTCCTCTCTCTATTCCTCAGTTTCCTCATCTATAAAACAAGGGAAGCAGACTCTTTCAACTGTGATATCATGTGAGTGCTCTAGGCAGAGGAACAGTATCTGCAAAGTTCCTGGGGGTGATCGCCCAAGGCAGAATAGATGAAGAGAAAGAATAAAGAGGGGCTGGCTGCAGTGAGTCTGTAGAAGGAGGTGGGACTCCGTGACTTAGCGAGGTGCTTAATCACGTGCCCAAAGCCATATACCTTGTAAATGGAGGATCTGGGATTGGATCCCGGGTCCAGGCAACCAAAACTCATGTCTGCAATCACCATAGACCTGATGAGACTTGGCTTCTAGAAAGCCACTGCAAAGCTGACATTTGCCAAAAGATGATATAATAGCTATCGTTGCATGCAAGGGTATTGCAGTGATACCCTCAGAGGCTGACCAATGATCACCACTCTACCCGCCACAGAAAATTTAAATCCAGCCACGCTGTGAGGAAGTGTTTGCTGGGCTCTACTAAGGGCTTAAATGGAGCAACGCTCTGCCTTGCTCACCAGACTCCAATAGAATCCCACTGTTCATTTGATGAAAAATCCAGTTTGTCTTTAATTTACGCTTCCCCTGGTGGTGCAGGGCTGCAGGCTGCAGTCTGATCGAGACAAAGAGCAGGACTTTATAGCATGGGGCTGATGTGTTTCCTAAGGGCATAGGAGTCTACAGACCCAATGGGTGGGTGTAAGGATACCACTGTAGCTTTCCAGGCACCCCCACGGGGTTTGGGGAGATCTTTCATATAAGACAAAGCAGACTTAGAAACAGAACACAACATGACAAGGGGGTGGGGATAAGGGAGAAGGATGAGGGGATTAGAAGGCACAATCAGTAACCACAAGATTGCCACGGGCATACAAAAAAACAGTTGGGGGAATACAATCAATAACATTGTAAAGATCGGGTAGGGTGTCAGACGGGCACTTGTCTTATTAGGGAGACCACTTCATGGACGGTGTAGACGCCTGACCACTGCACTGTACACCTGAAGCTGAAGCTGAATAATACTGAATGTCAACTATAATTTAATATCTATATAGTCACAGGATGTGGAGTACAGCACAGGGAATAGAGTCAATGGAGTTGTAACAGCTACACACGATGTCAGAGGGGTAATAGATTGGGGGAAGGGGGTTATCACTTTGTGAGGGGTGTAAATGTCTAACTATTACATTGTTTTGTACACCTGAAACTAATAATAATAATAATAAAAAGAACAGAACAGAATGTCCCTTCCCATTGATGCTCTTTTGGGATAGTGAGGTAGGACAGGGGCAAGTGAGGGAGATTGAGCCTTGCAAGAATGTATTTACCATTCAATTGCATTTTAAAGGGAATATGAGGATCCTTGATGTGCAGAGAAGTGAGGTGCAGAGACGCCAGCCAATTGTCCTGGGAAGTTGGACAGGAACACAGGTTTTGGAGTCATGAGGAGCTGGGCTGAGGGGTTGCTCCGCAGGTAATCAGTGGTATGGCCTTGGTGGACCCACCTAGCTGAGGAGTCGGTGTCTGAGGTGAAAGGGTAATAACATGCTTACATGATGAGGTGATTGTGCAGGTGGCTGCACAGCAGTCATTGAATGTATTTTTTTCTCTGTCTTACTAATCAAGAAATACGTGCAATAAACAGGCAGTGGGGCGGGGAGGAGCAACTTGTAGGCTCTACTTAGTGCCTACTTGCCACCTTGACATCACCTGGAGTCTCCCCTGGAGGGGAAATCAGTTGGGAGCCATTGAGAGTAGCACCCCCCAGAGGGGCTTAGGCCTGAAGCTGCCCAGGATGTAGATCAAGGGGTCCCGTTCACTCGGGCAGGGGTAGTATGTAAGGCGTTTGGGTTCTGAACATTTAAGAGAAAGAATGAACTGGCTGTGCCCTCAGACCCTGAGACGGGAAATGAACGGGGCTCTGGGGTTCTGTGAGCAGCAGGGTATGTCCCAAGTCCGCCCCCAGATGAAATGCGGTGATGGGGAGTTCACATTTGGGCATCCTTGGCCAAGCTGAGTTCAGAAGGAATGAAAAGAAAATAGATAGGTGGTTGCCTGCAGGTAGGGGTAGACATAACGATTGCCTGTAAATGGGCACGAAGGATCACACACATGTGTGTACATGCGTATGTGTGTGCATACACGCATGTGTGAAAGTGTTCTCAAACTGATTTATGATGCTGGCGGCACCACTTGCTCAAGGGACTAAAAATCACTGACATGTAAAACTGAAATGGATGAATTTCCTGGTATGTAAACTAGACCTCAGTCAAGTTGTTTGGAAAAGCAGCTCAGTGAGGCAGGAAAGGAGCAATGGTGGTAGTGGACTGTTCAAAAGCCCCGGGTTGTCCCTTGAGCGTGGAATTTTGATGAGCCCCCACACACACACACACTCCCCTGACCCTCCACCACATGGGGGCTGCATGAAACTCCCCATGGGTTCTTTCTGTTCTACATGAAATCGATGGGGACACCTACGAGAGGGCCATCAGAGTTTTCGCCAATATAGTAAGTGAGGACTCTCAGGTTACTCGGGAAAATAAATGAAGCATCCCCATATTTGCACACTAAGATGGCAGGGCAGTGGGTACCAGCTCTGCGAGGATGCAGTGAGATGACGTGTGCAGGTTGAAGGCCTTGGCAGGTGGGAGATGCACAATGTCTGTCCCTTTCTCCTCCGCCTCAGGAAAAGCCGACTGTCTTCCTCCGTATGATCTAGTCCCATCCCATTGTTTTCCATCAGAACTGTCTGTGTATCTAACAGGATGTCCGTTTTCTCCACAGCCCTTACTCAGCCATGGCTATCCTGATTGACTCGTGCATACTGCCTCTCCCTCGCTCTCTTTGTTTTTATTTGGGATTTTCAACTCTCAGGAGAACCGAAGCAATTGCTTTCTCTCTCTCCTTTTTCTGAACTGGGAAAGCCGTGGGATCCGTGCAGTGAGGGTGATTTGGCTAAGCCCTCGGCTGATTACTGTCAGAACTGGTACTTTGCACAGTGTCACACTGACGTCAGCCCATCCTCAATCGTCATCAGTCTACAGAGGAATTATTAAGAACGCAGCTTCTGATGATGAGCCTTCTTGTGTCAAAACTAACAGAGCGACCTCAGCCTAGTGGTTAGATATCTCACTGGCGGAGGCACTGGGAAATCTCAGGTGTGCGTTTGAGCACATCACTTAATTCGCTAGACCTTTTCTTCCTCTGTTAAATGGGAATGCCTGTTGTATACAGCAGTTATGAAACTTCCATGAGATTATTATGCAAAGAGGGCCCAGGGCCAGCCAGAGTAGACTCTCAGTGAATTCTCAGTCTCTCCCCTAAGCTGCAGAATATTAAGAAACCACTGGACTGTCATGAATTGTCGAAGTCCATGGCTATCTCTGTCTCTGAGGGCCTGGCAGCACCAGGGTCATCAGTCAGAGCATCAGTTCTGAGTGGGTTAGAACTGAAAATCCCGATGTCAAAAGTGAATCTGGGCTCTGCCGAGGAAGTTGTTTTTGGGAACGAATCACCTGCTGTGTGTCCTTGAGACAGTTCCTGTAGTGACTTGAGAAAGATACCATGGTTTTCTCATCTAGGCAGAAGTAACATATTTGGCTAGACAAGTACCTATAACACATGCCATTAGCTTGCTTCTCATTTGAAGCCTCATAAAATCAAAGCATAAAAATGTGTTTCTGCCCGTCCGTTCCTGGACCATTCCAAAGCTGTTGGGGCCCTGATGAAAAGGGAAGATGGGCCAGTCATCATTTTGAATTGCCACTTTTATTCACTGATGCTTTTAATTTAGTATCCTTGCTTTCCCTCCCCCCATGTGAATCCATTTTGATGCTCTGGATAAATTACCAGTTGTTACACAACAAGATTTTTCTGCTTTAATGTCAGCTTTTATGGTTTGATTACTTATATATATGTGCTTAAGAAGTATACTTTATACTGCTAACATCCTCTTGGGGAAAAAAAAGTTTTCTTCCCCTTGGTAATCAGTTGAAATGCCTCAAAGAGGTTACCCACTCCTACAGCTTCGAATGCAGAGGCCTGTACATGGTTTTATTTTACATTTTAATTAATTATTCCAGCCTGTGGCAGCTGTGCAGTGGAGTGGCTGTTCAGCCCCTATGGCAGAGATACTGTGGGCATACAGACAGGAGCCAAATTCCTGCTGGCTGAGCCTGAAAGGAGGGAGGAGAAAGCTTCTGATTATGTCAAGGGGCCTGAATTCCATGACATCCAACTCTGTGTGGAATGAGGATGCTTGCAAAAAGGCATGTGCTGCCTTGAAGCTGGAAAAGCCACTTAACCAGGGCAGCCGTCTCTTTGGAGGAAACCCAGTGGGATCGAACAGGTTGCAGCGAGAGCGTGCTAATTCTCTCCAGCAGAAAGGCAGCAGTCAACGCTGGGAATTCAGTCTGTTGTCCTTTGGTCAAGCTGAAATGTCCAAGATCCACTGGAAGCCTGGCCCAGAGCGCCGGGCATTGAGTCCACTTTGAGTTAGGGCGGTGGTTATTTGAGGTAGCATGGATATCTGTCACTCAATGTGAAACGTCAGTTCCTCAAGTTTGATGACAGCGCATGCAGTCAAGCCTCTTATTGAGAAGCCGTGGGTTTGAGTTCAGCTCTAGTCTCCTACCGGTTGGGTGAGATTGGTCAACAGACAGGGACACACAACCCTCCCCTCACACCTGCGAGCATCAGGCATGATGGCATTTCTAACTGGGTAGGTGTTGAGTACACACTTCTTTTCGGATATTTTCTATGCATATCCCTACACGACTGAGATTGTGCTGCATATGCAAGTTTGTCTGATATGGAAATAAAAGTTCAAAATCGTATTCTACCAGAACTAAAGCCTTTGCTTTATTGTTCCCACAGATGATAACTCAATATAGTTTCGATTTCTTTTTACATAAACTTTTTCCTTTTCACTATCTTAGCGTTTTCTCTTTAATTTGTATGGTCGTAATGTAGGGTCACATACGTAAATTTGGTTTAGCTATATTTTAAGGATATCAGTATCTATATTCAGAAGTAATTCTAATCTGTAAGTTTTAAAAATTTTTGGAGTGTCTTTGTCCAAATTAAACATCAGCATCGTGATGGCTGCACAGAACATGCTGAGACATGCTTCCTCCTCTTCTGTCAAAAGAGTTTGGTGGGATTTTTTCCATTAATATTTGATAGAATTCACCAGTGAAACCACCTTGACTTCAAACTTTCTTTGTGGGAAAGTTTTTGATAAATTCAATTTCTTTACTAATAGTCCCTTCTTATCCTTGAATGCTTCTAGGATCTTTGGCGTTAATAACTTCCCTTTCCCCCCTGATTTTGTTCATTTGCGTTCTTTCCCTTTTTTCTTGATCAGTCTAAAAGGGTTTTATCAATTTTGTTGATATTTTTAAAGAAGCAACTTTGGGCATTATTGTCCCTTTTTTTCTTTGATCCATTTCATTGATTTCTGCGTCTTCTTATTTCCTCCCATTTTAGTTCTTCTGCTCATCTTTTTTCTACTTTCTTAAGGTGCAATATAAGGTCACTAATTTCATACCTTCCCTGCTCCAATCTCACTCTTTTTATTGGGGGGAGGGGCTTTGACTATATATATATATCAGATCATTTGATATTGTCTCACTGGATCATGGGGATGTGTTCATTTTTCTTCAGTCTTTCTTCTCTTTGTTTTTTCATTGGATCACTTCCAATTCTGTCTTACAATTCACTGACTTTTTCTTTTGCCCATCCAGTGAGTTTTTCAATTCCAGGTATTACATTTTGATTATATTTTAAATTTCCAACCTTTATCGATTCCTTCTGTTAATTTCCAATTAATTGTTGAGATTTTCTATTGATTCACTCATGAAGACATTTTCCTTTAAACATTTTCTTTACTCTTGTTCACATATTTATAATAGCTGCTTAAAACTCTTCCCTTAACTCCACATTTGGACCAGCCTGGGACTGATTTACAGGGACAACTTTATTTTTCATGACTCTGGGTCATTTTTTCCTGTTTCCCTGTATAACTAGTGTTTTCTAATTGAACACTGAATATGGAACATAACACAATATGGAGACTTTGGATTCTGTTTTTCTGAAGAGGGTTGATTCTTGTTCAACAGGCAGTTCAACTGTTGGCTAATCGGCAGGAACTCATGAGGTTTGGTTTTGTATTTTTGTGAAACTAAGGAACACAGTTTATCAAACCTCCCTCACTCAGTTGACATCAGCCTTTCAACCGTCTCCCCTGGAGATCTTAGTGGGCTTGTGTTTAGACTTTGTGAAGACAAGTCAAGGTGGGTCTTACTCCAGGGGTGTCATTATCCTGACATCGGGGTGTGCCTGTGTCTCCGCTGGATTTCAGGTGTGTTAAGAGCATGTCAACAAGGTCCCTTCACTCCAGGGTCGGAACACCAACACCCCTTGGCTCTCTTCTGCCAAGAGCTCATGACTTCTAGTGTCTCATTCCATTTTCAACCCAGAGCAGCTTCTTTCCAGTAAACTGTGGGAGGTCTCACTTTGGGTCCGTGCACTTGGAAGGAACCCCTTGCTGGACTTCCAGAAGCTTCCATCTCCTCGATGCCTTTGTTACACATTCCTTCATTTCTTTGATTCATTGATTAAACAAGCTGCTTCCTTTCAGATGTCGTGAACTCTGACCCTATGCCTCCTCAGCTTAGCAGAAATGTTGGTCTCAGACTCTAGTTATCTGTGTCACGTTGGGGAAATTGTCCCGAGGTGGAGAGCTGTGTGATCATGGAGCTCACCTAGGAGTGACCCTCCTTTCAGGTATCATAGTTTTGTGCTGCTTTCCACTATCTAAAAACCTGATGACTATATGCATTGTCTAGTTTTATAGTTGTTTACGTGGGGCGACGAGCCCAGTATTGAGTACTCTCTCACAGGGAATCAGAAAAGTTGGACATTTTGTTTTCATGTCTGGAATTCAGGTAACTTCACCAGGATGTATTTAGATGTGAGGTCTGTCTTCCTTATCACTGATTTTAAAACAGTACCTGACACACAAGTGGCTGATAAAAATGTGTTGAATCAACCATGTATCCTGGCTAATTACCTGGTCAGTCCTCTCTTCCGCTCAGCATAATTTTTTCTTTATTATTTACTTGACAATTTCCTCTCTTTCATTCCTTCTGGGACATTTACTAAGCAGATGTTTGTCCTTCTGGTTGGATCTTAACATCCCCCTCCCCCACATGAACCTTTTCACCAGTTGTGAGAAAATCTCCCAGCTTGGTACCCAGCCCAGATTTTAGTTTTCCTTTGGTATCCATTCTTTTAGGCGGAACATCCATTCTACTGAGTTTTAGCTTTTGGTTTGGTAATCATGGTTTTAAATTTTTGTCATTGAGAGTCCTGGTTGTTTCTTTCCCTTTGCAGCCTGTTCTTTCTTCTTGATGTGATAACTCCGTGAGTTCCTTGTCTTCAGTTTGTTGTGTTAACTGTTCCCTCACATGTTAATTTGCTGTTTAATATATTTTGAAGTTCTTTTTTTTCACATTGTTAGGTTTCTTCAAATGCATGGTGTCTATTGGTTGCTTTTCATGATTGATGAAATTTAAATGGAGTGATGTTGGCATCTGGAGAGGAAATCTTCAGTTAAACTGAAATGTCCTGTTCTCTTGGCAATAAATGCAGATTTAGACCATCAAGGCCTCAATGCTGGTGTTTTTATAAGAAAAGGGAGTGGAGGAGGGGATGGGAGAAGAAGTGGGCTTTCCTTAAGGAGTGTAAGTGGAGGTTTTTTCATTTTGAATATGTGTTCTCCCTGTGTTTTCTGGAAGCTGTTAGTTGTCTGAGGCACAGCCCCACTTGGCTGGTCACAGGTCAGAACCTTGGGAGCCTCAGTCAGAATTTCTGGGTAAAAGATCTACACACAAAATATTATCCTAGGGACTAACGTCAATCCAGTCACTCTGATATTCAAGGTCAGGCCTAATTGCTGTACTTCTTAATTCCTCATCCTGCTGACAACCTAGTCACACTTTTTATCCCTTCTACTCCCCCCATCATTCCTTCCATTATAATGTATAGGCAGTACTCCTCCCATGTGTCCATTGCTGCCATGGATTTTTAAAATAAGTATATACTTTTCTTCTGTCATTTTAGTCACACACATTAAACCAGAAATCTCCACTTACAATTTTATATCCTATTTACCTGCACCCAAGCATTTCCTTTGTCACTAAATGTATTCACAGCCATGTAAAATCAAATCAAAGTCAATAGCCCAGATAAAACAGGCAAACAGATCAAAGTGAGCTAATTATCTGGGTAAAATATCGCAACCAGTGTTTGTTTATTCCACAATGATTAGAAAACAATTAAATCGATATTAAGGAAAGAAGGAACATATAATTTACAAAGTCCACCTGAGAGCTTTAATGTGTGTTTATTTATCACCAGAGGACAATTGCTGACAAAACAGATCTTTATTCTAAGGACCTCTGAACAGCTGACACTGATGGATAGAATAGATTTGCAAGAAGGTAATGGAATTAGCACAGGGCACAAATAACCTTCTTGACCTTCAAGTATATAAAGCCATAAAAATACTTACTAGAGACCTTAAAAACATATTTCCCTTAAAACGGTGATGCTGTGGGTTTTGTTTGTTTGAATAAGAGCTGAGCTGAATGAATTATAGTCACTGTGCAACTGGAGTGCGGGGACGGGTTTGCCTTTTTTTTTTTTTCATTCATCCCTTTATTGACTTGCTCATTCAACAAATACCAATTTAAGTATCCACAACAGACACCAAACACTACTCCTTCATTTAAGGAACTCGCGGTCTAACAGATGAGGGAACAAATACACCCATCATGTATAATACTCTAAAGTGGTCCTACAACAAGATTAATACAATGGTCTAAGAGATCCCATAAGAATCTACTTCAATCTGGGGAAAGAGAATACTTCCCAAAGGAAGATCAATGAAGCTGAAACTGGAAGGACTTGTAGGAATTATCCAGGTGAAGAGCAATGGAAAGGATGTTTTAGATACAGAGAAAAAGTGGGCAAACACTCAGAGACATTACTGAGAAGAATATGGCCCAGGCTGTAAGGAATCCCACATGGCTGAAGTGGAGGCTGTGAGGGGCAAACAGCTAAAACTAACTCTGGAAAGATTAAGGACAACAACATGCAGGGTCTTTGGTTTGTGCAGAGGAGGCGTGATTACATTTGGCTGCAGAGTGTAAACTAGATGAAAGAGATCAGACCCGGACTCAGAGAGGCCACATAGGAGAGTCCTAGAAACCCAGCTGAGCAGGTCACGTCCACTAAGGTGGTGCCAGCAAAAAGGAAGATAAATGGAGTTCTCGGAACCACTCAGTGGTTATAACCAATAGAATTTGGTGGGTGTTTGCGCCTGGGGTGAGGGATAAGGAAACATCAATGGATGAAATGCACGTCTGTTCATGGAGGTGAAGTAGGTGGATGGGGTCAGTGATGGAGAAGGAGATCTGGGAGAAGATAATGGGTTCACTTTTGGACCTCTGAGTGCGAGACACCCGTGGAGCTACATAGTAGGTGGCAGGACATGTTCCTATGGAGCTCATGTCGAAAATCCGAGCCGAAGATTATTTCTGGGAGGCCTCAGTGACAATAATGCTTGAAAACATGGGACTAGTTAAAAATCAACCAAAAGAAGATCATAAAAGGATAAAATGTCAAAGAGATAAGAGGAAAACTAATCTAGCCAGCTAGTGTTTATTAGCCAGCTCAGGCTGCCATACAAAATACTACAGACTGAGTGGCTTAAACAATAGGCATTGATTTCTCACTGTCCTGGAATTTGGAAGTCCAAGGTTAGGATGTCAGAATGGCTGGGTTCTGGAGGGACCCACTTCCTCCTACTTCCTGGCTTTCAGATGGCCAACTTCTTGTGGGGAGAAGGGGAGAGAGAGGGGAATTGATTTGTTGATTTTATTGATTCTTTCTGGGAGTACTGAGTTTCAGAATGAATCTTCAAGTTCCAAACACCCAAATCTTGTCCTTTGATCACTGTGGGCTCCCCAAGTTTCTTTCCAGACACACGATCCAAAATTTTCCTCTTTTGCCTACGCTAGTTTGAGTTGTATTTAAGCTTCTATAATTTTTGACTAATACTGAGATGGCTGGTGTGGAGACGAAAGCAAGAATACTGTGACTGGAGGAATTGGTAAATTGTGAGAAAGAGAAAAGGATAGTCGTTTTGTAAGAGATTCATTCATTCCTTCAACAAACGTTTTCTGTTCCATGAGCTGGAGATTCAGCATCGCACACAAGTCCATGCAGAGCTGAGCGTGCCTAAATCTCTTTGATAAAAACAAAACTCTGTTGAAAATCAAAACTCAGAGCCTCTTTATGGTATGACCTCACCTTTGCTTCTACAGTATTACACTTGGAGCAATAATATTGAATTTTTATTTAACACTGTAAGGGTAAACGTAAGATAGACAAGACAGGAAGATAGATAGAACTTCTCCTTTAAATCCATCATTGGTTTTGGGGAATGAAGATGTACAGTCTTCTTTTTATTCTTCCCCTGGGTAAGCATTCACTTATGCTTTTAGCAACGATGAGCACGGAGAATGAAATGGCACCCACACCATGGTTAAGACCTAGGAGGATGGAGGCTGATACAGAAAGAGCCCGTCTTCACCAGGGAACGTGGTGTCTTGTGTTGCTGCCAATTAATTAGTGATGAGTTTGTCGTGTTGCCTGTTGCCCAGGATGATTAATCTGAGCCTGAATGCAATGAAACCATTAAGGAAAGTTCACAGCAAGATAAGCTATGAGTGACAATGTTACCCTTTAGAAGAAGGGGAGCTGACAGAATGAAATACAACCCCCTGCCACCCACTTGCTGGCTTCCAGCCTGTCATGGTGAAATCCCTGAGCTCCTGCTGTGACTAAAGAGCTGAGAAGGCATGCTTTAGAGTCACGTGGTCAGGGACAACAGAACTTAAAGGGGCCTGGGGCACTCATTTCTCCAACGTGCTCATCCCACAGAGGGGCTTAAGGTCCAGAGAAGTCATGTTACTTGCTTATAGATATGCAGCAAGCTGCTGACTGGTTGGGCTCCATCTCTGTCCTTTCACACTCAGTGTTGGCCCTCTCCTCCCGTATCACAGAGCTCGGCTCACACAGCAGCTGCCCCTTTAAAGGAGAGGTGCAAGGTTGAATGCACTTTTTTTTTTTTTTTTTTTTTTAGCTGAGCCATCCTGCCACCTGTTGGTGGCTCAACGGCAACTCAGCTCGGGCTGGCCTCGAACCGCTGTTGCTCAGAGCTCAGCTCGCACTCTTGAGCGAGCTCTTAACCAACTGAGCCACTCGGCCGGCCCTGAATGCACTTTTGAAGGCCTGGAGCCTTAGAGGCCTGGAAATCTAAGCTCCATTCCGGCCTCTGGCATCAGCTTGCTCTGTGACTTGCAGCTGCTGTGGAAAGAGAAGCTGGCTGATGATGGGGTGACTTGGTTTGTTTCCATATGGCTCCTCATTCTTCAGTAGACTGTTCTACTTTATGTGATGGACTCAGAGAAGCATTCCAAGAGAGCAAAGATGGACACTGCAAGGCTTTTTGAAACCTAGGCTCCGAAGCTTGCATAATATCACTTCCACCACTTTCTGTTGGTTAAAGAAAGTGATTGGGTCAACCCAAACTCAACGTGGAGGGGAGGGGAAGACTCCACTGATGAGAGCAGTGGCAACATTCCATGGCCAAGGATTATATGGGACATCATTTTATGTTTTTATTTTTTTAGTAATCTTTGCAAACTGCGTCCTTCGTCTCTAAAGTCTGGAAATTTTAAGTCCTCACAAGAATACCAAAATAACCCCACCAACTCCATGATTCAAATACACAATATGTTTTTTCTCTGGATCGTACTGCTTATGAAGTGCTCTCGGTTGTTTTGGTGTGGTGTAAGGGGATGGTGCCATGAGAACAAATATAAGCATGTGTATGTAGATCACGTGATTGCACATGTGCATGCATGTCAGTTTATGTTCACGTGTGTATTGCAATTGGTTGTTTGGCTGATCTGCTTTTCAGAAAAGTTGTCATATGACACAGAAGAATATGTACTATCCAACTAGAAAGCCCAAATTCAAAACAGATGCAAGGTAATTAAAAACCGAGATGAGAAGAGCAATAAATGTAGCCAGAAATGACTTTAAAAAGCATAGCATTATGTCCTTAACCACTTGAGACAGAGAAACTATAAACTTGACTCTGAGCTTCCTAGGGAGACATCGGGAGAACACAACAGATGGTTACTGAAGGGAGAGTTGGAAAAGTAGTGACTTTTCATCTCTTGGGCCCAGAGCCTCCTGTCAAGATTGCAGTCCCTCCCTTGGGTTTCATATACATTTTTCCCTCTTTTTGTAGCTTGGATGGGGTTCCCTATGATCCATTGTATTTGTGTTTTAAAATATGATCTTGGGCCTGCCGAATGGCGCGGTGGTTAAGCGCTGGCTTGGAAAGCCAGCGGCTCCAGTTTGGGTCCCACATATGAGGGCCAGTGACACTGCCCTCAAAAAAAATAAAAATAAAAATAAAGTGATCTTAAGGAAAAGCAGAGACCAAATGTGGTGCCACCATGGCCTCTGTGTTCTGTCCATGGTGCTGAACTAGGGCAAAAGCTAAAGGTGGACTAGATCCTGATTTATGAGCCTCTTGGCTGTGACTGACAAGAGACAATTACCACTTGGACTATGTATGTGTTTGTTCTGACTGCTCCTTATCAACCAGGCCATTTCTATCACACTCTTTTTCATCGCAAACAGTTGGAACCCTACAATAGAGTTGTACATTCCAGTTCATCAAGAATGGCTTGGGTTTTCTCTCTACGTTCCTAACTTTGTACCTCACCTCTTGGAATAACCCCATGTTTACATTTCCCCAATCTTTTTACTTAGACTCTGTTACCTAGCTCTGTGCTTATACCAAATCTAGCCTCAAATATTCTGAGTTCTCCCCTCCCCACAATCTTTGGAATTCTATCTCAAGTATCCAGTTGGCACCGATCTATCTTTTCCATCATGTAATTAATTCCAAGGCCAAGAGATCTATTCCTCATCCTAGAATTGGTCATCTGATCTCAGATAAGGTGGAGTCATACAGAAAGAAATCTTAACTTCAAGCCAAGACAAGAGCAGGGGCTCAAGGATTCTGAGACTATCTTGTATACTGTACCTTAAGGTGATGTCTAGAAAGTGACCTTGTTCAAAGCACTTTCTAAAAATTTTTGTCAGGGAGCAAAAGTTCTAGGGCATCTAATTGAATGAGGACTCTCTGAGCCTCCCTGCTTCTAGCGGTCATCTCGTAGAAATAATGAAAACATACTTTCCAGCTTGAACAGAAAAGCCAGTATTGATCTTTGTTCTAGAGAAAGGAAATGCTGCTCCTCATCAAACAAGGATTTTTTTTTTTAAAAAAGAACAAGACAGAGCCAAGAATACCCAGTTTTTTTTTCTCGCTCCAAATGGCTGTTTATCTTGTCAAGTCTTGGCTACTGGATTAAGTGGAAAAAATCAAAGAGGCAAACAGATTTCAAATAGCCTCCACTTATTCTGCCAGATTGAAATGAGCACCCAGCTGTGGTAGACAAATTCAGAACAACTTATTTCATAGAATTGTCCCATGGTTGTTTTGAAACAGTCTGTTTATCTGACTCCCCTACACACACACGCACACGAGATCATGTTTTTTAACTGTTTTGAACTTTCTGTGCCTTACCCCCTATGGCTAATCGACCACTAGGTCCTATTTATTCTACCATCTGCAAATGTCTTACATAATGCAGAGGGAGAATTATGCAGTGGTTCACAGCTTAGACTCAGGACCTAGATTTCCTACGTTTGAATCCACCACTCATACACTGGGTCATTTTGGCCTCAGCATTATCACCTGTGGATAAAGTAATAGTGGAGACAGTAGTAGTACCTGTCCTAAGATTGTTGAGTAAGTTTACACAATGCTCTTAGAACAGCAGTTGACATAGAACAAGCAACTGATAATTGTTATTACTGGCTTTATTTTTATTATTGAATCTGTTTGCTTATTTCTTTCCTTGTTCTTATTGTCTTCATTCAAGCCAACGCTATCTCCTACCTGGACATTACCAAGGCCTTTCCTAACTTTTCTCCCTGACTCTGTCTCCATCAGTCCATTCTTACATTGGGTAGCCGGCATAAACAGTTAAGACAAACGAACAAAAACTGGGTGATAGTGATATTGTATATATGTATGAGGATGTGGACATGACAAGAACCATGAGAAAATAAGCTCTGGGAACTGAGAAAATCCATGACTTGGGTTGGTTCCTGCTGTGTCCTGGGGGTTTGTCCAAGGTGGTGTGAAGGGTTGGGGCACCCAGCAGACAGCTGGCTTTCCAACACTGCAACCCTGGAATGTTTGATTCTTTGTGTGAGTTAGAGAGCAGCCCCATTCTCAGGGAGCTTGTGGTTACACAGCCTAACATAGGTGTATCATCACCGCATTCTAGAAAAATTTGCAATGTCCTGTTTGGTTACTGAGCGGTTCCACTGGACAGTTTATCAGCTATGCTTGGCTGTGTAACAATCCACCCCCTAACTCAATGGCTTAAAATGACAGCTTGTATTATATGTCTTATGAGTGTGGGTTTACTGTGGATTGGCAGATGTAGGTTGGTTTCAGCAAATGCCTGCTGGGTTTGCTAATGGGACCCCATTCTACACTGGCTTTCCAGGGGTCACCTGAACTGGGGGAGCCTTGCATCATGTACCACTTCTTCCCGCACTAGCCTCTGCCTGAGCTTTTCCTTCTCAAGAGTCATGGTGAAAATGTGAAACAGGTAAGGCCTAGGCCCAGAACCAACAGGTAATCACTTCTGCTACCTGCAGTGGCTCAAACCAGGTCACATGGCCAAATCAGGAGCAGGAAATAATGTTCCACTAATTATGCTTGTAAGTTCCCTGGTGCCGGGAGATTTGCAGCTGCGGGACCTCCAGGCTGTTGCCTGGGGCAGTCTTGCCCTCCTGGCTATACAAACATCCCACATTGGAAAATACTGCATCTTTATTTGAGGCCAAACTCAACTACTCAGAGGTCAGGCAGCGGATACACTGAGTTGAGTGGGGGTACGAAGCATAATTACATGAAGGGTGGTGAGCTATTGTGAAAGACGCAGGTGAGTGCTGTGAAAGCCTGGCCAGTGTTTACAGCAACATGGTAACTGTTCTAACACTTACATATGACGGGCCCTGTTCTCAAAGCATTGCTTATATTCATTTAATCCTGACAACGAGCATTGGAGGTATCTGAGATATTATTATTCATATTGTACAGATGAGAACATTGGGGTCCAGAGACGACGGGGAGCAGCTTGCCCCCCGATCATAGAAACCGGTTCCAGGGCTCATGTTCTGCAACATCACACTCTACAAACAAATCTTTTTATTTTTGAGAAAAAAGTTAGAAATGCAAACTCACATGGAATCATTCCAGTTTTGTGTCTTGACAAGCAATTTAAATAAAAACCATGTGCAGGCCAAGGAAAATATACTGATGGGCTGAATTTGGCCTCTGGTTTAAGACCATGTTGATCCCACAGGGCTCGTCTGATCAGAATTTTATCAGCCTGGACTGAGAGTCCAGCCCCTCCAGGCCTCCTACCCTCCTGGAAAAGTACCAAACTCCAACGAAGCTTCAAAAATCAACCCCCACCATCCCAGTAGTATCTTCATGAAACTGGCCGGTGCTGCTGCCGGGACGTTGGCCCAGGGTATCAGGGAGTCACTGCCTGACATTGGCCCGTCCTTCAGATGGCACTGCAAGGACTGCAACTCCAGGCAGAGATTGACCTTGGTTTGCACATCAGGCTTTGGGCCAGCGCTGAGCCTTTTCACCTTGTTGTGGGTGGGCAGGGGTTCACCTTCCTATAGGAGCCCAGGCAGATGGGAGATGTTACAGGTACCAAGCAGGTGTGATTTTACATTGTTGTCAAGAATTAGCACGTGGGGGTGGGGGGTGGGGGGTGGGGGATGGGGAGGTGAGCGTGGGGTGTGAGGGTGGAGGGCGGGGGGCAGAGTATTTAGATAAGGGAAACCCTTAAGGCAGCAAGGGGATGTGAAAACCAGTGGTGTGCCAGAGAATGTTTGAAAATGCAGAAGGAGCCCCGATTCAGAGAGGACCTGTTTCTCCTGCCTTCCCTGCAAACCTGAAAGGGGTCCCTTGGTTCCCAGGCCTTCCATAGCTCTCACCTGTTACGCTCATAATGTCAACGCCAGCTGACGTGAGCTTTCAAGAGTGATGCGAGCCAAACCTCTTATTTAATGCATTTTCCTCCACTATCAACCCCACCAAGGGGTTCGGGATAAAAGATTTATGATTTCTTATTTTGGCTCTGCAAAATTCGCCACCCTCCACCTTTGGGCTGGAACGGATGTTGGAATTTCTGATAGTGGGAAACTCAGTGGTTACATCTTCAAGTTATATTTTTTTAGCACTTTATGTAACAAGTCCTGGCAATATTTACCCATTTGTATTATCTCGAGGATTGTTATATGCTGTGCCGGCTGTTTGTGAACAGCATGCAGGAAAAAAGAAAAAACGAAAAAACAGACCCCTGCCGCTCCGTGTCTGACAACATTCTCCTCAGGCTGTGGGTGACAGGGTGACAGTGACCAATACAGCCACGAAAACAAGACACATAAACAGACTTCTAAAACACACAAATGTAGACTGATTACAATACTATTTCCTTATATATAATTCATAATTGAAATTTCAAAATCTTTTAAGAAAGCCTAGGAAAGGGTGGAGGGGCAAGCCCTTCTGAGTGCTGCCTTGAGTGCTGAGAAGTGCTTTCCCTTCTTGGAGGTTCATGAGTGGGGAGGGGCCCCCCACCCCTCCTCCTGCTGCGAGGGGGGGCAGGGGCAGGGCAGGGGGTGCCCCACACTCTTCCTCCCGCTGAAACATAGGGATGGGGGGTCTGGAGGGTTCCCCACCCTCCTCCTGTTGTGACATGGGGGTTAGTGGCCAGGAGGTATGTCGCCACTCCTCCCACCACTGTGAGTGGGGTCGGAGGCCAGGGGTATTCCCCACCACTCATCCTGCTGCGAGGGGTCCCGGGGGCCCCGTCTCCTGTAGCCCTTAGCTGTCGGCCTCATTTGGTTTTGGTCTTCGTTGAAGAAAACAGCTTCTTTGAAGCCCATGCATCCATTGTCAGATCAATACAGAGGTACATAGCCCAGATTCCTCACCCCAACGGGGACCCATTGAAAGGACCATCCCCACAGCAGTGTCCCATGTGGGCAGCTGGAGTGTCACAGCTCAACCTCTCCCTCAGCCCCTCCCCTGCTTCCACAGGTGTGGTCCCCAGAGCCCTCCCTCAGAAACACGCTGTGGGCAGCTCTCCACGCGCTGTCCTGCCCCCTGCCCCTCCCCCACGGGGACCTGGTTGTCCCCACAGCACAGCTCCAACTGGTGGCTTTGCCTACTTCTGGGTTTCAGTGAGGCAGCCTCTGGCCACGTTATGGGGTTTACTTGGAGAGTCCAAGTTAGCCTCCCAGGTTATCAACTGTTGTTTTAATGAGAATTTTTAAGTTGCAGATGTTTTCTACTGTCCGCCCCAGCCCAATTTGTCCTATAAGCTCTGTTATTTTTAGCGTGCAATTAAACAGAATGCGAGGTTTTTTTTCAGGGAGATTTATATCACTTTAGAGCTGAAATGTCTATGTCTAAAAACGGAGTTGATCAATATGTGGTCCATATTGGTAATGAAGAATCATGGGCCATGATCACAGAGGGGTAATGGAGATGATATATTTTAATAAGTTGTTAAATCAACACTAGATGCAAAAGAAACAAATTTGAAACAATCTCTATCAATAATGACAGTATTCTTGAACCACTGCTCACAGAGCCTTATGTGTGATATTTTCCCTAATAATTTGATGTTCCAGTGTTTACCGAAGGCCCAACTCCACGGAGTTCTCATCACACATGAAAGGACAAACTGAAGAAAATATTGGAAACGATCGTCTAAAAGGGAGAAATAACAGTGCACTGGATTAAAACTACGAGAGATGTTTCATTGAGAAATGTTTCCTCCAGTCATTACCAGTATTCTTGTAAAGCCAAGTGGGCTTGAAAGATTCATAATTTAAATTTAAAAGCCCTTTAAGACAGCCTATCAAACAGCTCTTCCCTAAAGAAAAAGAAAAAAAAAATCATGTCACGCATGTTTGTTGCAGACCTATCTTGGAAAATGTAAGAGCTAACAATGATTGCCTGTATTTCCTTCTGTCAGTGATAAATGTTAACAGTTTGAACTATATTCTCCCATGTACCCGTTCAGAATTACACTGAGTAAATATTAATATCCAGATTGATTTTGCACTCATGGCCTCCCCACAGGGTCAAAGATTTGAAACGCCTGTATGATGAACACACGGATGGTCAATAACATTTTCATCCATTCCCTTATGGTTAGATATGTAGGGGATTCCCAAATTGTCACTCCCATAAATGCTGCCTGAGGACTGTGCCTGCTTACTGGTCTTTGTATTTCATATTATTATACTTACTACCTTAGGCTGTTTCTACGAGTCAAAGGGAATGGGTATTTTTAAGGCACTTGATAATTTTATAGGAAATTGGTATAAATCTACATTTGGGGGGCTCTTCTGAGAGTCAGGTAATTGTTAGCCTGTTGTTGGGGCCTCCCTTTGTCCTCAGGAAAAATAAAACACAGGCTAGGGACTGCAGAGTGCCTGAGGTGGAGGGGAGATATGAAATAAGACAGTCACGGACGGTGTCCCTCCAGTGACTGTTAGGGACTACATGCTTGTGTCCCCCAAATTCACACGGTGAAACCCTCCCTGAACCGTGGTGGTATTAGGTGATGGGGCTTTTGAGAGGTGATTAGGATTAGATAATGTCATGAGCCCTCAAGAATGGGAGTGATGTTGGGCCTGCCGAGTGGCTCAGTGGGTTAAGAGCTCGCTCAAGAGTGCGAGCTGAGCTCTGAGCAACAGCAGTTTGAGGCCCAGCCCAAACTTAGCTGCCGCTGAGCTGCCAACAGGTGGCAGGATGGGTCAGCTAAAAAAAATAAATAAAAATGGGAGTGATGTTCTCTGCCCTGTGAGGGCCGGAAGTCAGCAGTCTGTGGCCTGGAAGAGGCTCTCGCCAGGACTCCGCCAAGTCGGCACCCTGAGCTCTGACTTCCAGCCTCTCGCACTGTGAGAAATACATTTCTGTTATTTATCAGCCGCCTGTTCCAGCAACCTGAATGGACTGAGATAGTAACAGACACACCTGAAGAGGGTGCCAAGAGCCATGCACGTGTCTAAGGGATGGACACCCCACTAGGATATAGCAGCTACAACATCCCCCGGCAGGACGGGGTCTGACTTAGTGAAGAAGAATAAGAAGGATGGTGTGAAAGATGGTCTGACCGCGAGCTCAAGGAAGGGGAAAGGTGAGTCCAGGTGCTTCCTCCTCCACTCTCACACCTCGGGTGCTTCTGAAGCACTGACCTTCGATGAGCCTGTCAGGATGTAGGGAAATATGCTCAGGTGATCAACCCATGCTGCTGACCCCTGCTGCTCAGCTGAAAAAAGGAGATCTTTGTTCAAATACAGAGATGCTTCCCCCTTATACAAGCTCTCAGCATCCTCCTGGTTTTTATCCTCATCTTCAGATGTCCTGGACATGGACAGACCCTACAAAGCTGGGAGGAACTGGTGATGAAGCACACACTAGAAAGAGTCTCCCTGAAAACTCGAATTTCCTATTCATGTCATTAAGTGGACTAATTATTGACATCAACTAGTGACTCAAGAATGGAACTGTGACTCACAAATGCTAAGAGATTATCTCAGGCATTGGGCTCACAGTTTTATATGGACGAGCTCATTTAAATCATTATAACGGCCTTGAGAGGTCAATGATATTATTATCCTCATTTTATGGAGGAGGAAATTGGGGATTAAAGTGAAGTAACTTATCCAGGATCACAGAGCTGGGATGTGAACGGAGCTGGGATTCAAACCCTCTTCTGAGGTGAACTCTGCCTTCCA
Organism: Aselliscus stoliczkanus; assembly: GCA_033961575.1. Classification (NCBI taxonomy): domain Eukaryota; kingdom Metazoa; phylum Chordata; class Mammalia; order Chiroptera; family Hipposideridae; genus Aselliscus; species Aselliscus stoliczkanus. Next base: position 7,006,373 of record CM066741.1, on the reverse strand, counting down.
GTTTGAGCCGTACTTTATCTGGTGAAATGCTGACATGCAGCTCTTTGAAAGTTTATTCAGTTAACTAGGCCCTGGGGAAGGAGGGTTGGAACCCCCACCCACACCCACACCCACACCCACACACGCACATCCTGGCCCCAAGCTTGCTTCTGCACCACTGGGCTCTGGTCAGAGTGGGGAATTCCCTGTGGGGATGCCTGGAGGCCAGTCCCCAGAGCCTGAAAGGAGCAGCTGCCAGGAGGGGTCCCACAAAGGGATGCTCGGAATGGCAGCCGGAGGATTTCCTGTTCCTGCAATCAAGTCCAGTGAGCTTGTCCCCCGCCCCCCTTTATCGAAACCGCAGCCTCCGACGGGTGAACGCTCCCTCCAGCACTGAATGTTGCTTTGTGCCGAAGCATGTGAAAATTCATTTGCCGGACTCCCCCCAGCCGTCACTGCTCTACAAGACTGACCACTTAGGTCACTTAACTGTAGATACTCATTCACCCTAACCACCCTGTGCAGTGGGTAGACTTTGATCTCCCTTTTCTAGAAGGTGACCTGAGGCACAGAGACGTTAGGTAATTTACTCAAGGTCACACAGCTGGTAGGGCGAAGAGCTCAGATTCACGTACAGATGGGCTGGCTCTAGAGCCCATGCTCCCGACAGTCCTGAAGACCTGCAGCTGAACAGCCCCACCCTGGACTGCTGCCTGCATCACATCACATCCCCGCCACACGCTCACGGGCACACCCCTGGATGCCTCTGCACCAGTTTCCTCGCCTGTGAAACGCAGGTGCTCCCAGGAATTATTGTGCCAGGGTGCACATGGAGCTCCAGGCAGGAGTGGGTGCCCCAAAGGGTTATGTTCCGCCTCCACTGCCATCTTGACACCCCTATTTCAGAGCAGCCCCGCTGTTTCCCTCCCCCAGGATGTAAAGCCTCACCTTGATTCAAGGAAAAGAAAGAGTGGGGGCAGAGCCCGGGAGTTGCAGGCTCTTGCCCGCTGTTCCCTCTGACAAGCCTGCTCTTCACCTTGCGCTGACTCCCTAGGCCCAGCCCTCCCCCGGACTGACTCCGTTTCTGAGTGGGATCTCGTGATCTAACAAGCTGCAAAGGGGAGCCACTCCCCTGGAACAAGGACCTGTTTCTGGAGCTTTCCTGCTAACCAGGCAGCTCCCCTCTCCTTCCCCCAAACTAGCTCACAGGTGCACCTTCCTGCGTCTCCCACACCTGTTCTGTCATTCAGTCCCATCCATCTGCAAAATGCACAGATTACTAAGGGTCTCATCTATTCACTGGGGACCAGGGCTGCTTTAGGACAGAGCTGGGCAACTATTGGGAGCCAAGCTGCAGTGGAAGAATTTAAAGACCGAGTTAATTCAACTGAGTCCTGAAAAAAATCACTCCAATGTGGCCCCAGGCAAGTCTATTTGGGATCAATAAATGTGCCTGTGTCACTGCCTCCTGTCTTTACTCTCCCACGGGCCCCCAGCCAGGGGGAAATCATTCAAAGGAACCAGGTTTCATTTGGGAGAAATGTGGGTTCTGTGAAATGCACAAAACAGGGCACTTTTCAGCTCTACACCGCCCCCTCCCTCCCCGCGGCCTGTTCCCCTGCTCCCTACTTATCCCCGGCATGTCTCTGTCCCCTGGGTCAGCTTGCTTTCTTTGTCTGCATTCACTCTGAGAGCACTCCTTGTCTCTCCCTTTTTATCTCTAACTCTCCTTTCTGTCCTTCAGAAATGCTACTGAAACAGCCAATGTGCAGAAGCAGAAGGCAGAATGGTGGTTGCTAGGGGTTGGGAGGAGAGGGAAACGGGGCAAGGTTGGTCAAAATTTACAAAGTCTCAGTTTTGCAAGTTGCGTGAGTTACAGAGATCTAATGTACAGCACAATGAATAGAGCTGGTGGTCGGTGCGGGGGAGACAGTGCAGGGAAGGGGCATGGATTTTGAAATTCAGCCAAGACTTGGGCTCAAACTCTCATTCTGCCAAGTGTATTCTCCTTGAACTTGACTTTTCTCACTGTAAAATGAGGATGCTTTCATCCACCTCGCAGGGTTATTGATAAGGCTAAAAAGATAGCTGGTGGGACGTGCCTGATGCCAGGTGGGAACTGAGCTGACGGTGGCGGCAATTTTGCCGTTGCAGGGAGGTTGGGGTGCCTGGATTGAGGAGCACGCACTGATCCGAGAGGATACTGGGCAGGTACAAAGGTTTTAGAGTGGGGTGGTATAATCTAGGTCGATTGCTTCCTTTTGCATCACACTCCAGGACCTAATTTTTGCGTCTTGTGTCATGTGAATGTGGGGAGCCGGAGAGCCTGCCATGTACCTGTGTAATCTCTCCTTTCTTCCCCACAGAACGAGGTGTGCAGGTAGGAGATGAACCTATTTTATAAGAAAGCCAAAAAGCCCATAGCTTGTATACATGTGTGAGTAAGCCCCACAGCCTGTCCCGGAATAAGTGATTTTTACTAAAACCAAACCTGACAGAGATCTGCTTCTCTTAACTCTGAAAGGTAAGGAATGATTCTAGCAGCCAGGTACCCCAGCAGGAGACAACGGGACCCCTCTGGCCTGAGTTCTTTCCAAGAGGCCCTTCGTTGCAACCACACTAATCTGCCTGCCTCTGTTCGTATCACTCGGGCATCTAACTCCACCTGCTCTGCCAGGAGTGACGTGCTTCCCTTTAGATAGCCTTGCCTCCTCCTCCAGGAAGCCTTCCCTCATGGAACAATGACCCCATGAAAACGGCAGTCACTTTTCTGTCTGAGAAGCCTAATTACTCTAAACTTAAAACATTTTAAAGCATTCGTGTTGCCTCCACCTGCAGAAAGAGAATACGAAACAGTTCCTCCGAAAGTTAAAGAATGACCACATGACCCAGCCATTACGCTCCTAGGAATACACCCCAGTGGACTGAAAACGGGTATTCAACACTTGCACACACATTCACAGCAGCGTTGTTCACAATTCCCAAAAGGTGGACACAACCCAAATGTGCATCAAAGGATGGATGAATAAACTGCACTATATCCACGCAATAGAATATTAGTCAGCCATAACAAGGAAGACAGTGCAAATACACGCTACGATATGAATAAACCTCAAAAATATTCTACAGAAACATTCAGTGAAAGAAACCAGACACAAAAAAGTCACGTAGTGGACGATCTCTAGGAAACACCCAGAATAGGTAAATGCATAGCGACCGGCTATGGATTTGGTGGTTGCCAGGAACTGGGCGGGTGGGGTAGGGAGGGAATGGGGGATAACTGCTCAATGGCACAGGGCTTCCTTTTAGTGATGAAAATGTTCTGGAGCTAGAGGCGGTGGCTCCACAACTCTGTGAGTGTCTTAAATGCCACTGAATGGTTCACTTACAAACGATTCGTTTTGCTATGTGAATTTCACTAAAATTTAAAAAAATGGGTGGGGTAAGAATGCCCCCCCCACCTCCATCCCCCACATGATTGGGTGACCATGATGAGAGAATCCTGGAAGAACTCCTAGCGCCCTCTGTGGGTTAACAATCATCACTCAGTAAACACCAGCTCCCTTCCTCGTCCCGGACTTAATTTTTCACAGACTCTAAGTAAGGATTGTATGTATCTGTGGGGTCTCTTAGCATAGCTGAGTTATCCTTAACTTTTAAAGGACCCTATCCATTGCTTAGGGGAACCAACTGGAATTTTCTTTTTAACATGGGGAATGTATAAAAGGTCCCACTCCGCAGCCTGGTTCCTGTCCATACTATTATAGTTTTGGGGGTCTTATTCTTAGCGCACTTCCAACCTCCATCTTGGGGCATCCACTCTTGTTCACCAGCGAGCTGCTATGCTTTCTTCCTTGGGGATTTTTAATTCCTAGTTTGTAGAAGGTTTGTACGAGCAGTGTTTTCTCATCCCCCACCACACAGAAGTTGCCTTTTAGATACCTTGATCTTCATGGACAAAATGATGATAATAATAACTAGGACAATATAACACCACCAAAGGGTTGCTTTTGTTCATCTTGCATTTATATTGTTTCGAGAACTCTGCTCAGAGGTGTGAGATGCATTTTGAATCCTTACCACAACCTTGGAAGTGAGTTCTATGATGAAGCCCATGGTACAGATAAGGGACTGAGACATGAGTGAGATTACGTGGGATGCCCATGGCTGAAGAACAGAGTGAGTGGATGGATGGACTGAGTTCAGGGAAGGACTGCCACTCGCTGACTGCCAGAGGGCAGACTCCTGCTTTCCAGGACAGGTGCATGGCGGGGGGACTGGAAGGTGGCTCTCAGAGATGGCAAGGTCAAGGGTCCCTAAGGCGCGAACTGTTCTGAGATTCAAGGTCAAGATACTCAACGTAGGCGAGAGCTCCTAAGGTGTCCCCAGGTGAGCCCTGCCTCCAGGTATCCAGGCCCTGTGTAAGCGCCTCACTGGGCCAACCTAGTAAATACCCGACACAAGTGATGGGATGTCTCCGCTGCGGTTAGGTTACAAAGACTGGTTTTTGTCTTGCTTTCCCTTCTCTTCCGCCCTCTCACTCTCTCCCTTGCTCTCTCTGAGGGAATCCAGCTGCTGTGTTGTAAGCTGCCCCATGGAGCTGTCCACATGGCAGCGGGGGCCTGTGAGCTGCTGACAGCCACGTGAGTGGGCCTGGAAGTGGACTGTCCCCCTGTTGGTCCTTGAGGTAAAGACAACAGCCTTGGGAGGGACCCTGAGTCAAAGAACCCAACTAAAACCACACAAGGTTCCTATTCCTCCCAAACTGTGAGATATGTGTGTGTGGTTTTAAACCACTGAATTTTGGAATCATTTTATAGAGCATTATGCCATCGTTATGGTCATATTTTCAAAACACTGCCTTGCCAGGCCCTTTTTTGAGACAGGGGTGATTGAGAGGAATGAGACACAGCCTCAACCCTCCAGAAGCTCTTGGGCCAGCAGAATGAAAAGATAATCATCCAAAATGAAAAGCTGGGAGTGTGTCCAAGGCACACAGCTGGCAGAGGGTATCTAGCATTAATGGAGAGTTCTAGGGCTTTGATGTATAAGTAGGAGTTCACTAAGAAGATGATGCAAAAAAAAATGTTTTTGAACAAATGAATAGCCTAGCATGGTAAAAGATGGGAATCAAGAACATTTAGGATACAGGAAATGGAATTCTCATAATTTGGTGACCAACATGTAGGAAATAAGGAGGAGTCATGGGTGACCAGTTTTTTTGTTTGTTTGTTTGTTTGTTTGTTTGTTTGAACAAGAGGGTGGATGTGCCATAAGCTAAGATGGAGCTCACAGGAAGAGGACTGTACGAAACAGTGTGCCTTTGGGACGATTCCAGATGTGTTCCATACTGATGTTCTGTAGCTTTCTTTGATCGCTATTTGATATCACACACATTCATACACACGGTATTAATTATCTACTGCTGTGTAACAAATTACCCCAAAGCTCAGTGATTTAAAAGAACAAACACGTATCAAGTTTCTGAAGGTCGGAGTTGTGAGAGTAGCTTAGCTGCTCAGCGTTTCTCCAAGAATTGCAATCAAGATGTTCGCCACAGCTGTAGTCATCTGCAGACTTGAATGGGGCTGGACAACCCACTTCCAAGACGGCCTGTGCACGGGCTGTTGGCTGGGGGCCTCAGTTCCTGTCCACGTGTGCCTCTCCAGAGGGGTGCTCCATGGGATAGCTGACTTCCTCCAGAGCAAAGCAATCCAAGAGCGAGAGAATGACCAGGAAGCCAGAGGGCTTTCTGGAATCCAGGCTCCTAAGTCCCACAGTGTCACTTCTGCTTTATTCTATTCATTAGAAGTGAGGAACATCCAAAAATGGGTAGATGTATCTTAAAACTAATAAACACACATACACACAAGTATGTATGTGTGCTCGTATATATGTATGTGTATATGCCAGTGCCTTGCTCATTGTAGGCATGCAGTAAATATTTATAAGAGACATAATTATAGTGTGCATACGTTTTAGCCTATTTCATTTAACATCTTACAAACACGGTTCCATGGTATGAAGAAATAAATACCTCATCGACTTCGCAGTCAGCCTGGCTTGAGTTGCAATCCCAGCTCCATCGGCGCAAACTTGAACAAGTTGTTTTAAGTACTGCAGAGCTCAGTTTTATTGTCTGCAAAGTGAGAATACTCACTCCTGTATACCGGAGTTGTTATAAGGATTAAATAATCTAATAGATGCACGGGACTTAATTCACTGCTTGGCACGCAGTAATTATTTTTTCAAATGGAATTTCTTGTAATTATCACACATTCCTGAATGCAGCGGCCTTTGGTGGGCTCTGCCTGTGTTTGCTGCTGCTGCGTTCCCCTTGGCTCATGGTTGAGGCTTTACGGAGGCAGATTTCAAGGGATGAGCTATCCCAGGGACCTCACGGGGCAGAAAGGTCTGTGCCTTCTGTTCCTGGAAAAGCACAGGATAGCTGTCTGGTTTTTTCCTTGCTGTGCTGGAGCCTAAAAGGTGTGGGGCCTGATGCTGCCCATTCTGCTGACTGACTACAGCTGTGATTAACTGGGTATCTATTCCAAGCATTACCATATATTCCCATTGATACCTGATTACAATGACTAATTAGACACACGTTCTTTCCAAAGCTGATTTGCATTATAGCTCTAATGTCATAACCCCCTAAGTCTTTATTCCCTTTGTCCATGGTCTTTGTTTCTGCTTTCTCTTTACAAGAATTGATATGTTGTTTCGACACCTTTCATAGTGCACCAAGGAACAGAAGGGGGTGGTCTGTGCCACTTAATGAAAGTGGCGGTTACACATTTTACCTTTCAAAAAAGACCATCCCTGTCATCCACCCAAAGAGTTGAGGTTTTCAGGGAAATGTAGTTGGGCTTCTTTCCATGGTTAGGTGAGGATGATTAAGAGTCTTGCTAGCGGGCCAGCTGAGTGGCGCGGTGGTGAAGCGCTGGCCTGGGAAGCCAGCATCCCCGGTTCGGTCCCACATGTGAGGGCCAGTGACACTGCCCTCAAAAAATAAAAAATAAAAAAAGAGCCTTGCTAGCAATTAAAGTTGAATTTCACAGTAAATAAAATGAACTTGCGTTCAAGAAGTTCCCTGAGTTTATTCTGGATGCTTGTGTCACATGCTTGTGTCACAGGAGAGGGGAGAACTGTTCTGTCCTTGCCTCGTGCCACATCAACTGCTCATGCTTCGTCTGCTCTTCCATGACATTCAAAGTGCATCTGGGATGCTCAGATCCTCTCAGAAAAAAATTATTATTTTAAGGCACCACATGAATAATAGGGCAGTGAACAAAGGGAATAAAATGTTCCGGGACTTTCTAACCCATAAGCGGCACACTGTATGAACTGTTCTATTATACTCATCAAAGTAGTCTCTGTTCCAAACCCATCCTCTTGGGAAGAGTCTTGTTCTGGTGCTTGTACATGAGGTTGGGAAGGAAAAGCACCATATAAATTTCAGATGTCATTGACTTTGAAGGGGGAATGTCAGGACAAGAGACTGGCACCCACCATAATGACCTCACTCCTTCTCCATTCCCCTATAACCATAGGGTTCCCAGGTGACATTATTCAAGGTAGACCATTTAGACAGGAAAAGCGGTAGAGATAATATCAGCCACATAGAGTCCCCTGAGCATAGGTCTCAGACACCCGTCTTGGATCAAAGATGTCCTGTGTCCTAAAGACAGTAGCTCTTTCACATCCCCTCTTGCCAGTCCTGTCCCATAGCTCCTAGCATGAGCACCCCTTGGGAGACGAGGCGTGTGGGAAGAGGTGCAGGAAACCTGCACATAAAAGAGGGTGTAGAGTTGTGAATTTAGTGTCCTTGACATTCACTTATTCAATCAATAGCCATTGAATGGACACTTACTATTTGTCAGGCGCTGTTCAGGTGCTGAAACGTTGTCCTGGGAAAGCGAAGATTCCAAATGGGGCATGACCACCATGCTCCCGGGAACTCCGGGCCAAATCTCGAAAAACACAAGTTTTGTATTTGAAATATCAAATACAGGGCAAAGAGATTTCAAAGCTTTCCCATCCAACCTGCGCTTAGACCGTTACATAACTAAGTTCACGAACTGCCGTCAGGGTTTAAAAAAATAAAGTTTGATTTTTCTACCATGGAATATTTAGGACATAAAGTGTGTATAAAGAAAAATTTAGCAAACATCCAGGCATTTATCACATCGTTTAAGAACTCAAACACCATAAATTCAATTGAAGTCCTTTGTGTGTCCCTCGTCAGTCTCCTCCTGCCTTCTCAGCCCCGAGAATTGCTATCTTGATTTTTTATGTTAGCATTCCTACAGGCATGTTTGTTGCAGAGTGGTGTTCTAACTCAACAAGGTGGGAATGAAAGAAAAACCACTTTATGGAGCTGCGTGTCAGAAATAGAATTCTAGCAAAAAATGAGAGGTGGATTTGAACTTTGGGTCTATATTCTTCACTGCATAATTACTGGCATTGATTTTACACTTCAACCCTTACATTTTCTCCTGAAGGGTTCTCTTCTAACAGTGTTTTTGGTTGTAAATGGAGGGAGCCCATGTGGAACCAAAGGATGAGGTTGCACGAAGGGGCTGAGTCGGGGCTGTCTGGGACACACTTCCTCTCTCTCCTCGCCACTTCTCTCTGTGTGTCTGCTGGGTCTTTCCTGCTCTGTATGTGGACTTTCTCCAAAACAAGGGGATTCAGAGGGCCATCAGATTTAGGAAAAAAAACAACAACAAAAAACATATATATTCATATGTCTTTACCCAGTATGTATGTAATATATACTATGTTAGTATAGTTATATAATATATATAGTATATTGTATATTATGTATTTTGTATATGTGTAAGTATAACACTCAATTAAATTTGAGTTTCAGATTTTGAAAAAAATGAATTTTTTTAGTGTGTATCCTATGCAATATCTGGACATATTTACACTAAAGAAATTCTTCATTGTTTATCAGAAATTTAAATTTCAGCGGGAACCCTGTATTTTATCTGGCAATCCTAAATAGGTTCTATGAATATGTGTGTCAAGCCCAGGCCCATGAAGAGATTGGCTTTCTCTTCCTCTCACTCTGATTGGTCCAGCTCAGGTCAGGTGCCTCGTAGGTTTTGTTGTTGTGGTTGTTAGACATTTACATAATGTATGAAGTGATTCCCCACCACCACACACACACACACACATACACTTCCCCAGGAGTCCAGCACGCATCTGCTCTGGGCAGAGTCTCATTGTTTAAACAGTGTCACAGGAAGACAACTTCACTGGATTAGGGCAGCAAACGTGGAAGGTGACTGGGCGCTGGGAGCACACAAATTGTCCACATCAGAAAATCGGTACTTACTTCACTTTTAAGTCAGTGAAGGTTGCTCTCCTTGGTCCCTTCTCCTCTCTGAAAGGTGAGATGATGTGGCTTTAGGAGCTCAGGCTCTGAAGTCCGACTGCCAGGTGTGATGGCCCGCCCCATCTACCTGTAACCAGAGTCACGATTGTGTACAAGTTATTTGATGCCAGGTTGTGATGACAACAGTAACTACATCACAGATTGTTGTGAAAATTAAAAGAGTTAATAATATGCAAAGTCCTTAACCCCACTTATACTACAGTAAAATTATACAACTGTGTGTTCTTTTTCTCCTGCAGTAAGTGTGGACACAGTGGCTTTTAGGAATGGTGTTCAGCAAGAGGAATAAGGAAATAGCCAACTTCCTCAACTTCTGAACACTGTGTTTACCAATCTTCAGCTCTATTCTTCTAGATCTTCTTGCCCAGAAACCTACTAATTTCTCCAGCTGGCCAGATTGTAACTATTGTAGGTTTCATGGGTCATTCGGTTTTTGTGACAATGACTCAACTGAGCTACTGTAGCAGATTGACAATTTATAAACAAATGGCCATGGCTGTGTTCCAATAAAACTTTATTTACAAAAACAGGCAGTGTGCTGAATTTCACCATAGTTTCCTTAATCCTGCTCTAGCCCTTCCAGTGTCACCACCACCCACTTTTTTCCCCCCCAAAATGAGCTAATATAAATTATTTCTCCCAACCCCGCTCTCAATCATGGATTTCACAGACACAGAATAGTGAATATTTAGAATACTTCCTGGAAAGCAGTTTAGCAAAATTTTAAAAGCCTTAAAACTACTCAGACTTTCCACACTTGATCTATTACTTAGACAAATATTAAGAATCCACAATATATTGGGCACCTTACTGGCCACTATTGGGTATATTTCCTAAAGAAATGATCAGAGAAGCAGATGAAGACATAAAAAAAAATCAAATATTTTTCACCACAGTGTAAGTTATAATAGCAAATAATTAGAAAAATACTCTTTAAATCCAACCTAATATTTATAATAATTAGGGAAATTGTGGTAAAAACCATAATGTGCCCTCTTATGCAGTCATTAAGAGATTCTCATTCTTCATAATAATGAAAATGTTGTTTACTGGTTTTCAAGTTCCAGAATCAACCTAAAGAGAACGAATTCATGTCTTCATTCGGGAGAGAATATACACATTATGACAAATGAAAAGTAAAACTATAGTAAACAACTTGAGAAATGTCAGGGAAGAGAACAAGATCCGCATTTTACAAAATGTTGAATAAAAACCCAATGTATTTAATAGAAAAAGAAAGTTAGGTTTAAATATGTTATTTCTAAGTAAAACGTAACCAAGAAAGGAACTTTTTAAAAAGTAGAGGCATATAACTGTAATTGAATATATAGATAGTCACAGGATGTGGATTTTACTGTGGAAGGGAGTCAAAGGAATTGTAATAGATATGTATGATATGGGGGGGGAGTAGGGTGCAGAATTGGGGGAGGGGGTTGTCATTTTGAGGGGTAAAAAGTATAACTATTGCACTGTGTTGTACACCTGAAACTAATTTTTTAAAAAAATGTTTATTTCACAATAAAAGAATAATAAAAAAAAATAAAATAGAGGCATAAATATTGGAAGAGGGAAGGAGTATCTATAGGTGGTGGTAGAAACAAACTCTTCTCATCCATCGTAGCAAGAAATCAACAGGTAAGTCCTGAAGTAGAGAAATCTGGAAGCCACATAATAGTGAGCCATATTGATGTAACAGTCAGAAGAACTTCAAATGTAAATGCTGAAAGCGGTTCCCAAATGGATCTCAATCCATGTGTGTGTGTGTGTGTGTGTCTGCAGGGAGAGGACTGTTGCATCTCATTATTGAAAAAAAAAATGTGTTTATGAAGAGTCTGTAGTAACATGGAAAAATATTTATAATTTAAGTGGGAAGGCTGGCAACAAATTGTATGCACAGTGCACTCACAAGTATATGAAAACTAAATACAAAACAAAAAGCTATGCACACGGAAAGTCCTAGAAGGAAACATGCCAAGTTATCTACGGCTCTCTGGGTGGTGGGGAAACAGGAGTATTTTATTTTTGTCACAACTTTTTTCCATTTCCGTAGTTTCCCCATTTTCTAGAGCAAACAGATATAGCTTTTCTAATGCCAAAAGAAACTACGTATTCAAGGACTTGAATGGAAGTTCTTTGGTGAGGTTTGCGACCCTCTCTTTGTGTTGAATGGCTGCAAAGCAGGATCTTTTGGCTGGGTGTCAGAAGCCAGGGGATTTTCTCCAGCTCTGCTAACGAGCAACACCCCTTGGGCAGGTGCCCAAGCTTCCCGAGAAGAGAAGGCTGGAATTACATGATCACCAAGCTTCCTTCGTGCTCGCATCTTAGTGAGCTGGGAGCAAGCCCTTGCCTCATAGCCCATAATGGCGCTATGAGGAGGTACCAGTGACACGTGCACACCCGCCTTGGTTGGTCCCCTTGAAATGATCCATGCACCTTTGTCAGATAGAACCTGCTGTTGGAGACTGGGCGTAAAGGAGAGAGATCTTGGAGTCAGGGAGACCTGACGCAACAGTTGGCGCAAATCGCGTCTAGCACAGCACCTACCTACAACAGTGCCTGGTACGCAGGAGTCTGTAAAGTTTGCAAAGAAGAAAAGCCCTCTGAGCCGAGCTCCTATCCTTAGGAGAAGGGCGATAATAAGTCTCCCTTCCCAGGGTCATTGTGAGGATGGCAGAGGCTGCGTGTCCAGGGACATGGCGCAGCGTGTGGCACATGAAAAGGCCTTGATATGTGGAGGCTGTCGCTGCAGTGGGCAACATTTATGGCATTTATAAAGCCTCGCACTGAACTTTATGCGTCACACCTGCGATCTCATTTAATCTGCCCACTCAGGGAGGCATTCCTATCAGGCTTAGGATGCAACTCAGTAGTCTGCTACCATCTAGCTATGTAACTGGGAGAGTTATGTCACCTGGCAAAACATCCCTTCCTCACCTGTAAAATGGGGAACACCCATCTCCCCATGGTTGTGAGGATTAAGTAAGTTATTTGATGTTAACGGCTTGGAGTGGCTTTTTTATTATTCTTAGTTTACAGATGAGGTCACCGAGGGTGAAAGCAGTTATACAGCTTTCCTGTGGAGGAAGGTCACATATTTAGGACTAAAGATTGAATGAACCCAGGCAGTTAGATGCCAGCACTTGCTTTCTTCATAGTCATGCTATCTTACCCGCCCCCCACCTCCCCAGCCGATTAGCTATTTAACATAAGTGAACATTGATTAAAAAAAAAAAAAGCGCAGAGGAACTGCATCCCACCTACAACCGTATCTGTAGGGCAGAGTAAATAAAATCTGATAAAAAGAAAACCTTGTGGTCTGTGCAATTACAAGGACAATGACAGAAAGTGGCAAATGCCCGCTCTTGTGGCCAAGCTGAAGACGAGTGAAAGCTTTTGGAAAGGGCTTATCGCTGGTCAGACAATCCTGGGAATGAAGCAATCACTTCTTCCCTGAGTCCCTGGTCGCCACCCACGGTCGGGATGGCTCATTCATGGGCCAGTAAGCCAAGGTGCATGGGCCAGTGCTCTTCTCTTGCAGACTGTGGAACAAAGACGATATAGGATTATGAAAGTTCTCTGACATCGCAAGAACCAGGGGGATTTACTGCAACCAGAGTTTCGTTATTTCTTCCCGTCTAGGGGATCGAGTGTGTAGGTTTGTGTTGATCTCGGTCCCCAGGACGGGAGCCTGGAGTGTGACCTCTCCTTGACCTTGACGGGGCTCAGGTGTTCAGGTCAGGCTGCAGCTCATGAGGACTCTTCTCTGAGCCCACAATTTCACAGTGCTTACGATGTGCTAGGAGCTGGTGATATAAACAGGAACAATGCCTAATATTTTAGACCCATACGACAGTCCAGGCATACCGAATCACTGTATCTAAGAGGACATCAATAACTTACCCTTTTATGCACCACTAAGAAAAGAAAAAAAATCACTCTCTCCAATAATCTATGATACACCATCAATTGTAAGCCACACTCCAATTTGCGGAGATGATAAAATGTGGGAAAGGTACACACAGAAGCGATGAAATACTGTTAACTCGTCCTCCCATCAACTCCACAAAGCAGATATTAATATATACCCTGGTCAAGAAGAGAAAACTGGCTCAGAGACACGAAACAACTTGTTCAAAGTTACAGCGCTAGTAAGAGACAGCCAGGGTTTAAATCTCGGCAGCCTGATGCAGTGCTTCCGGGAAACTGCCAATCATCTGGGCACTTCCTGGAGAAGCCTGATGGAGAAGCCTGACGGAGAAGCCTGATGGAGAAGCCTGATGATGGAGAAGCCTGATGGAGAAGGCTGATTGATGGAGAAGCCTGATGGAGAAGCCTGACGGAGAAGCCTGATGGAGAAGCCTGATGGAGAAGCCTGATGGAGAAGCCTGAAGGCTCCTCCTCCTTCCTCCCACCCCTCAGCTGAGCCTCAGGCCTACTCCACACCTTCCAGCTCTCCTTGCTTCACAGACTGACTCCCTACCTGCTTTCTGAGGCGAGCCGGGCCCAGGAGGTGCAGAATCCCCATCCTGGATCTTTTCTGTACCAGATTTCTCTGGTTGCAAACAACAGAAATGAACAAGGACCAGCATGAGCCAAAGGGGGAGTTTGTTGGTGAGAAAAGAGGCAGCTTGTAGGACCGACAGGAAAATGGGACCCGGGGCAACACCAGGAGTCTAGATGCCAGGGAGTCTTGCAACTTCTGTTTGAAGGGATCTGTCTCATCCATTTCTGTTTAATTTTTCTACATGTCTGTCATCAGAGAGTCAGCCTTCCAGGACAGAGTCGGCTGGCCTGCTGTGGGTTATATCGGCAAGAGTTCCCCCAAAGGAAATCTAGGTGAAGAGTGCAGGTTCTGGGGTCCCAGGCTGGCTGTGCCTGCTAGCTGGGCCACCAGCTGAGTCACTCACCCTCTCTGCACTGTCCTTCTGTCGGTCCCCTGTAACCTGGAGCTCACACAGTCTTACCGCACAGGGTTGGGGGCGGGGGTGCGCGAGCTAACACATCGTACCCTGCACAAATTAAGTGCTTAACAAATGGAGGCTGGTGTGCCTCTCCTCACACAGCAAGCTTCGAAGGTTATCTGCTGCTTCAGGCGTCATTTTCCCCCAGAAGCATCTGGAGTCCCTACAGTTGGGAACGCCTCACGTTTGGTTTTCTGGAGCGTCCAGGCGGAAACAAAAACCTGAGGTGCTCAGACTTTCTGTCTGAAATAACTAACAGCTGACGTGGGTGTATAAATGGGTCATTTCTGAGGCATCCCCCACACACACCTTACCTAATTTATCCGCTCTGCATACTCTGTGCTCAGCACTGTGGTGTTGCCTATGGTTTATATGCAAAGAGAAAAGATCGGTGTCATTCCTGAGTTCACGACTGACTAGGCCAGGGGTTCCCAACATCTGCACCACTGATATTGTGTCAGTTCTCTCTTGTGGAGAGGGGCTCTCGTACACACTGTAGGATGTTCAACAACATGCCTGGGCTCTACTCCCATATGCCAGTAACAAGTACCCTCCTGCTATGATGAGAACCCCAAACGCCTCCAGACATTTCTAAATGTTCCCTGGGTGGAGGGCCATGCTGCCCCTGGTTGAGAACCACTATTCTGGATGAATATGTAAATTCCATGAGAATCTGCCTGTGTCTGGCTCACCCCCAAATTCCCAGGGCCTAAAAGAGTTGCTGGCACATAGTAGGTTCTTACTATTTGCAAAATGATCAAATAAACCTAGATCAGGGCATTCTTCTGCTAAAAATCAAACAAGCAAAAATTCCAGCACCCCCACACTTCCTAAGTCAAGTCCAGGTTTCTTAGCGGACATCCCAAGCTCTGCATGAGCCGGGGTCCAGGCTCCGTTCTCAGCCTCATGGTCCCGTGAGGACTCAGCCAGCCCCAGGCACTCATTTCACCACATTCATTCTTGGAAAACAAACTCAACACTTTGGCGAGCAAACTCCCCAGCCAGCTGCGTGTCTGCTGCCCTCAGAGACCTGTTGGAAGAACTCTCCAACAAATATTTTAGTCGTCAAAGTGACACTAAGAGGTAACTCGACATGAATAAGAGATGATAACGCTTTATCGCACAATAATAAAGCCGACTGCCCTCCTTGCCTGACAGATTGGAAATGGCACAGCTGAGGCTGTAGCTGGAAAGAGCCCAACTTCAAGTGAGCCTCCTGTCACGTGTCTCTCCTCCCGATTTCCAGGATAGGGATGAGGCTGAGTGTGCGTGGTGTGTGCGTGCATGCATGCTTGTGTGTGCATGTGGTTTGTATGTGTGCATGTGCGTGTGTGTGCGTGGCCATGTGCGCGTGTGTGTCTGTGTGCCCACGTGGGCGTGTGTGGCGTGTGTGTGTTGGGTGGGGGAGGCTGGCTCTCCCGTCTAAGATCTGAATTGTACCCTCACAGTCGCCGTCCTGAGCTCAAGGCAGGAGGCCCAGTCTCTCAGCAGTGGTCTCAGCTATGGCTCCTTCTGGGCCCTTCCGGGCCTCGGAAGGGTTTCCTGGGCCTGCACTGCAGAGATGTGCACAGAGCTGATAAACACCGGGCCAGGAACGGAACCGGGTGGCTTTTCCAGCGGGGATGGCTCTTGTTTCAACTTTGGTTTTCCACTTGTTTTGATATTTGAAACAAGGCCAGGAAATAGGAAAATCTGCAATTCTAATAGCTTCTGATCCTGTTAAAGTGAAGCTTTAAAATGAAATAACAGGTTAGAACGGAGACAAAACAGCCATGGGCTCTGAAGGCAAGAGGCCGAGAGCCAATCCAGTCCAGGGGGATCTGGGGCTGGCTGCTCACCGTTCTGCGCTCTGGTTTCCTTCTCTGTAACGATAACAAACTCTTTGGGTTACTGTGTATGTTTTGGGGGAGGGGGTGGGTTTAAAAGAGATAATGCAAGAAGAGTTCTCCGCCCATCAAGGGACGCTTTCTTGGTCGTTGTGGTTGTTTTGTAGTTAGTGAAGCCTCATGGGGAGATAGCAAGGTCGCCTCTGGAAAAGGGCGTCTTCTGAGGCCACATCATACCCCAAGGCCAGCAATGATGACTTCTTAGCCTTGCTTTGTGGAGGGGAGGCTGGCTCGGTGGGCAGGACTGGGGATGGGGGTGCTCTCTGGCCAGGACACTGAATGATTCCTATTACAGCTGGACTAGCTCTGGGCTCATTCTCTGGCCGCCATGCTCTGGGCCTCAGTTTCACCGTTTGTACAGTGAGGGTGGAATCGGAAAGTCTTTCAACTATCTTCATTCTTTCATGTCCTAGTCTGGCCTGCCCAGTGGAACTCTCTGCTGAGATGGAAATGCGGCATATCTGTGCAGCGCAAGAGGGTAACCATTTGCCAGGCAGAGGTAACCAGCACAACCAGGACCTGAATTGTTAACGTTATTTAATTGTAATACATTTAAATTCAAACCTAAATGGCCCAGGTGGCCAGCGACTACCATTTTGGATAGCAAAGCCCCAGGGTTCCGGGAATCCACAATGAGGGCTCTACATGGAACTACCATCCCTAGATGGTGACTATCTCTGGTCATCTAGAGGTGACATTGGGAGGGCATGGGTAGGGCACATGTGACACCAGCAGATTCGAATACCTGTGAGGTCGGGAATCATGTCTCTCTCATTATGGCTTTCTCTGTAGAGCCTGGCTATGGGTGGCACACAGCTGGCCATCAGTAACATTTAACTGCGTGAATGAATGAATGAGTGAATGAATGTGTGAGTGAATGACCTTTTCCTAGGGTCCTCTCACTTCTCTTTCTACCATAGGCCTGAAGTTCCCCTAAGAGCAAATAATTCTGGCAGCTTTCTCACTACGGTGACCATAGTTCATCTGTTCAAATGCAGCTGCCCTGAGGAAGGTATTGCAATAAAAGCGTGGTTAGCATTCCACCTGCATTAATCCGTTAGATTAGTGGCACACGGAAGGGACCGGTACAAGGAGAAGGATATTTGGACGGGGA
This sequence comes from Aselliscus stoliczkanus, assembly GCA_033961575.1. Classification (NCBI taxonomy): domain Eukaryota; kingdom Metazoa; phylum Chordata; class Mammalia; order Chiroptera; family Hipposideridae; genus Aselliscus; species Aselliscus stoliczkanus. The sequence continues at coordinate 6,989,027 of CM066741.1, read as the reverse complement.
GTGTGTCATTCAGGGAACTATGTTGTATAGTGTGTTTCCTTGTGTATTCAGGAGTGTCTGTGTGGGAACCTCTGGTTGTGTTTATGTGAAGACGTGTGTAACCTACAGATGGGATTTGTGGCTTGTTGATTTGTGTGACAAAAATAATAATAGTCACAATGGTAACAATCTCCAGCAATTAACAGCGCTAATGTGACCTTGAGCAAGTATTTAACCTTTTAAAATTCTTTAGCTATGAAATGGGGATACTAATAGGAATTGTATCCTGGGGATATGTAATAATTTAAAGTCCCTAATACAATGCCTGAAGGATAACAGGTGCTCAACAAAGGCTTACTAAATAACGTAACAGAACTGTGATTATATACTGTGCATGTCTACATACTCTTTAGGTCTTAGCAATTATATTTGTGCACCACAAATATCCTCTCCTTTATTCTCACAACCATGCTGCCAGCAGCGTAGTACAGTCTCCCCCGTTTTACGGATAGGCATGGCCTCAAGCAAGCTGAGTGTCTCAAAACCGAGTTCAGCTAACTCCATTAGCAAATTAGCCAGCGTCGAAGGATACAAGTAATGCTCCTACTGTGCGCTAACACGGAAGGATCACAGGAAGTGGGCACAGGCTGAACTTGAGACCTGCCGCCTCCCCCAGTGCCATTGGTAGGTCAGTGAGGACTGTGTGTCACGCACCAAAACTAGACCATAGGGCTTGTGAAGTTTAGCCGGGGTGCCAGGGATGCTCGCTAAGGCCTACCGTGAACATCCGAGGCTGAGCTGGAGCAGCTGAGGTCAGAGGAGAAGCAAACAATGACACTGCCCCTCCTGAGGAGCTTCCCTCTACTCGCTCCCGAGTCCCCATCCCACCCTCAGGATGTAGGTGGTTGCAAAGCTGTGCTTTGAGGGCAGGCAAAACTGGCTGAAGTCGGAAACCTGAAACGTTCCTGTGATTCTGCAGCTATAGAATCTTCATGAAATCTCCCTTTACATCAAACCTGGCCTAAAACGTTCAACTGCCACATCATGAGAGAGGCCACATGGGCAATCATATCTGAGCAGCTGGTGCCAGTCTGTGTGTGGCCACACTGTGACATACTCGTAGGTGTACAGGAGAGGTGTGCCCTGGGCAAGGGCCATCTGAAGAGCGCAGGATCGTCCTGCTGTGTTTGTACAGGTGTGCCCTCTGGGATCATATCGGTGAGGTTCAAGTTCCAGCTCTGAGACCTGAGGAAGGTCATTTAACTTTCTGTTTCTTCCTTTCTAAATGGGGACCATAGTAATTATCTGATGTTAGTACGACAACTAAAGGAGACAATCCCTAGGAAACATTGAGAACAGCACAAAATAAATGTTTAAAAATGCTGGCTCTCATTGTCATTCCATGTGGACCAGACACCCTCGTGGAAATGAAATGTGATCAGTTTCACGGCCAGGGGCCAAGCTGGCCATGTCCTGTCAGAAAGTCTGCACCCAGCGTGGGTCCATCACATACACTGGGTTGTCCATGTCCCTCCAGAGGAAGAATCCCCATTTTGTGGCAGACCCCAAGTATGGCACTTGGCTCTGAATCAGAATGGACACCCTGTGATCCATGAACCTTTGTCCTCTTATCACCTTCCTTGCTCACACTGAACCAGGTCAGCTGCCTCTGGGACTTTCTGTAGCTCAAGGATTGGTGAAGAGCGATTTCCAGGACATCAGCCCACTTTCTAGCCTTCTGACTGGCCACCTCAAAGGCCACCCCAAAGGAAAAATGTGAAAAGGCACAGGTCTTTTGATTAGGCAGCCTGGGTTCAAGTCCGGGCTGCCATGCATAGCTATGTGACACAATTTCACCTGTATGAGTTGCAGCGTTCCTGGGTTTTTTGCTTTTGTTTTTCTTTGTTTTTACCTTTCAAGAGGAATAGTATTTACCAATCTCCTAGGATTACACTATCACCTATGATTCTTTGGTCACAAGCAACAGAAACTGGCTCTGAGTTGGTGAAGCAAAAAGGAATTAATTAAAGGAAAAAACATGGAGTAGCTTCCAGGATAGAAAGGGAATAGATAAAACAAAGTATCTCGGCATCCCCAAAAGACTTCAGTACCACAAACCCCCTGATAGTTATATAAGTCATGGTTCTCCAGAGAAACAGAACTACTCAGTTGTGGGGCTATCTATCTATCTATCTATCTATCTATCTATCTATCTATCTATCCATCGGTCCGTCTGTCCGTCCGTCCGTCCATCCCTCCATCCATCATCATCATCATCATCATCATCATCATTATTATTATTATCTATCTATCTATCTATCTATCTATCTATCTAATATCTATCTATCCATCCATCCATCCATCCATCCATCCACCCACCCACCTATCTAGAGATTTATTATAAGGAATTGACTCACAGACTTATGGAGGCTGAGAAGTCCCACAGTCTGCTGTCTGTACATTGGAGACCAGGAGAGCTGGTGGTGCAGTTCCAGTTAAAGTCCGAGCGTCGGCAAACAAAGAGGACTGATGGTGTAACTGATGCGATTTCTTGTGAATCTCATCCAGAAACACCCTCACAGACACACCCAGAACAATGTTTGACCAAGTGTCTGGACACCTGGGGGTCCTGTCAAATTAACACATAAAATTAACCGTCACAAGGGTCTCGCCAGGTGCCAACAGTGGACGAAACAAACCTCCATGGCTTCCACAGTCCTTGCATTGCTTGACTTAAGAATCAAAAGTTCCAGGGCCAGCCGAGTGGCGCATCGGTTAAGCGCTGGTTTTGGGATGCCAGCGGCCCCGGTTCGGATCCCACATGAGGGCCAGTGACACTGCCCTCTACAGCTAACAACAGCTCCACCTGGAGCTGGGCTGTGCGAGCCCCGGTGATGGTGTGGGCTGCAGCCCCTGCTGCAGTGGGCTGCCATAGGCTGCAGTGAATGGCCCGCAGCCAGCGTGAGCAGCTGGCAGCCAAGCGTGAGCTGCCAATAGCCGCGATGAGCGACATCCAGAGGCCAGCGACCGATCTGCCTCATCCGGGAAGAGCGCAATGACAATACCAACAGTGAAGCAACATCCTCCGCAACTAAAAACTGAAGAACAAGAAGACGGCAACTTGTCTGTTCCCCTTCCCCGATTCCCCAACGCTGTTCCCCTCCACCAATTCCCCAATAAAATCTTTAAAAAAAAAAAAAAAAGAATCAAAAGTTCCAGGAAAGAATCTGAATGGTTGCTATCAGGTCACGTGTCTGTCCCCACTGGACTGGGGTCGTGGGAAAAATGATGTGGTAGCAACACCCGGCACAGAAAGCATGTTTCACATGTGGGTAGCTACTGTTATTATTTTCATCTCTCTCCTCTCTGTGCCTTTTTATCAGTAAGTCAGTGAATCATCTCAGAATGTCTCTGCAATGCGGGTATCCTGTAAACAACCTCCTCAACACCCACCAGACAAATTTGCTTCTTCCCAGCAACAATATATACAATTTAGGTGTTAAACTGTGTGATAACAATTATTTCAGTTCTTGCTTTAGTGTTTACCAATTTTTAGAAGTCTTGCCTCCAGGAAATACCAGGCATTACCACTCTGTGATAGTAACACCCCAGGTTATTCTCCTAATACAGCAACCCAGCCTCCTGCCAGCCCTTCCCCCTGCCCACTCCCGTGGAGGTGTAGCCAGCTGGTCCTTACCTGGGAGGAAGGGAGCCTGGGGCGGGGCCTGACAGGGGGCGGGGCCTGAGTCTGTACCTTTGGGTTGGCAGATCAGCAGCTTACAAAAAGGCACTAGCTCCTGCCTTTCTTTGGGCCTCAAGGGGGCATTGTGACATGTATCACATCTAGCAACCTCTCATCATACTCTTAACCACATCATGTCCATGTATGAGCTTTGAACAAATAACTGAAAAGATTGCCCTTTTGAAAGTTATGCAAGGGGGAGAGTAGCAGCCACTTCTGCTTCCTTACATGCATCTCTCAATTTGAAGCTGGGCCTAGACCAGATACCCCATGCCACTGTACCCTCTAGCCCTTGCACACCTCTGGAGAATCTTAGGCGGGTTGGAAAAGCTTTGGAAGAGGAGAGAAGCTCCTCATAAATGCCAGCTTTCTAGTAAGGGTGTGTTTCTCCTTCCCTGATATACCAGTGTGAATCAAGTACCCTCCACTGACCAGGGTATCTGTACCTTGACTTCCCACATTGGCAACTTTGTTCCAAAGAGGCAGCTACTGGAGTGGGGTTGGGACGGAGAAACATGAGTTAAAATCCATGTGACAGACTGTACTCTTGACCCTAATTCTTTACCGCTCCCTCTAGCCATGTCTTTTGCCTTATGGCTTTTTCCCCTAAAGGAGTGGGAAACTATTTCCCACTACCTCTAATTCAGGTTCAGCCATGTGACTTTCTTTAGCCAATAGAATGAAGCGGAAGTGACACTGTACCAATCCTGAGACAATCCTGTCTGAGGCCTTGTGTGCATCCCTTTGCTTTCTTCCATCTCTTCCAGGCCAGGAGAAGAGCAAACCCAGGAAAGCCCATTAGATGAAAGACACACAGAGCAGGGCAGAGCTGTCCCAGCCGACCCCTGGCTCACCCTCAGCCATGTCACCGAGCTTGAACTATTAATAAATGAATGTTTATTGCTGCATGCTGTTGAGCTTTGGGGATGTTTGGTACCCAGCAGAACTGAAAGTTTATATTTGGCTTCTACACCTTATTCTGCCACTTCATTCTTGTGAGACCTCGGTCAGGTCTGTTTCCTTCATTTTTTCACCCAGGGATTGAACTACAAGATTCTTAAGAGTCTTTTTAGCTCTGAAATTATTCGCTGTCTTCTCTAGACCCCTAATAATCCCATCAGTGAATCATCTCCCAGTACCTTTGGGTTGAGCATTTATTACATTGAATTGTAGTGATTTATTGGCGTCTGTCTCTTGTTCCTGGTGAGATCCAGACTCGTCAGCTGGACCTTATTTGTCTCTGCAGCATGTGTCCACTGGAACATACTAAGTTCCCAGCTAATGTCTGTTCTAGGAATGACCAAATGGCTGACACATGCAGATAGGCAGCAAGTTCATTTCCTTTCCTTTCTCACAGGCAAACAAGTATTTTCAGACTCGCTGGGTTGCATTCGTGCTATCCTTTATGCAGTGCCGACTTGATCAATAGGCAATGTTTTTCATTTAATTAATTTATAGTGCACTTATTGGATGCATACAACGTATCAAACCACCTTTACATTTTTATCTATTTGCATATCTATAGATCTGGCTATCAAAAGGTGATACATGCAAATGATTATTTAAAAGTACCATAGAAGGATGTCTGGTCAGAATTAAGTCTCTCCTGCTCTTTATCTTTTTGATCCTCTAGGTCATCTTTCTGTCATAGTTTCTTGGGTATTATAAAAATCGTAAAGATGTTTTATGGATACAAGCAGATATGCAAATATATCATCCCAGCTTTGCTCTCTTTTTCATGGAATGAGGCATACTTCCATATTATTTTGTATTGTACCTTTGTCATTTAAACTTCCTTGGAGATAGAACTCTATTTGGTAGACTTAGCTCTATCTTGACATTTTAATAGCTGTATAGTGCCTCATTTTATGGCTATGTCATAATTTGAGCAATCCCTGTTGCGGACATATTTTCAGACTTTGAACCAAACTCTTTTGAAAATCTGGCTTCATCTGGGGCCAGCAGGACTGGACCCCTAGAAGCTAACAGGGAGTGATTTTCAAACCCATATTTCATTGGTCAAACCAAGGGCTTGAGAAAGGACCAGGAAAAATCAGGGGTGCCAGCGGCATGAAGTACCCCACAACTAGAGAAGGAGGGGAGCAGAGAGGGAGGGGACAGCGATGCTGAGCACTGGCCCCTGGACGGGTGGGGGAACCCCAGAGGGTAAGTTCGAGGGTTCCTGAAGGTTAAAAGAGAAAGGGAAAAGTGAATGGCTGCTAGTAGGATTATAAACATGTGGTAAAAAAAAAAAAAAAAGAAAACCTCTTTTCCATGTGATTTTTTTTCAAAATGTTTTAACTTTTCTCAAAAAAAAAAGAGAGAGAAAAACTATTTCCCCAAAATGCTTCTTCTTCCTATGTTCTCATGTCTTTAAATACACCAAACGGGATAATTTTATGAGCAAACTGCATTATACATAATGCATTTTTTTATGTTTCAAAGTTTACAAAGTGACTTAAGTTCCATAAAGGGTGTTAAAACTTTTCTTTTAAAGGAGGAGTGTATATATTTCAGTTTTCCCACATTGCTGCTTCATCTGCTCTCCTCCATCACAGGAACTTTTTCTTCCCCTTTGGTTTCAACATTTTGCAAAATTTTACAATCATAATCTCACACTTCCTTTCCAGGGTGACCGCTTCTCTTCTCCAGAGAAGACCTGGGCTCTGATTCCAGCTCCACTGTTTGTCCCAGTGTGGCTTCCAATGAGCCCCTTAGCTTCTCTCATCTTTGGCTTCCTAACTAGCCCATGGAGACAATAACATTATTTACCCCACACTGCGACAATAATGCAGAAATCTGGAAAGGGAGAGCTGGTTTGAGTAACGCGTGAAATGCTGTCACCCAGATAGAATCACTGACAAGGCTCAAGGTCCTTCCCAGACGTACATTTGACCAAGATGCATAGAAATCACAAACATTGCCGGCCCGACACCCAGGAGGGAGGAAGGTTTTCAAGTCTGCCTGTTTTGGTGTCACGTGCATATTTCATGGCATTCAGGGTGAATGGAATTTCTGGACATCTTTTAGCAATTTCAGACTCCCTGGAGCCAAGAGCCACATGATGCATTTGAAGGGACAAATTGTCTAACTGAGAGATAATAATCCAGGTGTCCACACACCAACTAAAAGGTTTAGGAGAGAAGGGTGAAGGAGATAAGCAGGGATGTCCTCAAACAGTTATGAACAGAAGGGAAGTCACTATGTAACTATGTGGAACATAAACTACCATGCCTTAAGGTAACCACCCAGTCAGTAGCAGTAAATGTGTGTGTGTGTGTGTGTGTGTGTGTGTGGCGGGGTGGGGGGAGTTCAATGCCCCCAGTTGCTGACATAATTTGGGCTCTATGCTTCCTTGTTAAAACTCCACAGCCTTGTGACAAAGGAAAACAAAGGCCTGTGTCAGAAAAGTTCATATTATCTAGCTTCAAACCATCTCTGCTCTAGCTACAAAGAAACTAAAAAAAAAAAAAAAAAAAAGGGAAAAAACATCAACATTTTCACATTTTCATCATGTTTTCCTGTTTTCACACTTATTCCATTTGATTTCCCCAACCATGTCCATGTTCCCAGTTTTGAGGAAACGGACGTTTGGTGATCTTTGGCCTTTGCGGCTGTTAAAAAAGAGACAACGGGGCCAAAATGGAGTCACTTGTGCTAGACCCAACGTTGGCAAACCAAGATTTAAGACTTAACCTAACAGCAGTTACAGCTTCCCAGGACTGTGACCTTCAACGTGAAACGATCTGTTTGGCGCTAGAGAAATAATTCGCTCAACAGGCCCCTTCTGTTCCCCTCAGGAGGGTGACCTTGACCAAAACAATGCAGTCTAATAATTTCCATTTTTTCTGCCCCTTTACTACCTTTAAAAATATTTCCTTTTCTATAGGTCGGTGGTACTCCTTTCTATTTGCCAGATGGAATGTTGCCTGTTTCATGAATCGCTGAATTAAAGCCAATTTGATCTTTAAACTTACCCAGTTGCATTTTTGTTATTTAACAAGGTCAGGTTTCAAAGTTTAATGTCAAAGTTTAACATCAAGAATAGAAATCCAGCCCCTTCTCTCTGCTCATTGGGGATACATGTTGGTCTTTGGTCCATGAACTCTGTGTTTAGTTTCCTCTTTCTTGGCCTTTTTGTGTTTCTACCGCCCCTAAGAGGAAGGATCTGCCTTTGGGGCTCACTGGCCCCATTCTCTGAATCTGAGCCACAGCCCCTAAGCGGCCCGTCCTCATGGACACACGTGACAGATGGTGGGAAGACTCGGCTCACTGGTCCTGCTCTGGAACGGCAGTCCTGCAGGCTGAGGGTCCCCTCCGCTGAACCTCACACTTCTCCTCTGTAAAATGGAGACAGCAGCAGTCGGACCTCCTGGGTATGTTGTGAAGGATTAGTGAACTGATGTGGTATCAGTCTGCCCTTTACTAATTGAGCTAAATAGGGTCATAATTGTGAAGTGCTTTACAGGGAGCCGGGAACATAGGAGGTACGAATGTCCACTGCTCACCCCTCTTAGAGTAGGACATTCCACCTCAGCTTTGTGTGCCAGGGACCCAAGTATTCTAAGGCTGTGTAAATCCCACTTTTGGTTCTGGTAACTTGTCCTTACTCTTATCTTTTGATTCTTTCCACGTGCAAAGCGAATTCCTGAATTCTCATTCCCATCCAGAGAGCCCAGGAGTTATGGGCCAATTGTGTTCCCATCGCCTCCCCTTTCTCCCTAATAAACACTGAGGTCCAAACTTCTAGTGCCTCAGAACATGACATTATTTGGAGATAGGGGCATTCCAGAGGTAATCAAGTTAAGATGGGGTCACTGAGGTGGGCTTCAATCTGATATGACTTATGACCAGTATCCTTATCTAAGGGGGAGATTTGGATACAGAAAGAAGAGACATCCACGTGACTGGCATGATGCATCTGTGAGTAAAGGAACACCTGAGCGGGCCAGAAGCTACGAGACAGGAACGAACGGCTCCATTCCTGTGTTCTCAGAGGGAGTGTGGCCCTGTGACACCTTGACTTTGGACCTCTGGCCTCCAGCGCTGGGAGAGAAGCAATTTCGGAGGTTCTAAATCACCTAATTTGTTACAGCAGCCCTGGGAAACTGGTAAAAATGAGGGGTTGGAGATGACCTCATTTAGTGCTTTCTGGCTTGGGAGGGAAGCCCAATTCTGACCTGGCCCATGGCCTCTTTCTGTGACCCAGCTGATACCTGCTATCCACTTGGCCTTTTGAGCCCAAATCTCCTAAATCCAGTCTATTGCAGGAAGCCAAGCTGCTTGCAGAAACACACACACACACACACACACATACAAACACACACACACACACACACACACACACACACACACACACACACACACGAAGTCTCCATCTCAAATGCCAATTAAACAAAAAATAAAGAAAAGGGTGTACTGGGGCTGGCCGAGTGGCGTGTTGGTTGGGAGCTGGCTTGGGATGCCAACGGCCCCAGTTCGAATCCCACATATGAGGGCCAGTAACACTGCCCACTACAGCTAAGATGGTGAACAACAGCTCCACCTGGAGCGGGGCTGTGTGAGTCCCGGCAATGGTGTAGGCTGCAGTCCCTGCTGCAGTGGGCTGCCATAAGCTACAGTGAGTGGCCAGCAGCCAGCGTGAGTGGCCGGACTGGAGTGAGCTGTCAATAGCAGCCGTGAGTGGCCGTCCAATGACCAGTGATCGACTGCCTCACCCGGGAAGAGTGCAATGATGATACCAACATGGGCCACAATGATGAAACAACATCCTCCACAACTAGACTGAGGAGCAAAAAGACAGCCACTTCTCTGTTCCCCTTCCCTGATTCCCTAGCACTGTTTTCTATCCTAATCGCATGGCTCATTAACAACATTTGAAAAGATAAGAGAGCGTAATTGCCTAATTCTATCAACTACCCAGGAAGGATGGTTCACTGGGTCTGTTTCCCAATGCCACAGAGAGCGAATCACAGGACATGCGTTTTTGCATATGAAGGTGGAGCTTCTGATGAGCCAGGATGAAAGCATTTGAGTTGCTGTCCAGTGGCAGTGGAGGCGTGTCCATTTAGTGCTCCCCTTGCCTCACCTGCACCCTGACCATCAGAACGATGTGGCAATGATTCTAGGAGCAACTTTGTGTCCTAGAGTGGAGATGGAATATGGGTCATCAACCCTACTCTGCACCCAGGCAGACATTGCTAATCAGTCACAGAACTCCTTCCCACTGAATCTAAAGAACTCAGCCTCGATCACAGCCAGCCTTCTGTTTGGAAGATACTTGCCATCTGTAGCTCAGGAAAAGAGAGAAGACCCTAACTGATTTATGCCTCTTTGGTGGGACATCGGGGGCAAGTCACCCATCCACAAAATCTGAGGGCCACAGAGGGGAGGAAGAGTAAGGCTTTGGGTGTGAAGGGCTAGTCGAGGTCAGAAATGGGAGAATCCATACGTAGGCAATGAATCAGACCCAGTGATAGTGAAGGCAGATATCCTGGAGAAAGAACCCCTAGTCTCTATTCAGCTAGGATGCTCTCTCCATGGGGCACTTCTGATTGGATACGGGATCTACAGGCCAATGACCTGTGAGCTCACCAGGGAAGGTGATGGCTCGCAGAGCCAATCAGACTGGCTTCCTCTAGGATATGGCCCACAAAATATGAAGAGGACCAGTTAGATGAGAGAGAGAGGGTAACGGAATTCAGAGATGAGATGTAGAGCCATGTTAGGGAGAAAGCTTGTGGACAGTGTGAGAGATGGGTGGCACAGGTTGTTTGTGGAACCACCTTGAATCCTGACAGCTTTTCTGCTTCCATTTCTAGGGCAACCATACAAATTTCTCATGTTTTGAGAATAAGAATAGGGTAGCCATTTAAATTCTCATGTTTTTCCTCAGCAGATACAAAACGGGATGTCCCTCCCACATAAAACCAAAGAGAAGTCGTGTGAATGCCACGTCAGCCCCATCTTTCATTTGCTTTGGACCACTCTTGCTCAGCCGCTCTGAGCCCTGGTCTCCTCATGTGACAAACTCTAAGGCTCGGACATCCCACAAGCTTTCGATGCTCCTCTCAGGGTGGTTGAGGCCATTAGACGATGGGTCTGTGGGATCAACTAGGAACTACAGAGTAGAGGCCTGTTTCCTTGGGCCTGGGCGGGACTACCTTGGTGCTTGTGCCCGACCCTTGAAGCCTCGAGAGGAAATAGAGATGTGTTATCAACCCAAGAAATGGAGATAAATATAGCCTTGCTTGGATTACTATCCCCAGGATTACTCACATCTCCTTCAAAGGGAGGCAAAGATCACGTGCAGCCTGCCAACCACCCATCTGGCCTGAGAAGAGCTGCCATATGGACGGTTCTCACTAATTATAGTTAAATACTGAACGGAGGGGTTTTTCAGGGTGGAGACTTGTCAGATCACAAGTCCCTTGGTTTCCCCTTTTCTAGGAGTTTAGCAGGAAGGTAATGCTGTTATTGTGCTCACACTTGCCCAGGCGCATTCAGGCATGTCAGCCAGCCTGTCCAGAATCAATTTTCTCCACCTCGGAAGTGGGGGAATAATAGTCTTCCTTTTTGATGTCAAAAGGGTTAGCAAGGGCTGGCCAGGTGGCTCAGTTGGTTAAGAGCGCAAGCTCTGAGCAACAGGGTCACCAGTTCGATTCCCACATGGGCCAGTGAGCTGCACCCGAGCTGAGCTGTCTCTGAGCTGGTGAGAGTGCGTGCTCTTAACAACAAGGTTGCCAGTTCAACTCCAGCATGGGATGGTGGGATGAGCCCTCCCGCAACCAAGATTGAAAATGGCAACTGGACTTGGAGCTGACCTTGCTTGCGCCCTCCACAACTAAGATTGAGGGACAACAACTTGATTTGGAGCAGGTGGGTCTTGGAAAAACAAAATGTTCCCCTTCCCCAATTCCCCAATAAATTCTTCAAAAAAAAAAAAGGGGGTTAACCACCATGACCTCTACGTCAAATAAAGGGCATGTCAAGATCCTGGATCACACAGGAAGCCAAGGAAACAATATAATTTTAAAAATGCACATCTGGCAGCTCCTATTATGAACCTGAGTCCTTGTTAAGATACACCGGAATTTATACAAAGATGTAAAGATAGGGTTTTGTTGGCTGGTCCCAGGCAAAAAGTCCCCAGTGAAGCATTCTGATCCCAGAAACGAAGCTTCCTTGTTGAAAGCACGTAGTAGCCTAAGCACTGCTTTCTTGAAATAGTTGGAGATGGCTTTCTCTCCATCCCAAGAGAATGACAGGTTTGAAAGATGTGAGATGCGTTTCCTATGTACTTGCCCTTGGACAATTACCCAGAGCCGTCGATTTAGCTGTGGACCAATCTGGGCAGGGGCTCAGTTTGGGGTGAGAGGGAAGTGGAATATTCAATTTGTGGGTGAACCTTTGTCATTGGTGGCTTTCATTCTGTCGGCATTGCTTTGTCTGCCCTGGACCCTGGTTCTCCCAGCACAGCTATTGGATTGTCGGAAAAGTCATGATGTATTTTTTCTATGCTCTTCATTGCAAAAAATGCATCATGACTTTTCCAACAACCTAATAGATCTCCCACCCATCACACCATCGAGGTAGGGCTGCTTTTCCATGGAGGCTCACATTTCCATGCAGAAATGGAAACATGGTGATAAATGGCAGCTGATGCCTAGCTCTAGAGTTTGGGAGACAATAGGGCGGGGTAGGGAGGGTCACAGCTGGAGAGTGTATTTTGCACCTCTGAGGAGCCAGTTAGTTACCATTTATCAACAAAGGCCCGATATTGCCAAGTCATGTGACTTTTCTGGAGCCAGTCTCAACTAGGATGCTCATGTGAAACGTGCTGATCTTTTCTTTAAAAGATTTTTTTAATTGGGGAACTGGGGGAGGGGAACAGCGTTGGGGAACCGGGGAAGGGGACCAGACAAGTTGCTGTCCTTTTGTTCTTCAGTCTAGTTGCGGAGGACATTGCTTCACTGGCCCATGTTGGTATCGTCATTTCTCTCTTCCTGGATGAGGCAGATCCGTTGCTGGCCTCTGGATGGTCACTCACCGTGGCTCTTGGCAGCTCACACCGGCTCCCAGCAGCTTACATCAGCTGCCGGCCGCTCACTGTAGCCTATGGCAGCAGGGGCTGCAGCTATGCCGTCCTGGGGACCCACAGCAGCCCAGCTCCAGGTGGAGCTGTTGTTCACCATCTTAGCTGTAGAGGGCAGTGTCACTGGCCCTCATATGTGGGATCTGAACCAGGGCCGCTGGCATCCCAAGCCAGCTCTTAACCAATGCGCCACTTGGCAGCCCTGATTTTTGTCTTGATGTAAACTTTTAGTATATATTTGAAGCCTTTCCACTATTACTATTATTTTTTAAGTAGGCATGATCTTTTGTTTTCTGGCTTGCTGAAAGTGATAGAGTATAAGCTAAGCTCTCCTATGGGACTTCTTGTCAACTTAGGGAGATGGCGTGTTTAAAATGACACCAACACAGAGGAAAACAGAGTCAAGGAATGGTTGAACCTGAGTCCTGGTGATGCCCCTGGAGCCCCTGGATCCAGCCACACCTGACGCTTCTGATGTGCAACTGCAGAGTCCAACAATTCCTTCCTCTTGCTTATTAAATCAGTTTGAGTTATGGTTCATTTACTTTCAACTAAAAAAAAAAAAAGTCCTAATCAATACAAGGGCCTCGGACCACTCATCCATAGTCGATAACAGGATTATTTGCTAGGAACAAGCCACAGACAGACCTGCTGTACTTTGAAATGGCTGGAAAAGAGAGTGTGTTGGGGCCAGAGCAAGTTGTGTGGATAGAAAGAGGCTGTATCATGAAGAGCCTGGGACGCTTTCCCAGAAAGCGTGTGTCTTCACCCATCCGCAATAATGAGCCAATGAAAGGTTGGGGCATGGCCCAGCTTCCTCTGACTTGGGACTTTATTGGGAAGTTTGGCTTGTTGACTGCAGGTCCCTTCTTTTCTGCTATCCCAGGGCCTGGACAGGCTTTGTCCTGTGTGCGAGGGTGAAACGATTGAGCTGGTGCTTTCTGGGTTTCTAACATCTCCGAGCCATATTGCAGACTCATTTGGCTGGTTTGTAATCCCTGGGTGAATATAGAGCAAACAGAAGCTCCCGGCACTTTGAATACAGGACATAATAAAGCAAAAGGTGCGATGATGGAAGAACAAATGGCATGCTATTTTCCTAAGCGTGTTTGGATTAGATTTATGTTAGATTTGGGAACCTGGCAATTTAATAGGAGGAAGAACTTTCATCAAACTTCAGAAAATACATGTATAATTCATGGCCGCTTGGTACATGGAATTGCAGCGAGGGCACGCAACCAGAGAGAGAGGCAGAGACAGATAGAGTATGGCAGAGAGCAAAATAGCATCATCTGTCACCTGCTGAACCTCCTCTGGCGATGTATGGGGGCTGTTAGCTCATTTCCCTGCCAGAGATGTTAACTAAAGCGGACAATGCTAGGGATCAATCCCAGGTGACCCTTTTTTGAAAATGGGGACACAGCCCCAAATGGGTGTATGGGTGTCAGGGGGGTGGGAGCTAGCATGACTTAAGGGCTAACAGGCACTTTTTTTTCCTTTTCCATATTGGTCTTTTGCTTTATTTTTTCACAAGGGTCCCAAAGCTCATTCAAGAAGAACTGAGATGGAACCCGTGGCAGGCGGATGATGGGAAATTTTTTTCATGTCCTAGTTTCAAAAGGGCTTTGGGGTCAAACAGACCTGGGTTTGAAATCTGATTCCTCCAACTTACAGTGTGTTATCCTGAATGAGGGATTCATCTCCCTGAGCCTTGGTTTCCTCATCAGGAAAATGGAGCCGATAACAACGGCAGCAACCTCACAGGTGTTACACCAAGTATGTGTTTCCCTGTTTCATTTCATAAATGTATTCAGATAGGAATTCATGAATAGTGATCTGGTTTTTTCTTCCTTTGGGGGGGGTGTGTTTGTGTGGAGGAAGGGATGGGGGGGGAACAAGAGAGAGAAGGGAGAGAGAGAGGGAGAGGGAGGAAGGAGAGAGAGAGACAGAGAGAGAGAGAGAAAGGAAGGGTATGAACAGCATATTTAACTGCCTGGAATGTAAGGCCAGCCTTTTGCTGCAGTTCAAATTATGAATCTGCTACATATGTAATCTGGTCCAATTACTTCACGTCTCAGCATCTCGCTTCCCCACCTGTAAAGTGGAGATGATAGTACACTCGACCTCATAGGCTGTTAGGAAGGTCCCGTGAATGAAAAGCGCTTAGAGCAGAACCCAGCACACACTGTACTATACCTCTTAGCTCTCAGTAGTAACTGGGTTACTAATTGAACACTGCTATTATTTCTGTTAAGAATGATAATGATAATAATTACTCATTTGATGTAGAGGATTATGACATTTGGGGAGGAAAATGATGAAGAGTATATAGACGTTGAGGTTATTCCTGGTTGAAAATAGGCTCAACCTTCACTTCCACTTTTCTAAAAATGGAGATGATGATTTCCACCCCATGGGGTTCAAATAACATTCTAACGAGATCAGGGTGAACCAGCCTCGGACACACTGGCTATTGTGATGCTCTCGCATTTTACAGAGAAGGAAGGAAGGATGGGAGGCTCAGATACCTGTCCACAGACACACAAATGGTTGGGCCAAGTACTTCTCCCAAACTTCCCTGCCCTCTTCCCTCCCCAGGTGCTATCTTTCCCGAAGAGTGTCGAGAGTCTTTAAAGAGCAGTGGTGGTCTTTGGGTTTCCACATTACGGAAAGTGATGGTGCCAGGAGAAAGTGATGGTACAGAAGTTGTTTGGGGGGTTCTGTCCAGTTCATCTTTTCTGAATAAATCCCTCAGGGGAACCTACAGCAACCAGGTTCCTGACATGTGACCCCACCTCCTGTTACGTGATTGGACCAGGGTGCCCCCCTCCATCCAAACTGGGCCAATCAGATTCACTCTCTGAGGAGCTGGGAATTGGACGCTGAGTTCTTCCAAAGCTTTCAACACAGTTCAGCCAGAGTGAGCTTTTGGAAAGGCAATCGCCTTCTTTCGGCTTCAAACACACCTGTGCTTCCCTCCTGCTTTTGGAAGGAGGACCTGTTTGGTCTGGCCTTACCCATCAGGGACCTACGGGGCTGCATTTCATGCAGCAGCCATGCCGACCTTTCCTGACCCTTGAGTTTACCATGTGTCTTTGCACATGCTTCTTCCTCCCTCTGCCTGGAACACCAGTCCCTCTACTCTCCTCATCTTCCTAGTGTCATTCCCATGGTCACCTTCTCACGCAAGCCTTCCCTCAGCTCCCTGACTGGGTCAAATGTGTCCTCTGGGGTTTTCATCGCACCCCGTGCCTTTCTGTCCTAACACCAGCCAGAGCTGCAGTTGTACATCTGTACGTGTGATGACTTGATGAGCGGCCATCTCTCCCAGCAGACTCCGGGCTCCCAGGGTGGGGCCCCTTTTACGCTTGCTCACTGCTGTATCTCCAGGACCAGGCACGGTGCCTGGCCCATAGCAGATGTTCAGCAAATACGTGCAGAGCAAATGGATAAGGACCAGGGGAGGGTGGAGCTGCCACATACCACTGCTGCTGAGACTGGCGGGTTTCCCTGGTCATTCTTCCTGAAGCCTGCTTTTCTTCCCCTTTCTTTAGATTCCATGAAAGGCCCTCATCACCCTTCTGTTGAATTCCTCCACTTTGTTTAAACTCTTGTGAGTGGGGCTCTCTGACCTGCAACCAGATGAGACCCTGCATGCTGCTGGAAGGAGGTGGAGATGGAGAAAACCTTGAGGGTGTTCCTCTTCCAAGATGACTCAAAATGAAGATGCCCAGCACAGGCGGTGGCAATGACCACAATTCTGGAAAATAGGAAGGATGCCTGCAGGTTTGATCCACTGTGACGGATGCTCTGGTTCAGCAGACCCACCCCCCCAGCCTGGCCAGGGGCACCGTTTCCATTATTTCTGGTCCTGGTGGGTCTTATCATCAGTCCTTGCAATGCCTTCCCTCACTGTTGTATTCATTTCTCCATTTCCAACACTCTTTCCTCCCACAGACCTTGTCTGAGTGAATTAGTAACCTACTCAAATGCAAAACTGTCCTCCCAGGGAATGAACCATCGAAAGCAACAGGTTAAGGACAGCTAGTGAAAACAGTCAACATCGTAATAACTCTGAATGGTATCAGATGGTATTAGGCTTATCGGGGGGATCACTTTGTAAGGTATATAAATGTCTAATCGCTGTGCGGTACACCTGCAACTAATATAATATTGTATGTCAGCTATAATTGAAAAATAAAATAATAAAATTGAAAAAAAAAAAAGGGTCTAAGGATCCCATCTGTGTGCTGCAGAAATGTAGGTTTCTCTTAAACTTTTAAAAATGTCTCCAGCTCGGCACATCTGCTCTGGATTCACCGTTTCTCTCCTCCCCAGTCCTTTTTCCATCACTGAACCAAATCAACATTCGCCCAGTTGTCTAGACGGGGATTTAGAAGGGGAGCATCACTTTGCTTCATCCCGTTCCCTGACCCCCACTCAGTCCAGCCCACGGAGTTCATCCACCATCCTGCCTGCTGAGCCTCTCCCCAGCTCACTGCTTCCTCCCCTGCACCCTCCCCGCCTCCATCCCGGCTTTGCTGTTACGGTCTCTCTCCAGGAGGACTGACTTTCCTGGC
The DNA here is from genome assembly GCA_033961575.1 of Aselliscus stoliczkanus. Taxonomy (NCBI): domain Eukaryota; kingdom Metazoa; phylum Chordata; class Mammalia; order Chiroptera; family Hipposideridae; genus Aselliscus; species Aselliscus stoliczkanus. The sequence goes on along the minus strand of CM066741.1, from coordinate 6,971,632 downwards.
CATCTCCCTGCTTCCAGCCTCTCCCCTTCCACACTGCTCATCTGTCCAGCCATAAATCTGACTATGGTTATCGTTTCAGCTCCTCCACACCTCAGCTACCAGCGCGGGGTCACACTTTACAACTCACCACACTGCCCCATCTGTGAACATCACAGATGCCAGCTTCCTGCTAGGTGGCTGCAAACTCCTATTCTTCCAGCTTGAAAGCAACTAACCAGCACAATAATTCTTTAACGTTGCTATGACTCTAAGCCATTAACACCACCACTGACTTCCTCCACATCCACTGGTGCCCCCTTCCTGTCACTCCCATTCTCCTGGTTTCATGGCCCATTGCTTGCAACAACCCGCTTGCAAATGCCAACTTACTCGATATCCATGATTTCTTCTATCTTTCCACCATTTTTGCCTAGCAAAGCCCAGCTACACATGCAGTGAGCCATCTGCCTCCTCTGTGCTACACCTGAGCTGCTGAAGGCACTAGACAGAAAATAAAGCCAGGATACAGGCTTTTCATCCTCCGATGCTTCCCTCCTGGGTCTGCTTTCCTGCTCTCCAAGATCCAATCCAACCATCAATGAGGTTGTGAAGATAAAGAAGAGTTCATATAGGCGATAATGCAATCATGATTAAAGCTTTACCTGTCACGTGGAAAACACCCAATGACTGCTGCCCAGTGTTGTTGTTACTGTTGCTGTTATTATTGTTGTTATTAATCTGCCCTCCACTTGCCTGATGATCAGACTTCATGCTTCACTGAGAAACTGGAGAATTCAGACTCATCCAGCCTTGCTGTCACCAAATCTCCAAACCTCCTAATAGTGCCACTGATCTCATTCTTGTCTTCCCAAAGCCAATCCCATGTGATCTACATCTCATATACTTTTTTCTTAACACCTTTACATTTTCCCTTTTTTTCCCCCTCTCTTATACCATGAAATAAAACACTAGTCATCATCTGAACTAAAGTATTTAGTCGCCAGCTCCCACACCCCATGTTATGAACAATCAAGTCAAGAGTTGAAAGCATGTTCCACAAAATGGTGCCTGGTGGAGGAAAATAAGCATCACTGTTTAAAAAAAAAAAAAAAGGAGGGGGGAAATTCTATAATTTCCTAGACCAGGGGCGGGCCTACTTTTGAGATGGAAGAGCTAATCCTGTCCCTCACAACAATTTAAAAATGATTTGAGAGCCATGAAACAAATGAAATCACCATTATGTGAATTATAGCCTTTAAAAATGTTATAAATGAAACTATGATAGTTTTATTTTCATTTTCAATTTGACTTCAGAGCCACGTGTACGGACCCAAAGTACCGCGTATGGCTCATGAGCCGCAGTTTGCCGACCCCTGTCCTAGTTGATTCACACATTTGCACCCTGGAAGTCATTTCCTTCAGGATTGCAATTCATTACCACAGAGCAGTTTAGCCGTGGTGCTTACATGTCGGAAAAGTGTATGAGTGATCCTGACAGAAAGGCCAACTGAACTAATTACATTAGGCATCACCGTCTGTAATTAGATCGATAGGAGAAAAGGCTCAGTACACATCTTAGGAAGCCTTTGCTATATTGGCTGGGCCCTCCAGGAAGTCCGCCCATCAATACTAATCCATAGGCAAGTGTTTCAGAGAAAAACACAGAACATTAATAATGAGAGAAAGGATCATTTGGATGAAACTAACATCCTTGTCTTCGTACAAAAGCAAAAATCATCTCATAGAACAAGCCCAGGGCATCGGGACCATGCCTTCTCTGTCTTGGCCTTAGAGTCACCCACAGCCACGGCTTTCAAAGCACTACAGTCAGCAGAGACAAATGACAAGTGCATCGCCAGTATGCACGAGTCCCTTCACAGGAAAACCCTGGAATTAGTATAGTTTTTAATGATATCACCCAAGAACCTCGCTGGGTGTACGTCACTGAGTTCATGGATAACCAAGGAGGGAAGGGGTGGCACTGGAGACTTAGCCCACCAGGCCTGTATGTGGTCATCATTTAGATCTTGGTTTTATAATAGTTCATCTACTAAGGATATAAATGAAAATAAGATAAATAAACACATATGAGAGAGAGAGAGGAGGAGGAGAAAAGAGGAGAAATTACTACACTAGGAATGCATCCAAGAGCTGCAAATGTGTCTCTCCCATTATTATTTTCTTTTTTTTTTTTCCTTCTTCCTTCCCTATTCCTTCCCTTTCTGACTTCTGAGGACTCTCTGGATTTGTTGCAGATTTCAACATTATTTTCTAAAGATCAGACCCATCTGCCTCCAAGCAGGATAATATGGTAATTATGTTGGCAATCATGATACTGGAAATGACAATAGTTGCAAACAACAGTAACACAATGGCAAGCAGCTTTGTTCTTCTCATTTACCAGGCATGATGCTAAGCACCTAGGACAGATCCTATTATAATTCTCGTTTTATTGTTGGAGAAACTGAAGGCATAGAAAGGTGACCTTATTATGTCCCAAATCAACAACCAGGAAATAACAGAGCCTCAGATCAAGCCCATGAAATCCGACCCCAATCTTTATGCTCTCAGTCATTGTACTACAATAAGACCCTCCAAGGAGATATCCATCCACCCTCTGGGCTCACCTCTGCAGAAAAGAGCTAAGGCATTCTGTCCATTCTACAGATAGGGAAAACAGAGTCCCCAAAGGGCTGCACTATCCCCAGTGCATAGACTACACAAGGACATGCAGGGGGGCCAGCCTGGAGTAAGTTCTGAGCTACTGAGTGTCTCTCTGTTTGTGGTGCGTTTAGGGGTCACCCAGCTACATGTCTGGGTGCATTTAAAAGCAGAGTGAATGGGGAGACAGCTGAAACCAGCTGTGAAGCCATGAGACCTTCACGTGAGCATGTGATGGTTAAACTCTCAGGCAAGATCAGGTTTACTGTGGACCAGCTCAGATGTGGTGGTGCAGTTACCCACAATCCTTAGAGGTCTCTGAGTCTACAGCACCAGTGTGGACTACACACAGCTCCTCTACTAAAGGGAGCATTTCCTTACACTTTCTTCAAAATAAGAATGGAAATATGAAGGATCACTGTGGGGCTTTCTCGTTGTCTCTAATGACGGAACTCAAGAACAAAGAATTGAAATCATATACTCTCCCATTCATGGCATGTTATCATCATCTAGTGGTGGTAGGAGCCTCTTTTATTATATTTTATTATTTTTGCTCCCTCTTTTTCCTAAACGGGTATCCACACTAGTGCACTTAATATACATCCTTCACGTCGCCTTCCATATTTTACACAGTTTTTAAATATACCTGTACCCTTGAAAAAATATGGTGTGTAGGTGTGCATGTTTTCAATTTACGTAAATGGTATTATGCTGTAAATCTCATCCTGTTTCTTACCTTTCTCCCCTTGCACTGGGTTTCTGAGATGAACTCGCCTTGCTCTGTATTAATATGGCTCCCAGATCTCCGGTTTTTGGGTCCTCTCCTACCCTCTGCCTTCACTCACTGACTCAAGAACCAAAGGACCACCAAGGAGCAACCAACTCAGCCAGCTTCATTTGTGAACAAGGAAATACAGTAATATCTTGGTTTGCGAGCATAATTCATCCCAGAAACAAACTACTCGTATTGCAAGACATTGCTGGTTTACCACATTAGAATGTATTAGAAATGTTGGCTCGTCTTGAGGAACACTCGCAAACCACGTTACTCGCAATCCAAGGTTTTACTGTAAAGGCATTTAACTCCTTTTCAGCTCTCTTCCTGGCGCTGTGATAACATGTAATATCTGGGATGTGGTTTTGATTCCTGGTTCAACCAAGTAAACAGAATGAAAACTGACACTTCGAAGTGTTTGTTGTGTCTCCAGCATGAGGTCAGGCACAGTATTCTCCCTTAATTCCCGCAACAATTGTATGAGGTAGGAAACTTTATCTCCATTTTGTCTGATGGGACCCTGAGGCAATTAGGATTCAAACACAGCTTTCCCCAGTCTAGCCACAACCGGATTCCAGGTGCAATCGCCCAGAGCAAGGCAGGGCCTGAGTGAACTGTGGAAATCCTGAACCTGAATGCTGTCATTTTATACACAGGGCACCCTAGAATCATGGAAAAGTTGTAAGAAGTCTGATGTAGGGATGGTTATTTTTGTTTAGATGAGCAGATAGAGGGGTCCGGTTTTTGTCTGGTCTGCAAGGGAGGGATGAGTCCCATATAAAGACAGACCTAATTCCTTAGAAGATGTGCAGAAGTTAGGAGGTCTGTACTTTCACTGAGAGGTCTCTAAACTGATTACTGCACATGTCCGTCCACTGAGCTGAGCCTCAGGGCTCGGTCCTCTGAGGGCCGTCCTGGGAGCTTCAGGTCTGTGCCTGTGTCTCCTGGGCAGAGATGCACCTGCAGAAGTGGGGCCTTCCAGCTGTGCCATCTGCCCAGGGGCACAAGTCCCTCCAAGACTCGCCTATGCTAACGTTTTTGCAAAGCTAGAGAGAGGTGACGAGGGTAAGTGCAGACATTGGAGTGCCCACCCGCGATGGCTCGCTGAGCGGCTGGTTTCAAATGCTGCTCCTTAGTACACAAAATTCCTCTTTATTCTCTAAAAGAGGCTTTGGTGAAGTCAGTGAAGGGGACTTAAGTGTCATACAGAACCAGCTGTTCCAGGGAACATGACGTCCACAGTACCTTCCACAAACAGCACGCCATGGACTTCTAACAGGTCTGCAGAGCTTCCCAACAGAAATAATGACTACCATTTACTGAGCCCCGATGTGCAAGCACTATGCTAACTTCTTAATAGGAGTAAATTCTTCTATATGCATTGTCCCACTCAATGCTCACAACAATCCCCATTACAGATGAGGCAACTGGGAATCAGAGAGATTAAGTACCTTGTTCAAGGTCACACAGCAAACAGTGCTAGAGGCTGGTCTCTGATCTACGTCATTCCAAAGCCCAGTCTCTTAGCCACTTACTTATCTCCCTCCCTGAGGGGAGGCTGGCTGCCCAGGAGGTAGACAAAAAAGCCTTCGAGCCAGATAATGTTAAAACGACAGAGAAAGCAAATGGTAGCTGCTTCGTTATCAATACACTCTTCTGTAGAACTTGGTGTTCTGCCCTTTAGGAGTTCGTAGGCTTGTGGGTGGCAGAGGAGAGAAAGGAGGCCGAATACAAGTGCCACACAGTGTAACCAGCAGAAGCACAAACCAGAGCACGGCTGATGTGTGAAGGAGGTTGAAAGTGCAAAGGAAGGGAGCTAGGCAGGTGTGAACGCCAGCCCCCCAAACGCCGCCCTCCTCCTCCCAAGCTGTGATGGGTCTGGGAGGCAAAGCTCACACTGACCGAAGTTGCTGTTTCTTCCCTGGAGTTCACGGCCACCACAGAAAACTGTGTCTCCCCTCTTCCACTTGGAAAAAATTGATGTGCTGGAATAATTATGATTCATCCTTTGATCTCTCTATCTGCAAAGCATAAATTGTGTCAGCTGGGGAGGCCTGACGGCTCCGATATTTCAGGTTCACATTTTGAATAACACCAGACTTGGATGCTAACACCAGTAAATAATTTAGTCTGAAATACAGGCTCCAGGCTAGAAACATGAGATCAAACACGGCAACTGCAGGACCACAGCCAACACTGGTTCCCTGTGAAGAATGCCTCTAAATTCACGGCTGGAAGAAGTGGGGTGGGACAACAGGTGATGGATTAGCTGTGGTTCTTTGGGCTACTGCCCAAATGAAATGCGTTTGTTGACATCAGTGGAGGCTGGGGAGATAAATATCAGCGGTGAGCAAGGCGGAGGGAAGTCAGGCTGAAGATTTCCTCTGGGTTCTAACATCGAAACGTTTCGTCCCCACCCCAAACCCTCGGTCTGGTCCGCTGAGCAGCAAGCAATACCCCCTTCTAACATTTCCTTTGCAAATGCTTTCTGAGCCACCGAATGAGAGAAGGGAGTGCACGGTCTGATTTCTTTGATTTCGTGTATCTGGGGCAGAAATCATAATTAACAAACGGGGGTGTTTATCATGATAAAGAAGTTGGTTTAATGCTACTGTCATGATGTTCCACGCAAAAGGCAGAAGGTGAAATGCAGCCACAGTGTGCTCACAATTAAGTTCAAGTCAACCGCATAATTTCGGAGGCGAGACAAGACAGAAGATACATGCAGTTACACGTTTTTGGGGATTACTGTAGGGTGATGGGGGGACAGCTATAGGCAGCACTCCTCGTCACTAGACAAGGGTGATCCTGGTGGGAGTGCAGGGGCCACTGTATTGTCTTGAGATGACCTTGAGACCGCTCAGTCTTAATGGCCAGCCTTAAGAAGGGGGCTTGTCCTCTGCCAGCCAAGTTCCGCATGGGGAGGGTCTCAGTCGGCTCTTAGGACTCTCTCCTCAGCTGGGCACTGGTCTGAGGGAAACCCCGTGGAGCCAAAGGCCTGATGATTAGTGACGTATACCTGGGGGCAGGAGGGGTAGTGGCACCATATAGCAGATGCTATATGGACCGTCCGGGTTTGACATCCGGGTTATGCACCTCAAATCAAATCTTGGCTCTGAGTGTGAGTTTTTGAAACTAATTTTCTTGGATTTGTTACCAATGTGTGGGAATTGAAGGAAATAACCTATATGGACGTCGCTGACCTACGTAAATGCTCAGTACATTCCTCTCTCCTCCTCCTCTTGCTTTTTCATCCTGCAGGACACAAAGATCCTAAGAGAATTTTATTCTCGTTTCGGACTCGCTCAAATCCAGCACAATTTTAAGTGCTCCAACCAGCCAGAGTGGATGGTCCCAGGTTAGAGGGTGACTGGAGCCCTGCCCCCCACATCAGACGGTTGAGGGCTATGAATTCCAGATGCCACCAGCGGCTATCACACCTGCTCTCTGCTGTTTTCTGCACATCCCTACAAAGGCGCATGTACAGGCCTAGATGACAAGATGCTTTAGGGCCAAATAGGGTTAGAAGGACCTGTCAGAATGAGGAAAACAAAAAATACCTCCTTTCGCTGGGCACGCTGCAGACCTAAGCAGACTACCAATGGAAGTTTTGGAATTCCTCCTCCAAGGTTAGCAGCCTGAAACTTCAATAGCTACATATTCCTGGAGGTAAAGAATTTCTTGATTGTGCTGAGAAATATAATTCCCACCCATTGGACTTCAATTGGAAAATATCCAATTTTGGATTTTCTGTGGCTCTCATTTTCCTCTTTAGATTCTATATATCCATTCTCTTAAGAAATGACTCATTTTAAGTGCTGATCTGGAGGAAAAAAAAATCAGCAAAATTCCAATAATTAGTACCGGCTAGAATTGGCCCATTAACGCTGCTGCCATTTTCAGTTTAGTAAACTTCTTTGCTTAACACTGGCAGTGCGGTGTGTGGTAAAGTGTTTAAATGTTGGATTCCATCCGATATGGGTTTAAGCTGCAGTTTACCACCTTCTTTTTCACTTTCTGAGCCTTGGGTCTTCATATATTAATTGAAGTTCTAAAAGTAAGTGCACATGTCAAGATTTTTGTAAGATCTGGAGCTCATGACTTGCTTATTTTTTGCAGCAGATGCTATGGGTGTCACTTCCCCTTGGTCCGCCTCTAACTGTAGCTGCAGCTGAATGGTGATGGCCAGTGTCCTGCATCATGTCCCCACTGTCTCTCCACTTTTCTGTCTCAGGGCTGCTTTTCAAAACGGCGGCCTCACACGGGCCACACATAGGCAGAGCCTAGGTACATGGGGGTGTTAACGCCAACATGGGAACCCTCCACCAACAGTCGATGGGGGTCCACTGGATAAACTGCTGCAACCTCCCAGCCATCAGAGGGGGCACCCTGGGGTGCATTCTGCACAGAGCCAGCAGGATGCTCTCTTCCCATAGTGGTAATCGGCTCAGCAGTGCCCCCTGTCTCAGATTTCCTTCCTTTCTCATCTCACTTGCCCTGCTCCTTTATTCCCAACTTTATAGATAACCTGTCAAATAAAATGCCTGCACCCAGCCTTTGTCTCGGGTTCTGCGTGGGGGAGATCCAAACTAACAGCCCAGCTATGTTAATTACTATGCCTCTTTCCTAACACGCGTGCTTCCTCTTTCATTTCCCACACTCATGGATGATTCAATTTATCCCTTAAAGACTAAGAAAATCAGGCTTTCTCTCTCTCTCTCTCTCTCTCTCTCTCTCTCTCTCTCTCTCTCTCTCTCTCTCGTTAACAATTTTATGTTGTCTTGAAAAAGCCTGCTTCTCCATCAAGGTCCTTCTTTTCAATGAAGGGCACCACTCTCCCCTCAGTTGCTTAACCCACAAACCTGGGGGTAATCCTTTTCTCATCCTCTAATCAATCACCAAATCCTAAATGTTTCTCAATTTTATCCACCTCTCTAAATTACTAACGGTGAACCTTTGTTGAGTATTTGCTACAGGCTCAGCATCTTATGAGCTTTACCTCATTTACATCCCCCCCAAATAGGTATGGTATTATTTTCATCCCCATACCAGATGACAAAAATCAAGGCACAGAGAGGTAGGAACTTGCCAAAGGTTGAATGAGGCAGTGGGGACCTGGGGTGTTGACCCAGTTCCTAATTACAGAGCTCATGTAATTACAGAGCAGAGTAACCACTGTGCTTTTCTACCTGTCCGTGTCCCAAGGCATCACAGCCCCACCTGCTGCTTTCCCCTCTGTCATCTCCACTGTCCCCCAGTCACAGGTCATCTTCCCATCTGCCCTCACCCATGCTGATGTCCCCTGCTTCATACAGTAGTGTCACACTGATTTACTGAAGAATGAGCCTCGACTTAACCAGTTATTCTTCCCATACATAGTGTTTGCATTAACACTTAGCTGTTCACTGTTATTTGTCATTAGCAAATAGAGGCAAAGAACTTGGGGCTTTGAAATCAGAAAGGCCTAAGGTCAAGCCCCACAGCCATCACTTAACAGTTATGTGACCTTGAGTGGCTCACTGAACGTGTCTCAGCGTGAGTTTCCTCAGCTGTAAAATACGGATTAAAAATAGCTCCTAACTCCTAGGTTAGATGACAGAAGTGAATGAGATCATTTCTATATGCAAAATCATTCTTCAGTGTTTCTGTTACACAAGAAATGTTTATTCCTTCTAATAAACAAGGAGTAATGCACAAGGAATAGAAGCGGCAATGGCCGAGGTAAGGGTAGCAGTAGTAATATTACTCTTAGTAACAGCAGTAATAGTAAATAATAGAAGTAACAGTAGTACTAAATCCAGAAGTCAAGAGAGTTGCCCAACTACATGCAATCTACTCGAGACAGACATGAACCTCAATTCCACGGCCAGGGCAAGTTCAAAGCCTTCCTCCAGATTTCCATTACATTTTCAAGGTCATTTGGTCTCCTTCTTTCCACCTGTGCCACTTACAGTCTATTTTCTACATGACAGCCAGAAAAAGCCTTTAAACATGCAGATCCTGTCACTTCTCTGCTTCAAACCCTTCGATGGCTCCCTGTCCCACATCCCACCCCACTCAGGGTAAAAATCTAGATTCCCTGCCATTCAACAACCCACGTGATGGGTCCCCCACTGTCTGGCCAGCTTCCTCTCCTTCCGTCCCTCCCTGTGCGCACTCTTGCTCCAAAGATGCTGGAGCCCCTGCTGTTCTCAATTGGGCCGGGCATCCTCCATCTCTGGGCTTTTCCACTTGTTCCCTCTGTCTGGTGGTCTCTTACCCCAGAGAGCCTCTGACTTCCCCTCTCATTTCACTCAGGTCTTTGCTTCCCCATCTTCTCCTCAAAGAGGCTCTCCCCGGCCACCAAGTATCATCATCACGGTATCATCTTGCCGTGCCGTAGTTTTCTTCTTAGCACTCAGCACGCCAGTTACATTCAATGTCTCCCCCACTAGCACGTAAACCCCATGGGATCAAAGACGCTTCCACTTTGCTCATTGCCTTGTCCCCAGCTCTATTGTAGAAGACTATCCGGCACTTAGTCAAGGCTGAGTACTTCTTGACTGAGTGGCATCCTGATTGGATCCAAGTCCTTCATCTCACAGGCCACCTTGCCATTTTCCCAGGAATCCTGCCTCCAGTCTTCATTGTGCTAACCCAGACACAAGCTCAGCCCCTTCTCCTATTTCCCTACAGCAAACACCAACAAAAGTGCTCATAGAAGGCATTTGTGAGATGCTGAATTTTATTGAAAACTACGGGGTGCACCAGGGCAGACACAAAAGAGGTCCCAATGAAAATGACACAAAAAACTTCAGCAGTCACTGAACTGCAGTTTCCTCTTCCTCAATCCCTTTCACTTCCCTCAGTCTCTTTCCCTTTCTTCCAAGTTCCTTCTCTCTCTGCTCCGGGAGCAAAACCACCTCCCTCTCATCGGACACGGAACCACAGCCTTTGCTTTCATTGCCTTATTTATTTCCCCCCCCCCGCCCCCGAAGTCCACATTCTCCAAGCTTCTCTTCCAGCCCCAAGTATCTGGAAGGGACGACTCTCAACAAAAACAGTCCCTAATACAAAGGGAATTCTGATGCCAGCTAATAACATAATTAAGGGGCCCACATCTGCTGCACTCGTGTGAGCGTAAGATTGTTCTTCCTTTGGGAAGAGCTAGGTTGTACTGAGCTCAGAAACACTTAGAAAGCGCTGGGCCATGTGGCCAACGCTCTGTACAAGCTGGGCTCATGGATGGAACAATGTGAATTTGGCCCTTCACGGGGCCACAGCCTAAGTCAGGAGAAATCAGGCAATTTCCGTGTTAGGTGATCAGCCCAACATTGAACTAGGCAGAAAGCCCAGCAAAATACAGAGGCAGGATCACAGTTTGGAGTTGTTTATTTCAGGACTCCCCCTCCAGATTGTAATTCCCAGGAGGGAAAGGAGACAAGGACTGAGTCTCCTTAGATGGTACCGAGGAGCCTGGCATCTGAACTGAGTTTCAGAGGATGAAACAGAAAAGTGGGGAGGCATGTTCCGGACAGACAGAAAACCAAGTGCAAAGACGTACAGGACAGAACGGCTTTGAACTGGGGCGCCGTGAGTGGCTCGGCGGAGCAGGGCAGAAAGCCGGGCGGAGGGATCGTGGAGGACAGGCCGCGAGAGGCGGCGGGCCCAGCCTTCGCTGCGCCCTCTGTGCTCAGTCTGGCACAGTGCTGGCTTCAGCGCTGGGGGCCTGGAGCTTCAGGCGCTCACAGCTCCACAGCACGCATGAGAGGCATGACCATCCTCACATCTCCGAGTATTCTGACTGAGGATTTCTGGGGCAGAAGGACTCACAGGGCTGTCCACAGACCAGCCAGCTCGGCCTCCTGGGAGCTGATGAGCAATGCACGTTCTCAGGCCCTCCCAGGCCTTCGGGATCAGAAACTCAGCAATCTGTATTTTAACAAACATCCCATGTGGTTTCTGATGCACGCTCAAGGCTGAGGACCCCTGACCCAAGGTGTGGGGTGAAAATCCTACCCTAAAACCAAAACTAAAGCATGCGTATCTATGAGGGTCTCCCCAATTTGAGAACCTCCACTCTAGAGTGTCCCTTAGTGTCACTGTCACTGGCCTAGCACCACACTGACAGAGGTTGCCTGCCTGTTAGAACCAGGTCCCTCCAAAGCACCTGTGTCCACAAAGTCTTTAATGAAAATATGCAACAGAGCAGAATCTGGGGGGGGTGGGGAGGGAGGCCAGTCTCTGGGGTTCACATGCTCAGAGGAGGAGGGAAAAGCAACTGTCTGTTTGCTGAAGACACTAAATCACAAAGTCAAGAGGCGTCCTGAGAAAATAAAGCGAAGCACATTTAGAACAAGCAACAAGAGATATTTCCCCATTCAGCATTCACTCAACTTGCAGAATTTGGGTGGTTTGTGCCTTTCAGTAAATGTGCGAGATGATTCTTTTCACCCAAATATAATTAACACCGTTCAGTACTTTTAGTCAACAGACAATATACTGTATAGACAATATGATACAGAGAACATCCAATTATAGTGAGCACCAGAGAATATTTTCATCAAATAGACATTTAATGATAAGCGGCTCCTGAATGATTATTTCATATTTTATGTATTCTCTCATCAACCCCTGGAAGAGGCCTGATTCCCGATGTATAAAGAATTGTGCTCGCTGAATGGGTTCCTTCCCTGGATATTAATCATTTTTTGATTAATGCAGGGGACAATTATAACGAAAGCATCTGTACCTGGTTAATTTCTTTGGTTGGAGTCCAGGCTCTTGTGAGCAGGTTGCCAGGGTTGTGTGGGGACTAAGAATGAGAAACTGAACAATTTGAGGTAAGGGGCAGATGTGGATGGTAACGTACAAGGATGCTGGGACCCCACAACTATGTCCCCAAAAGGATGACATGTTGGGAAGAACTCCCAGGTTTGTATCTGTTCGTTGGACTTCGTGGATGACTTATGGATCTGAACCTCTGAAACAAATCAGGAAAGACGCCATTGCTCAAGAAATTTCCACCAAGGAAAGTTTTGTCTCCTCAAAAATAAGGGCTGCACAGGTGTCTTCTAGATGGCCTTGAATTGCAATGCAGACAGCCCCTACTTTGGTGATATCATCACATGGAGTGATATTGGTAATTTTGTCCCACAGTGAGTCCAGCAAATTAGGGATCATTTAAGGGTCTTGTGAAAAAATGTGAATATACAACTGCTATCAGTTACTCATCTACTGGTAAAAATATCCAGTATCTTGTTTATGGCGCTCATGCCGTTTGAAAAGATCTCCCCGATTACTCAATGGGCAGCACATGAATGGGACACTCGGGTCCTTGGTCCTCTCATCTTCGTGTGGCGATTGCTCTAGAGAGAGTCAGCATGCGCAGAATACACATCTATCTAAGGAGAGTGGAAGCGTGTTTTCATATGTAGTATAAATATTTAGGTAAACACATTTCAAACTTTCTTGCCCACACCCAAGGAACTTCTTAAAACACAGGTTCAAGCTCAGCAGGTTTGGGGTGCTCAGCTTCTGCACCTGTAACCAGCTTCCAGGCGAGGCCGGTGTTACTGGTCCCAGACCACAGTTGAAGTAACAAAGACCTAGGTTGTAAAAATCTGAGCTAATGAGTGTAAACAATTCCTCTCCTCTCTAAAAGATCTTAGAAAGCTCAAAAATCATCTGTCACCAGTACACCGAAAGGTTCCAATCAACAAAATTTAAATTCAAAGAATCACACCGACTACCAGGGTGAACATCTAAATAAATGTCCAGCAATAAGTGCCAGCAACCACTCCGAGATCATTTTTCTTGGCACTACCATGTGTTGGGTGCTCACTGATACCAGAAACCATGCAGAGACTACTCTATGGAACCCAGTCATGCTGAGGTCTGAATTCAGGCAAACTGGATCCATAAACAGAGGAAGGGAAGACGCCAGCCACGGGTACCATTTATTAAGCTCTTAGGTGGTTCCAGATGCTTTCTAGACATTCCCTATTTAATCCTCACAACAATAAGAGGAAACTGTCACCCTTCTCCCCATTTTTCAGAGCCAGAAGCCAAGACGCAGAGAAGGTAAGCCATTTGCTCAAATTCGCACAATTAAGTGGGAAACCAAGAATTTGAACCTCGAGTCTGTTGACTCATTGTACAGCCTCTATCAAATTCTGCATCACGCAGAATGGAGATGTGGTCCCAATCCTAAAACAAGATGAACAACTGGTAGGATGGGCCAAGAAAATACAGCTCCCTCCCCAAATAGGTGTGTGCATACACAGACATACAGATGCACACACACAGCTGAGCAGTCTGTCTCCTGCCCCAAACTCTGGGCTGAGAACATGGCCCTGCTAATGAGCCCTTACTTATTCCTGGGCGTCCCACAGCCTTCTAGGCCATTAGGTCCCAGCTATAAGCCAAATCCGTATTGCCAACGTCTGCAATCATCTGTAATTCAGAAACGCTTTCTCTAGAAACCCACAGGCTGTCAGTTCCCTACGGTGCTTCGAGTGATTAATCAACCACGTCAATCACCGAGTCCTTCAAATGGGCTGAGATCCCCTGCAAAGGCTTTGCTAATCAGCTGTATCTGAGCAGGGCACATAGCAGGTGGAATTATGGGGATGAGTTTGCAACCACTTTTGCAACCTTTGGGAAGCCAGAGGTGGCTTCAGACACAGGATGGGGAGAGGGGTGCTTCTAGGGATTTTGGTAGCACAGGTAGGCTCTTGTAACTGTTACTCAGGAGTTGCCACGCTCACACTAGATCAGGATCACCACAATATATAGAAACATGCTAACTGGAGGGAACATGACTTATAACTATCGGAAGGAAGACCAATGGGAATGGGGGCCGGACTGGATTACAGCTTGATGGGAGGGGGAGAGGCGGAATAGATGAGAAGACTAGTGCAATACCATGTGGGCTTGTAGCATTGAGAGAAGGCTGTTAAGAGACATTTGCTGCTAGCTGCTGGAAAAGTGATGGGTTGTACTGATCAGAAATGAATTCGCTTACCTTGGACAATTTAATCATGGAAATACATTAGGTTAAGTTATACATACATAAAACGCATTTGGTTAGAACAACAATCTCCAAAGCAAGGTGTGTGCAAGCAATCCCACTGGGATATGGGAAGAAAATATTAAAAATTCCAATAATGTTTACTTTTATTTGAAATTAAGAAAGGAAGCTTTATGGATATGTAACATATGATTGACAGTGGGATAAAAGCACAATGGATAAATGAATATGCGCACTTTTGAGTGTTTATCAGACACTTCCCTGGAAGAGAGGAGACTGTTGAGCCAGTAAGCTCATTTATATGTGAATATGTATGCTTAGAAATCTTCTAAATGTTATGTTGGTAGAAAAAAATGAACTCGAATGGATAAATAAAGAGTTAGATGTTTGCATAATGGAACATTAGACAGCTGTTAAAATGAATAAACTGCATTTAGATAAATCTCAAACAAAATGCCAAATGAAAAAAAAAGCAAGCTGCAGAATAATGTGAGTGTGATTCTATTTGTGGACAGTTTTAAAAGCATACAAAACAATATCCTATGTTGTTTACGAACATTTGCATACATAGAAAGGCTATGACATTAAGGATAAGGCGGGTGCTCACTAATTTCAGAGTATGGTGACATCTGGGGGACAATTAAGGGCTCAAGATTAGGGCAGACCACAGGGGGAAGTCTGAGCCCAGCCTTAACAGTCATTCACTCTGGGAGGTGGCAGTGAACCTGTACTTCTCTGTATGTTCAAAATATTTCATGGTCATCAAATAAATGAAATGCGCTAACATGCTGGGTTGAGCAGAACGTATCCTGGACAGTGAGATTTATAAGTCACAAGGTGGGGAGGCTACCCAGACTTTACTGCCCTGTGACCCCAAGAGTGAGATGAGCTGAAAATGGGGTGTTCAGCCAAGAGAAGCAGGGCGCTGCTGCCACTTCCGGGTTGTCCCTGCGGGGGGCTGTCTCTTCACGCTAACTGCATCATAGTGAGTTGAGCCACATGCCAATGAAAATCCAGCAGTATAGAGCAATGTGACATGTGCTCCATCTTGGAAGATTTGGGGTGAACTGGAGAGGAATGTAAGAGAACAAACACTGAGCTCATGGGTGCCAGGGAGGCCAGTGGTTCTGAACCCCAACTCCATATTAGCAACACCTAGGAGGTGGCATAAGTATGCTTGACCCACCCAGGCCAACTGGGTCAGCTCCTCTGGGAAGGGAGACCTGGCTCGGGCATTCAAAGTCCCCCCACCTGCAATTCCAAGGTGCAGCCCAGAGTTCCCTAACCCCAGGTTCTGTCTGCTTTGACTCCAAGGCTAGTAACAACTAAAGTAACTTGTATTTGCAAATTCATGTCACCTTGCCTGCCCTGCTGGTGGCCTTTCCTGCTCTGGATACAGAACTCAGTGGGAAATGGAGAGTAGAGTCAATGACCCTTAAAGGAATCCAAGACCATACGGTGTGGTGGCCCCATTCTGAAATGCAAATACCTCCATGTAAAGACACACAGCTAATTAACAGTGGATCCAGGATTCCAAGGCTGATTATCTGATACCATCTTGAAAACAGAATAAAAGGAAGTTCTATTAATAAGGGCTTATTTTCCTGCAGCAATACTGTTGACCTGCACTGGCTCAAGAAGGTGTTACTGAGTAGACCTTCTTTCAAGCACAAAATAATTTATAATTATCTTAATTGTGCAGAGATGAGAGCTTCTCAAAAATGTCAAGGTTCATGAAAACATCTTCTTAACTATTTTAAGAGTTCCCACCATGATCTCATTTTTAACATAAATTTCTTTTATTTTTGAGGGAGCATTTGCTTAGTAATAAAAAGCTCTAATCCACCCTCTGAACGGTGAGACGCTAACATTATTAGAAACAAAATTAATAAGGTACTGAAGGGCTCTTTCCTCTGAGGGAAAGGCTTGAAATAGAGTGGGAACAATAATAAAAAATTTTTTAAAATTATAGCAAACACTTATTAGCACTTGCTAGGCACTCTTCTAAGTGATAGGGTTGCTAGATTTCACGAATAAAAATACAGGACATCCAGTTACACTTGCATTTCAGATAAACAATCTTTTAGTACAAGTGGGTTTTTTTCCTTTGTTGATTCTGTCAACTCAACTAAGTGAATTAAGTCCATTTAATCCTTACAACTCTAGGAGGCATGTTCTATTAGAATTCCCATGATATAGACAAGAAAATGGAGGCTGAGTGTTAGGTAACTTGCCCAAAATGACAAAGCTGCTCTGTGGCAGAGAGTTGGGATTTGAATGAAGGAAGTCTGGCTCCAGAGCCTGTTAATTTGATCATAACGACATACTGCCTCTCTTAAGCAACAAGTTAAGAGCCAATTATTCAGTTAGCAAACATTTACTCTGTGCCTACCATGGTTAAGCACTGTGTCAAGTGAGAGGAACTGAAACTTCACAGAAACGGACTTGGAACAGCCATTTTCCCCTGAACCACTGCTTCCTCCCGTATAAAATGAAAGGATTGAGCCATGTCATTTGTACTCAACCTGGTTGGGTCACTGGGAGACTGGCTGAAATCCAGATGGTTCTCCTCACCTCCACAGATTCTGAGACAGTAGGTTTTTGGGGTTTTTTTAGCTGAGACATCCTGCCACCTGTTGGCAGCTCAGCAGCAGCTCAGCTCGGGCTGGGCATCGAACTGCTGTTGCTCAGAGCTCAGCTCTCACTCTTGAGTGAACTCTTAACTAACTGAACCACTCGGCCGGCCCGGAATCTGGATGTTTTTAAAGCAAGCCCTCCGACTGAAACTGATGCACCTGAAGTTGGAGACTTTCAAGTAAAATAATCTCTATAACTTCACGATTATCAATCCTGGCTGCACGAATCATCTGGGTGTAGGGTAAAACTCAATGAGTGGTTCCACCATGGGAGCCAAGATTGAGAGCCGCTGCTATATTCATCCAGGGTCTAATTTCATTCCGTGGCAAGTGAACATCTATGGTTGAAAAACTCCTAAAGAGGTGAGGTAGGCCATAAAAGGGAGTAAGATCAGTGATGTTGCTTCATGAGAAAAGATCTGCACCAGTCCATTCTCATATTTCTCTTTCTCTCTCTCTCTGTCTCTGTCTCTGTCTCTGTCTCTGTCTCTGTCTCTGTCTCTCTCTCTCTCTCTCTCTCTCTCTCTCTGCCCCCTCTCCCCCCGACTCTGCCCATATGAGTTTGGATGCCTGACCAGTATTCCCTACTACTTCCTATATACCACGTTTGGATCAGACCTTGGTTGCCATCTGACTCTGCTGCAAGCTGGTTATGCCATCTTGGGAAGATTGCTACACATCTCTGAACCTCAGTTTCCTTTTCTGTAAAATAAGGAATACGGCCACATTTCCAAATTTAGGCACACATTCTTTTCCCATTTTAAAAACATTTCTCAAATTGGGATGTGACATACTATTGATTTAGACATTAAGAAATGTTATTTTTCTCCTCAGTTTCTGAACTGATGGTACATCTTACAATTTACAGCATTTTAGAATAGAGAAAATGCAGCAAGGAGGCCTAATCTGAGTAAGACAACTGATTAATTTTAAATTTTCATTGGATTTAAACTCTTGGTTGGTTATCGGGAACATTCATTCATACATCATTCATTCTTCGATTCATCAAATATGTAGTGAGTGCTTGCTGCATTACATTATAGTAGACAGAGGGATATAATGATAAACAAGAAAAATTGAATTACTGCCCTTGTGGAACCTTCAGTTTAATAAGAGACATTTTAAAAAATATATCATGTAAGTAAAGCATTTAGACTCAGATGTAACATTCATCCGAGGGACATCAGGGGGAATGGCACTGTAAAAACCTCCAAAAATCTATTCTTCCATATAAACAACAAAGTATAAAGTTGTCAAAACCCAACTTTTTCAGAACTCTGGGTATTAGCCCAAGGCCAATCCAGGAAGCATTTATTCAAGATGAAACAGCTCCAGGTTGGTGAGAGCTGCCAGCCTTGTGGCATTTTAACTTGCCCCATACAACCTCCGCTTCCTCAGCCTTGTGATAGCCTTGAAAACCAATGCCTGCAACCTCAGTGAAAAACATCAGCCTAGCACCCACTGCAATAAGTTTGGAGCTCTCCAGAAGCGCCATCCTAAGATAATTGTCAATACTGACCCATCTGACAGTTCCCTGAAATACCCACTAACAGAGCTCGGATTTACTTGACCTGACTCAGAGCCTTCTGAGTAAACAACCTTTGCTCTGGAGGCATTTGTCAAAAACAATCAGTGACAATTGTTAAACATAGCAGCTGCCTGAGACGGCAATAAAAACGGGAGGGAACAAAAAGCTGACCAAGAAATTGAAAAGAAAATGGTGAAAAATGAGATGTCCATTGAGGGTTTGGAAAATCTCTGATATAGTCCTAAGAATTTAGAAAGCTATCCAATGACATAAAACTGGGTGCAGGCCCAAGTGCATGCCCAGGAGGGAACGGAGGAGACCCCAATTTCTCCCTGCAGGCTGACTTTGAGGCCTTGCACAAGTAGGAGATAAAAGGCTGAGGAAGAGTTGGGAACTGCCTGCCTGAGCATGGCCAGGCTGCCCCAGCATACACAAGGCTGGGTGACCTACTGGTTCCAGGAATTTAAGGAGATCTCTGTCCAATCATTAGCTCACCACTAAGCTAAACAAGCAGAAACGTCAATGTCCACACATAACAAGGAATACTGATTTTAAATAACTGGCTTAAGAAAGTCACTAAAAAAAAAAAAAATAGCAGCAGCAGCAACAATAAAATCAACAAACAACAACAAACTGTGGTGGTGGTGAGACAATCAGTAAGATCTCAAGTCAATGTATGTAATTTAGCCTTCTACATTAATGAACTAGAAAAAGAGCAAACAAAACTCAAAGCGAATAGAAGGAAGGGAATGATAAGAAGCATAGAAGAAATTCATGAAATGGAGAAAAGAGAAACAATAGAGAAAAATCAGTAAAACCAAACTTCGGTTCTTGGAAAATATAAATGAAATTGATAAACCTTTAGCTAGACTGACCAAGAAAAAAAAGAGAGAAGACTCAAAGTCACTAAAATCAGGAATGAAAGTGGGTGGTCATTTTACCAATATCACAGAAAAAAAAAAAAACCCAACCCAAACTGTAAGAGAATGTTATAAACAAGTGTTTGCCAACAAATTGGAAAATCTAGATAAAAGGGACAATTTCCTAGAAAGACACAGATTACCAACACTGATTCAAAAAGATCTGAATATCAAGTTAATAAAAAACTTCACACAAAACAAATCCCAGACCCAGATGGCTTCCCTGGCAAATTTAGCAAATGTTTAAAGAAAATATAACAACTACCTTTCACAAAATCTTAGGAATAGAAAGGGAGGAATGCTTTCTAACCTATTCTATTAAGCCAATATTACCCTGATTTAAAATCCAAAGATATCATAAGAAAAGAGAACTATAAGCCAAAATGCCTTGTAAATATAGTCATAAAAATCTTCAACAAAATACTAAAACAACATATCCAGGAAAATACAAACAGGAACATACACCATGACCAAGTGGGATTTATTCCTGGAATCCATGGTTGGTTGAATATATGAAAATCAATCAATGTAATATGTCATGCTGATAGAAGTAAGGATCAAAAAATCACATGATCATTTTAATCGATGTAGCAATGACATTTGACAAAAATCCAATAATCTCTCCTGATAAAAATACTCAATGAACTAGGACTAGAAACAGCCTCACCCAACTTTATAAAGAGCATCTATGAAAAACCTGCAGCTCATGTCATGCTTAATGATGAAGGACTAAAGGCTTTCCCCTTAAGATCGAGAACAAGATCAAGATGTCCACTTTTGCCACTTTTATTCAACACTATGCTAGAGTTCCCAGCCAGGGCAATTAGGGAAGAAAAAATAAAGTCATCCAGATTGAAAAGAAAAAACTGGCATCCAGGCATCTATTTGCAGATGACATGATCTTGTGTACAGAAAATCCAAAGGCAATAAATAAATAAATAAATAAATAAATAAATAAATAATTTCGGCAGGTAATAGGATACAATATCAATACACAAAAATGCATTGTAAGGCCGGCTGAGTGGCGCAGTGGTTAAGCGCTGGCTTGGGAAGCCAGAGACCCCGGTTCAGGTCCCACATAGGAGGGCCAGTGACATCGCCCTCAAAACAAAAACAGAAACAAAACAAAACAAAAAAGCCGCATTGTATTTCTACACACCAGCAATCAACACTCTAAAAATGAAATTAAGAAAACAATTTCATTAACAATAGCATCAAAAATAATAAAAATACTCAGGAAACTTAATGAAAGAAGTGTATGACTTGTATACTGAAAACTACAAAGCATCATTTCAAGCAACTAAAGAAAACCTACATAAATGGAAAGATATTTGTATTCATGGATCAGAAGGCTGAATGTTGTCAATTAAGATGGCAATACTCCCCAAACTGATCTACAGATTCAACACAATGCCTACTAAAGTCCTTCTCCCATTCTTGCAACATTTGAGGGGACATATGCATCCACATGTTCATTGCAGCATTGTTTACCTTGGCCAAGATGTGGGGGCAGCCTGAGTGTCTGTAGGAATGGACAAAGAGGAGGCGGTACATATATACAGTTGGATATTACAGAGCCAAGGAGGGAATGGGTTTTTGTCATCTGCTGTGACACTGATGGCCCTGGAGGGTATTGCGCTGAGTGGAGTATGTCAGACAGACAAAGACAGATGCAATGTGATTTTGATTTTATGTGAAATCTAAATAACAAAACAAACAAAATAGAAACAAACTCATAGACACAGAGAACATTTTGATGTTTGCCAGACGGGAGGGGTTTAGGGTAGGTGAAAAAGGGAAGGAATTAAGAAGTACAAATTAGTTGTTACACAGCAGTCATGGGGATGTAGGGTATAGCATACGGAATATAGTCAATAATATTGTAATAACTATGTATGGTGTCAGATGGGGACTAGATTTACTGGGATGATAGATGGGCAGGGATTGGGGGGCAGGGTAAAAAAGGTAAAGGGATTATGAAATACAAATTGGAGCCAGCCTAGTGGCTCGTTGGTTAAGAGCTGGCTTGGGGGGCCGGCCGAGTGGCGCGGTGGTTAAGTGCTGGCTTGGGAAGCTATCGGCCCTGGTTCGGGTCCCACATATGAGGGCCAGTGACACTGCCCTCAAAAAAAAAAAAAAGAGTTGGCTTGGGAGCATGAGCTCTGAGCAGCAGAGTCTCTGGTTCGGATCCCACATGGGCCAGTGACGCTGCGCCCTCTACAGCTAAGATGGTGAACAACAGCTCGACCTGGAGCTGGGCTGCCATGAGTCTACAGCGTAGGCTGCAGTGGGGCGGCAGGGGCTGCCATAAGCTACCATGAGTGGCTGGCAGCCAGCATGAGCCGCGGTCCAGTGGCCGGCGACTAATCTGCCTCATCCGGGAAGAGCGCAATGACAATACCAACATGGGCCAGTGAAGCAATGTCCTCTGCAACTAGACTGAAGAACAAAAGGACAGCAACTTGTCTGTTCCCCTTCCCCGATTCCCCAACGCTGTTCCCTCCCCCAGTTCCCCGATGAAATCTTTCAAAGAGAAAAAAAAAAAAGAAGTACAAATTGGTAGTTACGAGCCATCTTTGTTAGTATGGTGGTGAGTATCCCCACCTGTGAAATTGGTAGTTACAAAATAGTCATGGGGATGTAAAGTAAAGCATAGGAATATAGTCAATAATATGGTAATAACTGCATAGTGCCAGGTGGGAACTAGTCAGGGGGATTACTTCTTAAATTATATAAATGTCTAACCTCCATGCTGTACATCTAAAATTAATATAAAATCATACTAAATGTCAACTGCAATCGAAGACTTAAAAAAAGGGAGGAAAGGTGAAGGGAAATAAGAGGTTCATATTTTCAGGTATAAAACAAATAAGTCATGGGGATGCAATGTACAGCATGGGGAATATAGTCAATAATATTGTGACAGCGTGGGGCGGTGTCAAATGGCTGCTGGACTTATCACAGTGATCACTTCGTTAGCTATATAAATGTTGAATGACGATGGTGTGTACCTAAAACTAATCTATAATAATATAGTTATGTTAGCTATTTTAATACAAATCTTTTTAAAAAGGACAAATGTGGTTATTTAAATTATAAACAAATGATTGGTACTTGGCAACACAATGCAAATGAACTGATGGGTAACTGGCACTTGGGCAACTCAACACCCGTCCCTTTCCCCCGAGTACCTGATTGCTGCCTAGACTCAGCCTGCCCCATAGAAGAGCCAGCCCGTAGCTTTCTGTCCCTGGACAGCCTGAGTGACAGCACATGTCCGCTGCCCATGGGCTACAAGTGTCGTCCATTCTGGAAAAAGAGCTTTTCATTCCCTGGCCATGCACGCCAGGCCTGATCAGCTCTCGGGGACTCTCACCCTGTTTTGGGGACCCGTACCACCGGTGCACATGGTGCCCTTGCTGGGTGGTAAGATGCTGCACCCCTTCTTGCCCTGCCTCCTGGGAGGATGGCGGTGGCATTAAAGCTTTCTTCCCAATTTGCTTTCCCTTTGGATTATCTGCCTTCTTGATATAAAGACCTCATCATTTACAGAATAAGGGATATTCTCTCAGCTCCCCTCGTAGAAACAGAAATATAGTTTTTAAGTCAGCCTCAGACAAATTAATCTGCTTATTCACAGCTACAGTCCAGCTTCTGGTTTGCTGCAATTTTCATCTCCCTTGGACTGTCTCTGAAAACCACCTCTGGTCATAAAGACAAGGGCTGGAGTGGCTGCAGACACATCAGGGGATGGGCCGGCTGACTTGGGACTCCCTGCCTGCTCTACCAGATCGGCTTCTGAGGAGCACACGGTCATGAGCTGTTGACACCCTCCCCACCCTTTCTGAGGACACTGCCAGACAATCAGTCAGGCTCTGCAGCTGGGGAAAGAGGTGTTACAGCAAAGCCTCCTGAAAGGCTTTAAGGGACCATTTCCAGGAATTTCAGGTACCTGAGGCACTTGCAAAGTGTCCACCCATGCTCGTGACTGATGAGATGCTACTGTAAACAGCAATGAGGTCCAATTATGTATCTATCAAATGGACGAAGATGAAAATGCTTGATAAAGCCCATTATGGGTGCAAGTGTGAGGAAACAGGGACTCTCGTGCACTGATGTACCACTTCTTGGAAGAGCAATTGGGAAATAGCTGTCCAAGTGGGGAAAAGAGCTTTCCCTTTGGCACCGCGACTGAGCCTCGGTGAATACGTCTTACGGATTCATTAATCTGTGGGCAAAGGCATATTGAGGCCAACCCTCCCCATTGCTGTCTTGTTTGCAATCGCCCCATACTGTAAACAACCTAAATGTTTATCAATCGCAGGCTAATTAAATGCATTAAGGCAGAGCCATGTAATAGAATACCAGGGAGCTGTGGAAACACTGAAAAATATTAGTGTAGGCTAAGTGTTAAAAGCAAGTCAGGAAATGATTCTTTTAGAGGAGCGTTTCTCAGTTTCAGCACTATTGACATTTTAGGCTAAATGACTGCTGTGAGGGGTTGTCATGTGCGTTATTCAGAAGCTTCCACGACCTCTATCCACTAGATGCCAGTAGCACTCCCTGCCGCTCTCAAGCTGTGACAATAAAAAGTGTCTCCAGAGATGACCACATGTTGCCTGGGGGGGTGGGGGGTGGGGTGGGGGAGAGGGGTGCAAACACATCCCTGGTTGACAACCAATTTGTATTTCTTAACCCCTTCCCCTTTCTCACCCAGCCCCCAACCCCTCCCATCTGGCAACCATCAGTTTGTTCTCTGCATCTATGAGTCTGTTTCTGTTTTGTTCATTTATTCAGTTCTTTAGACTCCACATATAAGTGAGATCATATGGTATTTGTCTTTCTCAGTCTGATTTATTTCACTGAGCATAATGCCCTCTAGGTCCACCCATGGTGTCACAAATGGTAAGATTTCATTGTTTTTTTTTCTTAATGGCCAGGTAATATTCCATCGTGTATAAATGTACTACAATTTCTTTATCCAATTCTCTATTGATGGGCATTTGGGTTGCTTCCATAACTTGGCTCTTGTGAATAGCGCTGCCATGAACATGGGGTTGCATATATCTTTTCAAATTTGTGTTTTGGAAGAGTTACAGGGATGTAAAGTCCAGCATAGAGAAGATAGTTGCAACAATGATGTCTAGCGCCAGGTGGGTGCCAGATGAATCGTGGGGATCACTGCATGAATCATATAAATGCCTAACCACTACGCTGTACACCTGAAACTAGTAAAAAATGATATTGAATGTCAACTGTAACTGGAAAAAAGAAAATTAAACAAAAACATAACCCAAAATGTCCCTGGTTGAGAACCACAGCTCCCAATGCCCGGAACGTACAAGCGGGGATGCCTGTGTGCACACGGACCGTTTCTGGATGAGGCATGTGAATCATTGGTGCTGGCTGCCTCTGTAGGGTGGTGGGACTGGGATCTGAGGTGGGAGAGACACTTGGGTATCCTTGTAAATACTTGGGGATCATTGGATTTTTCCCAGGTACGCTATTTTAAAATCAGATTAAGGGCTGGCAGAGTGGTGCGGTGGTTAAGAGCTGGCTTGTGATGCCAGAAGCCCCGGTTCGGTCCCACATATGAGGGCCAGTGACACTGCCCTCTAAAAAAAAAATAAAAAAATAAAAATAAAAATCAGATTAAAAGTAAACGACACAGTAAGATCTCCACCACTGTTGAAGGTGCAGGTTGAAAGAGCGTTTTTAAAAAATGCCCTTTTGATGCAAGAACTCATCACCTTGCTTCCCCCTGGGGTTTGGGCTGTGTTGGCAGAGGGGGAAGAGTTCTGGGGAGATATAAGCAGATCCTCTGTAGCCACTATCGAATGAGTCTGAGTAACTGATTTGCTGGAATGAGCGTGAATGGAACTTGGACGCTAGAGGCTTTGGGCTTTGTTTCAACATTTGCCTCTTAATTGTACGTGATCTTGCCCAAGTTACCTCTCTAAGCCTCAGTTTCCTCATTTCTAAAGTGAACATAAAATTATTCAGCTCACATAAATGTGGTGTCATTAAACACACACATACACACACACACACACACACACACACACACACACACCTTTCTGCATAAAACTTCTCCTGACTTCCAACTAAGAGTACCTTTTCTGAATGGAAGTTCTATGGGGCCTCTGCCATGATGATTAAGAGTTTTTTCTTGGGCCGGCCGAGTGGCGCATTGGTTAAGCGCTGGTTTTGGGATGCCAGCGGCCCCGGTTCGGATCCCACATGAGGGCCAGTGACACTGCCCTCTACAGCTAACAACAGCTCCACCTAGAGCTGGGCTGTGCGAGCCCCGGTGATGGTGTAGGCTGCAGCCCCTGCTGCAGTGGGCTGCCATAGGCTACAGTGAGTGGCCCGCAGCCAGCGTGAGCGGCTGGCAGCCAAGCGTGAGCTGCCAATAGCCGCGGTGAGCGACATCCAGAGGCCAGCGACCAATCTGCCTCATCCGGGAAGAGCGCAATGACGATACCAACAGTGAAGCAACATCCTCCGCAACTAGACTGAAGCAAAAAAGGACAGCAACTTGTCTGTTCCCCTTCCCCGATTCCCCAACGCTGTTCCCCTTCGCCAATTCCCCAATAAAAAAATTAAAAAAAAACAATCTTAAAAAAAAAAAAAAAAAGTCAAATCTCGTCAGACACCAGAGAAACCCTATGTTTGCGGGGAGTGTGGGCAAGGCTTCAATCAAAAGTCACATCTTGGGCCGGCCAAGTGGCGCATTGGTTAAGCGCTGGTTTTGGGATGCCAACGGCCCCGGTTCGGATCCTACATGAGGGCCACTGACACTGCCCTCTACAGCTAACAACAGCTCCACCTGGAGCTGGGCTGTGCGAGCCCCGGCGATGGTGTAGGCCGCAGCCCCTGCTGCAGTGGGCTGCCATAGGCTGCAGTGAGTGGCCCGCAGCCAGCGTGAACGGCTGGCAGCCAAGCGTGAGCTGCCAATAGCAGCGGTGAGCGACATCCAGAGGCCGGCGACCGATCTGCCTCATCCGGGAAGAGCGCAATGACGATACCAACAGTGAAGCAACATCCTCCACAACTAAACTGAAGAACAAAAAGACAGCAACTTGTCTGTTCCCCTTCCCCGATTCCCCAACGCTGTTCCCCTCCACCAACTCCCCAATAAAATCTTTAAAAAAAAAAAAAGAGTTTTTTCTTTGCAATCAGACATGCCTCAATCCAAATCTCAGCTCTGCCACGTGGTTGCTGTGTGACCTTGGGAAAATCAATGAACTTCTCTGAGCTTCAGTTGCCTCAATTTTTTTTCATATGAAAGTAAAAGTCCATTATGGAAATTAGAGACACCTGACAGGTGACCCTCCCTGGTTCTGAAGAGCCTGCAATGATGGGATGGATGATATCTCAGGCCTTTGGGACAGAACTCAAACTGGTTAGGTGAAGGGAGCGGGGTTTAATGACCCATGGCCGGGAACAGTTTGTGATGTGACTGGTTCCAGACACTCAGGCAATGTCACGAGGCCTTGGTCTCTGTCCATCTCTTTGCTCCATTTTACTCTGCATGCATTTCCTCCTCAGACAGGCTCTACACGTGGCAGCAGGGGGACGCACACACCGGCAGAAATAGAGTGCCTGCTACTAAACAGTCCAGGCCAAGCTTCTGGGCTGTGCCATTAATTCTGCCCGTGTCCTGCACCCGCCTCGAAAACACTCACAGTGTCCAGGAAGATGTGGAGCCCAGGCCAGCCCTGCTCACATGCCCATCCATGACAGGGCAGTGGGGTCCACTCCCCTGGACCACAGGAGAAGTTGGGAGGTGGGTCTGTTACCCATGGCGTCTGCCACAGTAAATTATGTATTTTAGAGATTTCTTTTCTCTTTCAAACTTTCTCTTCTTCTAGACTCTGAGCATCACAAGGGTTTGGACTCTAAGTCCAGTGTCTAGTACAATGCCTGGAACACATGCATGATCAATGACTGCTCCTACAATGCAATGAATTCCAGGGACCTTCTGCATTCTAAGGACCTCGTCTGGGATCAGCCCATAGTTAGTTCAAAAATATTTGTGGAATGAATCGATAGTAGTTCCTCTGAGGTCAGGAATGATATCTGACTCACTGTTTTTATTCTCAGCAAAGTATATATTAAGTGACCAATTAATACTTATTCAATAAGCAATTGGCTGAGAGAATGAGCTCAAGTTAAATCTCCTTCATCTCTTCACTCCCAGGGGCAGGTCTAGTGAACACCTATCCACTAGGTACCCAAGCAGCCCCAGCCGCACCCATGCTCCCTCCAGGTGGACAGCTGCTCCTTACCTATTACCCAGAAGATGTTCTGAGGATGGGGGCCATGGGGAGGAGGCAGTGGGTTTGAACATGAAGAAGAGGCAAGAAGGAGACAAATAAGGAGTTCATTCCAAGTTCAAGTCTATCTTATTTTGGAAGGAAGTGGGAAAGGAGAACAGTTTTCATGAATAATGCTGCTTATTAACATGCCTGCTCTCTCTGATGGTGATTAAGATGGATGCAGCATCACACGGGCTTTCAGAGAGAGTGGGAGTACAGCTGACAGTTTTCCCATCATCAGAGGTTTTTTTCACAAAGAAGGAGCAATTCCGAGGTCCCCTTCTTTCCCCACTCTGGCTCTAGCCTGCCTTTCCTGCAGAGCTTCTGGCTGCTTCAAGGCACTGGAGGAGGAATTCATCAGGGGCTGACAAGTGGCAAATGACATCAGCTTCTCACGATGTTATAGAACATGAATGCAGCAAGCATGGTGTCTTATTCCCCAGCTCCTGTCCGCAGACACTGTGCCTGCAGAGTGCCTGATGTAAACAAAACAAACTCAAAGAGGTCCACACTCAGACACATCAGAATTAAAACGCCAAAGGTTAAAGACCAAGAGAGAATCCCAAAAGCAGAGAGGGAAAAGCAGTTGGTTACCTACAAGGGAGCTCCCATAAGACTGTCAGCTGATTTCTCAACAAACACTTTGCAGGCCAGAAGGGGTTGGCAGGAAATATTCAAAGTGATGGAAAGCAAGGACCTGTGACCAAGACTACCCAGCAAGGCTATCATTTAGAATCAAAGGACAGATAAAGAGCTTCCCAGACAAGAAAAAACTAAAGGAGTTCATCACCACCAAACCAGTATTACAAGGAATCTTAGACAGACTTCCTTAAGAAGAAGAAGAAAAAAAGATAAAAAAAATAAGAATAATAAAATGTCAATAACTACATATCTATTAACAATTACTTTCAATGTAAATGGACTAAATGTTCCAATCAAAAGACATAGGAGGGCTGAATGGAAAAAACTCAAGACCCTTCACATATGTTGCATACAAGAGACTTCAGATCAGAAGACACACATGGGCTGAAGCTAAAGGGATGGAAAAAGAGATTTCATGGAAATGAACACAAAAAGCTTGGGTAGCAATACTTATACCAGACTAAATATACTTTAAAGGAAATGCTATACAAGAGACAAAGAAGGACCCAGTTTTCTACTTCTGGGTATTTATCCAAAGAAATGCAAATACTGATTTAAAAAGACATTTGCATCCATATGTTCACTGCAGCACTATTTGCAACCAAGATATGGAAGCAACCTAAGTGTTCTCCAATAGATGAATTGATAAAGAAATGGTACATATACTTGTATACTAAGGAACATTACTCAGCCGGTAAAAAAAAAAAAAATGAAATCTTGCCTTCTGCAACAATATTGATGGACTTAGAGGGACTTATGCTGAGTGAAGTAAGTCAGACAGAGAAAGACAAATGCCATATGATTTTGTTTATACGTGGAATCTAAAAAACAAAATAATGAACAAACAAAACAGAAACAAACTCATAGATACAAAGAACATTTTGACGGCGGCCAGATGGAAGGGGGTGTGAGAGGAATGGGGGAAGTGGGGAGGGATTAAGAAGTATAAATTGGCAGTTACAAAATAGTCACAAGGATGTAGAGTACAGCATAGGGAACTGAGTCAATAAAATTGTAGTAACGATGTATGGTGTCAGGGGGGACTAGACTTATTGGGTTGCTCACGTCATAAGTGATATAAATGTCTAATCACTGTGTTGTACACCTGAGACTAACAATATGTTGTATGTCAACTGTAACAGAAATAGAGAAAGAAAAAAATGAATGGTTTTGAAGGGAACTCCCTCCATGACAGCTGGGAAGGAGGCCTAGAGAGCAACTAGAACAGATTGGAGCAGGAAAACAAAGGGATCTGAGAGAATTAAATAGAGTATCTCCACAGTGGAGCCAATGGCATAACTGATTCAGTTGATTATGAGAAAAACAGTGTTCAAAGTCTTTCTAGAGAGCTCTTTGGAGACTGTGAAGTAATTTATATAGAGAAAACTAGGGAGATGAAAACTCCAGGAAAACAAGGTTCTATAACTGAGAAAAGAGAATCAAAGGATACTGCTTGACTTAGCATTGAAGTTATATGTACTAGGTCACGACCTATCGGTGAACACACAGTTATATTATAAACATTGAATGTTTAATTACATTTGAGACAGGATTGTATTGGAAGTGTTGGGAAGAAAACACAAAGCAATCAGAAAAGAATTAACAAGATGGCAGTAGTAAGTCTTGCCCCCAAAAAATAGTCTTAAAAAAGTACACAGACTTAAATACACACACAAACGAGTGCAAGCAAAAATGGGTAAATATGAACAAGGCCGTGGATTATATGGATGTCAGTATTCTGATTGTGATATTTTAATACAACTTACATGATCATTGGGGAAAACTGAGAAAGTGCTACACAGGGTCCCTCTCTATGATTTCCTACAGTTGTCAAAAATGAAAGGCTAAAATCCCTTTCTTTACTCTCTGGAGTCACAGACTCCCTCCGCCTCACCCCTAGAGGTAACTACTCCTTAAGCTTATGTGTATTCTTCTAGAATAGGTGAAACAGAAGGAGAAACAGCCCTGTGAATTCAGACAAGCCTGGATTCACCTTCCTCCACGCAGCGGCCCTGGAGGAGAAATGTAACCTCTCTGTTGCTTAGCTTTCTCTTCATTAAATGGGATGTAACCACAGTGCTTCGCTTGGTCTGAGAATTCAGTAAGTTAATATGTGTCAGTCTGTTAGAATGGTGCCTGGCACACAGCAAACGCCAGGTATTCTTTTTATTACACATGTATCCTTGGAAAACAGGGAGGAGCATAATTTTCTTTGATGTTCATGTTTGCTTTATGTAAATGATGTCATGCTCTCTGCATTGGTCTGTTATTTGCTTTTTTCTCCCCACAACAATATGGCTTAGATTCCTTTCCATTTCACTCAATATCAAACTATCTTACTCTTTGTAATTGTTGCATAGTATTCTGTGGTTGGCTATATTTAAATGTATCATTTTCCTATTGATGGAGGTTTCTAATATTTCGCTATGTAAACTCCTGTGAGTATATCTCTGAGCAAGAGATAAGCAATGGAAGGGCTGGTTCACTTTGAAATTTTCAGAAAAAGTGTTAAGATTCATAGCTGTCTGTATACATTTCAGGCCCCCTAACAATGATTTGAAAATTCTCCATGCCACTTAAAATAATAAGAGGTATAACTTACATATTATAAAATTCATCTATTACTGTCAATGTACACACATTTGCAAGCAGCACCGTGAGTCACTTTTTTGTGGATTGAACTGTGTCCCCCAAAGAATGTATGTTGAAGTTCTACCCTCCCCCTGCCTCCGAATGTGACTTTAGTTGGGAATATGGTCATTGTAGATTAGTTGAGATAATTAGTTGAGTTGAAGATGAGGTGATGAGGTCACAGTGGAATAGAGTGGGTCCAATATGAATGATGTCTTCATAAAAAGAGGGACATTTGGACACAGAGACAGAATGCTACGTGACAATGAGGTTATGTTTCCATAAGCCAAGGAATGTCTTGGGTGACCAGACACTGGAGGAGGCAAGGAGCCTCCCCTGGAAGGGTTTTGGGGACCACGGTGCTGACACCTTGATTTTGGACTTCCAGCTTCCAGAACCGTGGGAGAAAGAATTCCTGTGGTTTATGTTGCTTTAAGCTACTCAGTTCATGTGGCTTTGTTACAATAGCCTTAGGAAATTAATGCACATTTTTAGAACATTTGCATCACCTCAAAAATATCCCCTATGCCCATCTACAGTTAATATTTTGCTGTGACCCCAGGAAAGCCTTAAGTCCTGTGCTGGAGTACAGAGGGAAACCCAAATCTTTCAGGTGATCCCTGGATTCATATTATCCTTCATGACCCATTTTCGTTCATGAAAATTTCCCAATTAGGCAACTCTTATATGATCAAGTTTGGGACATATCTCATTCCACCCTCCCCTCTGCCCCTGGTCTCAACAGTTCTCAGCCATTGGGTCAAATGCAATGAAAAACCTGGCAAAAATCTCCCCTAAAGTACATACATCTTAATAGTCAAAAGGGTGGCAATTTGAGCCCCCGAGAGTCCACCTGTGAACCCCTGTTTAGGAATTCTTGGTCTTCCTGGTTGTCCCCTGTCTAACTGAATATCATGGTGATGGGGGAGGGAGGTCCATATTATTCTATGCTGGGGAGCTACATCCTGCAAAGCAATTCCTGTTAGCCGAAATCTGGGTCCTGGTGGCTCACAACATAGAAGAGGACAATGAGGAGTGTTCAATCCCAGGGGTCAGATCAGAACCCCAGAAACCTGCATAACAGGGACTGCCAGTCCTCTAGCAAATTCTCAGGATGGGGAGGCCATGGGAAAG
Organism: Aselliscus stoliczkanus; assembly: GCA_033961575.1. Lineage (NCBI taxonomy): Eukaryota > Metazoa > Chordata > Mammalia > Chiroptera > Hipposideridae > Aselliscus > Aselliscus stoliczkanus. The sequence goes on along the minus strand of CM066741.1, from coordinate 6,939,394 downwards.
CTCCAAATCTGGGAAATCCTCTACTGAAAATTCTGGCTCTATCATGTGCTGACTCTCTGGCCTTCGGGAATATCGGTAGCTTTCCTGAGCCTCAGTAAAATAGAAACACTCGGCACACAGAGGGTGTTCCATCAGGAATGAAGTTAGGTTGAAGAGAAAACCCCTTGTGAATGAAAGGTGGGAGCTACTACCAGGGGCGATGGAAAGTGGGGAGGCGAGGAGGTTTGCATGTCTGATAGCATCCTTACAAATGAGATTATCGGGTCTTTAATACACAGACCGTTCAATAACATTGTTAAATATCCTATTTTGTAGTGCAGTTTTAGGTTCATAGCAACATTTAAAGAATGTAATTTAGTTGGAATCAGACAGTATGTAGCCTTTTGGAGTTGGCTTTTTTCACATATCATATGCATTTAAGGTTCCTCTACGTCTTTTCCTGGCTTAATGGCTCTTTTCTTTTTCTTTTTTAAAAAAGATTTTTTTAAATGGGGAATTGGGGTAAGGGAAACAGTGTTGAGGAATTGGGGAAGGGGAACAGCCAAGTTGTTGTCCTTCAATCTACATTGTGGAGGGCACAACAGCTCAGCTCAAGGTGCCGTGTTCAATCTTAGTTGTGGGGGGGCGTAGCCCACCATCCTGTGCAAGAGTTGAACAGTCAACTTTGTTGTTAGGAGCACGTGCTCTCACCAGCTGAGTTATCCTGACACCTGTTGGCAGCTCAGCTCAGGCGCAGCTCACTGGCCCATGTGGGAATTGAACCGGTGACCCTGTTGCTCAGAGCTCATGTTCTTAACCAACTGAGCCATTCGGCTGGCCCCGGCTCATTTCGTTTTAATGCTGAATAATATTCCAAGGTCTGGATGTCTCCACCCTACAGCCAAGTGGCGACAGTATAGAATGAGCTGATGGCAGAATTCCAAGATCACTTGGAAGTGAAACAGGTCATCCCACTGATCCAGGGTCCCCCCAGCGTACCACTAAGGACAGTTCTTAGGTCTCTAACCAGCTGCTTTGAGACATTAAAGAAACAAAACCAATATTCTTGGAATGCTGGGATTGGCCTGAAAATCTCAACGCGGTATCTCCATTGACTATATTTTCTGATGAGTTCCGTCTTCCCCTAGGGCTGACCCACCTCCCCAGAATGGGTGCTTTCGGAAGATCAAGCCTGGAAAATGCACCTCCATGAAACCTCCTTACTTGTAAGAACAATACTGGGTTAGAAACCTGATTTAATGGGGTCTTTGAGACCCCAGGTGCCAAGTACAAATGATAAGACTTGAAAAACATGTCAGAAGGCGTTACAATGGGTTCGCTGAAGACAGAGTTCAGCAGAACTTAAATGCTATTTTTTTACTTTTTATTTGTTTTTTTCTAGACTGAGTCTAGTACGAAAGGGGATTTTTTTTTTCCTTCCCTGCCTTTTCAAAAGACACCAAGCCAACCAGAAGAAAATGTGCACTTTTTTAAAACTAGGAAACCATGACATAAGACTATTCTCCAAATCACCGCTGAACCAAATATATGCTTCATACTGTTGGAGTCTCTGGTCTAAATTAGGACCCAGACATGATGGGTCCTAAAAAAAAAAAAATTATTTTGCCCAATTCAGAAAGGCAGTATGTGTAGTCTGTTCGCTGGGTCTTTCTCTCTTGGCTGCTTCGTTGTGGTTTTCATGGCTCCATTTCCTATCTGCTTCTCTGCATCTTGGTGGCTGACTCTCTACATCCCTCTCTGTCTCTGTCTTTTATCTCTCTGCTTTTTTCTTTGGGTCTCTCTGTCCCTCTCTGTGATCTTTCCATCTCTCTCACTGCCTCCTTCTGAAACTTTTGCAGTATAAAGTCACGCTGATGAGCGCAGATACCGGAGCAGACAGCCTGGGCTTGAAATCACCTCCTGTCTCAGTACATCAGTCTCCTTATCTGTCAAACATGCTTAGAAGGATGCCTGGCATGTTATGACCTCTTATAGTCCTTCACTATTATCACCTCCCACACTTGTGTAGCCAGCTTCCCCGGCAGAGTCTGGGACCAGCAAACCAACTAACACAGCAGACTGGAGAAAGGCTCTGAGAGAGAGAGAGACTACGGACTGAGGGAAACAGAAAAAGGCCCAGGTGAGTGTTCTTGGCTGGATAGTTCCTTCTCACATCCTTTGCCAGAGACAATATAAACTATCTCAGAAGGCACCATGAGATAGCACATAAGAGAAAAGGAGAAAGAGGGTGAAAATAAAAGAGAGGAGAGAAAGAAAAAGTCAACCACAGAAACAGTAAAAAGAAGAGCAGGTGAGAGAGGGAGAGGGTGGGAGAGAGAGATCTTTGAGTCAGTGCAGCCATATCACAGTATTTTCTGAACAGAGTAAACAAAATCAAGCTGTATTTTTTTTGGGGGGAAAAAAAAGAGTCCATGGCCCACATTCTTGCTCCTTATAAACTGCACCAAATGCAAATCTTTGATCTGTTCAATTCCGTTTCACTACAATTCGCCATGCTGCTGCCGGCCTCAGTTTCCAGCTAAGGCGCTGCCTTTGTAAGCAAAAGTAAAACTCCATGCAGGAAAAGATTTGGCTCCTTGGCAACTGAACGTCGTTAGGCGACAGAAAAGCAAAGAGAGCACATGGTGTTTCAGAGTTAAGGCATAGAGATATTGAAGCGTTTAATTTGGAAGCAACAAACAGAAAAACAACCCCCAACAAACTCATGCCACACCATCTGCAATCAATATGCATCATTACGGTTCCCCAGATGGCTGGGTTCTGGGATAGTTCCAAGCCAGTGGTTCTCAAGCTTAGCTACTTGCTGCCATCACCTGAGAGCTTTAAAAACAGAGTTTCGGAGCACAGGTGGTGCCCCCGACTGACTGCACGGAGGGACCCTGGCGTCAGGATTCTGAGAGCCCCCCTGGTGACTCGAGTGGGGAGCCCAGGTACATAACCTCTGGTCTCGTGAGCTGAGCCACAGAGTTTTTGAGCTCTGCAACCTGCTGCAGGTAAAGTTGCTCAAGAAATGACTGCACCTGTCGGATAATTAAGGCAACAACTCCAGGGCTGTCACAGGATGATGAGAAAAAAGTCCATCTGTTTTGGGTAAGTGACGCAGTTTGATCGCATGACACTTTTCAAGAGCAACACCACCTCGGTCCCTGACATTTGGTCTGCCCTGAGTGTTCACGGTGCTGGTTTGCTGGTGGCCATCTGCTGCCTGCTTGCTCCCCGGGGGACAGGGAGCAGCGTTCTGCCAGGCAAGGCGTGCAGCAGGCCAGCTCTCCTACCTGCTGGCCTCCTAAGGAGTGAGGGCTCCACATTAGGGCACGATGCTGCACCGCCGACTCAAGCACCCACAATGCACCTGTTATGAATTGAGTGGAGCCTCTCTAAAAATGCATGTGTTGGGGTCCTGACCCTCCAGTGCTTTAGAATGTAACCTTATTTGGAAATAGAGTCTTTGCAGATGGAGTTAGTTAAGATGAGGTCATATTGGACCCCAGTCCAGCATGACTGATGCCTTATAAAAAGTGGAAATCTGGACTCAGAGACACAGGCACAGGAAGAACATCACTCAAAGGTGACACATCTACAGGCCCATGGGCACCAGACATTGCAACAAACTGCCAGAAACTCGAGGAGAGGCGGCGAGCAGACCTTCCCTTGCGGCCCGCAGAAGGAAACCACCCGCCGACACCACGCTGTCAGACTTCTGCCCTCCAGAGCTGGGAGATAGTCAATTGGGTTGATCCAGGCACCCACGCTGCGGTTCATTGTTACAGCAGCCCTAGCCAATGACACAAGAGCCCAGCCTGGGAGGACTAATTCTGTCCATTGACCGGAACAAATGGAGGGTTTCAGGGCTGGGAGAGGATGGGCCCCAAACCAGTCTGCTGCCCTGGGTCCAAACCAATCCCGACCCCTCCTGCTCACGGCACCCAGTGTGTGTTGTGTGTGTGTGGGTGGACTGACACGCCCCACGAGGGGCCAGCTTCCTGTGCCCGTAACCTGTGCAGTCGCACAGGAACCCACACTTTGGAGAGTTCCCTGCTTGTCCCTGGTGTTGTCATCTTGAAATTCTTGAACATTTTTGAACAAAGGCCCAAGAGGGTCACTTTGCACTGGTCCCTGCAAATGGTGTGGCCTGACCTGCCCCCGAAACTCCCCATCAATTGTCCCTGATAGCGGAAGGAAGGAGCAGGTCATGACAGATGACTTGACTCTTGGGGCTTGGGGGACCAAGTGTGGTCCTCAGGCCTTTGGAGGGGGGCTGTCTGCATCCAGTTCCTGTGAGTGCAGCATTTTACTAACCTGATCATTCTAGTCACAGCGCTCCTGGGATCCCTGTCATGGAGTCCTGCTAGCCTTAGGATGCTGTGACAAGTTCGGTGACTGTCCCCACTGCTTTTCTCCCTCCCTGAACTAGAAACTGCATACCCCTGCCCTCTGCCATGAGCCTCTGCAGGGCATCTGATGGCAGGCAAAGGGACCTTTCCTACCCCACTGGTGCTGGGCTGGCCAGGTGACTTGCCTTGGCTAATGGAACTGTCGAAACGCCAGTTCCCAGCTGAGGTGTTAGGAAACATTACGTGCTGCCTCTAGCTTTCTTGCCCGTCTACCATCTGCCATGAGAAAAACATGTCCCACGTAGTCACGGGTCTAAAGAGAATGAGACAGGTGGAGCCGACCCAAGGCCCCGCCTAGATTCAAACCCAGCAGATCCCAACCAAGTCCAGAAATGCCACGAGACTCAGAAGCAAATCTTGAAGGCTGGTTTGTTTTTTTGTATAGGCCAGTGAGTTTGGGGGTCTTTGTTATGCAAAATTACTACAGCAAAAGCTGACTGATGCAAACATGAAGTAATGTCTTTAACTGGGCTTCCGTGGCCTTTCCTGGCTCAGCTGCTCCTCAATTACTCCTCTTGTTCCCCTCCGTCCACCCCCGGCCCTGCCTACCACGTGCTCAGTCCTTCCGCCCGTCAAATGTGCCATGTCCTCGCTGGGCTTTGAGCCAGTAACACTCTCTCCCTCCACCCGCTTCCCTTTCACCTGCCCTCGAATGCCACTGTCACCAGTAAACCTTCCTTAAGGCTCACTAGGAAACGCTGATACTGTCATGTGCTTCTGCAGTCCCGTGTGCTTCCACTAGCAGGCCGTGTGTCACAGGGTATTGTCATCAGTAGTATGGTAGGAAAATAAACATCGAGATGTTTGTGTTTCACTTCGCCTCCCTTCCCCCCACCATCCCCAAGAAGTCTACCTGGCCCTTTGTTTCTCTGTCATTTTTGAAACAAAATCCCGAATCTGTTTTTTCCTGCATCTGGTGAAAATCCAAAGCCATTCTGGGGTCACCCAGTAAGGGAAAGGTGAGAGAAGAGATGGCTTTGGGATCCAGCTGGGACAGGAAGTGCAAGGACGGACTGAGGCCGTGGGAAGGGGCCCCTGCGCTCAGCAGAAGAAACTGGAGGTCCAGCGTCCCTAGGAGGGCTGCACCCCGAGTTCCAGGCTCCTGGTCAGCAGGAACGCCTGTTTCTTCGGGGTCACGGAAACGTCAGGAAGGCTGAAGCCTCGCACACTGGGACACTCAATAGAACCCAGCAAGACCAAAGCGAGGTTGCAGGGAACTGCGTGCTCATTTTCTATTGCTGCGTAACAGATGACTGCAAATCAAGTGGCTTAGATAACATATTTGTTATCTCCTGGTTTCCAGAGGGGTCCGGGCAGGGCATGACTAGGTTCTCAGCTCAGCTTCACGAGGTTGAAATCAATGTCCTTCACAAAGGGACATTCAGGGAGGGAGCCCTACTAATGCCCAAAACTGAACTACCTGCCAGCCAGCCATGAAAGAGGCTGGGAACGCAGCATGACTCACAGAAAAGAAATACCTTCGCTATTTCTTGCATCCTCATATGTAGGATTTAAATTCACATCCGCTACACTTGACTTCTCTGCCTTTTCTCATAGACCATAAGCTCTTGGAAGCAGGGATGTAGCTGTCTTGCTTATTGTGAAAGAGCCTAAGAGTCTCCAGAGCCTAACACAGTGCCTGGGACATACAGAAAGGGATTCAATAAACAGTGGTCAGATGAGTGACTGCCTGTTAGGGGTTCAGTCAATGCTTCCTGAACTAAGCTGAACCAGTTCTCATAAGCACCGTGTGATCTACGACCGTTTTTATGGAGAAAGAAACCAGGTGTGGGAAGTTTAGGTAGCATGTTCCGAGTCACGTAAATAGTAACAGCACAGCTAGAACTTCTTCACTGTACTCAGAAAAAAATTATTCCTTTGTATTTGGAACATGGCCCTGAAATGTAACACAATGACACATCCTAAACCTCATGACTCATGCTTTTGATCCTCTGTGATCAGTGTGGGGGAAAGTGTAATGAATTAGACGTCTTTCAAAGATGGGGTTTTATTCTGAGACCCCAGGTGCTGACGTCTCAAAGAATCTCAGACTCTGCAGTTCCCGGATGTTCCTCATGGATGACACCTCTCTTCAGAGGAACACAAACTTGATCAGTCCCAGGGGCTCCCAGCATAACTTGTTTTTCTCTGGAAGACTTGAATGAGAAAGCTCTTTCGGGTTTTCTGTTGACTAAAGAGAGTGGTGGTTCAGTGAGCAGAAATCAAGGGTGTGGGTTATAGTTCTTATAAATCATGTAGCCACTCCATTAATGCTCGCCTCAGGGCCTTTGCACATGCTGTGATGCCTTCCCGTGCTTCCATCCTTGTCAGTCTTCAGTTCTTGCTTAAACAGTTCAGTTCAGGGGCCTTTCCTAAAACCCAATCACAGAGCATCCTCCCTCCCCATTAATCCCTGGCAATACATACCATACATGACACTTTTCATAATTTGCAATTATACAGTGTTTGTTTGTTTGCATGTTGGCTCACCCCCCACTAGACTGCATGCTTCATAAGGCCAACGACTACCAACGTGACTTATTCACCCATGTGAGCTCTAACGCAGCGCCTGGCCTGTAAATAGACGCTAATTATTTGGTAAATAAACTCATGAATAAATGGAGTTCACTGGGCCATTCAGCAAGCATTGCCTGAGCACCGGACTGTGTGCACCAGATGCTGGGAATGCAAAGTCATGCAAGACCTGAGTCCTTACACAAGCCTGCACTCCGAGGTGCTCCGTCAGTGCAGACACGAGCGTAAGGCTGCCTGAAACGGCTCAGGCTTCACCTGGCTTGACCAATAAAGGAGCCCAATGAGCACAAACCCCTCTCGGGCCCCACCAAGGAACTCCATGACCTTTCCTTCCCCCAGGATCTCCCTCATGTGCTCCCAGACCAGCCCACTCGCGTTCTCATCCCCCACCTCCTGGCCACGCTGTCACATCAGTCCTGGCACTGTTCCCTCTGGTTCCTTCCATGACCGTGTGGCTTTCTGGCCTCACATCGGGGCTCCCCACTTCTTCACTTTTGCACAACAGGCCGGCGAGGTGTGGTCTGCCAGCAGAGAGGTGAGGCGGGGTGGGGATCTGGTTAAGATTCGGCTCCGATTGAGCAGGTCTGAGTGGGGCCTGAGGTTCTGCATTTCTAATTGGCCCTCAGGGCAGGGTTAAGCACAATATCTGGCACTCAATGAGTTTTGGTAGCAGTTGTGATACCTTTTGTTCTCTTAGTACTATTTGAGATGATACCTCCCACAGTACTTTTTCTTTTCTTCCCTCCTGAATGTGTTTTTGTTGCTGTCATCAAAGGACTGAGACAAGCCTCACTTGTCTCACAAGCCTCACACTCTCCTACCTCTACTTATAAACCTGGAATTTCAATATGAAATTTGTTCATAATATGGCTTTAGTTTTTAGGGGTTAAACATTTCCGTGCCTGAAATGGGTGAATGTCTCTAGAATCACAGTGACCAGAAAAATCAAAGTGACATCTTTCTAATCAATAGTTTAATTACTTTAAAAAATTACATCTTTGGGCAGCTGGTTAGCTCAGTTCGTTAGAGCGCAGTGTTCATAACAGTAAGGTGGCCAGTTCGATCCCTGCCTGGGCTGCTGAGCTGCGCCCTCCACAACTAGACTGAAACAACTACTTGACTTAGAGCTGATGGGTCCTGGAAAAACACACTGTTCTCCAATAAAAAAATAAAAAAAATTACATCTTTGCCCTAAAATTGGCATGTTATATTTAGTCACCATCACCAAGAGACATCTGCCCAATGAGGCAACAGCACTTTTCATAAGAGATCCGTCATCTATTTATTTCGGCAGCTAAACACCTCCTGGTGTAACAAACAGCCACCTTTGGAAACAAAGATGGAATTTTGGGTGTCTTAACAGATATGGGCTGTCTAAAATTACAGACAGTGCTAATTAACTGGAACACAGATTTAGAAGTACAGTTCAGACAATGTGCAAGAAAAATAGTGTTTGTTAGAAACTTTAGCATTTAGGAGCTAAGTTCGCAGTTCCAAAGATGCTAATGTTTTTTTTTTTTTTTTTTTTTTTTAGCTGAGCCATCCTGCCACCTGTTGGCAGCTCAACGGCAACTCAGCTCGGGCTGGCATCGAACTGCCGTTCCTAAGAGCTCAGCTCACACTCATGAGCGAGCTCTTAACCAACTGAGCCACTCGGCTGGCCCCAAAGATGCTAAATTGATAATAAGAAATATATACTGATGTGAAATCTCAATAAACAAACCTGCCAGGTGACCCCTGAATTAGATCATCTGTGTCTTCAAAGAGCCGGTATTTAAAGTAAATTGACTTGTGCTGACAAAAATTATGAATAAACCTAGTGAAAAAGATACTATCTGTGGGAGGGAGGCCGAAATGGACCATAACTTCACGTATGTTTGACTAACAGATTTTTTTTCTGTCAAATATACCTTAATTCAAAGAAAGCAATAGTCATTAGTATTCCTGAATTAGAACCTGAACGAGTTGCTTAGAGTGTTAACAAAAAATATTAAGAGGGGCTAGTGGAGTTTCCTGGTACATGTGCCAGTGCTCTCCAAGGACAGTTAAGTGAAAAGATGGAGTTTTGTGAAAAGGGCAAAGTTTCAAAGGCTGGAAACTGATATTTTCATCTCAGATCCATCACTACTTCACTGATTGATTTTAGTCATTACCTAACTGATCTGGCCAAATATGGACAATAATTCCTGCCTCCTTCATTTAGGAATAACTTCGGAACACTTTGGAAGTCAGAAGGCACTACATAAAAGGGAAAGTGGGGCTGGCAGTAGAGCGTGATGATTAGGAGATCAGACTGGATGCGTATCAGCGCCCGAGTCTGCTAGCAGCTCAGCCACTAGCCAGATGGTGATGGAGGGCAAAGAACTTAACTCTTCTTCAGACACAGTGGTAGCAACGTTCAGATGAGGTAGCATATGTGAGAATTAGTTCACCTGTGTGTATTATAATAATGACTTAAACGGAAAGAAGATGCAACCCAAGGCCAGCAGTCCAGGCTAGTTATGGCCTCTGCTCCATGAGGTCATTCAGGGATCCACGATCCTCCTTCCTTGTTGCTCTGCTGATCCTAGGCTGTTCTTATTTGCATCAGCAAAGATGGCTTGACAGCATATCTGAATTTCAAGCAGCAAGGTGAATGAAAGCAAGGCAATGGGAATTGGGACACACACCCTTCCTTTAAGGATACAACCCCTAAGTTGCCCATGACACTGATGCTCACATTTCATTCTGTCTGGAACTTAGAAATGTGGCTGCCCTTATCTTCAAGACACAATGTAGACTTTATTTTGAAAGACTACAGCCCAGCTAAAATGCAGGGGATTTTTTGCCAGGAAGAAGAAACTCACATGGGGAGACACTGAACTGACTCTGACACGGCATCCAAACTTCTTAGCATATATGAGTGACATATATTGTAGCTGTTATTATCTCGGGTCATCAAGCATGAAAAAAAAATGTTGGGGGGGGGGTCCCAGTTAATCCTCTCTGTGTAAGTCTGGCCTGGTGCACCATACTCTTTATCTTTCTGAGTAGTTTCACCCTTACCGAACACAAGCCCTCTTCTTTGCTGTAAGTGTGGAAAGGGGCATATTTTAAGAGATCTACAAGTGGACTATCCAACTATGGAGAGGAACTAGCAATAGTACTCAAAGGTGCCCAAAGCCTCTCCTCTTCTTTCTTCTCTTTTCAAACTCTTATATTAAATCATTTTCTGGGTTATCAATGATAAAGCCCCTCATCCTCTAGTCACTTAGAAGTGATATCCATTCTGGGAAAACTTATTGGACTGTCAGCATGTACTCAAATGTTTGCCCCCTACTAGCTAGCTATCTAATCTATCTCTCTCTATTTTTATCTACTTTTCTACAAAGAACATGTTTGACTTTTATCATGACAAAACTTAAAACAGTACTTTTTACTAGGCTCTCACTGTTGCAAAGTTTAAAATATTTGAGGACAGATCACAGTCATTTTAGACCGTTTCAGATAGGATCTGTCAGAGGGACCCTTACCCCTGGGCTGTGACAGCTAAGGAGAAGATGTCATTCTGGAGTGACACACTTGTCCCAGTTTCTTGAGATGTTCCAGGTTTTAGCACTGAAATGCTGTGTCCCAGAATTGCCCTCATTCCTGAGAAAACTGAGATGATTGCCCAAGATGCCCCATAATGGGCTTCAGAGAGGCCTTTGGGGATCAGACTGGGTAGGAGCTTCAAAAGAACAAGCTGAAACACCTGGAGTGTCAGAGATAGGCACCTTGAAAATATTGGCCAAACCCTCATCTGATGATTAAAGTTGCTGTAGATAAGAAAGGGAAAGAGATTTAGCCATGGTTATGCCATTTCTAAGTGTCGATGTAGGGCAAGTAATTTGTAGAGGGCTGAGAAGGAGGCCATTCTCCAAGCGTAACTCCACCATGGGTCTCTCCTGCCAAGGCCTTTCCCTCTGGCCTAACAGGAACGTCCATTCACCAGCTCTGTTGCTATGTCAGACCGGGAAACCCAATCAGTGGAGGGGATCTACCAGTAGAACTCAAAAGTGCCCAAAGCGTCTACGCTTCTACTTTCTTGCTCTTCTCTCTTCGATGTCTTATATTAATTGGAGCTCTGTTGGTTACAGATGAAAGAAACCTAACTCAAACTGGTTTCATCAGGAACAAGGAAATGTTGGGTTGTTGGAAAAGTCATGACGCATTTTTGCAATGATAAACACAGAAAACATACGTCATGGCTTTTCCCACAACCTACTATATTGGCTCATGTAACTAGACTCATAAGTAGGTCAGCTTCAGGCACAGCTTAATAGAGGGGGTCAAACCACACCATCAGGAATCTATTACCATCTCTCTGAATGCGTTTCATTTACTGGCATATTCTTCCTTTTTCAGTGACAAACTTGCTGCTGACAGACTCAGACCCACTTCCTTGAAACCTGGGGGAAAAAAGAGTTTCTCTTTTCAGTAGTTCTAAAAAAATTCCCCAAATTGAGTTACACCAGCCTAACACACGCCCATCATGGTCAAAGAGTGGACCATGCTGATTGGACAGCCTGACTTGTGAGCTCATCCCTGGAGCGAGAGATCGTGAGGTCGGCCCCACATAAGACACATAGGCCAGGAGGGAGGAGAAAGCGCTGGTTTCCCAGGTGAAAAGATAGATGCTAAAGACAGAAGAAGGCAATATGGATGCTCAGTAGCTGGAAAGAACATGTATCATAACATCTGCCAAAGTCTGTCCTCTTTCTTTTCTTTTCTCTCTCGTCCTTCCCTTTCTTTACTTTCTCTTTCACCCTCCCTGCTTCTCTTTCTCTCTATATATGTATCTCTCTGTGTGGCTCTTTCTTTGTCTCTGTCTGTCTCTCACTGTGATAGCCATCATGCAAGATGCAAAGATGAATCTCTTGTCCCCAACTTCAGGCCCCTCTCAGGTTCAAGAAGAAGAGGGACAATTCGATAACAAATTTTAATACTATGTGATATGCTTGGAAAATGCATTTATACATATGTACATGAATGAATGAACAAATGAAAGAAAGAAATGCCATAAGAGAAATATGCAAACTTACTCTAGGGACAGAAAAAAAATGGATTAATTTCCTCTAGATCAGATGAAAAGCTAAGGGAAAGTTTTACAAAGTAAATTTTTATTCTGACTGAAGAATGGGGAGCAGTTTGTAACACTTTCCCACAGAAAGACCCCCCTCCCACGCGCCATCACAATGAAGGTTTTGACTGTCAGTTGCATGAATGACGAATTCCAAATAACCTCATGGAATTTTGAAGAAACTCCCATTATCAAAAATGAAGAAATTGGACAGACACAGCTTGTCCCCAAGTTTAACCTTGTGTAAGTCGTTTATCCTTTCTTGTCATCAGTTTTTGTCATTTGCAAAACAAGCAGATGGAACTATTTCTGAGGATCTTTAGAGGTCTAGAGACAAGGAATTTCTCTCTTGAGAATATTGACGATCCTTGGCTTGTGGGGTGAATGGAAGAGTCTCTGATGCTGAGATTCTAGTTAAATGTGCATTGGTGCTTTGGGGAGTCCGTGAGTACACATATGGGAGAAATTGGTTTACCAGATGTCTGAATCAGCCAGTTGCTACACTGGGTATCTATTTGTATATATTTAGTGGAATATTAAGGAGAAGAGGCAACAAGCCTTCTCTAAGCTGAACCTGGGTCATTTTATCACATTGTCAGAAGTCATCCTGGAACTAAAGCAATAGTGGGAATTGAAGGCAATTGCAGAGCCAATAGGGGATTTCTGGGATCAAATTAATCTGTTTTTTCTGTGTCCCACCAGTTCAACTCTGTTTTCTCCTGGTGGAGATTGACCCTGGGCCAACAAAGGGGATAGAGCTAGGTGTCCTAAAATATGTGTACATTTTCTAAGTATCACCAGGTTCTGTGTTCAGTTCTTAATTTAGTAAACAGGAGGAAAATAAACCCTACACCTCTTCTCTGTGTGTAATCCTACATTCAAAAGTCCTGCTGAGACACCTGCATGACCCATTAATCCCTGACTTTCCAACCACAGAAATGACTATACTTCGATCTAATGATTACAGTTTGTTATGGGTGTACAGCCCTAGCAGATGAGCAAATTGTAGTGTACAGGAAGAAAATGGGCTTGAAGACAGGATGAAGTATGAGTTTACCAGTGCCCACACAGTAGTCCTTGAAACAAGGGCTCTGAATTCCCTGGGGGATGTGATTAGCCTCATTTAAGCACAAGGAAATAGGCTTGGAGAAGTAAAAGGAAGTGGATATGTAAATTAGAGTTAGGGGCTCTAGTCAGATTTTTTTTTTTTAACCTGTCATGTTCTTTTCATTGTCATTTGCCAGACTGATTTTCAAAAGCAAAATCAACACACCTACCAAACCGGCTCAAATGGAGAAGATGGGAAATAGTAGCAGGGACAAGGAGCAACCGGCACTCGCAAATACAACTGGTGAAAGTGTAAAGTGGCACAATTTGAAAAACTGTTTGGCACTGTCTACTAAAACCACATAACTGCATCCTCTATGAACCACCCATTCCATTGCCAACAATAATACATGCATAGGTCCACCCAAAGAAATGAGCAAGAATGTTTGTAATGCTATTCCAAACATCCCCGAACTGGAAACCGCCCAAATTCCCACCAACAGCAGAAGAGATAAATAAAGGTGGCATATTCACACGGTGAGATATTATATAATGGGAGATACATGTAACAACATGGGTGAATTGAGTGATATGTATATAATATTGAGTAAAATAAGCCAGACACAAAAGAGAGCATCCTGGGAGATAATAGGCAAAATTTTAGCTCTGGTGCTAGAAATCAGAAGAGCAGCTCTCCTTGGGAAGGAGTGACTAGAAGGGGACAGCAGGGGAATCTTGGGTCCCAGCTATGTTCTGTTTCTTGATCTGGGGCTGACTGTGTGACTCTGATCAATTTACAAAAAACTTCATTGAGCTGTACTCTTATGACACGTTTACTTTTTTGCGCATATACAAGAATAAAATCTCAACAGTTAAAAAAATAAAAGCAAATTCACACAAAGTTGAGAAACAAGCTAGATAAAAAGCTATCAGAAATATTTATAAATGGTAACAATAGGTGCTGGCACCTGTCATAAGCTTACCTAGAGTCTTGCATTTTTATGCATTTGCTTATTGAATTCTTTCAACACCACAAAGCGAATACAATTGTTACCCCATTCTTAGAAGGCAACACAAGACTCAAAAGCCTAGGTACCTTACCCCAGACCACAGAGCACATAACCAGTAGAACAGGTATTCAAACCAAAGCAGCCCACCTCCAGGGTCCACATTTTAACCATCCTGTGACATCCTGTCACACACTGGGAGAACCTGGGCCACCCAGGAGCACTTTGATTCACAACTTTATTCCTGTAAAAACCACATGGAAACCTAAGAAATTGGGAAGAAATCCCTTAAGTCACTTCTGGGAGAAAAGAAAATGCTGGAATCAAAAGCCAATGTTAACTGAGATGGAGAAAGGCTGTTTTATGAAAAATTTAGGGCAGCCACAGAAAAAAAATCACAGAGCCTATCACTTCCGCTTGCCAAAGGCTCCTCTGGAATAAATCACTGCTTATGTCGCTCTGTGGCAACTGGAAAAGACATGGATGGAGGCAGTCATTTTCGGGGAGCTGGAGGGCTGTTAACATCAGCGCAGGATTCGTGGGTATGTGTTGAAGGATGGTTAGCACCCAGAGGAGAAAATGGTAGATGTTTCATGTTTTATGATCTGTTTTGTCACTTGGGGGAATTCGGAGGTGGAGGCACTTATAAAGTGAAAATGGAAGCCAACTTTCTCTTCTTGTCACTTGTGTTATTTGTGAGGTTTTCAGAGTGTGTGTGTGTGTGTGTGGGGGGGGAATCAGAGACTGACTGTGTCCAGTAAAGGACAGGGAGTTATTTCTAAGAACTGAATTGGAACCAGGGGGTCAGGAGGCAGAGGCAGCAGAAGGCTGGGCAGTTAGCTCCTCGCTCAGCTTCCTCCCTTTCTCTCCCATTAGCAATGGGGGTTCTGTCAGAACGTCTCCACTTCTTTCTGCAAGTCTTTGCTTAGTCTTTCTTGACCTGCTAAATACCACTGCTGTGTGCCCCATTCCTAAACCGGGCACCACACACATTGGTCAGACCTCACCATCACAGCCTGCCTCAGTAGATGCCCCCTGCAAAGACCACCTGTGCAAGGGTGGTGGGAAGAAGTGGCCATCCGTGTTCAGACAGCCAACTGCAGCTTCTCTGAGTGGAGACAATGGGCAGATTAATCCCTGTGAGCAGAGAAGGAAAGAGGGGTGGGTCACCCTACTGACATGGTCGCTATGGCTTCTCTCCCCCACAGAGGAGTCAAACAGAGGGTGCTTGAAACGTTGGTAGGGTGAAGTTGGTGGAAGCTTGAAATCACTTGGGAAGGTTTGTGCCAAAAGATACCCTAAATAAACCCCGTCTTGTATTTTCCTTGCTCATCCAGGAGCCTCTTATAGCCTTCATCTGTCGCTTCTTTCTTTCAATCCTTCCTGCTTTTTTTCCTTTGCCCCTTCATTCAGCAGATACCTGACATGTCTTGGAGTGGAGGCCCTCGCCTGAAACTCCATTCCATTCATCCCTGAGAATATGGCTTTCCTAGGCATGTCTGATTTGCTGTGACCTATGTGTGTTTATTAGCACATTTATTTTCAAGTAAGTAGAGGTGTTTATTGCTGCATAGCAAGACAGCCCCAGGCTTAGCGGCATCATTCGGTGGGTCAGGAATTTGAAAGCACATGGAAGGATAGCTGAGGATCCCATGCATGTCCACATTCTACAATGTTGGGGAGATCCGAATGGCTGGAGATGGCGGAAACGGCTCAGCTGGATCCGTGTGTCTGGGGCCTCTATTCTTCACAACATGGCATGTGTGAATGAAAGTGGAAGGTCCAAGGTGACTTCACTAACATGCCCGGTGCCTGGTCTAAGATGCATGGGTCATGGGGCTCTTGGCTGCACTGCTTTCTCTCCGACGATTAGCTTGGGCTTCCTCACAACATGGGGGTTTTAGGATCCTCAACCTAGTTACACAATGGCCGACATCCCCCAGGATCAAGAGTTCACAAAGACCAGTTGCGAGGTCCCTGAGAACCCAGCGTGAGAAGTCTCACAGCATCACTTCTGATGCATTCTATGTTATGTGGGGCCAGCCCAGATCCGCTGTGGGATGAGACAACTCAAGGGCATGGGTACCAGGAAGTGACAGTCTCACGCATGGGACACCTTTGGAGGCTCGTTACCACAGAGGAAATATAGTGCATAACAAGGCGTCTGTCTGGACCTCCCAACCAGAGCCAGAGACTCCTGCATGGGCCCATGGAAAGAGCAGAAGCAGCAGGAGTTCTGGTGATGAGGGACACAGCACAGGTGCTCTGTGGTCCAGGCGGCAAAGCAGCACGTGGTAGGGTCACTCCATTCACGTCCTGCATGACTTCACAGCCACACATTGTGGCTCTAACAACTTTTGCTCCCAAGTCACAATTAACCTTGGGCACACAGGAGACAGTACCTGGGTCTGCCATGCTCACACCGAGACACCCTCAGCCAGCCCAAGGGACAGAGTAAAGAGCAAAAGGCAAAGCAGGAGAGGAAGATGATGTTGCATACCATGCAGGGGCGAAGCTAACAGCCTGGTAATAAGGACAAATGAGACAGCCCTGGGGAGAACCCCACACACATCTGGGGAGTGCTCTACAGGGACTCGGAGATTCTTTGTAAGTAGTTGAAGCAAAACTAGTGAGATGGGGATATTCATTCTTACATAAGCCCATTTGTAAAACTGGGTTGTGAAGACGCAAATTACATTGGATAATATTTTTAGACCAAGCTTTGTACTTAACAACCTGGCCCACAGGGATTGCCATCTAATTGGGAAAATAAAATTAATATATATTAAGTAATGGCATAAGACGACATAAGAGCTGTCACCAAGGAGACCCAAATAAATGGCTCACGCATTTTATTTAATCTCCGAGAAAGAAGGCAGCCTGAGAACTGGAATGAACAGCAGGACGTCTTGGAAGAGGGAAGTTTGATCTGTGCTTTGCAAGTTGGTAAAATTTCATTAGGCAGAGAAGAAGCACGGAATGGAAGACACCTCAAAACGGAATGACTTGGGGCGCAGGGCACAATTATGTTCTCCTAAATATTTTTAATTTTTCAACCTTAGCCATTTTTAGTGGGTAATGTATGGGACTCTGGGGGTTTGAAGGTTAATGGGAAAACTAAATGTGGTTATAAGAGGGGATGGAAAAATCAAAAGAAGAGGAATGGTATTTAGGAGTGCTTGTTTCCTTCGCCTTCTTCCTGGACGTGAAAGGAAAGAATCCAGACAAGGGGTTGGCCAGATGGTAAATATTTTGGCTTCGTGGGCCATCCAGTCTTTATTGCAGTTACTCAGCTCTGCTGTTATAGCACAGAATCATCCACAGATGATCCATAAACAAATAGACATGACTGTGCTCTAATAAAACCAGTTCTAGTAAAACCAAGTGGCGGGCCAGGTGTGGCCCATGAGCCAAGCTTGCTAACCTGGGCTCCAGACAGTCCGTTTCACCCTCTGAATGTTTGCTGATGCCTGCATTAAGCTTGCCACTGTGGATGAGCATGTGACACAAAAGTTGCTCGCTCTGTGGGTATATAGTCTAGGTCCACATGTGCTTCCTTCCACTGTGCTGGTCATGAGGGATAGAAAGCTAAAGAGGCAGAAGGGACCTCCCCTCCACCTTACAGAACTTCCAGCCTAGGAGGGAAGCCTGGAGGTGCGGGGGAGGGGAGATTCAATGGGGTCAAACCTGGCCGTAGGGCTGGGGGCGCCAGCTATGACTCCCTGAAGAAGTGACGTTGAACCTGGGACTGGGCGAATCTCATTCTCATCACATCTCAGGTGGCTTAGGAAAGTGAGGATGTTACGCTGAGGAGGAGAAGTGCTCCATGTAGAAGAAAGAACCATTTTAAACCCACCCAGGCGAGAGTGTGTCTCATTACAGAAATGAAGAAAACTTCCATATGGCTGTAACAGAAAGAGCGAGAGAGGAATGACGGGAAGATAAAACCAGGGTTCTGAAGAAACTGGAGGTACCCCAAGAAATCCCCTAGTGGGGACATGTCCCTGACTCCCAGCATATGCCCACTTCCCCTCCAGCATCAGGCTGTTCCATCACCAGCCATGCTTGGAAACAGCTGAGATGCTGCTGATGACAGACACTGTGCAACCCTCTTGCCCAGGATCCCCCTCCTTAGAAGACGGTGTCATGGCTACTTCAAGCCAATCAGCTAAAATCTGCTTCCGAGGAAAGCAATGATCCAATGTCTACTGTTCCTACACACGAGGCTTGAGAGTCAACTTCCACATCATCTTCAGCGCTGATTAAACTGGCACCCAGGGGGCACCTGGAAGGGAGCCTTTCCCCTCAACAAGAAGGCTGGAACCCTTCGTCCCTTGCCCATGCCAGAGAAGAGTGCCCACTGCATTCGGCTCTCCTAGAGGCAGCGCCATCCTTTCTGTGTCATTACTGACAACAAGCCCTGCCTGCTCTCCATGGAATTCCAATACACACTGCTCTTGGGCTCTAATTAACCGAGGCACGAACTTCATCCAGTGGAGCACAGTCAACACTCGGTAAATTTTGATTTATATTATTGTGTTGTGTACAACAGGACTTAGCACAAGGCTGATGTGCAGTAGGTATCAGCAAACATCAGCTCTCTTCCCTTCCCTCCAGGTCATTCTATGCACAAGCCTTGCCTGAAATCTCACAGAGTCTCTCAGGAACCACAGTGCCCATGCCTTGGGGGCATCTGCCAAAACGAATCCCAGGTTGGAGCAAATCCTTTTCAGTTCCACTGAAAGGAACGTCTGATGGGCAGGATGAGGAGGAAAAGAGAGGTGCCTGCTGACAAGCTGCGGGGAGGCCCACATGGGGCTTGATGCCCTACAAGGCGCTTTTAGTCCCGGCCTCTATTTGCAGAGCCAACTCCGAGGTAGGGTTGAAACAGCTGAGATGTTGCTGATGACAAACACTGTGCAACCTTCTTGCCCTCCCTAGAAGACGGTGTCATGGCTACTTCAAGCCAATCAGCTAAAATCTGCTTCCGAGGAAAGCAGTGATCCAATATCCTCCTCCCACCCCTCAAGGACCCAGACACACCCACTTGTGAAGTGTGGCTCTTGATATCACGCTCAAATGTTCCCCCACAGTCAGCACAGGGATGCACACAAGTGCCAAAGGTGTGTGGAGGGGCTGTCACTGACACCCCAGGCCAAAGCACAGAGCAAGTGGCAGATATGTTCCTCTCCCTGCCACACACTTCACGTAAAAAAAAATTAAAAAGAAAAAAAAAAAGTTTCTTGATGCCACCAACCTTCCAATAGACTGGAGAAAACTACCCTTGGCCATGGCTGATAGAAGGCAGCTGGGTTACAT
This sequence comes from Aselliscus stoliczkanus, assembly GCA_033961575.1. Classification (NCBI taxonomy): domain Eukaryota; kingdom Metazoa; phylum Chordata; class Mammalia; order Chiroptera; family Hipposideridae; genus Aselliscus; species Aselliscus stoliczkanus. The sequence continues at coordinate 6,919,991 of CM066741.1, read as the reverse complement.
GGTAAAGCCTGAATTCTAACCCGGTCATATACACCTCCTGGTGGGGGATCTTAGTGCTAGCATTTCACCAATTCTGTGGCTCTATGTCCTCATCTATCTAATGAGGGGCTCACTCACCTGAGACTGAAGCTTCCTTCTAGCTCTAACATCAAACATTTCGGTGGCAACTTTGGAGGAAAGAAGGAGCATGGACTTGAGGCTACAGAACCAGGATTTCTGTCCCATCTTTACCACGAATCAGGGCATGGCCTTGGGTAAATAATTTAGTCCCTCTGGGAATCAGATCCCTTCCCTCTAAAAAAAAAATGAGAGAGAGAGAAAGAGAGCCGGGTTTCATCAGCTCCGAGTTTCAGAAGTCAGTGATGCCAAGGGCCTGCTCTGAGTACCTTTTCCAGGCAGCATTTGTGAGCTCGCCGCGGTCAGATATCTGACTGTCTGCCTGAGATGAAGCGGGGCTCTGACCTGCCAGGCAGCACAGAAATGGCTGTTTGCTCATTCAGCACAAAGACCACAGCCTCTGGCCATCTGCCATCTGCCTTTTGTTTACCTGGAAATTGTTTGGTTTTGTCTTCATAAAAAAGTAACATGTATTTGACAGAAGAGAGAAAGCAAAAAGAAATAACGCTTGTAATCGACCCCACCCTGCAAAGATGCCTAGAGTGAAATTTTGTTTGCGATCCTCTGGACCTGTTTTCAATATCCTGACCCAAATCATCCCTAAGTTATTCAGCTTTCTGAAACCAGCCTTTCATTTAATATCCAAATAAAACAACTCATTTCCTTTCTGTTTGTTCTGCCCAACAAATGACCACAGATTTCAGGGCAGATAACAAAGTCTAGGCTGAGCCCTCTGCTAGGGGTCTAAAACCAAGGTGTTGGCTGGGCCACGTTCCACTCGGGGGGCTCTGGGAATAAACTTGCTGCCAAGCTCATTCAGACTGTTGGCCGAGTTCAGTGTTTTGCAACTGTAGGACTGAGGTTCCTGCTTCCATGTTGCTTTTCAACCAAGGGCTGCTCTCAGCTCCGAGAGGCCACCTGCGTTCCTCAGCACATGTCCATCTCCCCATCTTTAGGCCACCAAGGGCACACGGAGTCCTTCCCATGCTTTGACTCCTTTCACAGGAAGAGCCCTGCCCCTTCACAGGACTCAACTGATTAGGTCAGGCCCACCCAGGTAGCTCCCTTTTGATTAACTTGAAGTCAACTGATTAGTAATCTAACCAAGGGAAGGACATCCTGTCATGTTCATTGGTGTCAGGTCCCACCCACTCTCAAGGAGAGGGGATTCTATAAAATATAAATGGGGGGGCAGGATTCTTGGGGGCCATGTTAGATTCTTGCCTACCACACCCCCCCACTGTGTGTAACTACAGAAAATATGCTGACCTCTTCTGGATATGTCACTAGAAAGTCATCTGTCACAGTGCTCAGCACATGGCTGGCACTCATTAGTATGTTTCAGTGACCCAAAGTGTCCCTGCAAGGAATGGCCTTGTGGTACCCAGCCCATTCTCATTTGCTACTCCAGGGTTGCCCTCTCTTTGGTTACTTCTGGCCACATCATCACTGACTTTCATGCTTTTCTGGCTGTCTCTTTTGCATCAACTCCATGGGGACAGTCACCAAGCAGGAAATGATAAAAATCATGTGAAACTGGGTACCAACAGCACTTCTCTTTTAGTCCAAGTCACACTCTATCAGAAGAAGCCCTTTACTAGTCGTCTCTTGCCTTAGGCCAGGGCTGCAGGATAATAAGAAATATATTTGGTCTTTGTCCCTGGTTCCTGTCACAGAGGACTAAAACCACTGGAATTTCTTGAGTGATAGGAATGTCTTTTGTCATTCCTAAGAGCATCCTTTGAGCATATTTTTTGAGCATCCTTTGAGTTTATGCTCATTATGTGGCTAGAGTGGGACTCTAGGGGACCTCACGATGGGGGTGGCCGCCAGAAAGACCAAATGACAAGAGGGCTGGAAGTTTCAGCCCCACCCACTGACCCCTGGGAAAGGAAAGGATGGAGGACTGCAGATTAAGCTCTATAAAAACTCTTGACCAAGATACGATGGTGAGTCCCTTCTTCATCCTTCCAGCGTGAGGGAAACTCCTGTCCCAGGCCACGAGAGGAGGGTAAAAACTTCACAACATCCATGTAAATGCTCCTTTCAAAGAGAACCACTCATTTACTTAAACACGAAACATCGTTTTAGCTTTCCATTGTACTGATTTCCAGTCTCGATTCATATTGACCTTGGACCAAACAATTTGAGAGCTGTTATTGTTGTGGTTTACTTACTCATCTGTTGCCTCCCAGAGCAGAACTCTTAAGTAAACCAAGACTGGGAAGAAAGTTTGAAATTAGAGGTACTGTTGTTTTGCTGACTCTAGAGGTGTAGATGGGGTTCTTAGAGACCGCTCAAGGTCAAGTTGTTTGTGATTCCCTCCCTCCGGCCATTCTGTAAGGGGACGTAATGGACGGGAAGCAGACAACAGAAGAGTTATCTTTCCTCTTCCCACACATCAAAGGGTCATGTTTCCTCTTTTTCTTCCCTTCCTGTTATAATAAGAACTTCACAGTTCAATGGGCTTCGCAGAGTATGTGGCAGAAAATGGAGTTTGAGCTGCAACTTGCTGTAATAATGATAGCTACCATTTATTGAAAGCTTACTGCATGCCCGGCACTTTACCATGTGTTTTGTATGTGTTATCTCAATTTAATTCTCACAATGATTCTAGGAGAGAGGCGCTATTCTTTCTTTCATTTTACACATAAGAAACTGTAGTGTCAAGAGGTTAATCAATGCCCCCAAGTTCCCAGAACCAGAAAGTGGCGGAGTTAATTTTGAACGCGGGCCTCTGACCCTAGGCACCACCCAAGGGGCCTCTGCATCCAGGAGGCTGTCCACCTGTAATGCACCATCTGTGTACATTCCGACTGTCCCCAAGGCGATGGATGGAAATGGCTCCTCATAAAAGGCACCAGAGTCTTGCTGTTCTCTTAAGACCAAGGCCAGTTAATAAAGTACTTCTATTGATGTTCTAGTGAATAAGTTCAAGACAGCCTAGAGGGCTTAATTTCAGATGGAACAAGATTGTAGGACAAAGCAGTGGCACAGAGATAACAAAGCTTTCAGGGGAAGTCCAGGCAAGATGGCAGAGTAGGTAAACACTGGGCTGACTCCTCCCATGGCCACATTAAAATTACAACGACATTATATGATAATCAACCTGGAGAACCATCTGAAGTCTAGCTGAACAGAAGTATATAACTAAGGATATAAAGAAGAAGCCACGTCAAGACTGGTAGGAGGGGAGGAGATGCAGAAAAGACTGGTCCCGCATCCACGTGTGGTGGTTGAGAAATGGGTGGGATATCTCAGCTGTAGAGGTTTCCTCATGAGGAGCCAGGGGCCCCAGCCCTATAGGGGCTCCACAGCACAGAGCATCAGTGTGGGTAAGAGGATCCCTTACAACCTCTGGCCATGAAAAACAGTGGGATGTGACCTTCCTGGTGAGAAGGAACCCTGCTGGAAACCCAGGCACCTTTTAAAGAGCTTGTGCACAGACAGACTCTCTCACTCACAGGCATGTACCCTGGTCTCTGGCAGAGGGATGGCAATGCAGGAGGAGTCACAGACATAAAGGGAGAGACTGAGTTGTGTGATTTCAGAGAGACACCCACCATTGTCCCTGTGTTGTCCTCTGCAGCTTGTGCTCAGGAGCCATCTTTCCTGGGTTCAGCTCTTCCCCAACATGGCCAAACTGAATCTGCATTGGCTTTGTGAGCTCAACTCCCTATACCCCAGTCACTCCCTAAGACCCAACTCTCCCGTTACTGGAGGCACTTTCAGCATCAGGCAGCCAATCCCTGCTGCATTGCAGCCTTTCTTGGACAACTGTTGGAGGTTCCAAGGCCCAAGATGGTTGGCAGCTGGCCTAGGTGTGCTTTGAGCATTTTGCTGAGTGACCCCAGGCAAATCACTGGGGTCAAACATGAATGTGCATTAACCTGGTGAATACCACTTTCCCCACTCTGGTGACTCCCTGAGACCCTGCCTCCCACAACAAGCATATCGCCCAAGGCTCTTTCAGTGGCTAAACCTTAAGGGCAGCTGGCAGGTGAAGGAATGCTTTGGGGTGCCCTGGGCCTTTATCTGAGGTGCCCAAGGCCCGGTACTGTTGGTGGCTGGCCTCAGTTAGCAGTGTGGCCACTCCCACGCACCCCCAGTTCCAGCACAGACAGCAAACAACCACAGATGGCTTTGTAGCTCCCAACAGGTAGCCCGAGGCCAGTCACAGGCAGCAGCTGACCTTGGCCAGAAGAGCCCCTCCCAAGAGGTGCTAGAACCAACACATCTGGAGGCCACCTTAAGACCACAACACAGCCCCTCCCAATTAGTCCCACAAGTGGCACACCCAATGGGTAGTCTCAGCAGGCACCAGAGTCCAGTGGGGGCAAATCATACTCTGAGGGTCATCCCCTACACAGCAGCTTATATGTTGTGGGCATGGCCAATCCTCACAGACAGTCAGTATGAGGGTCAAATTGATGTGCCAGTAATCAAGGCTCAACTACAACAGGAGGGCACACACAACCCACACAAGAGACACTCCTGGAGCACCTGGCGCAGGTGATCAGGAAGCCTGTTCCTCTGGGTCCCACAGGACTCCTACTACATAAGGTCACTCGGCCAAGACTGGGAGACATAGCAGATCTACCTCATACATAGAAACAGACACAGGAAGGCAGCCAAAATAAAGAGACAAGAAAACATGTCCCAAATGAAAGAATAGGAGAAAACTTGAGAAAAAGAACTAAACAAAATGGAGGCAAGCAACCTACCAGACACAAAATTCAAAACACTAGTTACAAGCATGCTCCTTGTTCACAGGAAGAACTTCAGCAATGAGATAGTAAGCAAAAAGAAAGGATATAGAAACCATAAAAAGTCAAAATAAAGAATACAATAACTGAAATGAAGAATGCACTAGCAAAAAATCAACAGCAGATTAGATGAAGCAGAAGATCGAATCAGCAATTTGAAAGACAAAGTACCATAAAATACCCAGTTGGAAAATCAAAAAGAAAAAATAATTTTAAAAAATGAGGCTAGTTTAAGGGACCTCTGAGACAACATCTGAGACATACCAACCTTCACATTATAGGGGTATCAAAAGGAGGAGAGAGAGAGAGTAAGGGGGTGAGAACTTATTTGAAGAAATAATGATGGAAAACTTCCCTAACCTGAAGGAAATAGACATACAAGCCCAGAAAGTGCAGAGAGTCCCAAACAAGATGAACCCAAACAGGCCGACACCAAGATACACTACAATTAAAATAGCAAAGGTTAAAGACAAAGAGAGAATCTTAAAAACAGCAAGAGAAAGGCAGCTAGTTACTTATAAGAAAGCTCCCATAAGACTGTCAGCTGATTTCTCAACAGAAACTTTGCAGGCCAGAGGGATTGGCACAAAATATTCAAAGTGATGAAAAGCAAGGACCTATAAGCAAGATTACTCTACCCAGCAAAGCTATCATTTAGAGTCAAAGGACAGATAAAGAGCTCGACAGATAAAGAACTTCCCAGACAAGAAAAAGCTAAAGGAGTTCATCACCACTATACCATCCAAAGCAATCTATAGATTCAATGCAACCCCTATCAAAATACGAGTGAAATTTTTTTCACAGAACTAGAACAAATAATCCTAAAATTTATATAGAACCACAAAAAATCCCAAAGAGCTACAGCAATCTTGAGAAAGAACAAAGTTGGAGGTATCATGCTACCTGATATCAAATTATACTACAAGTCTATAGTAATCAAAACAGCATGGTACTGGCATAACAATAGACACATAGATCAATGGAACAGAATACAGAGCCCAGAAACAAACCCATGCCTATATGGTCATTTACTCTATGACAAAGGAGGCAATATACAATGGGATAAAGGCAGTCCATTTAATAAATGGTGTTCAGAAAACTGGGAAAATACATTCAAAGAAATGAAAGTGGACCACCTTCTTACACAATATACAAATATAAATTCAAAATGGATTAAAGACATAAATGTAAGACCCAAGACCATAAAACTCCTAGAAGAAATCATAGGCAGAAAACTCTGACATCATTCTTAGTAATATTCTTTCTAATATATCTCCTTGGGCAAGGGAAACAAAAGAAATAATAAACAACGGGACTACATCAAACTAAAAAGATTTTGTACAGCAAAGGAAACCATCAACAAAATGAAAAGACATCCTACTGACTGGGAGAAGATACTCCCCAATGATACATCTCATAGGGGTTAATATCCAAAATTTACAAAGATCACATATAACTCAATGTGAAAAAAAAATCTAATTAAAAAATGGGCAAAGTACCTGAATAGACAGACATTTCTCCTAAAAGGATGTACAGTTGGCCGATAGACATATGAAAAGATACTCAACATCATTAATCATCAGAGAAATGCAAATGAAAACCACAATGAACTACCACCTCACACCTGTCTGAATGGCCATCATCAATAAATCACTAAACAACAAGTGTTGGTGAGATTGTGGAAAAAAGAGAACCCTCATGCATTGTTGTTGGGATTGCAGATTGGTGCAGCCACTATGGAAAACAAAAAATTAAAAATAGAACTACCTTATGACTCAGCAATTCCACATCTGGGTATTTACCCAAAGAAATCCAAAACACTAATTTGAAAAAATATATGCACTCCTGTGTTCACAGCAGCATTATTTGCAATAGCCAAGATATGAGAAAAAACTAAGTGCCCTCAATAGTCTATTAGATAAAGATCTGGTACATATGTACAATGGAATATTATTCAGACATAAAAAAAATGTAATTCTACCATTGGGGACAACATGGATGGACCCAGAGGGTATTATGCTAAGTGAAATAAGTCAAATAGAAAAACGCAAATACCACATGATCTCACTTGTATGCGGAATCTAAAGAACAAAATAAATGAACAAACAGAGCAGAAACAGACTCATAGATGCAGAGAAAAGCCAAGGGTTGCCAGATGGGAGGAGGTTAGGAAAAGGGTGAAAAAGGCGAAGGGATTAAGAAGTGCAAATTGGTAATTAAAAAATAGTCAAGGAGATGTAAAGTACAGCACAGGGAATAATATTGTAATAACTACATATAGTACCAGGTGGGTACTGTACTAATCGGGGGGGGATCACTTCGTAAACTATATAAATGTTTAAGCACTATGCTGTATACTAATATGAAATAACAGTGAATGTCAAGTGTAACTGAAAAAAGAATAAGTTAAATCAAAATACAAATTAAATAAACCAAAACGTTTTCACTTGTGGGATCTTTTAGATCACATGAGAATATAACACTGAAATGGAAAGGCTGGCTGTACATAGGTCACTTAGAAATGACATCATCTCTGCCTCACTGTGTGCTTCATGAATAAGTCAGTAACTGAGCACTTCCGGTCCACCAAGTATCACCAAGCATTCTACTTACACGATCACATTTCATTCTCACAGTAATCCTCTGCCTCAGTCAGGACGGTCTAGGCTATGCTGTAGTCACAGGCAACCCCCAAATCTCAGAGGCTTATAAACAAAGGTTAATTTCTTGCTTGTGCTACCTGTCATTCATTCCAGTCAGCCCAAAACTGCTACTTGAGACCAGGTAACAGAACAGGAACTATCTGGAACAATCCTGTTTGGTACCTGAAACGTCACTGGCTGGCATTGCACAGGGCAGAGCACTGGAGCACTGGACTTCACCAATTCAATGCTCAAGCCTAGAAATGTCACCTGTCCCTTTCGTACAAACTCATCAGGCAGTCACATGACAATGGGAAAGACATTCAATATTTGCTCAAAGGCAAGTGCTATCATTAGCCTACCTTTTATGACCGAGGGAAGAGAAGCTATCATGATTATCCAACTATTGGGTTGTCGGAAACGTCATGATGCATTTTTGCAATGAAAAACAGAAAAAAAGTCATGAGTTTTCTGACAACACAATAGATAAATAGGGAAGCCAAGATTGGACTTTCTGACTCGCTCTTCACCCTCTCTGGTAGAGGCAGAATTGTAAACATGTTGCTGTGATACGAAATAGATTAAGGTGTAATCACAGCTTTAAAACAGGAGGCTCAAAAGAATTGTAGGGGATGAATAATTCTAAGGGGGGAGGTGGAAGAACTAAAGAAAAGAGACAAGGCCTCATGCAGAAGATGGGACCTGAGTTGAATCTTGAAAGATGGGAGTTGCATTCCAGGTACATGGTAGAGTTGGGCAGGGAAATGTATGGAGACGGGACAGCACAGGGTACATGAGGGCATGTAATGCATTGGGGCTAGAGTGTCAGGGGAACTTGAAGATGAGCTCAAAAACAAGCTGGTCACAGACCATACGTTTTGCTCTCCTAGCCAGAAGGAGGTGAGAACAGGGTGCTATTCCAGACCAACTCAAACTCATAACTAGAGAAAGCATGGAAGGCACCAACCGACTCAATAACACGCCCAAGGCTTTACCACGTACAGAAGGACAGCATTTCTGGAGCTCTGTCGGTGTTTAATACAATATTTATTAGAAATTGCATGATTGCCAAACCAGTCTTGCCAGGAGAAGATGTGTATTTGAAGTTTAGAGTCTGCCCTGAGGACAAAACAGAAAGAACTCCCAGAAATCAAGAGACAAAGGGAAGCCTGAAAGGAATTTTCTGGACTAATTTGTCACTGAGGACTCAGAACACCAACATGCTGGCAAACAGCCAAGACAGTAAGAAAGATGAAATGCGAGCACAAATTGTGTGGTCAAGATTTAACCAGTCTTGCAGTGAACGGGGCTGCCATATGGGATTGTTTTTATTTGCTGTGGGTAATTTCCCGGGGAAGAGCATCCTTCTCACCCAGCGTAATGAAGCCAATTGGTTCGTGCTTAGAATCTCTAACAAGAAAAACAACAACAATGCAGTCATATGCATTTATGACTGAGCTACTCTCTTGGCTGGGTTCCATCAGAAAGGACTTTCCTAGATAGACCACCAACATATTGACAAAGGATCGATTGTCAAGTACACCAACCAAGAGCTCAAAACAGCTGGGAAGATTTCCTATGTCAAAATACACACTGAGTGGAGAGAGAAATCTGCTCGGGAGATCCTGGTGATCTTCAGACCTAAAGAGAGATGTCACAGTCCCTGTGGATAGCTCTCAAAGGGAACTCGATTTCCTGCGAGTGGGTCACGTTTTCCATTCAAGCCCAAATGAACGCTGATCTCTACGAAGAAACTTATGAGACCAGAGAAGTGACTGTACTAACGGAGGGTCTTCTATTTGTGTGCTGGAGCGATGATCTTGTGTCCTGAGGATAAGGGGGTGATTCCTTACAAGGGGGCACGAGTTGTAGAAAGACCACCAGGTGGGTGGAGAATGGATAGAAGGGTCTTGCGGTGACAACAGTACCTGATGTTGATTGCCACAGACTCGAGGAGAAATGATAAAGACCTCAGCTTTCACGATAGTTATAAGCGTATAGAGGATGTATTAGTTTGCTAAAGGCACTGTAACAAAGTACAACAAACTCGGTTGCTTAAACAACAGAAATGTAGTGTCTTAGAGTTCTGGAAGGCAGAAGTCCGAGCTCAAGGTGTCCATAGGGTTGGTTTTTTCTAAGGACTGGCAGGGAGAATCTGTTCTATACCTCTCTCCTAGCTCCTGGTGGTTTGCTGGTAATCTTTGGTGCCCCTGGGCTTCAGTTGCCATATTCCAAAATCTACTTTGACCTTCACGTGGTGTTTTTCCCGTGTGTGTTGACATCATCTTCCCTCAATGCATGTCTGTCCGTGTCCACATTTCTCCTTTTTATAAGGACACCAGTTAAACTGGACTAGGGGCCCACCCTACTCCTGCATCACCTTAACTGATCACATCTACAAAACCCTATTTCCAAATAAGGTCACAGTCTGAGGGACTGAGGGTTAGGACGTCAACATATGAATTTGGAGTCCCATGACAGGACCCATTTCAGAGGTATTTTGGAGTTATAATTAAAATAACTTGTCGACTAACTGAATGTGTTTTTATTATTTATGAATTAAGATCGTTTGCAGATGAAGGAGATATTAGCATATAAATGGAACATTTGCAATTTCGCTAGTGTCAACAGCCTTGTTAGGGACCAAATTATATCCCCTCCCCAAAATTGATGTGTTGGAGTCCTAAGGCCCAGTTCTTCAGAATGTGACTATATTTGGAGACAGGACTTTTAAAGAGACATTCAGGTTAAATGAGGTCAGTAGGGTGGGCACTAACCCAATATGACTGGCATCTTTATAAGAGGTTAATCAGCTTGATGGTAGCAACCACTTTACAATGTACACACATATCAAAAGAGCATGTTGCATGCTTTAAATAGATGTAATTTTTCTTTGTCAAGTATACCTCAAAAAAGCTAGAAAAAAATATAAAAAATAAAAAAGAAGAGGAGATTAGGGCACAGACAAGCACAGAAGGAAGACAACGTGAAGACACAGGGAGCAGACCACCACCTATACGTCAGAGAGAGAAGGTCTCAGAGGAAATAACCCTGGAGTCACTTTGATCTCAGACTTCCAGCAGCTAGAACTGTGAGACCATAAATCTCTGTGGTTTAGGCCACTCAGTGTGTGGTACTTTGTGATAGCAGCTCGAGCAGACGAATCGAGTCCTAAACAGCCTAATGATGACCGTTTACGGCCCCACGCCTGACCAGGGCAGGAGGCAGCAGTTGAAAGTGGGGAACACTGAGTCTTCCCAGGTACCTGGGTTCTTATCTGTCAAAGAACAAGATTAGTGCTACTTTTTGGGACTCTGCTAGTTTGCCAGCTCCAGCAGGCCTGAAGTTTGGAGGCAGACAAAGTTATAGGGCACCACACCCACTTAACAAGTCCTGGCATCTTAAATGCCGCCATTTTTATTCCCCGCTTCTGGTGACCATTATCATTTGGGTTTTTAGATGTAAAGCTTGCTCAGTGAGGAAAAGCTGTGTTTTAATCATTGAGAGGAGAAGGAAGTTGAACAGAAGAATTGGAGAGAGAGGGAAGAGGTGATGGGAAAGGGCAATCAAAAGGGAAGAAGGAAAAAAGGAGAGGAAGAGGAAAAGGGGATGGGGAATGAGAGACAAAACGAGCTAATGGAGATGCTGCCGGGTTTCTCAGCCTCAGCTCTACTGACATTTCAAGCCAGAGAACCCTCCACTGGCTGGGACCGTCCTGTGAACTGTCGGATGTTTAACGGCATCCTGAGCCTCCGCTCACTAGGTACCAAAGCATCCACACCTTATGCCCCCATTGATGACAACGAAAAATGTCTGCAGATATTGCCGAATGTCCCCTGGTGGGCAAAATAGATCATCTATTGCTTTATTTTTGTCAGCTTGGTGACATTTCTGTGTCAAGACAAGCTGTGCCTGACACACAGTAGGTACTCAATAATTCTTTTTGGATTGAGGACTGGCTGGCTGAATGAGTCAAGGGAGACTGGCTTTCCAGAGTTTTAGCTCAACTTCAGCTAAGGTCCTTGGTAACATTCAACCATCCTACTATCCAGTCTTCTTTTTTTTTTTTTTTTTTTTTAGCTGAGCCATCCTGCCACCTGTTGGCAGCTCAACGGCAACTCAGCTCGGGCTGGCCTCGAACAGCTGTTGCTCAGAGCTCAGCTCGCACTCTTGAGTGAGCTCTTAACCAACTGAGCCACTCGGCCGGTCTTCTTATTACAAAGTGATTGGATTCTCCGTTGTGTGAGAAGAGACTGGTGCTTTTCAGGATATACTGTTAACTGAGAAGGGTTTGGGGCTTAATGAATAATAATCCCTCTTTAAAATGAAAAATACCACTCACACTGCCAATGTGTTGTCTGACAAGATTTCAGCCCTATGGATAATGTGTTCTTTTCTCAAACATAATTTCTTCCCTATTCACTTAATCCATCATGGGAATTAATGAAAGCACCAGCTTTCAGAAGTGCACCCAGGTTTCCTTTTTTGTTATGTGTAGCAAAACGTCTATTATTTTAACATTATTGTGGTTGAAAAGAGAAGATGGACATACAACCAAGTTAACGCAGCAAAACATCGGGTAAATAACGTAAACTATATCGTAAGAAAGGACAGAACATTGCGTGACGGAGCCCAAGTTGGTGGAGAATAACTTCTACTCCAATGGGATTGTTTTTTTGTGTTTTTTTTTACATTTATATATTCATTGGAGTATAAGTGGGAAAAGGGTAGTTTTCAATGAGCAGCTAATATACAAACTATCCGGACCCTTTGAAAAATCATTTCTGGTGAACTCTATGTTGGCCAAAATTGGAGGGAAAAAAAATTAGTTCATCCCAGAGCTTCTGACAGTTCAGGCAAATTGGTTTACCTTTCAACATTTGGGTAATATTATCCCTCATTAAGGCTGAAGGATACTTAGTAAAATGAGGGGGTAGGGTTTGGGCAATGGTTTATCTCATCTGGGTGCTGGTTACACCTATGTGCTTCCTTTGTAAAAGTTCTTTTAAGATTTTGGACCTGTCCCTCATATATGTTATGCTTCAATATAAATTTTATATATTTTTATTAAATTTATTGGGGTGACATTGGTTAATAAAATTATATAGGTTTCAAGTGTATGATCATTTATACATGAAGGTCTGACAATGAAGTTCACGATCTCATCCTAGAAAAACTGCTACATACCTCATTGCTGAATATCACTGTGGTCACCTTTGAAGTACTCCCCTTGGGAAGCTATGCACCAACTCCAGTGGCTAGTAGGCCCTTCAAAGCAATTTTGGAACTCTTTTTCTGGAATGGCCATCAGAGCTGTCGTCGTGACCATTGTGTCCTGAATCAAAATGTCTTCCTTTCAATATTTCCTTTATCTTTGGGTAAAGAAAGAAGTCATTGGGGGCCAGATCAGGTGAGTAGGGAGGGTGTTCCAATAGTTATTTGTTTCCTGGCTAAAAACTCCCTCACAGACAGTGCCGTGTAAGCTAGTGCATTGTCGTGATGCAAGAGCCATGAATTATTGGCGAAAAGTTCAGGTCATCTAACTTTTTCATGCAGCCTTTTCAACACTTCCAAATAGTAAACTTGATCCTGTTGGTATAAATTCATAATGAATAATCCCTCTGATATCAAAAAAGGTTAGCAACATTGTTGCAACAAGTTCACAAACTTAATTGTCAGACCTCGTATCACATTGTGTGTTCACCACCCAAAGTCAAATCTCCTCCGTCACCATATATTTGACCCCCTTTCCCCTTTTCCCCTCTGGTAACCACTAGATCATTGGCTGTATTTTTCCTTGTTGTCTTGTTTGCTAGTTGCTTTCAGTTTTATATTCTACATATGAGTGAAATCATATGGTTCTTGAGTTTTTCTGACTTACTTAGCATGATAATCTCAAGATCCATTCATGTTGTCACAAATGGCAGTATTTCATCGTATCTTATGGCTCAGTAATATTCCTTTATATGTATATACCACTATATTTAAGAAAACAGAAAGAAACTATTCAGGTAACAAATTCTAAATTACGTTTAGAATTCTCTCCCGTTCCTGCTGGTTTCTACAGTTGCCTTAAAACATAATGACCTTGTATTACAGATTTGATTTTTGTCTCATCCATTTGTGTAGTTAATTGCTTGAGGACATCCCGTCTAATCCCCCATATCCTTGCTTAAAGCTTTTTATGGCTCTGATGGAAACCTAGATTCCCTTTGGCCTGGAAAAAATAGATAAACATCTTTGATTCTCAAACGAGATTTTCAAGTTTTGGCTTAAGAAATAAAAAATGCCATGGAAACATCTAGAGGGGCTGTTTGCCATGGTTACCATAAAGATGAAATGACTCCAGGAAAGGTGGACATCAATAGCGGCTACACCCTGGGGAGAAAAGATTTCTATGATAGTGATGCTTACCAGTTACTCAGCACTTAACTTTTCTGAGCTTACTTTTATGCATTTTTAACCCATGGATACACCCAACAGCACAGTGAGGTAGATGCTGACAATATTTCCACTTTTCAGAGGAGAAAATGGAAGCAGAGAGGTGAAGTATTTTGCTCAAGGTTGCACAGTCAGTAAGTGGAGAAGCTGGGATGAAAACCACCCTGGTCCCGGGTCCAGGTCCTTCGTTTATCCTCCATTCTGCACTGTCTGTAAAGAGTGGGGTCATGGTGATGACATCGGAAAGACCCAGATAGGTGTTCGTTTCCCTATAAGCTCCCTCCTGATTTCTTGGCGATAACAGCATTTGTCATATCAAACAGGTACTAATAACAGCTTGGTCTTTCCGAGGTGACCCTCGACTCAAAAGGAAAAGGAACCAAGGGTCATAAATGTGAGCATAGCAAAAATGACCAAAGCCTGGAAAATTCCACGTATTGGCTTTACGGTAGGACAAGCCTGGGTTTACAGCACTTTCTACCACTTAATTAACCATGAGAACTTATGCAAGTCATTCAGATCCTCTGAGCCTTAGTTTGTTTGTTCATTTAGAAAGTAGCAAAGATAATATCCATTTTGCAGGGATTCTAAAAGGATTAAGAGATGAAACATGTTATGGTCACATAGTAGGTGCTTAAAGGTTATCTGTCCCCTATGCTCATTACTGTGGTGTTTATATTACAAGGACTTAACAATATTTTCTATCTTTTACAATACCTAGCACACTCACACATACCTAGCAGGGCCTCAATAACTACTTGAAAAAAAAAATCTTAAATAATAGTTTTATTGTGTAGATACACGTTAAGCTGCAAGAGGAGAGAATAGCTAATGCATTTGGTGGAAATGTCACTGCAGAATTGTAGCCGAAAATTAGGCATCTAATTGTTATTAGGTATTCCTCAAAAATGGGAGTCTGCTATACAACTAGGAGGGAAATTGTAATCGTTTCATTATTACTATCGAAAGGCTTAGGCAAATGGTGAAGAAAATGTAACTCCAGACAAGGTTCGAGGGAAGTAATGAAAATTCATTAAAAGGTCGGGAAAAAAGGGCCCATGTGAAAAGGTTAAAAATAATTGGAATTAGTTAGCCTGGAAAGGAAAAGACTATGCTGCCCCTTAATTATTGTCTTCATTCCTTCGCAAAACGAGGTGCTCTCTGTGGCTTCCATCTCCACTAATCAGAAAACCAGAGGAGCTGACCTTAAAAAGAAAGCCAAGGAAAAGTAGGCACCGTTCTTGGGACATTTTTATTTGCTAAACACTTAAAAGATTACCTGAAATGATTCTAAAATGATCTATCCAGGAAAGCCTGCCTTTCAGGTGTGACATGCCTGGGATATAGGGGCTAAGCGGGGGGAGGCCTTGGGACATCTTAATAAAAGAATGGTCAAAACCGAAGGCAAGAGACTGAACCAAATGGCTTTTGGTGACTCCTTGAGCTCTCCAATTTTTAAGTCCTTGATTTGGAGTCTGAGTCTCCACCTCCCCCAAGCATCCCTGCGGTTGCCAATCACAGGGACCATCCTGAGAAATGAGAACTTGCTTCTGCCTCAGAGCCTGGGAGGAAATAAAAGGTCAGCTCTCAAAAGCCCAGTTGGGAGCCCGCTCTGCCTCTTTTGACCTTCCAAATTTTCCATTAGAAGGGCAGTGATCTCAGCCA
This sequence comes from Aselliscus stoliczkanus, assembly GCA_033961575.1. Classification (NCBI taxonomy): domain Eukaryota; kingdom Metazoa; phylum Chordata; class Mammalia; order Chiroptera; family Hipposideridae; genus Aselliscus; species Aselliscus stoliczkanus. The sequence goes on along the minus strand of CM066741.1, from coordinate 6,904,360 downwards.
TTTACCAGCATGGGCAGCTGGGGCTATGATGGAATGAAATTCTGTTAAGGGATGGAGTTAATACTTAGGCGGCCACCATGGACGAGGATGTGTGATCTGGGAGGGTCATCTTCTTACACTTATTGGGAAGTTTATCTCCTTAAAGGAGAATGGGGCACCTGGTAAATAATCAGTCTTACTATTACCGCATCAAATTTCCCCACTGAGTCTATAAATTTGCAGATGGCTTCTTAATAGTATATGTGTATGCATGTGTGTGTGTGTGTGTGTGTGTCATTTAAAATATCTGGGGGGGGTGCCCTTTCTTTAGAAGGACACCTCTCCCCTTTATATCTCCTCTACATCCCATTCCTAATCCATGGCATATTCTCTTTAGCCTTCACTTTACCCAGTATTGTCCTCTTCCTCTCTTTGGTTTTGGGGTAGACGTGTCAATCATTTGATTCCATCCGTCCAGTTTCCTGCTGGGTTGGGGATCAGAGATAGAGTTTAAGCCCCTTAATTGGGGACAAGGAGAAAAGAGGCCTTTGTCATTGTCTGACTTTAAACAGAGCAAATACAAGACAGCCAGATTTGAAAACCCCTTAGCATGTCTCCTAGCTCTTCTGCTAACACTCTCCCTTTTACTGCTTTGAATTTCCTTTCCAAATATTTTTTCCATTAGCCTAAAACTTGCATGTTTTGTTTAAAGAAGTTGTATGGGCGGGTTCCTCATCCTGGGATTAATCCAAGTCACAACAGCAAAAATTAGATCAAGGGGTGGTGGGGAGAGGACAGGGACAGTAGATGGCAGAGAAGGAATGAGTTTTATTTCACAGTAACCTAAGGAAAGAGAAACACAGTTGAAGAAAAATATATGTGAGGTGTGCTTGGGATGCTATGTCTGTCTGTAGGGACGGAGTGAGCTGAAACGTAGGAGGGAATATAAGCAAAAATAAAGAATGCTGCTAAACAAAAAACGCTTAAACCTCCTAGAGTCATAGGGACATACAATGTCCCACACTTTCCAGAGGTTCCTGGAATCACAAAATCCCAACTATAGGGATCTGTGGGCCCCAACTCAAGAACCCCAGTTTCAGGGGTGTTCTGGCCTGGGGCTGTTATATGTGGGGCTGAAGCCATAAAATTCCATGCCTTAAGGGGGGTACTGGAGAGAAACCCCAAGTTCATTCAAAAAGTTCCCTTCTAAAGAATGCAATTAAAACTCAGCTGCCTCCAGAGCCCAGGCAGTAAGACAACTGAAGGAAGCTTTATTGGGTTGGAGGGTGCCTGCCTGTTGACAAGGGACAGCCCCTACCTAGCCGCCAAGAGTGCCATGCAGGAGTACCCTGGCCACGAACAGAAGCCTAACTTTTATGGTACATCTCCTGCCTTTGGTGCTGATGTTTGTTTGCTTGTTTTGTTTTTGTTTTGGTAAAGAACTCAGAACTTTAGAAAAGGTTCTTCAATGATATTGTGCTGTAGATACATGAGATATTACCGTTGGGTGAAGGGTACGGGGGCTCTCAGTATGATTTTTACAACTTCTAGTGAATCTGTAACTATTTCAAAATTTAAAAGGTTACAAACGAAAGGAAAAAAAAAGAAAAAAAGGCTCAAAACAAAACACTGCAAAGCAAATCAAACTAGGCTGGGCAGCTCAAGTGATCCTTCCTTCCTCCAGTTTTGAGAGGCAGCTCTGCTCCTTGAGTCGTAACTCACCAAAAGGCGAGAGCACACACCGCACCAGTTATAATAACTCACGCTGCCCACGAGAGGGCTTCCCATCACACTCCTTTTCTTTCAAGACAACAAGCCGTTTCTTCTGGCGATGTTCACCGGAGAATGGTAGTAAACAAGATTACTCAAATTCCAACTACTCCAGAGATGGAAACCTCATCTGTGCTGAAGAGATTTTGATCGAGGTAGCTGGTTTAATGTGACTTTGGGACAAGTCACTAGAACTTTGCAGGGGTTTTAACTAAGCTTCTTCAGAGGACGTGTGCCAGGAGGGAGACGCTGGGGGAGGGTGTGATGCAGACAAGATGGCTTTGTCCAAGAGCAGTTTGAACCTCAGCGGCCCCTTACTGCCTGAAAGACCTTGAGGGAGCTTCATGCATTGTGCTCTCCATTATCTGTAAAAATGGCGATGATACCATTTCCACTTCCCAGGCCTGAGAGGAGAGCCTGTGCAATGATGCACTGTGAAGGCACGTGATCATCGTTAAAGCAGCAAACTACCATAAATGGTGGGGGTTGTTTTTGTGGGTACATGGTGGGACGTATCCCTATGATCAGTTTTATGCCCTCATAACCAACTCCCCGTGTTCCCAAGCCCCTATATTTTTATTTCGTTCATAGGGGCTCACTGTTTCCACCAGAAAATAAAACTTTCATCTGTTGCCTTGTTCTGTGGCTTACATGACGCACCTGGGAAAGCTTAACATTAACAAAATGCCATGCATCATAAACCATCCACTAATGCCCCTTCAATTCTTCTTCGCAGGCCTCTCTTTATTCATGTTTCTCCCTCTTGATGTTATTTTCAGTTGCTTATGGAATAATCTGAACATCCATCTTGTTTAAGGGGACTCTCCATCTTGTATAAAGTAGAAGCCCAGAGACTTATTTCCAAAGTACTTCCTGGCTTGGAGAAGCAAGAATGGTCCACGTGACCGCTATCTCCCAACACCTATTTTTTATACAACGGTCTGAGAAGGAGACTCCCCTCCCTGCCCCTTCCTAAAGACCGATCGCCTTTTATTTCTGTTAAATAGAGTGTAGAAAATGGAACTGTTTTCTGTATGTCTCCAGTACGTTCTGTTGCCTGTGTTTCTTTATTCCCCATCTTTACCTCCTGCCATTGCTTCTCACTTCACTGGAGCAAAGAGCTTGTAGATAGAGACACAGAGAATAAGCCCCCTCTACGCCTTTGCTGGAGCTTTCCCAGCTGTCCTCGCCTGGTTGACATCTGTGGATCCCTCAAGATTCATGCGCAGCCACAACTCCTCCAGGAAGCCTTCCAGAGGTTCCTGCTATTGGGTTCAGTGTCCCGCACACAGATTTCTGCTCTCCCTCACCCTTTTCCATTTCAATAATTGCCACTATGTCTCTCTCACCTACCACTTACGAGTTCTCCAAGGAACTCAGACTCTTCCTGATTCACTTTTTTTTAAATTAAAGTTTATTGGGGTGACAATTGTTAGCAAAGTTACATAGGTTTCAGGTGTACAATTCTGTAATACATCATCTATATATCACATTGTGTGCTCACCACCCAGAGTCAGTTCTCCTTCCATCACCATATATTTGACCCCTTTTACCCTCATCTACCACCCCCACCCCCTTACCCTCTGGTAACCACTGAACTGTTGTCTATGTCCATGAGTTTTTGTTTCTTCATTTGTTTTTCTTGTTCTTTTGTTGTTTTCAGTTTTATATCCCACATGTCAGTGAAATCATATGGTTCTTGACTTTTTCTGTCTGACTTATTTCGCTTAGCATTATAATCTCAAGAATCATCCATGTTGTCGCAAATGGCACTATTTCATCTTTGCTTATAGCAGAATAGTATTCCATTGTGTATATATACCACAACTTCTTTATCCAATCATCATCTCCAGAACCTAGCCTAATCTCAGCACAAGGGAAGTTCTTAGGAGATGTTTGTTGAAAGAGGGTTCAATGGAAATTAATTTAGAGTCTCAGCTTTGTGGAGATAAAGGCTGCATCCTTTTCATCAGTGAAAGCTAATTCCTAAGAGAGTCCCTGAAACACAGTAGTCAGTGAATAAACATTCATAGAAGGGTCAAAGTAAGGAACATATTGGCTTACATATTAGTGATGCTGGAAAGGGGGTGTTACTTTTAGGTCAATTTGAAATCATTTTATTCACTACCTTTTTCCTGTGATTGAATGTTTTGGTCTTAATTCATGGTGCTTTGGGGTTATTCAGGGGACAGTATAACATAGTGGTAGAATAAACTCATCAATTCTACAAAATTTCAGGCCAGATGACTTGGACTCAAATCCTGACTCTACCACCTACTAGCTGTGTGACTTTGGGCAAGTTACTGAACCACTCTGGGCCTCCATTTCCTTATCTGTAAAATGAGGGATGTAATATTATCTCTCAGGCCAGTAAATATTTACTGAGGGCAAAAGAGGCACTTAAAATAGTGCGTAGCGCATAATAGGTGATCATTGTATTATTGTTATTTATATAAATTAGGAGGCATGTTTACTGTAATATTGAATATAATTTTAAAATATTTCCTGAGCACCTACTATGTGCTTGAGACTGGGTTAATCCCTAGGGAGACAAATATGGAGAAACAAATTGGTCCTCACTGGCAAGTCACTTGTAGTCTATAAAAACTCCAAATCCAATTTAGCATTATATGTTCAGTGAGGCAAATAAAACAAGGTCGGCAGAAAGGAGAAGTGATTTGTTTTGAATTGGTGGAGTGGGACAAATAAGAGATCCCAGAGAATGCAATTCTCAGCTGGGAGTTGGAAAGATAAATAGGAGTTTTAAGCAAGAGAACAATTTGTTGAGATTACGAGAGTGTGGGGTGGGGCTGTTGGAATGAGAAAGGAGGATCCACGTGTATTTTGTTTTGTATTTTGGGGCTCTCTCCATACCCCCTTTAAAGACGGCAGCGTGGCACTTGTGAGCCTTCTGACTTGAATATGTCCAACCAAGTGCTGAAGATACCACCATACCCCTTTCAGGTTTTTCTTCTTCAAAATCCACTCAGAGGGGAAGTAAATTAGGGGCAGGGGATGTTCTTGAGTCCCTGTCATCAGAACCCTCCTAGAGAAACAGGAAAGTTCCTCAGTCTAGAAGTGGGGGGTTGGGGTTGCAGATGTATGGGTGACTTGTCCCCTACACGTTCACCATGTCCCAAGGAGGTGGCAGGAACTCTGGGGAGAATGGCAGGGATGTGTAGGAAGGTTGGTCACCTGTTGCCCAGTCTCTGGTCTCATGGCATGGCTACAGGGTGGGGCAGGAGGGGGATTAGAGAACACTTGCCAATCTCCCATAGACGCTGCACGGTGGGTACAGCCAGGCTACCTGGGTTCCAGCATCCAGCCATTCATTCCAGCCTAATCTCCATAGAAATCAGAATCATTTTCTTTGCAGGGGGCGGGCGTGCATTATAAATGGCAAATCACAGAACACGAAGAAACAAGGGTGTCAGGGTTTAGGAGGCCCGGAGAGCATGAACTCACCAGCTGCACACTTTACACACAAAAAACTTTTCGGTTTTCTTCTTGGTCTAGGTAGTGAAAGACTGGCCCCCCCTCAAACGTCATTAACTATCGTGGATAAGCATTACAGCACCTAGTAATGTCTGCTGGGGAAAAAACACACATACTCGTCACAAAGATTGTTGCGTGTCCATCATGTTAATGTAGGATGGTTTTGAGACTAGAGATACAAAGTGACTGGGTGATGGTGAGTGTCATGTGACCCAAAGTCACTGAGAGGAGAACCTGGGGGGTGGGGTGGGGAGCAGTATTCAACAAGCACAGGTCCAGGGTGTCTAACTTCAGGCACGGAAGCAGTGCCTCTAGGGCGGGCGCAGATGGAGACCATCCGCTCACATAAAAACCTCTTCATCCCAGAAGGGACCATCGGTGGATTGACTCGTTTGGGCTTTTTGGAAGTCTATGACAAGTGAGTTTTCCTGTTCATGGTGAAGTATTTTTTAGAGATTCTTTTTTTTTTTTTTTTTTTTTTTTTTGAGGGTAGTGTCACTGGCCCTCATATGTGGGATCCGAACCGGGGCCACTGGCTTCCCAAGCCAACGTTTAACCACCGCACCACTCGGCCGGGCCCCGTGGTGGAGTATTTTTGTTTGAGTGGTTTTCCTGGAAGCACGTTTGGAAGTCCTACAGGGAACATGCACACACACACTGCGGCCTTCTATTCCAGTGCAAAAGGCTCGATTTCCTGGAGCTAGGAGGGTCATTTTAAAATAGCCAAACAGGTCTTCAAAGGCCATTTTCGAGTCTGACCTAAATGTAAGGTTGGCCCTGCTTTTTCTGCCTCTCAGCTGTGCTCTGCCCTGTCATGATCAGCCCTCACGCTGCGCCCATCCTTACAAAGCCACCTTCCGAAGCTGCGCAAGTCACAGGCGGGTCTGTCAGCCTCTTCCTCCTCCATTCTATGATGAAATGAGAGATGAACAGAACGTACCTTTCTAGAGAGGGTTATGTAACAGGAGGCCATCTGTGACCCCGCTCCCAGGCAACCCACAAACGTCCCTTGTCTGTCCTCCCTACTCATTGCCCACTGATGCCTCCAGATGTTGAACCACAGTGATTTTTGAGGTCACCTATTCAGAATATGGCAACATTACAGAATGTGAGAGGAAAAATGAACCAGTTTGTTCTTCGGAGTGAATACTAAAAGAGCTTTTCATTTTGGGGTGTTTCTAAGCTTTCCCACACAGGCCTTTGCGTTTCAAAAACAAAAAACAAAACCAAAAAAAAAACACACAAAAAATAATGGTGCTCAATGCTGGCGAGCATGAAACACAATGAGTCTTTAGTTTGTGGACCCAGATGAAAGGAATGTACATGGATCTGTTCTGGAAAGCTGTCCGGCGATCCATATGAAGGGCTTGAAGGATGTGTATAGTTTAAACCAGTACTTCCACCCCCATTCTAATAAGAGAGTCTGAAGTCCAGACAGAGCTTTATGGAAAAAGGCATTCATTACTGTGAAGCACTGGAAACAAATTTAAAAAGCCAACACGTAGGGAATCGGTATTTTTTTTTTTTTTTTTGCTGAATTCCTCAATGGAATATTTGAAGCCATGTAGAATGAAGTTTACAAAAAATTTGGAACCAACCCAGGAGAATGCTTATGTCCTAATGATCACTTAAAAAAAAAACAAAAACGGATATACATTGAAGATACAGCACGGCCTCACATTAAAATTTAAAATGTACAGAAGGGAATAGACCAAAATGTTCAAGGTGGTTACTTCTGGGTTATAGGCTGTTGCGATCTTTTTGTCAGTGTCTGAATTTTCTATAACAAGCATGTTTTCTATTCCTTTTACACATTAAAAGGATGTTACTTGAAAAGTCTAGTCTTTGGTGATAAAAGTCAGAAGAGTGATTCCCTGCGGTGAGGATGGACTTTTGATTGACAAGAGGCATGGGGAATTTTCTGGAACAATGGACGCGTTCTATATCTTGATGTGGGCGGTGGCTCCATGCGTGTATGCAGAGGTACTAATTCACTGGGTTTTCCCATCAATATGTGTGTACTCCACTGTATGTAAATTTCACCTCAATTTGAAATATGCAGCGTGCTGACCCTTTCAACCTTGTAAATATGTACAGCCCCCACCTGTCTTTCTTCCAGGGTGTTTTGGCCAGCCCCTCATTTCCATATGGCCCCCATCCCTCACCCACATGTCCCCCCCCATCCTTGATGTCGTAGGCACCTTCTGGGAATAACCACATTGTCTCTTTCCTACAAAGCTCCCCAAACACAATTCTTACTTTTAGTCCACGTTCTGCCACTTGGCTTGCGGAATGACCTCAGGTAAGTAACTTATCCTTTTTTCATCTTCAGGGTTGAGGGCAAGGGGTTAATAATACCCATCATGGGGTTATATTGTGCAGGTTAGAAATTACATATACACAAACCGCCCGCAGGGACTGAGGTGTGGTGAGTATCTAGTGGGCAGAGGGGAAGGTCATTCCCAGCCAGACTCGTCTCTCATCTCACACCGATCCATGTTGACATCACTCGCTCTTCAAAACTCAGTTTACCCTCTCCGGAAGCCATTCGTGCCCACTCCAGCTCCCATGGGGCTCCTACTTTTCATTGTCCAGTTTAGCCCTTAACTACTCACTGCCATGTATAACATGATGCTATTTCATGATGAACAGAAATGAGATTTACTGGTCACCTACTATATGCCAGACACGTTTATGAATTGGGTTTACAGTATCTCTAGTCATTACAACAATTCTGTGAGGTGGAAATCATCATGCCTATTTTACAGGTGAGGAAACTGAGACCCGTGTAACTGAGATGTCACGTGACTTGTTGTACGTCACACAACTGGATGTGAACCCAGCTCTGCCAGAACCCTAAATCGGTGCTTTTTCTTCCTTAATACGTGCTAACTGCCTGCCCTACTGAACATTTGAACATTTCCCAAGGGTCAGATATTCGCAAAAGGCATAACAACCATTCCTTTGTTCTTTAAACAAACATCTACAGAGCATTGTACCATGTTATCAGTGTCCCCTCCATGTCCTCTTAGGCCTTATCGGGACAGTACACACAACCCTGCTCTCGCAGCCACACCCGCCACAGGCAGATTTTCTCTGGCCACCAGAGCCCGCACTGCCCATGGACATGGCTGACCATGCGGGAGACGTCCCACTTCTTGGGAACGGCCTTCAACGACCGAAACAAGCTGGTGTGTAAGTACCCCAGCTCTATCACACCTCAGGTGGGGCAACTCGGAGTGTGTGTGCTTCTCTGGCTCCTTGGGTTCCCTAGGAGGTGCCCCAGTGGTAACTCGCTTGATCGCACGCCTGCTATAGACTGAATATTTGTGTCCCCCCAAATTGGTATTTACCAAATAGCCACAGGGACATAAAGCACAGCATAGAGAATATAGTCAATGACGGTGCAGCAACTATGTGTTGTTTCAGGTGGGAACTAGACAAGCCGAGGGGATCACTGCACAAATTATATAAATGTCTAACCTCTATGCCATCCACCTAAAACTAATACAAAACAATTTCGAATGCCAGCTGTAACTGAAAAAAAAATCAATTAAAAAAATCAATAAAAAAACCAAACCTTCATCTCCAATGGGATGGTATGAGGGCTTTGGGGGGCAATTAGGTCATCAGGGATGGGATGGGTGCCCTTATAAGAGGTCCCAGAGGGCACCCTGACCTTCCATTGTGACAGAACACAAGGAGAAGTGGACTGTCTACAGCTCTCAGCAGAACCTGACCTTACACTTCCAGACATTACACTCCAGAGCTGTGAGAAATAAATGGCTGTTGTCTACAAGCCCCCGAGCCTATGGTAACTGGTTTCCTCATCTCACTCCCATCTCATCCCCTTATTCCACTCCCTTCACCTCCCAAATGAACCATGTGCACTGAAGCCTTGTCTCGGTGTCTGCTTTGGGAGGAAACCAGGCAAAGATAAGCACATACATCTGTGGAACCCCCGCCTTTATGCAGCTTGCACACTAATGGGGAAGGCCAGCCATAAATAAGCAAAGAGTAAGTGAAAGATAACTAGAAGCTGTGAAAACTACCAGGGAAGAACCAAGACGGAGTAACAGAAAACAGCTGAGTGGAGGAGCTGTTTTAGTCACAGTGATCAGCCATGGTCTGTGGGGACAGTGGCCCTCAAACTGAAGCTTGGGACACAAGAAGGAGCCAGCCACACAAAGCGCAAAGGGAGAGGGTGTAGGAAGAGGGAACGCCAAGGACAGAGGTCTCCAAGGTCAGAAAATGCACTGCAGGTACATGAACTCAAAGGAGGACAGTGTGGCAGCAGCCCAGTGACTGAGGGACCACAGGTGACAGGCCTTTTAGGGCCGGAGCAACATTAAAAAGCTTGGAACCATGGGGACCGCTGACTTGGCTTAGGGGAGGCTTTGGCTCCTTCCATGAATTTGAGCCATTCCTGGAGGTTGCTGCCACCCCCCTGGGATTCAAATCCATTCACCTGCTTTCAGGGAGGAAGGGAGAGGGAGAATGAGGCCTGGGGAGGCTGCTTCCGCAAAGAGATGGATCAGGAGAAGCTGAAGGGACCCTTTGTTTCATCAGGCCCCTTTTCCCTTGGATTCCTCCAATACCTCTAATTCTGCGTGTCACCAGGAAAGAGGTGTGCTGCAGCTCCATGACAGCCTTCTCCAGTGTCTATGGCAACCTGGGGCTGGGGCCACTTTTCCTTCCTCAAAAGAATGGGCTGGCTTCCTGAAGATAAGTGAAAACTCCATTGTTGCTCTCAACTGTACAGAGCTGGTTCGCACAGGGGTAATAGAGATAGGATTGAATGGCGCTAATGACCTTGCATGAAACAATGTGAATTAAATAAATCATTTCTCCCCAGGCTAATTACAGATGCTTCAGGTTGAAAAGGCAAGCAAGAGCCTCAGACCAGGCCTTGCTTCTTAGTCCTGCTGGGATTTTGGGGGGGAGAGGGGGGATTTCTGGGGGTGGTGGTGTCTCTCTCTCTTTCTCTCTCTACCTCCCTCCTCCCTCCCTCTCTCTCTCTGTCTCTCTACGTTATTGTCCAACAGCTATGAAAAGAGCCAGGCTGCGGGATCTGTGAATTAGAACCACTTTGCTGTATTCCTGAGAGGAACAATGGAGCTACACAAAGCGGGTGGGCGGAGGAGGAAGGCGCATTAGTTGACTGACAAAAGTCTCCTGACTTTCAGATCAGGGGAGTGTTCCTCCTTTCCCTACCCCCTGGACAGGCTGAGCTTTCCCAAAGGGAGGTGGATCACATCATTCAACAATGTAAAAACCTTCCGTGGTTTTCAGGAGACTGTAAGGGGAAACCTAAGCTATTTAGCTCAACCCTGTCAACCTTGGCTTTCACAACACACCTCTGTGGTTCCTCTGCTGGGCTCCTGCCAGGACCCCCACCGCGCCCAGCTGTGTCCGGCCTCTCTCCTGGTCTTAAGGAATACATGCCCATCTTCCAAAGCCTGGCTCCAGAACCTCCTCCCTCATAAAGCTGTCCCAGCGTCCCCAGGTAAGACTGTTGGTTGTTCCCCTTGCAGCCTATGTACACCCCAACCCCCACATTACAGACTTTGGGGTGGGGTACACTGATTGCATGAATGGCCTCTTGTATCCATACCTTTGGCCTGTGGTTCTGCAGTTGCCTGGCTCGGTCATGTGACTTGTTCTGTAAAGTACGTTTATAGCAAGTGTTGTGCGATCAGTGGCTGGAAAGCATGTGTGTGTCTTTTCTTGTCCTTTCATACCGCTGGATTTACTCACTCTTGGGTCTCTGCCACCACAAGAACAAGCCCGGTCTAGCCTGCTGGAGGATGAGCGACACATGGCACAGACCAATGCTATCACAGACCAAAAAGCCCCTACCCAACCCTCTGCTGCCTGAAGATGCATAAATGAACCCATGCAAATTGGTAAAACCACCCAGATAGTCTGTAGACTTGTAAAAAACATAATACATGGCTGTGGTTTAAGCCACTGTGTTTTAAGGTACTTTTGTTTTATGCCAATGGCTACATGACGTAGATGCCACACAGAGGAAGGTTTAGGTGTGGCTGCTTGTTGTCCAAGCAGCTGCATGAAAGACCACAGCTTATTTCAACAAGAGTAAAGACGTGAAGGGGTGACTGGTTAGCTCAGTTGGCTAGAGCGTGGTGCTGATGACACCAAGGTTGTCGGTTTGATCCCCGCATGGGCTACTGTGAGAAGTGTGAGTAAAAGAGGAGTTCACTGCCTTTAGCACATTAATTTTTTTTCCAACAGAAGGCTGGTCCAATTTATAATTCCCTTCATTTCGTAAGTCAAAGAAAGAAATTTTTCCCCTTCAAGGGGTACCAGTGAGAGGGAACTAGATGGCAACCATTATCTACTTGACCCTTTTGATGGGATAGACCAGGGCTCGGCAAACTGTGGCTTGAAAGCCACATGTAGCTCTTTGAGTACGATCCGTCTCAAAAGTTTGCTGACCCCTGGAAAAGCCAATCCTGTCCCTCACAACAATTTAAAATTTTTCGAGAGCCATAAATACATTTTTACAAATAAGGAAAATTTAAAGTAATATAAATGAAATTATGATGGTTTCATTTTCATTTTCAATTTTACTTCAGAGCCACATGTACGGACCCAAGGAGCTGCATGTGACTCGTGAGCCGCAGTTTGCCAACCCCTGGGAGCTCTTCTGTTTCAAAAGTTTGCTGACCCCTGGGATAGAATGTTCTCTTTCATGGGCTGGGTTTTAAGAAAATGGGCGGAAGAGGGAATGGCTCCCCCTACAGGGCATATTTGAACCACCGTGCATAGTTACAAAAATTGAAGTTTCCAGAACCGATTGACGCCTGCTTTAGCTATAAACGTGTGTTTGTTTTGGAAACGTAAGGAGAAATTATGTGAATGTAAATCCCTGAGGAGGGCATAGAGGGAAAGGTGCAGACAGCAGGAAAAAGGACTGAGAGACGCTGGCACTTCAGCAAGGGGTTTCTGCCTTCACTGACACCCACTCCCACCCATGGGGCCTCTCCCTAAAGTATTAGCTAACAGAAAATGTGTGATGAGTGCTTGCCCCATGCCAGACATTGGACAAAGTCATTTAACGCTCACCACAACTCTAGATGTGCGCCGTCACCCTCATTTCACAGGTGAGGGGAAACGAGTCAGAAAGGACTGTACCCAAAGTCCTACAGGTGGGAAGGGATGGATTTTGGGATTCAAGTCCAGGCTCTGGTGCCTGTGTCTACACTGCTTTGTGGCCCGTTATGTGGCATCAGACACACGATGTGGGTCAACAGAAACGGACAGAAGGGGCCTCACATATTCTGTACCCCACCTCAGGGCTTCCCCCCACTTACAGCTGCTCGACCCGTGTTGCCGTGCTGGCTGGTTACTATGTACATCTAGGCACATGAGTTTTTTCCTTACAAAGGCATCAGCCTCAGGGAAGGGAGGTCTCAGAGCCAGGCACTTTGGAGTTTGGCCTATAGTCTCACCCTTAATAGAAAACTCCACTCAACTTGCCCGAATTCCACCTGTGTTCTTGGCTTGTCCCACTGCTGTTATCACAGAAATGTAACCAGACACGTCTTTTTTTTGTTTGTCTTACTGCCCCAAGTCATGTTCTATTATTTAAGTCCATTCAATTTCTACACCAGACTATTCCCAGAGATATAGAACCCCATCATTATACCTTTATAAACCATTTCTCCAAATCTGTTTTGTACACATAATTGAGTACATCTTCCCTCTCCAAGACAAAAGATCGCCCCTCTATTCAATATTTTGCATCACCCCCTGCCCCAGGCTTTGTCTGAATTTCTTGTCTCCCAGTAAATAAGAGCAGTCCACCTCTGCAGTGCCTCCACGTCATTCTCTGCCAATTTATATACCGTTCCCAATTCAGATATAACTCTAATTTCCTCTACAGAAAGCAGTGTCTCCAACCCCCAACTGGACTGGTTTCAAAAGCAGCTTCTCTGTTCTGCATTTGCCAGGGAATTATGTGGAAATTGCTAAAATGGAATGAAAAGAAGGTGACACAAATCTGCCCGTGGTGGAGGAGAGAAGCGAGCAAAAGCTCTTCCTGCCACTGTCCACAGCCCGTGTTAGGAGGCATTTGGCCGACCCCAGGTGAATCATAACGTGCATGTGGAAATGGATAATTACGTCCACTCAAGCCTTTGCAGAATGCCTTCATGGCCTGAGATGTGAAATCATGAAGCTAAGTGCCCGGATCTTATCAGTGTGGAGTTTTCACAGTGAAAAGGAGCAGGTTTGCATCTTCAATCACCCCTCAGCTTTCAAGCCGATCTAAATGGACATGTAAACCCCACTACCAGCAGCCCCCTGTTCCCCTTAATATAAAGCATCGCTCTCCAGCTGGAAATAAACGAACAGGGGTTGAGATGGAGCTAGACACTCTGTTGATGGCTGTGAGTTGCTCTTTGATTTGGCTGGAGAAGCCTAAGCCCTGTAGGTGGCAAGTGTTGAGATCCTTCTTGCAGCACAGAGTCGGAACAAACCTCACTTCACGAGTGAATGAGTGTCTGCCTTGAGCGAGGCACTCTCCCAGGGCCTGGGAGGACAGTGGTGAGTAAGACCGGCAAACATCCTCCCGTCATTCTACTGGGCAAGACAAACGCTAAACCAAAAAATAGGTAACAAGGTCATTTCAGATGTAGGAAGTGCTAGGAAGAAAACAAAACAGGGTCAGGTCGGCCTGGTGAGTCCTCTTTACCAGTTTCGTATGGATCTGAGTGACTTGTCACCATTCCCTGGGCACATGATTGGACTTTCTCATTCTCACCTTCCCGGAATAGGAACTGGGAGTGCTATTCCCCCTTAGACGGTGCACTTGAACTTGATGGACTCCTTGTCTGATGATATCCCTTCTAGCTGGCTAGATCACTTATCCATCCTCTTTCTTCTCCCATTACTGCTCCCATCTGAGTCAGCACAAGGCATACCGTTTTCACCACTGTTCCCCCTCCAGTGCCTAGCACAGAGAAATAAATGAATGAACGATTCACTGGGGCAACTCTGGGACACCAATGTGTATTCTTTAACGCCACTGTGCAGTAAAGAATTAACCTTACCCAAAGAGAAATCTAGCCTTTGTCCTAGGCGACTGGGACGTAAGCCCGAGACCCTTGAAATATCATGCCTGATAGGAGTGTCTTTGTTTGCCTGGGGACCACAGTGGTCTAAAAATGTGATTTATAACGGATGCTTTGGACCACAAAATATCAGTTTCACCGCGGAAAGAACCAAAGACTAATGGCCAGCCGCCAGGTTACCAGTTCTAACTCCAGAAGGGTCACGTGTGATCAAGCCCCAATAAAAGCCCTAGAAGCCTAGGTGAGCTTCCCTGGTTGACAGCACTCCGTGTAGATGTCACACATCGATCCTGGGAAAGTCACGCTGTCCATGACTCCATGGAGAGCAGACAACTGCACTCCACTTTTGACCTGTTTTCTGGACCCCACCCTTGCACTTCCTCTCTTGGCTGATTTGAATCTGTATCCTTTCCCTGCCAAAAAAACCTGTCACCGTGCATGTAACAGCTGTCAGAAACTTCCATGAATCCTTCGAGCCAACTATCTAAACTAAGGGTCGTTTTGGGGACCCCTCAAACTTGCAGTTGGGTCAGAAACTAGGGCATCCTTGTGGGGACTTTGTTTCCTCTAACTATATGGTTGTCTAACGCTTGTAGCCAAATGCCCCATGTCACCACATACACAGAAAGATCTGCACATGCCTGCAGCTCACAGCCTCGGTTCCGAACGCCTCCCTTCTGCCGACTCACAGCACAGGTATTTCTGCATGGCCTTTCACCCTTCCAGCTTCTGCTTGTTCTCCTCTGCCCTTTTTATTTGACTTATTCTGGCTCTAGAGTGTATCAGTCAGCTATCTATTGCTGCACGGTGAATGACCCCAAAAGTTAGTGACTTCAAACTGCAATGTATCATGCTTACAGTTTCTGTGAGTCAGGAATCCCAGAGTGGCTTAGCTCAGGGTCTCTGAGGAGGGTACAGTCAAGATGTTGGCTGGGCCACATCATCTGAAGGTGTGACTGGTATTGGGAGACCCACTTGTAAGATGTCGCTCACATGTCACTGTTTTTGGTGGAGTCCAATTCTCTCCATCGGAGCCTCTTCATTGGTTGCCTGAATGTCCTCACAACATGGCAGCCAGACTCCTCCGGGATGGGTGCCCAATAAGGTACAAGGAGGGGGGCAGTGATATCTTTTACGATCTAGCCTCAGAAGTCATCCGCCGTCAAGTCTGCCCCATGGTATTTGTTAGAAGCACTAAATTTGGTCCACTTTCAAGGGGTGGGGAATTAGTCTCTACATTTGGGAGGAAGAAGGTGTGTCAAAGAAGGTGTGGACATGAGCTGAAACAACCACAAGAGGTAAGAAGAGGTGACCACAGAAATCAGAAGGACACGCGCCTGGGGCAATGCAGGGGATTTTTAACTCTTGACTATTTAAATAAAAATGAACAGAATTTAACCATTTGTCTATTGCTATTAAGCTTAGAGAAGGAGGAAAAGGTCATTCAGACAGAAGAAACACTATGTACAAAGGTACAGAGAACTGACAATCACTCAGTATAACGGGGACTGGAGGAAGTAGGGGTGAGAGATGAGGCTAGAAGGGTAAATAGACCTAGATTTCAGAGGAGATTATGTCATGTGAAGGAGGCTGGCTTTGCCCCGTTGTCTTGGGACCCTTTGAAGAGGATGATGACACCATCAAAACTTCAGTGCGGGGCCGGCCGAGTGGTGCGGTGGTTAAGCGCTGGCTTGGGAAGCCAGTGGCTCCGGTTCGGGTCCCTCATAGGAGGGCCAGGGACACTGCCCTCAAAAAAACAAAACAAAACAAAACTTCAGTGCGGAAAGATCACCGCGGCTTTCATGTAATGAATACACAAATTGGGAAGAACAGGCGTCGGGTTGGGGGACCATTTGGGAGGTGGCTGCAGTAATTCCAGGTAAGCGAGGATGGGAACTAACCCTGTTGGCTTGAAGAGGTGAAGACGAGGCTGGCAGGAGAGGGGGTGCAGAGGTAGAGCTCATAGGATTGGGAGACAGACTCCTAAAAGGTGGTGGAGCCAAGAGGAGAGTCCAGGAAAATTCAGGGCCTGTCCTGGCTGGAGGGCTTGGCCTCCTCTCCAAAGAAGAGCCATGGAGTTGCATTACCTTCTCCAGTGGCAAAAATGAGAGAATTTGATTTCAATGGGCTTGAGAGGGATGACCCTGTTCTCGGCTTATTGCTGCAGGTGGCCAAGGTCAAAAGCAGAAAAACACCTTTGCAGACATGTGTCTGTGCAGGGCAGGGAGCTCTGAGCCCTAACAGAAACAGCTTCCTTAGCAGGTCTGGCATGTAACCGGGGCCTGTTGGTAGCCTCCTGGTGGTTCTGGCTGGGATGGGGCTACTGGCTGCTTGGGAAATAGCGAGAAACGAGTCAGCTGGCAAAGAATCGATTCCTGTGTCACATCCCTTTCCCGGAGGCCACAAATCTACAAAATCGCTAAGTGGCAGAGGCTTCTGAGTCCTTGCCTTTGGGTCCCTGGAATCACAGAAGCTTGTTAATATTGACTTTCATCTAATTACTTCAGTATTTAGTTGGCTAGGCGGTTGTTCTTTTTTTGTTTTCCTAGTTACCTTCTGCCTTGAGGGAATGCTAATTAATAGGAAGGTCCAGCCTCTCCCAGACTCAGCGTGTATATTCCTTTCTCCTCACCCCACTAAAGGTGTGCTGTGAGAATTACAGAGCAGATCCATCACTTCAACTTTCTGAGCCTCAGTTATCATACCTGTAAAATAGGCATAATTCTATTACCTCTTTTATTTCCTTTCTAGAATAACTGTGAGGAATAGAAGAAGCGTTCTCACTGAGTGTACTGCCTGGCACTCAGTGAGGGTTTAATAATCAGCAGTGATAGATAATAACCACCCTATTTGCAGGGAGATGTTACCAAAGCCTCCCGGATCTATCAGAGGTTCCCAAAGCTTTAGAATTAATTGCACTTGGTAGATTTCATCAGGCCTGCACTGGCCTGTCTCACCGTGGCTTCCTTGTGGATGGCTGCTAAGCTTCATCCAAGATTAGTGCAAACGTCACAAGCCCACAAGCCCAGTGCAGGCTCGACTTCCCCATTCTGGCTTTTCTGCCTCAGCCTCAGTGCTCTGATATTTTCTACATAAAGTTCAGCTTTAGAACTGGAGTCCAAACCAGACTTCCTTGTCTTAAGCAAAAGCCTCCTTCCCGGGATGTCATTTATAGTGTTTCGGCTGAAGTTGAAATCACCTCCTTTCTTCCCCAAACTGATCCATTTCCTCTGAGTAGAGCAGCTAGAACATTTTCACAGTAAACAATAGTAGTAGTAGTAATAATAAATAAATAATAATAATAATAATAATAATAATAATAGTGGTTGAAATTGAGTGCTTACTATATACTGGGCACTCTGCTAAGGGGTTCATATGTTAATATCCTTTAGTCCTCATAAAATTCCCAAAGTAGGTTCTATTCCTATGCCCATTTTACAGTTGAAAAATTCATTAAGTTGCACATCTAGACAGACTTTCATAAACCCTCAGACAAGTGGATAATGCCCTTCTAATGTGGATATTTGGGGATCTAGGGCTATCCTTAGATTTTGCTGTAAAGGATAATGGAGGCCCCATTCTAAAACACAACCCGTGATCAAAGAGCATTTTCCTATTAGCCATGAACTTGATAGCAGGCTTTCTATGCCTCAGGACAGATAAGATGTTGGGCTTGTCTCATTTCACTCCTTCTTCCTCTCCCACGTGGCCCTGGGGTCACCAGCGGTGTTTCTTGCTTTCTTCTCTATTCATCTTCCAGGTTCATCTGTCTCCACTAGAAGAATCTCTCATTTGAAAAGTGAAAACAATTCAGGGAGACAGACTTGTCACACAAATTGCACGTGTGAATTGCTCCTGAAACTTGTCAGTTACACACATCCCTCTTTCTGCAGCTGTTTGATCTCCCTTCAAAAGAACAGAGGCTCGACAGCAACTTGTATCCTAACAAAACCCATCATCAGCCCTGCCATTAGACTGGGAGGGCTTTATTCTCCCTGTTCTCTGTCAGATTTTAAAATGGATGTGGTTTTATTCCCCTTCTCATCTAATATTGGAACATATCAATCTACAGCAAGATCTCGGTTTTAAACGAGGTTCTTATATGTCAAGAGGCCTTTTAAAGGGGGGAAAAGAGCTCCACTCTAGAGGAGCTCATGGCTGGGAAGCAAGTATATTTAGCTCCAGTGAGTCAACAAATGCTTGCGGAGTGCTGGACCCAAATTCTTGGGGGCCAGAGGAGGAGATGAGGTTCAGAACGGGGACATGACTTGCTCAGAGTCACACAGCTAATTGGTGTCAGAATGCCTATAGGCGTCCTGACACCTTCCTTCTTCCAGCTATTGGGTACTTTCCATCCTCTTGAGGTGAGGCACGGACTCAGATGGGAACAAGAATTCCTGTCCTGCTCTGAGATGTAGCACCCTGGAGAATAAAACATTTCAGCTCTTGCCATTCTCTCGTATAGGATCTCTCAGTATTCACCCATTTCCCTTGGAAGAGACACTCCTAGACCACAGCTGCAAGCCCCCCAACCCGTGATGTGTGGTGTCTCGTCCCAATGGACCTCTTTTCTGCAGCCACACACACCCTCTGTCGGTTGCTTGTTCTGTAGGATCCACCATCACAGGGTCTGTGCATTTATGCATCCCCCACATGCCATCAATCTAGCCCACCCTACCAGCCACTTTTTACCCACCTAACCCTCTCTCATTCTTTAGGTCATAATTTCAATGTCCTCAAGGCACCCACCCCCAATCATCGACTTCTCAGACTAGCTGAGACATCGCTTCCTGCACTATTTATTCATCACACTGATCACATCTATAATTCTTTATTTGATAAGGGTCTCTCCCATTCCTTTGTAAACACCATGAAAGCAAGAGCTGAGCTACTCAACGCTGTTCACTGCCATGTAAGTATTCACATGTTGACAAACTAGCCAATATGGCCATTGGGCTCTGGGGTGGAGGATAAAAGCTGGTGCTTTCATTATAATGGAGGGAGGGACTGGTGAGCATTGGCTCTCCCAACCTGCTTTATGGTAAGCCTTTTGAAAGGCTCATTGAATCTCACAGGGCTCCTTTAAGCCTCTGGATTCTGCAGCTGGCATCCAATCAAGCAGGTCCCCAACACCCTCACTTCATCCACAAGCTTATAACCGAATCTACCCCCTTCGAACCTCCTTATGTTTTACACCAGCTTCTGACCGCTCCTCTGAGATCCTCCTTCTCTGATTTCATTTCTCCAATGTAGAAACCCGCCTCAGATAGTTTTGACTTTCTCCATCCCCAAAGCATGGCTGGGGCTCCAGCCTTCTTAGCTGAAGATGTGCCTTGTCCAATTGCTCAAACTGAGCAAAGCAGCTCCATGGCTGCTCAGCCTAATTCCCAGGCTCTCCGTTTCCCAAGTGCTCTGTTCCTTTGACCCCAGAGCTTTGCACAGGCTTTTCCACTGTTCGGAGTGTTCTCCTTCCTGCCCCGATCACTTGGTTAATTCAGACTCCTCCTTAGGACACCGACTCAAACAGGCGCCCTTCCCAGACTCTCAAGCCAGGTCAGGCCCCCTGTTACGTCTTCTCTTCACACCATAAACACTGTATTTGTAAAGAAAAATACTTGGAACAGTTTGTAAGGTTGCATTTGTGAGGTTATTCTCATGAATGCCTATCTATTCTAGACCCTATCCTCTTTGATTTGCTTTTCCCATCTTATCCTAAACATTTTGCTCCACCCCAAACTAACAGAAGATCCATGTTGTACCACGTGATGAGAGAACTCTAGGAAATGTAAATGAGAAAGACCTGGTCCTCTGGAGCTCCTGGCAAAGAGAGGACCCCTGGAACGTTGCAGCTATGTAAAGATATGTGGGCACATCGTGGCCAGTGGGTCTTGGCTGGTACAAACTGCCTCTCCTCTCCATGTTTCTCCTGTCCCATGAAGCCCAGCTCCACGCTCAGCCAAATGACTCTAGGTTGGTTCTCAAAGCTTCTCCGGCCCCTGCTTCTTGGAGCTAGGCACACACTCACTCACTCACCACATCCCACCTGTGCTTTCAGAACTTCCTCCTCTGGGTAATCACAGGATAAGATTAATTATGCTAACCAGCCTCCACAGGCTGACACAATTAACCAGAGCATAAGATAGCTCCAGAAATCTGTATAGGAGCTGCCTACCTGCTGGGTTTAATTTCACCATCCAGCGCAGTAATTAAGGGGGAAGGGAGGGGGGAGTTTGCTCTTTTCAACTAAGGAACTCATTGTTCCATCCTCCAATGGAAGTGGCGGGAAGTTTCCTAGGGAATGTCTGGCCACTTAATTTCCCCCCTTGGGACCTGCCACTGAACATCTTGGGGCTAGGTACCATCCCTGTTGCCATTTTTTTTCCTTGATGGCAGCACAAAATGAGGTACTGATATTTTCATATATTTTTTAATATTTTTCTTCCCCTATCTACACTTAAACACTTTTTAAATTTTTAAAAATTTTTCTTTGTTCAAATACAAGAAAAGTTGTAAAAACTTCAGAGCACGCATCCCTAACAGGTGTTTCAGGGCGTGCTAATTCTGCAAGTTGCCTTGGGGACAAATGTTTACCATCTAAGTTGGCAAAGCTCAAATTTCTACATTCCTTTCTTATTCAAGAATCATCATGAACATTAGCATACTAAAGCTCTGAAAATCCTGTAACAAAGAAAACATCTATAACTAAAGTTAGCCCAATATTTTCCAAATTTATTTTAAGACATATTTGAGTTTTATTTTCCCCAAAAGATGACTCTAAGGATTTGAGTACAGTTAGTTTATTGACAGATCTTAGAAAACAAAAGTGAGGGGGTGAGATAAGTGAGGCAGGGTAGGTAAGGCAGCCGGCCAGGAGTGGATTAAAGAACTCATTACTGCTGTACACAATTGGGGCTTCGACTTGCTGAGGGCCCCCTAAAGATTCATGTGGAATGCATCCCAGAATTGTACTGGTGGAGGACAGAAAAGCTCAGGTATTTATTCACTGACTCACATCCCTTACTGTTTGGGATTTGCCCTAAGGGACTTCAACCTTCATGTACTATTGAGTTGATCTGCTGATAACGTCTTCTCCAGCTTGGGAAAAGCAGAATGGAGAGACACCATGACTCAACAGGAAACACGGGCAACAGGGCATGGAGCTGTCTACCATGGCAGTGCTGAAATCACCAGGGCTAAAGGGGTGTGGCATGCTGATCGCAGGCACCTGCTTTGTTACATCATCTTTAAAAACATCAGAATTCTAAGCTATTGACATCTAAAACACCCATACTCTCTGTATATATTAATAATTTAGGAAACACTGCAGTGCTCATCTATATCCAGTTCTCCCTATTTTTTTTTTTTTTTTTTTTTTTACCTCCCAAGAACAAAAAAGCCTCCATTTCCAGGCCCCTTTCAGTGACTAATGCTCACCAATAGACTAAGGGTAGAGTTGTGTATGTTGCTCCCAAACCTAGACGCTAACAGTCTCTGTCCAGCTCTCCATCTTTCTCTTCCCCTGCAGTGGCCGGCTCTCAATGCACCTACTGAGGTGGCCACGGAAAGAAGCAGCTGAATGGCTTACAATGGATTTTGAGCAAACAACATCCAGCTTTTATGGGTCAGTCCTCTGGAATGTCAGGCTTTGTGTTTATCACAGCCAAGCCTCACCTACTCTCAGTTAACACAACAGCCGCCAAGAAGGTACAGTCACTCCAATTTCAGGGATATCCCTTATACGTGATATCCGATATGGGTCAGCTGGGGTGACAGCAGAAAACAGGAGAGGATAAAGAAAGACTGAACCATTGTCTGTGCTTCTTAGTGTCACTAACAGAGAATCATGAAGACAGTTGAAGAAAGGATCACATGAGTGACCCAAGCATGGCATGGAAATGCCCTATTTCTGCAGACCGAGATGGTCAAGGGGGACGTGTTCGATTTGGTGGGAGATGATACGAATCACTCTCTACCTGCGAAGTAAACAGGGGGATCTGAGCGCTGTGCTTCTCTGCCCTGCTCTTGACCCTTTAGGTGGACTCACTGACCTATAAAATATAAACTTGTTGGCCTATAGATACGAATGATCGAAGCAATGTCTCCTACCCTTGATTATTCTAATTTGCTTTCAGTAGATTTTCCTATGAAAACTAGCTCTGAAATCTTGGCTCTGTATCCCCTGTTCTAACGCAGTTCTGCTCCCCCTTTGGGGGATCCAATCGCACATATATTTGACTGAATTCATCCATAGCTCACTAATGTTCTATTAATACTTAAAATTTTTCTTTTTTCTCTTTCTTTCATTTTGCATTGTTTCTATTGCTCTGTCTTTAAATCCACTAATCATTTCTTCTGCCACGTCTAATCTCCTATTAATCCCATCTAGTGGTTTGTGCTATATTTTTTTTTAATTTCACACATTATAGCTTTTATGGCAAGTATGTCTCATCATTATCAGTCATTTTTTCCTGCCTGTTCATTTTCAGTTAGATGCCAGGCATCGTGAATTATGGCTTGTTGGGTTTTGAATATCTTTATATTCCTATAAGTGTTCTTAAGCTTTATTATGGCACACAGCTCAATTACTTGGAAAAGTTTTGTTCTTTCAGGTTTTGTTTTTAATATTGGTTGGGTAGAAGCAGAGAAATTCTCAGCCTTGGGCTAATTATTCTCCATTATGAGGCAAGATCCTTCTGTGTACCCACCCCAATGCCTCATAAATGAGAGGTTTCCTGGCTGGTGGGAACTAGCCCAAGTGGCAAGAAGCATTGATACCTCTAATTCTTTCTCTAGGAAACCAGGTAGTTTTATCACATACATGGGCTAATCAGTATTCAGCCAAACATTCAAGAGGTTCTCTCTTCAGATTTTGCTCTGTGAGGGAAAAATATGCCTTACTTGTCTAAATCACTGCTTTTCTTGGTTTCTGTGACTTACAGCTGAGCATAATCTTGACTTACACCCCTCCATTCCTCTCTTCCATTAGTAACAGCTTTGGTCTGTGCCATCCCCCAAACATAGGAAACAGAAACAAGTCAATTCTGCTTGGAGGACACCCCTACCCCAGCTCCCAATGGACTTGATAGAATTGATGTGGAAATAGAAACTTAGCGATGGGAATTTTTAAATTCAAGACAAGGTAATAAATGGTTAGAAAAACTAAATCTATTACATGTTATTTACATGTCACACACTGGGCTAAGTGTGCTACATAAATTATCTCATTCTATCTTCAAAACTATTTGAAGATTTATATATTTACTTAAGATATATTGCTGGGTTATTAGAACTGCTCTGCTGATGGTTGTTAGGTGGGAGAGGGGTGGGGTAGGGTGAGAAAGATGAAGGGATTAGAAAATACAAATTGGTAGTCATGAAATAGTGACAGGGATATGAAATATAGTATGGGAAATATAATCAATAATGTTGTAAAGAATACGTAGGGTGCCAAATGGGTACTGGACTTATCAGGGGGATCACTTCATAGATTATATAAATGCCTAACCACTGCACTGTACACCTGAAAATAACATTAAAAAAAAGTCATAGGGATGTAATGTACAGCATGGGGAATATAGTCAATAATATTGTGATAGCGTGGGACGGTGTCAGATGGTTGCTAGACTTATGGCAATCACTTCTTTAGGTATATATAAATGTTGATTAACTATGGGGTACACCTGAAACTAATACAATATTGTATGTTGGCTATATTTTAATAAAAATCCTAAAAAATAAAAAGAACTATTCTAGATACTGTGGACATTGCCATGAACTATGCAAGGTGCTTTCTATCCATGGAGCTACATTCCAGAGAGGGAGGCAGACAACATGGAAAAAATAAATAAAAATAGAAGGCTATGAACAGATCTCTGAAGATCGTTAAGACATGTAATAAGATAGAACACATGTTGCTAAAGATAGAACATTGCAGAAGTTACCTCTGAGGTGCCATTTAAGGCGAAATCTGAATGACAAGAGACAACCATGTGACAATCAGGGCATTCCAAGCAGAGGTTACAGCTAGTGCAAAGGTCTTAAGGTGAGAACAAGCATGGTGGGTTCGAAGGATAGCAAAAAAAAAAAAAAGGTATTGTGGCTGGAGGGAGAGAGGGAGAGAGGGAGAGAAACAAAGAGAGAGAGAAAGAGAGACAGAGAAAGAGAGGGAACTGTGTTAGCAGGAGCCCAGTCATGGCAATCGTGAACAATTTAAAAAACCAAGGTCAGGAATTTGTATTCCATTCCAAGTGCGATGGTAGATCGTTGGAGACTTTTAAGCAAGGTAGTGCTATGATTTGATTTATATTTTATAAAATCAATCTGGCTGCTCTTTAGTGAATAGGCTATAAGGGATGAAAATGGAAGTAAAGAAATGAATTAAGAAGCTTTGCGGCTGTCCTGAGGATGACAAAACTCTGCTTGGATATGTTGATTGTAAAGATGGAGGGTTGGAGATGAAATTGAAATATATTTTGAAGGTGAACTTTTTAGAGCTCACTCATGGATTGGCTATACACTCTGAGAAGGAGAATTAAGACTTGCTCTTAGGATTTTGGCTAAGAAATTATCACCCCCATTTTATATATGATGAAATATACACACATATACACACACACACACACACACACACACACACACACACACACAATATATGAGAAAGATGTGCGCCTTGCCAAAGGTTATACAGCTAGCTCATAAATTTCACTTATAATACACTCATTTATTCATTCAACAAATACGTGTGAGGTATAGCAAAAATATGAGATGTCAAGACAGTCATGGTCCCTCATGGAATTCATAGTTGTAGAGGAGGAAAGAATGTAGAAATAATCACACACACACCTAAACACACAGAGAATATTTTGCTTCCTTATTAAAGTGCTTAAAAGAATCTGAAACTCAAAGCCAGTCTTTATAACCCAAAGCTCATGTGATACCTCATGTGATGGTTGGCTGAATTTCCCCGGGTTTAAAAGAAGCAACCCCGGAGCCAGGACCCTGGACCCTGGAGGCTCCCCTGCCATCTGACTTAGCCCATCCTGTTCTTTCCTTGGATTCTTGCTGCTCGCAAGGCTCCACAGCAGTCTTGACAAACATTTACTGAATACCTACTGTGTGTCAGGCCCTGGGCTGGTCACTAGAGACTCAAAACTGAGTAAGAGAACTTCCTGTCTTCAAGGAGCCCACAGTCTAATTAGAAAATAGATTCAGAAACGATTATTTCAATCCAGTATGATTAGCATCATGACAAAAATAAGCACAGGACACCCCTGGATCACAGGGGAAGGCACTTTACATAGACTGGGAAAAAGTAATTAGAAAGACTGTCTTAAAGGAAGCAATGAGGAGGAGAAGGAAAAGAAGGATTCTGCATGTTAAAAAGGAGAGAAACAGAATTCCAAGGCACACAGAGCAGTCCACGGAGAACCATAGAGATTTGATGGCACACAAGTTCAGAGGACTAGGATATGTGCTGAGACCACCAAGTAAGTAAAGGAAGGCATGGAAGGGCAGGAGGTTGGAGAATGGGGTCCCACTCAGCCTTCCCCACATGAAATTCCTTACACAGCCTCTTTTTCCCACACTCCTTCCTCCCTCTCTTTCTTCCTTTTTCCTTTCCTTCTTCTATAAAAAAGGAAACAGACTTCCCCATGCAAACTAGAATCTGCATTTAAAAGACTAGACTTCGTTGGTTTTTCTCCCCATCTTATTTTCAGGGGACCTGCTATATATATTCTGCTTATGGATCCTCTTCTCAGCATTTTCATTTGAAATCCCTTCTGTCCTCTTCCCTTGGGCCACTCCTTTAACTAAAAAGGGAACCTTTTAGGGAACATGTCTGGATCTTGACAGAATGTACTGCCTGTGTATATTTTAAACACATAACAGGAATCCTGGGTCACTTAGGGGCACCCCCTGTTCCTTGTGCTTCCGTTTCAGGGGCTGTTGCCTCTCAAAGCTGAGAGTATGGGGGCTTCTCCATCAAGTTAGAAAGTAATGTTTGGAGAACTCTCCTGGGTTAGGCCCTTCAAGGTGTTTAACTTGTAGGGACAAATATATTTAGTTCTTCCCCTGATTCTCTCATTATCTTTTCAGTTCTCCAAGGCACACATGCACACATGTGCAGCACACATGTGCACATATACACACAGAGAGACCACATGCACACTCACACATATGCACATTCCCAAGTTGTTTATTGTTTTCTCACTTTTTGACAGAAATGTGCCCCTATAGGAATCTCTGAGAGCAGTGCCATATCTGGGGGTTCTGGTCTACCCGGGTCTGAGCTGTAACTGGTAGAAGAATTCTGTCTGCTCCTGATTCTACCACAAAGCACTTCAGGGAGAACCCCAACAGGTATTTTATGTTCGTGGTTGATTGTAATGTCTTTTATCTCACTTTTGGAGAAACTGCTCAGAGAATTTTAAAAACACATCCCTTTTCATTCCACTAGGAACCCAAGATGATCTATAAGAATTCATAAAATCCAAGTAATAGAAAACTTTTTTAAAAGCCAGGGAAATAGATAGGTAGACAGACAGATGACAGGTAATAGACAAAAAGAAAAGGCAATATGTAAATATTCAGCCCATAAAATTATTTATGGGCATGAAAACTGGGTTTTTAATTTGCTTTTGATCTGTCTGGAGACCCAAGAAAAAACCCTTAGACCTAGAAAGAAAAAATACACTTGCAAATCGATGTTGTCTTCCCAAAACAAAAGACTAGTGTTTCCCTCTTGCTTTGTTCAAAAGGAATCATCCTGCAGCACTGGATTCTAGCCCAGACTTGGGCTCTACAGTTTGCCCCTGAGAAATCCTGGGCCTCCTGTTGCATTTGTTCCCATGTCTGTAAAAACAGGCACCCAGCTAGGTCATCCCTCCAAGGTCTGTCCAGCTCTAATAGTCTAGTGTTTTATAAATAACTTATGGTTTAGTGATTCTGCTAAACATACTGTGTTCCCCCGAAAATAGGAGCCAACTGGAAAACAAGCCCTAGCATGAGTTTTCAGGGTGCTCGTAATATAAACTCTACCCCAAACATAAGCCTCAGTTAAGATCGTCAGCCACACATGACTGTTTGAGTAAATGCAGATGTTTGTACCTGAATAAATGAATAAATGTAGATTGTTGGAGCAAAAATTAATGTAAGACCTGGTCTTATTTTCAGGGAAATATGGTATTTCGAAAACCATCACCCATTTCATGAAAAACAACCTTCCACATCCTCTTTGTCTCCATCTCCCTGAGAATTTCTCAGTCCTGATTGAGAACCACCTGAGGATCTGGGGAGGCAAGGGTATTAAAAATGCAGACTCCTTGGCTGGACTCAGCGCTGATGAACCTGAATGTCTGGGGTGGTGACCAGGGGTAAGCATTTAACAACCTGTCCATGTGGCTTTGATACACCATCCATCGGGTCATCGGATGTTTCCATAGGTAACGCCCTGTATTAGTTTCGCATTAAAATAACACTAATTTATTATTTTACAGTTCTCGGGGTTTAGAAGTCCTCAATTAGCTTCACTGGAATAAAATCAAGGCATCAGCAAGGCCTCCTGGAAGAATTCACGTCCTCGCTTTTTCCTTGCTTCTAGCAGCTGCTCAAATCTCTCGGCCTGTGACCCTGTATCACTCCCACTGTTTCTCTTGTCACCTCTCCTTCTCAGACTCAAAGACTCTGGACCTCCCAACACCTGCTTTGAAGGACCCTTGTGATTACACTGGGCCCCCTCAAACAATCCAGGGAGTCTTCCCATCTCAAGGTCCAAACACATCTGCAGGTCCCCATGGCCACGCAAGGTTCTAGGCATTCGAACATGGGCGGCTTTGGAGACCAGTATTCATTTACCACGTGCCCCCTTGGTTTTGCCAGGGCTAATATAAAGGTCTGAGAATTTGTTGCTGCAATTTTTCTCTTGGAAAAATTGAACGGGCTACAGGAGATGCCACTGAAACACGTGCCAATAATAATCTATATCCCCCCCCCCCTTCAGGTACTCAGCAATTGCCTGCAGCATGTCACTTAGCACCTCCCCCCACTTAATGAATGCAAACATACTCTTCTCAGGGGACAGAGTTCTGTCTTTCCAAATAAGCCAGTGTAGGGGCCAGACTGACCTGAATTAGCACTCTGCCTGTCACTCACTAGCCGCAGGTTACTTAACCTTTATGTCCCTCCCTTTCCTCACCTGCAAAGTGGACGTTCCTATTGATTGGCAGTTAGCAGCAGCGCCCTGCCCCAGTGATTCTGCCTCCTGAACCTGTGTGTGTGTGGCAGAGGGGAAGGTACCAAGAAAGGAACATTTCTTTCTTCTTCTCTAATACACCTTAATGTTTGTTTTGAGCCTCAGTTCCACCAAGCAGAGGAAATGAAATCTTAGGCTATTCAGGAGTTCTTTTCCACGTCTTCCTCAGGGGTTGTGGCTAAATTCTAGAGTGTCTAGAGTGACAGAGTCTTAAAGGAGAGACTATTTTTCTGCCATAATCAGTCTGTGCTGCCACCCCGCCAGAACTGTCCTATCCCTTCTGGTCAAAG
This sequence comes from Aselliscus stoliczkanus, assembly GCA_033961575.1. Taxonomy (NCBI): domain Eukaryota; kingdom Metazoa; phylum Chordata; class Mammalia; order Chiroptera; family Hipposideridae; genus Aselliscus; species Aselliscus stoliczkanus. Next base: position 6,875,477 of record CM066741.1, on the reverse strand, counting down.
TCATGGCCACTGCAGGCTTCAGTCACTCTTGGCCTCCCCTGAGCATGGGAAACATTCGGCCACTCTTTCTCAGGGCCTAGGGAAGAGGGAGACGCCGAAGGTACCCGCTACTCTGTCAGCATCGCCTGCCCTGTACCGTGATCATCACTTAGAATCTTAGAAACCTTAATGCATCTATTTCAGGACAATTATCTCCTTCCGTTTATCCTCTGCTACCTCCAGGTGATGGAGGAGGAGGTATTCTAGGGTCCTGCCATTTTTGAGCTGTGCTTCTTTAACCACAATACACCGGGCATGTTCTGGGGCAAACTGAGTCAGACTCTCATCTCAGCTGCTTTCTTCTGGAGACAGGCAGCGATAAGAACCTGAGGATGGTGGGAGGCAACCATCACAGCTAGAGCTCCTGACGCCATCTGATTCCCTTGCTAGAAAAGGCGCTATACATACATCCATCCCTGGCACGCCACTCCTTGGCAGCCGAAACTCAGGAGGCGGTGGAAAGGTTGTAGACAGTATAAAACATGGATGTTTAGTTGCCTAGGAGGGTCAGAGCTGACTCTTTGTTTGGCTTTGGCATGCTAATTCATTGGAAAAGAATGCACTCAGCACATAAACAAGAGCCTTTTTTCTATAAGCAATTAGAGACACCCCTACTCTTACTCACTTAAACACACACCCCATCCCAAAGTTGGAAAGACACCAAAGACCTGGAAACACACCGATGTTGAGGCTGATAATGGCTCGGGCTGGTCTTCAAACCTTCGTATTTAAAGACTGATCTTCCTTCCTGAAAAGCTTCTCCCCTTGGCTAATCCCTGAATGTTCATTTTCCAGGGTTCAGTGGTGACAGCATCCAGCTGGAGCCCTCATGCCTCCACCACAGCCAGCCATCATCCTTGCCCCATTCATGTCTCTCACATTGTCTCCTAACTGATGTCTGATGTGGCCCTGCCTTCTCCCAGCCTGTAAGCATTGAGACCAGGTGTGTGTCCACCACCTGGTCTGTATGTGCCCTGTACAGAGCCTGGCACACGGAAGGTGCTGAGAAAACCACTGCTGAGTAAAGCAATGGACGAGCGAATGCCTTCCCTAAGAAGAAAGGTAGAAAGTGCTAGACGCCATTGGTGGAGTGAAGGGGACATGCAAATAACACTAAGCATGGAAACTAACTTCCCCTAAATTTTCTATAGAACTGAATGCAAAAAATGAAGCAGAAAAGAATCAGAAAAGGCAGATCGGGAAGTCTACATACTTTGATTAAATAACCACTGTTCTGCACAGATCCCACGCCAAGCACGGTGGTGAGACACCCCGAGTCCATCCCTCCCCCCCGTTGGGTACCCGAGTTGGATGTCTTCCAGCTCCACCCTCCACCCCTGTCCATTCTGCTCCGGTGCTGGGATGCTAACCTGTATAGACTGTATGCGTCCTTTCACCCTCCAGCTTCTAGGCCGATTCAGCCCAGGGGAGGCGCCAGCAGAAGACAGAGGGACGGAGTACAGTCTGGTCCCTGTGTTTGGTCACCTGGCTCCCGCCCTGCTGGGTCCCCACAGGTGAGCTGGTGTATCACCCTGCTGAAGACCACAGTTCCTATGGGGCAGCCCTCTCCATATGTCTGCCTCTGTGGGGTCAGCAACCACCTCTTCCTCTTGTCCTTTCAGGCTTTGGAATGGTATCAGTTGCCTTGGATTACCACCCCAGAGGCACTCACTATGTCTTGTGGGTTTTTCCTGAAACCCTGTTCACATTTTCCTCATGACAACAGTCCCTGGTACAGGCTATTAATAGCTCCATTGTAAAGAGCGGACGCTAGGTCTCTCAGAGATTAGGAGTGTGTCCAAGGCCAGGGTCAGCAGGAGCAGATCCTCAAACCTGGACCTGTCTGATTCCAATGCTCATGAATGCACCCCGACCCTCTCGCCAAGGGGAGAGGCTGGCATCTCAAGCCTGAGATGTAACTCACAGAAACCCTGATCGGAGAATGCACAGTGGGGCAAGGCCGAATTCTCACTTCGGAACTGTGCCTCCACAGATGGGCACTTAGAGCTTGGCTCTGTGGGTTTCTGGTGGTTCACTGAGAGTTCAGACCCCAGCACAGACACGTGTGGGTGAATAAATGGCCGGTCTTTGGTTCTTCCAAGCGCCTGATACAGGCGTGCAGGTGGGTGGGGGTGTGAACAAGAGGGCTTCGAGTGGATTTCACTCTTGGATGCAGCCTATAAATATGTATGTTGGGTCCCATGAATCATTTAGGGCTGAGTTGGTTGCATTTTTTATTTTTCTAAGGGATACTTTGACTGACTCAGAGATGTTGGCAAGCACCCCCCCCACACACTCCCCCGAGACCAGAGTAGAACCAAAGGCTTTGCAGAAACTGGAAAGAAACCAGATATTTGCTGCCTAACTTTATTCTGAGACCTACTTCTAAGTTTGAAAAGATACCCGGGGGGAAAGAAAACAGCCACTGCTAAGCTTGAGTTCGGAGTTATTGATAAAGGTCTGAGAAATTGCAAAGCTCTTAGAATTTGTTTCTATCACTTACTACAATTTGAGCAAGTCACCTCACTTCTCTGAGCCTCAGTTTCCACGTTGGCAAAATGGGGGTTAAGAGATGAAGGCAATGTATTTACATGAAGTACCTGAACAAGACACAGATTCCACATGCCTAACTGCTGACCACCCTCCTTCTCTCTTTCATATCGTTCCAGTCCACGGCCAAATCTGAGCATCCATCACACTTACGCCCAGGCCTCGGAGGTTTACAAGGGTTGCCTCTTTGCTAGTATAAGAAACTCCCGAATGGTAGGAGTATCAGTCAAGTAATGTTGCAGTAACAACACTTAACTCCTTGATCTTATACCGCATGAGATCTGAGCATCTTCCTAGACGTCCTTTGTTATCCCTCTCCACTCCACCCAGAGGGTTATCCCAATCCTGGGCAGAGTGGATTCCAGATGGTCCACAGATGGGCATCTAATTCAATCAGATTCCTTCCCTGAGGAGTGGGGATATGAACTGAGAAAGAAACCCTATCTGTCTTTGAAACTATAAACTTGTACTGCTTGAGAGGTATCGGTAAGAATTGGAGGAAGGCAGTCTGGGAAGAAAGAAAATGGGCTAACCACTTTCAGAGAGGAGGAGGATTGAGAGAAGAGGCCATCTTGAAAGTCAAGTCCCTGGTTCCAGTTAGACGTGAGGGCCAATGACATTGCTCTCTTGGCTTCCATGTATCACCCCAGCATTCCACTTTTCTGAAACTCATTGGGTTTCTGTGACTTGCAACCAAGAGTCAACAACCAGGTCGCAGATTCATATCTGTCAACTTTTTATTTTCATTTTTATTTTGAAATAATTTTAGACTTACTGCCAACTCATTTTTCCTCCACATCATTTTTTTTTCAGCTTTGAATTTGCCCGTTTATAAAATGAGAAGAATGATTTTCTGGAACATTCCTTTTGTATTGCTAGGCATGGAGAGGACCCTCAGTGGGGACTCAGATCATTCTCTCACACACCCCTTCTTCTGAAGACGTTTGCTTCTGGGTTACATGCCAGGCTAAAGCGTTGCTGGCTCATCTTCCTGGTCCCTTTTCTGTATGAATGGATCCTGCCTCCTTCCCCATGCCTTTATACGCACTTGGCTGGGACAGTTTGTGTTGGGACAATGGAGATACTCTTGGGAGTGTGGGACAGTGGGGACAGTCTAGAATGGGAGAGAAGAATCCCTTTTGAAGCCACCAATCTTGGGCCGGCCAAGTGGCTCAGTTGGTTAAGAACATGAGCTCTGAGCAACAGGGTCGCTGGTTGGATTCCCACATGGGCCAGTGATCTGCACCTGAGCTGAGCTGCCACTGAGCTGCCAACAGGTGGCAGGATGGCTCAGCTGGTGAGAGCATGTGTTCCTAACAAGAAGGTTCTGGTTCATCTCCCACATGGGATAGTGGGTTATGCCCACCCTCAACTAAGATTGAACACAGCACCTTGAGCTAAGCTGCTGTGAGCTGCCAAAGGGCAGCTGGATGGCGACTGGACTTGGAGCTGAGCTAGCTGCGCCCTCCACAACTAAGATTGAAGGGCAACTTGGCTGTTCCCCTTCCCCAATTTCCCAATAAAATCTTTAAAAAAAAAAAACAATCTCAATAAAAACAAAAAGGACTTCTAACAAGGCTAGGACTTGAACTTGGCTCATATTCAAAGTAACAAACCATAGCGTTCATTCCAACCATGTCTGATGTTTCAGGAAATGATGGGCCCCAATGGAGGCTTGTTAGCCCCTAAACTTGACTCCAGGGGTCACCCTGCTCCTGTCTTCCCACCTAAACCCCTGTGGCTTTATTACCATACCCTTCTTCCTTCCGCATTCAATATACATGGCCTAAGGACATCAAACTTTCTCAGGCTGTAGAAAAAGGAATTATTTCTAGTTTTATGTCAAAGAGTGTCAAATGTGTATTTGAGGACAGTTTTTTTTAAATCTAATTGTGGATTGTTATTGACCTACTGTGAGACCTTGGTCTCAGAATCAGTATAAATGCTTCATTTGTCTCTATCGTCTGGGAAGCTTTCATATTAAGACATCTTTTTTCTCGTGTTCAGTGGCTGATTCTTTTCTGATTAGAGTTTTACAGCTAACAAGAACCTTCACCTTCAAAATGTTTTGGCAGTACATACATAGCAGGCACTAAAAAATACTTGTAGAATAAATGTCATTTACTAGCGACAGAAATGTTTGGGGATAGAAAAGGCATTTTAAAATTTTCATTACATATGGAAGAAAAAGAAGAGGCTCAGAGAGGTTGAGTGGCTTGCTTAAGATCACACAACTAGTGCATATCTGAACTGGAACTCAAACCTAGATCTATATTTATTCAGTAAACATCCACTAGTCACTTATCATTGATTCTTTTGGCAATAGAGCAATAAGGTCAAATAATATTCAGCACATACACTCAATGCGCTAACAGTCTAAAAGAGGAAACCAGTAAAATAAAGCAATGATTATAACAGAATTTATTATTATTATATGCTTTGGGTATATAAATTATATATATATGGTCTCATTTAATCCCATGAATGTTAGGAGATAGATTATATTATCTCTACTTCACAAGTGGGTAAACTGAGGCAAAGAGGCAGAGCAGGAACTGGAACCAGTGCACAGAGGCAAACACAGAATTCTAGGAGGTTTAATCCAAGCAAATGAAATTGACAATATTCAACCACTTTCAATCTACAACATGGCAATTTCGTATGGTTCAACTGAACAGAAAATACATAGAAACATGGCAGACACACAGGATGGTACGTCAAAGATGGCATCCTGGGGAGACGTGGGGCTTCACTGAGTTTGCAAAGATGAAGCAGCACAGAAAGTCTTGGACAGAGTGATCCCGGCAGAAGCCACAGCAGGCAAAGTCACCAGGGCATGAAACAGCTTAACACAGCCGTACGAACCGGGCTCTGGGTGTTTGTGGAGGATGGGAGGAAATCAGGGCAGAAGACATAGAGAGGCCAAAGCCTGGAGGTTCTTAGAGTGAACGGAGTCTGATCCTCTCATCTGGGAGTTACAGGAACCTCTCATCTGGGAATTACATGTATGTGCTGATTTATGCAAGTTCTTTGGGGCGTCTGTATCTTATTTCCTTCCATATGTAGAGTGCCGAGCACAACACTTAACACATAGAAGACGCTGAACAAATGCCTGTGGGTCAGCCAGTGGCCTGCCCACCGCTATATGTGGTGATAATAATATCTGACTGTCAGAGAAACTAACATGGGGTTAACTGTTATTTCAAACAGGCTGAATGATTTTCTTTGGTTTTCACTACCTGGAGCGGGGAGTGCTGTTTTCACCTTTTTATTTTTATTAAGCCCCTTTCAAGTTTTATCCATGAAAGACATCCTCAACCCAAAAAAGCTACATTGCTAAAAGACCTGTATTCAGTGTCAGGTTCAACTAATGTGTATTAAGCACTTAAGTGCCTGATACTTTCATTTAAGTTCATTGAAACTTTAAAATAACCCTGAAAAAAACAAAACAAAACACATTTTATTGCCTCCATTTTAAGACAGGGAAGCTGAGACAGATACATTAATAGATTTGCTAATAAATGGTGGAGTTAGGATTTCAGTTTGGTTCTCTGTTCTTTGCCATGGTTCTTTTCAAAGATGCTACTGGGAATCCATTGTTGATGATGACAAGGATGATGATAGTAGCAGTGACTGCAAACACTGGTTGCCTTGCTATGTGCCAGTTTCTGTCCTGAGCACTTAAAGGAATAGCCTTATTTATTTTTCAGAGATCTTCTAACCCAAAGCTCTTTGTTATCCCCAATTTGTTCGAATGGAGGCCAATAAGGGTTCAGCAACCTGCTGGGCTCAAATGGCTTTTTTGTGACAGCGGAGGGATTTTAAACCAGAGCAGGTAGCCTCAAGAATCAAGGTATCTGCCTGTTTTAGATCCCGGACACCACTCTTGGCCCTGCCCATCTCACTCTTCCTCCACCAAGAAGGAAGAACAAAGAAAACCTCTCCTCCCTCAGAGCAAGGTTCTCGGCATCCTGTGTCACCATGACAACGAGCCCTAGTCAATTTCCTCACCAGGAGGGAAAAAGCAAAAGTCAAACAGAGCTTCTGGGGGAACATTTTGTGGGCAGCCCCCAGGGCCAGTGCACTTGGGCCTCTGTGTCCTCACTCAAACAGGGTGAATCACTCCTGGAATTGAGGCTGGGAGGCTGGCCAGCTTCCTCAATAGGCAAAGTTAATGGTGCTCTTGGAGAGCCGTTGGGTCACTTTGAAAATTAATCCTTTCTCCTTCAGGATCTGAGCTCATAAATGAGCACATTGGAAATCAAAGGGAAGAAAGGAATGAGAGTTCCCGGCAAGGGATTTGTGAGCATCACAGCTTTCTCCCGAGGCTGACATCATCTTGTCTCACCGCTGTTGCCCATCCTCTACCTAGGCCTGGTCTGTTTGAAGACTGTCACGTCCCCAAAAGAGCAAAGATTCCAGAAAGTCAGGGACCATATTAAGCTGTTCATCACCGGATACCCCGTGCCTAACAATGGCTGACTCACAGTGGGCCCTTACTAATTACTGATCAGTTGACGGATTGCAGATCACACAAGCAATGATTTGGTTGGGGCAGAATGCTCTTGTTTCCAATATTAGATAATTCAAAGCAGAATGGTTTAACCTCTCCAGGAGGTGACCTTTAAACTGAGATTTGAATGTCAAAAAGCACCCAATTATATGACGATGAAGAAGGAGAATTAGGGAGCAAAAGAAATAACATATTCAGAAGCGGGAAGGAGCATATATTTGAGAACCAGCCAGAGACCTCTGTGTCTGGACAGAAATGCACAATGGGCAGAGTGAGAGGAGGGGATGGAGAGACAGAAAGGGCCAGCTCCTACAGCGAGGGCATGGAATTGAAAGTTTCTTCTAACTGTTATGTGAAGCCATTGAAAGGTTTTAAGAAAAAAAAAGATGTGTCATTCACTCAGTGTCCCCAGTGCTTGGCCCATAACAGGTGCTGAGGAACTGGATGAATGAGCTGAGCTAATGCACATCAAATGCTTTTTAAACACTGAAGTGTTTCAGAGTTGACAGTCATTATCATATGGAGGAGGAGAAGGCTCTACCCCCTGTAATATTCTTCTAGATCACAAAGCGACCACCGACTTCTGGGTAATGAGGGTGGAAATCTAGAGGCACCTGGTTTTTACAGCACATCTTTTCTGTTACATTATTTCTACTCAAATAATGTCAAATCGACCAAGATGCACAGACTGGCCAGTCTCCATGAAGAATTCACTCTTGGCCATCTGAGGCAGAACAGCAAAATCAGGAAAGGAAAAGGTAATAAATGTTCCCTGACCCCTGACCTCTGGGACACATGTGGCTCTGATATGTAGGAGATACATTCTAATGAGGTCATGACTCTTTCACTGACCTCCATCCCACCAATACTAACTTTCTTTTTTTTTAATCTAATTTTTATTTAATTTTTTAATTTTTATTATTAATATTAGTTACAGATGTACAAAACAATGCAATAGTTATCTTTTTCACCCCTTACAAAGTGACTCACCTTCCCCCCCTCCTTTGCCCCCCACCCCCGATATCATATTTATTAAAATTCCAGTGACTCCATCCCCACTCTATACTCCACATCCCATGACTATATATGTGTTAAATTATAATACTACCTTTCTTTTCTTTTTTTTTTTTAAATAATTTATTTGTATTAGTTTCAGGTGTACAATACAATGCAATAGTTATACTCTTTACCTCCCAAAGTGACAACCCCCTCCCCCTAGTTCACCACCCCACTGCCCCCCATATCATACATATCTATCACAACTCCCCTGACTCTCCTCCACAGTATACTCCACATCCCATGACCATCCATATATTCAGTTACAGTTGTCATACAATACTATACAACATCAGCTTCAGGTGTACAGTGCAGTGATCAAGCCTCTACTCCATCCATGAGGTAGTCTCCCTAACAAGACATATAACTATCTGACACACCACAAAATTTTTACAACATTATTATATTCCCTGAACTGTGTTTCATATCCCTGTGGCAATATTGTAGTTGCCTATTTATGCTGTTAATACTACCTTTCTTAATAGAGTCACTTGAAGACTGTGATGGCTGGTCATTGTGACAGGGTGGAGGGTGCAAGGAGAAAGAGTGAACATGTTGCTTATCGCCACCTGGGATGTAAGAACTAACGTCAGAGCGTAGAGGAGAGAGAAAGCAGTGGGGATGGTGTAACCTAGGCAGTGTTTAATGTGCTGCTTCTGACAAGGGAAGAATTACACACCATGTTAAATAAAACCCATAAATAAATTCCCACTGCAACATCGGTGGAGCCGAGATCGCTCTTCCACCCACACTCAATATGTAGCCACCAGGCTCCAGAAATATGGCCGGCAGCAGAGCGCATCCATCAGCCATCCATCCAAAGGTCTGAGGGAGGAAGTTCCAACTGGATCCCGGTGAACAATTATAGACACGGGAAAACCCACCCACCCTATCAGCAAATACCATGCCTGCCTAAGCCTCTCTTTATTTTTGAGACACTGGACAAACAAAAACAAAAAAACAACAACGTGGGGTCTATGAAACAACTTCCTGTCATGAAAACAGAGAACACTGCACTCAAAATGCATAGCAAGTACAGAGAACTTGAAAAGATTTACAGAGGAGGAAGATAAATTTTAAACTATCTGGTATGCTCTCGATACAATTTAAGCAAACATGAACTTAAAAGGAAATGGTTAAACTGAGGTACATCCTTATGGTAGAATATTAGGCAGCCATTGAAAACCATGTTCTCAAAGACATTCTCAAAGAATGACATGGAGGGACGCTTACCACAGAATGCTATATTTTTTAAGTGGGATTTAAAAACTGGGAATGCCAAAGAATTCCAGTCTGTGCGTGAATGTCCATGGCAGCTTTATTCATTACAGGAAAAGTCTGGAAATAACTCAAACATTCTTCAATGGGTCCACAGCTCTGCAGACTCTGGCCCACCGGTGCATAGATACATGCAAGGTCCCGGATGGATCTCTAGGGCCTGATGAGTAGCAAAATCAGTCAATCCCAAAAGGCTATAAGCCAGATGATTCCATTCATGCAACATTTGTGAAATGACTGTAGACATCAAAATGGGTTAGTGGTTGCCAGGGTACAAGGATGGGAGAGTGAGGCACAGGGGGTAGCCTGAGGGAGCTTCTGTCTGGTCATGGAACAGTTCTGTACCGTGATTGTAGAGGTGATTCCACGCGTCTACACATGGACTCAAGCTGCAGAGAACTGCATAGACACATAGATAGATACACACACACACACACACACACACACACACGAATGCATGTAAAAAATGGCGAAAACTGGATGAGGTCTGTGTCTAGAAAATGGTATTTTGCCAATCTCAACTTCCTGGTTTGCATATTAGGCTAATAATGTTCTAGGAGATGGCACCACAAGAGAAAGCAGAATCAAGGGCTCAGGGAACTCTCTGTGCTATTTTTGCAATTTCTTTTGAGTCAATTATTATTTCACAATAAAAGTTAAAAATATATATATAACTAAAGAAATACAAATTTTGACTAAAAGAAAATACTTCATTTTTTTTTTTTTTTGCTAGTGGGATCATGGTTATTTTTATATCCGGTATAGTTTTCTGTATGTCTTAAATGTTCCACCATAAATACATGTTACTTTTAAAAACTGAAAAGGACTTATTAATTAAAAGTTTAGTGGTTGCAATAAAATATTTGATCAACGAAGGCCATTTAAGAAAAAAATATAATAGTGTTATAACAGAAAGTTTGGTGGAAGAAGGGCAGAGAAGAAACTGTCCTGATAAGATGTAAAAACTTTGCAAGGAAACACAAATAATGGCAAAGTTAACCATACATTGAAAGCAGTGCAGACTACTAAGGAACTAATGATGTCTTACACAAACAAACCTTTCCCAGAATGCAGTGTAATAGACCAAACATGAAATATTAAGAGATGTGATGACAGATGTGTAGGAACAAACACAGAGATTCAGAATACCACTAACTGACGTTTCTAAAAAAACGATCCTAAAAAAATCGAACAAAAGTTGACATCCATCCATATACATCCTATGTTTTCTGATCTTGATGACATGGAATCATACTCACTGTATTTATCTATGACTTACTTATCCTGTACTCAACATGGTTTTGACTCATTCTTCTTAATGAGCACATCATTGCTACATATTGGGCTGTTATTTGTTATGGCATTTATAAGAATCCTGATAAATGTCTCTTGGTCAAAAAAAAAAAAAAACCACAACAGAACAAAAGCAATAAATAGAGAAATAAAATAGCAAAACACCTTCCACTTATGGATGACCTGAATTCGTACTTCTAATAGATACACTGAATGACATCACCTAGAAATAACCTGATAAAATTTTAAAATTTCAAAGATCCAAGGAAACTAGTAACACTAATTCAAAAAGATATATGCACACCTATGTTCACTGCAGAATTATTTACAATAGCCAACATATGGAAGCAACCTAAATGTCCATTGATAGACTAATGGATAAAGAAGAGGGGGTACACACACACACACACACACACACACACACACACACACACACGCTCTTGGCCACAGAATACACATGAAAATTTGAAGAGCTCATTATGCCATTTTCCTGAATAGGAAAACTTAATATTATTAAAATATCACTTCTTCTAAAATTAATTAATGCATTTCATTCAATGAAAAGCGGAATTCTAAAAGAGACTGTTTTAGAACTTAATAAAATTATTCTAAAGTTCACTTTAAAATATAAGTGGATAAGACTGACAAAGAAATTTTGAGGGAAATAGGATAGGGATAAAGTGAGAGTCAGGTTGTCCTGCTAAATATTAAAATTCCAGTAAGATACTATGTAAAATAGCTGTAAAAGATTAATGATGCTAGAATAATTACTTATCTATTTGTTATAAAGGAAAAGAAGCCTTAATCTGACAACACATACCAGAATAAATTCTAACCATATTAAAATGTTAAATGCAAATATATGAATAAAATCCCAAAATGTGTAGATAAATACTTATATCATATCTGAAAAGAAATTTGTCAGCGATGGAAGAATCACAATGCAAATACTCAAGAAATTCAACAATGCATAATTTATTTAAACTATAAACCAAAGTAAAAACAAATTTTAAATATATCAGGTAAATTTGGTATACTTAGCATAGAAACCCATAGTATTAAAATTCCACAGAAAAATGGCCAAAGGACATGAATGAATAATTCCAAGCAAAAGAAGCTCAAATGAAAGACTGATGAAAATAAAAAACATCAGTTTTGTTACTATTCAGATTTTAAAAAATGAAAAAATAAGCTGCCTTTTTCCCTATCAAATAAAGAAAGGTCTTAAGGTGACACTACTCAACAGCATTTATCTCTGGCTTCTGGGACCATGGGTGCTTCTCATGTCCTCCGTTCTGCCTTTTTGTATTATATAAGTTCTCTACAATATGTTTGCACTGCTTTTATAATCAGAAAAAAGAAACCCATATTATTTTTGAAGAAACCAGAATCTTAGCGGTCACGTGACTTTGCGCTATTTGTCCCCTGTATGTCAAGAAGAATACACTCTGATTTGGGCCCAGGGCACTTTGAACATATGAGTACAAACCCAGTAAAGGTTGATTCTGAGACAATTCAGAGCAATTGCTCTCAGTTGGGGCATCTGACAACTCTCAGACCTCTTGTCCCCACACAGAGTCCATACATTTACCAATAGGGGCCAAGAACAATGACTGAGCAGGGACCCAAAGCCTGACACTGGGCTCAGTGTCACCACATAGTCCTCAGAGGTCTGATTCTCACCCCCAGGAAGGCAGACAGGCAAACGGCTGTAGCATGTAATACAGTAGGTGCTGGAATGTAATACAGTAGGTGCTAGGCATATGGCCTGTGGGGGGTGGGGGAGCCCACATGCAGTCTCCCTAGGAATTCAGGGAAAGAAAGAACATTTGATCTGAGTCTTGAAGGATGGTGGATGAGCCAGGTGGGCAAGATATTCCAGGCACAGCAATGGGTGAGAGGGCGGGAGGGCGAAAGAGAGAGAGAGGGAGGGAGTAGGAGAGGGAGAGAGAGAAACAGAGAGAGAGAGACAATATGAGAATGTGACTACCGGTATCCTAAAAACCTAAAAACCGTAAAGTGCATAGGAAGATGTGCCAGTTAGTGTTCTTTGGTCACAGATCACAGAAACCGACTCTAAGAAAAAAGAGGAACTTGCTGGAAGAATGTAGGGCGGCTCCAAGAATTACCGAGAAAGTTGAACAGCTAGGCTCTGGTCTCTTCTGGAAGCTGCCACAGGGTTGATCCTCTGTTTTATCACAGGCTAAATTCCAGGGAAAGAGCCTTGGAGGGTCTTGCATAAGTCACATAGCTACCCCCTCGCTCCCGGAGTTTGTACAAAGAGTCACATAATTCCTATAAAGCAGCAAAATTCCCAGGTGGTCAATACATTGTTTTCCTTTTCTTCCTTACAGTGCCCAGATGGTGGTAGGACCAGCACCTAAGCCTTCACCGAGATGTATCAGAGGGAATCAATGATATGAAAAGCACACGCCACTTATGTGACATTTGGTGACCACGCAAATGACCACAACCACCTGATTCCCTTCCCTGAGATCTTGGCAGTCCCTGGGCAGAAAGTGGCCTCCCATGGAAAACTCGGGCCAGCACTGCTCTTCAAGCTGCCGAGAACACTGCTCTAAGCCAAATCCAAAAATAATCCCATTAGTCACATTCAAAGCACTTGAGCAGAAACAAAAAGGAATCAAAATTAATTTCAATACTTACAGTGACAGCAGCAATTAAGGTGACATGATTATGGAAATCATCGCCATCACAGGAGATTTTTGCCTAAGGGGGAAAAATAACCAGCCGTTACAGAAGGGATGAGAAAGAGAGGGACTTTCCTTGTGACCTGATGAAAGTCACTCTTCACGACATAAGGGCTACCCGCTCTGGGGGGATTCAAAGTGGGCATTTTCCACATAATTATAATGTATTCTGTACCTACTGTATGCCAAGATCTTGAAGTAATCACCTCTAGTTTCCCACATCAACTCTACACAAGGAACTATTGCTCTTATCTTACAGATGAAGAAACTGAGTCACAGAATGTTTCAATTAAATTATTCAAGTTCATGTTGATGGGAAGTGGCAGAACCAAGATCGGAATCAAGGTGTTCGGACCTGACTCCCCAGGGCTTCCTGGTCTGTGCCCTACATGCTAGGAGTTAGGGAAGGGCTGCTAGGTGGAGTCTGAGAGGTCCTTGAGTTTCTCTTTTTTTTTTCTCTTTCTGCTTTTTGATTTGTGCCATAGCCAAGAGACTGCTAACGAACTCCAGTATGGTTATCTGGGGGGAGAAAAAAGAAACCCAAGCACAGGAGAAGAGCACCGTGTTCTGAAATCACAGAAACGATAAACTGGATCTTGCTGTGCAGAACGAAAATAAAAGCAATCATTAAAGTGAAGTGGGCCTGGCATAAGGGCATCCGAGCAGCCCTGAGAAGGTTTCTGTGACTGTCCCTGGTTCCCTCTCCTGGGAATGCTGCCCTTCTGGGTGTTTTATATCCTTATTGATCACCTCCGTGGAAACCTGCGGTGATGGAAAAAGCCAGCTGGCCTGGAGAAAATGAGCTTTGATCAGGATAACAATGAGTGGCTGTCTTGGGCTAATTACATCACTCAGTCCAACCTGGGGCAAATATGAATGCTTTTAGCAAAGGGAAGGAGGAACAGCTATCAAGAGTCTTCATGTGCATGGCTGAGGGAAAATAAATAATTACGACGGTGATAACTGTCATAATAATACCACCAACCACCATAAAGCAGTTTCCCAGTCCACAGTACCTCCTCATTAAACACATTTCGATTTCTGAGCCAGTAGGTCTATTTTCTGAGGGTCTTGAGAGAAACCTAGAGAAGGTTGAGAGGCTGAATCGGTTTTAGTAATTTGGGATGTTTTATTAGGCTCAGGATGTCAAGAGGTTCCTGTGGTGAAATCAATGTGATGGCGCGAGTTAGTCGTAATGGGGCATGCTATGGCTGTGGTCTGGTCCTAAAGATCCCGGAAGCTATGTGTCTAACGAGGAGCCCAGGACATTCTTATGTCAGGGGCTCTAGGACCAGGCTTTTGAGAAACACTGTGATCCGTGCCAAAAACCTGAAGGTGGGTGAGTTTACCAGGTGTTCCTTCTGAGACAGGGAACCATTTATCATGAGCGGAGACCACAGGGAGACTGCCAGCCCTGTACCAGGCTGGGGGGTGTTCCTGTGTCTGAATCACCCCTAACCAGGGGCCAGGCAGCCTAGCAAGATTGTGCACAGGTTTGTGTGTTTGAAGGCTCAAAATCAGGTGTGGTTCCTCCTTCACTTAGCCTGGCTCAAGAAAATGTTCTTTTGCAAAGCTATCATATTTGTTCTTTCCTGACTACAAATATGACATATGCTTGTGGTGGAAATGATCAGCATGCATAAAGAAAAAAAAAAATACCTGCTTTTAGTTCAGACTCCTGCCGGGTAACCATAAATAAATTGTCTTTCCCTCTCTCCTCCCTCTCCCCTCCCCCTCCCCTCCCTCTCCCCTCCCCTCCCTCCCTCTCCCCTCCCTCCCCTCCCTCTCCCCTCCCCTCCCCTCCCCCTCCCCTCCCCCTCCCCTCCCCCTCCCCTCCCCCTCCCCTCCCCCTCCCCCTTCTCCCTCTCTGCCCTCAACCTCTCTAAGCCTTTCTTTCCTTTTAACATGTGGATAAAAATACCTACCTTTCAGGGTTATAGAATAAATGCTTAATAAATTACATTACACCTACTATTATTCAACTTTGTGTTTATTTTTTCCACTTGACATTCTATAATGAGCATTTTCCATGTGTCATTAACTGCTCTTCAAAAACATGACTTTTAATGGCTGCATAATACACCATAAGTTAATGAACTATAATTTACTTAACTATTCTCCTATTATTGCGCCTTGAAGTGTTTTCTAATATTTTCCTGTTTAAACCTTTCTCTACCTCTCTGCTTCCTGTAGCAGAGGCTTCCAGAAGAGGAACAAGGAGAAAGTGTATAAACATTTTAGGGCTTTGTGTGCATGCTGCCAAATTCTTTTTCCGGTGCGTGTGTGGCGGGGGGAGTTTATACTTCCAGTATCATCACCATCATTAAACATTACTGAGAATTTAACACATAGGTCAGGAACAAATGTGTGTCAGCATAATAACTGGTGGGGGTGGTGAAGGGGAAAGATAAAATCCAGGAGAGATTTTTAAAACCCAGCAAATCTTTTGGGGTGAATACAGTGCAATAAACTATATAAGGGAAGAAACTCAGAAATGCTGATCACTTCTAACCACTGCTCGCTTTCTAAGAGATCTTCGTCAGGGGAAAGACATAACTTCTCACTGGCAAGTTGCTAATATTAGCCCATATCTTGAAATCCCTTCTGTTCTTCGGGTCCCTATTGCTCAATTCCAGTCATTCTGAAGGGGGTTGACAATTGGCAATTGCACAAAATGACTGCTACCTGCAGAGGCAATTGCTCCCATCACCTGCAGAACTATGAGCAAATTCATTATCAAGGATTTTAATTGCCATCGATCTGGACAAAAAGGGAATTTTTGCACAGTTTCCAGGATTTCATGCCTTCAACCCTCCCTGGCTCCAAACTGACTTTCATGAACAGGAATTCGAAATCAGGCTGTGGCAGGAGGGTAACACACAATTGAAAGGGCGGTAGAAATGTCTGCATAACCTGTCATGAACTTGAGGTGTTAGCTTTCAATGGGATGCTGCCTCCATAAGCCGGGTAGCATCTTCTTGGATGATTATGACAATCCTGGTAGCAAGTCCATAGCTGGTTTCAGTCACAAGAGTAAAAATGTTGCTTAAGAGCAATGTGTAAGAGCCATGATGAGGCAGTTTTGTGTAATGGTTAGCGCTCGAACGCTGGTCTTGGACTGCCTCTGTCCCCAGCGCTTACTGGGTGAACTTGAAAAAAGTAGACATGTCCCCACAATTCTCAATAGGAATGATAACGGCAATAGTGCCTTTCTCACGACTGCTGCAAAAAATCATCGGGTATGGGGCCCCATAAAGCACATCAATACTCTTTCTAAGATATCCTAAAGGTTTCCTTCATTTCTGAATTTGAATTTGCCCGTTGATCTCAAATAGTCTCACAGCCAAGAACTATTGGATTGTCGGAAAAGTCATTAGGTATTTTTTCTATGGTTTTCGTTGCAAAAATGTGTCATGACTTTTCCGATAACCTAATATATATTTTTTTTAATTATTAGACCTCCCTCTATGGAGTCCTTGTTTTAAGAAATTATAGTGATGAAAAGGGGAAGTAGTATTTACCGAAGACCCACTATGTGTCAGAAACATGTCATGATATTGAATCCTTGCCAGCTACTTTTAAAGACAGTTATCATTTTGCCTTATTTCTGCATGATACTATTGTGAGTCAGGGTTCAAGTCCCAGCTCTCCATTTATTATCCATGTGGTTTAGGGAAAGTGACCTCTCTTAAGTCTCATTTTCCTCATCTGTAAAATGGGGATAATAATCATCCCAACTTCACCTTACTATGATGGCTGACACGTTTTAAGTGCTCAAAAATGCTGAATCTTGGGCCGGCCAAGTGGCGTGGTGGTTAAGCCCTGGCTTGGGACACCAGCAGCCCGGGTTCGGATCCCACATATGAGGGCCAGTGACACTACCCTCTTAAAAAAAAAAATGCTGAATCTTATTATTATTGACTAATTATTTACTTTAGTTGTAGTAACTGAGACTCAGTCAAGTAAGTAATATTCCCGGGATCGCAAAACTACTGGGCTGTCGGAAAAGTCATGATGCATTTTTGCAACAAAAAACAGAGAAAAAATACATCGTGGCTTTTCCGAAAAGCCAATAATTCGTGTCTGGGCTGACATTAGATTCGTGTCTGATTTCCATATCCATTTTAGTCTATCATGTGGACAAACTGTACGAGTATGGTAATCATTTATTCAGTCTCATAATCTTATTAGTCAAACAAAATTTAACTGCCAAGCCGACTTTCTTAGCAGCTCATGAAGAGCCCACAAGCACCACGTGACAAGCACGCTGCGTGGAAAACAGTACCCCAGTTTTCTCACTTGTGCTTTTCTGGCACGGCTGTTTAGAGACTTAGAAATGATGATTTGGTCACATTTGCTTACTAAGGAGTAGTCATTATTTTTATATTTTATAAGTTCAGCCCAACGAAACAAAAATGGTGAGTGACACTTTAGTTACCTGTGTAGATTGTTGAGAAATGTGCATTTTCTGTGGTTTTTGTAACATAAAATTAGCTTAGGGGTTACTATCGCTGAAGTCAGGGAACTAGTGTCGTACTTTAGAACTGTACCTGAAATCTGTGCAGCAGCCTGCTGGTGACATCTGTCTTTGCCCGCACAGCCCGATTCGATTTTTCTCCAGGCACGGCCACCTAGAGGAAGCAAAATGTGGCATGTGGTTCACCTTTAGGGTCTTTCTCTGTATTAACCATGCATCTTGGCTAAAGATAAAACTTTGCCTAGGGGCAGCCAGTTGACTCATAACACCAAGGTTGCCGGTTCGATCCTCGCATGGGCCACTGAGCTGCGCCCTCCACAACTAGATTGAAATAATTACTTGACTTGGAGCTGATGGGTCCTGGAAAAATACACTGTTCCCCAATAAAAAAAACAAAAACAAAAAAACTTTGCTTCATGTTCATAAATTGAGTAACCCCCAATAAATCAATGACAGCCAGGATGTAGTTCCCCTCTCCCCAAAACAGTCATTTATAAGCTAAAATTATGCCCTTGTACTTCTCTGTAAATCCTCTGGGGAACCTGATCACTGATATAAGGCCCTATTGTTAAAGTAAACATGGTGAGTTCACACATAGTTGTAATATACAAAGCATTATTTTGAACAAAGAAACAGAAATAGTGAGAATCAATAGAGGAGATTACAAATGATAAGGAGAGGTAAATGAATATTATTTATCTATTGTCTGCCTGCATTCAACATTTTTCATCCATTTTTACTTTTAGCCCTCTCGGCAGACTCTTTTGCATGTTACCAAGGTGGAATAACATGGACCAGATTTATCTTCCTACCTGAAACAACTAAAAACTGGGTACCATCCATGAAACACCTGTTTACAGATACCGGACACCAGGCAGTGTGAGACAATAATCCCTAAAAGGAAGGAACCCAATCGGGTAAGAGCCACAAGCTGTCCCAACTTCCTACTGGAGAGAGTTTTCAGGCCACAGTGGAGAGAGGGAGAGCTCAGGCAAAGTATAGTGATCTCTCTGGGTTGACATGAAGCTGAAAATTCAGAGACCAAGGTAACTAGTGTTTACAGGGAAGAGGAGGGAGGGAGGGAGAGGAGTAGGGGGAGGGGAAGAGAGGGGGCGGGGAAAGAGGAGGAGGAGGAAGTAGGGTGAGAGGGAGGGATCTGAAGAAGACCCCTCTTGAGTCTCAGGCTGACTATTGATCACATTAGTGAGGCAACTATGAAGGCCACCTGAGACTAGCGGAGGGCATAAGCCCCTGAGCTTACAAAGAACCAGGACAAGCTCCTCCTATCTTGCCAGCCAGAGTCAAACACCTCATTTGCCAAATGTGTGCAGGATGGACACTGGTCAAAATGTGATCCAGTGAGTAGGGTGTCAGATGGGCACATACCTTATTAGGGAGACCACTTCATGGACGGTGTAGACGCCTGAACACTGCACTGTACACCTGAAGCTGAAGCTGAAGCTGAATAATACTGAAAGTCAGCTATAATTTAATATCGATATAGTCACAGGATGTGGAGTACAGCACAGGGAATAGAGTCAGTGGAATTGTAACAGCTACACACGATGACAGAGGGGCAGTAGATTGGGGGAGGGGGTTAACACTTTGTGAGGGGTGAAATGTCTAACTAGTACTTTGCTTTGTACACCTGAAACTAATAAAAAAAAATAAATGATCTATTGAGCAGCAGCTCTGGCATGACCTCGGAGCTTGTTAGAACTGCAGAATCTTGGACCCCACCCCAGACCTCTTCCGTGTAAATCTGAATTTTCACAAGATCCTCATTCATATGCACATTAACATTTGTGAAACATTGGCCTCGCCTCTTTCCCAATCTCCATCCAGTGGGGCACTTCTCTCATCACCATAACAACCTGCATCCCATAATAATCAATAAGGATGTTAGCAGAAAGGACAAATAGAGCAAGTTGGCAAATAAAACCTTTACCCTCAATTTGTAAATGTTTTGTTTCCAGAAGTCTCTTGTGATGAAACCAGTTTCTTCTTCTGGATTCTCCTTTATGTTTTAGCACGCAATATTTATTTATTAATGCTGTGGAATTCACCAGTGTATCTAGGCGTCTTGCCACCAGTGACCTCATTCAGAGGCATATATGTGTGTTCCAAAGGTCAGCAAAAACACCAACAGTACCTATGATTGAAGAATTGTGCCCTCCTCTGATCCCCAACAAAGATTGTCTAAGGTATGCTCTATTGCTAAGAGTTGTTTTTGTTTTTTAACTTTATTGGGAACAATGTGTTTTTTCCAGGACCCATCAGGTTCAAGTCAAGTTGTTGTCCTTCGGTCTTAGTTGTGGAGGGCGCAGCTCAGCTCCGAGTCCAGTTGCCATTTTCAATCAAGTTGTGGCGAGGCACAGCCCACCATCCCTTGCGGGAGTCGAACTGGCAACCTTATTGGTAAGAGCACACTCTCTAACCAACTGAGCCATCCAGCCGCCCAACAGTAGCTCAGCTCAAGTGGCTGTTTTCAATATAATTGCAGGGGAGTGCAGCTCACTGGCTTATGTGGGAGTCAAACCAACAACCCTGGTGCTCAGAGCACACGCTCTAACCAACTGAGCCATCCGGCCACCCCTGCTAAGAGTTTTACAAATAAATTTCCTAGGGTAAAATAAGTATGGGAAATACCATGTATTTCCTTTCCTCTCTTAGAGGTTTGTAATGTATGTGAACATATTTAAGATTCTGTGGTCTCCAATAGGAACTAAACCTGCTTAATTTATTGTTCCCACGGTGAAACAGGAAGAAGGCACTTCCTGGGATGCTGCCAGCGCGACTCAACCCAAGAAGCAAGAAGATCCTAACAACTAACAGCTAACAACCTGTGCTCCCAACTAGTAAAGCAGACAAAAAAGTTCAAACTCTTTACCTTTGATTTCCAAGCCATCCAAAAGTCGCCTCCACCTAGACCTGACAGTTTTTTTATAGCATTGTGGGCCCTCACAGAATGCCCTCTTTGTGTTTTATTTTTGGTATTTGTTCCTGTTTGTATTTTTAAAATTCTTTTAATTAAAACAATTTTCAATTACAGTTGACATACAATATATTAGTTGGAGGCCAAATGCATTCTTGAGACATGAATTACTTGCTTGTCTAGAAAAAAAACAAAATCAACCTTCTTCATCCCTTTTGTCTCTGGGAAAGTTGGTCTTTCTCCCTGCACGCTCTCTGTCTGGTACTGAGACGTCTGTCTCAGATTTACTTGTTCTACAAAGCCCAGCTCATTAGGCCCCCCTTTCTCTAAGAGGCATGACAAGCATCCTGCCACAGCAAACTGTGCTGCCCTCCACGCACGTCCCGGCTGCGTGTGTCACCATGATCGCTGTGGGGTGTCCTTTCTATGAGAGCCACGTGCCGCCTGTGTCACCTTTCCCGGTTAGATGATGAGCTCTTGGAGATAAGAGGCCACATGTTAGCCTATTTTCAAATCCTGTTCCCTGTAGCACTTAACACAGAGACACACCATAATACTTGCTTAATTAGTTACTTATGAACAAAGTGTATTATATAGTCTCTAGAGAAGAGTTTACCATCTATTTTGGAAACAAGACTTAAGAAATGATTTGAGAAAAAAATATAAAACAAAAAATAACTCTCGTGTACTGAGAGATGATTACATTCTAGACATATTTCACGCATTGTCATTTAATCCTTACAAAAACTCTGAGAAGTTACCTCCACTTACAGAAGAGCAAACTGGAACTTAGAAAGGCAAACGGCTTGTCCAAGGTCACTGGTTCTGAAAAGTAGATGCACACTGTAATTGCCTGGGGAGTTTTAAGAACTATTGATTGATGCTTCAGCTGCACCCCCCAAAGACTGTGATTTCACTTGTTTGGGGTGGGGCTTGGGTATCAGGGTTTTTAAGCTCCCTCCGATACCTCTAACACACAGCCAGGGCTAGGAGCACTGGCCCAGTACACACAGCTAAGTGTATAGCTGGGTCTGTCTGACGCCATGGCCTGCACTTGAACCTTGAGCCTCATCGTCTGTAAGCAAAGGAAAGAGCATTTGAGAGAGAGAGAGAGAGAGAGAGAGAGAGAGAGAGAGAGAGAGACTGGTTAGAGTAGGTTGGCAGAGCTGGAGATGGAAGATCGAACTGGTTTTGATCACATTTAGATCTGGGGTTAGAATGACGTTCTTATAGGGAAAATGCAGGTTCCTAGGGCTTTGAGAGCAGTGGTGGTGGTACTTGGTCACTGTGATTGAGTTTAGTCTATAGGTCCTAACTATTCAACCAAGGCTGCCTCGGCAATCTCCTTTGTTGCAAGCATACAGTAAAATCAGCCATAAGAAGTAAACATCGTTATACTACAGATGAGGCACAATGTCTCCAACTGACTAAATAACTAATTTGTTTTTCATTTTCTGTCAGTTGTCTGTGGCCTATTTTATTCCCTAGCTACACAGCAGGCTGATCAAAAGCTTGCTAAAATTCTGCATGGGGACATTCCCTCCTGTAGAAGCAGTGTCTTGCCCAGGCTAATCCTCAGCTCAGAGAAACAGCAGAGATCAGGAGGGGTGGACGTGGCTTTGACCTCTGCCAGCCATGCAAGGCCAGGAATAAACGTCCTTCATGTGTGCACACAAGCAGGAACCGCTCTTTCTCAACAAAGGCTAGCGGAGGCACAATAAAGGTCCAGTAACCACTCTCTACTTTGAAGCAGAGGGGAACACATTTTGAGGACTTGCTCATGAGACCGAAGCCATATTGTTGGAGGAACCTCCTGCAGGAAAGGAAAGAAACTGAAGATGTGAGTTCAGGGGGATCGGGAGAGGGGAGTCATCTGACCCAAGAGGTGCTGAAGGGGTGCCACCGGGATGGGTGGAAGAGTGATAGGGAAGGAGCCAAAGTCATAACCGATTGAGTAAACGTAGTCTTTCACTTAGTCAATAAATACATGCTGGGAGCATCCTCAGTGTAAGGTGCCAAATATGGTTAAAAGACAAAACAAAACTAAACGAGAAAACGACCAAAACAAAAAAAAAATGACCTGGTCCCTGCCATCAGAGAACTCACAGGTAGTGATGGAGAGTAAGTATTGTTGTTGTAATGGGTTGAATGGTGTCCCCAAATATTCATGTCTACCCAGAACCTCAGAATGTTTGAAAAGAGGGTCTTTACAGATATAATTAGTGACAATGAGGTCACACTGGATTGGAGTGTGCCCAAATCCAATAACTGGTCTCTCCATAAGAAAAGGAGATACAGAAATACAGAAGACACTATGTGAAGGCGGACACAGAGCTTGGAGTGATAAGTGGACACACCAAGGAACGTCCAGGATTGCAGCAACCATCCATGGGGAATCCAGAAGGAAGCACCCCTGCCAACACCTTGATTTCAGACTTCTGGCCTCCTGAACCCCAAGAGTACAAATTTTTGTTATTTTAAGCCCCCCCCCCGGTCTGTGGCGATTTGTTGCTGCAGTCCTGAAAATTAATACGGTTGGGTCACAAATTTGCACATTATACTCGGATTTCAAAGAAAACGTACCACTGATATTTCCTGAATTAACCTGGTAATCCTCACAAATCCTTGCCCTGAAACTTGGATAAAACCCAAATTTCGTTTACTCCAGTTAACTCAGTCTGACGCAATACTTGAAACCATCTCTTAAAGTAACAGCGTCTCCCCAGCATTTCCAACTTCTTCCTTCTCTCCCTATACTTCCTCTCCATGGGGTACTGAATGGGGAGCAGGAGAACAGGCACAGTCACCACAAGTGGGGGGGCCCCAAGATCCTCCACTCAGGCCAGTCCACTGGGTCCAGCCTCCTCTAGCCTCCATGGCAGTGTCCCTCGCTGCCCGGTTTCTGGGCGTCCTGCTTGGCAGGGGTAACAAGGAAGCCAATGACTCGTGAACTTGAGAACTATGCTTCCCCCCACCCCGCAATGCAGTAAGGGTCTGTGATGGGTCCCTCCCTGCTGCTCCTCAAGTTGCATGTCCCTGTGATGGTGATCGCTCCCCTCCAGCCCCAGGCCGGGTGGCCCACCCTGCAGCGCCCTATTATAGATCTCTTTGTCTCTGGGAGAGTCACCCCTAAGGCAAGCTCCCATGCCATTCTCCGCTAACATCTGGTTCCCTCCATATTCTGGAAAAACTTCTGGCTTTTTCCAGACTCCAGAAGAGCCAATGGAGGCTTCAGATGCTGTCTCAGACGAATGCCTCCCACGTGGCTCTGAAGCAGCCACCCCATGTTGATGTTGGGGGCATCTTGTAAATCTCTCTCCCCTCAGATCCCAAACAGGAAGCAGGAAGAGAAAGCCCTCTTCAGCTTCCCTCTTCCCCAGTCAGTCTATCTAGCTGCTTTCCCCTCCCCGCACTTCAGCCCAGAGAGGCTGATAATGGCACGTGTGTTTCGCCACCTGCTCCACCAAACTGTTCCTTCCCACCCCACCCGAGACAGCAGGAACGGCCCTCAGCTCCTGCCTTTCTCACAGTGATGTTCCTATTCTACAGCCTTCTCCTTCCCAAGGTGCCATCTTTCTTCCCTCACACTCTAAGGCTGTAGTCAAAGAACATGACTCGCCACAAAAAGAAGAAAAACATCTCTTTAAAATTTTCAAAATATTCCCCTCATTCCGGGAGTAAACCGCGATGCCAGTCCAACACTTGATGACCATCAGAATAAAATAAATGGAGTGGAAGTAACAGAAATCAATCAAAGATTTCTTGAAATAGTTAACACAGTTAGGGCATAGCAAGCCTTCAATAATTAAAAAAAAAAAAATGTATTGGGGCCGGCCAAGTGGCGCGGTGGTTAAGCGCTGGCCCTGGTTCGGGTCCCACATATGAGTGACACTGCCCTCAAAAAAAAAAAAAAAATTGCAGATGTAGCATTATCTGTGGCATTGTTATGGGTGCTTCCGCTGTTGACTGTGGTAATTGATGAGATGTCAAATGATGAACAAGCCTGTTCACAACTTAACCGACAATGGGTATGTGGCTCGATTCATTTCTGAACATGAATGTCACTGCCAAAAGTCACAGTACGGCCTCAAAATTTTCACCAAGTACTAAGTTTTTGTGAATTGTCTATAGCCAGAGCCATCTTTATTTCTATGAGCTGCATCGTCTACTCGTGGAAAAGCTGCAACTTCAGAAACAGCAATATCTCATTTGTCTTGATCACTCGCATGCCATCCAGATTGAGGGAGACCCACAAACGTTAGGGCCACATGAGTCAAATCAGCAAACAGCAGAAGCACCTGGGGCAGGGTGGGGGCAGGGGAATGCAGGTGGCAGCCATCTCCACACCCATTTCCACCAACTCAGACCAACACCACTCTTGGGCAAGGTTAGTGTGAGGCATTGCCACTTCAAGGGAACCAGTACCTCTCCCCAACTGGCAGCCTCAATCACTTATGGACCTTGGTCAGTGAGCCAACACGGGTAAATGCTACCAAAAATCACCTGGAGATGCCCCATCATGGCTGTGGTGCCACCAGGCCACTAAAATGTTCTGGGGAGGAAAAAGCTCCTCAAGTCACCTGTCACCTGAAGATCAAATTCTTCAGCGAAACAGCCAACAAGAAGATTAAGAGCAGGTGGAGGGGTCTGGTGTCCTGGTTTGAAGCCACATGGAGTTCCTTAATTGCTAACAAACGCTTTTAAAAACACGTAATGGCACAAAAGGTTGGATGTCACCTCTTAATCTGGGAAGGGCGTCTTCGCACTTTGACTGCCCTCTCCGCTGCGACTCCAAGCTCCAGTGAAGAGAAGAGGGGGTTTTTCTGGTTGCTGGTTTCTGGTTGGGTGTGACCGATCTGCACAAGCTGGTCCCCATGTGCTCGCTCTGACTCAGACATCGCCAGCCTCTGCCTGGCTTTACTCTACTTGCATGCACTGCACGTGTGCTTCCTTTGTCCGATCTTCGTCCCCACGTGCCAAGTTGGTAACATGCTCTATCGTCTTCAAAATTAGTCTGAAATGTTCTCTCCCAGGAAGCAGTCCCCAAACCTCCCAAGGAAAATCAGTCATTCCGTTCTCTCCCAAACCTCTACACCTTGTACGTATTGCCAATCGGGCAGCTAAGATCCCACATCACGTGCATTTATTTACAGGATTGCTTCCATCTACTTTCTCAAGGGAGCAGATTATGTCCTATTCAACTCTGTCCACTTAGGTCAGTCAGTGGTTCTCTCCCTGACTTCACATTGAAATCACCTGGGAAGCTTTGAAACAAATGGATGCCTAGGAGAATCCCCAGAAGATCTGGTTTAATGAGTCTGGGGTTTGCCATGGAATTGTACATTTTTTTATTGGGTTGTTTTTGAATTCCAAGGATAATTCTAATGCACAGCCAAGGTTAAGAACCAGTGCCCCTGTTTCTGGCATAGGGTTCGGTATATATTACTGTTTGCTATTTAACCTTTTTGGGTACCTTATGTCTCATGTCTCAACCTTTAGCGGATTCACTACCACTGTTGTTAGGATGAGTCCCCAAAATATCAAAAACAAAACAAACCTTTGAAACGGAAGCTTCCCTCTATCAGTACTCTCCTCTCATAAAAGCGCCCAAGAAATAACTCCCTCTGAAGGAGTGAGACTAGCTGTTGACTTTATTATTTTTGCAGGAAGCCCACGTATATCTTGGGAGATACTCTGTGGCCCAGAAACAAAAGTCTGAAACAACACCACATCTGACCGGAGCTCCGCTAATGTGTGAATTCCTCCCTCAGCCTTGGAATCTGAAGCCTATTCAAACTGCTTTCTAATAATGCCACTGAAGATGAAAGGACTGTCAATCAAGAGGGCTGCACGGGTATGAGTGTGAGGTTTCCCAGTTTCTTTCTTCTGTTTTGACGTGGAGGGCATTTTCCATGGTGATGCTCAGATGCAGAGACAGAAAGAGGCTTTTGCATCCGGTAGATGACGGTATGAGCTGGGGGCCTTTTGGGAGACCTTTGGCCTATTTCTGTTCTTATCTGAATGACATGTTCAGAACGTCTCCCACCATCCCCTCCCTCTGTGGTTTGATCATCTGAAGACAAACGCTCTCCTATTAATGATAGTGACCCCGTTTGTCCCCTGGACCATTAATGAGGAGCCCTGCCCCGTTCATTGCACCTAGCTTGACCTGGAGGCCAGGAAGCTTTTCTACATTGCTCATTTCCACATATTCTAATATGCAGGCAAGGACTGGGCTTAATGAAAGCAGACAGAGTTTGATTTCCCCTTTATTATTTTGAAAGCCATATTAACCTGGACTAGCTAACCTGATGAAAGCTGCCGGGAGAGGCTGCCTAGGGGGAGTGAAACCCATCTCCTGCCTGAAAACACCTTCCGGAATGCTGATAACCCAGCACTCAAAATGCATTCTTTGAGATTTAGGACAGTTGGGGTACTGCCAGGCTCCTGGCTCATCCCCACCGGTGATAACAGCAACCTTCCAAGGCCAGGGATAAGGTCCACGAAGCAGGGGGTGTATGATGCAATTCATCACCTGGCTTATGAGAGGTGAGGAGGGAGAGAGAAGAGAAAGGTGGTTCTGGTTAGGCAGCATCCAATGTCAGATCTGAGGTGAAGTGAGAAGACCGGAGCTGGAATGAGCCCAAAGAGGTGGGCATCAAACATTCTTACTGAGAACAAAAGGGACAGCGTTGCCATTTTAAAGCTGGAAGACTTAAAGGGACCGTGCAGGGAATTAATAATAATTACAGTTAGCACACGGCAAGCATTTTCTATGGGTCTGGCACTGCTCTGAGAGCTTTACATGCATTGTCCAATTTGATCCTCATAACAATGCTAAGAGGAAAGTACTATTATTATCACCTTTATTGTATAGATGGGGAAATCAAGACTGAGGAAAGTGAAAAATTTGTCTAGACTCACATAGCCAAGAAGTGATGATGCTGGAATCTGACTCCAAACAACATGTCTTCCTAAATGGTACAGATGACCATTATGCTATACTGCCTCATTAACAGGGAAATGAATATGCATTCTTTTCTGGAGGGGTGATCTTAGCATCCAGGGGATAGTTTGAAAACTAGGTGCTGAGACAAAGGAGGGAGCACCAAACACAAGCCCCCCGACATGTGCCTGGGGCACCCTGGTTTCTTGGGCTGGACTCCACCACAAACTCTGACTACAATTTTCTATCTATTTTAGGTATCATGGCCACGGACAGCCTGGAGAAGGCTCTTGCCCACTGGCCACTCATCTCTGAGCACTGGCAAATGGAAATCATGCTACTCACTCAACCAGAGGCCAAAGGAAGCCACAAATTTAAGGCTACATTTGGTCTCCCAAGTATAGCTCCATTGGTCTAACCACAATGATAATCAAGCCAGGATCAAGTAGTCTGGTACACGGTTTCTCGATCTCAGCACTACTGACTTCTTGGGATGGATAATTCTTCATTGTGGGGGGGCTGCCCTGTGCATTGTGGGATGCTTAGCAGCATCCCTGGCCTCTATTCGCTAAATGCTGGTGACTCGGTTGGGACAACCAAAAATGGTTCCAGACACTGCTAAATGTCTCCTAGGGGGCAAACCTCAGCCTTAGTTGCAAAACATAGTATAGTTTCCAAAGTTTAGTATGCATCAAAATTACCCCGTGCATGGGTTTGATAGAAGAAAGATTTCTGGGCCCTGTCCCCACATTTTCTGATTCAGTGGTTCTGGAATGGGTCTAAGAAATTGTATTTCTAATAAGTTCCAGGTGATACTTAAGCTACTGGCCCAGGAACCACCCTTAGAGAGCCACTGAATTCATCCACTCTGCTATGTGTCCAGAGCCACATGCATCAGTGATCCTAAAAAGGCACAATAGAGGGAGAGTGGGTGAGCCTGGAAAGCTAGAAAAACAAAGGCTCCGACTTAGATATTGACTCTCTGCATAAGAGTCAGGGAGTGAAAGAAAAACAAACAAAAACAAAAAGCCTGCAGTTAGATTCAGAAGACATGAATTTATGTCTGTAAAACAAACCTGGATGAGTTCTTTAAGTTCTCAAAGCCCCAATTTCCTAACCTATAAAATGAAGCTAAGAGCAAGTGACAACTTACTTACTCTGGGTTGTTGGTGAGTCAGTGAAATAACCCAGTGTACCCCAAACTTTGATCATCCTCAAAACACATCACAGTTTGTTACCATATCTACCCACCCCTTGAAATTAATACTTCTCTTTAAATCAACTCACAGAAAGGGGGAGAAAAATAAAAAAACTCAATCACCTTCTTTATCCTATGAAATCATATCTGTGAAATCATGATGTTCACTTGATAATTATGTTTTCCCTACTATGCATTAAGAGAATTATTAAAAATCTCCATGTACCACTTCAAGTCTTCTTATATGCCTGCTATGGTTCTTGTTATCACACTTTGGGGAGCACTGAGATATTTGTGAGGGAGGCTTCTAGGTTGCAAAGCATTGTACAGATTCATTGCTGTTATCAGCTTTGTCTAGGCGGGGGAGTGGTAACTGTCTAGAAAGTGAGAACGCAATCAGACGGAGGTGGCCGTCCCTGGTGTAAGCGAAGGCAGCAAGTGTATGCTCTGCGTCTATTCTTGAAGTTTGGCTGGTTATCAGAATGGCCACTTGAGCCTGTGATGCCATCACCTTATTTCTCGAGAGCTCTTCCTAATATGCTGTGATACAGTTTCATGTGGCCGGACGATGATGCATTAAAAGGGCAGAGAAAACTGGAGCCAGCGGGTGTGTACTTGACACTAACAAGGTCCACCCGAGCTTCAGTTATTTTTCTTGTAATTATCAAAAGCAGGCCTTGCTCCCGAGTGACCCGTCAGTGGCTTCATGACAGCGCCTCCCAGAGAGGGCATCCCTTGAGAGCCTCGCCAATGTCTACCCATGGCAAGATGCCAGCCCTGCCTGCCTGTGATCGTGTAGCTTTTCGGTCCTGGTGTCTCCTTGGAATAGGCACAGGTCCTCAGACAACTGCTTCTCACACTAAGTCGGTGGGTCTCTCCTCTGTGTGCATTTGACTCACCTTGGAAGCGTTGTGAAAAACTCATGCATGTGACTCACATCAGCAACCCATATCAGCTGACCCAGAATCCCTGGAGGCTGGACCTAAGCATCAGGGTTTACAAAGGAGAAGTAGCTGAGATGACTTCTACACTCAAAATCCATATGCACATCTGTGGTTAAGAACACGGTTCTAAATGAAGGGGGAAAAAAATCCGCAAATACTTTGCGTCTCCGTGTCACCAAAGGACCTCTGCCTTACAGATAAGCATGCATCAATTTCAGTTCTAAGAAGAATTCCATCACCTTTTCTCCATGTCCTGTTGCGCTCCTCTCCACATGGCAACTTAATCAGTTTTCCACCTCAGGTCTCAAAGAATGAAAGAAATAAACATTGCTGCGTGGCCAACATTACAATCTGCATTTCTCAGCATGGGCTTCAGCAGACACTACTCTATTGGATTGTCAGAAAAGTCATGACATATTTTTTCTATGTTTTTCGCTGCAAAACTGCATCATGACTTTTCCGACAACCCAACAGAATCTCCCCTTCCCTTTTTCCTGAGATAATGTCCTCCTCCCTCCATCCAGGAAGTTCCACGGGGAGCCGCCGTTTTTTGTACAACACTATTTTAGACACAGATGATGGGGCAAAGGCTGGATACAAGCTTTAATTAGGCCAACTAATCCCTTTCCCTGAGAACACAGAATTTGTCGGGAGTCGAGATGGGGAGAGAGAAAAAGGCAACAAAGGAAAATGAAAAGGTTTTTTGCATGAATAATCTAGTCACAGGTAAACTAGAGGTGCTGGGAGCCGTCTGTGTTTTTTAATTGTGGGAAGTAAAGGAAGCTGTTGTGGCGTGAACAAAAAGAACATAACCAACACACAGAGAAGCTCATACAACGGAGAGAAGGTTTGCTTGACATTTAAGATCCTGATTGTACCCATTTGCTCCTGAGACCCAGACCTGCTTTCAGGCTCTATGAGGCATCAGTATTCTTAAAATTAATTCCTCTTTTTGCGTAAGCTAGTCTGAGTGGGTTTCTGTTACTTGCAACCAAAATAAATTAATATGATTCTGCGTAGAATATAGAGGAGGGTGCAAAGACGTGTAAGACTTTGGCAGGTGCCCAAGGAGAATTTACGATCCAGGGAATGCAACAGAAAAACGAAAGTTTTGGAGTCAGACACAAGTCAGCTCAAACCCTTCCTCCCCAGCTGTGTTACCTCTGTGGAACAGAGGTTTTACATCTCTACAAAGGATACCAATATTTTATGTGAATGTTGTGAATATTAAGTACTAGTATAATGCCTGATAT
The DNA here is from genome assembly GCA_033961575.1 of Aselliscus stoliczkanus. Lineage (NCBI taxonomy): Eukaryota > Metazoa > Chordata > Mammalia > Chiroptera > Hipposideridae > Aselliscus > Aselliscus stoliczkanus. The sequence goes on along the minus strand of CM066741.1, from coordinate 6,844,284 downwards.
TTCCCTGGGGTCTCAGCTATCCAGAATTCCTTGAGCTTTCTTAGAAGCAGAAGGGATCTTCAGGAACAAAGAAGAGAAACTGCTGAGGGCTTTCCACCCAAGATCTGAGTATAACCTGGGTTTCATGTAATCATAATCTCCTCACTTCTCTCCTTGCTCGTGGGGAATGGAAAAGGGGAGGGGTGTCCCCACATAACCCAAGGAAGCCATGCCTACACACTTGACCCCATGCAGCCCAGAGGGCATCAGAGCAGCTAATTAAGATAGTTTTCTCCTAAAAGTTTTCAGTGAAGGCAGGTGGAAAGGGGAGGTCACAGAGCTTGGAGTGCAAAAAAGAGAAAAGTTCACTGCAGTACGTGCTTTGAAAGTCTTATTCTAAAGCCCAAACTAGAAAAAACTGGGTCACTGAATTGCAATGGGCTGGGATCCTCATTAAAAGTTTGACTTTTTTTTCCCCTCATATGAATCCCAAATAATACAGGAAAGTGAGAATGATATTTGACTATTTTGGAGTCATAGGAAAAGTTTGGGCTTTGAAGCCAGACAAATCTGGGGTCAAATTTTGGCTTTGCCACTTATTAGGTCAGTGGCCTGCAGCAAGCCATGTCCTCTGTTTTAACCTCAGTTTAGATACATTAGGAACGAAAATGCCCAATTCCTTGGGTTGATTACGGGAATAAATAAGATTCTTGTAAAGTGTCTCCAAAATGCCCAGCACATGGTACATGCTCAATACAAATTGTCACCTCTCTCCATAACCCACAAAGCTTTCAGGTGGCCCTAAGCAATGTTTTAGGGTCAGACACAGTGGGATTCAAGTTCCACTTCTGATCTGATGACCATGTGAAATTGCTTAACCTTCCAGACCCTCAGATTCCTTCTCTATTAAAAAAGGAGTAACACCACCACCAACCTATCCTGGTCCCTGATTTTGCCCACCCAGATCCATTTTCTTCAGCTACCATGATTTCCACAGGTAGCCATATGCTTCTGGAGGGCTGATCTCACCCTCGGCTCCAAGTGTCACCTGACTCGTCTGGAGGAAACCCTACTCTCTGATTGGTCCAGAATGGGCATGTGACACAACTTTGATCAGTGAAACAAGAAGAGGTCACTGGGGACTTCTGGGGAAAGTTCCCTTCTTCCAAGAGTCTTTTTCATTTCTGGCCATTGCCTGGTCTAGAGATGATGCCTGTAACTATTTGTAGTTCAACCATCTTGTGACCAGCCTACGGGTGAAGCCAACACTGGGGAAAGCAGAGAAGAAAGATGAAAAGAGCCTGGGTCCTTGGATCACTGTTTATCCTCTGAATCAAACCACAAGGAACCCAGCCTTATCTCAGTTTCCTGTTACAGGCAGTCGTAAGTGAACTACCATGTAAACTGGCAGGAAGTGCAATTTAGGTTACTTATACCCAGAAGAAGCCTAACTGATGAGAGTTCATTAAGGTACGACATGTAATGACCTGTCACAGTCAAACCTGGTACCCCAGTAAGGGCACAAAAAACCACTAGCTCCTATCATTGATGCCATCAGAATCATAACCATCAATACCAGCTAACAACAGAAATGGCGGCAACTAGAAATATAAGCGCTAACACATCATCTGTGTCAGTTTTAAATGCTTAACATACTTCAATCATTTCATCCTCATGACAACCCCATGAGATAAATGTCATAATCGTTCTGATTTTACAGATGGAGGAAATGAGGTTCAGAGGGAGACTGAGTAATTTCCCAAAGGTCACCGAGCTGGTAGGTGAAAGAGGTAATATTTAAACCCAGGCAGCCAAGCACTGGAGTCCATAATACAGAGACGACAAAGACCACAAGGAAGTTTGATGTGACCTCCTGATATAGCGTCTCTTCTTCCCTCCAGCTTCTACGTAAAATCAAGGCAGATGGATAAGTTCCCCTGGGAAGGACCATGAGGTGGAGAGGACACTGATTGTGGAGTCAGAGATATACGTGTGGCCCCAAGTCAGATCACACCGTAACTCAATTCGCTACCTGTAAAAGGGGCGGGAGAAAATACCCATCTTGAAGATCACTGTCAGGATTGGGCAGAACACTTCGTGTTCAGTGAGCAGCTCAGAGCCTCAATGAGAGCTATTGAAGATGCGTTATCACAGTATTCGAGCAAATTCTCCCATTTATCAGGTGCCTGCTTTGTCTCCTTTAATGATGGCATGAGGAGGGAGAAGCTTTAAGGAGGCTGTGTGAATGCCAACCAAGTCGGCAGTTACTACTTTAATTGAAATCCCTTCCTCTGCTCTCCCTGCTAAGGAGTCTGATCACTCCCTTCCAGCGTTTCATTTCATAACCAAGGCCAAGTTGACTCATTGTCTCCCTGTCGGCACCAATAGAATGCAAACCAGCTGTCATGACCAGCTTGTCCCTGCCCGGAATAGAATCACGGAGGGAGGACAAGTTGAGGGTGAGTTCCCTGGGCAGGTCGGTACCCCTGCAGGTCAGCATCCTTGACTGTTGTCAAGGGTTCTTGGCCAATCCCAGCCCTGGATAAGGCTGCAAATGGCAAGAACCTTCTGGGGAACCTCAGAGAATGACCTTTGAAGGAGGAAGCTCACGGCCAGGACAGGAGAGGTAACATACGGTAGAACCGAGTAGAGTGTGATGTTCAGCTTCGTGAATCACACCAACCCAAAGCACAGCCTCTTGAATCAGGCAGATGCAGGCTCAGATTCAAGCTGCCCCTGTGGCCCCATCTCACCGAGGCTCAGCTTTCCTGACAGTATAATCCAGTAATACTATATGTGTGTGCTAACTGAGATATGACTATCCTCTGGGAGTGATTATTTTTTTCTCATGTGCCAAAAGTTGGGAAAACGTTGCTTCAGGTGGCTGCTTCCCAGCGTTGCTTTTCCTTCCTCCTTCCAAAAGCTCAGCTCCGTTAAAGTTCATGCCACGCCTTTACCATCCTTAGCCCCTTCTTTTCACAGTCTTCTGCTGACCTCACAGTCCCTCTCCTCCACTGAAGATTCTAGCACCTGCATCACTGCCTTCCTGCCCACCATTGTTCCTGGCATCCTTCCCTGTGACTCCAACATCCACATAAACCGTCACTCTCATAATTAAAAAGCTTTAATTTTTCTATCCTAGTTGCAGTAAAAGTTACACTCTGTGCTGAATGGCCTGTGTCCTCCACGCCCAGGGTCACCTGTTGCTGGGACTGGACAGCAGAGCCAAGGGGAGGCCCATCGGTGTTGGGGCAAAAAGCTACACTCTGTGTGATGGCCTCTAAGGCCTTAAAGGATCTGTCCTTTCCAACTTATTTTCCTACAGCTTTTCTGCTCACTCGCCCAACTCCAGCCACATAGCCTTTTTACTGTTCCTCAAATAGGACAAGCTCACTCACTCTTCAGCGTCTTTACATTTGCTCTGCCATCTGCCTAAACCATTTTTTTATGCACATATCTCTATGGCTGCTTCCTTTCATCATTCAGATCTCTGCTCCAGTTGTCATTTCCTCGCCTGTAAGAATGTCACTTCCCATTTGACAGGGATTTTTGTCTCTCTCATTCACTGCCATGTCCTCAGCACCCAGCACATGGTATGCTCTCAATACATAATTGAGTAAATGAACAAATGAGTCCTAACACAGAGAGAAGCAGAAGGGACCATGGGCGAACAAAGCAAAAGAGCCTCCATCTTAGCACTGAGGGTGGTTAAGAAAGCTAGAAAAGAAGGGGATGGTAGAGGAAGGAGGTTTTTCAGAAAGGGGGCAAACATGTGCAAAGACAGGAACCAGGAGAGAAGGTGGCACACTTAGGAGAGAGTGAGAAAAGTGGGCGCATATAGAGTGTGCCACAGATATTCATGTAGATCAGGATTTGGGTATGGAAATAGGCTTAGGGCAGGTGATAAAAGACCTTGAGTGGCAAGCTATTTGTATTTTTCTGAGGTCACTGAGAAGTTATTGAAGACTAAACAGAATAGTGGCATGATGAGAAATACTGGTATCCAGCTGAAGTGTTGTCCTACTCCAAATTTCACATTCTCTCCCCTCTAGTACGAAGCTTTTATAAAAAGTTCCTCCAGGGTTTTCAGTATCGAGGATATTAATTTGGAGTCTGGTCTAGAGTCAAGATTAAAATTTTTCATAATCTCTCATGCAGCAATCCCATTTCTGGAATTCCATAATAAGGTAATTACCTAAAACTTGGGAGAACTATATGCCCAAAAATGTCCATCGCATACTATGTATATTAGGAAAAATTAGAATAAACTAAATAGTTTGCAGAACAAAACTGTTAAGAAAAATATGAGGTGTCAGATGATCACATGTTTTGTTAGGGAGACCACTTCATGGATGGAGTAGAGGCTTGATTACTGCACTGTATACCTGAAATTGATGTTGTATAATATTGTATGCCAACTGTAATTGAATATATAGTCACGGGATGTGGATTATATGGTGGAAGGGAGTCAAATGAATTGTAATAGATAGTATGATATGGGGTGGGGTGGGGGGGAGAATTGGGGGAAGGGGGTTGTCACTTTGAGGGTTAAAATGTATAACTGGTGCACTTTGTTGTACACCTGAAGCTAATTAAAAAATATATATAAATTTAAAAAAAAAATAAAAAAAATATGGTATATCTACTCATTGTAGTATTATGCAATCATTAAAATAATGTTTTTCTGGAGGGACAGAAAAAAAGATCATTGGTTACCAGAGACTGGGGGTGCAGAGAGAGGCTGATTTAAAAGGTTTATAAGAGAATTTCTGGTGTCAAGGGGGGTGTTCTATATCTTCATTATGGTGGTGGTACACATTTGTCAAAATTCAGAGAACGTCGCACTAAAATGGGTGAATGCTACTGTGTGTAAATTATACCTCAAAAATTCTGAAGAAAATTTTAAAACTGTATTTTGGACACCCTGGAGAAATTACATACGCAATATGAAATAACATCCAGCAACATATAAACTATACAGAGAAAAGAATACTAGAAGTAACTATGTAAAAATACTAAGTAGGTGATCTTTTTGGTGGTGGGAGAGCAAATGCTGTTTTCTACTCTTTTTTCTTCTTTACTGCTCTTCATTCTGATGATGAAACAAGTCAATTTTGCTTTAAAGTATGTTAGACTATGGAAGTTTCTCTAAAGTTTCTTTCCATTGTCTTTGAGTTCAGAGGCCTTCCAACACCACATGCCACTTTGATTATCTATGATCTACTGGAGGGGAAACTCTGATAAGCACCTTGGACAGCTCCCAGGAATTGGCTAGGGTGGCTCTCGCTCTAGTTTGGAATGGGACTCACAACAGCTGCCCCTCCCATCACCCGAATGGAATTCCTCAGGTCAGGAGACCCAGCTTTTTTCGCAGAAGTCTCTGTAACTGAATGCCTTCTGCTAGCTAACACACACCGCAGTCCCTGCCTCCCTCTCCAGGTTTCTGTGAATGAACCTGAGACACACTCAGAAATGCTTGGTAACCACAAGAGAAAAATGATGTTATTATCTAGACACTTGAAGAAGACAGTCTCTTCAAAACCATTTCATAAATAACATCTTAGAGCCTGTCAGCAAATATATATGTATTGCAAACAACAATAACAATTGTGTCCTTTGGAAAATAGATTTTAAACTTCCATCTAAGTCCATCAGAAACTTTTCCCCCAAATGCAATGGAAGTTGTTGCTTCCTTGTCTAAATGGTTATGATGGGCTGAAGTGGTGGTGATGGGACAACATCCTAATGGGGACAGAGAAACCAAGAAACAAGATGGAAAAGCTATAACAAATTATAGATTTTGATAAATTACCCCACACTGTCGAGTTTCAATTACAGAAACACACACAGTTTACACATGTAATTACTGAAGAAATTACCAGAGAGGCACGTCTATTCATTGAATTATAAGGCATCAATTCTCTCCCCTGATTGCATCTTCAGTTCCAAGGATGGCAATCACAGCTTCACACAAAACTTTAATACACAATTTTTTGGATTAAAAAAAAAGCCACTGGATGTAAAATGTGTACAGGGATGATAAGACAAGGCTGTTTGATTCCTACTGAGAATAAAAATGGTTTCGATGTGTTAATTGCAAGACCAGAACTTTGACTTTTGAAAGTGGATCATTCAAGGAGCCTGCTCTGAATGTGAGTTCTAACGCTCTCTGAGGGCCTCTAACATCATCGTGATCCATGGAGGACAAAGCCCAGCCACCAATACATCCTGTCAGTATTGGAGTGTCACGTGACATTAGGACTTGCTGGAACCTTTAAGGGTTTTTAGTCTAACTTTCAACCCAATGCTTACATCCGTGCCTCAATTCAATATCTAGTTATACATACACAAACATACATGTACACATACACGTTAAATCTCATAGAGTGCTCTTAATGGCCCCCTCATGGTCCCTCACTGTTTTTTAGTTATTTTAAAATCAGGTTTATTGAAGATGTAATTTACGCCCATTTAAGTCAAGTTTGATGACTTCGAATACATACACCTGAGTAACCGTCATTATATTCAACCTATAGAATATGTCCATCAGCCCAGAATATTCCTTCATGAGTCTTTCCAGTCAATACCTCTCCCATCCGACTACAGAAGCAATCACTTTGTTTTCTGTCACTAGAGCTTAGCTTTGCTCTTTCTAAACTTTCCTATGAATGAAATCATACAGTAGGTCTTCTTTTGCATCCGTCTTCTTTTTCTCAGCATAATGTTTTCGAGATTCATCCATGTTGTTGCACGTAACGATTGTTGGTCTTTTTATTGCTGAGGAGTATTTCATGGCATGGGTGGATCACTGTTTGTGCCTTCTCTGTTGATGGGCATTTGGGTAGCTTCCAGTTTGGGTGTTCAGGGATAGCATTTCCTTCACAAGGCTGTTAAGAGCTGAATCACCATCTAATTCACCCACCACTGACTGAAAGGGGGGACCATGGGAATGATTCTTGGGAACTCGTATCTGTGTATGGATCAGTCACTCAGGAAAGATGGTGAATTCACAGAATGAAGAACAAGAGGGCATTCCCCATGAAGGGTAGAATTTTCAAGTTATGGGGTCTCGTGGATTGTATAACATCCCCTCCCAGAAAATTCATGACCACTCAGAATGTGACCTTATTTTGGAAATAACATTCTTTGCAAATGTAAGTAAGGTACAAGTTGAGATGAAATCATATTGGTTTAGGGTGAACACTAAATAAAATGACTGTCCTTGTAAGAGATTAAAAAAAAAAAAAAAAAAGGACTCAGAGAGACACACAGAAGGTCATGTGAAGCCAGGGACAGAGATTGCAGTGATGGTGTTACAAGCCACGGAGCGCCCGGGGCCACCAGGAGCTGGAACAACCCAGAGCAGATTCTCGCCTAGAGCCTTCGGAGAGAGCAGGGCCTTGACAGGCCCTGCATTGCAGATTCCAGGCCTCCAGAATGTTTGTGGTGATTCGTTACAGCAGTCCTGGGAAACGATTACATGGGGTGATTGCCCAGGAACAGGGATGAACTTTCACAACCTCCCTGCCATTAATCATCACAAAGCAATTACAAAGTAGATAACATTATCCCTGTACTACAGGTGAGGAAACTAAGTCTCAGAGAGGGTAAGTGGCTCACTCAAGATCACACAGCCCCTAGCTGGCAAAGCACGGGTTTGAACTCAGGCAGTCTGGCCCCTGCTTCTGAGCCCAAACTGAGATGAAGTGTGGCTGTGGGACCCATAAAGAATGAGGACAACTGCCCCTACACTATGCAAATGATCTATCTTTTTTGCTCTGCCCCCTTCCCCCCCACACACACACCCCACCAAGGACAGAAAAATACACAGGTGTATAAGTCAGGCCTCTTTGGGCTACACGGAGTATAACTTATTTAAATCAAAATAAACAACTGAACTCCAAAGGAGGATTCACTGGCTGACATAGTAAAACCTCAAGGAGTAGACCAACTTTGGGCATAGTGGGTCTGGGCTCCACTGACGTCATCGGAAACATCTCTGTCCCCTCATCCCGTATGCTTCCCGTGTTGGACAGTGTCCAACACGCCCCTCTAAGCCATGGCCACCAGCAGCAGGGGGCAGCAATTCCAACGGCAGTTGGAACCTAGGTCTGATTCCTAAAGCTTGTGGGTTTGCCATTTCACTGCATCCTTCTGACTTCAACATTTTTCCCATTCATTTATTCCACCAATATTTATTGAGTACCTACTCTGTGCCAGCTGCTCTGTGCGGTGCTGGGGTGATAGCAGTAAACAAGATGGGTGAAGTCTCTGCCCATAGTGAGCACATTACTTTTCAGGGTGGGTGGAGTGGGTGGGGTGGGGGATTCAGACAAAAGATAATTATAAACAATACAACATGGTGCACGGTTAGGTGGTGATAAGTGCTGGAAAGAAAATAAAGCCACATTAAGACATAAACTCTAACAGGACAGGAAAGGGTTTCTTTTCAAAATGGCAGATGCTTAACCAATAGGACTGAATGAGTGAATATTGTAGGAGTCTAGCCCCCCACTGCCAGAGCTAATGAGTAGGAAAGGCTAATGAACCCAAGGAATAGGAACTAAGGAACCTGTGAGGACAATCCAAGCAGAGTTGGTAGAACAAAACCTCAAGAAGCTGGGACTGCAGGAAAAAAACGAGACCCAACGCCATGCGTCAAGAACTGGATGGACCATGACTTGATCCAGAAAAGAGGAGGCTGGGAACGGGTGAGAAGATCTGAGTGAATCACTGCACACCAGGGTGGCTGATGACTTCCTTCGTGGAATGGGGTGTGTGGGTGTCAGACTGACTCCAAGCACTGAGTCAGTGACTAGCAGGACTGATGGCTTTCTGAGACCATTCCCAACCTCACAGTGCAGCTGCATAATACTGGGCAGTATGTTAGAGAAGCAATTTTGAGAAAAACACCATTGCCAGGAAATTTCAGGGAGTTCAGCTTGGGTTGGTTTCAGTAATTCAGGCTGTGGATCAAGGAAGAAGGGTAAGACGTGAGAATTGGAGTGGGTGACTGACGCCACCCACAATGCAGAGGCCAGCTGGGCACGGTGCTTTGTCCAGCGGGGGTTGGGACATAAAAGGAACTGGCCCCTCCCTTAAGGCTTTTATGCACCCAGGAGATGATGAGGAAAGCCAGAATTCCGGAGGATGAGACCTGAGGCTCTCAGAGCTGGGTCTGAGATGAGGTACCCATTCCCTCCTTTAGGTAAAGACTTCGCTGATACGAAATCATAGCATCTCAAAGTACTAAATGGGCATTAAGAAAACCTGAACTTGAGCACTTTCTTTGAGCTGGGCCTTGCTAAACATTTTACAAGGAGTAGTTCATTTAATCCTCCCGATTGCCTTGCATGAAGGCCTATGATTGTGTCCAGTTGACAGATGAGGAAACAGAGACTCGAAAAGATGGAGAGGTTTCCTGAAGATGACACAACTAACAAGGGGGGGATTTGAATGCCAGCCTGGACCTCCCAGTCCTGTTCCACATAGCTCCCAATGCGGCTATAATCTCGGGGGTGACCGTGTTGACCCAGCCTACAAGACTTCCCTCCGAGTTCTGAAGAAAATGGACACTGCATCACAGGCCACCCTGGAGGTGTCGTCTGATAGTTGAGATTACACACGGGGCTTGTTTAGAAATTATTCCCAAGTGTGTTGTTCTCTAAATCACTGATTTCATAGACTAACAACCCTTCCATTTATAGGGTCTATTATGGTCTGTGAGACATATGTGCAAACATGCACGTGCGTAAACACACACACACACAATGCCCCAGGGCCCCACACTAGTATTTGTCAATATGATCACACCAGAAGAAATCAGAAGAAAGATCGCTGGAAGACCTTACCTACTATTTGGCCTAATAATAACAATGTTTATCTCATAGGGTTGTTATGATGATTAAATTTGTTCATAATATGAACACTTGATAATAATTGATAGTAATACTGAGTGTTTACTATGCACCAGGCACTACTGTAAGCCCTCCACATATATTATTTAGTAATTATGATATTTATTATCATTATGCTATATCATCCTACATTAATAGTTAATGTGATTATTAGATATTAATGAGAATGCAGGAGTTCAAGCAGAAGACACTCTCATATTTTGGGTCCTCACCAAAGCTCCATGAATCCCTTTTGAAGACGAGAAGGCTCAAAGAAGTTGAGTGCCTGCCTGAGTCCACATGGATTTGAACCTAGATTTGTCTGACTCTTAGTTCAAGGCTCACGTGTGTGTGTGATGTATGTGTATGGTGTGTATGTGTATAGTAGGTGTATACATGTGTGCATGGTGTGTGCACATATGTATACTATGTGGCGTGTGCATAAATGCATGTGTGTTTGTGCTGTGTGTGCATGGCAAGTAGCATGTGGCTTCCACTGCCTCCCAAGCATGTGTGAGCTTACACACTCACTCCTTAGCCTCTCGAGCTGCACGAACCGAGTCATGGGCTGTGGTTGGCTGTGCGTGTGGGGTCTGCCTCCGCTGCCCCAACACAGCCCTTTGAGAGTCTGCCGTCCAGTGCTCCATGCTGGGCAAAGCCCAAGCGGCCCATTTTACAGAGGGCTGTGGAAGACGAGTAAGGTGGTAGAGCTCAGGTGCATCTGAACCGTGCGGGAGCTGCCTTTGGTCTATAAGAGGAGATGCAGTGAGCAGAGCGGGGAGGTAGGAATTCATAGCCCTCCCCGGACTTCCTCTGTGCTGTGGCCTTAGGCCAAGACACCATTTCTTTCCCCGGGACAACGGCGGGAAGGTCCTTCCTGCCCACCTCCATTCCATTTTCCTCACCTACAAGGTGATGAGGGCTTTTTATGGTTTTTATTATTAGCTCAGGTGTACAAAAGAAGAGACTGATTAGACATTTCCAGACGGGACTCACAAAGTGATCTCCCATCCTGGTCACTGCTGTGTCTCCAGCCCCTAGAAACTCCCCCACCCTGGGCCTCAGTTTCCTCATCCGTGCAACCCAAAAGCTAAACTAGATCATGTGTAAGCACCTCTCCAGCTCAAACCTTCTCTCTGTAATTTGAATTTTCTGGGATCATTGAGTTAAAATCTACTGACTTCCTCTTCTAGCACCAGTAAAATGTCCTCCTCATCATTTTAAAAACCATCCAAGTGGTGACTCTTAAGCATGGATCAGCAAACACACAGCTAAGCTGGGGCTTTCCGGTACATTCTCTCTCGGATGTGCAGCTCATCAGAATATCAACGAAGCGAGATCCGTGGGTGTGAGTCTGGCCCTTTCGACTCCCGGCCTTTCTGGGGATCTCAGATACACAATAAGCTGCTGAAAATAGTTCCCTCCCTCCATTTTTAATACCCTCTCATTTATAAAAATATCAGTCAGTAGTCACTATGACAGGGGAAGGGAAAACTAATTGAATAATAACATTTTCCTTCTAAGTTTATATGATCTCTGTCCCCATCCTTTTTCCGGGGTTCACTAAGTGGGAAGGACACAATTAGTTCAAATAGTCATGGACACAAAAATAAAAATCCACTAAAGGTCTTTCCTCCTCTTTCTTTTTCTTTCTCACACACGCACACACACACGCATGCACGCACACATGCACACACATGTACACATACATGCACACATGCACACATGCATGCACACACACATGCACATGCGCACGCACGCACACACACCCCTACAAGAACACACAAATGTATCGGATGAACAGCCATTGATAATGTTCCCTAAAATACATACAAGCACAAATTGGGTCTTACAGTCAAAGCTTTCGCGATGCACAGATATTCACATACATATGTGAATATTTACATGTCTGAATAGTCACACGTACTCCAATGCACTTCTAAAAACAGTCACTGAACCAAACACAATCATCCACTTATGTACGTGCAAAAACAAACACAAAACGGATGGGTGAACTCACATGCTCACACCTACACACACAGGATACACATGAAGGCACACACATGCAGACTCACATATGAGTTCAGAGAGATTCACAAGTATACACAAATACACAGGCCATTCCCTCCAGCCCCAGCATGCAGACACAGAACTGCCATGCAAAGCACACACTCTAAGGGCTTTTAGCTGTTTTCCTGGATGATCGGGTCAAAAGAAACACAATTGGGAAAGGATTGAAGATGCATTTTTGCTCCTCCTTTATATACATGTTTCCTGCTACAAAATGGGAAATCAATCGTAGTGGAATAAGTGAAGCAGTTAGAAAGGAAGACACAGGCTCCTGAGGATCAAGGACCCTGGTATGGGTCTCTGCAAAGAAGTGGAGAATGAGGAGGTTGGGCTCGGCGGGGAGCTCTTGAAATTCATGAAATTCTCACCAGAGGGAGTCTCCCAGGGTGTTCCTCCCCAACCTGCAAATTAATATTAACCACGGCCTGCCACTTATGATTCCTTTTGACTTTGGAGAGGGAAAACACTTTCATATCTACGTTCTCTTTTTATTCTTAAGTCGCAACAAAAGGTGGGAAGGGCAGGTGTCACAATACCATGTCAGAGGTGACAACCACTAAGATGCAGTAGCTTTCCCACATAGCCCACCTTTATTCTCAGAAATCCTGCCACAGCACTGGGGGGTAAAATATCACTATCACCATTTTGCAGTTGAGTAAAGTGAGGATAAGAGAGGTAACAACTTGCTCAAGGTCATGACTAATGAGGCTGGTATCTGAGCCAAGGTCACATGTGGACAGACAGACACGAGAGGAGGTAGAGGCTGGCATGTTTTAGGATAATGAGATTTTTTTTTTTTTTGAAAATCTTTATATTTAAACAGTCTTTTAGAATGAGCATAACCAAAAGCCCACTTCACAAGGTAAATCTCGCACTTTTTTCTTCTGAGAGCTGGCCTCTGCCCTTTGGGAACAATTTTCCATGGAAAGCAGCAGTCAGAAAAGGAGCAAAAAATAACCACATACAGGCTTGTGACTATAGAAGAGTTTCTCAACCTTGAGCACTCTTGAAATTTTGAGCCAGATCATTTGGGGGTGGAGGGGGAGATGTGGGGGTGTGGGAATACACACCCGCTGTACACTGTAGGATACTTAGCTATACCCCTGGCATCTACACTCCAAATGCCAGTAGCCCCTTCCATCAGCTGTACCATCCAAACACATCTCCAGATATTGCCAAATGTCCCCTGGGGCACATAATCATCCAAACTATGTGCCAGGCACTGAACAATGGTTTTCAATTCACTTTCTCTTTCCAATAACTCTGTAAAGTTGGTACTATCAATACCGCCATTTCATCGCTGGGGAAACTGAAGCACAAAGAGGGTCCATTAGAACTGACGAAGGCTAGTTACTCCCCTCGAGTCTTCTGCTACTCCTTCCAATAAGAGCATCTTCCACTCTGTGCCAGGCCTCATGTCTTACACGACCTACTGTATGTTTCACCCTAGCTCTCTGCAGTAAACACCACTAACATCTCCAGGTTACAGGTGAGAAAACAGGGGTCCGCCCAGTAAAAGGTGGGGCAGGGATTCGGACTTGTGCCGCATGACTCACAGTCTGAACACTCCCCAGGTCTAACATACAGCTGCCATAGCAGAGAGAAAGGACGACATTGAAACTCCCAGACCAGGACAGAAGCTTTCATGGGAAATTTCCAGGCTTGTGAGCTGGCACAGTGATTTTGAGTGTCTGGGCCATTAAATAATAATAATAATAATAATAATAATAATAATAATGATGCAACCAAATTCTAAAGCCTATTTCTTATAGCATCACTATTAAGTCTTAACCACCGTTTCCCTCTGAATAACAAATTGTAGCACCATGCTTTAGTTAGTACCCATTCACTCCCTTACATTTTAGCATGTTTTCCACGATTACAAGGGCTGTGTGAAATCCTCCAGCTGAGAAGACCCAGAGACCTTAGAGCGCGACCCAGACGACGATCCTCATCTCTTAGTGACACAAAATAAATGAGTCAGGGCTGTGAAGGATTAAAGATAATATCCTATTAAAATCAAAGTCTAGCATCCTGTGAGGACTTCTAAAATGGTGCAAGACCACAACTTAGAATGTTCTAGATGAACACTGTGATTCTGCTCTGGGGGAATGTAAAATTAAAAAGCAACTAGCATCAGTACTCCCCTTTCCTGTTGGTAAGGAAACTGCAGTTTAGGGCTAGGTATGTCCACCTTCCACACTTCCACACAGCCCCACCCCCACTCCAGGGATGGGCTCTGATTGGCTCAAAACACTCTAGGAAGCCACTCGGATTGGCTCAGTGCGTCTGGTACCTTTTGAACCAATGAAATAAGACACCTATCTGCTAGAGGGGAAAAATCTTCCCCATCTACCTGGGATAACTATAGTGAAAGACATTTTTGGCTCCTGTTGCCTCAGGACAGGGAAGCCTAGAACTCCTGTGAGCTCCTGGCAGCCATTTTTGAATCATGAAAGGAGTCACTCTTAGGATGAGACAGAAAAGGGGAATTCGGAGGGGAGAGATGGACAGTATTTGTGTAAGCTGCATCAAATCCTGTCTGAAGCCAAATCTTCTGGGAGGCTCATTTACCCAGGTCAGTAAGTGCCTTTTGCTGTTCAAGGCCACTTGAGTTGGATTTTCTATTAACTTCAAGAACGGGATTTAGCTAAAACAGGATATATTTTTTGCATTGGTCACATGTAGAAGGAACTCGGGAGGAGAAGGAACCTGACCTTGAAACTCATGTCTATGCCAGAAACGTTACATGCATTATTGTACTGTCCTCAAACAATCAATCCTGAATGATTAAACACGCTCATTGCCATTTTTCAGATGAGGAAACTGAGGCTTAGGAAGGCCTAGAGGTTTGCCTCAGGACTCATGGTTGGTAAGGGTTGGAATCAGGATTCAAAACCCAATTTGATTATCTAAAAAAGCTTAGCTTTTCAAAAGTTTTATTAAACCGTCTTGCCTCACCGAGAGCCTACACAAAATGACGTCGTCACTGACAAGGAATTCAAACAACTAGAAAGTCGAGGAGCTGAGACCCAAAGACTCCCTAACTTCAAAACGCCATCACCTTCTTCTGGAAACCTGGTTTGGGGGACTTCTTCAGGTGACAGTACAACTAGCACGAAGTCTTTAAATGGGATTGGTGACTTGTGAATGGGGCCACTTCAGGAGCCTGTGCCCATGATCACAACTGTGACCCCAGGGGTCCTTGCTAAGTCTGAATAGATAGAGGCTCAATTTCAGCTGCCCCTTTCCTAAACCTCCCCGCTCTGACTCACCAGCTCCTATAGAAACATCAGCCCAGAGCATGAAATGGCATGTACTCCCCAGTTCCTTCTAGCCAAATTTATGTCATTCCCCTCATTCTATTCCATAGCTGGGCCAAAGAATAAATGAGTGGGTTATGTGAGTACGCAAATGATCCACAGCTCATTACCTCCTTCAAGTGCTCTATTTATAACAAATTCATGAAAAAATAAATAGCAATAAAAATCTCTTTGACATGGGAGCTCTCAAATTTGTTTTCATGAAGCCCAGGCTGAACCTAAGGAGACCTGTGAATTAGCAAGGTTAAGCCAATGTGAGCAGGGAGGGCGAGTCCCTGCAGGTTTCTGGGGCCAAAAGATGCTCCCGTTCCCCAAAGCCAGCGTTGCTGGTACCAGGATGCTTCCAACACTCCAACTCCAAGAAATCAGACTTTCCATATTCAATATTAACGTCTATGGTCAGTGAAGGAAAAGTAGCTTTTTCAAGCAAGTTTTAAAAGCCATTCAAAGGCTGTACCGATCCTATGCATGAAGTCATTCATTCATTCATTCATTCATTCCGTGTTTACTGGGTACTTACTAAGTATGCCACTAGGCGCAGA
Organism: Aselliscus stoliczkanus; assembly: GCA_033961575.1. Lineage (NCBI taxonomy): Eukaryota > Metazoa > Chordata > Mammalia > Chiroptera > Hipposideridae > Aselliscus > Aselliscus stoliczkanus. The sequence goes on along the minus strand of CM066741.1, from coordinate 6,828,474 downwards.
GACAAACTGTCAGCCTTGCAGCCATGTAGTAATTTAGAATATATGTTATTTTACATTACATCATTAGATCTTTCATGACCTAGGGAGGCTGTGGGCTGGTGGCTAAGACAGTGGGCTCTTGGGTCAGAAAACCTGAGTTCAAGAAATGGTTCTGCTACTTATCACATGGGACTAGATAAGTAACTTCAATTCTCTGAGTCTTGATTTCCACACCTATTAAAAAGGGCTAATAAAAGTGTCATAAGGTTGTTGTGAGGATTAAGCGAGCCAACGATCCATGCACAGTGCTTGGTGATAGTGAGCGCTTCATAAATGTTAGCTGTTCTTATCTCTAGAATATTCTACCAGTACAAACTTGTATCAGGGACCCTAACACCTCATCTGGGCTTAGAACACATTAGTCCTGTGCCCCACAGAGAGGCCTTTTTTTAAAAAAAAAAATAAAATAAAGATGATATAACCAACCACAGAGCCTTCCTAAAAAAACTGCTGAGGAAAAGTAAACAAATTATTTTACCTAAATCCAGGAAGGTTTGGTAGCTGCTTTCCATCCAGGGAAAACAAAGGGTATGCGTGAGCTGAATGAGAATAAGCTGTATTTGAATGAACAAGAAGCCAAACTCCTTTAAAAATGAACAACAGAGAGAATGTAACTAACTTGTGCAACAGGCATCTCAGACGAGCCAAGGGGGCTGATGGAGGCGGACTGCCTGGGGAGGTAGTGAGCTCCCCACCCCCAGAGGAGTTTAAGAAACTCATCGTGGCCATTTGCTGGAATAGAAATGGGGCATGGGACCAGCTGAGTTTTACAGCTGCCTACCACACTGATATCCCCCTGTTCTCTTCCTAGAACCCCTTGTCCCCATTACACAGGGGGAGGGAAGGCACTGGGTATTTTGCATTTAGGGGGTACTGTAACCTTCCACCTCCAGCCCACAGTGAGGTGAAGCCTGGGGGAGCAGGACTTTGCAGCCTACCCTATCGAGGCTCAGTTCCTCCCTCTGCCACACAGATCTCACTCTGTGGGCTCAACGGCGAGCTGCATCCCACTGCTGGTTCTGTTTCCTCATCTGTGTGATCAAGAGGAAATATGGCTGACTTCCTGAGACTCTGCAGAGATTTAGAGGGGATGAGCAAAGCACTGAACACATACCTAACCGGACAAGGCCAGCCCAGCGCTCAGATCTCCCTCAATTCCTCCTGCAGGACATGTGTTTATTCACTTCACTTGTCACCCAGACTGGTACTAAACACATTACACATGAACTCACTGACTTGAGTTTTTATTATCTCCCGTTTTATAGATGATGAAATCGAGGCACAGGGAGGCTGAGGGACTTGTCCAAGGTCACACAGCTGGGGTTGGGATTTCAGAACAGTCAGGCTGACAGATTCCATGCTCATAACCAGTGCACCATGCTGTTTCTCATTTAATTGATTAAAATATGTCTTGGCTCTCCACTTCATCCTCAGCACTTAGAACAATGCTTAGCACAGAGCAGGTGTGTAATAAATACTGAATGAATGAATGAATGAATGAATGAATGGAGTGCATGCTCAACAAATGTCACTATCCGATTCCTTCCACTCCCTTGCTGTCCCTAAGGAGTTAGTGAAAGTTGAATTCCAATCTCATGCCTTCTCCTTGAATCTTCGATTTTGCATACAATTAGTCCAAAATTACATGTAATCATGGATCAGTCATAAAGATGAATTCAGTTAATTAGATCAAAACTACACTCCCCATATTGCAATGCAATGAATTTGTCTAGAAAAGATATTTGGCTAGAAATTCAGCCAAACCCAGTGCTCCTCTGAAATCCACCCAAGAGAAGCACAGCCTCGTGGGTAACAGGGTGGTTGAGTGCTGGGATTAAATGATGATTAGAAGGTACCCGTGGCAAAGCGGCCTCATAACATGATTAAATTGGGGGTGAGGAGAGGGTGGTTATTAATGTGTCTGGAAGGGGACTCCAGGTCCTGTTTCCCTGATGAGAGCAGAATCGCAGGTTATTTATAGCCACTTCTCAGGAGGAGCAAGGCACAGGGCGTCTGAGGCAAGAACCATGCCAAGGTGTGCTAATGGAACTTGGGGGATAATTTACTGCTCAAGATCAAGGACTTTTGCGACAAGAGAGAGCTGCTCAAACTCCCAGCCACCTCTGCTCAGTCAGGTGGCAAACGGTGCCAGTGCAAAGTCTGCTGTTCACGATTCAGCGTCAGCTCTGGCCCCCGTTACAGACGGCAGCGGCCTTCGCACTGGTCTCCTCCCCTCTTCCTTGTCCTGCTTCAGTCTGTTCTCAAAGAGGCAGCCAGAGGCACCCTGTGAATATTAATTCAGATCACACCCCTTCTCTGGCAAAACCCTCCAATGGCTTCCCACTTGGCTCAGAGCGAAGCCGCCGTTTTGCAGTAGCTCACAAAGCCCTACGTGGTGTGACCTGGCCCCTGCTACTTTCCCAACCTCACGCCCATGGTCCCCCAGCTCACTCCTCTGTGGCCGTGCCCGCCTCCAGGCTGCAACTTCAACATGCAAAGCACACGCCTGCTCAGAGTTGTCATTCTTGCCATTTCCTGTCTGAAACCCACTTCTCACACCCTTTTAGAATATAGCCGCCGTTTCCTGCTTCTCCCTTTGCTTTTCTTCAGAGCGCTTTGCACAGTCTCACATACTATTAGTACCCAGTTGCTTCTTGTTGTTTGTCTTCATTGTTTCATGACCTTGCAGGGGAACTCTGAATTAGCCAATATGGAACCATTTGCTCCTAGTGGACATACAGGATTCAGTTCCTGCGAGCCCCTGGTCACACATCTTGGTCAACCAATCAATACATCACTTTGTCTCCTGTGTTTTAATCTAAAGGGAACTTATTTAATATAGATTGATTCATTCATATGGGACTCAAGGCCAATAGCACCATAGCTCATGCCTGCCTGAAGCTTATCTGACACATGCATTTTCTCTGTTGGGCACACCACAGCACTCAGGAACATGACACAGAACTACATTTGGGGGCTCTTTTTAAAGGTGAAATCGCTACCACAGAGCAGGACAGTCTGAAAACCGGGGCACTAAACAGGCTGCTAAAATGACAGTGTGAGAACTGAAACAAGAGTACAGGGCATGGCTCTGTGCGACCCCAGCTGGGAACGTGTACCCTGGGTGACTCACATTTTCACCAGTCTCTGGGGCTGTGCCAATCAGTCGGCCAATGGCTGTGAAAGTGCCTCGGGTATTGATTTGAGGGTTACAGAGGAATTTTAGCAAGTAGGCAAATTTGCAAACACGAAATCCATGAATTTTGAAGACCTACTGTATCTCTTACTTAGATATTTACCACCTGCCTCCCCCACCAGAATGCAAGTTCAAGACAGCAGGTGCTTTTGTCTGTTCTGTTCACCACTGTGTCTCCGGCACCTAGTACACAGTAGACTCGTAACAGATATCGGTTGGGTAAAGAAGTCTGAAGCTCTATTTTAACCATATGCAACATCAAGTATATTTACACTATTTGCACACAGAGTGATACGTTTAATACTGGAAAAGATTTTAGAGAATCGTCAACCAATGCCCTTGCATCATACATGAGAAACGAAAGCCCAGGGAGGGATGGTGATAGCCCAGGGTCACAAAGCAAACGGGATGAAAGCAAGCATGTCTTTCTTAAGCCATGGTATGGGGCTCCTTCTATTTCTCTAGACTAGCAGCATCCTGCAGATGAGATCTCTGCTATTTTTGGAATGTCACAGAGCATCTGGCCCAGTGCTCAGAACAGAGCAGGTGTTCAATAAATGCTGACAAGGTAGATTACAAAAAAGGTAGAGGGTATTCCCAGGAGGCCCAAATGCAGCCTGTACCTTCAGCTAAAGTCAATCACACCAGTTGGAATGACTGACTTGATTTGAAGAAGTAGCTCTCACTAGGACAAGTTCATGGGGAAGAAAGAGCGGCTCAGAGTGTCAGTCAAGACATTGTGCTACAAGTAATGGAAAACTAAACTCAAATTGGCTTTAAAATGAGCCAGACAGAGGATTTATTGTGCAACAGAAGTGCCCATAGCTAAGGTGCATTTCCAAAGTGGGTTGCTACAGAGATTGAAAATATCACCGGGTTTGCAATTTTGCAGCTTGGGTTCTCTGCAATTCTCTTAGCTGTGTCCTCAGGATGGCTTCTCTCACAGTGGCAAAATGTCTGCTACTCATGTCTGAGACTTAGCATTTATCCAACACAGAATCCAGAGGAAAAGAACGTCGGTGGTCCAGGGTTTCCAGCCAAAGACCTGAGATGCACTATGATTGGATCAGCTCAGGTCATATGGCCACTCCTGAACCAATCACCATAGTCCCAGGATGGACACTGCTGATGGACTGGGCTGGGTCACGTGCTCTACCCATACAGCCAGAGATTGGTGGCAGCTTTGCCAGTACCTGAAGAATCTACCAAAATTCAAGGCTGGTAGAAAGAGGAAAAAGGGAAATGGATAAAAGGAAAGCAATTGTTTTCTAGTACAGACTGACACACAGGAGGCCAAATACCCTCAAGGCACTCCCAAAGTAAGAACACAGATTTCAGAAATTGCATTTTTTTTTAGAAAACATTTATTAATCTACAAATATTGTTTCAGGTCCCATGCTAGGTTGTGGGGATATAGAAATGAAAAACTCCCAATCTCCATCCCAAAGAAGCTTACTGTCTAGAGATGAAATGAATATTATAATATAGCGTTATAAGTTCAATGACAGAGGTAAATTTAAGATATTGTGGAACCAAAGCTCTCCTGTGCTCGCTAAAGAGCTCAAAGAACAAGATAATGGTGGAGCCAGATGTCTAAAGAGGGCTGGGAGTTACCCAGGGAGGTTTCACAGTAAGAATCAGGATGGGAAAGCTACTCCAGTAAGAGGAAATGGTGTGTTCAAAGGCCCAGGGGTGAGAACAACACAGATTGTGCAAAGAATGACTGATGACTCACAACAGCTGGATCGTAAGTTCCACGCAAAAAGGAGCCAGGAAACTAGAGAAATGACAGGGCCATCTCAACCTCTAAGCACAAAATTGTCTCCATGTCATTTATTTCTCCTATCATCTTTTTGCATATCAGCTGTACACTAGGGATAGAAATCTACAGAGTCCAGTGAACTCTGTTTGGGAACTGTTAGTGCCAGGATAGTATAAGGGCTTGGTTCATCTGAATGGATGTCTTTGACAGGGTCAGCTGCCTCCGCCCACCGGTCACTTCATTCCTTACACAACTCCCAGAAGCTGGAACAGAAGGAGACGGACGGCCTCACATCCATTATCATCTATCAGAGAGATTCCCACGACCTCACTCACTCTCTCCCACACAGATGTCCATCGGCTGCCCCACAGTTAAGCAGTCAAAGCGAGAAAGCTAACTGCGGACAGGAATCTTTCCTTTTTCCACCCACAGCCACCAAGAGGGGCGAGGTTTGCAGCAAAATCATCTCTAATACTTTTGCTTGGATTTTGCGCTCCAATATGCTGGTCCCTCAGGACTCCGTTCAAATCCAGATATTAGTGATCCAGCAGGGGTCAGATGTGGGAAGCTGGCGGGGGAGGGGATGAGAGGTCTCTAGAAGAAGCGCTGTCTCCATGAGTCTGTGCTACCGAGGTCAAGGCAGCGACCCGAGTAGCTCTAAATGTCAAGCCATGGGCTCAGGGGAATCACGTAGGACAAGCTCTGGAATATACTAGATGCTAAATAAATGTTCAATGATGTGTAGGCCTGTGACAGCAGAGAAGAAGTATGGGTGTGCTTCTTCTGTATTCAAATTAGCTTCAGAAAACAAGGACACAAAAGATAGACGCACAGTCAAGTCCTCTCTTGATGGCATCAATAGGCTTTGCGACATGAAGCAAAATGACATATAATGAAACAAACTTTCCCTCCGGCTAATGGATAGAAGCAGGAGTTAAGTCCCTGTGACATTTCATCAATATTACAGTGAAACAACATTGAATGAAGCTATGTTATCCACGGACTTGTTATGTTGGCTTGTGTGTCTGGCAAGTGGAAGATGGGACTCGTTTCAGGCAGGGACAGATCGCGGGACATCAGTGGGGCTGTGAGAGCTCTCTTCCCATCTCTTGGCCTCCTCCTCTGTAGGTAGTAGCTTCATCCTCACGGTCCACACACAGCCTTTGTCTATGTGGAGGGGAAGGCGGCTGTCCCCCGCTGATGACCATTCATTCGGCTTTGTGACAGGAATAGCCAAGTCCTTTTCCCCCAGCACCAAATCAGGAAAGGCAGGAGAAGGTACCTGACTACCTGGGGCAGGGGTAGGATGCCACCCCTTGGAACAGGCCTTCTGAACTAGAGAAAAGGTCCATGACAGCAGCTTTGGGGGGCACTTATCTGCCCTAATGGTAGGAAGGCCTGATTTAGCAAATACAAAAGAATGTGTAACTACGGAGTAAAAAATGATCTACTGTTTATCTGCGATTCAAATTCAATGGAGTGTCTGATACTTTGTCTGGAAGGATGAGGGCTCTGTAATTGGACACTGCCCAGTCGCCTGCTAGTGAGAAGAAAGGGTAAATCCACGCTGTTGTTGGATGAATAAAAACAAAACGACCCTCTACCACTCTGCTTCTCATTAACATACTCACACGTATGCACAGAAATTCAACACTTGAGAAAGAAACTCAAGAGAAAAGACTATAAGCCAGCGTTTCTTAACACATATTTTACAGAATACTAAGTCAGTGGGATGTTGACAGTTCTTAGATCTAACAAGAGTTCTGTGGCCAAACAGGTGTAGGAAAAACTGGGTAAACCCAGTGAATCGGAGTTACGCTGCTGTAGGACTCATTGCAGGAATATGTTCATTTCTATTGTGAATTTCCCAGGAGGGGAATGGAGTATGTGGCTTTCCTCAAATGCATTAGGCCATGGAAAGCTTTTAGAGCAGAATAGTTCATGGGGCTCACATTTTGTGGAAGTCACAAAGCCCAGTGGGCCTTTTGCTTGTCAATGGGATGGATACCATAAGTTCCAACCTCTAAATACAACAGGGTATCCTCAAAGAACAAAATTAGAGGCAATATGGATCCCACTTCACTACTTCCAACTTCAACTAGATGCAAGGACTGCAAATGCCTGAAAATAAATGGGTCCATCCCTCAAATGCACGGAGACTGTGTCCTGAGCCAGCCAGGTCAAGTTCTAACACCTCTCAACGGCTCCCCCATCAACTCCTTGTTTTAGGCATTTCCTTGTAAGTTGTAACTCCCAGCATGCAATGCAAGAGGAAGTGTAGGGACAGGAGTGCAGAGTTGTAATTTCTGCAAAGCTCAGATACCCTGTTATACCTGGTCCATCTTTATGATCACAAGTTCACACAAAGGAAGACTAAAGGGAACTTTAAAGGAAAAACAGGAGAATGGAATCACACCTTGACCTCCTTCATTCTCTCATTCACTTCCCCACAACAGCCCTATACCTTATATATAAAAGGAGTTCTGCAGCCAAATAAGTTGATGTTTTCTCACGGTCACTCAACAGATGCAGAAACTGAAGTCAGAGACAATAGCGTGACTGAGCTCATTTCACTCCATGGGAAGGATTTTGGAATAACAGATTTTTATCCCCCTACACTGCTGCTATTTTGTACTTTTCTCAGCCATGCAGTGCTCCATGTCCCCAAGAAACCCTGCTTTGTAGTTTAATGCTTGTCACCCTCTGCCCCTCCACCAAATGTCTTCTAATAAGCAGCATCCAGGAAGCGTCTGTTCCCTTTGTGTGGCCCCAACCCCCCACACTGTGTTTGATCTCAACATCCCATTGCAAATTGGATATTGGTAGTCGCCTGCCATGGTAATGAACCATTCATGTCTCAATTTTAAAAGGCCTTTAAGACACCTGTTTTCGTTAGTAATTGCAGATAATTGCATGGTGGAGGGTTATTTTTATTATTATTGCACAGTTAATGTCTTTGAGAAATAGAACAATGAATTTCCAGAAACCTTACTAAAAGCAATGTATGATATTAGCTCTCACTTTGGGAAGCATTTGAGCTTGGCTGCTTGGGAGAGAGGAAAAAATACAGTATAGTCTAGAAGTCAGCCTTCTGACATATCCAGCTATGAATAACTGCATTTTTAATGCTTTTCATGTTTTGTTCAGAGTTTACTTATCCTTCACTCTAGGAACGCTTGCTGATGACTCCTATGGGCTGGAGATGCAATGACTCACTTCATTTATTCACTCATTCATTCAACAATTAGACGACGACTATATGAAAAGCTCAGGCTAGTCAAAAGGGTATTACAATCTGAAGCCCTCCCTAATTTGACAGTATGGATTCATTCTCCTAAAAAAACATTCCTGCCCATTGAGTTCACAATTTCATATCTAAGAAGTTTTCTTCAAGAAATTATATTTTAGTTAGGAGCAATCTACATATGTGTCAAGAGTAGAAGAACAGTTAAATGAATGATGATCATCTACAATCATTAAGAAATATCCTATAGAAGATACGATGTGGGGAAGTAGTATATTCAAAAGAGGAAAAATGTGGTTATGAAATAACTCCAAACATGCAAAGTGATAAGGACTAGAAGAATAGTAGCCATCAATTAATAAATTACTATATTATCTAGCAATCCCACTCCTGGGTGTTTATCCCGAAGAATTAAAAGCAGGACGTCTAAGAGATATTAGCATTTGGTGCATTGTAACACCATTCACAGCAGCCAGGATGTGGAAACAACCCAAGGGTCCACCAAGAGATGAACGAACAAAAGGTGGTCTATACACCCGATGGAACGCTATTCAGCCTTTAAAAAGAAGGAAATTCTGTAATATGCAACACCATAGATGCACCTTGAAGACTTAGTGAAATAAGCCCATCACAGAAAGACAAAGGCTGCATGATTTCGCTTATTTGATGCATCTGAAATATGCAAATTCGTAGAGTTAAAGAGTAGAATGATGGTTGCCAGGGGCTGGGGCATAGGAGGAGGATGGACAGTTACTAGCCAACAGGCCTGAAGTTTCAATTAAGCCAGATGAATAAACAGATCTGGAAATCTGTTGTGTAACACTGTATCCACAGTCAATAGTAAGTGTTGTATGCTTAATATAATTTGGGAAGAGGGTAGTTCACAGGTGAAACGTTCTTACCACAGTAAAATGAAACACATGAAATAAAATTAAAAAGAAGCTAAGCCAAAAATAGAAGCGCTAGTTAGATTCAGGGAATACTGCTGAACACTAGTTATATTGGGAAGGTATTGTTGGGGTGCATTTTACCTGGTGCACTGTTCTGTACTTCCAAATTTCCAACATTTAAACATGGATTATTTTTGTAATCATGGGATTAGGAGGAAGAGGCCTAAGAGGTGGTGAAAGTTCTGCATATCAGCCTTGGGAGACAGAGAGCCAAGTCCAAATGCCATGATAACAGCACAAGTAATTCACAAGATCTCAGGGTTGGAGAGAGCCACAGAGGCTCTCCCCTCTATCTCTCTGATGACCAACCTCGGTGGCAGATAATCAGCTCTGATGCTCTCAAAACACAGTCCATCCCCACAAACACATCCCTCAAGAGCTTCAGCCTGGGGTGAGTCTGGGCATTGGTATTTTTCTAAACTCCCCAGGTGATTATCATGTGCAGCCTGCAGGGACGAGAACTGCTGCACCGCTGATTCGCCAATTTGGCTGCACGCAGGAATTACCCGGGAGACTTTCCAAACATACTGATCCCAGGGTGCCACACTGGGATTCTGATCTAACTGGTCTGGGCTGTGGTCTGGCATTGTGATTTTCAAACGCTCTCTAAGCGATTCCAATATGCAGCCAAGTTTGGGCACCATCACTCTACGATCTATACCCTTGGACTAAAAGAGTGGCCCGTGGACCAGCGGAATTGGCACCACCGGGAGCTTGTAAAAAAACACAGACTCTCAGTCCTCACCGCAGACCTGCTAAAACAGAATCTGCATGACAAGATACTCAGGGGGCTTATGTTGGAGAAGCGATGCCCTAGACCCTCCCAAACATGAAATACCGAGTCTCCATCACTCTTCCACAGACACCACCCCCCCATCTCATCTCTACCCCACTCCCATTCCCATCCCTTTGGAAAGGGGGAGCATCTAATTTAGGACAGTTCTGCAGCAGGTACGCTAGGGCTCTGTCCTTCCCGAGCTACATGCAGATTTTCAGCCCCACATACAACCCAGCTGGAGGACAAGCATCGGCTCCTGGAAGCTGAAAGATCCCGAGTTCTTATTATTCCAAAGGACCACACTGAGTGGGAACAGAACAACCCCTGAAGAGGACATTTCACCACAGATCAGCTTCAGGAGGTCTCCCTGGAGTCCCCAAATCGGCCCACAACAAAGGAACCGATTTTCATCAGCAGCTGCCACCTCATCTGCATTTGTGATCTCATGAATATGCAAGCAGGGTAGACTGCCGGGTCTCAAGGAGCAGGAATAATTGGCCCCTTGCACTTGAAATTCTGGGCTGCTAGTCCCTTCCAGCTCAGTTTCCCTCTCCAGCAATCTTGTGAGGGATTTAGGTGGAGCAAGTACCAAGAGCATTGTCCATTAGAGCAAGATCAAAGGAAAGAGGGGGTGCATTTTAAAGAGTCCAGTGAGCAGTGATTACTTGATGACACTACTAAATTTCATCTCTGTTTTGCATCTCTCTGGAGAGGGGTTTGCAAACGCCCCATGCCTCATTAGCCTTGAGCCAAGCAGCCCTGGGTTTGCTGTGTGGTGGGAGGTATGCAATCGGACTTACCAGTCTTGTCAGTACACAGGGAATACACACAACTGTGAGAGCCCCAGACGTGGAAATGAGGTTCCTGATTTACTTTTCAATTTACACTTTTATAAATGTGTCGGGGCTGCAGGTCACTCAGACTTATTCAGGAACTTTCTGAAGGCTGCCCCTGATAGAATGGGTGCTTTGAAATTCTGCTTTCAGGGGTGGCATCACTTGGAAGTTATCAGCAACACTTCCTCAGAGATACCAGGCAAAGCTGCTTTGTTTAGACAAGTGCTAATAATTTAAGCTTCTTGAAAATTAAAAGGGAAAAGTGATAAAATTAAGGAAGAAACAGTTTACATTTGCAATTTGCATTTGCAATAAGAAGTGCCTTGTGTGACAGCTGCATATGCAAGACTTGAGGGGGTTGGGAGACTGAGGACTTGGTGGTCATTCCACTGATGGATCAGGCTGGCAGTGTGCCTGAAACGCCACCAGGGTGTCCACTAATATGAAGTCTGAAAACTTTATGGTCCTTTTGGATTCTTATTTAAAATGCTAATCTCCCCATAAAAAGGAAAAGACTTTCCCATAAGGATTTTCTGTCTAATTCCTGCTAGTTACTGGTGCCTAAAACAAGTAATAGCAAAAGTGTGTGAACAGATCAATAGGTAAAGACACACTTAGGCTAATGCAAAACAACTGAAGGAAGAGTGGTACTAGTATCGTCAAACAGAAGACAATTCAAGACCAAAACAAACATTTGCCCAAGGAGAGATTATAAAATGATAAAAGGTATAGCCTGTGGAGAAAATAGTATAGTAATGAAACTTTCTGCACTGAACAACAGAGCATAAGGGAAAGACATCAGGAGCAATCTGATTGAATGGGACTAGAGAAGCAGGTGAACACGTTTTGAGGCATCCTTACTACGGATTATTATAGAGCTATTAGAATGGACGAGTTACATCTGTATGTATTACATTCGATCGGGGGCTCTCAACCCTGACTGCATGTTAGAATCATCTAGAAAGCTTTTAAAAGTGCCAATGTCTAAAGTGATTCAATAAGCACAGTGTTTGGAAGCGCTTAGAAATCCCCAAGGTGAGTCTAACGTGCAATTAGAGTTGAGACCCGCCAGCTTAGAGGGACATTATTGACATAGTAATTAAAAAATGCAAGAAAGCAATAAAGGGAGGGAGAAAAGACAAGGGGAGACAATTTTAAAAGAAGAAAAACTAAGAGAATAAACAACATAAATGTGTATAATTTTGCATATCTCTGTTTGAGTGTTATGCGAGATGAAAAAAGATAGATAATACCAAAAGTAAACATTGCTGATCTAGTTTGGGGGGAGAGGAGTTTGGAGAACAAAGGTTAATCATTTCCTTATTATTTCCTTATTATTACTTTGTGCAATTTGACTTGCACTGACAAGCATGAGCTATTATGTAGCTTTTAAAATTTAATCATTCAAAGCAAAATATTTTAAAAAGTAATTTTTTAAAGGTAAAAGATTTTTTAAAAAATACATACAAAAGCTGAAAGAATTCATTAGTCCAAGAATTATACTACAAAAAAAGGTTAAAGAAATTCCCTCAGGCAAAATGAAAGTGATACCAGAAGAATTTGGATTATAGAAAAGAATGAAAAGCACCAGAAATAGTACATGTGCAGGTAAGTATGTAAGAGTTTTCCTTATTTTAAAAAATCTCCTTGTAAGATAATTGACTTGTTTGAAGCAAAAACAATAAAAATATATCATGGGATTCATAACTTATGCAGAAATATATGACAAAAGTCACGCAAAGGCAGGTAGCAAGGAAATGAAAATGTAGTTAGACTCTTGTATTATACAGGGTAGTTTAATATTACTTGAAGACAAGCTGTGATAACCTAAGACGTATACTATAAACTGACCACAACCACTAAAAAGAAAATCTAAAATGTTTAGCACTAGCAAGCCAATAAAGAAAGAAAACAAAATCATAAAGAAAACTCAATTAAACCAAAAGAAAGCAGAATAATAGGAAAAAAAGAAACTAAATAGAAAACCAATAGCAATATGGAAGATTTGACTCCAACTATGTAAATAATCACAATAAATATAAATGTGCTCAGCATCCTCAATTATTAAAAGGCAGAGATGGTCAGATTGGACGAACAAGCAAAACCCCACTAAAGCCTAACTAAGAACCACTTTAAATATAAATACTCAAATAGGACAGAAGTAAAAGGATGGGGAAATTATACACAGCTAACACTAACCAAAAGAAAGCCCAAGTAGCTCCAATAACATTGAACAAAGAATATTACCAAGGAAAAAGAAGAGTGATTTTATAGTAATAGAGGGGTCGATTCGGCAGGTGTCCTAAAAATCCTAAAGGTGTATTCAGCTGCTAACAGAGCTTCAAAATACATGAAGCAAAAATTAATAAGAACATAAAAAGGAAATAAAGTACTCAAATGTAGTGAAAGATTTTGAAAGCTTTCACTCAATCATTGATCGAACATGTAGACAAATAATCAGCAAGGACATGGATTAACTAGAATAATACTTTCAACCAATGTGACCAAATTGCCATTTATAGAACATTCCAGCCAACAATGGCAGAATACACATTCTTTTCAAATCCACATAGAGCATTTACCATGATAGACCATCCTCCCGGTCATAAAAAAACTCTCAATAACTTTGATGCAAATTATGTTCTCTGGCCTCAGTGGAATTAAACTGGAAAGTAAAAATGGAGAGAGATATGGAGAACCCCTACATATTTGGAAACTAGCAAATTTTTAAATAACAAGTTGGTCAAATAAATTAGATAATATTTTAAACTGAATAAAAGTAAAAACATAAGATATTTAAATTTGTGGGATGCAGCTAAAGCAGAGCTTAGAGAGAAATTTGTAGCACTAAACACCTATATTAGAAGAGAAGGAAGATCTCAAATCAATAACCTCAACTTTCACCAGAATAAATTAGAAAGGGAAGATCAAACTAAATCCAAAAAGCAGAAGAAACATAATAAAGAAATCAATGAAATAGAAAAAAATATATTAAAACTAAAATCTGGTTCTTTGAGAAGATCAATAAAATTGATAAACTTCTAGTTAAATTGATCAGGGGAAAAAAAAGATGTAAATCACCAATATCAGGAATGAGAGAGAGACATCACGATTGATCCTATATACATTAAAGGAACAATAAGGGGATATTATGAACACCTTTAAACCGACAAAATGGGCAAATTCCTTGAAAACCACAAACTACCAGCGCTTACTCAGAAAGTAGATCTGAATATCCCTATATCTACTAGAGAAACTGAATTTATCGTTTAAAAACTTTACTAAGAAGAAAACTCCTTGCCCAGATGAATTCTAGCAAACATTTAGGGAAGAAATAATACCAACTCTATAAAAACTCTCCTAAAAAAAATTGAAGAGGAAGCCATACTGCTCAATTCATTCTATGAGGTCAACATACCCTGATTCTAAAACTGGAAAATGACATTACAAAAAAAGAAAACTACAGATGAATAGCCCTCATGCACATAGATGCAAAAACTTCTCAACAAAATTGGAGCAAATAAAACTCAACATTTTTTTAAAAGAGCGAAATAATCATAATTATGTGGGGTTTATCTCAGAACTACAAGCTTGGTTTAACATTTGAAAACTAATCCAGGAAATTCACTGAAGAGCAGCCTATGAGGAAAAAAAAAAAGTATGATCACTTTAATAATAGATACAGAAAAACTAACATCTATTCATTGTAAAAACACAGAAAGCTAGGATAGAATGGAACTTCATTAACCTGCTAAAGGCATTCATCAATAACCTACAGCTAGCATCATACTTAATGGTAAAAGATTCTACGATTAATGCTAACAGATGCTTCCTTCCTAAGAACAGGATCCAGGTAGGTATGTCTGCTCTCACTACTTCTGTTCAACTTTGTTCCAGAGGTTCTAGCAATGCAGTAAGGCAAGAAAAAGAAATAAGAAGCTCCCATACTGGAAAGAAAAAGTAAAACTGTCATTATTCACAGATGCAATTATAGAGAAACTTATGTAATCTACCAAAAAGCGACTGGACAAATAGGGAGTTTAACAGAGCTTCTATATATTAGGTCAATATATTCTGAAAATTAGTTTTGTTTCTATATAGTGGTAATGAATAAATGGATTTATAAAACAATACTATTTACCACAGCACCATAAACATGAAATAATTAGGGATAAATTTGACCAAAGTTGTGCAAGACCTATACACTATAACTCAGAAATCATTGCTGAGTGAAAGTAAAGGGCATCTACATAAATGGAGAAATATATGGTGTTTATGGATTGAAAGACTTTCTATTCATAGGGTGTCATTTCTCAAATTGATCTATTGAGTTAATGCAAACTCATTCAAAATCCCAGCCGGCTTCACTTGTGCAAAATTGGATAGCCACTTCTGAATTTCATAAGGAAATGCAACAGGCCTAAATTGCTAAAAATAACTTTGGGAAAGAAAAACAAAGTTGGAGAACTTGCACTATAAGATTTCAATACTTATTATAAAGCTACAGTAATCAGGACAGTATGGTATTGCAAAAGAATAGGCACAGAATAGAGTCCAGAAATAGACCCACACATACACGGTCAATTGATTTTTTCCAGATTTACCTAGATATAATTGACATATAGCATTGTATAACTATAAATTTAAAGTTAATTTAATACACATGCATATTGCAAAATAATTACCACCATATAGAGTGAGTAAACGCCTGTATCACAGCATGTCATGTGTATACATTTTTTTGGCATCTCCGGTATATATGAGTAAGGACTCTTATCTAGACTACAGAAAGAACCCCTACCACTTGATACAAAGAAGGCAAGCAATCCAGTGTAAATATTGAACAATTCATTCCCCCATAGAAGGTATACAGAAGGTAAATCAGCATGTGGAAAACTGCCCATATTATTAGTCATTAAGGAAAGGTAAAATAAACCACACTGAGGTACCACTATACTCATACTAGAGTGGCTAAAACTTAAAAATCAAGGTTTTGTTACAATGTGGAGGAACTAGAGAAAGTTAAAACCACTTTGGAATATAGTCTGGCAGTTTCTTAAAAATTTAAACGTTCAACTACTGTACAATCGAGCCAGCCATTGTACTCCTAGGTATGGACCAAGGAGAAAATGAGGCATCTGTCCATCCGAAGACCTGCATACACATGGTCAAAGCAGCTTGAGGCATAGCAGCCAAAAACTAGTGAGGAGAAAGTAATTCTGTGATCGCCTACATTCAATTACAGCAGGCCGGAGGGCGGAAGGGAGACAGGGCAGGTTAATCAGTGAATCTGTTAGCAGCTGCAGGCCAAAACCAACAAAAGGCTGCCTACACTCCTGCTGAAATTTTGAATCAACTTCCAGGAGGCTATTTCTGCGAGAGTCTGGAGAGAACAGCCGAAGAGCCGACCACCAGATGCCAGCACATCTTGCTTTTGCATGAACATTCCAGACTGTTGCTCACAGCCAGTCCTAAAGCGCCAGCACCTCTTCCTGAGGACTATGCCCCTGATAGGGTGGGTGGGTAGACAGGAGAAAGAGAGACCCAGCCCCGGTCAGAAAGCCTCTTGCTGCAGCTCCTGCTTGGGTCAAGACCCCTTGCGACTGCCCTCATTTAGGGCGCCAATGCCTCACTGGCCCAGCAGAATTCCAGGCTCACATAGCCCCTACATCAAAGGGATGTGTTGTGAGAAGCCAGAGAAGGCACCCCGCTTATCAGAGTATACATCCTGCTTATCAGGACATTTTAGTGAGCTTCTCAAACAAATCATAAATAGAAAATTGCCAGAAACTACCTTGAGAAGCAAAAGGGAGGACCCAGCACCTCAGCAGGAAATAAGGGAGAAGGGGAAGCCATTCTACCCACAGAAATAAAAGCCTTTATACAATGTGCGGAGAGGCCTTTCCCCCCCTTAGGATTGGCCCCCTCCACATCTTGGAGTGTACCTGCCTTTACTAATAAACTTCTTACTACCCTGTACCTGCACGAAACACTGGCTCTTGACGGAATTCTTTCCCTCTAGAAGACAAGAGCCGAGGAATATTATCACAACGTGGTAACACACCGACCCCAGAATCAGCCCAGCTTCACCTTCTCCCACCCCCTTTACCTATAGCCAAGGTAAATTCTTTCAAAACAGCTTATATCTTTCTCCCCCAAACTGAAGGAGCCCCTCAGCTCCAGGATGGCGGACACGTTGTCTCCCCCGCGGAGCCCAGCTGTCGGTGGTGCAGGCCCAGGGCCTGCTCCCTTCATGAGCCCGCACGTGGCTCAATAAACCGTTTCATTCCGGAAAAAGAGCTTTCAGCTGTGAAAGGTTTTGTTTACCGATAGAAACACCTGAAGAGTCAATCATTCCGTGGACAGCTAAACGAGTGAAAGATACCAGACGAAAACAGTATGTGCTCTAGGAATCCACTTACATAAACTTCTAGAAAATTATAAACTAATCGACGGAGTCGGCAGATCCATGGTTATCTGGGGATGAGAGAAGGGGGAAGGCAGATGAGGAAGGCATTACAAAGGGGCACAAACAAACTTTTGGGGTGATGGCCCCATCCATAATTGTGATTGTGGGGATGATTTCACAGATGCATAATAATGTGCAAACTCATCAAATTCTGAATGTTAATATGTAAAGTTACTGTATGTCAATTATACCTCCATAAAGCTTTAAACAAATGTAACCCCCAGTCCCATGCCCAGAGATGCCGAGGAGGTAGCAGCAGGTAAAGTACAAGAATAGCTATTTAACAGGCCTCCCAAGACATGCTGACGTAGACGGACCTCAAACAGCACTTTTTAATTAGGCTGCTTAAGAAAAATACAGCTCTTGGCTACACCAGCCTGGCCTGGAGTTCCATAAGCAGGCCTGGTCAGTCCGTCTGCCCCAGGTAGCCAGGGAGGCGGGATCCACAGAACTGAACCCTGTACCCCCATTTTTCTTCCCTCCCTTTCTCTCTACACTGGCTCATCCACGAGTTCCTTTTTTTCCTCCTGTTGCCTCTTAGCCCATCATCACTCCACCGGTTCTAGCTGGCCCTTCACTATAGCCTTCCCCTTGCGTTTTTAGACTTCACATTCCCCCAAACACCCCCAACACTGCCAGAGTGCTTCCTACCCCTTCAGCTGGAAGAATCCTCCAACTAAGAGAAAAGACATTATGAAGTTTCCAAAGTGATTCATCCAAGAGATGTTCTTTGAGCCTAGAAGGGCTAGAGACTAAGTTCAGTTTAATGGAAAGACTGATGGCTCTTAAAACACGTTTGTTTGTTTTCGTAAATCTTTGTGTCTCTTTTACTGACTGCCTCTGTTTCTGAGATCATGTGATTTGAGACTTGTGCAATACAAGAGCATATTGTATTACTACAGGAAAAGTATTTCTTTTTTTAAAAAAAAAAGTAAGAAATAGAAATAAAAATACAATGAAGTTTTTAAAAATGGTAATATAATAACCATGAGTAGGGTTCTTGGGTTTTTGCCTTATCAGTAGGTGTCTTTGTGTGGATTAAAAGGTGTAAGGGGGAAGTGGGGGGTGGAGGGTGGTGTGTGTGTGTGTGTGTGTGTGTGTGTGTGTGTGTGTGTGTGTGTGTGGTTGTTAACTGCTCTGTCCATATTTTTAAATTAACTAAAGAAGGAGCTCCCTAGACTGAGGTGGCTTTAACACTTAGTAGCCTGCAAAGCAAACCAAACCGAAGCCTATAATGTCTCAAGGTTAAGGATCTGAAACCTAAGGACAACCAGTCACAAACAGCCAATTAAGCTTTCCCAAATACGGGAACTGCTTAAGCTCTAGCCAGTCAAATCACATCCTTGCTTTGCTCTCCCCCTTCTGAGTCCTTTCCCCTGGTTCCCGGTGGCAAAGCACTCCCAACCACATTGGATTGGCACTGATGATTCAAATAGATTTCTGCTCAAATAAACTCGTACAAATGTTAACATGCCTCCGTTTATCTTTTCACACTATCAAGACATTGCCCATCTACCTTTGCCTGCCTTTTCTTCGGAAGTGATTCCCTCCCTGGCTTGGGCTGTCGCCTGGCAATGGCCACTTTGTTTGAAAGTCACTTTGCTGACACCTGGACCTCTGCTGTCAGGGAAAGCTGGCAGGGACATCTTTCTCAGTGGTAGGAGCAGCATTAGTGCCCTCGGGGCCTCCTAATGCACCTCGTCTCCACCTGAGACAATGAAAAACTAATTTGGAAAGCTGCCCTGGCTTTGGAAGGCTGTGCTCACTCAGTCAAAAGAGAACTTTATTTACATAACAACAATAAGCCTATAAATTGATTAACTGCTTCTAATTTGCATAGTGCTTCCGGGTCCATTCTAGCGATATCAGTCAGGATTCTGTTGCAAGTACCCAGAACTCCAGCTCAGGGAGCTAAGCAGAAGAGAGGGGAAGACATGGGCTTATGTAACCTGAAAATACAAGAGTACAGTAAGTTTCAAGCACGTCTTGATGCAGGGACTTAATTGGCTATCCCCCTTTTTTCTCTGTCACTTGACTCTATTATCACTCCATTCGCAGATGCCTTGTTTGGCCTCTGGCTGGCCCACTTTCTGCAGGAAAGACCATGGCGCTCTCTCTCCCAGCATACCTAGCAAAAATTTCCTTGTGTCTCACTGGCTTTCATGAGATCACATGATTATTCCTGAACCAATCACTATGGCCAGGCAAATCTGATACACCCTTTGGCCAGGTCCCGGGTCACAAGCCTACCCTTAGAGTTAGGGAGAGTAGTGGAGAGAACTCCCAGAGGAAAATCACAATGCATTAGAAGGGCGCAGTTGATGTTATTTGTGCCCTGTCCAGATCCTCAATACAAAGCCTGTGCCTCCATCTCCCAGGTGCTGTGACGCTGGCTGCTAAAAGCTCACAGTGCACCATTCTTTGGAGGGGGTTGTCTTGTTACTGATAGGAGCCTTCTCACCAGACATGCCTATGGAACTAGGTCCTTCTCCCTGGAGTGGCCAGCAACCAATAACTGGCTGATACAGGGGTAGAAAGCCCAGCTCGTTGGCATCTGGACAGGACAAATGCAGGGCTACAGTTCATGCTTCAGGGCTCCTTGTGGGCTCTGGCTAAGGCTGGACATCACCTGACATCCTTTCCTTGCCTGCTTCCCTTACTCCATTCCACGTTTGTCCTGCGAGCACTCCCTCAAGCAGCCACTTGCACAAGAAGCCCTGTTGCAAACTCTGCTGGTAGGCAATACAGTCTAAGATGGAGGGAAATGGAAAAAGCATGCTAAGCAGCAAAAATGACAAATGACCTGATGATGGTGATGATGGTGGCCTGACAGGTACTGAGGACCGTGATGGATAGGTACCGGTCAGCACACTAGATGTTTCACATAAACATCTTCATATTCTCACTATAGCCTCAGAGGGTGGTCATTATTATCCCTGTTTTGCAGAGGAGGAAGCGGGGGTTTGCTGAGCAGGACTGAATCGCCCGCGTTCACACTGCAAGGAGCTAGCAAAGCCACACTTGCACTTCTTCTCCCTTGCTGCCTGTTGCTACTGCTCAGGGCCAGTTCAGTCACCTCTACACCGCTTGGCAACACAACACCTCCTTTATCTGCTGTATTATTATTATTATTATTATTATTATTATTCTAATGTGTCGCATTATGTGTCAGACACTTGGCCAAGCCTTTCTAGGCATCAGCTCATTCAGTTCTCATAACAGCTCTAAAGAAAGGGATGCTGGGATGCTGCCCCATCTTATAAATTGTGATGCAGAAAGCTGACCGAGCCTGCCAAAGGTCACACAGCCAGTAAAGGGTCAAGCACAGACTTGGACCCACACATCTGACCTTGGACAAACGCCTCACCTTAGCTTTCATACGGCTCCGTAGGTTCTTTGAAACACCCTAAGAACCAAACTTCTTCCAGCTACCGGAAAAACTAAGCAAAAGGAGATTTCTCTTTGCCTCCCCTGAAGGCTGGCTTCCTAGATATGTACGAAAGTGATGATAACTCTGGGTCATTAACCCATGACTTTTAATTTAAATCAATTCCCAGACTCACCAGAGGTGGAAATGAAATTGTTTGTTTGCTTCATACACTTATGACCTGGAAAAAAAAATATCTAAGAAATGTGTTTAAACTTGGGATCTGTTTCCTTTAGCTACAAAGACAAATTGCCTCATTTTCTTTTTGGTATTGCTACAATTTTGGGAGTAGTTCTTTCTGTTGGCTGGCTGTCCTTGAAACTGGGCTCCACAAGAGGAAGGGCTGGGTCGATCTTATCACTGGCACAGTACCTGGCACTGTTAAGGCGCATAGGTAGTTTTTAAAATATACCTTTGAATCGATTGTGAAAATGAAAGGAAATCGCAATTGCTTCAGGCTGTGTCCGTGATACACAAACTTCCCTTTGAAAGAGAGGACTAAAGAGTAAGGTGAGAGGTCGGCTAACTCCTCATGATTCTACCAGTGATTAAAAGCCCGGAGCGCCATTATTTTGTTCTGTTCTGAGGGTTTCCAGAACCTCAGTCTGCCTTGTAAATTGAGGTCAGAAAGATGGGCGAGACTCAAAATCCTCTGGGCTGTTTCTCCATTCCGGAGCCTACCGCTGCCGCCAGCACTGTCTTAATGAATCTCCACTCTATTAAATTGTTCTCTGGTCTGAAGCAGGCCATTTGTAGCTCCTGTTTTGCAGAACACAGGGCAGCCTGCAGAAAAGAGCAGGAAAACACAGTTGAGGCAGAACGAGATTAAGATGTACTCTCCCACTGTGAATCCTCATTTAATTAACTCTTTTTGAACAGAGCACTCTAATGGCAAGCTCACAGTGCCAGGGAGGTTGCGGGTGGCAGAACTTCCTGCGTGGGACTGTCCAGAGCTGGACATGGTCGGAAACTCGGGGATGGTGGATCTGTTTGGAGAACTGCGCTTCTTGCTGCCTGAGCCTGGAGAATGTAAACTCCTTGAGTGGATTCAGTTCGGTCGGAGTTCACCTCATCTCTGTGTCACGCAATTACTGTGGCAGCTTATGCTCGCATCGTTATCTCATTACCTCCTCTAAACTGGTCGCCCTGCCCTCAGTCTCAAACCCCATCCCTTCCTTACAATCAAAAAAATTATTATATAATAAGCTTCAACTGTATCCAGATACTCTAAGCATATTACCTGAACTAACATGTTTAATCCTCACTACTCAGTGGGGTAGATAGGATTATCATCTTTTTGCAGAAGAGGAAACAGCGGTTTAGGCAAAGTTCCCACGTATCAGTACTATTCGGGGAAGAGTGGGATCCAAGCCAGGGACAGCCTGATGCCAAAGACAGCGCTGCTCACTGGCCTTCCTGCCTCTGGCCAGTGCCCTGCGGTCCCTCTAAAGCCCAGATCTGATCATATCCCTCTGTTACCGCTCTGTGATTCTCGGCTGCCCAATAAATGAGATCCACTTCCACATCCTAGCAGGTTTCCAACCTGGGCTTAAATCTAGGTCCCCATTCTATCTGGGACTCCCTGACACTGCCTCCCATGTACCCATCCCTCCGAACTTCTTATTCTGTTTCACACACACTATTTTCATGCACATCTCGCACATGTGTATATGCTGTTCCTCTGCTTGGACAGCCCCTCCCTTCCTTCCCACCTGGGGAATACTGGCTGAGCTTTCACCCAAAGCCCCCGAGGCTGATCCTCTGTACCGTTTTATTTGACTGTCTAAGAAGTTCATCTCTCCTTCTCTGGCTCCCACATAACTTTTGCCCAACGCTTACCAGGACACTTAGTTTTGTACCATACGTGCTTACCAATGTGTCTGCTCTGCTCCTACGACAGGCTCAAGGACAGAAAGGGTGGTTTATTTGTCTTGCTATTCAGCGTACCTATTCCAGTATTCTTCAACTGACAGCAATTTCATCTCACCTGCAGGGGACATGTCGCAATGTCCAGGGACATTTTTGTTGTCACAGTTGGGGGAAGGGGAGGGCTACTGGTGCCTAGTGGGTAGAGGTCTCACAAAACAAGGAATTATCCAGTCCAAAACGTTCATATTGCTGAGGCTGAGAAACTCTGGCTTAGCCCAGGACCTGGTTACAGCAAGCAAATTGACAGGTGCATCCGTTCGAGCAAATAACCATCAGGAACTTCAGTTTGGGTGGGTGTTGGAGGTAAAGAACCCAGCCGCTACCGCTGGGGATCCGACTGGAAACTCCAAACAAAATCAAAGGTCTTAAAACACCATGAATTTTCTATGGGAAAAAGAAATATCTAAGATGTATATGTTCTTCAGTCTTTTGCTGATCTGGGCTTTTGAAGATAAGACATATTTGATATAGACAGGATACCTGGTATAGCAGAAAATGCAGAAGGGCTCCATTCAGAAGACAGGTTAACTGTTTTTTCAGGAGTCATTGCAGGGTGGAAGAAGAGGAGAATTATCAGATATATAGAAGCAGCCCAGTAGTGTGATCTCTTGGCTGAATGAAAGAATATACCAGAGAGTTGGGAAGTGTGAATCATGCACATGTCTAAAGAAACAAAAGCTATGTTGTATTGCAATGTTTAGAGCAGAATATTGACAAAACTCGGGCTCTGCGAAAAGAAGATTGTGGTTAATAATGAGTGATCAGGGCCCCAAGGTAGGGATTTAGGAATACTTCTTGAGTAAAAAAATGAACTAGTGATAATTATGCAATACTTTTTCCTGGGTGGCTGTATGTCATTTATTATCCAGACTGGGATGTTCTTGAAAATAAAGGGAGGTACAGTACATAATTAACAGGGATTCATTGATCTATGACAGGCATAAACTGAGGATTTCCCAAGCAAGTTGGAACTTACGATAATATGTTAAATTTTCAGTTTTATTTCTTCTACTTAGGCTACAGGTAACATATATATGACACCCATAATGCTATTTCTTTCTCCAATGTCCACAGCAGACATTACTAGTCAATTACAGCACTCCTCCCCTCCGAATTAGTTCAGATCGTTGTCAATGAATATCATTCTCAATAGAGCATTTCCACAATGGGCATAAGAGATTCCTCCTGAGGGCAAGCACCCCACTTTTATGCTCCACTCAATTCCTCCCTGTCTTTATTCTCCCATCACTTCTCTCCTCGCTAGAGTTCTCTCAGCAATCTAGAATTCTACCTTTTCAGATTCCCAAAAAGAGGCAAGGTCCTAGACACAGCGGTCCTTTTAGACATAACTTGCAGAATTATTTGACTATCTTGCTGTGCTTTTTAAAAACGCTATATGATGTTTTATCAGTGTGGCATCTAGGGTCAATTAGGCATGAATATTAAATATGTTTTTCAATTAATAGTTAATAACATGTAACCTTTAAGTGGATTTTTGCTTGTTCAACGTTGTAGGGTTTGATTAAAGTGGCCATTTTTCCAAAGAGAGATTCCAATTTTTATCTTGGCAAACACATCAGAGAATTTCAACATGATTGACTAGTAGTTACTAAACTGAGTGGGATGAACCGAGAACAATGATTGATGGGCTAAAAGCTACAAGCAATTAAGGGACACATCTCTTTATGAATATTAATGCCTAGCGAGAACATGGAGGGGCAAGGTCAGCGGTGTGGTAGGGAGTCTTTCAAGGCTGACACAGGGTTTCTGTTATTTCAGCCATAATGGAGATCAGTTACCTGGAAACAAGGCTGACTCAAGGCATCTATTTTGTTTAGTAAAATATAAATGTAAGTTGCTAAGGACTGGTCTTTCATTCCATCATCTTTCCTGTAAATTGCTATCTGGAGAACCCTTTATGATGTGTGTCCATAATAATCTAACCTCAGGCCTCAAAACTGGGCCTTAATGGAATCCCTACAAATGTTAACGGCATTTGTATTGTTCAACAATAAACACGATATTTGATATTACACCCAAGGTTATTCATTGTAAATTAAATATTTAGTGCAAACTAAAATGCTATTACAGAAGAAAAATTTTCAACTCTCTTTCTCAGATTGACAGCCTGTGAGTTGGATCAAGGCTGCAGATGTATTTTAATTGGCTCACATAATATTTTAGAAATTATGTCTGAACAGTTCCAACTTCTAAAAATCAGGACTCTTTCCATTTATTAAAAGTACAATTTAAAACTTTTGTTTTTAAAGTCCAACTCTGGAAAAGTAGAATATCTAGCAACACTGGGCATCCATTCCTGCAAAGACAGAGGTTATTTTTTAATGGTACCTAACCATCCTCATTCATTATGTTTCCTTCCTGGCCCCTTGAGGTATTTTAGCTTGCAACTCCTGGTTTAGCTTAATAAGTCAATCACAAAGGAATCAACCATGAAATTGAAGATGTAGTCACCCAAGAGTATATTTTAATTTAACTTTAACATTAGCCAATGCTTCAGGCTAATGATGAGCATTATCCAGCTGTTCCGACATAAACAGACACACAGACAGACACACACACACACACACACACACACACACACACACACACACACACAGAGTCACAAGTTCTTTCATTCAACCAAATATTTACTGAGTCCTACTATGTGCCAGAAACAATGTCAGATTTTTTGATACCAAAATCAACTTGATCCTTGCCCAGAGATAAGCAGCACAAAGACACAAGCGAATAGAAAGTTGCGATACAGTGAGCTGCTGGTGTATTATGGAAGCTCCGATGTGACCCATGTTCCCCTGATTTTTAAATGTGCCTTGTACATAGTCTAGGAAGCAGAGGAAGATTGAATAAACTTATTCCTTATAACTGCCTGGGTCTTTTAGACTTAAAGAGGTCTCTAGAAATCTTGTCCAAGTTATAGTAACAGAGAGATCAAGGTATAGGTGACTCATTCAAGGTCAACTGGTTTACATCATAAGCAAGACTAGAACTCAGGAGCTGGGCAATTTTATTTTTGGGGAAAGATACCGATTTCTACTGACTGGCTTGAAAAGTGGCTCACTCCATTGCTGATAAGTATGAAAAACATTATCAGGGAAGGTTTTGTTTCAGACCACTGCTATGCAATGTCTCCTGATTTCAAGTCCTCTGAGATCATTATGGTGGCAATAAATGAGCTGAAAGATAGTTCTGTCTTGTGGACATTCATCTAGAATACCTGGCCTAAATAATGATTATTTGTGTGGTTTTGGGGTCAACCTGGAGGTCAGTCTTTAGTGCATGCTACAAGATCATTACAGTGAATTCAAGGGCTTGGAGCAGACTCTGGTGGTCATGCTGATCCAATTTTTGTTTGACAAGATGCTGAATGGGACAGCTAATCTCCAGAATGAAAGAAAAAAATTGAGAAAGATCTCACTAGACTAGAACACTGGGCACAAGCCAAAAGACGCGCGTTAAGAGAGATAAATATTGCTTTAAAAAATCAATTGCTTAGGTAGAGGATGGGGAACATTAGGCTTGGTTGCAGTCCCCATGGGAAAGACCCCACATGTCTTACAGGCTCATGTTGAGCCAAAAGTGATGCAATGCCATAAAAAGATGCTAATGGAGAAAACTCTTCTGGTTAATAAATAACTCCAACTCAAATTGATTAAAGCAACATGGAGAATTTATGGGATCAATTACTGAAGAGTCTAGAGGTGAACTTGAAATGTTAGTCATTTTTTAATGTGTAATGAACAACTTCGAAATCTCAGTGGTTTTCAATGATACAGGTTTATTTTTCTTTCTCATGGCTCCACGGGGCAGCCACATTGAGGCTGATACAGGTTGGGCTCAGCTGGGCTAGACTGGCCTCAGGACTTTGGATGGTTCTGACCTTTTCCATGGGTCAGTCGTCTGGAGCCCAGCCAAAGAAGCAGCAGCACTATGAGCAGGGTCATCTCATGACTGATGACAGGAGGTTAAAAGGAGTGAGTGGAAATATGAATGCTTTAGGGTCTCTGCCTGGAACTGCCTACTGTCACTCCCACCTACATTCTGTTGGCCATAACCAGTCACATGACTAGCCCAACATCAGTAGAGCCGAGAAATATAATCTACCTCTTTATTAGGAAGCACTGTGGTTGCAAGATAAGGACATGGATGTGTAACTAGTGCAGAGAGAGTCATTCAATCTTCCACATTTCTGGCCTCAGTATGTCTAGATTCAGACATTCAAGTGACGCTGACAGGAATCATTTCTTTCATCTCTGCTTTCCATTATGCTGACTTTTTGAGTATGGACCATCCACCCACACAACTTACTGCCTACAGTTTCAGAAAACTGTTACCCAGTGAGATGAAAGTTGCGAAGAACTTTACTGTTCATTCCTTTACTGTTCATTCAAGGAATGCCATAAAAGACCCTTCAATTCTTCAATAGGAAATGTAAAATAATAGTTTCTACCCAAGACTCTTTGAACGCCTCATCTCACATTTCTCATTTTTCTGTCGACCAAGCCTAAACAATTACCATGTTTTGCCATGTATAATGCGCTCCTGTGTATAATGTATAATGTGCATCCACGTTTTTGGCCCAATCTTTCAGGAAAAAAAATCTTTCATTTTAATTTTTTAATTCAAATTTTTATTTGTTTACATTTAGGTACTTGTGTTTTGTATAATAAAGGAATTTTAGCATTTATTTTTTAACTATCATGGTTCAAGAAATTTTATGTAACAAATAATTACAAAACACAAGAACAGATACAAGATATAAGAAATTTTATGTACTAATAACAAATTTATGATATTTACGCATCGTAGAAGGCCAAGAACTCTTCGTCATTGCAAGTTTGTCATAAGTTCAACAAAACTGATGATTGTATTCCAGGGTATTATTTTGCATACATATATTATTATTTATTTCTGGAGTTAACTCATGAGCATCAATAAAAGAATTAAAAACATTTGCATAGATATGGAATTAGTACTTCCCATGAATAATGCACATCTTTATTTTTCCTTCACAAATTTGGGCAAAGGATTGTGCATTATACAAGGCAAATACAGTATATCACAATCCTTGCTAATTCTAAAGTCCCCACATTAGAGACCCACCTTAAGTCAACTTCAAAGCTTTAATAAATATCACAATCTTGTCCTTGCTCCTTTGAGATGCTGTTAAAATCCTTTCAAGGTAGTGCTCTTGTCAACAGTGGCAAAAATCAACTCAACTTTGTCTTATCAGCAGGTTGTTTTTGTGATATTTTGGGGAGCCAGCATTTAATAGCCTCATGCTCAGGATATCACCACAAGGCTGTAAAAATGACTACCAGCCCCTTCAGGCTTATGGTATAAAAGCTGAACATCCATAAAAGAAAAAACAAAGACTGCTTCTTGGGAGCTACAAAAAGTCCTACTGTAAGGCTTTGTCCCAGGCCAAATCACATGCCCAGCTATGGACCAATCAGGTTCTAGGGGTGCTCTGATTGGCTGGCTGTGCTTTAATCTCCTGGCTACTGCTGGATGGGAGCATGTTGTATGTCGTACACCCCTCCTGAATCCCATGGACTGAGCAAGAGAGGTTTGGTTCCCAGAGGATAATCAAGCATTTGATACCAGAGGAAGGGGGAATGGATGTTGAGTAGACAAACATGGCAGATATTTGCTATACTATTTTAGGCAAAGATTTATTGCATTGCTTAATTCTGATCTCTACCAACTGCTGTGTATCCAGAAGACAGTGATAGTAGTGATAGGATGGGCACCAGTTCAATTGTGAAGCCTGCATAGTTTATCCAAAACAAGGAGAAGGCTTGAAGGTCTGTCATGTATAAAACAGAAAAAAACTAATTCAATTCAATTTAACCCATAAAATCGGGCTCTGTTATAAACTAAATATTGGGTTGTCGGAAAAGGCATGACACATTTTTGCAATGAAAAACATAGAAAAAAATATGTCATGCCTTTTTCGACAACCCAATATATGTACCCCCTCTCAATTCATATGCTGAAGCCCTAACCCCCAGTGTGACTGTCCTTAAGAGTAAGGAAGTAATTAAGTTTATTTTATTTTATTTTATTTTGTGTTTTTAAAGATTTCATTGGGGAATCGGGGAAGGGGAACAGACAAGTTGCTGTCTTCTTGTTCTTCAGTCTAGTTGTGGAGGACGTAGCTTCACTGGCCCATGTTGGTATCGTCATTGCGCTCTTCCCCAATGAGGCAGATCAGTCGCTGGCCATTGGATGGCCGCTCATCGCGGCTCTTGGTAGGAAGTAATTAAGTTTAAATGAGGTCATAAAAGGTGGAGCCCTGATATGAAGAGACACCAGAGAGCACGCTCTCACTATGTGCACACAATGAGGAAAAGCCATGTGAGGACACAACCAGAAGGCAGCTCTCTGCAAGCCAGGAAGAAAGCTCTCACCAGAACCATATCACAGAAACCTTGAACTTGAACTTCTAGTGTCCAGAACTGTTAAAAAATACATTTCTGCTGTTTAAGCCCCCCAGCCTATATAGCATTTTGTTATGGCAGCCTGAGTGCCCTAATGCAGGCTTCGAGTTAGTTTGCTACGGATTATTCTTTCATTTCATTATGTCCTTGACAACTTTTCCACTAGGCCTTGACCGTAGCCAAAATCCTATGCCAGGTACTGGTTAGAACTGGGGCAAGGTTACAGAGAGGCCTTGACCATATGGGCTGTTAAGAAAAATCATCCAAAATTTCGAAATAAGGCCCAAAAAATAGCAGAGCCTGTCCCGTCACAGCACTGTTTACCAGTTCTGCTCACTTCAGATTTATTTCATTCTCTTACAGAATCTGTCTCTATCGGCTTTGCTTTTTATTCTTCTATTAGAGATCAAATACTAGGAAGTTACATGTCATCTTACAGATTTCTATGCAGTGGAAAAGACAGCCCTAAAGATTAAAGTTCTGTTGTCCTATAGGTCATTACTCGGTTTTGTCTTTAACACAGCCATCTTATTCTAACTTCTTTCCAAGTGCCTATAAATACCCGGTTCGTCAAAATGTTCCTTTCTACGGATTCCTTCCTTAAAGAGTGAAATAAAATCCTGGCATGTGTTCGATTTATATGTGCATGAAAAGTCCTGTTTTTATCTTTTTGAAAAGTATTCTTTGATAGAGCTTTCTAGACTACGAGGAGAGAGACATGAAGCCAATGACTGCTGGGAAGGGTGTTAAGGAAAGGTAGCTTCAGTACACTGGGGGACGTGAAACAGAAGGGTTTAACCGAGTCTAAAGAATGAGGATGGCTTCCCTGAAAACGTGACACTTCTTGAAGCATGGGTGGGAATTAGTCAAGTGAAGGAAAGAAAATTGGGGTTTGGGGTGGGCCTGATGCAAAGGCCAAAAGTCATGGGTGAAAAGAGGTGGTGGGTAGGGGCCATAAGAAGCCCATTTTTTTCACTAAAGGGTTTGATACAGAGTCCCGGGCTTTCCAGGGATGTAAGAATGCCCCCCAACAGGAACAGAAGGGGGGCTCACACCCCTGCTCTCTGATCAGACTGGCACGTGGCTTTGGTTTCTATGTACATGGTCCAACGTCTCCCACAAAAGAAATAGCTCAGAGGCTCAACTCTGGGACTCAGAGCTCCGTTTGAAAGCACAGACACAGGGTAAACAGTTTCCTTCTCCCCACGAACAGTGGGGCCGCAGAGAGAAGAGAGAAGTACATTCCAGAAGCCCAGCAGGGAAGACAGCTCTCCCATGCTTGTGTTACATGAGGCCTGATGAAATCTGCACCCATGAAAAGGAGCGGCTGCCACTTGGGTTCCCTCTGATCCCATCTCTATTTTCAGATGAGGGGGTTTAGATAATGACCCCACACCCCTTCTCATTTGGTTGCAAATTTCAGAAGATGGGGCTTGCATTGCCAGGATCTGAGTCACTCCTCACCAAACGAGATAACTGGAACGCAGTAGAAGGAGATGGCTTTTTTTCCAGGCTTGCTGGGCCTTTACTTCTCAGGCACAGGGAAGGTCATTGTCAGGGAGTTCTGACTTGGAGGATTGTTCAGCATGCAACCCACCCAGGCAGTGCCGGCCACAGGGAGAAGTCTCTGGTCAGATTTCTGACACTGCGCAGACGAGTGCAGACTGGGGAGTCACACAGGCCAGGGTTTATATCCTGGTTCCCTCACGTACTAGCTCTGTAGCCCTACACAGGGAGACTCAGCTTCTGCTTCTGTATTGGGCGATAATTACAGTCCTTACCTCATCGGTTTACTCCAAGCAAGTTGCAAGTTAGCACGAGTTAATGCATGTGAAACGCTCAGTGCAGGGTTCGCATGCAGTGTTACCGACCATCATTGTAACTACAGTATCATTGTCATCATCAAGGCCAGTCTGTAATTTCTCACATTGTAAAGATTTGATTTCAAATTCTATCACAAGTTTCATCTTCAACCTGTTTTAAAGAGCCTGCCAGTATCTTAGGGAAAACCACACTTTTGATGCCTGCCATTCAACTTTGAGGATGGGATGGGTTTTCAGTGAAAGGGTAGGAGACCTGCTGTTCTTGGTTTGCCCGGGTCCTGCCTGGTGTTAGCACAGGAAGTTCTATATCTTGGGAAAACCCATAGTTCTGGGCCAACCAGGCCAGTCTGTCCCCTTAATTAGAGGACTGACTCA
Source organism: Aselliscus stoliczkanus (assembly GCA_033961575.1). Classification (NCBI taxonomy): domain Eukaryota; kingdom Metazoa; phylum Chordata; class Mammalia; order Chiroptera; family Hipposideridae; genus Aselliscus; species Aselliscus stoliczkanus. The sequence continues at coordinate 6,797,185 of CM066741.1, read as the reverse complement.
GGTCATGCAGTGAGTCATAAGAACCAGGACAGAACCCCAAGCCTCCAGACACCCAGCTTGAGGGCACCCCCATCAGGAATCACTCACCAATACCCTGTCCATGGGGGGGGGGGGCCAAGAGGCGTTCATGCTGAAAGAAGTCCCCATGTATAAGCTGTAGGGCATAGCTTTTCACAACAGGACACTGCAAACGATTGAGGTGGGCTGGGGCACCCCACACAATGCTCTCTCAGGGGGCGAGTGCTGCCCTCTGGGGATGTGAGCCAGTGTTGCTCAATTCACTGACTATTCAAGAGAGGGCAGATATCAAATTTTTTTAAATGTGCAATCTCCCCATTTCCAAATGTGAGCAAGTAATGCTACTCAAACAAGCACACACACACAACCTGTATGAGCCAACAAAACACTCGTGGGCCACGTGAGGTCTGCCGGCCTTCCATTATTCCTGAGCTAGGCTAGGCTTTTCCTTAGTGCCAGGCCTTGGCAGATGCAGGTCTCTGCCTGCGTCCTATTTCCTACCTGTCCTCGGTAGACAGTGACTCTTACTTCTCTGAGGTATTACAGGCTATGGAGGAATGACACCACAGGCTCGTGGGTTTCTCGCCACCTTTCAGAGGGTCCCAGGCCTCTGTCCTTGGACATGTGTTGTCTCTCCATCTTCACCTCCTTGTTCATTCCTCCTCATGTCCTTAAACATCATCTCTAAGCTAAAAATGCCCACATTTTATTACCAGCCCAGAAGGCCCCCCTGAACTTCAGACCCATATGCATCTTCAACTGCCTACTCAACATCTGTTCTTGATGTCTACCAGGTATTCAAAGCTAAACATGTCCAAAACCAGACCTTTGATTACACTTCCAAATCTGTCCCTGCCCAATCTCAGTAAATGCAGACACCATTCTTCCATCTCTCAGACCAAATTAGAGCCATCTTTGGCTCCTCTCTTTCTGTCAGGTCCTGTATCAGTCCTTCATTAGATCCCATTGGCTCTTCCTTCACAATACATCCAGCATCCAACCTCTTTGCAGCCCTCCTCTGCTACCATCTTGGTCCAAGTAACCATCATTTATCACCTGGACTGGCTCACCTGGATTGGTGCCACAGCCTCCACACTGGTCTCCCTTACAATGTCCAATAGTTTGCCTTCCTCCTCTTCACATTTCTGATCTCCATGCCCACTGGCTACCTTGCTGTTCTCCTCAACGTCCCTTTGCACATACTGTTTTCTCAGCCCAAATGGTTTTCTTCCAGAGAGCCATGTGGATCATTCCTTGCCCCCTTCAGATCTTTACTCAAGATAAGGCTTTAAAAATTCAAAATTTGCAACTGCCACCCTACCCACCACCGCCCCCTCCCAATCACCCCTCTTCTCACCCTACCCCATGACACTCCTACTCCTTTCACTTACTTTATTTTCTCCTTATCATGTATCACCACCTAACATTTGATATACTTTATTTTTCTTACTGATTGGCTATCTCACTTTTCTCACGTGCTCCTAGAGAACAAAGATTTGTGATTTTATTCACTTCTCTATTTCTAGAACTTACAACAATGCCTGACACATAGTAAGTACTCAACAAATATGTGCTGAATGAATGAATCAAAGAACGAAGAGGACATTAGGTAAAAGATTCAAAAAAATTCTTTGTCCTTTAGGAATGATTATGGAAATTTAAATAAGTAGGAAAACATTTCTGCCCATCCAAAATAAACGAAGTCAAAAGAAAAACAAGCTAAGAGAAAAATGCTTTTGCATCGCCAGAGAAAGAGTACAGATCAAGTTCATTCATTGAATAAATGCTGTTTCAAAGAAATTTAAAAAAAAGATTTTATTGGAGAATTGAGGGAGGGTAACAGCATTGGGGAATCGGGGAAGGGGAACAGACAAGTTGCTGTCCTTTTGTTCTTCAGTCTAGTTGCAGAGGACGTTGCTTCACTGGCCCATGTTGGTATCGTCATTGCGCTCTTCCCAGGTGAGGCAGATCAGTCGCTGGCCTCTGGACAGCCGCTCATAGTGGCTCCTGGCTGCCGGCCACTCATTCTAGCCTATGGCAGCCCACTGCAGCAGGGGCTACAGCCTACACCATCGCAGGGGCTCACGCAGCCCAGCTCCAGGTGGAGCTGTTGTTCACCATCTTAGCTGTAGAGGGCAGTGTCACTGGCCCTCATATGTGGGATCTGAACCGGGGCCGCTGGTGTCCCAAGCCAGCTCTTAACCAATGCGCCACTCAGCCGGCCCTCAAAGAAATTTTTAAATGGCCAATATCCCAGTAGGAAAATCAGCAATGGACACGAACAAGCAGTTCACAGCAGCGGGGGGAGAAGGAATGGCATATGAAAGGATGCCTAACCTCTCCTATAATTAAAAAAATGCAAATTAAAACAATAACAAGACACTAATTTTCACCTAACAGGCTGAAAAATACTATAAAGATATTTAGAATACACACTGTTAATGGGAGTTTGGGCAAATGGTGAGAGTGCCAATCACAGCAGCCTCTGGGAAGGCAGTTAGGTCACGCCTACACTAACTGTAGGACCCAGATCCTGTGATCTAACAGGAATTTATCCTATACAGAAATTATCCCTGCAGAAATGCATTAAGATATGTGCACAAGGAAATCATGGCAACAATGTTCACAAAAGAGAAAGACTAGAAACAACCAAAATATTAATCAATAGTAGTGTTTGCTAAATTTTTGAAGCAGGTCAGCACTATCCCATTTTATAGATGAAGGTATACATCTTTGGGGGGAGGGAAGTTAAGGTAGCTCTGAATTATTTATATGGAACTAGTAAATGAAAAATGTAAGATGCAGAACAATGTGCTTAGTTTTATCTTTTTTGTGTTAAAAAAAAAAAAGCATATGCTTACACATGCCTAGAAAATGCATGAAAAATACACAAGAAACCATTAACATTGGTTCTCCCTGGGAAGCATAATGGAAGATCTGAGGTGGGAGGGAGACTTTGATTTTATTTATGTGTTTTCAAAATATTGAAATGATTTTTGTTTTTTGTTTTTTTGTTTTTTAAACAAAAATTTTGTTCTAAAAAACCACCATTTCCTAAAAACATACAGTGAGCATTTTAAGTTATACATCCTAGGACCAGCAGGTGATTGACGGTTGGGTCAGAGGCACCCCACTCCTCCTCTACCTTAAATGGGGATTTTTGCTGCTTCTGACTGAAGAGCGTCCCCTGCGTGGTCTTCAATCCAAGCGGTATTCAATCCAAGCGATGGGGCCTTCTGACCTGCCCGCCACATGCATGAATGCATTATGATGGCATTTTTCCTTCTCCCCAGGCTCTGTCCTCAGCGTGGGCTTTTGGAGAGAGAGAAAAAGCATGGAGAGCTCTGATCTCTGACTTGGAAATGCAGCGTAAGTGGCCTGGGAACCATCTGACAGAATGAAGGGTGGGTGAGCAGAAAACTTCTTTAGACTTAGGGATACTGTGTTTTTCATAATATCAGCTTCTCATGTGGGTGCATGTTGGTATTTTTTTGTATCTGTTGGCCACCTTCACCCATTTTGCCCACTCTCCCTCCCTCCTCCCATTTCTGGCAATCCGTTCTCCGCATGAGTTTGATTTGTTTGTTTGTTTTTGTTTTTTTAGATTCCACATATAAGTGAAATCATCCAGTATTTGTCTTTCTCTGTCTGAGTTATTTCACTTAGCGTAACACCCTCAAAGTCCATCCAATATTCCTGCAAATCACAGGATTTCCCTCTATTGACGACTGAATAATATTCCATTGTATATATGTACCACATTTTCTTTATCCATCTGCCAATGGACACTTGGGTTATTTCCATGTCTTGGCTGCTGGGAATAATGGTGCAATAAACCTGGGGGAAGGGATAGAGATAGTTTTTCAAGATAAGTGAGTTCATTTCCTTTGGATAAATACCCAGAATCAGAATTGCTATGTCGCTTGGTAGCTCTGTTTTTAATTTTTTGAAGGAAGTTCCATATTGTTTCCAGGATGTATTTAGAATAAGGACAAGAGCATGTAAAACAAAGCAAAAGAGAAGTCATTCTTCTCATTTCAATATTGAGAATCCAAGATTACATACGAAGGTGATGCCTTTTATTTAGCTCACTTATGGTTATGCGAATGCATATCAATTTGAGAATGCCCCTTATCTTGCTCTTTCACACAGAAGTCAGTTTTCTATCCATGGTCAGTGACTAAAATTTCAACTTCTGGAAGCACGGGGAGGGGGAAGTGATATTGATGGTAAACAAGGAGTTACAAACAGAAGTTGTAGGGCTGGCCAAGTGGCTCAGTTGGTTAAGAGCTTGCTCAAGGGTGTGAGCTGAGCTCTGGGCAACAGCAGTTCGATGCCAGCCTGAGCTGAGCTGCTGCTAAGCTGCCAACAGGTGGCAGAATGGTTCAGCTAATAAAAAAACAGAAGTTGTAGAAAGAGTGGAAGTCAGAGAAATTGTAATAGCAGAAATTGTAGTAGAAACAATAGAAAAAGTAGCCACAAAGGAGGCTGATGAAGTAGTGACAACGGTTCTCTCATTGCCCAAACTCTGCCTAGCTCCCTTCTCCCCTACCCCGAACTCTTTTTCTGGACGGCCATGTTTGTCTCTGCATTGTCCAATTTTAGCAAGAATCCTGCTACACTGGTTTAGCTAGACTCTCCATCCTCCATGTCTGATCACCTTCAGTATCTAATCAGGTTCCTCATTCTCTGCCACCCCCTAGGTGGTGTCTGGTCACCCTGGCTTGTCTTTAGCAAGAATGGTTAGGTCAGGGGCTGGCTGTGTGGCGCGTTGGTTAAGAGTTGGCTTGGGACACCAGCTCTGAGCAGCAGGGCTGCGATTCGGTTCCCACATGAGGGTCAATGACGCTGTGCCCTGTACAGCTATGATGGTGAACAACAGCTCGACCTGGAGCTGGGCTGCTGTGAGTCCCCGGTGATGGCGTAGGCTGCAGTGGGGCTGCAGTGGGCTGCCGTGAGCTACTGTGAGTGGCCATCTAATAGCCAGCAACTGATTGCCTCACCCGAGAAGAGCACAATGATAATACCAACATAGGCCAGTGAAGCGACGTTCTCCACAATTATACTGAAGAACAAAAAAAAAGGACAGCAACTTGTCTGTTCCCCTTCCCTGATTCCCCAACGCTGTTCCCCTTCCCCAATTCCCCAATAAAATCTTTAAAAAAAACCAAAACACAAACAAGCCTGAAAACGTCCATTTATAACCACGTGTCGCCATTAAAAATGAGATGTTGTTAAAACAGTGGATGCTGTAGATGTTAGTGATACATTGCTTCAAGGCAAGAATCAGATTAGAAAGCATTTATATATTCAGAGATAAAAGTTGCTGATTGAGCTAGAATTGATTTAGCTTACTCATAAAACAGATATTCACCGAGTGTCTGCTACAATCCAAGCACTGTTCAGAATGTTAAGAGACATGGGGGTAAAGGGTACAAGCACCTCCTGGAACTTATATCCCACTGCGCATGTGTGTATGTGAGATTATGTGTATGTATACACATACATACATACATGTACACGTATCTTTACCTTTGTTTGGAAATGAGATTGATAGATAATAAAATTAGACAAGTCGTATTTATGCATAGGCCTATTGCTGATATAACAAAATATGGCAGGCTGTGGATCAAGTACTAATGATGATTCATCCAAGTGGTGGGACAGTGGTTCAGGGCTCAAGTTTGGGTCAGCAACCTGAATTCAACTGAGTTTTGCTGCCTACTAGCTGCCTAGCTGAGCAAGCAACTTGACCTCACTCAGCCTATTCTCTCTTCTCTAAAATGAAGGTAACGATAGTCCCTACCTTGGAGTGCTGTGGTGAGAATAAAATGATATAATGCACATATATGCCTCACTCATCTAGTGTTTGGCACATAGTAAGTGCTCAATAAATCTCAGCTGTAATTGTTGAGCTTGCCTGGGTTTTATAATTGTTTTCTATAATATGAGTGTATTCCTTTTGTAATTAGAAAAACATAATAGAAGTGATTTAACATAATAACTGTTAGTGCAATGCGGGGCCAGCTGCCTGGAGATTAAATGCCTGAAGGGCAGAAAAGGAAGGTCAGATGGCATCCCAATCTGACAGTCAAATATTGGCATTTTGCAAACTTGACCTTTGAAACAAAATCACAGAAGAATGATGTTACCAAAGACGGGAAGCGAGACAGGCCAAATAAAGTAAAAATCCCATTTGTGGAAATGGTGTAGTAACAAGGTGTCCCTGGGAGAAATGATCATCATAAGACTTTCACAGCAGCCAAGGGAGGACAAGTCCCTTCCCCCAAATCAAGAGCGAAGACTAGAGTTCAAGTGTCTGGTTCACACAGGCCAGTGCCCTTTCTGTCACACCTCACTGTGGGGAATCCCAGCTTTCAAAGATACTCTCTGCTCCGTACATTACCCGCCTCTCATTCTAAGAAGATTTGTGTTTTCCCAATTTCTGAAAGATTGTGTCTCATATTTCTATATTTAAAAGTCAATACAAAGCAGGAGGGAAGTCACTGAATGAATCTGGTAAGTACGCACTTGAAACCATCTCTTTTCAGTGTTTCCAATAAATGAAACACAATAATCACAACAAGTCTTAGCACGTGAGTCAGGTGCCCCCCCAGGTGAGCTAGCAGAAGAGGACATTGAATTATAATCTATTTCAAATCGCCCCTGTAGGGTTCTCAGGTCAGTCTCCCTCCTAATGCAGGAACCTGTTCTACGGCACCTCGGAAGGATGCTAAGCGAGCTGTTTATGTAGCAACTATCATTTCCAGGGACTGAGTGAGCATCTATTTTCCAGGCAGCACCCAGAATGATCTTGAAACCTGAATCAGGTCACCCCCCTCCCCATCACATCTGGAATGCAGTCCAAACCCTCTCCCTAGCTGACAAACAAGGGCACCCTGGCTGCCTCTCTGGCTGCCATGTCCTTCCCCGCTCCCCTCCCCTCTTACACTCCTCCTCCTCACTGTCCTCCAGGCCTGCAAGCATGCCCGGTTCATTTCCTCCTCAGTCTCTATATGAGCTATTCCCTCTCCTGAAAGGTTTCTTCCCTCTGTCAGTGCACAGGCAGCTAGCTCTCCCTTGCCATTCAAGTTTCAGTTCAAATGCCCCCTCCTCCAAAAGGCCTTCCCTGATACTTGATATAAAATAAGACCTTCTTCCCTGGTCACCTTCTGCTTCTATTTCTTCAGAGGCCTCACTGCTACCAGGAATGACCTTGGATTTCAGCTCAGGTTCCCCAGGAGCAGAGCCAGGAGATGGATTCTTTTTTTTTTTTTTTTTTTTTTTTTGAGAGCAGTGTCACTGGCCCTCAGATGTGGGACCCGAACCAGGGCCGCTGGCTTCCCAGGCCAGCGTTTAACCACCACGCCACTCGGCCGGCCCACAAGATGGATTCTTGAGCAACGGGCTGACTCACTAAGGGAATGCCCTTTGGGGAAGCCTGTAAGGCAATGCAGGAGACCAGACAGGACCTGAAAACCACCGAGCGACGATGGAGCTCAGAGGACAGGTCGCCTCAGTCTTCTGGGGGCTCCGGAGCCTGAGTGTGTCCTGCCTCGAGGCAAGGGAACTGGTCCTGGACCCCCACACCCATCTCCACACAATGGAGTAATGCAGGTGATGTATTATATATGGAACTGTACACCTGAAACCTGAAACTGTGCATGGGGTTGTTAACCAGGCTTACCTCCAGTACATTTAATTTAAAAAAAAAAAAACCTAAATGGAATGAATGATCTTGCCAACAGGAATGGTGGAGGCGCCTTCACCCCCGTTCATTGCTGGGGGCTGTCAGGTTTGTTACTGCGGGCTGCTGTAGGGTCTCACCCCTCTAAGGGATCTGTGTACCTGCAGCAGCACCTGGGTGAAATGCAGCATCCCGGGCCGGCCGCGTGGCTCAGCGGGTTAAGAGCTCGCTCAAGAGTTGGATGCCCAGCCCGAGCTGAGCTGCCGCTGAGTTGCCAACAGGTGGCCGGATGGCTCAGCTAAAAAAAAAAAAAAAAAGCTTGAGAAACGCCGCATCCCAGGCCCCGCCCCCCCAGACCTGCTGAATCAGGGTCACATGTTAAGCAGGTCCCCTGGGGGATTCCAGTGCATTTCTTTCAGACTTCTGCACCTGGCTTCCCTGCTGCCCCGCCTGCCTTGGGTGAAGCTAATTCTGTTAGGACACCGCTGCTAATTCCCTAGCTTCTTCCTGCCCTGAGCCCCAGAAGACCAGAATAGGATTCTAGATCCCTCCTCTGGTCTGTCAAAGTTGACAACCAGCTTAGGATCTTCAAGAGTGAGTACTGATCTTGGATGCAGGTTTTTAGAACAGGTTAGCATGAAGAATTTCTGATGCTGGCAAGACGAGCGCCGGCTCGCATCACTGCCTCCGCCTTCTCTCTTTTCTTGAGCTTCAGAGAAACTTCTCCATGAATGACTGTCTTTTCCAGGTACTCCAGAGGCCTTCCTGGGGTCACACTGTGCTGTGCCTCTGTTCCAAAGCCCCCCACGGCCTCCCCACTTCACTCAGGGTCAAAGTCTAGCTCAGGGATCGGTAAACGGCGGCTCGCGAGCCCCATGTGGCTCTTTGGGTGCGTCCATGTGGCTCTGAAGTAAAACTGAACAGGAAAATAAAACTAGCAGAGTTCCATTTTTAATATTATTTTAAATTTTCCTTATTTGTAAAAATATATGTATGGCTCTCGAATAATTTTTAAATTGTTGTGAGGGACAGGACCGGCTCTTCCAGGGGTCGGCAAACTTTGGAGACGGACCGTCCCCAAAGCGCTGCATGTGGCCCGCGAGCCGCAGTCTGCTGACCCCTAGTCTAGAGCCACACAGTAGCCTACAAGGATGTACATAAGCCTTGCTCCTGTCCTCATGCCCTGTGACTCCTCAGACCTCTTCTAGTCTCACCCTTGTTCTCTCTGTTTCTCGGACACACCAAGCCTGCTCCTGCCTCCAGGCTTTTGCACTGGCTGTTCCCTCTGACAAGAATGCTGTTCCTCACATATCCACATGGCTCCCTTCCCCACTTGCTTCAAGTCTTGGTTGAAAACAACATCTTTTTAGTGAGGCTTCCCTGACCACCCTATTTTTAACTGCAGCCCATACTCCAGGCTCCCCACTCTCCCTCACCACAATTAACAGTGTGTTGCTCCTAACATACTAAACAATTTAACCCACTTATTTTGTTTTTCTGTCCCCTGGCCACTAGAATGGAAGCTCCACTAGGACAAGGATTTTTGTCTCTGCTCACCATAATATCTGGCTCGCCAGGCACAGAGTAGATGCTCAATAAATATTTGTAAAATGAGTGAGTTCATTCATTCACTCAACAAACTGTATGTCCTGGGCCCTGGGTGAGACACTAACAATTCTAAGATGAATGAGACCCGCCTCTGCCTGTCGGGAAGTCCCCAGATCTCTGCAAGAAAAGTGCAAATAGGTAAAGCTGGGGAGTGAGAGGCCGACAGAGGAGAGGAATATGTGCAAAGCGTGTGCAAGGCACATATACACAGGGGCACTGGAGGGAGGCACACTCAGCCCAGGAGACCGGGAAAGCTTCAGGGCAGCTGCATTGGAGCTGGGCTTGGAGAGGATGGAAACCTTGACAGAGGGAGGCCTGAGAGAGAGATGAGCCCTCCCCAGACAGAGAGGCCACCAAGCACAGAGCACGTCAAATTCAAATTGTGTTCAGGGGAACAGTAAGCAATGGGACAATGGCTGTGAGGCAGTGTGTGTGTGTGTGTGTGTGTGTGTGTGTGTGTGTGTGTGGTGTGTGTGTGTGTGTGTGTGGTGTGTGTGTGTAGGACTGGGGAGAAAATTCCAGCTCAGCCCCCCACCTGACTCTCTCCTCAGGAACCTTCAACCTCAGGCCCTTCCATAGTTTGCAGAGTAATTTACCTCGGACTTATTATCTTCATATTCATAAACGCAAAACTATCTCTGATGAAATCAAGCATCAAATGTTCTGAAACTCAGCCTTGAAGCAACACGAAAGATCAGATAGAAGCTGTCACACTTCAGACTCATTCTTTCCTCTCTACACCAGCCTAGCTCAGTGAAAGAGCTTTCTGTCTTCCTACGATACAGACTCACCCCCATCCCCTCCCACAGGAGGCATGTGGGCAGCAGTCCATTTGGGCTCGCAGGTTCCTCATTTTTTTTTCCATCTGGTATACCTAGGTATCTCTCCGAATCCTCCTAGCACCCCTGTGGGGTAGGTATTGTTGTCCCATATTTCAGAAGAGGAAACTGAAGCCCAAGGTCATAGACAGAACTAGAGCAAAAGCCCAGGCCTGTCTGAGTCTAGGGATAAAACACTTCTTCCCCCAATGTCAATGAGAAACACAGGGGGACAATGTCTAGCTCATAACCAAGAAACTAAAGGTTGATATTTTAAGGAGAACGAAGACTCAAAAGCACCCCAGAGCGTGGATGTTTCCCTCTCTCCTTCCGCTGTGTCCATAGTAAATATTCATTCCCTTTGTCTTTGCAAATACAGAAGTTGACTAAGACACATCATAAAAAATGCAAGGTTATGTTTCCCTCTAATTTCAGCGTTTGTCTCGGAGGGTGTCCATGAGTAGCAAGAGACCAAGGATGCATTCCCCACCAGGGGCCTGACATGCCCAGCTCCACGCATCAACAAACACCGCCCTGTAAGTGTTTTTAGGAGAAGAGGGCCTGAGGAGTCCTTTATCCTAATGGTTATCTGGATCTCTGGAGGGGGGCAAGGGTGGACCCCTGGGGCAGCAGAGGTAGAGACCCACCAAGACCAAGGAAGGACTGGCTTTCTTCAGGCCCGATTCCCTTCATCTCCACTGGGGTGTGAAAAATAATTTCACCATTTTTTTTTTCTTGAAAACATAGGTACTCAGGGCAGGAAATTTCAAAGATGTGAGCATGCAAAACAAAACAAAACAACATAAAAATTAACCTAATCCAAGGAATGCATGAAAATGATAAACACCTAGTAACAGAGGTGTTTCCCCCAAGGGCGAGGGGTGGGGTGTATTGGGAAACACACAGACAGGGACCTTCAATTACTTTGATAATGTTTTATTTCTCTGGCTAGCTATAGGATCCATGGATATTAGTTATACTTTTTCTTTTTTTTGTCTTTCTTCTTCTGTTATATTTTTTCTTTTGTGTTTCTATAATAGGTCTTAATTCAGAATAATTTTTAAAGTCACCTGTCACATTTATCATTGAAAATTTAGTGCCTGGCAGAGCCCCTGCTACAGAATAAATGCCAAACGACTTTTTTTCTTAAATGAGTGAGTGAGTGAATGAATGAATGAATGAATGAATAGCTTCACCATGTTACCTCTGAGCTTTAGTTTCTCCTCATCTAGAAATTTTGGCTGGCAATATCTACACTCAAAATTAAGATGAGAGTTAAATGTACGAGGAATCCCACCTCCCAGAGCCACAATTTTGATAAATCTTCCAGAATTCTCATTTTTCGAAAACATGGATATTTTTGAAAACAGGATCACGCAGTATGTACAACTTTGTAATCAGATATAATCACGGCATCTTTGCTCGTCCCTGAAATTCCTTTCTTCATTATTTCAGTGGCTGTACAGTATTCCATCATGAGTGACCCTCCTTTGAGCTCTGCATGAGGTAACGCCCTTAGCCATTGGGTAGGACTTTCTGAAGCTGGCAGTGCCAGAGTCACCAGCCTCAGCATGGACTCAGGAGTAGGAAGGACCTATCCTTGGCCAGTTATATCCCTCCAAGGTAACCCCAGTTTCACCTCATTTCCCCAAGAAAATGTGTGAGGGAACATTCTAAGAGGTTTGCGGGACTACGCTTTTCTAGCGTCCTAGGGAAGCACAGCCTCAAGCATCCTGCTCTTGTCTTCCAGTTACTGTAGAATCAACCCCAAACTCCCACACACCCGCCATGGTCTGGCCCCCTGTCTAGCCCTCCTCTGCCCCTCCGCTCACCACTGCCAGCCAGTCTTGCTTCCCTTTCCTTCACGGATTTTGCTCCACAACAATAATTAAATACATATCTGCACATTTATTTGTGGAAAGCTGGTCCTCCTTGCTGAGGACCCAGCTCCACGAGGACAGGGAGGGGCTGTATGTTTTGTTCCCTTTTGAATATACAGCATCTAGCACAGCCCCTGATGCATACAGATGCCTCACAAGTCCTTCCTGGATGGGTGGGTAGGTGGATGGGTGATGGATGGATGGATGGATGGATGGATGGATGGATGGATGGATGGATGGATGAATGAATGGACAAATGAATCACTTCACTGTGTGTTATTTACCTCTAGGCCTTAGTTTCCCCTCATCTCCAAAATAAGCCTGGCAGTATCTCCCCCTCCCCCCAAAAAAAAATTACTATGCGAGAAAACACACTAGCTGCAGCAGAATGCCCCACTGCGCGCAGCTGACAAGTGAGAAATGGCTCTCGCTAGCATGGTTATTTTGCTCTTCAAACATCCCTGGCCTTAGCATATAAAGGGAGGTACCCACCTGGCACTATACATAGTTGTCGCAACATTACTTCACTTAAAAGCTTTTCCTTTGCTCCTTTGAAGGCAGGTACAAATGAGAACACTGGGGTGTTTGTTTTAATACAATCCCTGTGAACCTCAAAATGCATATGTGATCGAAAACATGATGACATATGCAATTTTACCTCTTCCTCTAGCTAACTACTGTTTGCACATGTCGGTTGCTCTGGTTCAGCTCAGAAAAGCTTTTCAGGGCTCAGGCAGTTAATTAGAGCTGCCTCTGGGGAGGGGGACCCTGAGATCAATAGCTTTGACTAGGCTGGGAGGGGACAAATGGCACTCAGGCACGACAGGAACCAAGGTCTCTTGAAGTCAGCGGTCCTCATGCCCCATTTGCAATACTTTCTACAAACAACAGTCAGTGCAAAACCGTCCTTCACCTCCCAAAGAAACTCTGACCTTTAAACTACAGTGGAAGGGATGTGAGAGAATTCATCGATTCAACCCACAAATACTTATTAACCGCTTACTACATGGCCGAGCTATGTAGTAGGTGGTAAGTTAGGACATAGCAGTTAACAAAGTAGGTAAGATCTGTGCTCGCAAGGAACTTACATTTTTGGAGGGGGGAGGGGGAGAGGAAGGAGGAGGAGGAGGAAACAAAGAAAAAGATCATACAGTGATGACTACTTTTTTGGATAAAATGGAGTGACGTAATTGAGAGTGGCTATTTGATTTTGGATAAAAAGAATAAAATGTGATCTGAGATCTGAATCACAAGAAGAAACTGGCTCCACCAATATCTGAAAGAGGAGTATTTCAGGAAGACAGAACAGCAAGTGCAAAGGCCCTGGGGTGGGAACATTAGATTTTAGAAATTTAGTAAGTGAATGGAAGAGAAAGTAGAAAGAGGTGTGCAGAGATCTGCCTTGTAAGCCATGGCCAAGACCTTCCCTTTCATTCTAAGGGCCATGGGAAGCCACTGAGTGGTTTGAAGCAAGGGAATAATATGATATGATTTATGGGGTTTGTTTGTTTGTTTTTTAAATCACTGTGGCTACTGTGTGAAGAATGTATTATAGGAGCAGCTGTAGACATAGGGAGATCATTCAGGTGTCTGTTGCAATCATCTAAATGAGAAATAAGGGTGGCTTGGACAAAGACATTACAAACAATTCGTGTCCACAATGCATTTACAGTTGGTTAAGGTGACCTTTTAACCCCACAGAGAAGGGACATTAATCCTACAGGAGGGTTAGCAATCAAGTAAACTTGTCAGTTAAGGTGGGCAGGGAAGTCCAAGACTCTTGCCATTGGAAGAAGTGGTGTGCACATAACTTTCCTTTCCTTGCTTCACCAGATCATCAGTTTCCGATGTACCTGCAGATCCTACCATAGCTTCAAAGAACAAGGTCAATGGCGGGAAAATTGAAAGACAGGTGGTTTTCCTTTCAGGTATATAAAACCCAAGAGGTTTGGGGTGGAGACGTCAAGCCCGGAGTTTATTTGAATGAATACAGCCACGATGTAGGTCAGAATTAGAAACCTCTCCTGCCCCATGTCATGATGCGTCACAGATTGAAGCCTGCAAATGAAATTACCCAGAGTCTCCACTGATGGTCATCTGGGCAGTTAAGTCATCTTGGGAAGAGATTTCGAAGCAGGAGAGAGTATTTGTGAAAGCCAAGCATAGTCGTGGCCCAATGACACCGCTGCCTCGGAGTTCGCCAGGCAACTAGTCTCTTTTTCAACTGGTATTAGCTCCTCCAGGGCTATGTGGCCATAGCAACTGACAAGGGTGAGGAGAGGGATCATGAAAGTCTTATGGTGTGTAAAGAATTTAAACACATCAAAGATTAGTAGTCAGCATTCGGATGAAAGGAACAGACATCCACCCTTAAAGGTACCAGAGAAGGCAGGTTAAAATATATACATGGAGGAAGAGTGAGTACAGACATGTGAAAAATGAATGCATCTCTCATATGCCTGCATCTCATAAGCCCTTTGACATCTTTTTCCAGATGTCTGGAGTGAGACATTATTCTATTTGCCAATAACTAGAACAAGAAAATCTGAGAATCAGAGAGAGAGAGAGAGAATCCAAGCAGATGACCTTACTCTTATCTCTGGTTCAGACATTACAGTAACACCTTGGATTGCAAGTAATGTGGTTTGCCAGTATTCCGCAAGACGAGAAAATATTTCTAATACATTTTAATGTGCTAAACGAACGATGTCTTGCAATACAAGTAGTTTCTTTCCATAACAAATTATGCTCGCAAGCCAAAGTATTACTGTATATCACAAAAACGGGGATCTTATGTCCCAGTTCATAGAACGATGCAATTCAGGAATTTCCCCACAGGAAATTTATTATAAATCAATATTAAGTTCTAAGTTGGAATCAATTGGACATAAGCCCTTCAAACAGCTGTTCTTCTTCCCAAACTTAGAGCAAAGCTCCTGTGTAGAAGCTACAGTCTAAAATTCACACAAACACACACCCACATACACACCCCTAAAATCACACACACACACACACACACACACACACACACACACACACACACACACACTTTCATCTCCAAGACATGTACCCTCAGAGGAGGTTCTCAAGTTTAATAAAAGGTTTCAAGCTAAGGCACCTTTCATTTTAAATGAAACATCCTGACAGGAGAAGAAAACTACGTCTGGATGCTAGTACACTGTTTTCTCACCAAATGTGTGTGGTGTGTGCGACGGTTAGAATTTATTCTTAGGCTATCTTTTCCAATTTTTCTAAAAAACACTATTTCTCTAATTAGAATCAAATGGAATGATGATGGTTTGGGGAAAACCCAAATTATCACCAATGTTGACATTAGCTGGGAAGCAGTGGGCGAACTCAAACTAGTTCGAGACAGATGCACACACTTGAACTCATGTTGTGTCAATAGCGATGAAGTTCCCCCTCCCTGTTTCTCACTGATCCATTCATTCTCCAACATTTGCTATGGGCCGCCCTGCATCGGTCTTTGCCCTAAGCATTGGAGAAACTGCTAGAGGATCATTTCCAAATTTCCAGGAAAGGTAAAATCTTGATTCGCACCTGGATATAAAGTGAAAACATGTCAGGGAATGTATTTAAGTCATTAATGAAAGAACTGGTAGTATGCTACTCTTAGTTCAAAGGAGAGTATAAAGGTTAGAACCACGTATAGGTGAAAAATATTGACACGAATATGCAAATGGCGGCAAAACTGGCCCCCACGGTTTGGAACTTCCACTGCACAGATGTGAGCCTCCATTGCACAGAATTTTCATGCCTACAGGCAGGAATTAATTGCAATTGCTATCAATCATCCACAACTTGGAGTTGTTGAAGAACTAGGAAACAACGAAAGGCTAGCCATCCATAACTGGGAAGGATACACTTAGAGAAGGAACAATTTTCCACCAAGGCACAAAAATTTTTCCTAACAGGATAAAGATGATTAAGATACAGTCTCTGGGGCAGCCAGTTTGCTCAGTTGGATAGAGCATGGGTTCTTAGCAACAAGGTTGCCGGTTCGATTCCCACATGGGATAGTGGGCTACGCTCCCCCCCCACACACACACAACTAGATTGAAAAACGGCGACTGGACTTGGAGCTGAGCTGCGCTCTCCACAACTCGACTGAAAGACAACAACTTGACTTGGAGCTGATGGATCCTGGAAAACCACACTGTTACACAATAAAAATTTAAAAAATAAAAAAAAAGATGCAGTCTCTGACTTCTCAACGTGATATCTGGGAAGACTGACAAAACCAAAGGACTTTCTTTATTCTGGACAGGAGGAGAAACCCTTATACTGCTCCTCCTCTGGTGCCAAGGCCCCTGTGAAGGAAACTCCTGTGCAACCATTAAATATTGTCCAAAGAATCGGGGGGCAGGGCGGGGGCGGGGGTGGGGAGCTATGATTTGTTTTCAAAGTGCATGTTAAACTTTTTTTGCAGTAACAATTTTATTATAAATACACCAGAAAACCAAAGCATACTAATTGTAAAAAATAAAATAAAATAAAATGCAAACCATGAAAAAAAATATAGGAAAAAAGAAAACAGTCCCTGACTGCCTCCCTTCTAGCAATTCCATTTTCTCACGCACTGGAAATGCTACGGATAGAAAACCAATGATGTCCACCACTCCACAGATGCGTTATGGTGCCACAGGGAGAGATCAGGGGCAGAGGGTCATTTATTCAGTGGGGACACTTTAATGACATTTTTCAGGCACATAAAGTATTAATAGGATTCTTTGGGGGTAGAGAAGAAGGTGAGCTAGCAGGCTCTGCGTTTGAAAAATCACAAGAATGCTCAGGATTGAAGGCCGATGAAAGCAAGAGAGGAGGGCGATACAGGGAGGTGGGGGAGAAAGGCGTAGAAAGTGAAATCCAAGGCCAGTGGGAAACCGCCAGTGCCAGAGAAGACTGGATGAATTTTTTGGATCGTGACACCTAGTATTTCATCACAAGTCATTGTCTCTTCTGTTCCATGATGTCCTCTCTGGCTATGAGCGAAAAATCTTCCGTTAAATAAATATCTGCTAGAGAGGATGCCCTGTGGGGGGGATGGTACTTTGAAGACCAGGTCAGTATGGGTCGGGGGGATGGAGAGCGGAGAGCAGTTACAGGGGTTAAGAAGCAGGAAGGGAGAAAGGCAACAGTCAGAGAGTCAGAGCAAGAGACAACCAGGAGGGTGTGAGTTCCCCCCTTCCAGGGTCTGCCAAGAATTCCTGGTGACACAGGGCAGACACTAGAAGTCCTGCCTTCTCTTGGATCCGCACTTTATACCTGTGAGATGACTATTGAAGGAAAGTGTCACTTCAAGAAGCTGGAGCATGCAATGACAGCATGGAGGGCTTCCCAGAGGAAGTGGCATTTGCCCTGAGTCTGGAAGGAAGAGGAGGAGGATCTCACAAAGGGGCTAAGTAGGAATGGAAGAGGGGACCCCATGTGTAAAAGCAGAGAGGCATCAGAGGGCAACAAATGTTTGGGGGGACCAAGATCTGGTTGGTATTATTAGAGCTCAGCCTAGATGGAGCTGATGGGATAGGATTTTGAATAGTGCCCAGACCTCCCAGGTAAATGTCGATATTAATCTTAGAAGATATACTCAGTACAGAGAATGAAGGCATGGTGGTGGAAAACTGGCGCTCGGACTAGGATGAAGACCCATGACCTAATACTCACTCTATCCCCAACTCAAGCAATCAGCCTGCCTTCATCTGTAGAGCACAGATGGAGTTGGGATCAGGGAGGCCGTCCTCTTCTCTGAGCAAGGGTGTCAGACAAGCCCAGGAAAGCAAGAGTATTTCAATAAAACTGCGCAGAACAAGTAAATCACTGAGTTTAATTCCAAGTGTTGGAACCAAATCAAGGCAACATGAACAAAAACCACCTTCTGAAACAGCGCCAACGGTATCGTCTGGCATGTAAAGAAACAAGACACAGTTTTAACAAATTCTGCCCAGGGGGTTTGTTTCTTGCCCTTGGTTGGCATAATGATGCAGAACATATAACGCCAAACCTCAAGCTCAATTCTTTCCAAAGTTGTTAAGTGATTTGGCTGTGGATGTTGTTGTTATGTCCGCCTGTTTCTCTCTGAGTCCCTCTTCAATCTCTGTTATCATGTAAAAGAGAGAGAATAATTGCATAACACGTCGTGGTTTTCAACTGGTAGGTTGCATGGTATGATAACCGTCTTCGGAGCCAGGCATCCTAAAGACATGCCCACATGCTTATATCCCACTAGGTGACGTGAGGGTAGAGAGTATGAAGTGTGAGCATTGGAGGCACGAGTTTAGCAGAAACGATCTTAGGAAAGCCGGAATACACAGACACACAGCCTCTTTTAATCTTTCTCTCCCTTCGTGTGAGTTGCTAGGGGTCCAAGAACTAGGGCTGGCCCCACACACCTCTCTAAGCCCCCAGCTCCCTGCATCCACCTCCGTCCAGCTCCCAGCATTCATTCATCTGCTTTGAAAGAACCTGCGGGCTCAGATGAGGTCCTTCAGAGGGTCTGTAGATACTGAAGCCCTGCTTCCTTCATGAGAATATCAAAGTCCTCAAGAGGTGGGCTTTGGGAGTAGGTCAAGCGGTTCTCTGGTCAGGGAGGCAGCAGTTAGTCTTACTAACAAGTCTCTGGGTTTACCTGGCTTTTGTAGGTAAGACTTAATCTGTATGGACCAATGTCTATGATAGCATCGTCATCATTAAATGCTAATTAAGCAACCATGATGAGCTAAGTGTTACAAGAGATGCCCAATTGCAAAAACACAAGTGTTTTCCTAGAGGAGCATAAAGGATGAAAAATAAACAGAAGGTCAATAGCGGCAGGTACTTCCCCGGATAGCGTTGGGTCTTCATGGTTCAGATGCCTGAACATTTTAGGAGGGGCTCTTCATCAAGGGATGCTTTAGAAGGTGCAGAAATAAATGGCACTGCTTTTATTAATGAGAACATGAGACTATCAACAGAAAATGTCCTGGCAAGCATTGCTATATTTACATTATGGATTACTGCGCAGTAATTTAAAATAATGAAATCAGCCTATACGTAAGAATTTGGAAAATCTCCAAGTCATATGGTTGAGTGGAAAAAAAAAAACAAAGCATGTTGCTAAATAATAATAAATTATGATACTACATATACACGCATATTTCTACATATCTTCTGTTCTCCTTATTTTCTATCAACACGCATGTTTAGAAATACGAAGAAAGATGTCTGCAAGTTCACACACCAAACTGCTGCTCATGAAAAGTCTGGAGAGAGAGAGACATGATTTGAGGGCTAAGAATGGTGTCAGAGGGATCTCATCCGCACCCTCCATGTTTTGTTTTTTAATAAGGAGAATGTATCCATGCATTATTTAGATAAGTAAAAAGTAATACTTTTTCAAAGAAATTTGCATGGAGGAGAGACTAGAATCTGGAAGCTGAATTAGAAGGCACTGCAGGATGTCTGGGTTTGAGGCGATAGGTAGCAATGTCAGTGACAGGAATGACAAGAATTATCCCATGTGAATCAACAGAACTTTGTGGAGAACCAGGGGAGAAGGGGAGGGTGGATGAGGGAGGGAGAAAGGGAGAGGGAGAGGGAGAGGGAGGGAGGGAGGGAGGGAGGGAGGGAGGGAGGGAGGGAGGGAGGGAGGGAAGGAGAGAGAGAGGGAGAGGGAGAGAGGGAGAGAGGGAGAGAGGGAGAGAGGGAGAGAGGGAGAGAGAGAGATTTTCAAGTCTAAAGCTCTGGGAGCAGCTGTCATCCAAAACCATACTGTTTGTGGGTCCATTGCTTTCTCTAGCATAATAATGACCAAATACTATCAATTAATTTTGTCAATTAGTTAATTGCTCAGCCCTCAGCAGTTTTAACAGCTTTACAGAACAACCGCAAAGAAACCCACCAAACAGTTGATTTAATATTGAGTAGTTAGAGCCTCAGTCTTGTTTAATAAGAAATTGCCCCATTGAGACCAGAGAGTATTATCTTTTATCAGCACAATGAATCTGATGTACTCAATCGTTTGCTACTGATCTGGAAGTTATATTTATATCATAAAGAGGGGGCACTCCAAGCCCTAGGTAACTTGGGTTTAAGCATTCTGATTGGTCCAGAAGCAAAATGCATCTTTCACTTATCCAAGGGAAACAGCATTTATAATATTGCCTTTTCAGGGCCCACATAGAGTCCCTTTTCCTTTTGATGGTAGATCCATAAAAAAATACAGTTATTGAATCAAATTTATATTAATTATGTTGGAAATTGTCTATTGGCAATACCAAAAACAGTTCCTCTCTGCTTCAGCTAATAGAAGATGCAAGAGAATTAACCTATTGAAGTCCAAGTTTCTAATCTTGGGCAAATGAGGGTGGCAGTCCATGGATGGGCTTCAGGGGTCTGAGAACACCCTGAAATGTTACATAAAATTCTCTGGGATTCTGCCTTGTTAATTTTGCCCTGTGAACCTATTCTAATGGGGAGCGACAGCCCATGATTTAAATACAGTTCTTTAAAAAATTGAATAATGCTTAAGAATTGCTAATATACATACATATAACAAAGATTTAAATACATTTCTTTAAAAAATTAAATAATGCTTAAGAATTGCTAATATACATACATATAACAAATATGTCATTGTAGCTAATTGAATCATTCCAAGTGGACAGGATTGCTGATTTGGAGAATATTAAATTGAAGTTGTTCATACTAAGTCAATTCTGTAAGGGAATTATGACATGTGAGCCAATAGCATTTTTTTTTTAAATCATAGTCAATGAAGAGCCGACCATTTCTCAGAAACAGTATTTAAGAAGAAAAGTTAAAAGAAACTGTCCACAAATAAAAGTTTCAAGGAGAAAAAGGCCTCATCTGGTTGAGATAATCCTGGGACACTTTCGGAAGCAGAAAGCACTTGAACTGTCCATTGTAGAATAAGTAGGAATTTGCAGACAAAGGATGGGAGAGCAAGTCCTGTGTTAAAAGAAGTGTGGACCAAAGTCGTGGATGCAGGAAAAGGCAAGGCATCCTCAACAGCTGAAACTTTTAAGCAAAAGATATCATAGAAAGGAGGGTCTATTTAGGAGCAAAAAGAAAAAAGGAAAGAAGAAGCCTGGTCCATATTCTGCCATCACTGCCATGAATCATCATGGTGACCAGAGCTCCTGGTGAGCGGTTTCCAGATTCCCAAAGCATGGTACAAGGCTAGAAGCCACACAGTAGGTCTTCAGCAAAAGCCTAAACGTAAGTGGAATCATTTTCCATGGCCTTTCCCTCGGTATGTTTCTAAGGGCTTCCATAATAAATTACCTCAAACTCAGTGGCTCAAGACAACAGAATTGTAAGTATTTCAAAAAAACTGGAAATGGACTACCTTATGACCCAGCAATTCCACTCTTAGGTATCTATCCAAAGAAACCCAAGATGCTAATTCGGAAAAATATATGCAACCCTATGTTTATTGCAGCGCTATTTACAATAGCCAAGACTTGGAAACAACCGAAATGCCCATCAGTAGATGACTGGATTAAGAAACTGTGGTACATTTATACAATGGAGTGTTACTCTGCTATAAAGAAGAATGAAATCGTACCATTTGCAATGATATGGATGGACCTAGAGACTATTATGTTAAGTGAAATAAGTCAGTCAGAGAAAGACAAATACCATATGATCTCACTTATATGTGGAATCTAAAGAACTGAATAAATGAGCAAAGTAAACAGAACAGTCCCATAGATATAGAGGAAAAACTGGGGCCAGCCGAGTGGCACGGTGGTTAAGCGCTGGCTTAGGAAGCCAGCAACCCTGGTTCGGATCCCACATATGAGGGCCAGTGACACTACCATCTAAAAAAAAAACCTGATGGTTGCTAGATGGGAGGAGGGTGGGGATAAGGGAGAAGGGGAAGGGATTAGACAGCACAAATAGGTAAGTACAATATTGCCACAGGGATATGAAAGACAATTCGGGGACTATAATTAATAATGTTTTAAATATTTTGTATATCTTTACCAGCAAAAGAGACGAGAAAATTCCATCATTTGTTTTATAAATGTTCTCAAAACCATCCTGCTTCAGACAGGTATCTCTCCCATTCTTCAGGAAATTCAAATTTGTACAAGGATGCTTTTGCTGAATGTTGCCGTAACCTTTGTAGATGCATATACAAATAATATCCCTGCCATGTTTTACATTTTCATTGTTTCCGTAATATCATTTCATCGGATTCTCACAACCACCTACCAGGATATTTATTATTGTCCCCATTTCAGAGATGAGAAAACCGGAATTCAAAAGAATTTAACTGATTGCGCAATCAATGCCTCCCTGTGAAAGTGACTGAACACCAAGCTTCCTCCTTCTTCCCACACTGCAGCTCACCACCCACCGCCTTAAATGAGGCCACGAGCGTATACTTCTCTAGAAATGAGGGGGAGCGATTTTTAAAACATATTAATGAAATGATGTACCCTGGGTACCACAAAAAGGTCTCCAAGTGGACACTTTGGTCAGCGTTGCTCAAGCAGTAGTTCGCCGCCATCAGAAGTGTCTGGATGCTGATGGGAACCACTTTGTCATTGCAGAAGTCAAATGGGACTTGTATTCATCTTTTGTTATCGATATCTATTGAGTATTATAATTTTAATACAGTTTTTCCTTCCTTAAAATGTGCATCCATTTTTTTTTTGGCACCCTCTGTATTTGGAGCTGTTTGAATAATAGCAAAGATCTATCCAGAAAAAGATAATGTCACAATGGCACACAGTAGTTCTCCATAAAAACTGGTGAATAAATTCTATAAAAATAGTCAAAAATTTATAGACTAAATTTTCTCGCTAAAATAAGTATAAAAAACCATAAATGTCTAGCATGTCAGACCTGGGAAGAAGAACATAAATATCACCTAGACCAGTGTTTCTCCACTGGGGTGTCAGCTGACAACTGCGGGGCAGATACTATTGGTGCTGAGTGGGTAGAGGCCAGGGGTGCTGTTAAATATCCTACAATGCACGGATCAGACTCCCACAAAAAAAAAAAAAAAAAAAAAGAAAGAAAGGATCTGGCCCAAAATGTCAACATTGCTAATGCCGAGTAACACGTCTAGATCAGAAGTCCACAATGTTTTCTGGAAAGGACCAAATCGTAACTTTTAGATTTTGTTGTTTACAACAAAAGCAGCCACAGGCGACGTGTAAATGAATGGACATGGCCGCATTCCAATCTAACTTTATTTACAAAAACAGAAACTTCCTGGATTTGGCTCACAGCCTACAGTTTCCCCACCCTGATCTAGGTTAATGGATTTCTAATTTCCTTTTCTAAAAACAGTGAAATGTTTCGTTCAAATAAAATATTGCATGAGATCCAAGCTGTAACACCGATCAAAGGGGTGATTCTTGGTTGAGACAACCGGTGAATTCACAGCAGTTCTCTAAGAAACTCCAAGTCTGGACGAGCCTCCTCAGGGGAGGGGTTGGAACACTGTAATCTTACTCAAATGCCTTTAAAATGACCAAGTCATATGTGTGAAGCCCTTCAGTGACATTCTATTGCCCCCAAGGTCAAGGTCTTCTTCAGCCAATAGGACCTCACAAGGCAGTGACGCTCAAAGGCTCTCGACCCTAACTGGAAAGCTTCTGGGTCTGACTGCAGCACTTACTGGCTGTGTGACTATGGGCCAGCTACTCCACCTCTCTGAGTCTGTTTCCTCATTGACACCTAAACAACTGTTATCAAAAGTACTTCATGCGGTTTTCAATGAGATTTAAAATGACTGATTAAATGAGATAATGAATACATACCTCTTGTACAATGCCTAGTATATAACAAATCAATAATAATTCACTTTGCAGTGTTTCTTTGGGAATTTTATGACTCTTTCTCGTAAGGGACAGAAACCCAATGAAAATGGCTTACACAAAAGAGAGAGAAAGAAGATTCATTTTAAGATAGCGATAAGCCACACATGTGGAGGGAAGTACTGAGCTAGGAGTTGACTTAGGATGTGGGTGTCCACATTTGTTTCTATGCTCATACAACTATCTGTCAACATCTACAGTCAAGAGGGTGCATAGGAGGGGTGCTTGGCCCAGACTTAGGTGGGGGAAATATTTCCCGAGTTGAACCGTAGAGAAGAGAATGGGAGTTAATCAGGTGATAAGAAGTAGGAAGAATGTTCTGGGCTGAAGGGTCGACACAGACGTGAGAAACCACATAGAGCACACATGGAACGTATGTGTGAGTATGTGCATGTGTGCACACGTGTGTGTGTTACAGCGTGTGGGCTGCCAGAAGCCAGCCCAATATTAGCAGTGAGTAAGCATCAGGTGGGAGACAAGGCCGGACAGGTGAGCAGGGACCACTCACGCCAGGAAGTTTCCATGCCAAGCGGAGTTACATAAACGGACTTTACGGCTTCCCTTTACGGTGTACAAGAAGGAAGTAAAACCCGCCCGCCCTCCCCACAAGCAGCGTTTAAGTCAATCAGCATATAAATGAACAAAGCTGCTGTCATTCTCCCTTCTAATACCTAAGGCTTCTACAACTTTCTTCCCTTCCACTCGTCCTCTTTTGCACTATATCCCCCATGCTGCAGTTAAGTGCCTTTTTACGGTATTTTATTGGGTGTCCCTTTCAAGCTGCAAAATGCATGCTGCTGACAACAAATAGAAAACAGAGGTTTATGAAGAAAAAGGTAACAGTTTTTCCCCTCTGGCTTTATCCCTTTTCACTCCTTTCATCAAAGAGCAAGGCTAAGATGTGGGTGTCCACATTTGTTTCTATGCTCATACAACTATATGTCAACATCTACAAAAGTCACACACACAAAAGTTTCTCCTGTTTTCTAAAAAAAAATGGATTGTGCTAGTCTCACTGTAGTATGACACTTGCTCAAGGTAATACACAGAGATGCAATTAAGTCCTATAAAAGTTGTATACAATTTTATAGAACAAGCAAACCTATCCGTTAATTCAACCATCTCTCTCAGTAGACAACACTGAATTTGTTACCGCGTTTTTTAGGTACATTTATATCTATAGGATAGATTTCCTCTAAGTTAGATTCATGGGTGAAGTGGTATTCATACGTCTAATTTTAACAGATAATGCCAGATTAATTTCCTAAAATATCATAGCATTATAACTGTATTTGTATTGCAGCCCAGTACCCATGTCCCAAATGAGGGGTCAACCACAAGACACCATTTTTCATCCTTCAGACTGGCAAGTGCTAGCCAGGGTGAGGGTAAAGGGTTAAGGTGTCTGAGGGTCTGGGGAGAAGGTGAACCCCCTAAAGAGTAGCGCTGCTTTGTTTCCTGTGGCGTGGACGATTCACAACTAGACTAGAGAAACTGATTTGAAGCTAGTCACCTGGCTACTCAAGTAGAGCACTTCCTGTGTGTGAGAGGTTACAGAGGAAGTGAGCTTGAAACTATATTAGCTCAAGGTCATTCCCTGCTCCCTGCCCTTTTTTTTTTTTTAATTTAATTGGGGAACAGTGTGTTTTTCCAGGACCCATCAGCTCCAAGTCAAGTAGTTGTTTCAATCTACTTGTGGAGGGTGCAGCTCAGTGGCCCATGTGGGGATCGAACCGGCAACCTTGGTGTTATGAGCACTGCACTCTAACCATCTGAGCTAACCAGCCACCCCAGCTCCCTGCCCATTCCCTGAATAAGCCAGAAACTCTCCCATCTCTAGATGTTTGCTGAAGGATGCTCCTCTTATTAGGTTGCCATTCTTCTCCCAACCCATATGCTTGGGTCAAACCTTTACTCTTAGTTCAAGGTGAAGCTCCACTTTCACTTTTTCCAAGAAGCCTCCAAATATCTCCATGGCAATTCATCTCCTCTACCGTGTGTCTGAACAACAATAAGAACGGCTACTGCTATTATCTTTATTGTGTGCCAGGCATCATGCGATGCACTTCATATACATTATCTCATTTATTCCTCAATAATCTTATCAGGTAGGTCATACTCCTATCTACACAGTGAAGAGGAGGAAACTGAGAATCAGAAAGGTTAAGTCACTGGCCCAAAGACACACAGCCAGTAAGTGTCGGAGCTGGGTTTACACTCAGGTCTGTCTGACTTGGAAGTCCAGACTACTCAGCAAAGCTCTACTGCAGTGGCAGACTGGTTGGGTCATTGCTTTGTAAACACTGCCTGCTGTAGATAAATTTACTTTCTGCATTTCGTCCGTGGTCTTGCTCCACAATGAATTTTATGAATGGAGCGAAGCTGTCAAGTCCTACAGTGAATGGCAGGCAGTGCGATGTTACCAGAATTCAAGCTTTCTGCTGCTAATTTTTCACTAGGTTGCAAGCTTTAATTTAACTGTCAGACCCTGGGTTTTTTGCCAGTGCTAATGGAGGACTGTGGCAGTGATGGTAATTATTTCTAGATGACGGGACCTCCTTCGTTTACCTTCTGGTCACAAATACTCAGCAGCTTCAAGCTAATTTCCTTTCTTATTTTCTTCATTAGTTTGCAAACTCCTACTGCCAACGAAAACAACCCATCTGATAAAAACGTCAACACGGAGTGTTCAAAATATTAAAACTGTCAACTAAAGATTGTGTTTTTACAAGGCAGTCTAAAAATATGTCACACATGTCGAAACCACTTTCCAAAAACAGATTATACAGGTCAAAAAGTTACAGGACTATTTTCGTAACCCACAGAAAACAAACCCCACCATGACAGGTTCTCCCAGATATTATTTTCATGTCTTGAAAAATCAGCTTCCAATCCACTCTGAAGAAGTCTGATTAAAATGCTGGCCTCTATGTCCTTGCTTCAAATGAAGACCACAGGATTTCTGCTCACAGTGAAATTAATAGGAAAATTACCTGAAAGAAGATACTAGGATTTGGCTTGGTGCTTATATTTCATTCTTCCCACCATGAAGCAATGTAGATAGAAGATGGGGCCTGCTTATTATCAGGGGTGCTATTCTCACGCAATTCTCAGACACTGAACACCTGGTTCAAATTGCTAGGTAGCAACAAAAGTTGTGAATAGGAATAAAAGCATCAGAGATCATTGAAAAGCAGAGAAGAAGGTGACAGACCTTGGGTGGGGCTGAGTTGCAAATAAGAGCCAAAGACTGAACCACGAATGGGTAATTTCAACAGGATTTCAAGGAGGGGAAATCTTCCCAAACGGAACACCTTGCTAAATAAACACTGACATGTTTACAATGTTGATTCAGAGAAAAGGAGCCACATAGAGGGCCCCTCATCTTCCACTTAGCCTGACTCAAAGTGCTCAAGTCAAGAGGATAATGGGTGTATGTCTTATGGAATCTCACCCCTAATGATAAAGGAACAGAAGAGTTGGCATGAGATGAAAAAAGAAGCACTCGTGTCTGGGAAAATACTCATGCACACACACACACACAGACACACACAGACACACAGACACACCGTGTGCACTGCTTCTGTGTGTCCGAGACACATTGAAAAAGAGACAAAGAGGGCCAGCCGAGTGGCACATTGGTTAAGAGCTGGTTTGGGACGCCAGCAGCCCCGGTTCGGATCCCACATATGAGGGCCAGTGACACTGCCCTCTACAGCTAAAATGGTGAACAGCAGCTCTACCTGGAGCTGGGCTGCTGTGAGTCCCAGGGACGGCATAGCTGCAGCCCCTGCTGCAGTGGGCTGCCATAGGCTACAGTGAGTGGCCGGCAGCCAGCGTGAGCTGCCAATAGCCGCGGTGAGCGACCATCCAGAGGCCGGCGACCGATCTGCCTCATCCGGGAAGAGCGCAATGACGATACCAACATGGGCCAGTGAAGCCATGTCCTCCACAACTAGACCAAAGAACAAAAAGACAGCAACTTGTCTGTTCCCCTTCCCCCATTCCCCAACGCTGTTCCCCTCCCCCATTCCTCAATGAAATCTTCAAAAAAAATAAAAGAAAAAGAGACAAAGAAACATTGAAAGGCAAAGACAGAGGCACAGAAAAAGACAGAGAGACAGACAGAAATAGAAACAGAAACAGAGGCTGAGATGAAGACACAGACACAGACAGGTGACAGAAATAAAGATAGATCGAGATGGCCAGAGATCAGAGACAGAAGCAGGGAAAGAGGAAAACAATGAATTTGTGAAAGACAATTGCATATCTATATAGTCAGGACATATGATTTCGCATATATTTTTTTTAAGTTTGAGTACCGCTTAGCAGTGAGAAATAAAGAAATCGAGAGGCCATGTGAGAAACAAGCCAGAGACATTCCCAAACTGCAAAGGACGATTCCTAGAAATGCGGTTAACATGCCTTGTCACTGCAGTGAGGTGGGAACCCCTCTGATTTTCATAGTTTCCAGAGTGCTATGGTCTGAACATTTGTGTTGTCTCCCCGCCCCCTCAAAAATTTGTATGTTGAGATCCTAAGGGCTGCTCTAGAAAGTGGGGCCTTTGGGAGGTGATTAGGTCACAAGGGTGGGGCCCTCACGAACGGGATGAGTGCCCTGGTAACAGAGACCCCAGAGAGCTCCCCGCCCCTTCCACCACATGAGGACACCGTGAAAAGATGGCCATCTAGGAACCAGGACAGGGGCCCTCACCAGAACACAATGATGCTGGTGTCTTCATCTCAGACCTCCAGCCTCTGTAACTGTGAGAAACAAATGTGTTATTTAGAAGCTGCTCTGTCTGTGAGATTCTGTTACAGCAGCCCAAACAGACTAAGACACAGGGGATAAAGCGTTTGAAAAGCAGCATGTATTCTGTCACTTATTTTTACTGAAAAATGTATGCATGTAAGAACATCTAAAGCTAGTGAGTGCTTCCTGTAAGCCAGGCACTTCTTTAAGTACTTGCATGGATTAATTTACATGGATTGAATCCTCATTACAACTGCATGAGGTAGGTCTTACTATTTTCATCCTCCTTTCCTACATGAGGAAACTGAGTCATGGAAGGATTAAATAACTTGCTCAAAATTATGCGGCTGGAAGCCATGATACCAGGATATAATCGAGGTAGACCTCGCCTCTGAGTCTGTGATCTTAATTATTGCGCGACACAGATCCTCCCCACTGTGCTGTCGTGTGCATTTACGTATTTCTATATATTCCACAAAAGTAGAGAGTGCCCTGAACATTTCTAAAGAAATAAGATTTGTTCTGATCAGAAAAAGTCTTCTAGGCAAATTGTGCAGTTGGTGCTGGATTAAGCCAAGCGAAACTACTTTCTTTATGGTAGACCTTCTTGCCTGCCCGACGTTAATATGCATTGTAATTCTCTAAGAGGGGAATTTGCAGCATCTTCTAAACATGCTTAATTCTGGAATTGGTTTTTCACAGGTTCACCTAATAATATAGAATTCGTAGAAAACACTGACCTAGGTGCTCTTTGAGGTGTCCCCCAAGGCCAGGAGCCTGGGGTTCTTTACTTAGTAACTATGAATTAAGATAATAAAAAGGAATAAAAAATCCTCTTAAAATCAGAAAACATCAGCCATGTTCTTTTACTCACCCAACAACTATTTACTGAATAACCCGCTTTGTGCCCGGATTCTGCTCACTCTAGTGACTAACACGTGAAGCTCACTTTTTGGTGTGAGGAGAGTAGTACAGAAAAAGTCAATAAACAAATACCAAATAAGCAATATAATCAGAGAGATATAAGTACTATAAAAAATACAATAATTCAGAGTAAGGGGCAGAGAGGGGACAAGAGTTGCTCTTTGAGCTAGGAACGTTAGAGAAGGTAACATTTGAGGAGAGGTGACATTTGGGCAGTTACAAATGAAGTTAGGGGGTAAACCATGTAACTATTGGGGAGAGGGTCCAAAGCAGAGAAAAGAGCACATGCAAAGGCCCTGAGGCAGATATTTATATACTCAAGGACCCCCTGGGGAAGCCAATATGGCTGGAGGGCTGTGACAAGGAGGAAAGTGATGGGAGAAGTTTAGAGAGGGGCCGGGGGAAGCCAGATGGTCATGTAGCACCCTGGAGACCACAGGGAGAACCTAGACCTAGACCTTTGCTCTTACCATATGGTCAGTGCCAGGGCATGAAAGGAAGGAAGAAAGACCTTACTGGACAATGCAATGAGCCTTGTAAGCCAGTTTCTTCAGGGAGAAGGCTAGCATTGACCTTAGGTGGAGTCTCAGAAGGAGAATAATAAAGGAATCTAATTACTAAAGAATACAGAAAGGAAAAGTTATAAAAGGGGTACTTCGGGGAGAGCTGTAGCATGGCGCCATGGAAAGGTGGGGCAGGGTAGGATGGGGACAGCACTGGGATCCTATGCACCTGAGTTGATTGACATCCCATGTCATCCATTAAATGAAATACAACGTGTGTGTGTGTGTGTGTGTGTGTGTGTGTGTGTGTGTGTGTGTATACACGTGCGCCCAAATATAGCTTTTGATACTGGCTTTAAAAATGGTTCCTTTTATTTAATTATGAAATTTTTCAAACAAAAAGGAAGTCCTCACGTCTTGTTCATTTCTCCATCTGAGCTCCCTCCCCTTCGTGGAAACCTCTCTTGCCAGTATTTCCAATGACCCCCAGATCGTCAAACACAATGGCCATATTTTAATTGTTAGTTGGCTCAGTGTCTCCATAGCTCTTGTCAAGGCCAGCTTGAAGCACTGGGCTCTGCTGGCTTCTAGAACATCCAGCCATTCTCCTGTCTCCTTGACCATCCTGCTTTCACCCCTTCACATTGCTGCCCTCCCTCCCCTACTTGACTCCACAGATCAGAGTTGCTCAGGGTTCAGTCGTGGGCCCCTTCCACCTCTTTCTCTTCCCTTCATTGTCCATGCTCGATTCCCAGTTAATCTAAAGGATTTCAGAGCTGGACTCAACCAAGCAATCTGACCACTATATCTGCCTGTTTACTGGCTGGAAGATGAGAGGAAACGGGGTCCCTGTGTCACCTGAGGGAGAAGGCAGGGTGTGGTCTTAGGCAGGTTCCAGTGGAGACTGAGGTGACCAGAGTACAAAGGACATTGTGTTGCTTGTCATGGTGTGACAATAGAGTTTTGAATATTTATTGACAGACTGCTTGCAAGGGTATTGCAATATGAGCAACTGCATTGAAAAATAAGAGAAATATTCCTGGCTTCAGGTTTCAAAGCACCAAGAATTATTAACGAAGTCTCAGCTGGCCTCAATGCCACTGGCGAGAAAACACCAAGAATTTTTTAATTCAAAAAGTTACTAATTAGAAGTAATCTTTCAGCAGAGGCAATCTCCCTGACCTTGGCTTTATTTTATGCTCTTCAAGGCATTGAAAAATATAATAAACCCAGAGTTTCAGTATCATTCAAAACCAAGAATTTTTTTTCTTTGATTAATGCAGGTTCAAGCTTCCTTCCTTTATATGCATTGTTTGAGAATTTCATCTGGAACAAATGAATACCAAAAGAGGCCTCTGATTTCCTTCAAAATTCATTTCTTTCCACAGTTAAAAACAATTATAACTTATTGTACAGGCAATTTTCTAGCACTGTTTTGTTAACCAAGTGCAGGAGAACCTGGACTCTATTCATTTAAACATTAAAGATAGAAAGATAGATAGATAGATAGATAGATAGATAGATAGATAGATAGATAGAGGATGGATGGATGGATGGTGAATGGATGAATGGATGAATGGATGAATGGTGGATGGATGAATGGTAGACAGATGGATGACCATGGATGGATGGATGGATGATGGATGGATGGATGGATGGATGGACGGACGGATGGACGGATGGATGGATGGATGGGGAATGGACAATAGAGGCAGGTAGACAGACACAAACAACTGTTATCAGACCACAAGAGAAAAAACTACAGTAAAAGCATCACTTCACTTAATCTCCATAGCAACTCTATATAGAATCCATGGTTTTTATCATCAGCTACTGCAAGCAAACTGAAGCTGAGGGATGCTGACTGATTTGCCCCAGGTTACTCAACTGGAAAACAGAGGAGGCATTCACAACAATCATGATGATGACAATAACAACAATATAAAAACCATCTTAAAAAAAAGATCTCCTATATATGTCAGGCACCATACTTGGTGTTTTGTCTGTAGTATGCCATCTAAGCACCACAATAAATTTTTCACTATCTCTATTTAAAGAAACGGGGACTTGGCCTAAGTCACAAAGTTATAACTGCTGGCACCATAATGAGAACCCAGGTCCATCTCATATTAGTGGCCAAGATCTTTTCCATAGTCTCTACTGAAATTTGATTTAAAGTTTCATTTAATATTTGTGTCAAAGCTGTCAACTTTGGCTGTGTACTGCTTCTGGAAGTCATAAATACAGAGCCTCAAAAAGGCTCAGCTCAGAAATATCTCCTGAGGATTACACTGTGAGATTTGAGTCAAGACTGAGCCTCTTTCAAAATGTAAATACCACCTGAAAATGTTAAGCCTATTAGAAAGTCACACCTTAGTTTTAACAGAAAATCCAATTTATACTTGAGCAGCATACTGAATGGGCACTGTAACTGGTAGCATGCGTCACTTTCTTCTTTTTCTTTAGTCTGAGACATTTAAATAAACTTCTTATTTTAGCAGTTTGGGATGTATAGGAAAACTATGAAGGGAGTCCAGAGCCCCCCAAAACCCCACAGCCAGGTTCCCCGGTTATTAATATGTTACATTAATTAACATGGTGCATTTGTCACAGTTATTGGACCAATACTGATACATTGACTCCAGAGCCCCTCATTGATTCCTATTTCTTTGCTTTTACCTTGTGTCCCTTTTCTTTCCCAAGGTCCCATCCAGGACCCCACATTTCAATGAGTCATCAATGTTCTCCTTGCACTCCCCTGGGCTCCCTGACCATTTCTCAGGCTTACCTTGTCAGAGGAGGCATTCACAACAATCATGATGATGACAATAACAGTCTGAGTCAAGTAGTTTGCAGACTGCCTCCCCCGCCTGGGGTTTGCCTGCCATTTTCCTCATGATTCGACTCGGGTTATGGCTTTCCAGAAGGAAGAACACAGGGGAGAATGCCACATTATCAAAGTTACACGCTGTCAAGATGGCTGATCACTATTGATCACCTGGCTTCTCCTCCTTGAAGAGGGACTATCCATATAAAGTATTTGGAATTGGTCTATAGAAAAGATTTGTCTGTCTATTTATCTATCTGTATCAGCATGGGCAGGTGGATAGTTCTTTCTACTTTGGCTTATAATCCAATACGACCTTGTTATTGTGTTGCTTGAATTGGTCCAGCTCTGGCCATTGGAAGCTTTTTCAATTGACTACTGTGTGTCTTTGACATATCCCTATCCTTGTGAAAAACTGTGCTCAGCATCTATGTTGGGACGCTGGCTTCATAGCAACATTTCCCATGAAAAATGATGAATGATAATCAACTGTGTGGTTCTTGGCCCTCATTTTTGGCCTAGACCTTCAAAAAAACCTTGAAATGTCTTGAGTGATAGGAATGTCGTCTGACGAGATGACCTTGGGAGGGCCCCTAGATACAGGGTCAGGGGACCTGGTCACTAGAAAACCAACCACATCATTAGAATGCTGGAATTTCAGCTGCCCCTCCAAGGAGGGCAAGGGGCCTGGAAAGTGACTTAATCACATGTTCAATGATTTAATGAGTCATGCCTAGTGTAAGTCATGCATATAGCAGCTAATGATTTTAAAGCACAAATTCTATACCCTGGAGGGTTGAGTGCTTTTCATGCATTAATTCATTTCTCACTACAGCTCTATAGATAAATTCTATTATTACCACCTTTTTCCAGATGAAACAGAAGCCCAGAAATTTTAAGTGACTTCTTCAGGTTCAAACAGCTGCAATGAACTTCATTCCTATCCCTGATCCGCCGGTCTACCAGTTCCTCTCCCCAAATCAAGTACTGTGATCAATTTCTGTGAGCTTTCTAGAAATATTCTATGCATACACAAGCATTATTTTGGATGACAGGATTAAATATATAGAAAAATTATGCAGGATAATGTAACCAACACCTATGAACTCACCATCTAAAATTAACAAGAGTGGGGCCGGCCAAGTGGCGTGGTGGTTAAGCGCTGGCTTGGGAAGCCAGTGGCCCCGGTTCGGTTCCCGCATATGAGGGCCAGTGACATTGCCCTCAAAAAAAAAAATTAATTAAAAAAAATAAATGAAATTAATAAGAGTAAATGTTTGATTATATTTGAGTCAGATTATATCTAAATTAAAAAATAACACTCAATATCATTAAAATCTCCCTTTTAACCCCTTCCCAATTCCATTCACCCCATCCTTCTAATGCATGGTTTGGCTCTACATATCACTAAAGTGCTGTGTATATATCTATAAACACTCTATAGTACAGTTTTGTGTTTTTTAAATCTACTTAATGGTATCTTTCTACAACCTCCACCTTTTTCTTGACATTATTTTTTGAATAACTATTCATGTTTATACATACTGATCTCATCCATTTAGCACCACTGCTGTACAGTATTCTATTGCACAAACATCATATTTCATTTATTCACACCCCAGCTTTGATGTGACATGTCAATATACTTTAAACACTTCTTTGAGGAAAATCTCACATGACATAAAAATTCACCATTTAAAAGTGTACAATTCCGGGCCAACCGAGTGGCGCGGTGGTTAAGCGCTGGCTTGGGAAGCCAGTGGCCCCGGTTTGGCCCCACATATGAGGGCCAGTGACACCGCCCTCAAAAAAAAAAAAGTGTACAATTTCAAAGAGGGCTAATTTCAAAACAATTTGAGGACCTCTACCTTGAAATACAATACGCGTACAAGGACAGATTGGGGGGCCACCAGTCTCTCTGACTTCCTTTTTCTTCAAAGTTAGCTCGCCGAACTTCCCAACCCCAAATCCCTCCCAGCCACCTTGAGTCATCTATCGCTTCATTTCCTCTGCGTTGCTCACGTTAGTAACTGTGTGCCCACCTTGTAAAGTCTACCTGGATCTATACATCTGGATCGGCTTAGGTGGCCTAAGATAAACACAGCTGTGTCTTGGCTCAGATTGCCATAACACAAGGCCATAGACTGGGTGGCTTAAACCACAGAAACTCACTTCTCACAGTTCTGGAGCCTAGCAGTCTAAAATCAGGGTGCCAGAAGGGCTGGCCGAGGGGCTCAGTGGGTGAAGAGCTCGCTCAAGGTGCGAGCTGAGCTCTGAGCAGCAGCAGTTCCATGCCCAGCCCGAGCTGAGCTGCCACTAAGCTGCCAACAGATAGCAGGACGGCTCAGCTAAAATAAAAATAATAATAATAAATAAAATAAAATCAGAGTGCCAGATGGTGGGCCAGGGAGTGGCCTGCAGATGGTTGTCCCCTTGCTGTGTCCTCACACAGTGAAGGGGCTGGGGGACTCTGGTCTCTCCCTGTTCTTATAAGAAAGCTCATCCTTATAAGGAGTCAGGACTCCACCTGGATGACCTCATTTAACCTCAGCTACATCCTTATAGGCTCCATCTAGAAACACCGTCACACTGGAGGTTGAGGTTTCAACACGTGAGTTTGGCCAGGGCGCACATATTCATTCAGGCTATAGTTCTCTGTGAGTTGTCCCAGCTGAGCCTGGCAGGGATGCCAACCTACTGGCATCAATGTGAAGTACTGGGACGAGTGACATGTCCCCACGGTATGCAAATTCTGCCTCTGGACACAGATATGGATACAGGGACGCCAAACCATTGCCCCCCGTTTCAGGCCCAGGGAGTAAATCAAACATTTACATCTAGGACAGACAACTCTGCCTCTCATAAATAAGAGCTCAAACTAGAAATGCATATCACACCTGATGCAGCCTGAGCTGGGCCAGACAAGCAGGGGCTATGGTGAATTCTAAGTCCTCCATGAGAAGAGTCTGCAAACTCACTGGAGCAAAATCATGAACAGGAAGGAAGAACCTTCACCGTCCGAGAGCCTAAAAAACGTGCTACCCAGAGGCTAGTCCACCAACCAGGAATGGATCACCCAGTTAAGTTCAACGAGCACGTGACCAGGTAAATTTCTGAACTGACCAGTTATCTGATAAAATCAGCACTGACTCTCCACTCAACTACAACAGGTGACCATACCGTGCATACAAAGAAACAGCAGTTTTAGGATCAGCATAGACCCGGGTTCCAATTCCACTTGTATCGCTTACAAATTACTGATGAAATCCGGTTTGGCAAGGAATTTGACCCACATGAGTCTTACCTTCCAGATCTGCAAAATAGAGATGATAATATATTTCTGCTCGAGTCCACTGGAAAAAATGTGTATCAAGTGCTTACTATGTACCAGGCACCGTGGTAAACTTCTATAATCTTCCCAACAACCAGCAAAGGAGGTACTATTTTTACGCCATATTACAGACAAGGAAGCTGAGTCATGGAGGAGTTAAGTCACTTGCCTGGTCAAGTTCACACAGCTAGAAAGAGATGGGTAAGGTGGAGTTTGTGACATTCATATGATTCCCAGGCACCAGAGGACAACAAATACTACCTCCTCACCCTATGTTACTCTGACACTAATAAACTTTGAGTTTTGGCAGTTGATGCCCCTTTAAAATGTAAATATTTTAACTAGGACAAAAGCGCATCAAACTATATCAGGTATGACATCCAATTAGCTTAGGATCTTGTTTTTCAAACTTCCCTGAAGACAAAAATCGCTTGTGACACTTGATCCAGCTCCCCACTTCCCAGGACCCAGCCCTGAGGATTCCGAAGCAGTGGATTGGGACAGGGGCTGGGAATTTTTATTTTAAACAACCATTTCAGGTAATCCTGCTGCTCAGGGAAGCTAAGGAACTGGCATGCTCACCAGTGACAAAGGAGAGGAGACACCTGTGGGAACCGTATGGCCATTCCAATAGCACCACGGAATCTTACAGCAAGAAGAGATAGTACGCCTTATTTTATCCCATCCCTTCATTTTACTGATGGAGAAACTGAGACCCAGTGATGGGAAAGTGACTCACACAGCCTAGCTACAGCAGGTTTAGAATCTGAACCACCATTTCCTGATTCCCAAGACACTTTCCTCCTTTCCTCCCTTCTAACATCTTCAGGATGAGCAAGTATTGGTTGGGGTGAGGGGTACAGAGGTAAAGGCAATTGAGAACATAGGGAGGTAACAGGATAACTGTGAATGGCCCTGAGCAGCTCAGAAGGAAACAAGAGAGACAGAAAATGGCGGGGGGGGGGGGGGGGAGATGGCTTCTGATATGTTTTGTAAGACCTGGTTTTCTCATATTTATAATCTCTCTCTCTCTCTTTCTCTCTCTCTCTCTCTCTCTCTCTCTCTCTCTCTCTCTCTCTCTCTTTCTGTCTCTCTCTCTCATATATATATTGCTCTCTTCCACTTAAAACTCTCATCTTTTTTCCTCTCTCTTTTTTGTTCTGCCTGTACCTTTTTCAGATATATTCCTAGTGTTGACTAAATAAAGAGGCAAATTGAGGGCAAGTTCAAAAAGAGTAGTTTACTTGGGAATAGCAAGGGATTGCAATTCCAGAAATGTAAACTTGCAGTACGCTACAGGTAAGCCCAGTGAGGGTTTGGGGCACGCTGTATGGACAGGGGATGTAGAGGGGGTGTTCAGTGAGAGTCAATTAAAATCGAAACAAATGGAGGCCATCTTTGAAAATTTCCCAAGCTAACAAAACCAGTCCAGTTAAAAAAAAAAAAAGACTCAATTTAGCTTATTTTGGGAGATCAACCAGACCTGTGTCATTTCTTGATATGAGGCAACCTCTGATGAATTCTCTGATGAATTCCCTATCATTTAAGAAAATTCCAGTATTATCAGTTTTCTGTAAATCTGGCATTGATGAGAAATCTGTCTTTCCTTGTTTTGTTTTCCTGAGCACACAAAACCTGAGACTTTTCCTTTTTTATATCCTCAGTTCCATTTTACATTAAAATCCTTCCACACCAGCAAACTATACAAATATATCTTTTATTTTGCCTGCAGGAAGCTCAGATTTCTTATTCAATTCCTGAAAAGAATCCGATTTTCCCTCCTTCCAGCGATACCTCTGTTCAGAGTAAAAGCTTCACCTTTCTAGCAGGGGCGCCCCTCATTCTTCACTTAGCCCAGATTCGGTTTTTTAATCATCTGCTGGAAAACATATGGGAGCAGCCAGACCCCAGTTGGAGCAGATCTGAACCACTTACCATGCTTCCTTTGTGAGGCTCAAGTCCCAACCCTCCTCTATCAGGCAGACTTGGGAGGCTGGGGGCTGGGGAGTTTTGATCTGGGCATATCTTGGAATCAACAAGGGAAGTATGCCGGGGAAGGCTCAAGCTGAAGTGAAACACCTTAGCTTTGCTTTGACCTCTTCAGGGCAAAGCATTACAGCATTGCGGAAAATCATTTCTAGGCTTTGCTTAGAAACCAATGGATTCTACCAGTGTGTGGGGAGGAGCAGTCAGCCGGGTTCCCGCCAGTGCATTGGACACTAGCCAGGGGCCGAGGATAGAGCCAGCATGTCCTTCACAGAAAGCTACAAGCCCTGCTGACCCTCAGGGTAAACGGCTAATCAACTGACGCCCTATAAGGAACGCTCTAATCCCCTGGACTGAAGGTTCCCAATTCTGACCAGACTGATCTCA
The DNA here is from genome assembly GCA_033961575.1 of Aselliscus stoliczkanus. NCBI lineage: Eukaryota > Metazoa > Chordata > Mammalia > Chiroptera > Hipposideridae > Aselliscus > Aselliscus stoliczkanus. The sequence goes on along the minus strand of CM066741.1, from coordinate 6,758,608 downwards.
ACCCCCACTGGCATGCTCAAATCTGAAGTTATGAACAATAGAGCCAGAGAGAAGTTGACCTTTTGGTTTTTTAATCTACTTCCCAGAACAGTCTTCTGCAAATACTATTTAATTTCTGATTAGCATAAGCAGATCAAAGGCAGAGGACAACTCCTTTCCATTGGAGGAAAATGGAAAAATATACACTAAGCTCTGGCGTAGAAATTTCTTAGGTTCAAATCCTGGCTTCATCATTTGCCAGCTGTGTGATCTGAAAGAAGTTATTGGGTTGTCGGAAAAGTCATGACGCATTTTTGCAACGAAAAACACAAAAATACGTCATGACTTTTCTGACAACCCAATACTTAACTTCAGGGAGCCCCAATATCTTCACCCAGTAGATGGGGAATGATGCTAATACGACCTATTTCAGAGGGATGTCGAGAGACTCAAATGAGGTAACAAACGTAAAGCACTTAGAGCAGTGGCCAGAACTTACTGCGCCAGTTTTATCTGTGAGGATAAGTATGTCTGGTTTGGCTGAATTATTAAAATCTGTTCCATTATTTTTGCAGTTAGGAGAAAAAGCCAAAGATCCAAACCACGGGCTGTGAAAATAGTAAAGGTTGTTAGTAGCCATCTGCCAACTCCAAAGCCACGGCCATAAAATGCAGCCAAATTAAATTACCAAGAGCATAACCGAAATATTTCTAATGTCATTTCCACATGACTTTACTTTTTAGGGTTTTTAATAGATAGTGGCAGATTTACCCTCCTAATAATATCCATCATAGTTAATATTAACAGGAGTACTTATTCCCCAAGGGTTTCTGCTCAGCCTCAGAGAGCGATCATCCCGGGACAGACCCTTGTGACAAACCAAGAAATGCTACACGACTGTCATTCAACCGCCAATTACTTAAACAATAGAGTCAGACTGACCCAGATGAGAATTCTGTTTCTGTTTCTTACTTAGCAACAATTTGCGGCAATTACCTAAATTCTCTGAGCCCTGGTCTCCTCTATAAAGAGGACAGTGATAATAACAGAATACCTTTCAGAGTCTTTGTGGGAATTAACTAAAAGAAGTATTGAGACTCAGAAAAATGCCCTTTCTTTGATTTGCCTCGCAACCTCCCAAGATCTCTCTCTCTCATTCACAGTCTGCTTGGTGGTGAGATCCGTAGGCGCTGGGACCATGTCTGCTTTTCTCATCATTGTCCCCAGTGCGCATCACAGTGTGTGGCACACAATAGATACTCAATAAATATTTGGAGAATGAATGGATGTCCGAACCAGCTTGAGCATCCTGAGGAACCTGAGGAACTCTGTTTTTATCTGCTCCTTCCCACCTTCCTCCTGACTGCCCTTCCTTCCTGTGCTGAGGTCACAGCCATCGGAACAATATCCGGGCAGTAGATATTTCTGGATGAAGATGCTGGGTATTGAACTCTCTCTCTCTTTCTCCATCTGCCTTTATTCCTGTCCTACTAATAACTTTGAGGATTTTTCTCCCATTGCATGAATGACAGCTCTTGGCTGGGAACATCTTCTGAAGTGACCCAGGTGGTATGCAGTTATTTTAAGCCTGTGATACCTCATCTGTTTAGCAGTCAAGATGAGTTCTATGGGTTTTCTCAGAACCGCATAAAAGTCTGGCTGTGAAGACTGAGCCCTAGGTAATGAGCCTTCTTTTCTTTCCCAAAACGTATCAGACGAGCTCAGAGAGAAACAGTGACAGTGCCTGAATGGAATAGGGAAGCTGAGTTCACACTTGGCATTGAAGGCCCATGTTAGTAGACCCAAAGACTGAGACAAAATTAAAAAGGAAGCAATTTATCTTTCTCAACCACCCTAATCCGCCTGCTTTATAGCGGGCTCCCCAACATTGAAACCTCCTTTAATTGCCCTATGTCTCACTCCCACCGGGCCCCAGCTTTCATTTTGCTAATATGATTTTTTTTAAATCCACATTTACATATTGGTTAAAGAACTAGTGACCTAACTCCTGTGAATAACAAATTGCTTTTTCTTTGATATCTCCCAATGGGTGTTCTACTGAATTTGTGTTTATTACTCCTCATCCTTCTATCCCCAGAAACTAGAACAGAGCTAGGCATCTAGGTTCTCAATCTATATTTATTGAAGGAAAACAGAATATTCTGTGGAAAAAAAGGGACTGAAATTAATTTTGACTTAAATTAGGTTTGACTGTGAATAACAACAATTCAAAATAGCAGCGGTTGAAACTAAATCATGTTTAGTTCTGTTATACTAGTAGACATGTCTAGAGGTTGGCAGCTCAAGGCTGATATGGTTGTTTCACAGGAAAATGGAGCCAATAAAGAAACTATGGCGAGACCAGTACTTTGAGGGGTTGGAAGTACTGGGTCATTCACACGACCGTAAGAAAAGGGCAGACAGGAGGACATCTTGGCCCCTACACTGGCTACACCTGTGAACTTGGGCAAGCAAGTGAATGTTTCTGGGTCTGTTTTCTCAACTGTGAGGAGGAGGAGGAAGAGGAGAGAGGATAGGAGGAAGGGGGAAGGGTGGAGAAGAGGAAATGGAAGAGGAAGTGGAGGAGGGGGAGGAGGAAAAGGAGAGTAGAACAAAAAGAGCACAACTGGTGGGTGAACATACATCCATCATGGGTGAAAGGCCCACTTCCCACAGCTTCCCAGGGTTGTGACCGGCCTCTCCCATCAGCCATATCCTTTCTGTCACCACCGACTCTCTCCTACCATGCTTTCGGAATTCGTAGCAAGGAGCCAATCAGTGTCCCCTGAGTTGGGAAAACAAACCAAATAAGACAACGACATGGGGAGGAGTTCTAAATCTTTTCATCACTTCAACAAAAAACACTCTCAAAAAGTTGTACAGAGTTTACATGCTGAGCACAAGACTTGGCACATAGTAGGTGCCAGTTTCCTTTTCTTTTCCTCAGTATTAATGATATTATATTTGTTAAAAGCAAATACCAAAAAAAAAAAAAACCCACAACTCTGTCAGAGTTACATCTTCAGATTTAAATACAGGATCATTTAAAACCTACTCTTTTTTTTTTTTTTTTTTTTTGAGGGCAGTGTCACTCACCCTCATATGTGGGACCCGAACCAGGGCTGCTGGCTTCCCAAGCCAGCACTTAACCACCACGCCACTCGGCCGGCCCTAAAACCTACTCATTTTATTTTCAAGAGTATACTCCTTGATCTTCTGTAATACCTTTAAATGAATATGGGCCATTTCTAATTCCTGTGCGCATTTAGCAGTGAAGGATCATTTTAACATCATGTTTTAATTATAGATCTGAGGAGTGGGCAGTTCCCCCAGAGACCATGGATGCAGCTGCCTCCATTTTTGTCTCTGAGTTTCCTGAGCGATAATATGAGGGAAAATATGTCAGCCAAAGTCAGAATTCCTGAACTACATGAACTTAGTCATCTCTAGAGAGGGGGGCAGAGGTGCGCAACGATATAAATCAGAAACGTTTGGAGTCATTTTCCATTTTATTATTTTCACTGACAACAACCCTCTAAGAGTTCTTCTTTTGTCAGTTATAATTGGGAGTTTCCAAGACCGGCTGCATTGGGCATCCTGAAAATCCCTTTCATTGACCTGGAAATGCCCTTCGCCTCTCTCCTAAACAGTTTCCTGAATTATATATATGAGTATCTCTTTTTTTTTAAATTGAGATATAATTGACACTAAAAAGCTGTACCTCCCTTACGTGTAGAACTTGGTGTGTCTGCCAATAGGTACGCACCTTGTAAAGCCACCACAAGGCCGTAAACATACCCATTGCCGTCCAAAGCTTTCCCCATCCTCATTATTGTCATGGTTTGTGGGAAGAATACTTCACATAAAATCCACCGTCTAGCAAATTTTAGGTGCACAATACAGTCCTGTCAGCTAGCAGCACTATGCTATATGGATGGGTCACCTTATGAGTATTTATTTATCTGGCATATTAGAAACATGTGAACCCCTTCCCCTCTCCATTTCTCCCTCTCCCCAAAGCCTTGGCAACAACCCTCCGACTCTCTGTACAATTCATTCCTGAATGACTCTTCTTTTCATCTCTCTGATGATTCAACTCAGACTTTTTAAGAGAACCTGTGGTCTTGATGCCTTCCATACTAATTTCTCACCCCCTCTCCTTCCTACCCATGCAGTGAGAGGTTGGAAAGCCAAGGGCCCCTAATCCCACCTTGGCCATTAACTAAACAACACTGCAGACATCTTTGGTTTTTGCTCTCCTCATCTTTCATGGGGCACAAAAGTTAAACAACTTCTAAGATTTCTTCCAGGCACAAGGACATGCGTTTCTACCCCTTAAATAATGGAGTTGCCATTACAACAGGAAATTAAGTATCAAATCAGTCGTGCATATCTTATTATAAACATCATGACTCTTTTATGTCATAAAAAAAAAAGGGTTTCTTCTCAAAATAAGAGAAACCCAGGAACAGTATGGATTTTTGTTTGTTTAAGAATTATTAGAAGTCAGACCCACCAAATAATTTGTGATCATTCAAAATGCCCAAAACAAAAAAGATAAACTCATTTCTCTGTATTATCTTAGCATTCCATTAGCTATGGTATAAGCTTTACAGAGTCTGGACTTGCTCTCCATTGCCTATCAGAGTTCCTGGTATATAGTTAGAGTTCAACTAATGTAACAGCTCTTTGATGAGCCCTGCTAATACTTATCTCACTGTGTTGTAATTGTTTTCTCGGTCTACTTCTTACATTAACTGTAACCTCCTCAAGGAGTGTCGGTGCTGACTGAATGCTAACATCGGAACTGCCACACTGCAGAGGCAGTTAAATAGATGCTTGTTGGAGTTATGTACAGAGCAGTGTATTTACTCACTGTCTTCAGATAATCACCTCTCTATGATGTTACCATTTTACACCCAAAGTACGAGTCACAAAATGCCCTGAACCTGGGCCGCTGTAGCTGGGTACAAGATTAATGTCATTAATTTCCACTGTGTTCAATGGCTCTCTTTAGGAATTACTCAGCATCTGTATTATAACCTAGAATCCATCGCTTCTGGGGTGACACATGAAGACGGGAAGCTCCACAAGGGTACGTACCGTGGTTCAGTTGCCTCCCTCTTTTCAGGGTCCCTCATATGGAACAGCAGGTTGGCTTTATGATAACTTATCCCAGAATCCACCTTCTCACCAGAGACCTGAGCAGGATATGAAAAAATGTATTTTGGGTTTTGGCTGACACTGATACTAATGCCAACCATTTCTGTTTCTTTTAACTTTACCAAAATGTGTTCTTTCCCTCGCACTTATAAAATTGAAAACAACAAAGGAACAAGACAATCAAATAAAGAAACAAAAACTCATAGACACAGACAATAGTTTTGTGGTTATCAGAGGGTAACGGGGGAGGGGGTGGTAGATGAGGGTAAAAGGGATCAAATATACGGTGATGGAAGGAGAACTGACTCTGGGTGGTGAACACACAATGTGATATATAGATGATGTGTTACAGAATTGTACACTTGTAAACCTATATAACTTTACTAACTATTATCACCTCCATAAACTTTATTTAAAAAAAAAAAATGATGTGGGTCGGCCGAGTAGCGCATTGGTTAAAAGCTGGCCTGGGACACCAGCGGCCCCGGTTCAGATCCCACATATGAGGGCCAGTGACACTGCCCTCTTAAAAAAAAATGCTACAGGAAAATAAAAATGAGTTGCAAAAGCACCATCTAAAAAGGAAGAAATAAAAAATTTCCTAAATGACAGACTGGGTTATCCACAAAAAAATAGTATGTTCTCCTTGTGAGAAGAAAATCAGACATTACACATGTCATAAAAGTCTTTTATTTTGCCTTCGTTTTTGAAAGATATGTTCACTAGGTATAGAGTTCAGGTTGACAGGTTTTTTCTTTTGCTACTTTGAAGTTGTTCCACTGTCTTTTTGCATTATGTCTAAGAAATCGCTGTACACAATGTGTGCTTTTTCTCTGGCTCCTTTGAGATTTTCTTTTCATCACTGGTTTTAAGCAATTTGATGTGATATGTCTTGGAAAACTTTTCCTCATCTTTCTTGTGCTTGCAGTTTGCTGAGATTCTTTGATCTGTGGGTCTATACTTTCCATCAAATTTTAAATGCTTTTAGCCATTATTTCCTCAAAATGTTTTTCTCTGTTCACCATTCTTGTAAACTGCAATTACAATTATACTGAGCCCACTACTCACGCATGCTAATTTTTTTTCCTATGTGCATTTCATTTTAGGTGGTTTTTATTGTTACATATTCGAGTTGACTAATCTTTTCTTTTGTAGCATCTAATCAGCTGTTAACACCATTCAGTGTGTTTTTCATCTCTGACATTGTAGTATTCATTTCTAGAAGCTCCATTGGACTTCTTTTTTTTTTTTTTTTTTTTTAAAGATTTTATTGGGAAATTGGCGGAGGGGAACAGCGTTGGGGAATCGGGGAAGGGGAACAGACAAGTTGCCGTCTTCTTGTTCTTCAGTTTAGTTGCGGAGGATGTTGCTTCACTGTTGGTATCGTCATTGCGCTCTTCCCGGATGAGGCAGATCGGTCGCTGGCCTCTGGATGTCGCTCACCGCGGCTATTGGCAGCTCACGCTTGGCTGCCAGCTGCTCACGCTGGCTGCGGGCCACTCACTGCAGCCTATGGCAGCCCACTGCAGCAGGGGCTGCAGCCCACACCATCACCGGGGCTCGCACAGCCCAGCTCCAGGTGGAGCTGTTGTTAGCTGTAGAGGGCAGTGTCACTGGCCCTCATGTGGGATCCGAACCGGGGCCGCTGGCATCCCAAAACCAGCGCTTAACCAATGCGCCACTCGGCCGGCCCTCCATTGGACTTCTTAAAAAAATATATCTTCCATATCTCTAGTAAACGTAAGGGAGGGAGGTGATACTAACTGTGTTACTACAACAGGGGTAAACCAATACAGTAATCTTCAAAATGCCCAGAGGGGAACAGGGCACACAGCATCTCCAATGAGGAATCTGTTTGCAGGTTATTTAGATTTCTGTTGGGACCTTTCTCTCATTGAAATCATCACACCTTGGGCAAAGAGCAGTGTTTCCTCTCATGTCACAGTATTTCTTAAAACTTTGTAATTGACAAAAACGGCTTGGAGTGTTTACTAAAAGCACAGATTCCTATGCTTCCACCTAGTCCTACAGAATCCAAATTTCCAGGAGAAAACACTGCGCCATCTCTATTCTTAACAAGTATCCCATTCATCATGGAAGTTTGGGAAACAGTATGTGGGGAATTGCAAGGCCAGACATCTCCAACCTGTTTCTTTCATAGAACTTGATCTGCAACTAGGATTTCCTAACAAAATAAAGAGGGATGAATACTGGGTTACAAATACAGTGAAACCTTGGATTGTGGATAACGTGGTTTGCGAGTGTTCTGCAAGACGAGCAAACATTTCTAATACATTTTAACGTGGTAAATGAGCAATGTCTTGCAATACGAGTAGTTTATTTCCAGAACGAATTATGCTCACAAACCAAGGTATTACTGTACATATCCTAGAAAGAAGGGCTTCCCAAGCCCATAATTACCTCAGCTAAAAAGAGCATTTCTCTTTTCAGTCATGGTTTAAATATTAAAGTCTGTGCTTGAGTAAAGCCCGAATACCAATTATTTTTGCTGATACAGTCACTGACATTTATCTTTCTTGATTCTAACGATTTGTGGATGGCCCTAAATATCTACAATTTGAAAATGATCCAAAGATGCAGACATTCCTGTGAGTTATGAAGAACACAAAACAAATGCTACTCTGAAAGAAAAAAAAGCCTTCTTCCAAGAAATCCAGCTGCTTAATCTGGAAGCAAACAAGGTAAAGAAGACTAAAGGACAATGAAAACATTTGGCCAGAGCTTAGAAGTTTTATGAGCGGGGGAAAAAAAAATGACATGGCAAAATTTGCAAATCTGGGTCATTTATAAGTTAACATCTTGGGTGACATTTCCTGGGGAAAGAAAGGCTCTGTTATAATTATATTTTAAAATTTATAGGATGAGAAACTCATAGGTGTAACTACATAATTTTCTTTAAAAAACCATTTCCTATTGATTTTAAAACACTGCTTCATTTAACCCTATTTTTTCTCAGATTTCAACAGGATGTTATCTTCAATTGAACCACAATTTCGACACATCGAGACTAAAGTCACCTCACAAACGAACATAACTATAATCTTTCTACATCTTTTTCATGTGTCCAGAAACTCCTTCTTCTGCCTTAGGCTTTAATTTTCTTAACAAGAGCACCTATAGAATAACAGGGATATTCAGGATTCTTTCAAACAAACTAAATCTCTCCTGAGCGTCCAGCTCATTAATCATTTACACAATTAAGTGACGTTGGGCAAGTCAATCCATCTCTCTGAGATAGTTTCTTCATCCATAAAATGGGGGCAGATGGGAGAGAAGAGAGGTGCTGGATACACCTCACAGTTTCTAAGGTCCAGTTCTAAGGCACTCATTTTATATTTACATTTGGTATTTAAAAGCACGAAATCCAGAGTGAGATACACTTGGATTCAAATACTATTGGGTTGTCAGAAAAGTCATGACGCATTTTTGCCACGAAAAACATAGAAAAAAATACACCATGACTTTTCCAACAACCCAATAGCTCAGCCGCTCGCTGTCCTTGAGTCCTTAGAAAATTTCCTTAATCTCTTTAGGCCTCTATTCCTTTTCAAGGAAATGATACCATTATCTGCAAGAGGAGATTACGTTAAGAATTGAATGAGATAACTGATGGAAAAGAATGAACAGACTGCCTACCTCACAATTAGCCTTCAATAACTGTTAGCTCTATTTATAGACTGCAGGATGGTGACGATGGCGATGATGAATGATAAACATAATAAGGGCAGTAATAAGCTGTTGAGAGCTGAGCCAAGCTGCTCCAATGGTATTGCCACCTTGGCATGCACTCTGTTTAGCCAAGTGGCCTGGAGGGACCTTACACTGACACAAGCCACCGCACATAGGCATGTGACCAAATTAACCACCCGCACCATCACAAGCAAATGTAAGCTCCCATCCTTGTGGCCAAGTCTCCCCTGGTGCACCCCTTAGACAGACCCCATGAAGCTTCCCAAAATCCCATTCTTTGGGTTTGAGCTGACCAAGCCCAGGAAGCCCAAAGCACCCCACCATGCACCCTAATGAAGCCATGTGCCCCCCTCCTCTCAGGCTCTCTGTGTACTCTGCCTTGACCTCCCCCGTGGTCCCTCGAGACGGGCTGGGTACTTCCTCCAGGGCCTGTGAGTAATAAACTTCTATCAGTTTCTCTTGGGGTCTGCTATTGGACCCAGGTCACCATCCAGTGCCCTGTGCTCAACTTCACAAGGGTTAATTTGACAGATGCCTAACATCAGCTCTAAAGCTCTGATGCTATTGTCAACCTTCCTAGATCTGGCTGCTTGTCGGCCCCTCTAGGAAGCTGGAAGACTTTAAAACACATTCTCAGTGACACTCATAGTGCATGGCTTCTTCCCAGCTATTGCTCAGAAAAGGGGTGTACTTTTCCTGGTCTCCCTGTGTACCTCATCTTTAGATCTCATGGATTTCCACTGGAAACCAAGAGGAAATACTGAGATGAAAACTGGAGCCTTTTAAGTTTGTTGATTTAGCTCTAGCATTTGAAGGACCCTTAATTTCTTACCAGCCCTGTCTGTGTTAATATAATTTACAGCCATTTTCGAAACAAAGCTACCATCTCTAGCATGGAGATTAATAGGCACCCAATCATTTAGTCTGGCGCTTATGCTAATGCTGTCGTCTTCTGTCTTCCTCCTCTGGACAGGGTTGGCAGCATGGCTGGTGGGGGAGGGAGGGAGAGGGGGAGAGGGAGAGAGGGAGAGAGGGAGAGAGAGAGAGAGAGAGGGAGAGAGGGAGAGAGAGAGAGAGAGCGCGAGCGTTTGTTCTCATGATAATTCCAGTGATCCGGTGGGTCATCACAGCTCTCAAATCTGATTTACAAATTAAAAACTCAAAATCATAAATCTCCTCTAGTGCAATTGTTCCTCTTTACCTTCTTCCCCGGCTCTTTATACGAAGGCCTTTTTATAACATGATGACACCAGCCAGTACCCAGACCCCTAGGATGTGTTCCTTTGGAAAACTTCTAGAAAAAGCTAGGCTCCTCATTGCCGTCTTGTCACCAGTTGACAACTCCTTTCTGGCAGACCCTGGCTTCCATCATCACCCTACTCTAGTTTGCAATAAAGATACAGACATGCCAAGTTTATTGAGAGACCCACCCCCCACACACATAGCCAGGACTTGAGGGTGGCCTCTAGGAGCTGAGAGGGTTCCCCAGCTAACAGCTAGCAAACAAAGTGGTCACCAGTCATACAAACACAAAGAAATGAACCCTGCCACCAACCAGGGAGCTTGGAAGAGCACACCAAGCATCGGATGAGACTGCAGCCCCTGGCTGACACCTGGATTTCAGCCTGACAAGGACTTGGCAGAAGACACAGCTAAGCCACACCTGGATTCCAGATCCACGGCAAGTGTGAAATAACATACATGCTCATTTAAGCCACGAAATTTGGGGTAATTTGCTAGGCAGCAATAGAAAACTTATACCATACAAATAGCAATGTGTCTGGCACATAGCAGGTCTACAGTAAATACTGTTGAAAGAATATATTAATACATCCAATTTTGTTTTTAAGTGCTTTCCTGGAGTTAGAGGGTATATTTAGATATGGAGAAGAAGGAAAACAGGGAGGAAGTGGACATTTGAAGGGGAGGATGAAAAAGGGAAGGAAGAACACAAATATGGACAAATGCTTCATGGTTATGTCAAGGGTGAGTCCTGCTCTTATATCTCAGCACATAAAAATTCATAACTTACCCACCCAAATGTCTGGGACTGTTTGGAAAAGGAAATACTTGGCAAGTAGCCATGGAAAGAAGGGTTTTACTCACTGTGAATTAAACAAGGTTGTAGTCAGAAGAACTAAACAGAGGAAATTCAACAAGGATGCCTATCAAGGGTGGGGGGGAAAAGCAAATTTCATTCCCGATATTTCCAGAAACTCAGACGAAGCAGACACCTTACCTCATGTAAGCCTGCTTACACTCAGAAACCCTCAAGTCAAAGCACGAAGCCAAAGAGCCTTAGGGGTTTCTTTGTTTGTTTTCTTTTGTTTTGGTTTTCTCCTGTTTGCCAGACAAGTGGAAACCTATTATCCATGCCTTAATTACAGCAGCAAGCAGTGCCTCCTAAGACTTACCAAGCTGTTTACGGCGGCCTCTCGGGGTCCCAGCCTGTGTGAGTAGAAAGAGAACTACAGCAAAAGGTTGGGGACATTGATTTTTCTCTCTGGCTCTGCAACCCCTGGGCTGGGACACTGGCGACAAGTCCCTTCATTTCTGGATCCCAGCAGCTGTAAAAGGGGAAGAGTCATTCACGCCATCTGTCATCACTCGGGAATTAGGGCAAGGGTCACAAAGATGCAGAGACCGGTGTCTGGAGCTACGCAAACGGGCGACTATTAGAAGCTAGTCACACAGAGGGGTCAGTAAGCTGTTTGTGACACAAATCTTGCCTGCTTCCTTTGTCTTCTGCTCAGCAAGCAGCAAGGGCTCTGGACCCACGATACTGTCAATCTTCCAAGGCAATTATTGAAGGACTTATTCTGTCAGCACTTGCTGGGACCCGGCACATCAGGAAAAGGTAGACTAGCTATGGTATTACCAACAGGGCTCTGGATCTACAGGCTGTCTTCCAGAACTAGATTAATTTATGCTGCTGATGCCAACTTGCACATGTTATTCACACAACGAATGACTGAGCACCGCCTATGTCTGGCTGTAGACATTAGGCAAATGAAACAAATCCCGACCCCTTCATGAAGGAAGCCTTTGCCTACACACCCCTCTCTGACTTCAGCCCACCTCCACATACCTCCAAATCTTTTCGTCACACCATGTGCTGGGACAACTACCTCATGGCCACGCCCACAGCCTCCTAGCCCGAAGTTGTCCTCAGAATATCTAGACACTCGGACTGAGGCAGGAACTCACTGTGAGCTGTCCTGTGCCACGCACTTCCCTTCTCTCTTTCAGGCAGTGTTAAGGTGAAGATGGAACATCGATCTTCCTGGAATGACACATAACGCTGCACATCTGACCCAAACGCAACGACTGTCCATCATTATCAGTGATTCTCAACCTTGATGCTTCACACATGTGAAGTTGATGGATATCTTTACTTTTAAAAGTAACCTAAAGGACATTTAAGATTACCTCTATTATCATATTACCCTGACTTCAGTCACCTGAGGGTGATCTTGAATGGGAGAGGGAGACGAGATGGAGCTAGCACTTGGGAACTGGGAACTGTACATGACATGGGCTGAAGCCACCCACGGGAGTTTGCCATAGACATAATCCTTACCCGTGATGGTGTGTGTGTGTGTGTGTGTGTGTGTGTGTGTGTGTGTGAGAGAGAGAGAGAGAATCTCCTCCCTTTAAACTCACTGTCCCTAACTAACCACTGTAAACCAGTTTGTGCATAGCCTTTCAGATGTTTTCTATCCCCACATATGCACTGCTATAGTCCAATGGGCACTCACTCTTTAAAGTTTTACCCTGTGCTGTATAAGTCAGACAGTATTCCATTCTATGGATGCACTGCCATTTATTTAGCCGATTCTTTTTTGTTGGACACACAGGTTGTTTCCAATTTTTATAGATATGAACAATGCTGCAATGAACACTCATATACACAGTTTTGCATTAATGTGACTGTTTTGGGAGGACAAGTTCCTTAAAATGTCATTTGGCAATACCAAAATTTGAAATATATCTCCCTTTGGACCCTATAATGTCACTTTTTGGCTACTCTTTAACAGATCGTCAGCTCCTCAACACTGCAGTGTTCCCTATTCTTCTATTCTTCTAGGATAACTTTAGGCACAAAGCTTTGGAGATCAAGAAGACAACGGTTTTATGCTATCAAGATGCATGGTGACTTCTACTTTGTCAAATGACCACGGCGGGCAGGCAGTCATTGTATCTCCCAGAGATAGAGAATCAAAGTTCAATGATCATACTTATCAGCCATGATACACAGCTTCTCTGGGGATTCTGATCTAGGGAAACTTAAACAGTGTGAAAGATTTGGAACCTGCGTGCCTGAAAGTCAGAAGCTGATCTCTAAACAGGACACGACTGGGCAATCCTTCATTGCCCCTCCTCCACCATCCCTCGTTTTTATCTCAGATCCAGCCAGTGATACTTTGGAACCTATTTCGTGGTAGTCTCCAAGCCTTCTGTGTTATATTCTCCTTGTAGACTCCCAGTGAGTGGTAAAAATGGAGGGGAGTAGGGGGTAGACAAGCCTTTCATTTTCTTTCATGCATAGGTCTCCAAGTTGGGCAACGTGTTCAAAGAACTGGCCCAGTTTCTCCAACCCTGCTGCAAATGCAGGAAACTTAGCACTTTAGAACATGTCTGTGTTCATGAAACTACTCTTTAAAAGTGAACTGATGCAATGCAAAGGAAGTCTTTTCTGAAGCCGGGATGTTTTTGGAACACCACCTGGTTGAGTCTATGAGAAGGACTGATCAACCACAAAAATGTCATCAGCTCTCAGCATAAGAAGCAGAGAGAGGCTCCTACAGCATCCGAGGCTGCTGGCCTACAGACAGAATCAAGATAAGGGTTTGCACAGTGGAAACCCTGCTGCAGGGTAAAGCCAGCAGTCGGGTCCAGCTCAACTAGACTGAATTATAGACTGAGTACTGTCAAATCGGCTTTTAGTTCCTAAGCTTGGATGACCCAAATCAGGGGAGAGAAGTAGGCAAATCCCATCCTCAACTCCTAACTGCTCACTAGAGGGACTCTGAGTGGCAGCTTACATGGGAAAGTAATATGACTCATCAAACTACTGGGGGCGGAGGTGGGGAAACTAAGACTCTATAACGCAAAATTGACTCATAATGTAAAATCAACCCATAATCACCTTTCCCACCACTGCCACCAAGTTGGTAGTCTTTTATGAGTATGAAATGGATAAAAGCTTAACCTTTATCCACTGCAACTAAAGGGAATGTTTAATAGTGTTACACAGGAAGTGACACAGTGGGGGATCCTTTTAAGCTTGGACACACTGAAAATTATCTTTCCTTCCTGGAAGGAATCGAAGTGAAAATCTCCCCTCCTTCCACCAAGACTCAAACAGAACACAGAAGCAGCAGTAGGTGAGACGCAGAAGATTCCATAGAAATAGAGAAGTTATTTCTGGATAATTGGCAGCAAACATGTTGCAGAGCACATGGTAGGAAGGATCACCATAGCAACACAGTTGATGATGGCTCCATATTTAAACTAAATGTTGAGCCTTTACACTTCCAGAGACTGAGGATTTCCTGTGATTTTGGGTAATAAGTTTTCTAATTCAGGGAAGCAAGCATTCCAGCAGAGGTCCACATAAGGCAAGAAGAACATGAGATATGCAGAAAATAATTCACGGATCTTAGAAGTTTTATGGAAGAAAGAAAAATCCAGATCAAATAAGAATAGAGTCATTGACTAAAGCTTTCAGCAATTCCTAGTGAGGATCGACTGGGTATTAATTGCAAGCCTTACTGCACATCATTTTTAGTTTGTTACGTGTAATTATGCATAATGGGACATAACATTCCATAACATCATTTATTTGTTCTCCATGCCTTTATAGAGTTTTATGTTACAGATGAATAAGACCTGATCTGATTCAAGATTCTGATGTCTTGAATAAGACCTCATCTGATTCAAGATTCTGGTGTCTTGCAGAATTCCTTGTTGGACAAAGCTCAGTCCATCTGTGAGAGATGACAACACTCTCCTTACACCACAAAAGCACAGGAGGGACAGGCTTGTTCTTGGTGTTTATTTTTCCGTTGGTTTAAAGTATTACAATGGAGTTGGGCCATAAGGATGATTTTGATGCCCCATACAGCTCACTATCCTATTTACTTCTCCTTAAAGATTGGGCAGTTTGAAGAGTGGCTATTGGTACCTCCAGGAACCCATCCTAGTGCCATATGTGACACCCAGTGCCACCGCCTACCTCCTTATCCCACTTCCACTAATCACTTCTTGGTTAAGGATCTAGTAAAATGAAGGCAATCTTTAAGTACATAGTTTTAAACTTCTACCAGTCCTATAGGTACTAATAGTTTAACAGGAGAACAAAGCCATTAGCCAAAGAAATCAGACATCAACAAGCTGCTAAACGTCTTTTTAGTCAATATAAGTGGCTATTACAGGCATCTAAACAGTTGAATGGCAATATTTTTAAAAATTTGACCCTGTTATGCTTAATTTTCTACCACCTAATAAAGCAATTCAATCTACCTCTAACAAAAGAAAAGAAAGAAAATTCTTAAAGCATTTCTTATTTTTTGTATTATTTGACCCAGAATTTCTACTTCTGGTAATTCATCCTAAGTCATCCAAAATATGAAAGGGTTTTTAGCAATGTTAATCACAGTGTCATTTTAATAGCTAAAAACTGAAAATACTCTAAATGTCCTGCAGTAAGAGAATGATTAAGTAAATTATGATATATTCATTTATGATAGTATCTTAAAATACTAATCTTTGTGCTTTTCTTTTCTGTACTCCATTATACATGACCCTTCTCCTAGTTAATCAGAGGCATTCAAAGGAAACTGGGGTTGCTACAGTAAGAATGGAAAGAAACAATCAATATCCAGTCTCTTCATCTTCCAAAATAAGCCTTGATAATCACAAAGGATGGCCGTTAGGGAAAGCTGATGAAGTTTACGCAACAATAGTTGGCAGGAAAACAAAGGGTAGGGAGTCACATCTCCCATCTCTGTTCCTGGCTGGGAGAAGAGATGGGGCATGATCTTGGAGGATGGGGACACTGCCTAAGACTAAGAGGATGGGGAACCAACCTAGAGGGGCCACAGGAAGAGAAGTCAGCATCAAGCGATAGGACAAACATCCCCATTAGAGAAAGCCCATTGGGGTACATGCTGAGTGCCCCAGTGAGCAGTCCTCATTGCTCATGAGGGCATGAAAAGCAATGATAAGATACCAAGGAAAGCTCTAGCACTAATCCCTGAGTGGGGATGAAGGGTGGTGAAACCCACCAACCCCTTCACACATATAATATTGGGTTGTCAGAAAAGTTGTGATGTATTTTTTCTATGTTTTTCGTTGCAAAAATGCGGCTCGACTTTTCCGACAACCCAATAGTAACAACTATCATTTAGTACCTGCCTAGCACAATTTATAAGTATCAAATTCGATGTCCCCAACAGCCCTTTCGATAAGGTTGATACTGTTACTAGCCCATTTTACAGATGGAGAAACTGAGGCAAGAGACGTTCAGTAACTTGCCCATGACCACACAATGAATAAGTGGTGAATTCGGGATTCAAACCCTAGGCAGCCTGGCCCTGAAGCCTGTTATCCTAATGGCTGCTTCCCATGGGCTGCCATTAGAAATAATGTTTCTACCAAGTTTCTAAGGACAGGGAGGAAGCTTTGCACACACACACACACACACACATTTTCGAGATATAAACTCCAATTCTTTGAAGAAATTGTATACTTTGGCAACAGTGAGAGAAGTCACAGGACATATTTCTAGCTAAAGCAACTCAAAACAAGCACTCTGCAGAACAAGCAGGGAATAGCAATTACGCTAAATGTATCCTCTCTATTACTTTGATAGGAAGGATGGGGTCACGGATAACAGGGAAAAGATCAGCATCAGTTGTCATATCTGACATGGTCTTGATATACCAACATTCCCAGGTCTATGTCATTCCCAAGGACCAGCAAGAAAGTCAGCTCCAAAGTTTTCATTTTCACTCTTTACATGATGTCTTTTGATGAATGCGTGATGCTTAGTTTTCACAGCTACATGTATCAATCATGTTCTTTATGGACTGTGCTTGTTGTGCCTTAAGAGATCCTTCCGGATCGTAAGTTCATAAAAACATTCACCTATACTGTCTTCTGAAAAGCTTTGTACTTTTTCCTTGTACATTTAGGTGTTGATACACTTGGAAGTCATTTTTGTGCATAGTTTGAGGGAGAGGACTATTGCCATGTTTTTCCATATAGATAACAAATGTCTCATCGCATTTCACTTAATGAAAACATCCTCGTTTTCTCCACTGATACGCAAGACCACCTCTACCATATGGGCTTTGTCCTCTATCTGATCCACTGGTCTCCTGGTCTTTAATGATGCCTGTATCACACCTGATTTACTGGAGATTTATAACAAGTCACAATAGGAGAGCAGCACTAAATCTTGAAAACAAATGCCCTGCTGAGAACTGGCTAGAGAATCCACTTTGGAGCCACCAGTATCCAAACAGGAAACAAAAGCAAAGCTGGTAGGTTTTTGAGCCCCATTGTCCGATGTGGTTTGCCTTGTATTTGTCTATCTGTAGTCTTTCCCACCATCCTACCCCTGCCGCATGAAGGTGCAACTATTGTGGGTTCATGGATGAATCGTGTACCAGGTCCACTGGGGTCAAAATAGAGGAGAAAAGGGGAGAGTGGAAGATAAACAGCACTCCTGGGTAAAATAACAGAATTACAGGCTGGCCGGGTGGCTCAGCTGGTGAGAGCACGTGCTCCTAACAACAAGATTGCTGGTTCAACTCCCACATGGGATAGTGGGCTGTGCCACTCCACCCCCCATCCCCCACCCGTGCAACTAGATTGAAAGCAGTGACTGGACTTAGAGCTGAGCTGCGTCCTCCACAACTAAGACTGAAGGACAACAACCTGACTTGGAGCTGATGGGTCCTGGAAAAATACACTGTTCTCCTTCCCCAATTCCCCAACACTGCTCCCTCCCCCAATTCTCCAATAAAAATCTTAAAAAAAATAAAATAAAATAACAGAATTAAGTTATTATTAGGACTTCTCTCTGACACTGTCCAAGGCAAGAGGGAATTCCTGGCAGCATTCACGTCTCGATGTTCAGAATTCGGATAAGGTTAAGTAGCCTAATTTAGCTACGTGGAAAAATTAGTTTCTCCCCAGTATGATGGAGCCTGCCAAACCCTCAAAGCTGGCACATTCTGAACTTGGCACTGGGGAAAATAAAACATCACCCTGGTCATCCTGTTGCTACCCACCAAGCAGGAGTATGCATCTCTCTTCTAATTAACAGAGCCCAGGATAGTCTATTGGCTGAAGAAATGAATGGCCCAAAATGTTATATTTTGAAATGTGCACACTCACCTCCACGTTGTGTTAAAATAAGGCTTCGATGAAGCAGGAAGAAACATCTCGTAGATGCCACTGTTGGTGTTATTCTTGGGTACCTTTGACTTCCATCTGGGGACACCAAGGTCATGCCTCATATCATCTTCTATGACTCTTCAAACATTTTCTTTTATCAGTTTGCTCATACATGCCTAAGAGACGTTGCATTACAATGGCAGCAAGTAAGTTAGGTTCCTGGAGACACACTAGGCAGTGACCTAAGAATAAGGTCATCTGTGAGCTCGCTGCACCTTGCTTAACTCTTGTGCTTTGAAGTAAATGAGCATTTCCTTAGTCTTATCTGAGAGAAGTTTCTGGAAAGAGCTGGTTTGGCCTTAAAAAAAACAATTGTTTCAATTTTCTTTTTTAAAACCAAGTAGGCTAAGTCTTTACACACCCAAATGCATGCACCACAACTTGTCTTATTCTTGATGGAACATTCGTTTATGAGGGACTTTGGAATGGAGGGTTCTATCATTCATACCCAACATGACTTCAGGCAGATTTATTCACTGCTCTCTAACGAACCATCTTGGGCCTCTCTCTGGAAAACTTGCATGTGGAGGTAATATTCACAGCCCCAAACCATCCATCACACTTACTTCTTATCCAGCTGGGTATCTCATTCATAGAGAAGAATAAGAAGGTTCTAGCAAACCTCTGAGCAAAGGGGTCATTTGACTGCTCATTTCCATCATTCCTGTCTACCAGTTTAGCAAGTCTCAAGCTTTGGTCAAAGTTTTAATTTTGAAAAAGAATGAAACTTTGTTATAAGATAAAAACAAAAAATAATAGTAATAATAACAGTTGCTATATATCTATATTCTTTCCCTTGGTAATCTATTTATTCTCATGGATTTGTGCTATTGATTTCCATCCCTATACTTGTAACCATGACTTATTCCTTGAACTCCACACATGATCTAGAGCTCCTTTATATAACTCTATTTGGAGGTCAAACAAGCATCTCTACTTTAGCATATTCAAAACCAAAACTTTTCCCCCTTGAAAAACCTGTGGCTCCCTCAGTCTTCTTCATCTGGGTAGATTACACTGTCAACAAAATCTTCACTGTCAGAAGGCTGGGAGTCACTCTTGATTCTTCTTTTTTCCTCACTCCCCTCATCAGTAAGCTCCCTGGACTCTTCCTCCAAAACATACTAGGAATCTTCCCACTTCCTTTTATTTCCTTTGCTTTCTCCCAAGCCCAAGTTAACATCGTTTCTTACTTAGGTCATTAGCAATAAGTACTTAACTGGTCTAATATTCTCTACAGAGCTGCTAGAACAATCTATTTCAAACATAAGTCATATTACTTATATGCCATTTCTTTCACCTTCAAACATTCCGGTGGCTTTCAATTACAATTAGAATAAAATCCCAATATCCGCGCTCTGGCCTACAAGGCTTCCCACCCAGCCACCCCCACCTTCCTCTCCATATTTACCTCCTACCTTCTCCTGCTCACTCAATACGCTCCGACCACACTTGCTTTTCTATGTTCCTTAATCTCCCACTAGTATCTCCATCGACTGGACCCATGTGGACGCCAGCTGACATGGGAGTTTAGAAAGCACATCTTACAGCCCCTGACCACACAGATCACAGCAGGGGAGTGGAAAAGGTGGATCTGAGGGCAAACAGCTCAAGACCAGTAAAAGACCCCATTTCGTCTTACCATCTCCCCTCTCCCACTCAATTTGGATCACCTTATCTTGTTTAGCTATGTTCAGAGCACTTATTACTAATCTAAACTCACTCTGATTATTTGTTTATTCATCTTCCCAAATGAAAATGCAAGCATCATGCTCATTGTGGATATGTCTCCAATTCCTGGAATGGTGCCTGATTCATGCAGGGTCCTCATTCAATATTTAGTGAAAATATACTAACTGATTGATCACTATGGCCTACACATCACGCTGAGGGCTTCACATGAACTATCCTACTGAATCCTCATAACATTATCATGATTGCTTTACATATAGGGAATCCGGGGCTCAGTGGAGTTTTCTGAAGCATTATGCCGGAGATGGATTCCAACACCCAGGGAGCTGTGGATAGTATGAACTGCAAAGAAGAAATGCCTGTCGACCTATATAATCCATCAAAGTGATGCTGTGCACGTTTAGAAATTCACTTTTGTTAATAATGACTACCTCATTCAATACCTTTACTGAGAAGCACTGGATAAAGGAGCTGGCATTTACGCATCACTTCCATCTCTTCCAAAGAAAGAAAGGAAACACACCCGACAAACCATTGTCAATTTGGCACAAGGAACCTCACCTGACCTCAACCTACTGATCCACAGACAAAAAAGAGCTTATTTCAAGACTCACAACAGTACCTTCATCTGAAGCTGAACGCTGGACACTATAAAATGCTGTGTCTGAAAAATAAAAAGACTGTGCTTGATTGCTACCCTTTCAGCATCACTATAGGTGTTAATTGTCTCTTAGTGAAATACGCTTCTCTGAGGAAAAAAAAACACAAGGATGTAAGTTCTACCCATAGGACTTTATAAAGAATCAAACAGGAATCACAGAGCTGCATTAAATCTGGGGCCAAGTGTTTTACACACGGCGTCTGGCCATGGAGCGCTTGGTCCTTTGGGAAGGATGAAACAAGGATCCCAGGAAGGTCCCACTTGGGAAAACACCAGCATCCCTACTCCCAACGCAGCTCCAAGTCTGTGTGCCTGTACTGTGTGAATCATGGCCACACAGGCTGTCTCCAGGGAGCAGCCAAGGTTCTGTGTTTGGCTTTTGAAGCAGTTCTTTGTCTTGTAAGAATGGCAGCTGTCCACTTGGCAACACAACCAGGCAGGAACCGTTGCAGCCCTTCAGCTCCACTAAATCATGACTTAGATAAGGAAATTAAATCTCCCAAGACAAAGATATAGAAAAAGGCACCATTACTGCTGACATCGAGCCCAAATCTAGATCAGGCTAGTTTATTTCAAAGCCATAGAATTTTATTAGGCTTTACATTAAATCAATAAGGAAAGTCTGGACCAAAGTTTGGAGAGTTTTGGATGTAGTCATAATGAATTCCTTGGAAACCTATGAAACAGTCTCCGAAATTGCCTTGGGATCTCTGCCATTTTCAGGTAAAATGACACGAGTCTCAGCCAAAGTCCTCCAGCCATAATGAACTGACTGAATATCCATCACGAATTACACTTCACAAGGTCATACAGGAAAAAATAAGGCTCCCTCCCCGAACGCAATGCCTCCAGGTCCTATGATCGGTCTTCTAGATGAAGTCTCATAGGACATGAGACACCATATGTTAGTTTTAGTTCTTTACCTTCTATTCTATTCCACGCATCTGAAGTGGCTTGTAGACATAGACATAGCACAGCCATGTAAGGACAATTAAATGAAAATCCAAGGTGACTATACCAGGTTACATAAACGCGATCCTCTACAGCCATTAAAAGTGATGGTGCAGCTCTCTGTGTTTCAATACAGAACGAAGGTTCATTGTTAAGTGAAGGGGACAAGGGGCAGAGCAACAGGCGTATTTGCTATAATTGGGGTTACAGAAAGGGATAGAGTAGTTTTGAAAGGATATACAGGAAACTCTTAACAGTGGTTGCCTCTGGGGAAGAAAACTGGAGACATTTTACACACCTTTTGAGATGCTTTTTTTACATATGCATTCATTGCGAATGAAATAAATGTTTTTAAATGAAAACTTTCCCAAATCAAGACAAAGTAAATAAATAAATCTCTTGAGGAAGGCACTCATGGTCCCCACGCGGATCTCCTCTCATAGGCCAGAGTGCCCCCTAAGCGGCTAGGAGTGTTGGCTGCTAGTGGGTCCCGGTTGACCCCTGCTGGTTCCCTTCTGTCAAGTGGGGGATCCACCCTGGGATGCAATACACACTCCCTTGGGATCAGGCAGAAGCTGTTCCCCGCCTGGCACCCCTCCTTGATGAGCTCTCCCCGACCCTTTCTGGCTCCTCCTGAGATTGCTCTCACAATAAGTCACTTGCACGAGAATCCCTGCCTTAGGCTCTGTGTCTATAGAATCTGGCTGAAGACGGATTTACAGAACTAAACGCCGGACTGTATGAAATATTCAGACTCTGAAATCACGGATGTACTGTCTCCACGTTAGAGTGAAGGATGATTTTTTCCCCTTGGAAAGTACAAACGCTCCCAACCTTAAAAACCTTTCGCGATTCTGCAATGTCCTCCAGATCAAGGCAGAATTCTTGAAGGCGTCTTCCACGGCACAGCCTGGCCTCTGCACACCGCTCCAACCTCGGCCCCCACACAGTCCTCCTTGCTCTTTCCACTCCGCCCACACTGGCCCACTCTCTGTCTCTTTGACTCACTAGGCTCCCTTCCGCTGGGAAGCTTTCGCTCACGCTTTTTTCCTGGAATACTCTTCCCTCCGTTCTTTGCCTGACCAACGTCTAGTCCTTCAGAGACCCCGCAAACATGACATTGACCAGAACAAATCCTCCTGCTCCAAGTTCTCGGCCCCACAGGTTTTGGATAGCATGTCTCAAAATTGTAACTGAGAGACTTACTGTGTAATTCTTTAATTGACAGCTACCTGAGTATTATAAGGCCCTTTAAGAGAAGATCTTAGTTGGTTTTAATCACTCACGTATCTCTAGTACCTGGTTCAGAACTTTCCACACAGCAAGTGCTCAAGAAATGTTCCCTAAACAGCTAGATCTTGGGTAAATGGACATAATGAACTGGAATTCAATGCTAAATTTCACTCTGGCCTCCTTAAAAACTAAACAAAAAGAGGGAAACCCCCCTACTTACTTAACTCTTAGCATCTATAGACAAAATAAAGTAAACCAATTATTCATGAGACAATTCAACTCTGGTGCCAAAACCTGAGAAAATATTCTATACTATGTGCTCTTTGAAAGGAGATTTTTTTAAAGGAAACGTCCTCAAAACCATCCCCACAGTAAATGAAAAGATGAATTTAAGCTAGGTGTTTTCTTCATTGAGTCAGAGTGTATTTATTAAGTGCCTACTGTGTTCAATGCCCTGTGTGCCCTCTGGAGAGCATAAATCGTGGTAAATACAAAGATATAAAATTCCTGCTCCCATAGCATTTAGCTTCTAAAGAGAGATTCAGGCAAAAGCCACAAAGCACAGCAATAAATGAAGCACAGGGAAGCAGAAACGCATGATACAGAAATAAAAGACTATGGCAGAGGGTTTCACCCAGACTGGGGGGTTGAGTGGCTTTCCCTGGGCAAACATAGGAGGGAAGGGTGGCCCACAGAAAAGGTACAACCTATGAAACTGCCCCATGGGGCAGGGGAAGGTCTGGGGAAAGGAATGGTGGCCCTTTGTCTAAAAGACCAAAGGGAACCTACTGAGGGCTTTTCAACAAGTGGATGATACAATCAAACTTTCATTTTAAAAAGATCGCTTTGTATATGAGAGAAAACAGATTGCATGGGACCCACAGGGCATACGGGCATACCAATGGGCAGGGAGTTGAGGTAAGGTGTTGTAATAATCCAGATAGTAAGTACTGGCACTGTGGCCTAGGGTGATGATAGGCATATGGAAGGAAAGGAGCATATTTGATGTATCATAGTTGGCTAATGTATGGCCAAAGCAATTCTCCCCAAAGGGCAAAAGAGGGTGATCCAGGTTCACACATCTCCCATAACTGGTTTCAATAGAGTCTAAATTTTAAAGACTCTAGACACTGAATCATAAGGCTTCACAAATGCATCTTATATTTGGGCTTTTGAGGAGGCCTGGAGCTCAAATCTAAACCATTTACCGGAACTGAGTATTGACATCCACGGTGATGTGTACAGCTTCTCACTGAGCTGGAAGCACAGCTAACAATTAAATAGCATCCCCTATAAAATCAAAATCAACGATCCTGCTACATATGTTGCATATGTTTACATAAATATAAATTGATGGAAGTATATGCCTAAGATAACCACAAGTAACTATGTGTAGTTATTCCAAAATGTGAGGCTAGATCTCCCCAATTACCTGTTTTTGTTACCTTTGGAAAGTGCTCAGGCTAAAAGAACCTCTGGAGATATTGTTGCAGACAGACAGGTAAGCCAAGTAGAACCACTGGCATTCACTATCAAAGCGACCTTTACAACTAAGTCTACTCCTTGCACAGTATTATCCAAACCAGGATTACTCCTGCTCAGGTGTACCTCACTTTTCATAGGCAAGAGGTTTTAGGTGCGTGATACATGCCATTGGGTCGGCTCTGACTCCTGGCGACCCTATGAATGAGTGTCGTCCACAGTGTCCCATCCTCTCAGCCCTGCTCGGCTCCTGCAGACTCCTGCCTGGGGCTTCTTTTATGGACTCCATCCATCTCATATTCGGTTTTCTTTCCTTCCTGCTGCCTCTATCTGCCCAGCATTACTATCTTTTCCAAAGGACCCTGCCGACTCATGGGGCACTCAAAGTAGGACAGCTTCAGTGCTCTCATTTTCGCCTCCAGCAATGTTTCAGGCTTCATTTGCTCTAGGATCCACTTGTCCATCTTTCTGGGTATCTGTAGTGCTCTCCACTAACACCATATTTCTTTTTTTCTTTTTTTTTTTTTTTTAAGGGCAGTGTCACTGGCCCTCATATGTGGTACCAAACCGGGGCCTCTGGCTTCCCAAGCCAGCGCTTAACCACCGCACCACTCGGCCGGCCCCACCATATTTTAAATAAATGAATTTTTTTCCTATAGACCTTCTTCCCTGTCCAACTTTTGTACCCATGCATAGTAACTGGGAAGAGAGGGGTGTGGACAATCTCAGCCTTGGTCTCTAATGGCACATCTTTGTTCTTGGTGACCTTTCCTAATTCTTCCATTGCTACCCCTCTGGGTCTCAGCCTTCTCTTGGTTTCTGGGCTGCAGTCTCCATTTGAATTGATGACTGAGCCAAAGTAAGCAAAATCTTAAACACCTTCAATGTCTTCATTATCTATGTTAAAATTGTATATTTCTTCTGCAGTCACGATTTTTATCTTCTTGATATTCAAGAGGAGTTTTTATAGCTAGCTATTTTGTTTAACAAGGAACACTGTATGTACAATATTAGCCTGATCAATTGGTAATACCAAGGGCTTAAAAGGGCAAATTTGTGGATTCAATTCCTATGTGGGCCAATTAACTCCAAATCAGAATAATAGAAATTTCAGCCTGAAGGAATTTCAGGGGTAATTTTGTATAATCATGAAATTTTACAGATGACAAAACTAAGACCCCAAGGAGGAATTCTTCAAGGTCACCAAGCAGTCCAGTGACAGAGTAGCTTTTAAAACCTGGTAAAACCTGGCTACCTGATTCCTCCTCCACAGAAAAAAAGAAAAAAAGAAAAAAAATTACATAACTATGATCCTGCATGAATACAAATTGGTCCTCTTATGCTGAGCAGCCAACAAACAGATGCTTTATGCTTAGGGTTTATTTGAAAATACAGAAACTCAGACTAGGTTAAGAGAAGGAGAGGTTTTACTAGAAATATGCTCAGTGGGTAATATATTCGAAGGAAGGGAGGAGGAAAGGAAATGCCACAACGATGGTATCACAACACGTCTCAGCAGTAGAGGTCCCAGAATTGGTTCCCTAGAAATCACCAGTAGCCTTTCCATTTTTGCATCTTGGGCCAACATTAAAATTTCCAGAAGCAAGTGCTGCCTCCAACTATAATGGTCTAATTTATAATAGAGCACCAACAAAAATAATTAGAAAAACTTTAAAAGTATGTTTGAAGTCACTGACAAGCTACCAAAGTGGCCAGGAGGTGATAATAGCCCCATATCCTGTACCAAGTTTCCCCTTGAGGCATTTGTCAATGGAGAAGCACTTCAAGGTGAGGCACTAGGCAGAGAGTGATGACTAAGAGGTTAAAAGGTGAACAGCTCTTTCAGAAGTCTGAGGGGGCCAGGCAAAACCAAAATTCATGGCTACTGAAAGAGCCGGAACTTGAGAGGCCAAAGTCATGGAGAAGATGGAAATGGGCTTCTGCATTTCCCCTTGAAATTTATCCATTTGTAATGAATAGCTGAGAGACTAAGACACCAAACAGAAAGCATAAACTAAAATCTGGGGGAGCTAAACAGAGTTTATTAGTAGTTTGTTAGTAGTTCAGGAGTACTAATAAACTGAAGTTCAAGACTAGCCAAAAATAAGAGGCTCTGGTAAACATCCCAAGGTTTTGATGGGGTGGGGGTCATGAAGCACTCCACTGAAGAATTAAGGGCATACTGAATATAGACCATCCCTTCCATAGGCAAACCCAGCCTCCCATCAGCTCAGTCTCATGCTAGATAAAGGGAGTCTGCCTCTACTTTCACTGCTTTCCAAAATCAAAAGTGTGCCCTTTCTAGAGGATGATGGCATCAGCCAGAAATCATGCAATGTCTCATTCATTTAGCTAGCATCTAATAAAAAGTTTCCAGGCACATCAATAGATGAGACAAAGAGGGAGGGGGAAAAAAAAAACACAGGATACTAGATTATCAGATAGAGAATTTAAAGTAACCTTAATGTAATCAAGAAAATAGATGGCAAACGGAGAATTTAAGCAGAGAACTGTAATCTACGTCAAAGAATCAAATGGAAGTGCTAGAGCTAAAAGATACAAAAACTGAAATTAGGAATTCAGTAGTTTCACATATTAGACACAAGAAGACAGAAAATTAGTCTGTCTGAAGATATATAAGTAGGATACATTAAGAATCAAACAGGGATCAATAAAATGATGGGAAACACTTAAGAAAACATAAGAGATATATGAGCCTTCCTGAAATGCTCTCACATCCATATAATTAGATGCCAGTAGGGGAAGAGAAAGAGACTGGTGGGGTGTAGGTGAAACAAGTTTTGAAGAGAATTTTCCCAAAATGACGTAAGACATCAAACCAAAATAATGTAAGACATCAAACCACAGTTTCAAGAAACCCTATGAGTCCCAAGTAGGAATAAATAATTACATATATATATATATTTTAGCTGAGCCATCCTGCCACCTGTTGGCAGCTCAGTGGCAGCTCAGCTAAGGCTGGGAATCAAACCAGTGACCCTGTTGCTGAGCTCTGCTCGCACTCTTGAGTAAGCTCTTAACCAACTGAGCCACTGGGCCACCTAGACACATCATAAAGAAACTTCTAAAATCCAATGGCAACAAGAACGTTCCAAAAGCACCCAAAGAGAAAAAGAAGCAATACCTTCAACAGAGCAATAATAAGAATGATAGATGACATATCAGCAATAACAACGGAAGCCAGAAGACAATGGAATAATATCTTTAAAGTGCTAAAACCAAGTTTCCATTGATAACATTATGTTTAGATTTTCTTTGACCAAATGCCCAGCCTTGTGAAGGGTTGGGTATTATGGAATCAAAGTTCCCCAAAGGAAACAGGGGCTGTGACCATTATAAGGAACAGGGGAGAAAGAACCAAGGCAGAGACACAAGAATTCTCTTTGTGCTGATTGACTCCTCATGACACGTCCTCTGGAAGGCAGAGAAATCGTTTGCCCAAGGTCCTATCTTGTGAGCCGTCAAGATGACTCAAATTCAGGTATAACTCCCATGACCTTAACCTATATTCCCCATAGAAGGTCTTGTAAAGAAGAAAGGAAGCTGGTAGTCGGACCATCTGAGGCAAACCTGGCAACCCCGGGATGGCAGTTGTTGCAGCCTGATCGATCCCCTGCCAATCCAACAGGGAGATGATCGTTTTAGCACTCCAGGGAAAAAGAGTAATCTCTCTAAAAAAATCAACATTTTGTGAAAGAGAGGGCAGTGCTTCCCTTCTATGTAAAATACACAGCTCATCTATTTTCCAGCTAATGTGCCAAAAACTTATGCCTCCAATCAAGGACCTAACTCAAGGCAAGGGGCTCATGATTGTTCTGTTTATAAACAAATCAAGGACAACTCACACATCAGCAGAATAATCCAAAGAAACTAAATTACTCCCATGAGAGAATAATGATAATAAATAGCGTAGCTATAATGAGCCCATTCGTCCACTTTGGCTGATGTTAGGTCATGACGCAAAAAGGAATGGATGGAGCTGTGTGACTGATGAAGTTGCTTAAACTCTTTGTTTTTTGGTGAATTATACCCATGGTGAGATGAAATAAATACTCAGCTAAGGACTTCGGGAACTTTGCCTGTGTTCATTCTTCTTTAATGATTAACAAGTCAGACAGGTTGTTTCCTCAACCTTCCAAATCAGATGTAATGAACATACGTTAGAAGAAGCCAGCAAATCAGAAAAATTGTATGGGCTCTTTTGAAAACACTCCTATCCAACTTGTCTGGCACAAGTGATTCATTTCATTTCTGAGTGGTGTTTTCTTATTTTGAGCATCCATTTCACCATCCAAAAACACCCTGTCAGATCAGTCTTAGACACTGCCTATTAAAATGTTAAGCTTCACCTGATAAAATGTAATTATAGCATCCCTGACATTTTTACATAGCACACACATGCTTCACGCCAATTCTGCCAGAGTTAAGCTTTTTCCTTTAGATGTGTGAATGCATGATGAAGCTGTACGAAAATATCATTATGTCAAACTCTAATGTAGTTGGAAAAACGACCCCAAATAAATACGAAAACCAAACCAGATATGTATAAAGTGTCTACAAATGAACCAAAAATGGTGACAAAGGCCATTTGTCAAACAAGGGATCTCATCAAATTATGAAGTCAAATAAAAACTAAGGGGAACTTAGAACATTATAGAACATTTGAGTCAGAACTGCTGGAGGTGGAACTCAGGTAGCAATATTTTTCAGAAGCTCTTCTCCCCAATTACTTTAATGTATGGTCAACAATCATTGCAGAGTTAGTGCCTGAGATTGGTTAGATGGTTAGGTCAGCTTGCTTATATATTACCTTTAAGTCTACTTTTGAACCTAGCCAGAACACATGTAACAAAGTCCTTCTGATAAAGTGAGGTCTGACACAAAAAGATGTCTGCCAAATTCTTTGATACTCTTCCACCAAAAGGACAAGGACTAATTCCTTCCCTCTTGGGTGTGGGCGAGGCTCAGTGACTCGTTTCTAAGAACAGAAGGTGGCAGAAGTTACAGTTTGGAACTTCCAGGATTAGGTCATAAAAGATACTGCAGCTTTCTTCCTCGCTGGGACCACTGTCTCAGCCATGCTGTAAGGACACTCAAGCTGCCCTATGGAGAGGTCCACGTGGCAAGGAACCGAAGCCACCCCCCGCCAACAGCCATGTGAGGGAATCATCTTCAAAGGGGATCCTCCAACCCCAGTTGAGTCTTCAGATAACCACATTGTCAGCCAACGTATTGATTTCAACCTCATAAAAAACCTGAGTCAGAATCATCCAGCTAAGATGCTCCTGAATTCCTGACTGATGGATACTGTGAGATAATAAGTGTTTGGTGTTTTAAGCTAAGTTTGGGCATCATTTGTTACATAGAAGTAGGTAACTAACACAGGGACAGTTTTCAAACAGACACCAAAAAATTAGGATTGTTCATCCATCACCGGGGCATAGCATCATTCCTAACATGTGGCAGACGTTCAATAAATATTTATGGAATAAATTAATGATGGATTGAAGGCTCTTCTTCCATGTTTGAACAATGGAGGAGTTTTTCCTTCTCAAGTGATCCACAGAGTATTAGAGGTCTTTATCTACCTTGCAATAATCACCAAGATTTCAGTCTGCACAGAGCCTAAAGTTAGAAAGAATTAAGGCTCCAAATCAATAGAAATGTGTCCCTGGTACTAGAGACAACATACATTATGTCCTGCTTCAGCTCACCAGAAAATGTTCTTTTGTTATTTTTGCCCTTTTGGGAAATGTTCGATGCTGTCAATATTGTTTCCGTTGCTTTTCATCTTGTAAATCAGTGGGACTCTCCTTGCCTCTGAAAATTCTGAACATACCATTAAACAATCCAAATTCCTTACGTTATAATTCCTCACCCACATTCTGTGACTAATGCTGTGTTCCTCGCTTCAGCCACTCAGCTTTGCTCTTCCTGCCAAGGGCTGAGAAGATGCTATGACTCTCCTCCATTGCTCAAGAGCCATGCTTCTTACTTAGCCGCTCTTTGGCTGAAGTCCTTGGTTGGCTTCTTTCCCACGTGGGAAGCAGGCGCTCTCTCTGAAACGGTGGTTCTTCGCGAAGCCTACAAAAGTCACGTAGTGAACTCACTAAAAAACGTAGGACCTGGGCCTCGCTTCCAGTTCTGCGGAAATCCTAACACCGCAGAACATGGAGACCCAGATCCATGTTGTTTTAAAGACTAAGTTGTTAAAGAAACTATTACATTTAACCACATTTGTGCTTTTATTTTAAAAGGGATACACTTGCCAAAGAGTCTATTTCCTATTTTTTGGCTAATGTTCGCATAGCTTGCACGGGTAGGGTTTTTCTTTCCTCACCCTCCTTGCCTAAGG
Source organism: Aselliscus stoliczkanus (assembly GCA_033961575.1). NCBI lineage: Eukaryota > Metazoa > Chordata > Mammalia > Chiroptera > Hipposideridae > Aselliscus > Aselliscus stoliczkanus. The sequence continues at coordinate 6,727,892 of CM066741.1, read as the reverse complement.
CTGGGTATTCCAAAGATAATTTAACAAAAGGAGCAGGTTACACTTGGTAATGTAACTCAAGGTGAAGAAAAATAAAAGACAGAAATTATTTTACCATAATAATGCTGTAAGCCAGTAGGCCAGAAGGAGGGCGATGCTGGCAGTTTAATTGCTCAGTACTGTGGATGCTTCACCCTCAAGGTCAATGTCACCATCTGCCTTCCACCTAGACTCCCCTTCCTGCACTTGCCCTCAGAGGAACCAGGTGTGGCTGAGAGGTCACATCTTATTTTTAAATACTAAATAGAAAAGGCAGCATGGTGAAGTGAACGAGAGGTGGGGGGTGAGGGGGGTAAGATCCTACAGAAAAAACGAGTTAAAAATGAGAAGTTAAGTTCTACAGTTACCATAAAGAGAAAGCAGAGGGCACTTGCACAGATATTGGAGGACTTATCCCCATTGAAATGCTGATGACAAACTGAGTAAAAAGAAAGAGCCACCTCCCACCCATGCCAACTGTCAGTGGCCTCTGTATGGTTTGAAATAGGACTTGACCTTGAAAAGGTCAAAGAATGTTTTTACATTCTTGGACTATATGTGTGTAACTGGCAAATACTGAAAGTTTTTAAATAATGAACCATAACATCACCCCCTTCCACTCTTAAGGGTTTAGTTATGGGCTTTTATTAACACCCTACAGGGCTAGCAGCCATGAATTATCCACCATTATCAAAGGCACGAAACAGTTTCCATGAACTCAAATGTGAAGAAGGACTGAGGACATTCATAACTATTTTCAGTCTGATCACTGTTTCCAGGGGCAACGGTTTGCTTCTAAACTGGCCAAGAGACATCAGACCAGCTATGCACCTCAAAGATCCACCAACCCACACGTGTTCCCAAAGTGATCACACCTGGGGAAGTTCCACCGTATAAAAATGAATGAAACCAACAGCATGTGCTCAGGTCACATTTGTCCTGGGCAAGTAAGAGAGGAGTTGTTTCCAAGGAATATTGGGGCTTGTGCATTTTAGGCCAGCACACCTTTCCCTGGTTATGGCAGCAGCAGGCAGCCCACGTGACTCTCATTCTCCACCCACTGCTGGCAGGAAATGGACTCTTCTGATGTGACTGGCACACGGTCATGCAGCCTCCCCTCCAGGAGGTAGATCAAGTTGACTTTTAAGAAATATGCTTGTTGTCTCTGACGGCATTTGTTTGATCAGTAGGTTCCTAGGATGCCAAGGCTGCCGGGGAGCTGCCGTCTGGACAGCTGGCCAGCTGGGTCCTGTCAGAGGCCTGCCTGCCCAAGCCACCAGGCACATTTCCTCCCACCACGGGCTGCCTCCCGGCTCCTCATCTTCTCCGCCCCGCGTCCAGAATCCCCGGTGGGATCCTTCACTGGGGGGTCACTGGGCCCTTTGCCCCTCGTGTGGAGCTGAGGAATTGGGAAATGGGAAGAGATTTTACTCTCCTTCAAAAATCAAGAACAAGTGATACCTTCAATTCTAGAAGTTTTCAAATGTTTTTGAAAGCATCAGGGGTATGAGGGACCATGATAAGGTGATGGGAATGTTATGTGTCTCCACTGGGGTGATGTTGATATGGGTGTATGCATTTGTCAAAGGTCTTTGAATGTACACTCCAAATGTGTATGTTTGATGGTATGTAAATTATACTTCAATACAACTGATGTTTTAAAACACAGAACTTAAGCCCAATAAATAAAATCGATTTTCTAAAAATGAATCATTCAGGTTCCAACTCTGGGTAAGATGGAAGAAGCACAGCCCACAGAATGCCACTGAAAATCCTGCCAAGGGGAAGCGAAGGGGGGCTCTGTAAAGAAACTGTAGCAGGCTGATTAGAAGGAAGGGAGGAAGGGAGAGGGATGGAGGGAAGGGGTGGGGGAGGGAGAGAGAGGGAAAGACACCAACCTGCATCTTTTACAGAAAAGGATGCAAAGGATCCAGGTAAAGCAGAAGCAGAGTTGTGCATTGTTCTTTTGTTTGCTTGTTTTGTTTTCTGCTGCTTTGGCTTGGTTCTGTGACATCACTGTTGGGACACTGCACCAGTCCCCCTTGTTATGTGAATGGCATGCTATGTTATACTATGCTGCTATGTTATGCTCTGCTATGCTATGTTAATGCTATGTTCTGCCACATTAATGTTATGCTATGCTATGCTCTTACACTATGCTATGCTGTACTATACTATGCTGTTATGCTATGCTATGCTATGTTAATGCTATGCTATGCTACATTAATGTTGTGCTATGCTATGTTATGTTATACTATACTATGCTATACTATGCTATGCTATGCTCACTCTGCTATGCTATGCTACATTAATGTTATGCTATGCCATGCTATGTTATGCTATGCTATGCTGTTATACTATGCTATGCTATACTACATTAATGTTATGCTATGCTATGTTAATGCTATACTATGCTAGGCTGTTATACTATACTATACTATACTATACTATACTATACTATACTATACTATACTATGCTGATATGCTATGCTATGCTCTGCTCTGCTATGTTATACTATATTGTGTGTTATGTTATACTATGCTATACTAATGCTCTGCTCTGCTGTTTGCTATGCTATGTTATACTATATGTACTATGCTATGCTAATGCTAAGTTAATGCTCCACTGCTCCAACAAATGAATTTGCCTGCCTGAGCTCTCCCCTACCCTCCTTTCCACCATCATGACCTACCTCTCTTCTACTTGCTGTATTCCAGCCACACCAGCCTCCTGTGGCATTCCCCCCCAGATTTCTGCACATGCTGTCCCACCCACCTGGGAGACTGCTCCCTCCTTCCACCTGGCTAACTTCCAGCCACTCTTCTTGTGTCTGCATAAATGCCACTGCCCCCGTTATACGTCTCACGACTCCCAACATTCCCCCTTCCTAGAATGGAGCTCAATGGAAATTACATAGTCGTGCATATGATTTTTTTCTCCCAACCCTCTCTCCCATTAGCTTGTGTCATTTACAGGCAGAAACGATATCTGTCATGTATGTTCCCTGCCAGAGACTCAGTGTGTAGCACATAGTAGGTACTTAAAAAAATCATTTCTGGATGAATTTCATGGAAATGGGAAAGGAGTAAAAGACAGAAGGAGGCAGGCATGGAAGTAAAGGCATTTTAGCACGTGTAGGTGAGATATATATATATATATATATAATGAGAAGGGTTTTTAACAAGACAAGCAAAGTTTCCATTAAGATAACAAATTTCTTATCGATTCCCACTATTCATTCTCTCTCATTGCTACTACAAATATAATGGCTTTTTCACATGTGATCACTTTGGGTTCCTACAGCCCACTGGAATGGATAACCAAGGACTGGCCTCCCTCCCGACCATCTCATTTGGTTCGGCAAGTTGCTACGACCTGTTCAAGGTCATTCAGCTGAAAAAAGGCAACGCCCACAACTGAACCCAGAGTGTGGGGGGCACGTGCGGCCACAGCACAGGCAGGCTCCCCTCTGCTGGCTGGACCCCCATCCTATCCATCCCCAGAGGATAATGTGCTGTGACCATTCTTTACCGCTTCTCCTCTTGCCCCTTTGGAAAAGAGATTTTTGCCATGGAAGGAGCGGTTAAAATTAGGAGGAGCTGCTTGATTTGCAGGTGCTGTAAATAAAGATGAGACTGTTACGGTCCCAAAGGCCATTTAATTTTAATTGCAGCCAGAACAGATCAGTGAGTGAGAGGTGACTCAGGCTGACGCTTGGCAGGGAGGTGGGGGGGGGGGAGGAAGGGAGAGGGGGATGACAAAGTATAATAAAGTTTATTTTTTCCTTCTTCTCTGCAAATGATGCCCGTTAAAAGCTGGTTGGCACCTGATGACATCAAGTGACAGCGTTCTGAAGTGCAAAGGGGCTTTCGCACCAAAGTGGCCATCAAAGGAAAATGGGGATGTTTACAAGATCTGTCCAAACAGACTGCAGCCTGCGGTGATTCGGCTGCAGCTGCTGTGTGTCCCAGAATGCAGGAGATGGAAACAAGCATATCATTTGTGCAACACATCTTTACTGAGCACCTACTATGTGTCAGACACTCGCAGCAAAAGGGAGCGAGCCTGGAGCCAAGGAAATCTCTGCCTTCGTGGACTCCTCTAACGTCGAACAGGACTCCTGCAGCCGTGTGAATGGGTCCCCTAGATGTGCAGTGCGCAACTTGCTCAACCGTACACAGTGACCCTAATTATCTCCACTGCTCCGACCCTGAGCCACGCCAGCATCATGTCCCAGAGGAAATGGTTGCTGCCTTCCTAACTGCTCTCGCTGATTCCACCTGTCCCAGGTAGTCTCTCAGCACAGCAGATCCATCCTGTGAAAAAAGTAGGTCAGGTCCTGTGCCACATCTGCTCACACCCTCCGGTCGCTCCCATCCCACTCAGAGAGAGCCAGCCTCTCACCATCGTTCCGTCACTCTCTCTCTTCCCGTCACCCTGTCCCCTTGCTATTCCCTGACTGTGCCAAGAATTCTCCTGCCTTGGGAGCCTCTTCCTGGATCACCTCTGCCTGGCACTCTGCTAGAGCACTACCTGGCTTGCGTCCCTTGGTCCCACAGTCACCCCAGAAGGTAGGGATTATTATCATCCCCCTTTCACGGCTGAGTCAACTGAGACTCACCACAGTTCAGTGCTTGCTCCACATCCACAGCAACTCAGTGCCAGAGCTGGGACTCAACTCCGGTCTGACTTCAGAGGCTCTAAACCTTTGCTATTCCAAGTGGGGTCCATGTGCCAGCAGCATCGTATCACCTGGAAATCCATGAAAAATGCAGAGGCTCCAGGCCACCCCAGGCCCACTGAATCAGAATCTGCATTTTAACAGGGTCCTTGGCTGACAACAGGAGTCCACGGGGGGTTCTGTTACATAGAAATAGATGGAAAGCCTAGTAGAGAGCAAACCATCACCTTCCCCTCACCACTAAAAAGACAACCTCAATTTCTGGGGTGAGTTAGTATTAGGAGTGTTATTGTCCAACACAACTAAAGGGAGTCATCTCACAGATTTACATGCCAATTTCTTTCTTTCTTTCTTCTTTTTGTTTTTTTTAAAGATTTTATTGGGGAATTGGGGGAGGGGAACAGCATTGGGGAATCCGGGAAGGGGAACAGACAAGTTGCTGTCTTTTTGTTCTTCAGTCTAGTTGTGGAGGACATTGCTTCACTGGCCCATGTTGGTATCGTCATTGCGCTCTTCCCGGGTGAGGCATATCAGTTGCTGGCCTCTGGATGGTCATTCACCGCAGCTACTGGCAGCTCACGCTGGCTGCCGGCCACTCACTGTAGCCTATGGCAGCCCACTGCAGCAGGGGCTGCAGCCCACACCATCGCCGGGGCTCACACAGCCCAGCTCCAGGTGGAGCTGTTGTTAGCTGTAGAGGGCAGTGTCACTGGCCCTCATATGTGGGATCCAAACCGGGGCCGCTGGCATCCCAAGCCAGCTCTTAACCAATGCGCCATTCGGCCGGCCCTATCACACCAATTTCAAAAGGTAAACTTCTAAGAACCCATTGGACATCCAAAAAAAGATAATGCTTCTAACATCTTTGTAGTTCATCATTCAATTTTCAGAGAATTTATGGCAGGTCACTGTAACATCTTTCTTTGGAGTTACATCAAGAATAGGAATTCTTCAGATTTCCTGATTTCTATTCTGAGCACTGCCCTATATGAGGTCAGGAAACAAACAAAAAAAAGTCACCAAATGAACTTATATCATCTTCCCCTACATGGAAATAAATTAAAATCTCCATGCTAGAATGATTTTCTCTCTCCTCTTCCTGGGGAATCTGATAGGATCTGCAAAACTCGTTTCATTTCAAACCTTGCAAGTGTTTTACAAGGACAATCACACAGGTTAACACCAGGCTGTTTCTCCTCTTTTTCCAGCCACTTCTGACCACCAGAGTCACAGTGACTCTGCTCTCATCACAGCCTCCTCGGCTGCAACCTAATCTGTCCATCTTGCAACTGACTAACAACTATGCCGTGTGAAAGAAAGCTCCTGCCTAAAAGGTGACATAAAAACACATGTCAAATGTATTCCCTGCATACAGATCAGAATTTGTACTGTTCTTAGAGGGTTCAGTGACAGAGAAGACAAACACAGAGCAAAGAAGCTATGGACTGAATATTCGTGGACTGTCCCCCCTCCCACCCCAAGTCCTATGTTGCAGCCTAATCCCCAGCGTGACGGTACTAGGAGGTGAGGCCTTTGGAAGGTGCTTACGTTTAGGGGCAGTCATGTGGGTTTAGGCTCCACGATGAGATCTCTGGCCTTGTAAAGGGACGAGGAGCCCAGAGCTTTCTCCCCTTGTGAGGACCCAGTGAGAACGTGACTCAGGACGCAGCTCTCACCAGACACGGGATCTGCTGGCACCTTGATGGTGGGCTTTCAGCCCCTAAATTATCACCTGTACTTAATTCAGAACCTCATTGACTCTTGTCTGGCTCTCATCTCGTGTCTCCTTTCCTCCAAACCATCTTTTTTCCTTTTATCTTCATACGCATCCCTGATGGCTATAGCAAGCTTTTTGGGTTTAGACATTAATAGAGGTCCCAAGGGATTCTTACATATGCCACATATCTCAGTCCACTTTACCAGCAACATTTTGAAATACTATCTCTTGGCAGACTCTTAGCCCAACCATGAAATGGGGCCTTGTTTCCTCTTTGCTGTGATTTTATGAGTATTTCACTCCAGATAGCTTGTCTGTCCCCTGGTGTGAGAGTTTCCCAGAATGCCTAGCTGCAATGCCTTTCATTTTATGTGTTCTAACAACACGGTGGTCCCATCGCTGGTTCTAAGACAAGCCACCTAGGGAATGCCTATTCATTTGCATTTGCCAGAAAGCAGACCTTTAGTAGGCCCTGGGCAGCAGTAAAACACTCCCATGAGGACAGCACATTTTGAGGATTCTTCCTGGGTGCCTTCCACACAGCAAGAGAAAGAAAGGACACTCCTCAATGCCTGCCTGAGCAAACTTCACCGCCCAGCTCTGACGCTTCCTGTTCCTGCATCTAAAGCAGATTTTAGAGGTTTCATTCGTAAGAAAGCTTAATATCAGGAACATAGAGGCAACAGGAGCATAAACTTAACGGAAAACATATAATCAATGTTTCATAATGTTTTCAGAACAGGAGGACAGGTAAGGTTTGCTATCTGTAATGTCTTTCCTAGGCCTCATAAATAAACAATGAATCTTTTTCCCCATGTTGAGCTGATTCATAGGCAGGTCTTTAAGTAAAATGCTTCCACTTGTTACTAATGCATTGCAAAATGCACTGTAATAATTGAACAGAACTTGAATATGCTTGTTTAATATATTAACACAGCATCGATGCAATTTAAAGCAACAATCCTTTCATTTTGCACAATCTTTGGGTAAGAAACTGAAAGAAGCAAGCATGACAGACTAATGTCCAAAGTACAGAGACTCCCATTTGTCACAGGGCAGCCAGCAGAAAATGATAACACACCAGTCACTACCGGAAAATTTTCAAAGCCATTGCTGCAGAGCCTGGGAACAACCATGCTCCCCCCACCCACCCCCCATTCCCCGCCCCAGCCGCCCATTTCCCCTGGTGGCAGCAGGACTCATCTTTGTTTTTGCCTTGCAAGATCTAGAATTGCCCACACAGCCCTGGTACCAAACCTTCCCCGGGGAAGGCAATCAGAAGCCATGATCTCAACTCTGCCATCCTGACCTGTTGTGCCATCTTAGGAGAAATCAGGAGCGGTTCTCTGAGAACAGAATTAACCTTTGTCATTTACTATTTCATGCCGGCCTGGCAGGCCCCTAACAAGAACAAACGGCTACAGCTGAAATGAGGCTGATTTATCCTGAGGGGGATTTAATGATCAGGATGGCTGAGCAGTATGTATCACGAAACATCATACCTGCGGTGGTTAGTATAGCACCACCATAGTTGTCAGGCACAGGGAAAAATTCATGCCCACACTGTCTGGGTTTGGAAACATGGGGAAAACTGCTATCATCCTAGCTTAAAATGGAACATAATTTTAACAGGAAGAAAAAGACTGGTTTTTTTTAACTAAAGGGCAGGGTCTAGTAGAGGGAGAAAGTGAAATACTTGACCGACAGTGTGCTTCTCTATTTAAGAAAGGGTGGCTGGTTTCTTGGGTTTGGAATGTCTGAAGCCTTGCTTCCTTTGCTTTTCTCCACCCAAAGAGCATCTGTGGGAAGAGCAGGGCTCTGGCATCCCTTCCTCCTCATTTTTCAGATGATGAACTCACCCTGCCTTGTGATTTATGAACCTCCAAGTTCCCATGGCGAGCCTGTCTGGCTGCAGAACTCAGCACTGCTGTTTCAGCTGGCAAAGCTTCTTCAAGGCATGCAAGCCCCTGGATAAAGCGCAGGGAAGTGAGCTCCAACTGAGTGGAAAATGAGGCAGAGAGGGTGACACGCACTGAAAGATGTGAACTGTGACATAAATGGCCAGCCGACCACCATGGACTGGTTCTTCCCTTGCAGAGTGAAGAATCATTGCTGGAAAGTATCTGCCCATCCAACGATCACATATCCCAGCAGCCCTTGCATATAGGTGTGATCATGTGACTTGTTCTCGCCAATTGAATGTGAGCAGAAGTGATATGCATTTCCTCCAACACAAAGTGGGTAAGGGGCATGTGTGCCTTCTCCATCCTCCTTTTCTTTTTTTTTTTTCTTTTTTACCATAAACCAACATAACAGAGAGGACTCTGAGTCCCAAGAAGAGCACAGAGCTGTAAGATGGAAGAAGCCTGATTCTCTGCGTGATTTCACAGAATGCTGCCCATTTACAAAGCTCTTTTCATCAACAAGAAATAAATCTCTAGTAGGTGAAGCCCCGAGATTTCAGATAATTTCAGTGACAGCAGCTGACATTACCTTGATCTGTACGCAAATCAAAGCACTTTGGTAGAAAGGAGGAAAACACTGGAAGGCATGATAATGATCTTGCTTAGGCCATGGGAATTCAGAACGAGCGTGTGCTCTGCTCACTTTCCAAATCACCATCTTCTTTACTCTTCTGGCATCAAGATGCTGTTTCATCATTTCTAACGTATTCTTTATATAGCTAATCATGCCCTTGCCCCCTCATCTCCTGCCATCTTCATTAGTGCCTTCAAAATCCCAGCTGAACTGCATGATCCTTCACCCACATCATTATCCTAATTATCCTCTGGATCTCAGTTCAACACCGCTTCTTCAGAGAACGCTTTTGCGACTACCCAGATAAAGTCAGATCCCATCACGATAAGTCTTCAGAGCACTGGGTTTTCCTAGTTAGGCTTATTACAAAGGTAATTTTATTTTAAGTTATGGGATTATTTGATTATTTTCCATCCCCCAACCAGACTCTAAATGAAGGCAGAGCTGTATCTGAGTTTGGCTCACTATTTTATCGTCCATGCCTGACATATATTTAGCATTCCATAAATACTAGTAAGAGTAAGTGGATAAATCATACTCAAAATAATGGAAGGGGGAGAGGGAAGAAAGGAGGGGAAGGAGAAAGGGAGTGGGGAGGGGAAAGAGGGAGGTTGGTTCTTTCATCAAGCAGCTCCACAAGAATCTCCAGTGACTTCCTACCACACTGAGACCTCAGCCAGATTCAAACTTCCAAGTTCACGATTACATCTGGGTCCCATCAAGGAGCTCCTTTTATGTTGGACAGAACTAAAAGCCTCCCTGGGCCTATGTGAATGCCAGACACAGTGGAGTGATGCCCAGGGCATGGCAGATGGATCAAGAAAACACCCCTGCATTTCAGGCAGGAGCAGCCTACTTAATGGAAAGGAAGCACAAGCTAGAGGGAAGTGTTCTTATCCCACCAAGACCAAGGTGATCCCAACGTAGCCAGGCCTTCATCGTCTACAGACAAAATTCCTTGATGGCCTGGGGGGTGCATCCCAGAACAAGGAATTCTAAGATGATGTCCAATAAAATATGAGCCACCTTCCGTGGAAACTCTAGATCCAAAGGCTCCCTAAGTGTCTTAACCACCACACTAGCCTGTGCTGCAGTGACGCTATCACCATGTAGGAAGGGACTCCTTTGCTGTCAGTTGTTTTTCATTCTATCAATAAACTCTAAAGGGCCACCTTTCCTAAAAGGCAGCGGGTTGTGAGTGCTTGGCCATTTGAGGGCTCAATTATCACATTAGCCCCCGCAATGAGGGGGCTAAATTGGGTAATTGTGTACCTAAGTACCCAATTTGTGTGGGCAAATTGAAGGCATGGTATATGCAAATCAACCTGTGTGTAAAATTTTTGTCCCATTAAACCTCACTGTCACCGCATGCCAATCACAGGGACAGCCAATCACATCCACCTCTTTCTGGGTGAATTCTTTCAGACAAAGTGATTTCTGAGATGAGTCTCACTAATGATAGAAAGTAATAACATGTGCTTTGCATGACACCTACTATTAAATAAGAGTCGTGTCACCTTCCTGGCAAAAATGAGAGAAACCTGAGCTGTGGATTCTTACAAACGGTAGGTGCTGCCTTCCTTAGAGGGGACAGGTCAGCTCTTACGGCTGAAGGAGGAGGTATCAGACCTCAGGAAGAAGGTGCTTAGCAAAGGGCTGAATACATCCAACATGTTGGAAGGTTCTCTTTATGGTTCTCAATACCATGATGCCAGGCACCCTGCTAAGCATTTGGCACGAATGATCTTGTTGAATCCTAGAATAGCCTTATGAAGTGGATACTGTTATTAGCTTCATTTTACAGATGAAAATATGAAGGCACAGAGACACTGGGACACTTCCTCAAGGTCAAAGAGCCACCAACTGGCAGAGCCAGGATTTGAACCCACCTCCTTCTCTCCCACTCCCACCTTCAACTCACCCTCAAATTCTATGGGTTCCATCTCCTTAATTTCTTTCAAATCAAGCTATTCTCTCCATCTCCACTGCCATTAGCCTGGCTCTGGCCGCCCTCATCCAATAGTGGTTTTCAAGCTGACCTCCCCTCTACCAGGCTACAGCCAGGATGATGTATCTATAATGCCAATCTGACCGAGTCACCCCCTCATGCTAAAACACTGCTGCCTTCATGATGAAGTTCAAACTCCTTCATGCAGTTAACAAACCTTGGCATGAACTTTCCCAGAGAACCCAGAAGTCCCTGCAATGCTCTTCCTCAATCAGGCTGTCATCTCCTGCACACCCATGGGAGCTCTCTTGTTAACGCTCCTGGTGATCCCGCAACGCCAGTGCCAGATCAACTCTCAGCTCCCATGGCAATCAAGCTTTCAGGATCCCGACACAGTTGGTCATCTTCTCTTCGTGGGTTTCTTCTCCGCTCTGATCCCCAGATGCCACGCCTGGCTCCCCGTTCCTCGCTGCCTGCTCCTTCTCACCCTCCCAGGATCGAGACCTTGGGTCTGCCCTTTTCCCTGTCTACACTTATTTCCATCCAGCATCATGGCTCTAAATCCCATCTCTCCAATACGGTCTTTAAAATGGGATTCCCCAGTCTTCACTTCAATCCTGAACGTCGGGCCCAAATTTCTCTACTGGGGTGTCTAACAGGTATCTCAAATCGAAGATGGCCAAAAACTAGTGATCCCACCATGTACCCCCAAACCTGCTCCTCCTGTCATTGTCCCCCGACTTGGGGCACGACGACTCCATCATTCCTGTTGTTCAAGAGTCATCTCTGGGTCCTCTCTCTCAATTCCCACATAAAATACTTCAGTTATTTCTGTCCTGTTCTACCTTCATACTATGTATCCTATATCAGACGTCTCCTCACTGCTTCCACAAGCACCATGGTCCAAGCCACCATCATGTCTCACCTGCACCACCAATATAACGTCCGTCTCCGTGCTGTCATCCTTTCTCCCTAGTGTCTATTTTCAATACTACAGAATGACCTTCACAAAACACAAAGCAGATCACGTCACCCCCTGCTCAGCACCTTCCACTTCTCATATTGATGGTTTTCCTGCACACTTAGAAGAACCCTGAATCCTCTCCCACTCTCTCCACATGCACCCCACGTTGTAATTACAAGTCATCCAACCTCCTAACCATGCATATTTCATACCCTTCTTAGTCATCCTAAGGTAATTCCATCCTACAATGCACATCAGATTTCCCTCTCGGTCAATATTACCCATTAAATAATAATAATAACCACAGGTACAATTTACTGAATGCTCAATGTGTGCAAACCATGTCTCCTACTCGGTTGGCTGTGTTCTAGAACTTAGAAAAATCCAGCCATCTGGAATTGCCCCACTGGGCTCAGCGTGATGCTCAGGTTTATTTTCCTTTGGCGAAACGTGACGCCTGCAGTAAGTACTGGACTCACAGTGACAAGAGGCAGCCACAGCAGCAGCTGTATGGATCTTGTCTCACTTGGCACTAATATCTCCCAGACTCCTGAGGACTTACTTACACCCCACCCCCACTCCCATGTGACCTTCAGCAGAGACCAAAGCCCAGGGCCCAGGTGGTGACACACAGATGTCTCACTGAAGCTCCACGCTTCTCTGTATCCTGATTTCAAGCTAAATCAGGCAGAATGGAATGAGGTTTCCACGTGGACTCGGACTCCCCAGAAAGGACCAGGAAGTCAGCCCCCTACAAGGCCTCGCTCCCTTTACTTGTGGCATTATGGACGTGTGCCAAGCTACGCTGTGCTAACAGAGCCTCTTCTTTACAACAAGAGCCCACGTTTTGTCCAGGGTGGCTGACAAACATCCTTCCCAGGCTCCTTTTCAGTTACGAATGAACAGGTGACCCAGTTCTGCCCAATGAGATGTAAGTGGAAGCCTACTGGGTGGGGCTGGAAACAAAAGAAAAAGATATTCTCTTCCTGATAAAAGTGGAACAGACTTCTCTTTGGCCCAAGGCGGTCTTTCAGAAAGGAACAATGAAATCTTGACAAGTAACTTAACTCTGCGCTCCCTACAAGGGGATTGCTCATGCCTATCACTGTGGGCATTTGGGGCTGGACAGCTGTTCGCTGTGGGGATCTATCCTGTGCACGGCCGGATGTGAGCAGCGGCCAACTACCACCCACTAGATGCCAGCAGCACCCACCACCAGCACCACAACCCACTTATAACCAATGAAAATAACTCCAGACATTCAGATAGTCCCTGGGGAGATCACTGCCCCGTGAGACCACTGCCCTAAACAGGCAGACTTCAGCTGTCCTGAAGCTACTGACTTACAGGGGAGATCACTGCCCCCTGTGAGACCACTGCCCTACAACAGGCAGATGTCAGCTGTCCTGAAGCTACTGACTTGGAATGTTAAGTCCCAGGCACCCCTGAATCACGTCTCACTCACCCTCAACCACCGCTCACCTGGGCAACTGGTCACCTTATGGAGCAAAATTGGCTCAGCCCTCCCCACACATAAAACAATGTGCATGCAACTGCATCACGAGACACAAAAATGCACGTATCTGTATTTACTATTTTAATTAAAAAACAACCCCTTAGGGCAGAAGCCATCCATGGTCCTTCTCTGGCGCCGCACACTTTTAATTTCCTCCTAGTTCCCAGCAGCTGTTCCCCCATCGTCCTCTTTTTCTTACCCCATCTACCAAGTTCCAGGTCACAGACTCAGGACCTCATCTTCTCTCTGGACTTCCGTGGCTTTGAACACCCCCTTTATCCCGATGAACCCGAAGCTTTGTATCTGGCTTCGACTTCCACTGCGAACTCCAGACTTATATATCCAACTATCTACTTGACGTTTTCCTTGGATGTCTCCCAACATCTTACACTTCAAAATTTTAAGAAATATCTCTTGCCTTTTCTCCCCTGAATGGTTTCTCCATTTGAGAAAATGGCACCGACATCCCTGAGGCTATCCAGCTCAGAAACCTTCGAGTCATCCTAGGTGTCTTTTGCCTCCCCCTAATCTTACCTATTATCACATTCTAAATCCCACCATGTCCCTCTGCCTCTCCCTGCTGCTCTTACAGTCTTGGGGCCACTCCACTGCTTAACTCCAGGAAGCACTGCTTACATTGCTGACAGGTGACTGGTACCCCCTGGGGTTGTGCAACGGTCAACTTACAGGACCATACACATCAGCTCTGACTCCCTGGTCCAGGTCACCAATATCACCCCCCAGAGTGAATACAACACTGTCCTTGCAGGACTCCTTACTTCTACTCTGTCCCCAATAATCCATTCTCCAACCAACCACCAACAGGGATCTTTTTAAAAATGTACCGTTAAGTCATATCGCTCTTCCAACTTAAAACCCCTCAACAGTTACTCATTGTCTTCACACACACAAAAAACAAACCCCTCTCTGTGACTCCAGGGTTTGCCTCACCTGGATCCTCAAAATCTCTCTAGTTTTATCTTTTGACTCTTTGGCTTCATCCTAACAAATGCTCCTTCAGTTCCCCAAATATGACAAACCCTTTCCTGCCCCAGAGCCTTAGCACATGCTGCCGTCGTCACCCGGAACACTCCTCCCACACTCGGCATTCACATGGCTGAGTGCTTCTCATTTCGCAGTCTCGGTCTAAGTTGACCTGATCCACCATTACAAACCACGTGCTCCCCTTTTTTATTCTTTCCCACAGCACACCGTTTCCCTCAGAACACTCTTCACATTTTCACCATCTAGTGTCATCTCTTTTGTTCACAATTGCATACCAGGTACCCCACAAATGCTTCTTAAGTTAAATGAACACATGAACCCCACCATTAGGAGATAATCATTGTTAATACTTTGGTGTATGCCATTGCTAGGCCTTAATCACATTCAATTTTAATCAGCTTGTTTTTTCACTGACTAGCGCTAAGGATGCAGTAAAACTAAATACATGGACATGTAAAAAGTATATATGACACAGGTATCAGTTCAAGTGTCATCTCCCTAGAGGACCCTTCAGCCACACCAATCAACGGAGGCCCTACCCTCGTCATTACTGTGACAAAGTATCTTGCCTTGTTTTAGTTTCTTTACGGCATCACCACCAGCCAAATGACCTTTTGTGTGTTTGCTGACCTGTCTCCCCTGACGAAAATGTAAGCTCCATGAAGGCAGCGACCCAGTTTATCGTGTTTAATCCTGAATGCCCAGTGCTGGAACCATCCCTGGCTAACAGCAGGGAGTCCATACATGTTTGCTGAATGATGAATGAATGTCTGATGTTTTTCTGCCCAGAAAGCACTCTGAGCCAGACGCAAACTGTCAGGTGGACTTAAGGAGGTTCCTTGTAATTGTACTTGACGTTCCAAGGCCATCACCAGCCTCATAGAGGCCATGACATGCTAGAGATGGGCTCTGTCCACAGCTGTCCCATGCACTTGTCGCCAGCCCTTGCAGATTGTCCAGTGACACTTGTACGGACACAGGATGAGGGCTTGGCCCTTCTGGTCTGCACATGGAGCTCCGTGTCTCATCTATTGAGGATGGCAGCTCCTGGTTCCTCCATGTGCGAATCAGACTGATGGCAAACTTCAGCCGGAGTCCGTGTGCTGATGCTGCGGTGCCAGGACACCTCTCAAAAATGATGACGCTGCCGAGGGAAGTAGCCGAGCTACAGAAAGAGGCCAAGGCTGTCTGGAGTGCGAGGGAGGGTGGGGAGATGGAAGGGAGCCCAGGGAATATCGATACATATTACGTTCAGGCTTTTCCTTTTTCTTATTCTTATCCTTGGCAACGTGGCTCATTTCACCAGCCTAACAGGGGATTACAAAGAAAACTGAAAATGATGCTTTACTGTCTCAGCTGATGACAGAGTCATCTCTGACCAGACGTCACAGACTAATGACTCCTGAGCCAACTCCAGCACATCCATATGTGCTGTTCAGCCTGCATGGCATTTTTTAAAATGTTGAGTTACTTGCCAAAATTTCTAAATCGAAAATGTACATTAAAAAAATGTAATGTCTGGGGCCGGCCGAGTGGCTCAGTGGGTTAAGAGCTCGCTCAAGAGTGCAAGCTGAGCTCTGAGCAACAGCAGTTCGATGCCCAGCCTGAGCTGAGCTGCCGCTAAGCTGCCAACAGGTGGCAGGATGTCTCAGCTAAAAAAAAAAAGTGTAATTTCTGGTTCCTCTTGAAATATTAGAAGGTCCGGCAACACTGAACCCATATTCCCATGTGCTGACCTCAGATTTCCAAAGAAGAAAAGAGGGTCTACCAAGATGTCCACCCCCTTGGGGAGACCCCAAAGAGTTAGTTTCAATCTCTAACTCCACCCTGCCTTTGCTCATACCTACCAGATGAGGGTAAGTCACCTGACTGGTGAGATTCCTGAGGATCTGTCCTCCAGTGGACAGACTCACCTCGCCTCACAAGCAAGAAAAGGGTCACCCCCCCCACCGTCTTGTGCAATGGACCCCATAGAGCTCTCTGCTTCCTAGCAGTCAGCAACCCCAGGTCAGGCCCCAGGGTCCTCTCTGGCCCCATTCTGGGAAGATTTCAAGTTGACCCTCCATTGCCATGACAGGGTGTGAAGCGGCTTTGCCACCCAGTGCTTTCTGTGGATGGTTCTAGACCTCGATATTAAAGGTAGCAGACGACATCAGAGCCAAGCCATGTTCTCCAGTCAGGTTTTATCAGGGAACCCCACACTTTGGGATTTGACAGGTCTTAGTACAAAATATGATACTTCATTTCTCTATCTAATTCCTTATGTGTATTCCCTTCTTATTAGAACCAAGACCATAGCAGGCAGCAGTATTCAGAATCCCTACCCTCCAATATGTCTCAAAATAGAGTTCTTAGTGCGGTGTGGGGGCTTCTTAAAGCCACAGATAAATATGGTGCATCTTCCTGAAGCATTCACGTTGCTCAAAGATTTGGGAAGCGTGCTTTTAAATTTCTGAGCATGTAAGAGGTTTTTGCATAGGCATCCCCAAGCACAATTACCTAAATATCATTTTTCCAGGCTGACCAATCTCATGGAGCTTTTCACATTTTAAATTGTGAAGTATATGACTCTTACGTGCAGAGAGGAATTGGAGAATTAGGCACTCTGTTATGAGGGTATAATCTGAAAAGGCATTAAAAGGAATAGGGCCTTCGGAGGGGGCAAAGATTGTGATGAAGCCACTGGGTTTCCACATGGTTGGTGGTATTCCAAAGGAGCTGATGAGCCTGGACAAGCATTTTTCTGAGTGATTCTGAGACCTCAGCACGCCTAGATTTTTGATGAGCTTTTCACTGTATGGACTGGTTTTTTCAGCATGTAATTATACAGCGAATCCACAGCTCTGTTACAATTCAGATTCCTGCCACAAATTTGCTTCATGCTTTATCTCCTCGACTTACATCCATTTCACACAACAGTGAGCGACTGGTAACACCAATATACCAAAACTTATTTTTTGTCTGTTTGATTGATTTCAGTGTCACTCTTCATGTGCCTGTTTGCAGACAGTAACTTACAAATCATATTGTCAACTTGGAATATGCCTTGGGGTTTAAAACCCAGAAAAGCTTGATGACTAAGCATGAAACCAGTGAAAACAGGCACAACAATGAGATAAATTTATCATAGCCTGGAGTTATCTCTTTCCACAAAAGACTGATGGCAAAAACAAAAATATCCCTCCCCATCAAAAGTCCTGAACTGGTGACAGGTTACAATCATAAACTTAAGACGATAAGGGCTGTAGCTCAATATACCTACTGAAAATGAGGGTTTTAGATGGACACCCACAATGCCCAGATTTTGGTCTCTAAATACCATTCCCTGATTTAAAAAAAAAAAAAGGAACCTAGGCTTTGGGCAGAAAATAGCTGACCTGAGGTCGGAGGCATGAAATGTACCAGATAAGAGAGGGATATTTTATGCCAGAAAGAAAGGAAGCTAATGAGTTTAATAAGAGGATACAGAGATTAGCCCAGCCTAAAGGGCGCCTGCTCCAACAAGATGCTTTATTCACACTAAAGGCTGCTATTGTGCCAGTTATTTATTGATTGCCTCTCTAAGTCTTCTCTACTCTGTATGTGATGCTAATTGGGACTCTGCAAACCAAATTTCCCAGACTCCCTCGCCAGCTGGCTTCCTGTTAGGTTCTGTAATAGGAGATACTAGAGGGGGAAAGGATAAGGGTTTTTTTCTGTGTCCCTTGTCCTATCAGTATCATTCCAGCTCCAGTATCCAGCTTTAATCAATACTGCCAACACCAGCCCTGCAGCCCTTCCTCTCTGGGCTTCTAGGCCCTGGAACCCAGCCCTTTGCATCCTCTCCAGGATGAAACCAGGTCTGTAACCCAGTGCTGAATGGAAAAAATATCCACTAATGGTTTGGCCATTTTATTTCTCTTTGCTTTCCCTAATGATAATAATATTGTCTTATAGACCATTAACTGTTAATTTATATCATCCTTGATTATAAAATAACTGTGAGGAGCTGTGCCACAAAATGGTTTATAGGTTATTATGTAGTTTTGATCAAACGTGCCAACCCATAGGAAAGAAATGTTCGCATTTGGGCATACACAGCTCCATTTTTATAATCTCTCACCTTTAAGACATCAGCAATGGATGCCTTATTCACCAATAACACTTCGTCCTAAGCAACTTGCTCCTGTGTTTCCCTGTTCCGTGAGGTGATTAGAAAAAAAAAAAAATGGTGACATCATTTCAGGTGGTTTTAGTATTAGCTTTTTAATAAAACTAGGAGATGCCTTGAAAGCTTCTTCCATTACACAGCTTTGTACTGAGGGAAGATGTTAGTTAGTTTCTCAAACTCAGGACTAGGTTGTTATGTTTCTTCTCAGAGATTAAAAAGGCACTGAGATAAGGTCAAGTCAGGCAGAGGTGAAATACTTCCTTGCTCAGTGTCCAGGAGAGAGGCATGGAGTTGTTTTTGTTCAGCCAATTCTTTCTAACAACGTCAGCGACAGCTGTGAGGTCACACTCAGGACATGTCCAGCCCCTGGGAGAAGCCACTGCAACAGAGACGGCAGCCAGACTTGGAGGAGGAGGGCTTAGCACGAAGAGTGGGAACTGCTTGCGACTCTTAGTTCATTTATATGTGATAAGCATCACAGCCTTCGTAGTTTTAAACACCATCAGCCACTTTCTCCACTGCAGACGTCCTCTGATGAGTATTTCCTGGGGCAGGGCCTTCCCATGGCTGTGTGAGCCAAGCCATGTGACTTCTCCACTCTAGGGCATACTTGTCAAAGCTGCCACTAGAGCCGGTCTGCGCCGCTCCACTTCTGGGGACTTCGCACCTCTAGGGCTAACTTGACATGCCGACTCACCTGGCAGAGAATAAGCCACTCCTTTTCTGTCCACATGGCCTGAATTGTTCCATCAAGGCAGAAAGGAAACAGCCCGAGTACCAAACATTTCTTCACCCTCTGCCCTCTTAACTAATTAAGTAAGACACAGTGGTCTCCGAGATTCATAAAACTGATCATAAAAATCTTCAGCGTCTTCACATTATACTTGAAGCAAAATCCAGGGTCCTGACCATGGTGGGGGGTCCTGAAGATCTGATCCCAGGTGAGTGTCACCTCACTCTCCAGGTTCCAGCCACACTCACCGCCTCTTTCTCAGACAGACGAGTTTTTCCTAACCCGGATTCTTCACACGTTCTCTTCCCTCTGTCTGCAAATCTCTTCCCCAGTTTTTTGTAGGCTGGCTCCTTCTCATCCATCGAGTTCCTAAAAAAACCCGCATCCTCAGGAAATATCCCCTAACCACCTCATCAGAAGTGTCCCCTGCTATGCTCTCTCACAGCATCATGTACCTTTGTACAACACTATTCACAGTTAGGAATTACACATTTAGGAGATTATCTGATTAATGTCCATCTTCCCTGCTAGATGGTAAGCTCCATGAGAACAGGAGCCATGACTACCTAGCCTAAGGGTTGGCAAGCTTTTTCTGTGTAACACCAAATAATAAATATTCTGGGCTTGTTGGGACCATACAATCTCCGTCACGACAACTCAACTCTACTGTCGCGGCGTGAAAATCGTCACAGATGACTCATCAATTAATGAGTGTGGCTGTGCTCTAATAAAACGTATTTACAAGATCATGTGATGGGCCAGAGTCGGCCCACGGGTCACAGTTTTCACTTATCTGCACACCTCCTATCCCATAGCAAGTGAGCTAAATAGTCCTTAGCCACATGAATGAATGGCCAAAGGACCCCACAGTCAGTTTGGGTTGAGCCTGGGCTTCAGGGCTGGAATTTTTCTCCATACTGGCCTTCAACTCTTCCCTCTAGTCAAGTTCAGTTTTCTCTTCCTCATCATTTCCCAACCTCACTTTCATGTACTGTTTGACAAGTCTCTCTCCTTCCTCGAGCTTCACTAAATCTAATCTCAGGACTATTCTTTTCTGTTCAGTAATGTCCAGATCCATCTTTCATTGACTTGGACGGAATGCGAATGTTTTACTCTTATCACTTCTAGTCCACTGTACTCAGCTGTCAGCTGCATGACATGTTTCCAGTATAAAAAAAAAAAAGGAAGAACATAAAGAAGGATTGTGAATTCTGTATATGGAAATTGGTACATCATTTCTGGATGGCAATTTGCCAGTAACTATTAAATTGTAAATATGCGTCCTTTTGAACGCAACCATTCTTGGGACTTTCACCGTAACTCCCTATACCTGTACCGGGATTCGAGAACCTGAGATAGTGTCAAGCTACATGGTCGCCTCTGTATTTGGCGAACTATGCACACAGCGTCCCAGTCACATCCCCATGGTCTTGCCCTTGGTTACCTTCGTTCTCTGCTTTCTCTAAGCCAGATCCAAAGAGCTTATACAGAACTCCGTAGGAATGGTTGTAGTCCTTCGTGGTGGGCAGCTTCTGCCATGGCCTTGAGTGGTCTCCACCTCCTACAGCCCACTGCCTTGGATTCATGCCCCTGTGTAATCCCATTTGTAGACTGAACCTAGGGACTTGCTCTAATAAATACAATATGGCACAAGTGATGGATGTCACTTCCAGGACTCAGTTACGAAAGGCCGTGATTTCTGTCGTGCTAGAATGTTCTCTCTGCCTTTCCCATGTACCCTAGGAAAGCCAGCTGCCATGCTGTGAGCTGCCTTATGGAAAGGCCCATCTGGCAAGGACCTGAGGGTGGCTTCTGGCCACCAGCCAGTGAAGAACTGACGCCCTCAGTCCAGCAGCGTACAAGGAACTCCACCCGCCAACAGCCACATGAGCGATCCCAGAAACGGATCCTCCCCCAGCTGAGCCCAGAGATGACCTCAGCCCTAACCAACACCTTCCTGCAGCCTTGACAGAGGCCCAGAACCGAAGGATCCTGCTCAGCCACACCCAGATTCCTGGCCCATGGAAACTGTGATGTAGGAAATGTCTTGCTGATTTTTTTTAAAACTCTTCCAAACTGTTCATTTGTATTCTGCTTTTGCACCAATGCAATAAACCTGCAATCATTCATTTACAGCCTCTGCTCTGATGTTCCTTCTTCCCTGACCTGAGCCCTACTCTTACATTTGCAAAGTAGGCTCAATGGTGGCTCTTCTCAGCCGCCATGTTTAGGGCAATTTGTTATGCAGCATTAACTAACACATCCTCTCTGCTGAGATGCCAGCCAGGTGTACTTGTCACACGTCTTGATGCCACCCAGCTGCACTATAAGGAAGTACAGCTGGCTTTTCTTCCCACTGGCCTCCAAGGAACTCTCTAGTCTGGGGCTGGGGGATCCCCACACTCTCCTTGCATGCCTAAGACACCTTCTCTGCACCTAGGAGTCTCCTTTTCCCTGCCGAAACTCCTCCTCAGCACCTCTAAATTCCCTGGGGGTCGCTTTTTAAAACAAAAGCCAGGAGGACTTGCTGGTGACTTGTTTTGTGTCCTGCCACATCCATCCCACGAGTTGCAAGACCCTCTTCAAAAAACCTGTGATCAGGTAAGTTTGGAAGGTACTGGGCCAAGTGTGTCCCTCTTGGACACTGCCTGCACGTATAAGTAGATTAAAGCCTCCTATGAGTCTTCCAATAAAGAAACCGTTTGTGTAGCTTAGAATGTCTAACATTCATTTAACTACAGAATCTTCTCTTTTGTTTAGAAACAGAACAATGTGTGGGCTCCCGAACCGTCCACACTGCTTCAGCACTCCATGGCTTTTCCTACGATGGAGCCTGAGATGTGCCTCTCCTACCAGGAAACTCTGGGTTACAAGTGAAAAGCAAGGAAAGCCCAGGTTGGAAGGGAACAGCTTCTCCATGACCTCAAACACACCGTCAGAGAGAGAAGCTCTCTGTGGGCCTGGAGTATCATTGCGTGGCTGCGTTTCTCAGACTCAATGAAAGGACATGTCAGCGTGCCTGTCCCACGTCAGAGCCCAGAGGCCACATGGAGCGCGACGGAGTCGTGTTCTGTACCCTAGCGTCCAGCACAGTCTCGCCAAAATGTTGGAACTTCACTTACCTTATCACAGTTTGTCCCCACAGCCAGCCTCTCCGGCCTTCCCCACCCTATGTGACACAACTAAGGCCAGTAAGTGGTGGAGCTAAAACTCTAACCCAGTCTACTGATAGTGAAGATCCTGCATACAGGGCCGGCCAAGTGGCGCGGTGGTTAACCACTGGCTTTGGAAGCCGGCGGCCCCGGTTCGGGTCCCACATATGAGGGCCAGTGACACTGCCCTCAAAAAACAAAAAACAAACAAACAAAAAAGATCCCGCATACCTATGCATATTCAATGAGAGCTTGGGCCAAAATGGAAAAAAACTGTAACTTAAAACCAAAGGAGGGGAGGCCGGTGGCTCAGTTGGTTAGAGTACATGCTCTTAACAACAAGGTTGATGGTTCAATTCCCGCATGGGATGGTGGGCTGCAACCTTCCCCCTCTCCCCCCACAACTAGATTGAAAATGGCAGCTGAACTTGGAGCTGAGCTGCACCCACCACAACTAAGACTGAAGGACAACAACTTGACTTGGAGCTGATGGGTCCTGGGAAAACCACACTGTTCCCCAATCAAGTTGAAACAAAAATAAATAAATAAACCAAAGGGGTGGCCCACGCAGGAAAACTGCCACACACTTGGTAGAAAGGAGGGCTCTCCCTTTCGGGGCTGTAAGTTTGGAAACACAGTGTTGACTTCCGAGAACTTACACAGCTTTCTAGAGGTTTCCAGCTCAGCGCTAATCCCACACAGAACAGGAACCAGCGTCATGGGTTCTGAACGTGTCCTCGCGTGCATCCCAGGGCGGAGGTGGTCACGGACCACCAAGCAAATCCATCTAATGCTCTGTGACTCAGGCTGGGGATTTGTCCGCCAGCCTCAGCTCCTCATTGTCCATCTTCGCCTCCTCTGTCAAGGCCATTTGACAACCATAGCGCCGAGACAGTCTCTTTTTTTTTTTTGAGGGCAGTATCACTGGCCCTCCTATGTGGGACCCGAACCGGGGCCGCTGGTGTCCCAAGCCAGCGCGTAACCACCGCGCCCCTCGGCCGGCCCCAGAGACAGTCTCTTTGGCACTGAATCTGTCTCCTTCATACCATGCACCATCCTCCTCATGCCTCTCATTCAGCCCATCCATCTTCCTTTAAAGTGGGTTTTATTTCTTGCGTTTGTCTTATCTGAAGTTCTCATTACTTGAGTCTCTCTCGCTTGCACTTAAGAGTTTATCATATTTCCCATTTGGCCGCCTTCACTGCCATCATCCATCTTACTCCAGCAAACACAGCAGTATCTGCTGCCTTCCCCACCCCTGCTCTCTCTCGTCAAGTTTACCCTTCACGGCTGTCATGTTCCTAATATGGGTCATTTACTTCAGGTCTTTTTAGCAAGGCACAATTTTTCATCTTGGTTTGTTTGGGATTTTTGTGCCCCCTCAACAATTTGCTTCGTTCTTTTCTGTTCTCCCTGCCTTTTTCCCAAAGATCTCATTCCCAGTGTTTATGGAGATGGGTTTGCTAAATGTCTTTTCTATTCCCTGTGCCTCTGTGGTTTTCCCTGAATCACAAAGCACCTAATTAGTGAGGCTAACCTTGCCCATTAAACTGCAAGAGCAGCTGTCCCAGTGAGAAGAACTGTGTCTCTAATTCATCTCCTAAAACCCTTCACGGTTGGGGCAAAAAAAATGGGAGCAACCTCCCAAGAAGCATCCTCTTCATGCACTGTGGGTTCGTTGGCTCCCATGCACACTGGGAAATGTGCTTCCAAGACAGAAAGGAAAACCACCCAAGCTCTCCTTTGCCGACAGCCCTCAGAATATCTCCAATCTTTCAGAGCACATTGGGGAGGCCTGTGGCTGATGAAGGCTTGAAGAACGCAGACCTGGAGCCTTAAGGAAGCGGGGGAAAAGCAGAAGCACTTCCCCTCCACACCTAAGAACAGAGCTCTGCACCTGGGGGGCCAGATGGGGCTGGGGCCGAAAGGAAGATTCTCTCCTCCCCCTGAGCATGGCGCCAATCTCTTACCGGAGGGCGAACTGCCTCCTATCGCGAGAGCAGCGTAAGCTAATAAGACAAGCATCTGTGTTAGGGTCTTGCATTCTGGTTGGAAGGCTGACTCCACCAGTTACTGCTTCCTAATCCCGCTGAGCTCCAGGATTCTCACATGAAAAATGGGAATCATGATAAATGATGAGAGGAAATGAGATCATTGTTATAAAGCCCAGTGCCTGGAACATCCAGGGACAGTAACACGAATAATCAGTTTGCTTCACCAGGAATATGGCAAAAAAAGAAAAAGAAAAAAAAAACCTCTGTCTGCCATCCACATTATAACAATATTGACAACAATACTATCTAAATGAGTGTGCTCTGTCGGTGTTCTAAGCATTTCACGTGGATTAACTCATTCTACCTTCACCACAACCCCCAAAGACAGATATTTCCATTTTATAGATGAGGAAACTGAGGCACGGAGCCAGTGTAATAACTTGCCCGAGATGACACAGCTGGGATGTGGCTGCATCGAGATGCAGGAAGGCTCCCCAAATCCAGAACCATCCATCATAGTCACTCTGCGATCGTGCCTGCCCTCCAGCCAGAGGCAGCCCTGGACTTGGCAAGGCCCCAGGTAAACAATAACAAGCTTCTGCTTTTGTCCTTTTTCATCACTTGACTCAAATGTTCTGCCACTGTCAGAACATTTCTCCCCATCTCAGGCATGCTGGCAACAATTATGAGTGTATAATTAAATTCTTATTAACTCATTATGGGATTAAAAAAAACACCATATTGTTTAAATTAACCATATCCACCATGCCTCCTTTTTCGTCTCTGACTTCCATTTGCTGGCTGAAATGATAAATCATATGCTCAGGTCAATGAATACCACTCCTTATTGGTTGGAACTTCTCCTAGCGATAAGAGATCAATCCCATTCGGCCATGTTGAGTCTCGAGCTGCTGCAATTAAGTCATGTAGGGCACTTTTAAGCTTTCACACAGATTCTACTCGGTGTTACTGGTTCCCAGTAAATATTTTTTTTTAATACTCAAATTTGCAAGTTCTACAGATAAAGTTCTCTGAGAGAGAGTACCTCCCCGCATACTGATCATGATTCTTTGGTTCCAAGTGACAGAAACTCAACTAGAACAAACTTAAGCCAAAAGCAGAGGAGGTGTGCCTCCTCTGACACCAAAATGTGGGTGAGGATGTGGGGTGACGGGCACCCTCACAAACGGTCCACCACTAGCAGCAGAGTGGTGCAGCAGTTTCTGAAAAAGAGACGCATGCACACGCCATCAACCCAGGCTTTCCACTTGTGGGTATTTACCTGAGAGAAATAAAAGCCTGTGTCCATACAAAGACTTCACCCCAATTTTCATAGCATGATCATTCACAATAGTCAACAACCGAAAACAACCAATGTCCACCAACAGGTAAATGGAAAGACAATGGAACACTTACTTAGTGAGCGCACACATGTGCACACACACAAGAATGAACTATGGATACAGGCAACAAGAAAGAATCTCAAAATCACTAAGCTGAGTGAAAGAAGCCAGACCCCCTCTACCCAGAAAAAGCGTATATACTATGACTGACTCCATTTACATACATTTCTAGAAAATAAAAACTAATCTATAGGAAGAGAGAGCAAGGAAGTGGTTGCCTGGAGTTGGGGGCAAAAGGAAGGATTACAAAAAACCTTGAGGAAACCTTGGGGTGTAATGGATATGTTCATTATCTTGATTGTACACCTTAAACATGTTCAAGTTATTATATGTCAATTATACCTCGTTAAAGCGGGGGCAAAAATAAGAGAGAAGATATTGGATCACAGAGCCACATACGCTTTATACATCAAAGAGCAGATAAAATCAGTGATAGGCAGAACCAGAGATTCTAAAACCAATGTTGTTTCTCATTCCCCTTTTGCGTCTGGGTATCCCTGCGAAGTGGCCTTACCCGGCCTGCTGCACGCAATGGGAGGCCTGGTGGCCAGCTGCTCTGGACTAGCCTGTCGAAGCTCCGTTACCAAAGACGAAAAGAGTCTTCTCTATCCCAGCTCCAGTTTGAAAAAGCCCAAACAAGGACTCTAAATAGCCAGCCCCCATCACGTGCTCTTGTCTCTCAGACCAATCACTGGGGCCAGGAGGAGGAGAGAGCCGACTTGCCCAGCTGGGGACGTCAGCCACTCCTGGGTTAGTAGTTGGGTCTGTTTCCAGAAGGGGGTCAAGGTTCTAACACAGACATGAAAGCGAATCTTTGTGAGCCAAGAAGATACTCCAATTTTTTATCTATTCCACTCTTGTTACAAAGGGCTAAAATATATGTATTTAAATTCATGCAATTTTGTAATTCTTTCATTTGCACAAATTTACATAAATGAAACAGAAATGTCTTCACCTGCAACTACTGAGTGATGAGAATTTTTGTGACAGGCTGGGAGGATGTTTTTGTGTTGTCTCTCAAGAATGGTCTAGAGAAGTTCTTTCCGTGTGAGGCTCTAAGACGGCACATCAATCAACTGCACAGGTGTCCTCTCCCCCGCCCTAAGCCCAACGCGGGTCACTCTCCCACTGGACCTCCATGGGGTCTCAGAGTCAGTCTCCCCCGCTTTACACCATGTCACTTTTATGGCAGGTCTCCATGAGTATCTGTTTTTGCTAACCAAAAGAAACCCAAAGAGGATTTTTGCTTTTACAAAAAAAAAAAGCGCAAGCAAAATTAAGCACCCTCTCTGGGTTTGCTTTGTGGGGAGCAGGTCCAGAAACAACGGGCGCCCTGCTCCTTTCACTCAGCATCAAGCTGCCATAGCTCTGAACTGGGTCTGTGAGCATCTGGGCTTTATCTCCATTTGTGCTGCACATCCATGAGCGAGGTGTGTCCTAGGGTAATTGCTTCTTTGCTTTCCACCACGTCGGCTTACAGGAAACCGTTTCGTAGGAACGCTCTGCTTCCGGATCGCGGGGGAAAACTGTAAAGCCAGTTGCCATCCTTTTCATAAGTAGCCTCTCAGAGCTGCCCCTCTTCAGAGACCCTTGCTCCTTCCTCAAGACCCCTTCTCATTTCTTGCATAACCATGGTCATTCTTCAGTCCCCTGCCTACAGAAGGATCCCAGTGCATGGTCCCCACCGGACGTCACCATCTACCAGCTGTGTGACTTTGACCAACTGACATAAACTCTCGGTGCCATTGTCTCTTTATTTGCAAACTGGGGACAAAGTGGATACCCCAGAAAGCTGATGTGATGATTAAATAAGATGTACATGTATTCGATAGAACATCGGACACACAACAAACATTCTCTAAGTGTGAAATGCGATTCTTATGCTGGATCATTCCTGCTCCTCTTTCTTGCCCCAATCAAAACTATCTATCCTGTGTACCATTCTCTATACTGCCCACTACTGAACTTGTCAAATACCTGAACTAATCTTAAGTTTAAAACTAACAGTCATTTCATGTTCTGCACTGCACTGGTGATATTTTTATTTTAAATAGATCCTTCATATCTTAATTTAAAAGTCATTAGGGGGCCAGCTGAGTGGCAGGTTGGTCAAGAGTTGGCTTGGGACACCAGGTCTGAGCAGCAGGGCCCCAGTTCAGATCCCATATGAGGGCCAGTGACACTGCGCCCTCTATATCTAAGATGGTGACCAACAGCTCGACCTGGAGCTGGGCTGCACTGAGTCACAGGTGATGGTGTAGCTGCAGCCCCTAATGCAGTGGGCAGCCATAAGCTACAGTGAGTGGCCAGCAGCCAGCATGAGCGGCCGGCAGCCGGTGTGAGCTGCCAATAGCCGCGGTGAGCGATCATCCAGAGGCCGGGAACCGATATGCCTCACCCGGGAAGAGCGCAATGACAATACCAACATGGGCCAGTGAACTGACGTCCTCCACAACTAGATTGAAGAACAAAAGGACAGCAACTTGTCTGTTCCCCTTCCCTGATTACCCAATAAAATCTTCAAAAAAAAGAACAAAAGAGTCACTGGGATGGGGCTTGTGGATACTCACAGAAGAGGGAAATGTCTGTGAAAGTAAAAGACTTAACATAACCCCCAAACCACACTCCTTAGCCAATCATCTATGTCACCTATTCCAGAATGTATTTTATTGGCAATGATGATGTTTGCTTTCTATTGCTCGGTAACAAATTCCCTGTTGCTCTGTTCTGCTTTGGTTTTGTTTGTTGTTGTTGTTGTCGTTGTTTTTGTTGTTGTTTTACCTCTGGACTAGCGTCCTCAATCCTAGCTGCAATTCGAATTCCTTGAGGAGCCTATAAATTAATTCGATGACAGTACTGCACCTTAGACCATCGCAATCTGGGCATGTCCCTGAGCATCTGTGTTGTTTTTTTCATTACCCCTGCAATTCTGAAATGTAGCCGGAGTTGAAGACTGCTGTTCCAACCTGCTATGTTTCATTGTGTGTTTAGCACAGACATGAGGGTAAGGAGGAAGATGATCATGACAGGGGAGGAAGAAAAGAAGGAAGAGGAACTGAGGTCACCAGGGACACACAAGAAGGTCCTGCTGTTTAAAAACCCAATGCACAGGGGCCAGCCGAGTGGCTCAGTTGGTTAAGAGCTCGCTCAAGGGTGTGAGCTGAGTTCAGAGCAACAGTTCGATGCCCAGCCCGAGCTGAGCTGTGGCTGAGCTGCCAACAGGTGGCAGGATGGCTCAGCTATAAAAATAAATAAATAAATAAAAACATAAAAACCCAATGCACAAAAGTCTCAACATTTACAAAACCAATAAAATGGGGGAAGATGGGTAATTTGCATTACAACAGGGCTTTTCAGTGTGTGTAAGGATTTACTGCAGGGCTCTTTTTAACAGATATCTCCTTGTGGGTGACAACGTGCATATCTGGACACCAGAAATTGCTTAAGAGAGTCTGGGAGGCAGAGCGGGCAGAGGTTTTAAACATTAAAATGTTTGGTGCCACTGCTAGATGCTGATTAGCTGAAATGAAAATCAAGAACATCTCAAATTATGGTGTGGAAATGAGAAAGTGTGTCTCCATCACCTAGATTGGGGACACGTCTATCTTGAACATGGCTAGCTGCACCTGTGCACTCATGATTACTAAAAGAAATTAGCACCAGAGCACAAGGGGAGTGGAATTCACACATGCCATCTACCTTTAGCCCTTAAACCCTGACCCTCTACAGAGAGTAAACTTTCGCTCAAACACCCCAAGAATAGAAAAAACTGCTGGTTCTCAGTGCAGAATGGAAGGAGGATGGGAAATGGGGAAATGTTGCCATTTCAAATTACTGAAACTAAATAGATTGGATATGTCCCCTGTCAAGGATGAATGAATGCCTGAGGCCATTAAAATTCTTGTCATTTTGTCAAGCCTTTCCTGAGTTCTGATTTTGCATTTAAGTGGGATGGGGGGCGGAGGGGAGGAAGAGGCTAACAAGAGGCCAGGAATAGCCAGAGACAAAGCAATACTCATATCCTAGGATTGCAAGATTGAGCAAAGGAAATGACAGGATGCCTAGTTAAATTTGAATTTCAGATAAACAGTGAATAAGTTTTAGTATAAGTATATTCAAGTATTGCAAGAGACATCCTTATATATAAAAAAGAATATTGTCTGAAATTCAGATTTAACTGGACACCTTGTACCTTAATCCCTTGCTAGCTCACACCTAATTAATTCCCTGGCCCCAGAATGAAGGCATATTTTGAGTGTATGTTTATTTTATTGCAGTGACTAGACCACAGTGGTCAACTGAGGTTCCCTCAGCGCCATGTCATCACAAGAGGAAAATGTTCTATTTCCCCAAATTCCATGTATTAAGGACAGTCACAGCCAACACAAGAGGTGCTTCCTTTGGGGCAGTGAATAATGGGCAGAAGCCAAGTGTGGGCCTCAGTTGCCTTACTCCAAAGCCCATATGTGAATGCAGCCCCAAATTCTCTTTTGAGGGTAGTCATAGGCAGTTCTAGAACCTTCTAGCACTTGCTCCTTGAAACTTCTTCTTGCATGCCCCCATGCCATCAAACTGAGATAGCCCATTGATAGCCAAGTCTCTGTCAACGCAACCTCCTTAGGGAGAACGGGTGTAGGCAGGATGGGGACACTCTCAGGTTGGCACTGCTCTCTCTCATCCACAGAAGAGGCAAGCCTGGATTGGTGTTGTGGCCGGGTCCTTCTTTGTGACTCTGAAAGGGGGAAAGTCTTCATGCACCTTGGAATAAGTCCCATAAATCTCAAGTGTGTCCCATTTTCCCAGCTACCATATGGGGATGACCATGGTGGATTAAAGGGTCAGAACGTGGGGATTGTTTAGAAGACTGCCTGGCACATGGTAGGTGCTCAATAAATGCTGGCCTTTAAGTCAGCGATCAGGGTAGGGGCGCTTCAGCAATTAAGTCTGCATTTCCTCTCCCACAAAGCTGCCACCCTGAATGCCCCATGCCAAGTGGCACCATTTTCCCAAAGCCTTTAGCAGAGCAACTAGGTAGGAAGTTGCTCTCCACCCAAGGTAGGAAGAGATGAGCTTGTCCATAAATCTGCCATGTTCCAGGGTCCTCGCTCAGGCCTCTACGACTCACTTAGGAGACGAGCAGAGGCCAGTGGGCCTTGGCTAGAAGTGCCAACTCCTAACAGAAGAAAATCTGAAGGGAAAAAAATGTCACAGAGCAGCATTTTTTCTCTGCGGTGCATGAGTGCTCACTGTGTCATCTTTAAAAACAAAGAGCTAGTTTCTGAGAGCGATGGTTCTTTGGCCGACAATGAGAAATATGTCCTGTGATGGATATTTATCCTTCGGAGCAACCCAGCACCCACACCACCCCTCCCATCCCATTAACTCATTCATTCAACTTCCGTCCAGGAAGCGCTTTACCATGTGTCAGGTGCCATCCTGGGAAGTGTGGACTTAGCCATGGACACCGGACACCAAATTCCCTGCTCTCATGGAACCCAGATTCTAGTGCTTCCTACTTGTTTTCCAAACCATTGAGTCCTTTTCTGCTGCGTTTCACTAGCGTGTGTTCTGTTGTTTTTTTCTGCAACCAGAAACACAGACCGGTATACTTCTGCTGGGGAAATGGAACTATCTAGATGACAAGTATTAGCATTTTAGGGATATCGTTATACTCATACCTTCAGATCTGTGATAAAACAGCCCAGAGAAATATTATCAACCCAAGTAAGTCTTCTTTTCCTCCAGGACACTTCTCTAGGGAGGTGACACAGATAAGGAAACAAGTGTCATCAATTACTATTTCTTCTGGGCAAAAGTTTGAGGGGAGACAGGAAAGGCATGTCGCAGACTGCAACAGTTTGGGCACAAATAAACAGAAACCTGGCAGGTAACTAAGAGACGTGCTTGGGTTTTTTAAGCTCCCCATCCCTCAGCAATGGATGAGTTTATGAAGCCTGACTATGTGATGGTTTCGTGGGGTTCTTCTCCCCTGAGTAACCAAGATTACGCATTTCCCCCTTTGCCAAATACACAAAGAAAGCAGGACACCCACAATGGGATACATGGCAGTGGGCAAGAGTCAATTTCCTTCCCATCATGGGCCCTCTCAGCTGGTAAATATTGATTACATTTTTCTGGTGCCTCCAGCCATGGTTTCTGATGCCACTGCCTGCTGCCAAATATGAATTGGCCCCTCATCTCCATGGGAACATCGGAGGCAGTAAGGATGAAATTGTCCCTCAAGAGCCCTGGCAGAAAGGTGCCTTCTAATTAGGAGCATTTAATTCCTGTCCCCAGGACTGGTGTCCTCGGGAACTGACAGCAAGTGTCCAGCCTGAAGATCACTCTCCACCTGACGCCGCCGGCGGTTCAGGAAAACACAGCGTCAGGCCTGACCCAAGAGGGAGGGAAAATGGGAAGAAGCGGGCGGACTGTTGGAAAGCGTGCCAGAGGCCCCGTGCTCCTGGTTCGCGTATGAATTATTGATGCGGCCTTCGGGAGCCGGCAGGTAGCAGAGGTGTCAGTGGTGAGAAGAAGGGGTGTTATCCTGGCATTGGCAGGGGCCCGTGACTAAGCCTTCAATCCCATGCACGGTGTCATCACTGGAGGCTGGCAGTCTGAAGGGTCCCCACCGTCAAGTTCTGCCTGAAGCAGAAAGGCCTCGCAGGGAGAGTTTACACACACGGCCCACGGAGGTCCTTCCCTGACACCAGCTCTGGGGGCGTGAGTGGGAGAGAGCATGGATCCCCACTGAAACCTCAGGCTGCACAGCCCAAGTGCCTGCCAGGCTCCACATGCTGGTGGTAAGATTGCACGGAAATGGGGCGCCCAGTGGAAGCAGCAGCCCTGCTTTTGGGTGGGCTCCCCCAGATGCAGATCCTGAGACAGGACTTCAGTTATTTATTTGGGGAGCAGTCTCAGGTAACCCCATTCGGGGTTGGGGATGTGAGACAGGAACGGGAAAGCATCCAATGCGGAATGTGTTGTCCCAAAGGTTATGATTCCAGGCCACTGGAGCACAGTCCCATCGGGAACCCCGGGAACCCCTTGGAGCACACGCCTCAGGACTCCCCCATACCCTGGGCTGCGAGGCCGCCTTATTTCCCCACCAGCTCCCCATCTGCCACGGGGCAACTTCGGGGATGTTAACTCCTTGGCATGTCCAAGCTGAAGCCAGGGGAGGTAGCAAAGCGCCGAGAGCACCTACTGCAGCGCCCCCCCTGGGGCATCTGGGGGTCCTCTGTCAGGGTTCTCTGGGCACATGCTGAGCTCCAGTCGTGGCTTAGTGTGGCCAGGGAACCCTCATCTGCTCTGTGGGAAGACAGAGGGCCCATGGCAGCTACTTAAACTTCCTCCCTGGTCTTTCCATCTGTCATATGGACAAGCAGTGAATTCCCCACACACCTCATAGGGTTAGCAGGAATGCGACTATGTCACTGCTCTTCCAGCCTTGCTGAAACCACTTAGTGGCTTCCATTATCTTTTAAGATTCAAACCAAAATCCCTATGTGGTCCACGAGGCCTCGTATGGCCTGTTCTTTTTCCACCCACAGTCCCTCTCCCACTGCCCATTTCTTGAATCTCCTGTCACATTCCCGTGTGATGGCTCATTTTATGGGTCAATTTGGTCAGGCCTCTGAAAGCCCAGACATCAGGTGAAACATGATTCTGGGTGTGGCTAGGAGGGTGCTTTTGGCTGACATGAGCATTTGAATCAGTAGACTGAGTAAAGCAGATTGCGCTTCCTAATGTGGGTGGGCCTCATCTAATCAGCTGAAGGCCTGCACAGAACAGAAAGGCCGACCCTCTGTGAGTAAGAGCAAATTCCTCTTGTCTCACCGCCCTGAGCTAGGGCATAAGTTTGTTTTTATTTTTTCTTCCCACCTTTGGACTTGAACTGAAACACAGGCTTTTCTGGGTCTCTAGCTTGCTGACTGCAATCCTGGGACTTATCAGCCTCCATTATCACATGAGCCCATTCCCTATTATAAATCTCTTGATGGATGGTAGATAGATTGGTAGATAGATAGATAGATAGATAGATAGATAGATAGATAGATAGAGCTATATTACTATATATATATATAGATGATACATATTAGATACAGATAAAGGTATGGGTATAGGTATAGGTACGGACTACAGAGTCTATTTCTCTAGAGAACCATGAATAATATACACAGACAGACAGACAGACACACACACACACACCCATGCATTGCACTCCATTTGCTTCTTTGTGGCTCCCTTACTCCCTCCTACCGAGTGTTCTTTGCACACATGGGTTCCTCTGCCAGGAGCACATGCCATCACCCCCACGCCAGTGCCGCCGCCCCTCGCTCATGCCTCACTAACTCATGTCCAGCCCAGAGCTCTCAGTACAAACACTACACCTTCAGAGAAGCCTTACTGGACAGTATAATTCTGGGGTTAAAATTGCCGTATTCATTGAATGCATCAGTACAATCTTCTCAGGGGACAGAGTAGCAAATGCATCAGAAGCTTAAGAAATGGGTACACTCTTTGGCCCAACAATCTGCACTTAGGAACCTGTTCTAAGCAAATGCTTCAGATTCATGCCTAAAGATCAAGGCATATCTTTTAGAATGATTATATAGGAAAGGCAAAGGGAGAGGAGCGGGGACTGGATTATGGACCAGGAAAGAAGAGAAACAAAGTAAATACCCATACTAGGGGATTCATTAAAACAAGCACTGGAATACTATTCAGCCATGAAAAATGATGGTATGTATGTCGGCAAAATTGGTGACATGAAAATGGGTTCCATGATTCATCATTACTTCAAAAACAGACCACAGAACAGAATGTTCAGTAGTGTTATATTCTGAAGGTATGTTCAGTGGGATCTCAAGTGTGTGTGTGTGTGTGTGTGTGTGTGTGTGTGTGTGTGAGAGAGAGAGAGAGAGAGAGAGAGAGAGAGAGAGAGAGAGAGAGAGAGAGAGAGAGAGAGAGAGAGACTGCACATAGGACCACAAAATGTTTGGAAATATTGAAAACTCGCTTCCTTCCCCTTCCTCCTCTTCCTCCTTTGCTTCTGTGCCATCTAAGTTTTCTACATCAAGCTTAATAAAGGGCCTCAATTCTGGGGGAAATTGGGTGACATATCTTGCCATCCAAACAAATCACCCCTTTATTTATTTATTTATTTATTTATTTATTTATTTATTTATTTTGAGGGCAGTGTCACTGGCCCTCATATGTGGGACCCGAACAGGGGTCGCTGGCTTCCCAAGCCAGCGCTTAACCACCGCGCCACTTGGCCAGCCCCAAATCACCCTCTTTAATACTCTGCATTTTGCCCCTTGATTGAGAGAATAAAAATAGCGTAACTGGGATTCTCCGCAGAGAAGCACAGCTCCCCGAGTCAGGGAGCACTTGGAGACTGGCCGTCCTCTCCCATTCCTCCTTTTTGACTCCCACCTTTGCCTGGATGAGCCCCCCAACCCCAACCATCCCCCTTTCCTCTCCCCACACACAACTCCATGTAACTCCAGGTTCCAGTTAAATCAATTCAGAAAGGAAACACAGAAAACCAAACCCCCAAAACTAAGAGGCTCTCCATCCTTCACATGCATTGATAATCCTTCAAGGTTACAGTTCATCTGAGGTGTCTTCATCCAGTTTCTTCTGCTCCCCTGTCGGAGCTGTCCTGAAGAGTGACGGTGTTTAAAACAGTCCTCAACAGTCGGAGCCAAAAGGAGATAAGCATATGTTTGTGTGAGCAGAGAATTTGTCCTATATGGAACAGAGTCCAAATAAATCAATAAAAGCAGCTTCAGACAGGCACTGCAGAGAGAAACTGTTAATTACTGGTATTACCACTGATATCTATTCATTTGAGACTTTTGTTTAGCAAAGACAATTGCCTGGCCTTGTTATATAACCAAAATTGGGAGAATTTACAGAGAGAGAAAAGAAAAACATTCTCAGCTCAAATTCACACAAAAGGATTGAAAGAGAAATGAAACAAGTCATATTTTCTGGGGATTCGCTGAGACAAATCAGCTCAGAAAAGAATGTGAACCCGCCTAGCTTCCTCTGAGTTATCACCCATCTTCACGCGGCTGTCTTCTCGGCATATAAATTTCAAGTTTGAAAGAGCCCGGATAGAGATGCTTTTAAGACACTTCTCCACAATAAAAAGGTTTTCTCCTTAACCAAAGGGATTTTGTTCTTAGCTGAGCCCTTTGAAAATACATATAATCAAACCGCACGGCTTAACAGTTAAGAGTGAGGATTCTGTGGTCCCAAAGAGTTGGGTTCAAGACCCATTTCTGCCCCGTCCCAGCTCAGCAACACTAGCAAGTTATAAAGGTTTCTGGGCATCTTTCCTCACGGGTAAAATGAATGTAATACGAATACTTACCCCATAGCGATGAGTTAAGTCCACCTATCTGTCCGTGTCTAACCAGGGAAGAGAAACCACCTGAGTATTTAAAACAGCAGGATTTTAATGCAGGGGGTTAATACAGGTGACAAAGGACCAAATGCCAAATGGGACAGGGAGGTGATCCTGCTTTAATGAAATACTTTTTTAAAGTCTAGATTGATGCAGAAAAAGAATCAATAATGAAGAAAATACCAAAATGATAAATAAAGACTCCAACCCCACATTTGGTTAATCAGCCTCACTTGAATTATCCAATTCCTGGCTCTGCTGAAGACGAACAAACATCAGGAATTGACTACAACCCCAAGTATCAGGGACCAAGGAAGGATGGGTGTTACTGGAGCCCAGGACAAAAGCTGGGCCTATCCAGTGGGACTTGGAGCCACAGAGGGGACAGTCACTGCAGAGATCCCACAGGAGACAAGAAGAGGAAGAAATATTAGTTTATCCCTTCGGCCTGCCTTCTAGTCTCCCGTCTGTTCCTCCCATTGGCCAAACTCAACTGTCAGTCTGCTGTTGTGGGAGCCTGGGACCCATGTCTGCATGGGACGGGCAAGGGGTGGATCTGAGGCCAAATAAGCCCAATGGCCCAGGTGCTTCATTCAGTTCCCCTCCTACATAAGGGCTCAGATATGTGAGACAGTGTCTCCCTGAACCCAATTTCTGGAGGAAAATGGGCTTATGTATTTGTGACTGCCACCAAGGTGATGACAGATGGCGGTGCCTGGCAATGGATTCTGAAGGGAAGTCCCATCCATGTCTTCCCCCAGGCCCTTCTCCACATAATGGGGGGAGGGTCCTGCGTGCAGGTCTCCAGGGAAAACGGGGAAGTGACAAGAATGAGAACATATGGCCACTCCCACCCTCTCAGGGTTCTCAGTTACCAAATAAGAACTGCCCCAAACTGAGCCCCTTTGAGAGACACCCAGAGAAACAGTGTGCTGGCAGGATGCTCCTTCTCAGGACCCTCAGTCTCAGCGGGAGGTGATGGGGGGCAGAGGTGGGAGAGAAAGCCAATTGTCCAGCTAGGGCACAATTTCCCATTCGGTAGTTGCCATAGGATCAGGGAACCAGGGTGGCAAACAAGTCGGGGGTGAGAGGAGGGGGCAGGAGAAAAAGTGAACCGGCAATGGGTGCAAAGTGAGGGGCGCTGGTCAGGGACATGGGGCTGAGTTCAAATGGGTCTGAATCCTGATTCTGCCTTCAAGTGGGCACAGTGCTGACTCCCTCAGCCCCTGTGCACGGGTAGGATGAGCATAATCACAGAGCTGGCTCAAGGGCTCTTGAGTGGGTTGGACGAAAACCTGTGGCTAAAGAGCTCTGAGATAGCGGATCCAAGCCGTTCTCAGTAGCTGGCAGCTGATGCTATCTTTGCTGCTGTTGTTCTTACTAGAGTTGAAGGTGAGGATGGAAGTTTCCAGTGCAGGAGGTATTGCAATAGTTTAATGACCTCTGGAGTATGCCAAATAGCATGTTCAGTGATGTTTGAACTTGTGGCCCAAGTTCAGCGGCATAGTGGGCTTCATAGGGAGGGAAGGATTTCAGTTTCCCTTAGAAGCATCACTCAGATAGATATACAGATGTGGCTGTGGACGAAGGTGTGGGTATAGGTGTAGGTATAGGTGCAGGTGCAGCAGACGTAGGTATAGGTAGAGGTAGACATACATATGGCTATACTTATATAAAGTGCATACCTAAAGAATCATGCTAAGCGCTACACAAAACTACATATAAACTACAGTTATGTGTTACTCTCACACACAAGTATGACCAGCTCTCACTTCAACTTAAGTGTTTATTGAGCAAACACTATGTGCCAGGCACAGTAGCAGGCACTACAGGGGAGGGATGTAAATAAGAACAAGACATGGTTGCTACCCTTGGAAGCCCGGCATCCTGTGGGGCAAACAGACATTTACAAAAATAAAAGTAGTTCTCCCTAAGCCATGGCATGACCAAGTTCAACTGGGAAGCTTTACTGGAGGAGGCAGCCCTTGAGTTGGTTTTTGCCCAGCAAGCTCATGAGGAGAGAGCAATGGAGGACGGACTCAAAGGGCATCCTGCTTTTCTTTTGGGGGGGGAGGGTGGAGCTGTCTGGCCCTGGAAATATTTTCGTTCCATTTGGGTTAAGAGTGTTATCAGAACTTTTCTTTCACCAGGAGGTGCCTCCAAAGCTGTCACTGAATAATCTTTCGAGGCTCCTCCATGGTGTAGCAGGTATCAGCACTTCACGCTTTTTATGGTTCAATAATGTCCCACTGTGTGGATGGACCACATTTTATCTATGCATTCATCAGGCAACATCCATATAAGTTGTTGTCCCCTTTTGACTATTGGGAATGATGTTGTTATGAGCTTCATGTATAAGGTGTTGTTTGAACACCTGTTTTTAATTCTTTGGGGTATATACCTAGGAGTGGAATTGATGGGTCAGGTTGTCATTCCATGTTTAACTTTTTGAGGGACCATCTAATACATGCTTAACTGCCAGAGTGACAGTTTCTCCTTCCAGAGAAGTACTGGGGTCGAGTGTCATTGGCCCATCTTGGGTCACATGTCCATCTCTGAACCAATGATTATTGGCAGGAAAATGGAATGCCGCGACTGATGAAGGTGTGTCTACCTCTATTGTAAGGAGAGCTTTTTATCCAAACCACACAGATAGAGAAAAGGGGATAGGTGGGGTTTTTCCCCAAAGGAAAATCAAAGTGGTGTTAACAGAAAAAAAAAAAAAGAAAAAGAGTCCACTTCACCAAGGAAGCAATAAAATAGCAGCTTCTGAAGAGAAAGTGTGATGGACATTTTGGGGGCACTTAAGATATGTCAGGCACTAGTCTAAATGCTTTACAGAGAATCAGTAGCCTCATTGCACAGATTAGAAAGAACGAAGCTCAGAGAGGTTCAGTAACTTGCCCAAGGTCACACTGTTAGAAAGTGGTTGAGCTGGGACTTGAACCCAATCCCTCTGACGCTAAAGCTCCTGTCCTTTCTTATTAGTATGCTGGTGGTTTTCTAAGTAGAAGGCATCAGGCATGAAATAACCTGGATGACTGCTTGGTAAATGTCTTAATAGTCGCCATGCCAGGTACGGAAGTTAGAGAATTCACGAGCACAGACACACTCACACACTTTTCCCAATGGCATGAACTAAACAGACAAAGCCCTTTATCTCCCATCACACAGCACATAAATCCAAAGTCAAGCACATTCTTCTTTTTCCTCCTTAAAATTGAGGACTAGGTCCCTTACTAGCCAATGGATCTGGTAACAATGATCAGAACTCCAGAATTCCAGGTGGGGAATTCCACCCTCTCTATTGCACCATGGAGTTTGGGGTCTCTTCAAAGAAATGTGGAGACTAAATATCATCCCCAAGCCTTTCCAGGTCAATCAGAAATGGAACTTCAGTTATTCAGCCACACTCCTTTCTTGAATGCCAGAATATTTTTCCCTAAAGCATTTGAGTCAGCCTCAAAAGATGTTTATTTCAGAAACGGCAGGGACCTGCTGATCCTTCTGTACTCAGGGTGAAATCTCAGTCCTATTAACATGGTACCGTGTCTCCCTCCTCTGTCTGAGCTGGGAACAAGAAGAAACCTTTACAAATGACAGTCTCATAATAGGATTGTGTTTTTTCTGCACATTATATCTCAGGGGATCATTGTCATTTGTCTCTTGCAAATGACGATCCAGCTTCCCTGGGTTCCCTAGTTGCTTGGGAAGAAATGTTACTGCACAGCTTGTCTCCAATGATGTTTTATAATTGTAGCAGAAATCCAATGTTAATAGAGCTGTCTGGGTAAAGAGATGCATGAGCACTGCGTAGCAACATCAGCACCCCAATGGCTCGAAAGCGTATCTGATGCTTCTTCATCCCGATGACATTTTGCATATATACATAAAAATAAAAAGCAAATTTCATCACACGGAAATACTCGTACGAGACTATCACAGTCTACAGGAGAAAAACCAGCCCTTTATTCTCCACTAGATATTTTACAGCTCCCTACCTCTGGAATTTTTTACGTGCTCTTTACTTTTTTTCTGAAATACCCCTCTCCTTATCTCCACTTATCCAAACCCATCCTTCAGTTGTCTTCTGCAACCATTGCAGCTTACGATGATTTCCCTGTCCGGTGGCATCTGACTCTACCTTCCATTTGACCATCAATCATGAGCCTCCTTGTGACACTGCCTGTATTCTTCCATTGAATTCTTTTAATGATTCACATTTATTGTCAGGCTCCTGACCCTAGTTTTAACCTTATTCTGAATTAGAGGAAAATGGGTTGTTAGAGGGCAAACCAAGAGGTTAAGACCGCTGAGAATTCTCTCTTCCTCCCCTGCCACTTCCTCCAACCACCATACATCCCCAACTACCCTGCCGGATGTTGACTATAACTACGGAAGCTGCAAATAATTGCTCATATTCAACTACAGATATCTAAAGCCCTTGAAGGTTACTGAGATGATTTCATGAATTCTGAGGAGCTAAGCCAAGCAGGAAAGGAATGAGAGTCAAATAATAATAAAAACAGTGAACAAAGAACATTAACCTGTGTGAAGATAACAGCGTTCTTTACCTGACTTAGACAAACCATTGAAAAATACGGCTCTCTGGGTAGCTATCCATGGTTCTGAAAGTTCTGCTGCCATGGGCAACTTGACCACCTATCATTGTCTTGACTCTTAACTGGCTAACTGCAGCTACCATTGATTCTATTCATGGGGCCTGATCCCTTACTTAGCCTGGTTTGAACTAAAATGCCTTCTGAACAATCTGTACCCCGCATCAGCTGTTTCAGAAAGCAATGGTAGTTAAACAAATGGATTCTGGAGTTAAGGCTGTTTGGGTTTAAAGCTCAGATTCAACATACGAAGGGAGCTACTTAATATCATCTGTCAGTTTGAGATACAGTATGATGTACTTCACGGGGTGGAAAGAATTAAATAAGAAAGTCTATGTGAAGGGTTTAGCAGAGTCCCTGCCATATATAAATGCTCAGTGAATTTACCCTTTTATTATAATGGTTGTCTTAGATCCTTAATTATGTGTAAGCTATTCAAAGAAAGAAACTGAATCTTTTCCTTAAGGATACCCTCTAGTGGTTATGGAGTAATAGGGTAGGCAGAGCTTTGAAGTAACTCAGACTGAGTCCAAATCCTCGATCCATGTCATACTAGCTCCATGTTATTAAGCAACTTACTTACCCCTCTGAGCTGCTTTTCCCTACTTTACAAAGTGGAGTAAACACTATCTATTCCTCAGATTTGCAAATATTCTAGAGGATGTATCTAGCTTGCTGGTCTAAAACAGATGTGCAATAAACAGAGATTGTTCCGTTTATGGCTACGAATTTGAGAGGACTGCAGGATTTCATTATTTCTGCTCATCTGTCACCAACAGTCTGGAAGAATCAGGAGAGTGTATTGAGGACAAACAGTAAAGATCTGGTGCTTTTTCCTGGGAGGCCCATTTCTTTTGAGAGCTCTATGACATTCCCTTGTACAGTGGGTCAATTATTTGAGATAGTTAAGGCCTTAGTCATCAACTTGATGTTTTCACCAAGAACTGAATTTCACAAAGAGAACTTCTGATGTTACCTCTGCATCATGACTCTGACTGTGTAACATGGGTAACACAGGTCAAAATGGGACTCAGGGAAGACTATGCATGATTCTGTCTAGGAAAAAAAGTTGCCTTTCTAATTGTGGGTCAGGGGTTATCACTGCACTCACTGTCCAGCATGTTGAATCTAAGTACCACTGCTAGTCATTACTATTGCTTCGGGAAAAAATCTGGAGACTGTCAAAGATACATTTCTAGATTACAACTCATGGAGTCATTCTCACGAAACCCTCCTGAGGTAACTTCTCTAGGAGACGGTCCTTTGGAGAGTGAAGGAATAACTGTCCACTGCACTTCACAGCTCTAGCTGTCTGTTCATGAGGACCTGATGGAAAATGGTTAAGAAAAACTAGGACTAAAAGTCATCTCCTCTTGGTTGACTATATGCCACATGCAGAAGCTTCTGATTATATTCCTTCCCATCTATGGCATGCCCTTCCACCTATCAAGCTTGGTCTAAAGAATGACCTTCAGACATGATTCTAAAGAGCTGAGGTCTCCGAATTCCTGCTGGTCATTCTGCTTCCCAGAAAAATTCATCCCTCCTCTGGTCTGTGGGAAGTATGGCACCATTAGCTGCCCAAAATCTCCTCAGCAACTAGAGTCGTTGCCCCATTCATGAGTATAATTTACAAATCTAAGACTTCAAATGCCTAAGCTACCAGGCAGTTAAGAGTGACCGTAGTGGGAAGTTGCCCCCCGAAATATCTTCTTCTGCTTTCTCCACTTGGAGAGTAGGTGAAAAGCTTCAAAAACATGTTCTCAGAAGGCACTGTTAGGCATGCAACATCTCAATATGTCACCAAATACCACAACTTATTTCTAAATTCCACAGTGCTCTGGGGAAAAGCAGAAACTAAAGAAAAATGGAAGGGAGTATAAGAATGGGATTAAGACCACGGATCTGGGTTCACATCCCATCACTGCCACGTCCTATCTATGTTGAGTGACTTACTTCTCCACAGCTCAGCCCCTTCCCCTGTGAATTGAGAATGATAATATCTATATTACAGAGTTGTAATGGGCATTAAACAATACAACCCACATAAGGTGCTCAGCTTAGCACCTGTAGATGATAAATCTTCAATACCTTCTTTATATAAACATGCATGATCGATATGCATGATATCATTGAGTATCACAACCCTATGAAGTAGGTATTGTATCCCTTCGCCGTGTTGTCACCAAGGAAACTGAGACTTAGAGAGTAAATGGAATTTGCTTTGGATCCTCTAATCATGCAAAGCCATGACT
The DNA here is from genome assembly GCA_033961575.1 of Aselliscus stoliczkanus. Classification (NCBI taxonomy): domain Eukaryota; kingdom Metazoa; phylum Chordata; class Mammalia; order Chiroptera; family Hipposideridae; genus Aselliscus; species Aselliscus stoliczkanus. The sequence continues at coordinate 6,684,778 of CM066741.1, read as the reverse complement.
GAAACCCAGGTCAGCGTGACCCAGACCACTTTAGCTAATTTAATCAAGAGTGAATGCAAAAAGATCCAAGCCCTTTGGAATCCCTGGCCCATGATACAACCCTTGATGAGTGACAGATTCAGCCACACCAATAAGTCAAGGGGAGACTGTTCTGACATCCACGATGCAGGACAGAAATTATTACAATTTTATAAAATCACACCCCATACAACTAAATCACTTTAGTGTGGGCACCAGTGCAAAATTCAACCCATTCAACGAAAATGCTTCTAGGCTCCTAAAACTGCAAACATAAGAACTGTGCATTTTCATAAAATCAAGACCTTAGGGGACAGTGTTTGGTGGACTACCAACTTCATGTCCCCTTCATCGCACAGCTGTGAAGAAAGGAAAAAGAAGACAAGAAAACACACCGACTGAGTGCTTCCTAGTGTCAAGCTTTGTGTCAAGTGTTTGACAGATCTTATCACTTCATCCATCAACTATAACTAAGACAGAGGAAGGACTGTTAGTCCCATTTCACTCATCAGTAAACTGAGGGTCAAAGAAGTTAAGTGACTTTCCCAAGGCCACGCAAAAGAAAAACTGTCATTAAAACCCAGTTTGTATAAACCCAGTACCATCTCAGGGACACCATTCACACAACCTATGATGGGACCAGTGCACCAGGAGACATCACCAAAGCTCTTTTCAGTATGCCCCACTGGACTTTCCCGGAGCCAGAATTCCTTAAGGAAAATTAAATTCATTAATGACACTGGTGCCATCACTGAGATCTGGGTGGGTATGAAGCCTCAGAAATAGAAACCATTTGCTAGAAGCACTGGCTTCACTCCATGTCTCCTGACTCTGGTTCACAATCCTAGAGAAAGTAGAAGCTTCCTTTTTATCCTTATTACGCACTATATTCTTCTCTGTCACTCCTGTGCCCTCCTCACCCTTGCTGTGCCTTGCCTGAGTGTTCAGTCTTTTTCTTTGTGATCTTTATGCCTTTAGACATTACAACACACTAAACATGAGGTTGGGGCCAGCCGAGTGGTGTGGTGGTTATGCGCTGGCTTGGGAAGCCAGCGGCCCTGGTTCAGGTCCCACATAGGAGGGCCAGTGACACGGCCCTCAAATAAATAAATAAATAAATAAATAAATAAATAAATAAATAAATAAAATGTGAGGTTGAATTATTGAAAAGAGGTGAGCTATGTACAAAGTTATACCTGAAAATTTGCCATTGCGAAGGACAGACAGTTACCCCTAATAGGACAATAACTTTTGCTAGAGCCATGGGATTACATAAAAACTGCAGTTAAAGAAATTGCACCATATCAGCACTTTTTGAATAAACCTGCTTTCCCATGGCTTATTAAATTAGCTCAAAATTTTTCTCTAGGTTAAAACTTGGCTTGCAAAATACTGCTTTTAAACTATGTGTCCTTTAAGAGCACTAAACAATCCGTCCTAGCATTCACCACACTAAACTCCTTTCCATTTTTAATTAAAGTAACTTTGCTCATCATATAATGCTGAGGTAACCTCTTCTATATTGGGAATTTGCAAGAATACTTTTAGTGGGGGGAAGATATTAAATTATCAATCATGTAGAGTTTTGCTTCCACCTAGGATATGGAATGCTGGACAGGGCATCACTGCCATCCCAACAACAAGAAAAAGGCAGATGAAGTTCAAAATCAGAACTTTTCTTAAACACATCCAAAACTGAGGTCACAAAGAAACCAAGTAGCCTGAACCCCCCAAAAAGACAGAATCCTCCGAGGATCACCGATGACAGAAGATGGGATGAAGAGACATCGGGTACCATATAAGTGGGTAAGAATTCAGCTAAGATTTTTGACAAACTACTAAAGGCCAAGTGTGGGCTAGCTTGAGATTATAGAAGCCCTGAGAGTCAGAGACACAAAGAAAACGTCTACACATTCACAAGCTCTTCTCCAGAGACCTCCAGTGGCAGAAAGATCAGAAGCAGGGAGGGTTACTCAGTGGTACGGTCCTACAGTGCTGCGGGGCTCATGCAAAAACCTCCCCCCAGGTCCTCTCCCCAACAGAACTAAACCCCCAAATGATCAGAGCGGCAAGGCCAGGGCACAGTGGAAACCCCCTGCAGCAAGAGAAAGGGCAAAAGAAAAACATCCTCTACCCCTGGGGAAGGGGCAGGAAACAGTTACATAAAAATAAAGGGGTCAGGGGCCAGCCGAGTGGCTCAGTTGGTTACGAGCTCGCTCAAGAGTGCGAGCTGAGCTCTGAGCAACAGCAGTTCGATGCCCGGCCCAAGCTGAGCTGCCACTGAGCTGCCAACAGATGGCAGGATGGCTCAGCTAAAAAATAAAAAAATAAATAAACAAAGGAGTCAGTTTACCAGTAAGACATAACAATCCTACATGTGTACATACATAACAAAAGAGTGTCAAAATATACGAAGGAAAAACTGATAAGACTAAAAGAAAAAATAGAGAAACAATTTCACAAATTTCACAAATACAGGTAAAGACAAAAACACTCCTCTCTCAGTGCCTCTTGATAGGACAAGCGGAAGGAAATATGTAGGGACATAGGAGATTGAACACACTCAACCAATCTGACATATTTGACATTTGTGGAACACTGTCCCCAACAACAGAATGCACTTTTTTTTTTTTCAAGGACACACGGAACATTCCCCGAGGTAGACCATATTCTTCTACATCCAGGTCTACTCAAACTCTTCCAAAAAACAGGAAAGATGGCAAAATTTTTCAACTCATTCTTTTCTTTTTATTTTTTTTTTAGCTGAGCCATCCTGCCACCTGTTGGCAGCTCAGTGGCAGCTCAGCTCGGGCTGGGCATCGAACTGCTGTTGCTCAGAGCTCAGTTCTCACTCTTGAGCGACCTCTTAACCACTGCGGCTGGCCCTCAACTCATTCTTTAGGCAAGCATTATACTAATATAATGTGACCCCTTTGGGGACACACATTCCCAGGCACGTCCCTTTTCAGGCTGTAAGAACCCGAGAGCAGTTGTCCAAAAACGAGCCGGCAGGTGTGAGCTGCTGGAAGTGAAAGCCAACCAAAGCCAGGGGTCACGTAAAAATGGGATCCACGTGGGCCTGGGCAGAGGTATTCCTCCCCCTCATTTATTGAGCATCTACTTTGAACCAGGTGTCCTAGAAAGGCTCTTTACAACCCTGAAAAAGTTGTATTATCATTCCCGTACTCTTGTTTAACCCTGACAACAAGTCTATGAGGTAGCTCTTACTAATTCCATTAGAACACTAAGGCTCAGAGAGGTTAAGTAACTTCCTCAAGGTCACACAGCTACTAAGTGGCAGGGGCGAGGTTCGAACCAGGGTCTACCTGGCTTCTGCCAAGTCTGTTGCTGTTTTTGTCCCTTTATGTGTCTCCCTTCCTCTTGTCTAGCACAATCTCCCCGTTAGGTACTGAGGTCCTTCCTGCCGCCAGGGTTTATGGCCATAATTTCACAAGCAGTTTCCTCTATTTTATCCATTGTCACTGTCAACACTCTGGGATCCTATCCTAACTTACCTTCCTGGGTCTCAGGCCTGGCTCTGCTAATGCGCTGGTCTCTGGTGGCTGTCCGGTTGGAAAAGACTTCTCAGATAGAATTCCAATCAGGAACTAATGATTGGGAATGGGAAGAGAGGCCTGTATCTTAACCCAAATGAATGGATTTCTATCTAGTCTCAAGAATCCAAACTGGCATCTCAGTGGGAACTGGAATATTCGAGGGCCCTGATTTGACCATAGACAAGACATGGGAATGGAAGAGTGTACTCCCTGGGGTGGACTTTTACGATAACCCAAGAGCTCGCTCTGTACCTGGGACACTCTCTTACCCAGTTCCTCAGGGCCTTCTTCCCACACTCAGGCCTCGTTAGACACAGCCGGAAGGAAGTTCTCCCATGTTCTCCATTTGAATCCCCTGGCCTCCTCTCTGGATGACAAACCCTAAGCAAGGAACAGAGTGGATCAAATTAGCAAGTCATTTTCATCATGCCTCATCTGAGAGCAGCAGAAAATCATCTACGATATATGGCCTCAGGGGCATCTGTTAGTTCAAAACCTTTTGGAAACTTTGGGGGCTTCCCAGGTGAAATCTGAAGCTAGCCAAGTTCCCAGATGGTCTCCACAACACCTTACTCTCCCAAGGCTACCTCCTTGGAACAGCTCTTAGAGCATGAAGAGTGGGCAGAGAGTACATTCCATGGCCAGGGACCAGGGCGAGGAGCTTCCCATTGCTTGGGTCCAGCTTGCTGGTCAACCGGAAGTCACATCCTCTCCAGGACTTTCCCAGGATTCCACCGCTTAGCCTCCCACTCAGGTTTTGTCACAAGCTCTCAGCCCTCATTCAGTAGCAGCTTGCACTCTCCTGCTTCGCAAAACGATGCGCTAAGGTCTCCAACTGATTACTTTGCTTTCCCACTTTACCTGCAGCCCCCCGAGGCTAGCAGAGGCAGGGACACCGCCCATCCTTCTCTAACTTCAGCTCTTCCTCCAGCTCTCTAACTGGAGCTTCAGCCTCTAGCTGGGCATCCACGGCAGCTGAAGGGCCCACAGTGAGCACAACCCAAGCAAGTCTCTTACCCGCCACCGGCGCTCTGCACCGCAGCTCAAACAAGTGCAACAGGCCAGCTGGCATTTTCCCCGAGTCCCTTTCCGAATGCTGCACACAGCTGACACATGGTCCGCCCTCCCCTCAAAACGGCCTCTGCTAACAGAATTTCCCCTGCAGGTAGATGTCTCTTTCCAGAGGCCCATTTCTTTGGTCACCTGACCGCCTCGCCAATTGTTGGTTCCCACACTTGAGAGCTTGCTGGGCAAAATCTGGGCCCCAAACTCAGAGGGCAAAGAGAGATGGGAAAGGCAGGCCCCTCCAAAATGGTACCCAGCAGTTTTAACAAGCAAGGGAACTTAACCTACCAGGCTTGTCTCAGACACAGCAAGAGGAGGAGGTCTCCGCACCTGCTCACCAGAATCTTTACAGTTTATACAGAGGCCTGAATGGGTTTTAGTCACATGTACCGTCCAGATGGTCTCATGACACCTTACTCCCTCAAGGCTGCATCCTTGAAAATGGCTGTGGGATCAGTGGGCAGAATGTACATCAAGGACAAGGGAAGGAGTGAGGCGTCTCCGTTTGCCGGGGTCCACCTCAAGGGTCAACTGGTGGTCATGTCTTCTCTATGACCTCCTCCAACAGTAGCATCAGGAACTAAGGAACTAATATAAATAGTTAACATGAAGTCATTAGGGTGGGTTCTAATCCCATGTGATGAGTATCCATATATAGTATACATATAGTATATGTCCATTCTGCCATACTGTGTTGGGGACGAGTGGCAGGGTGGAGCAATCTGCCTGGAGAGTGGCTACAAAATGACAGTGAGAACACATGGCATCTCGTGAAATTGGAAACATTGTAATATAACAGTCTGAGGATATGTCAACAAATAACAAAAATAGCTAGCAGCCAATTGAGCATCTCCTGTGTGTCATTTTTTATTTGCGCTCTTTTATTATTTGTATTATAGATCATATTTACGTATTATCTTTATTCTCACATATCCTTATAAAACAAGTATCTTGTAATTCACACTCCACAGGTGAGGTAAGGAAGACTCAGAGAGATTGAGTAGCTTGCCCAAAGTCACACAGCATACAGAAGTTGTACTCAGGAACCACACTTTCATTTTTTATTATAAAGTAGTCAGAACGAATAGCACAGTGGCTAAGTACCCAGCCTCTAAAGCCAAACTGTCTTGAAACTCCATCCATGCTACTTATTGGCTATGCAGCTGTTTTAGTTTACTTGGGTTGCTGTATAACAAAGTACCACAAACTGAGTAGCTTCAGCAACAGAAATGTATCATCTCGCAGCTCTCAAGTTCCAAAATCAAGATGTGACAACCAAGTTGGTTCCTTCTAGGGGATGTAAGAGAGAAATCTGTGCCACATGTCTTGCCTAGTTTCTAGTGATTTCCTGGAAATCATTGACATCCCTTGGCTTACTGAAGCATCATCCCGAACTCTGCCACCTTCACCTGGAGTTCTCCTTGCATGCATCTCTGGGTCCAATTTTCCCCTTCTTTATGAAGAAAGCACTCCTGTTGGATTAGGACCCACTTGAATCACCTTATCTTTACTATGTACATTTGCAACAAGCCTATTTCCAAATTAAGTCACATTCCGAGGTCCGAGATGTTAGGACTTTCCAACATATGGATTCTGAGGAGAACACAATTCAATGCATAAGAGCAACCATTGGCAATTACGTTTTCTCTCTGTGCTTACTCACCTGTCAAAGTGACTATCGCAGGGTTAGGAGAATTAAGAGTTAACATGTACAAAGTGTCTAGAACAAGGGCCAAATTCGACCTGCCACCAGGTTTTGTACAGCCAGCCAGCTAAGAATGGCTTTTAAAAAGTTGAAAGAAACCCAAAGAAGAATATCTCATGACACATGAAAAAGGAAATTTGAATTTCAATGTCCCTAAATAAGGTTTTATTGGAACTCAGCCACACCCATTCATTTGCATACTGTCCATGATTATTTTTACACCACCGGAAGAGAGAGTTGAGTAGTTGCAGTTCCTACTGAGACCATATGGGCACAAAACCCAAAATATTTACTGTCTGGCCCTTTACAGAAAACATGTGCCAACTACTAACCTAGAAAGTTATCTAGTATGTAGTAAGAACTGTATTAATATTGCTTATTGTTATATATTTTTTATTTTCTTTCACCGTGGTAGGCATCCTCTGCCCCTGAGATCCTTTTTGTAGCAGAGAGGAATTTCGGCCCATGTGATGGAGGTTGTCCCCATCCACAGCCAGCTTCGTGCACCCAGGGGACCCCAGTTCTTCCCAAATCTTCTCCTGAATTGGCTGGTTTCCTCTGCCCTGCTCAGCAGCTGCACCCCTGGTTGAATCAAGTTCAGGCCAGTAAACTTGCTTCTCTCTTGCTTGTCTCAGCAATTTTGTTGTCTTCCCACTGCATAAGTGCCCAACAGTGCCAATGGGGCCCAAAGGGGAGCACTTCCAAACCTTACATTATTTACATGTGAGCAACTCAAAGGCTTTGTCTCCCTGCCAATCATGCCAGCCGATGCCATCTCCAGCACAATGCTCCTCCTTTCTGTCAAAGGCTCCTGCCTCCTTCCCACATATCGTGGAATACTTGCATCTTTAAAAAAAGAAGTGTGTGCACTTTTTTCTCCCCGACTTTAGACTGGCCATAAAAAGAAGTGAAGCCTTATTTCAGTTAGATGGTTCATCTGAGATATTCAGGAAGAGGGGAGCAGAGGAGGGTGGAAGTGGGCGAGACAGCAGCGTGCAGGGGCATTTGTGGGGACGCAGCAGGCATGTATTCTGTGCTGAGTCAGCAAAACTGGCAAGCGTGGAGAAAATTTCACAGTTCAGATGGGGAGAGCAGGCACGTTTTCTCGCCATAATCTGAAGAGTGGAGAGTTTAATTGCTAAAGAACCACAATTGTTTTTGGCTCACCATGTGCATGGCTTTATATTGGATGGCATTTTGTGTCCTCAGTTTCTTTTCTTTTAAAAATTGTAGGATTTAGGAATAAAACCAAGTTATAGGCAGATTCAAGTCTTTAACTCTTAAAGGTTTTTATTCAGTCATTCACATCCAGCCTCAGATTTTTTTTTTTTTATCCAGACATTCCAGTTGCCGTTGAAGAGAAGTGAGACATTCTAAAAATAAGCCAGTGGCACGCACAGTCCCTTTAAGGTTCAGACCATTGTCCCCAAGAAGGACACAGCTGTTGTTGCTGTCCTTATGCCAGTCAGGCTACTGTCAAACCGGGATGGGAACGCCTCCCTGCTGGAAACCTGGGCGGAGAAAACTCTCCCCAAAGAGGACCCGGTATAGTTCCCAAGTGACCCCATGTTCTAGAAAAGTCCCTTTCTCTGGAAGTCCCTCTTTCCCCTAGTCCTGGTCACCCTGTGGTTTTTCTCATCTCACTCACTGGCAACTCCAGCTTCAATGGCTGAGGCCAGCAACCTGGGTGCTACCTGACACCTCTCTTTCTCTCATAACTCACATCCAATCTGTCGACAAATCCTGTCAGTTCTATCCAGGACTGGGTTCATAATTTGTGGGGCCCGGTGCAAAACAAAAAGGGGGTCCTCTATCCAAAGGGTAAGAATTTCAAGATGACAGCAGCTGAGCGTGAAACCAGCATGGGGTCCTTCTGAACAGGGACTTTATGTGACATGACAGGTCACATGCCCATGGTTTTACCTGCAAACACATCTCAAATCTGATCACTTGTCACCATGTCCACTGCTAACCACCTGACCTGAGTCCTCCTTCTGCCCTGTCAGTCACCTTGCAGGGTAACAGCCAGAGTAAGGGGCCTTCGCCCCTCCTGTGCTCAAAACCCTCCTCGCCCAGAGGAAAAGCCAAAGGCCTTACAATGGCCAACAAGTCTGCTCAGGTCCCCCAAGACCTGACAGGCTCATCTCTGACTCTTGCTTGCTCATCATAGTCCAGCCACACAGCATTTTTGACCCACAAGCCAGCCAGGTGTTCCTTCCTTGTGGCATCTACCCTGCCCTTCCCTCTTCTTGGGAATCTCTTTCGCCACTTGCTAGGGAAATACACAGGTACAAAATGACACTTTCAAAAAAGGAGAGAGAAAAACTCAACAGTCCTAAATCTCAGAGATGGATTTCTGAGATCGCAGTCCCAAACTGTGGGACACATGCCTTCCAATCCTCCTAGGCCCAAGGCTCATATTACGAGTGACAGAAACCCTGTGGTTATTTTTAAGAAGGAAGAAGATTTATTTAAAGGCTGTTGGGTAGCTCACAGAATCTCCCACAGGGGGTGAAGTCATGAAGCGTGTATGCCCAACACCACCAATGATGGAAGCCAACATCACCACTGGATCTGCAACTACTGCTGCCTCTAGAATGAGGAGGTGGCCGCTTCACCCAGCCAGAATCAATTCTGCATTGTCCTCCTTCTTCGCCAGTTCCTGAGTCACAGTCTAGGGCAGGTGTATTTGACTGACAAGGGTCATTTGATGGGTCATCTATTGAGCCCATGCCCCAGCTACAGGCTTTAACGAGTTTAGAAACGATCTATAATCATTTTTAAATGCATAAAACAGAATACGCTGAATTACAAAGGAGAACAATTCCATTGAATGTAGTCATAGAAATATTAAAACAGACTCGTGAAGGGCCAGCCGAAGTGGCTCCGTTGGTTAAGAGCTCGCTCAAAAGTTGCTGAGCTCTGAGCAACAGCAGTTCGATGCCCAGCCCGAGCTGAGCTGCCGCTGAGCTGCCAACAGGTGGCAGGATGGCTCAGCTAAAAAATAAATAAATAAAATAAATAAAACAGACTCGTGATACTGCAATACATATGTAGCATATGTTATTCTTTATTAGCTCATTAAGAAAAAAATCTAGCAGTGGGTCTAACAACTAGTGTAATTTCAAAGACATGATGAGCCTAAAAGATATTTGAAGATCCTGTGACAATTATAATGATATATGAAAATAGGTAAGATTTCCAATGGTGACAAAGTCACAGGAATTGTGAATTCCACTGGGGTTTGTTACCTATATTCATAATTGAAGAAATGCTAAAAATCAGTGAGCGGTCAGTGAAAAAAAAATTATCCTATCCAAATTAACTAATCTTTTCTATTCTATCCACAGACCTAAGGGATTGAGGTGGTCATGTCCGACTAGGAATTCCTGGAGTATATGATGAATATTCCAACCTACCCAGCACCGTGGGCAAAGATGGCAAAGCAGAGGTACACACAGTGACCAACAAAATAGGCTGCAATTGATCATGAATGGGGAGTTTCTAACCGAGTTCTCCAGTTTGTAAATAAGTATTGTGTGTATATAGGGATGTGTGTGTGTGTGTGTGTGTGTGTGTGTGTTTTCCCATTGTAAGACAGTCCTATATTTGCAGACATGGAAAGATGGCACGATAAGTTAGAAAATGGAAAAAAGCATGCTACAGGGCCGGCGGCAGAGTGGCGTGGTGGTTAAGCACTGGCTTGGGAAGCCAGCGGCCCCGGTTCGGGTCCCACATATGAGGGCCAGTGACACTGCCCTCAAAAAAAAAAGCACATTACAGAACAACATGTAACAAATAATAGCTAACATTTATTGAGCACTTGCAATGGGCCAGAAAAGAAGGTGAGCACTTTACATATATCATCTCATGGAATCCGTTCACCAACACTTTGCCATAGCTATTTTTATTGTCACATTTTACAGATGAGTAAAATGCACCACAGAGAGATGAAGTCACTTGCCCAAGGTCACAAAGCTGCTCACTAAGTGATGAAAGTGGCGTTCAGACCCAGGACCCGAGTTTCTATTTTCTCTTAGAATCCAATTTTACAATAAACTATTTAAAACTTCGTATGTATGTACATGCACATGGATACACACCTGCATAGAGAAAGCCGGGGAATTATAAGTGCCAAACCCATGTCTCCCTCTGCCTCTGAATACAGTGATTGGGGAAAGAGCATAGATGGGAAAGACATTCTCCTTCTTAAAAAAAAAAAAAAAAAATCCAAAAAGGCTAAAGATATTTTAAAATGCATGAGTAAGAGCCATGCATCAACCTGTGTAAATCTCACAAATAATGTTGAGCAAAAACGAATATGCACAGTATGAAAACGAATGGTGTGAAAATACGCAAAACAAAATGACGTATGATTTAGGTACACAAACACAGATAACAAAAAGATGACAAAAATGCATGGAGTTAATAAATACCAGACTTGGGGAAGCAGTGATAGATCAGGGAAAGGAACACAAGAGGCTTCAATCATATTGGTTACGTTTTCTTTCTTAAGCAGTGCGGCGGGCATCAGCTGTCCCTTATATTATTATATGTGCTATTGTGTTTGAACTAATTCGTAATGATTCTAATAGAGAACGGAATGACTAATAAGAAATGCTTACAGATGATCGATCATTTGTCTTTAGCTTTGGTATTGTTTGAATTTTCACAATGTTCTTTTTAAAATTTAACAAGAAAAAGGAGATGTCAGAGGGCTTGACGGTGGTTACGTTTGGGAAGGAGGGAGGGGGTAGTTATTGGGAGGGGGCACGAGAGGCCTTCTGGGTACCGCAAATGCTCCATTTCATTAGCCAAGGAAATGGTTTCACACGTGTTTGCTTTGGGATATTTCATCAAGCTGTACGTGTATGGTTACTTTCACTTTTCTGAATGTGTGTTGTGTATCACAATAAAATGTACTAAAATTTACTTCATGCATAAATAAAGCAGGGGGGACAACTGAGGCATTTAAAAAAGAATTTCGGCCTCTTAGCTTTCCAGCTGGCACCACACCATCGCCCGTTCCACAGGCCACTCAACAAGTTATACACTTTAGCTGTAGGTGCTTAAGTTCAAGACCATCTAAATCGGATCTGGGAGCACGCCAGCCTCCAGCGTCGTCAGTGGGGAGGCTTTTGTTAAATGGCTGTCTGCCTCCCAGGAGCCCAGAAAAACACTGACATATGGCAAGGCTCTTAAGTAGGGGAGCCTGAGGCACTGAGAAAGAAAATGAGATTCAAAACGCTACTTAAGATCGCATTCATTTGGGGTTTTTTTGGTTTTGGGAGCTTGGGGGTTTGTTGTTGTTGTTGGGTTGTTGTTTGGAAGCCACAGAAAGTTTTGCTTCGTGTTTCTTTTAGTGAGGTGTCCACTGGCCTCTCCCCAGGAATGGAGAGGGCTTATAAAGAGCCCAGGACACTGCTCTTACAAGCGGAAAAAGGAGATATTAGTTTCCTATGGCTGCTGTCACAAATCGCCACAAACTCACTGGTTTGAACGGTACCCATTTCTTACCTTACAGTTCTAGAGGTCAGAAGTCCAGAATTCTCCCTGAGCTAAAATCAAGGTGTTGGCAGGGCTCTGTGCCTTTCCCGGGGGCTGCAGAGGAGAAACCGTTTTCTTGCTTTTTCCAGCTTTTAGAGGCTGCCTACACTCCTTGGCGTGTGCTCCCTTCCATCCTGAAAGCCAGGAATGGCGGGTCGTGTGTTTCCACTATGTTGTCCCTCTGACCCTGGATTTCTTCCACATTCAAGGCCCCTTAGTATTTACACTGGGCCCACATGCATAACCCAGAATGATCTCCCTGTTTTAAAGTAAATTGATTTACCACCTTAATTCCATCTGCTACCTTCATTCCCACTTGCCACATAACCCAATGTAATCACAGCTTCTGGTGATTAGACAGCAGACATCCTTGGGGGCCATTACTCTCCCACTGCTGATTCATTGCTTGTTCTCCACCTCCCCATGGGCTCTGTGAGGGCAGGGACCTTTTCCCCCTCGCTGCTGCCTCCCTGGCATCTAGAGCAGTGCTAGTCTCAAAATAAGTATTTGTTTGGGTGGCAGCGTTGCTCAGTTGGTTAAGAGCATGAGCTCTGAGCAACACGGTTGCCGGTTCGATTCCCACATGGGCCAGTGAGCTGCGCCCTCCGCAACTAGACGGAAGACAACAACTTGAGCTGAGCTGCTGCTGAGCTGCTGGTGGGCGGCTGGATGGCTCAGCTGCTTAGAGCGTGTGCTCTTAACAACAAGGTTGCCAGTTCGATTTCTGCATGGGATGGTGAGCTGTGCCCGCACCCCACACACACACCCTTGCCCCAAAACTGGATTGAAAACAGTGACTAGACTTGGAGTTGAGCTGCGCCCTCCACAACTAAGATTGAAGGACAACAACTTGACTTAGAGCTGACGGGTCCTAGGGAAAACACACTGTTCCCCAATCAAGTTAAAAACAGAAACGTAAAAAAACAAAACAAATTTGTTTGATGCTGTTGAACATCTTTTGCCTGTTCACTTCAGGACCTTAAGAAATCCTTTTCATACAATATAAATGTGCTTGTATTTTAATGCACATGGACTTAGGATCCATAGAAGTCAGAAGAACAAAAGTGGCCAGGATGGAGAAGAGAAATTTCGAGGAGAAACTTAAGAACCTGCCCACAACTGGCTCCCAAGTTCAATGAATATGTGTGGTGGCATTGGCCTGGGATGAACCCAGCACCAAGCCAAAAAATAAGGGGTGTTTAAATGACGTGGGGGTATGGAGCACAGGCGTGAAATAATTACAGAAGTTTAGAACCGAAACAGGTCAGACAGAATCTACCCTAGTGTCCCCTCTGGACCCTATGAGGCCAAGCATTTTAGGTGGGACACAAACAAGGCATTAAAACACAGATTCACAAAATGGGAGACTTATCGCTCTTCCAGTTCTCTGCAATCCTTATTACGCAAAACGGAGTCTCCTTTCGGTGTTGCTCTGTCTTTACCACCTGGCTGACATTTGCTAATCATTTTCACAGAGAGGAGGCCCCAGGCTAGATAGGGCCTTGAACAGGCTCCATCTCGATGGAGTGTTTGGGGCCGAACAGCCCGGGGAGATCCAGATGGCTGGTTTGGGGAGCACCAGGGCCAAGTCCCTCTCTTCACACTTGAGGAAACAGAGCTGGTCTCCTGACCCTCTCTCCTGACCCCTCGTCCAGTCTGTCTGCCTCCCTCTTGTGTGTGAAGGAACCCAAGAAATAACAGGGGCGAAAACAGATCACCCATCACTAAAAGGATGAGAGGAGAGAAAGAAAATGGGGCAGGAGGGTAGATGCGTCTCTCTCCGGCCGGGCTGCTGAGCACCAGACCTTGGAAAGAAGACAGAACATTGTGAGGGAGGAGAAGGAAAAATGAAGCAGTCAAACGGCCCGCTCTCCATCTGGCTGCAGCCGCGGGCAGCAGGAACATGCTGGGCGTGCAGCCATGCCAGGAAGCAGCGGGGGGGGGGGGGGGGGTTGTCCAGGAGCCAGGGCTCGGGACTCTCTGCCACCCAGGAGAGAGGGCGGGAGGAGGGGGCTCGCAAATGACCTGTGAGCCAGCCAGACCCCTCACAAACTCTATCCTGCACTCCCCACCCACCCAGACCTTGAGCAAGGGAGCATTGCCCCTTTTCCGGCCAGCCAGCCTGGCAGACAGGAAGATGGCTTGCCTTAACTCCGGCCAAAATTTCCTTTCCAGGAAAATGCTTCCGCCTTCTGAAAAGGGCACTGAGGAAGTCCCGAATGCAGCACATGAATCTGCCTGTCAGTGAACAAACATGCTCATCATTTAGTGGTCTGGCAATTAGTTTCTGAAAAGTATTTGACTGGAAGAGAGTGAGGACCCAAAAATGTATTTTCTACATGAATGCATATAAAAACAAACAAAAGTAGAGCTGCTCTGTGGATAAAGTTGGGGAGGGGTTGGACTGAGGGGTAGTTTCCAGAACTTGAGCTCTACGCTCTTGTCCAACTGAGTCCCCTCTCGTAAACAGCAAATCATAGATTAAAATACACTGAGCCAAACCCTGCCCCCTTCTCTGCCATGCTGGAAAAAACTTGGGTCCAGGTTTTCTTTGGGTCTAAAGTCTCCCATATTTGAGGAATCAATGACAAAAGACAAGAGACAATGGAAGTCTAAAATAAAAGGGCTCCCGATCCAGAAAAACTTTGACTAGATGTCAGAGATGCAAAATCAAAATTTCCAAAACTAAGCCCTGGATTCTCCTGGCAGGTTAGTTGGTTGAGCATTGCCACACATTCCTTCACGGCCAGTGTATCAGTTATCTATGGCTCTGTAACAAATCACCCCAAAACGAAGTGGTCCAAAGCAACAATCACTTATTTCATTCCCTATTCTATGGGTTAGCAATTTGGACTGGGCTTAGCTGAGACACTCTTCTGGCCTGAGCTGGCTTAGCTGATGGCACGTGACCATCACATGTGTGTGTCTGTGATCAGCTGATGGTCAGCTGGGGCTGCCTGCCGATGGTCTTGCTGGGGGTTGGCAGGACGTGTAGCTGGAATAAAAGGGGTCTCTGACCACATATCTCTCACTGTCCATTATGCCAGCCTGGCTTGTTTACATGGTGGTGGAGGGTCCCAGAAATATCGAGAGGAAACTGCTAGGAAGCCCAGGCTCAGAACTTGGTACTGTGCCTTCTACCACATCGTGTTGGTCAAAACAAGTCACATGGATGGACATCTCTGATTCAAAGGACAGATAAGTAGGCTCCTCTGCTTGATGAGAGGAACATGGCCAGTTTTACAATCTACTACAGAGGTGCTTTGTCAGAAGTGGTGGGAAGGAGGTTAGTTTATTCGGGGAGCCCATGTTGCCTGGTGAGTGATAGATTCACCTATTATCCATCGACTTGTCTCCATAAGGTCCAAGAGACTATGGAACTGTGTGCTCAAGTGTCCCTTTCCCTCCCAACACATGTCAGAATGAAACTCAGCATAGGACTCTATCTCATCTGCTTCCTGCCACCACACCCACTCGAGAATAAGAAGCAACCCATTCTCTCATTGAAAGCCAAGCCAAGCCCTGAGTCTCCAGTCTTCTCTCAGCTTCCCCTACTCTCAACACACCCCCTCATCCAACCCATTTTGGATTTTCTGGCAGTGCCCGTTGTCCCCACCATCTACATGTCATCCCAACACACACAGACCATGGCCACCCAGCTATGAAGTGTCAAAGCAAGAATTCAAACCTAGACGGTCTAGCCCCCAATGTGTGCTCTAACCACTACATTTAACTCTTGCATGGCAGACAGGTCTAATTCCAATGTCTAATTCCACTTGTCTGATAGTAGAGAGCTGAGGGGTGATGTTGGAAAAAACTGTGAGACCGAGTCCATGATCAGTGGGGAAACTGTGCTGTGATTGATTAGCAATGTCTGCCCTGGCACAGGACACAGAAGCAGTTGTATGGCTCCAGCACATCGTTTTCATTTCTGTCTGATCTCCACCGCACTGCTTCCAGGCACTGTCTGATTCTAAAAAGGCTCTCCTCCAGATTGGATAAAACACATACCTTTATAGCATGTCTACCCAGGAATTCACATTGCATAGTTGCACATTGAAAGTGCTTCCCTGCCCCCTCCTGCCCCTTGATGTCTATACCTGTCACTCACACTTGTGTTTCCATGGCTCCCTTACTTTGCTCTCAAGGTGGACTAACAATCCACAGGACCATTTAGGAAAATGTGCAAGTTGTCAAATACACCCTGCTGTTGGACAGAAGGTGGTAGCTTGCCATACCCGGATGCTTTCTGACCACAAAGAACAAATGTTTAGACACTGTGGGGAAAGGATTTTGAAGCGAGCTAGGAATTTCTCTGGCCTCTTACATTTTATCTTTAAAACTCATTGTGACTTTTGCATGTGATTTCATGTTGCATCTGTATTTACTTTAAGCCTCAATTTTTTTATTACTTTTCATCAGGAGCAAATGATGCTCCAGGAAGATGGGTGTCATTTATCCTATGGTTTGTCATTCTGCCTGGAAGCTTGCCTCATCTTTTTTACTCTAGACAACCTCAGCCTTACAAATCATGGGGTAGTGAAAAGATCATAGCTGAATGAGCCACCCAGACCCGGGCTCAAATCCTAGCTTGCCTGCTCAGTAGCTGGATGACTTTGGGCAAACTGTTTTTCCCTTTGAGCCTCAGTTTTCTCATATGTATAATGGAGATGTTATAAGAATTCAGGAAAATACCTTGGGAAAGTTCCTGAATTCTAAAAAAGACTTTAAAAAAAAAATGCTGCTTCCTTTCCCCTCCTGTCATACCAGGTTATTTAAAAGAAGCTTTGGCCAACATCAGGAGAAAATGCCTCACTGCTGAATTAACATGACAAAGGAATCATAAGTCCCCACCCATTTCAGAGTAACTGAACTTGATTGAACCAGTTGGGGTACCTCTTTGTGTCTGGCAGCTAAGAAAAGAAGATTAAAACCTTAAAGCTTCAGTTGAGATAAAACCAGGTTCTGCCTGGTAAATTCACTTTAACCTCCAACCCTAGATGCTGTGTTTGTGTGTGGCTGGCTTTTTTTTTTTAAATAGTGTCTAATTAAAAAAACTCCCCAGCTCCCCATAAAGGCAATAAAGGGTATTAGATTCCTATGAATCTTGCCAGAAATATTCTATTTATATAAAAGTAAATAAAACAGATACAAACATGATTTTAGATAGGTATAGCTGTAGGCATAGGTACAGATATAGATAAAAATACAAATATAGATATAAATATAGACTCATTTCTATACTAATGGGAGCATTCTATATACAGAGTTCTTCATAATATATACTAAACATTTCCATTTCAGTATGCATAAATCTTTCCTCCTTTTAATAACTGTAGTATTATTATTATATGTATTATCACTCTATCATATGAACAAACCATATTTTTCCCACCAGTTTTCTATTGATGGACAAACAGGTGTATTTAATATTTTCCCATTACAAACAATATCATAGTGAGGCGCCTGCATATGGATCTTTGGGCAAAGATGTTTTTACAGTTTATATCTGGAGTATAGGATGCTGTTATTGCCCCATGAGTTAATACATTCACCAATCATCTAGCAGAGTAAAAACACTCTCAGGCTAGACAGTTCTTATGCATCCCACTTTTTAGCAGTGGTCCTGTTCCAAATAGCTCAACACTTTGGTACCTTCCAGAAATTTGGTGGGTGCAGATGCACCCTAAAAAACACTCCATCAATGGTGGATGAAAATAAAGAAACCTCTCCCATTCTTCTCCCTTTTACCCCAAAGACGCCAAACTGAGTACCCCAACCCCAACATGCCTATTGCTATGTATGACAAGCAAGAAAATTAATTTTTGAGGTCCTATACCTGTTAGAGGACCTAATAAGAACTAAGGATGTTCATTGCTCCCCAGCCCCTCCAAACAAATGAGCCTGCCACTGATTTGGAATCTCGGGTTCACATACATTACCCCTCAGATGTGTAGGTAAAATGTAGCTTATGTTTATTACTGATCTGGTCTTTCTCACGAGCTCCTGCCTACTAGGTAGCAGGCAACACACACACACACACACACACACACACACACACACACACACAACTTTGAGTGCAGCTAGATGCAACAGTTTAATTCATTTCTTCAGGTAATGTGCAACCTCTCAGAGTATTCATCTTCCCCAAAGGCACTGTTTGAAATACTTTAAAAGGGGCCGATGCACCAGGGAGACATGTGGTCACTGTCAACAAAAAGTCTATCCCAGTCCATGAAATCTAGATACTCTACCTACCAACAGTGTTTTGGGTGGAATAAATCAGAGCGTGAGAGGACAGTACCAGGCACATGGCGGGTACCTCCCTCTGCCCCCTCTTTCTCCTGGGCTCCCCCCTCCCTGTGTGGGAGGGAGGTAGGCTCCCAGGGTGAGCATTCAGCCACTTGAAAGGAACACAAGATAGTACCTTTGGTAATGGGCCATTGTAGGCCTTTGAGGAGAACAGAGGAGGCGTCTGGGATAGGGGGCTGGAATTCCACACAGTCATTGTCAAGTATAGCAGGAGCCCAGATAGGCGCATATCGAATGTGCCTTATGCTCATGGTTCGGTCACCTCCCTGCCCAGCAAGCCAAATATCCATAACATGTTTTTGTTTTTGTTTTCACAACCTAATTTTGGAAGTGACATCATCCCATCGCAGCCTACACGCAAAGGATGGAGACTACACGACGAGGGTATGTGTGTTCCGGTGGGGAGCATCTTGGGGCCATCTTAGAGGCTGCCAATCACAGTGAGATGCCAGGCAACACCTCAGCCTCAGCCTGGTCCTGCACGGAGCTCTGGAGCATAAAGTATACCTCAGAGCTGGTCCAGCCTCAAGGCAAATGAACTGGAGCACCATGATCTCTTTTACGGGTTTGGTGTGCATCCCCCCACTTCTGTGTGCATAACTTTAAATTTTTGAAATACAAAGGTTTGCTGCTGCCTCTCTGTTCCTGAATTTGGGCAGGGGGTGCTCATCACTGGCCTGGCAGTTTTAGGGGCCTTCTGGGTACTAGATACTTCTCAGCATCATTTGCAATTGTTTTCGATGACCATGCACTTGCTGGCTTCTAAAAATGAGCAACACAGGGCTCGTTCTGTGTGTGCAGAGGCAGGAGACCAGTGGAAAGAGATAGGGTGAGAAGGGCAAATGGCCACATAAGGCCACAGAGGCTCTGCAGGCACAACCATCAGATTAGGGCAGGTCAAACCCCCTCCAGGATGCATGCAAGAGTGTCACTCATGTGTGCTTTGGGGGAGAGGGACTGACATATCATCGCTCTCACTCTCGTAGAAAGAAACAATTCCTGAGGGCTCCATCTCACACCAAGTTATTAACTCCTATGGCTCGATCATTGATCATGGCCCCTCTTGGCTCATTTTAGGGGAACACGTTCTCAAAACGTCCCGGCCTCTGCAAACAGCATCTCAGGTACTTTTGAGCATGCAGGACTAGAGAGGAAATGTCATGGTTTTGTCCCATCAGTCACCCCACACACAACACAGCACTCAATGCTGAGATTCTCCGAAGCTTTTTCATTACACCTTCCTCTGGAATCCAAAAAGCACTTTGGGATTTTTCAGAACCTGGGTTATGGGCAGAAATTGGATTGTGGATGTCAAAGGGTCAAGGGATTGGGCTGACCTTCAGGCGGATCTTTTAATCATGGCAGGCAGAAGACACAGCCCCAAGAGAAGCTGGTCTCATCTTGCATTTCCCATAAATGTAGAACAAATGCAAATCATACTATTTTAAAATTCCAGTTGTTTACCCTGTTTTTAAAAAGGGCATACACAGGAAAATGACTAAAAAGAAATAAAGACACCAAATTATTAACTAGGGTTTTCTTTCGGTCATGATTTTTCCTTTCCTCTTAATGTCCTTTTTAAGTTTTTCCAAAATTTCTACAATGAGAAAGTATTTACTGTTATGAACTTCTTATAGAGATTGCTTTTGTGTCTTAAATTCCTGTCATTTGTCCTTTCTACTTTATTTTTTCAGCAAATATTTATGAAGTATCTACTATGTGCTGTATCCGAGTCAGCAAATTCTAGTTCTCGGCCCACAGCCTCCTTTTGTAAATAAAGTTTTATTGAAACACTACCATGCCCCTTTGTTTACTTATTGTCTATGGCTGCTTTTGCACTGCAAGAGCAGAGTTGAATAGCTGATAGGCTATTCAGCCACATGACCCACAAAGTCTAAAACATTTGCTATCCGGCTCTTTCCAGAAAAAGTTTGCTGTCTCCTATGCTATATGACAGGCTCTAAGTTAGGTAATAGAAATCAACAGTGAGCAAAAACATAAAAGATACATCCCCAGGATTATGAAATTTGTTTGTTTTTTTGCCTACAATTTCAGGTGTTCTCATATTGCTACAAGCAGCTGCTCTGAGGTCGTGGGGAATGTGGAACCTGGCTTGCGATGATCAGAGCTTTATTCTCTGTGGTCAGAGCAGATTCTTGATGGTCAAGAGCTGAAGAGACCCCCCAATTTTGTTTTCCCTGTTAATGAAGGCGTTATTAACCTGTGCTACCTTCACCCCAACACAGTGCCTGACAGATGGTGAAGCGCTCAATAAACTTCAGGTATGATTATCAGCATCATCCAGAAGCTCCCAGATGTACTCACCCTCCCCTCCCTGGGAATCAAACTTCACCCCAGGTTTAAGAGGTCAGTGTCTCTTACATCAAGCCAGGATAATTTAACTGGCCTCTCTTTATTTATCGTAAACAGCTTACTTAAGGGTCACGAAATTGGGAGTTTCAGATACATGGTACATGGAAGGCACATGATTCCATCTCTAACTGAAGCACTACCTGGGCTGAGAACTGGAGATAAATAATAAAGAACAGAGTTTCCAAACCCAGTTCAGTAAACAAGCTCCCAACCATGAAGAACCACCACCTTTTGCCTTCTACTGGACTCCATCTCCTTGGAAACATCATAATAGGCTTAACAAAAGCTCGGAAGAGTCTTAGAAGATCTGCAGCTCGCCCCGCAACAGGAAATGTGCTTATGTATTCCATGAAAGACGTGTGTGTTGCACTGGCCTCGGCGTTAACCTGCTAGGCACGCAGACACACATCAGACACAGGTGGGGGTGGGGGGTGGGCAAAGTGGGGCGCAGGCTTCCCGTGCAGGGAGAAGTCTGCAGGTAAACACTCATATTAGGAGCCTGGAGTCTGTTCAGCATTCGATAGGGTCCTTCCAAGTCTGTCTCCTTTATTCAATTAAGGAAATGGTAGGAAGCTTCAATTTTCTCTAGGATTTCAAATAATGATACATAATCAGGTAGAGTTCGGGGATTTTTTTTTTTTTTTAAGACACATTTCTAAGAGAAACTTCTGCTGAATGTAATCCTGCCTCCTTCTGGGAAACAGTCATCCAACAGGCTATTGGCAATTCAAATTGTCTCCCCAACCACAAACACACCCTTTGTCGGTGGCACTAGGATGGGTCCCAGAATGACTCATTCAGAACTGGGAGGAATGCTCTGGGTTTCAAAGACACACAAAACAGCAGCAGCAGCAACGCTGCTAGTATCATGATTATGAAGATTAATTTGGCCCAGAAAGAGAAAGTAGAAATGATTCCATTGGAAGGAATAACGAAAAAAGAAAAAAAGAAACACACACACCCAGTGACACGAGTAGCCATATGTAGTGAGCAGCTCGCTCTGTGCAGGACTCACTCACTAGGACATCCTCTTTCACCATCTTCTGAGTGCAGTGCGTCTGGTATGCCTGATGTTTTCCCATATGAACTATTATTATTCAGGGTCCAACTACCCAAGGGTTTTGCTGTACCTTTTTTATTTTGAGGCCATTTCTGGATTGTGGAATAAGGAAAAGGAAGTGAAGTCCTATGAGTTCTGGGGGCTAGAGAGGAACAAGGTTCACCTAAGACTGAAGAGCATAGTTTCTGGATTCGCATATCTAAGTCTAAGTCGCGCCCCTTGGATAAATGACCTTGCATGAGTTACCTAACTTCCTCATTTGCCATGTGGTGACAGGAATAGGATGTCCCCAGCGGGTTATTGTGAGGATTAAATGACGTAACACTTATCATGGTGTCTGGAAAACAGTAAGTACACAAAACTGTTTGCCATTATTATTATTATTATTATTATTATTATTATTATTAACCAGCTCAATCCTGGAGTTAATGCTTAAATCCTCTTAATGACACCATATGTAAGTGGTTCGCCAGCCTTTGCCTGGAAATCTCCAAGGATAGGAAACTTACTACCTACATCTGTGTGTATATCTCTGGCTCTTAGAATGTTCATGTATTCAGCTAAAATTTCTCCCACTGTGGCTTGTGCTTCTTGGTCTTAGTTCTATTGCTTGCGAACCGTAAAGGACAGTGATAATTTCTCTTGTATTTTGTGCTAGCAAGGTTTGGTTTTGTTATGAGTAAGAAACCTAACTTTAGGAAGCTTTAGTATTAAAGTAAATCAACTGGAAAGATCCTGGGATTAACTTAGAGGAAGAGGAAGAAGAAAGAGAAGAAGGAGAAGAAGGAGGAGGGGAAGGAAGAAGAGGGAGATGAGGAAGAGGGAAAAGGGAGAGGGGAGGAGGAGTTGGGGAGAAGAGAAGGAAAAGGGGGAGGAGGACCCGCCTCAGGGAATGCAGGCACCAGGGCAGGCTCAGGACTGACTTTATCAGGACTGACCAAACCTTCCCCCCCGGGCACTACCATTGACAAGCTTTACCCACAGCTCCAAGAATGTGATTGGCTCAGCCCGAGTCAGGTGTCCACCCCTGGACCAATCAACTCTGGCCAGGGGGCAGAGTCATGGCCTGCAGAGCTTGGTGCTGGGAACCCACCTGTGTACTGAGGAGCAGAAAAGCATCCCACAGAAGGGCAAATTGTTGTGAGCTGAGCAGCCTCCCAGCCGCCATACTATGAGGAAGCCCATGCCATAATCCTTAGATACTTCAAGAAGCAATTTTCTAGGATAAATATCCTTCAGCTCTTTCAACCACGGAGATTGAATTACTTATTAATTTAAAATAATTGTGTGATTGTTCATTCAGTTTCTTCACTGTTAAGCCTCTGGAATGTTAAGCTTTGTGAAGATAGAGGACCATGTCTAGTTGACATATCCCTCCACTTAGCCAGGGATTTGGACCGCAACTCAAATAATTGCTGAATTCATGCATTAATTAAATTAATGTTTTTTAAGATCCTTCTGGTTACCTGCCTTCAAATATGGCTAAATCTTTCTCAGTAAGTTCCCACTCATGGTAAAAAGAACTACAGCATCAGGAGGTTTTTTGCACAAAATAGGAAAGAAGGTAACATAACTCTGACTTTCAATCACTTGAGGGTTTGAATTGCCCATCTGTTCTGGTGACCTATTCTTGCATAACGTCTTACAAAACATCGTGGCTTAAAACAACAGTAGTGATTGAGTTGGCCCATGAATTGGCCAGGGCATCCTGGGACGGCTCATCTCTGTTCCCCATGCCATCAGCCAAAAGAGCTTGGCTGGGTGCTGGAGAATCCACTTTCAAGATGGAGGGCAAGTTGGTTCTGGCTGTCAGCGGGATGCTCAGCTGAGGATGTGGATCAGGACCTCAGTTCCAACCCACAGGGATCTCTTAATACCCATGGTTGGTCATGCTCAGAGCAGGAAGGCTGGGTTCCAAGGGTTAGCATCCCAAAAGAGCAAGAGAGAGAAGTGCATAGAATTTTTATGATGCATTCTCAGAACTCACAAGGCACAACTTCAACCACAGGCTGTTGGTCAAGGCAGTCACAAAGGTCTGCCCATTTCAAGGGGAAAGGACCCAGTCTTCACCATGCTATGAGAGAAGCGTGAGGGTCACATTAAAAGAAGAGCGTGCGAGTGATATTCCATTGTGTAAATGTACCACAGCTTCTTAATCCAATGGGCATTTCAGTTGTTTCCAAGTCTTGGCTATTGTGAATAGCGCTGCAATAAACAGGGGTGCGTATATTTTTTCGAATTAGCGTTTTGGATTTCTCTGGATAGATACCTACGAGTGGAATTGCTGGTTCATAAGGTAGCTCCATTTCCAGTTACTGATTTCCATAGTAGCTGCACCAATCTGCAGTCCCGCCAACAGTGCACCAGGTTCCCTTTTCCCCACAGCCTCGCCAGCACTTGTTGTTTGTTGATTTATTGATGATAGCCATTCTGACTGGAGTGAGGTGGTATCTCATTGTGGTTTTATTTGCATTTCCCTAATGATCAGTGAGGTTGAGCATTTTTTTTATATGTCTGTTGGCCATCTGTATGTCCTCTTTAGAGAAATATCTCTTCATGTTCTCTGCTCATTTTTTAATTGGGTTGTTTTTTAGTGTTAATTTGAATGAGTTTTTTTAAATAAATTTTGGATATTAACCCCTTATCAGATGTATCATTGACAAATATCTCCTCCCATTCAGTGAGATACCTTTTTGTTTTATTGATGGTTTCCTTTGCTGTGAAAAAACTTTTAAGTTTTTAAGAACATAATCCCATATGTTCATTTTTTCTCTTACTTCCCTTGCCTGAGGGGATATATCAGTAAAAATGTTACTCAGAGTAATGTCTGCAAATTTACTTCCTATATTTTCTTCTAGGAGATTTATGGTTTCAGATCTTACATTTAGGTCTTTAATCCATTTTTAATTTATTCTCATATATGGCATAAGGAGGTGGTCCAGTTTCGGGTTTTTTTTGCATGTGTCTGTCCAGATTTCCCAGCACCATTTATTGAATAGACTGTCTTTACCCCAATGTAAATTCTTGCTTCCATTGTCGTAGATTAAATGTGACCATATAGCAATGGATTCATTTCTGGACCCTCTGTTCTGTTCCATTGATCTATGTGACTGTTTTTATGCCAGTACCATGCTGTTTTTTTGTTTTTGTTTTTGTTTTTGTTTTGAGGGCAGTGGCAGTGTCACTGGCCCTCACATGTGGGACCCCAACCAGGGTGCTGGCTTCCCAGGCCAGGGCTTAACCACCGTGCCACTCAGCCGGCCCTAGTACCATGCTATTTTGATTACTATAGTCTCGTAGTATGATTTGATGTCAGGTATTGTGATACCTCCTACTTTGTTCTTATTTCTCAAGATTGCCATAGCTATTGGGGGGTCTTTTATGGTTCCATATAAATATTACTTGGCCATAAAGAAGAATGAAATCTTACCATTTGCAATTATATGGATGGACCTAGAGAACATTATGCTAAGTGAAATAAGTCAGATGGAGAAAAACAAATGCCATATGATCTCACTTATATGTGGAATCTAAAGAATAGAATAAGTGGGCCGGCCGAGTGATACATTGGTTAAGAGCTGGTTTGGGGATGCCAGTGGCCCCAGTTCAGATCCCACATATGAGGGCCAGTGACACTGCCCTCTACAGCTAACAACAGCTCCACCTGGAGCTGGGCTGTGCAAGCCCCGGTGATGGTGTAGGCTGCAGCCCCTGCTGCAGTGAGTTGCCATAGGCTACACTGAGTGGCCGGCAACCAGCATGAGTGGCTGGCAGCCAGTGTAAGTTGCCAATAGCCACGGTGAGCGACCATCCAGAGGCCAGCGACTGATCTGCCTTATCTGGGAAAAGCGCAATGACGATACCAACATGTGTCAGAGAAGCAACATTCTCCACAACTAGACTGAAGAACAAAAGGACAGCAACTTGTCTGTTCCCCTCCCCCAATTCCCCAATAAAAATCTTAAAATAATAATAATAATAATAGAATAAATGAGCAAATTAATCAGAAACAGTCTCAGAGATATAGAGAAAGAACTGAGGATTACTAGATGGGAGGGGGGTGGGGATGAGGGAGAAGATGAGGAAATTAGAAAGCACAGAATGGTAACCACAATATTGCCGCAGGGTTATGAAAGACAGTTTGGGGAATATAATCAGTAACGTTGTAAAGATTTTGTAGGGTGTCAGATGGGCACCTGTTTTATTAGGGAGACCACTTCATGGATGGTGTAGATGCCTAACCACTGCACTGTACACCTGAAGCTGAAGCTGAATAATACTGAATGTCAACTATAATTTAATATCTATGTAGTCACAGGATGTGGAGTACAGCACAGAGAACAGAGTCAGTGGAATTGTAACAGCTATATACGATGTCAGAGGGGTAATAGATTGGGGGAGGGGGGATATCACTTTGTGAGGGGTGTAAATGTCTAACTATTACATTGTTTTATACACCTGAAACTAAAAAAAAAAAAAAAATCCTCCAAAATAAAAAATTAGAAAGAAAGAAAGAAAGAAAGAAAGAAAGAAAGAAAGAAAGAAAGAAAGAAAGAAAGAAAGAAAGAAAAAAAGGAAGGAAAGAAAGAGCAAGTACGTGAGATGGGAGATTTTGCTGTGGCCATCTTTGGAAAACACAATCTTCCCCACCACCTCTTCTCTTTTGGTACAGGCAAGCAAATTGAGTTTCGGAATTGCA
This sequence comes from Aselliscus stoliczkanus, assembly GCA_033961575.1. Classification (NCBI taxonomy): domain Eukaryota; kingdom Metazoa; phylum Chordata; class Mammalia; order Chiroptera; family Hipposideridae; genus Aselliscus; species Aselliscus stoliczkanus. Next base: position 6,658,442 of record CM066741.1, on the reverse strand, counting down.
AATTTGAACACTGTTGACCAGTCCTCCACTCAATCACTGATTTTTGTTTTCTTCGTTGTCTATGCTGGGCATAAAATTAACTCCTGGAAGTACAAAGATAAATAAGAAAAATCACTTCCACTGGGGAGCTCACAGATGGGTAGAGAAGATGAATAATGAAAATTCAATGTGATGAGTGATTCAGCCAAGGTATGTACACACAGTGCCAGCAGAGAAAGAAATGATGGATTTGCCTGGAATGGAAGCTAGTTTCCCTTAACACTTCTCTTCAGTGGGTATGGGTTCTGTCACGCTGCTAGGTTACCATTTTCAGAGTTAATATGCATTTTCCTGGATGAGCATGGAAGCAGCTGGGTCACCTGAGTCACACCATGTAGGAGCCACACCAACCACAACCAAACAGAACAGGACTTGCTGGCTAACAGAAGCAGTAGAGGACCGGCCCAGTGGCACAGTGGTTAAGAGCTGGCTTGGGACGCCAGCGGCCCTGGTTCGGATCCCACATATGAGGGCCAGTGACACTGCCCTCTACAGCTAACAAAAGCTCCACCTGGAGCTGGACTGTGTGAGCCCCGGAGATAGTGTAGGCTGCAGCTCCTGCTGCAGTGGGCTGCCATAGGCTACAGTGAGTGGCCGGCAGCCAGCGTGAGCTGCCAATAGCCGCGGTGAGCGACCATCCAGAGGCCGGCGACTGATCTGCCTCATCCGGGAACAGCGCAATGATGATACCAACATGGGCCAGTGAAGCAACGTCCTCTGCAACTAGACTGAAGAACAAAAAGACAGCAACTTGTCTGTTCCCCATCCCTGATTCCCCAACACTGTTCCCCTCCCCCAATTCCCCAATAAAATATTTTTAAAAAAAAAACACAGTAAAGGCTGGGGCTGATGTCTTGGACTTAATAGGTCCTCCCGGGAGCTTTGACATCTTCACAGGTGAGAGAACAACTGATAATGATGATAATAACTTTTTTTAAATAGACTTTTTCAGAACATTTTTAGATTTACACAAAATCTGAGAAGACAGCACAAAGAAATCCCATATACCCTAAGCCCAGTGCCCCATTACTAACATCTTCAATGAGTTTGGTACTTTATTACAATTACTGAACCAATATTGATACATGATTATTAACTCAAGTGCATGGCTTATTCAGATTTCCTTAATTTTGACCTAGTGTCCTCATTCTATTCCAGGATTCCATCCAGGACACCACAACACATTTAGTTGTCATCTCCTAAGGCGCCTTTTGGCTATGACATTTCTAGACTTTGTATGTTTTTGGAAACCTTGACAGTTTTGAGGATCACTGGTCATATATTTTGTCAGATTCCCCTCTACTGGGATTTGTCTGATGGTTTTCTCATATTAGACTGCGGCTTTGGATTTAGGGAGGAAGACCACAGAGATACATCGTCATTTTCATCACATCGTATCAAGGGCACGTAGTATTGACATGATTCATCACTGCTGATTTGAACCTTGACCTGGATGAGGTAGTCTTTGTCAAGTTCATTCATGGTACAGTTGCTCCTCCACCCCTTTCTATAGTGTCCCCTTGGAAGGAAGTCACAATGTGCAGCTCACACTTAGGAAGGGGGCAACTATGCTCCTCCTTGAAGAAGGCATGTCTCCATAAACCATCTGGGAGGCCTGTCTCTTTTCCCCATTTACTGATGTGTTCAAACATTCCTTTATGTCAGTACAGACTCACAGATATTTACTTTATACTTTGGGTTATAATCCATCACTAATTTATTTTGTTGCTCCAAGTGTCCCAGCTTTGCCACTAGGAGTTCTTTCGGTGGGACCCTCTGTCCTTTTGACCTACCCCCGTCAGTGGGGCGTCATAATAACTTTTTTGCCTCTATGTGCAAGCACTAAAATATAAAGGATAGGTTATTAATTGTATTTCTAACTTAATCATTCAAATAAGCTTATGGTGTGAGTACACCCCTTTACAGATAAGGAAGCTGACATGCAAAGGCGTTTTGTAAATTACCCAAGGTCACAAAATTTGTAAATAATAGAGCCTGCTCACTCCAGACCCCCCAACCTGTACCAAGCTGAGTCTTAAAAAGAATATAACTTGTTATCTCCCAACCTGTTGAAATACAAACATTGGTTATATACTGGGAGTGCCAAAAAAATGTAGACAAGTGGACACTTGGGTCAACGTTGCTCAAGCAGTAGTCTGCCATCATCAGAAGTGTCTGGACACTGACGGGAACCACTTTGAGCACCTCTTGTCATTGCAGAAGTCCAACGTGACTTGTATTCATCTTTTGTTATTGGTATATATATTACAATTTTAACAGTTTTTTCCTTTCTTAAAATGTGTATACAATTTTTGGCACCCTCTGTAAAAGAGACACAGAGCCGACTAAAAGAGTTCCCAATGACCACAGCACTGGCAGCCACTCTCCTGTATCTTCTGGCTTCCAGTCCTCACTCCATCCCCCGCCACCCTCTATGCACAGTTCAGAGGAAAACCACCCACATGGAAGTGTTACAGACTTAATGCACTGCCCCTCTCACAGGAAGTTGTAAAAAGATGTGATGGACACATAGGGATGGATGAGAAAGCTGACATTTCCAAAATCTGAAAGGGGTGATATTTTGGGCTTGAGCGGGTCTTCTTGGAGTCCCTTAAATTAGATCACATGAGCCCACGCCACCCACTCGGGAGCAAGCCCTCAGCACAACCCACTCCCTTCCAAATCTCAGAGCCACACTCCCTCCATGTTCCCTCCAACCCTGCAAGATGCCAAAACAGCTCTAAGGGAGTCTGCTGAGAATTGCGAATCATTTTAACATTAGGTTGGACAAAGCCCAGAGCAGAAGGCAAAAACCAGAGACCCAGATCCCCTTTTGAAAGCCCCACAATAAGCCGAGATCCGGATCCAAAGACAGAACCTGGGATCCCTGTGCTGTGTGCCCACGACACAGGAAGCTCGGGGAAGCTGATTTCTGCCCCACCAAGCCCAGCCTGGAATTACAGTGAGGAATGTTCGTTCCTTTGCAGCTAGGTTAGCACCAGCCATCTTGCCTCCCCCAATTCATAGCCCGTTCTTCCAAAGCAATCGACTTGCTTTCTATTGGTTAGAAGACAGCAGCCTCTTGCACAATAAAAATCCATTTTAACAATTTCCCTGCTCCCTCCGAGAAAAGGGGGCCATCTCAGTATGAGGGCAGCCTTTCTTGATCAGTTGGTGCTTTGGAAAATGACAATGCCATCCTTTAGATACCCTAAGTAACTAGAGCAGAGCCAAAGTCATCGGTAGCACTCAGCTGGAGCTCAGACCTTGTTCATAAAGCCGAAAGAACTTCAAAAAGTTTCAAGGACAATACCTAGTGTAATACGCTCATTGACATCTAAAGGGCCCAAGAAAACTAGGCCATGGATATAATGAGAGGCAAAAATACCGATAAATGGAAGGGAGCAGCACCATGGTGTCCCCGTGAGCTCTTGCTTGCTGCTTTAAGGATAAAATTGGATGGGAGCAGTGGCTTTCAGAAGACTTCAGAACCGCCTTGCAACTCTGGCAGTAGCTAACTTTCTTTCCTAAATTTAAAAACATTGAGCTTCCATAATTTGTCTCCAATGAGGCTCTGTCAGTTTTTGGAGTCCTGGCTTTGTGGCTGCTTCACTCTGTGGACACAGCCACCCCTTTAGGAATATTCAGTTTACTTGTCCAGAAAACAGGGACCCTGATAGAGAGATTTTTATCTGAAAGCTTTCTTCACCAAACAGGTGGATGAAATATGTGTTAAGATGCCCGGGACCCCTCAAGACAAAACAGAGATTGTTCCTGTCCTCAAGACGCTTAATTATGGAGCAGAGAGCATACAATTCATGTGGACACATGATGATCAATAGTCTGGAACGAACACACACCCACACACACCAGTCCCAGAGCTACTGGCAATTCACTAAGTTCTCATCTCTTCCTGACTAATATACTTTCCAGAAAATAACACTTAATTCACTTTCAAGGTGAAGATGGTTATTTTCATGCAAGGACACTTCCCTTGGATTATGTCAAGGCCATTGGTCATGGTTAAAGAGTATCTTGACCTTTTGCTGTGCTCTTCTGAGCAACCTTCCCCCTTTGGACCATTGGATTGACCATAACCGAGTGGCCCAAGGAAGGAGAAGGGAGACAAGTCAAAGTGAGCTCTTTTCTGCTGGAAGCAGCTATGTTCAAAGATCTCAATTATTCATTCACTCTTTCAGCAAGTATTTACTGAACTGTATTAGCTGCTCAAGTACTATGGTAGGCACTGAGAATACAACAGCAAGCCAAGATACTCACAGCCTGCGGGAGGAGACGGAAAATTTTTAAAGGCAATTATGACACATGATTACCAGCTCTGGGATGGGGTGAGCACGAGGCACTGTAGGAGCACAGATGATAAGCACCTCTTGCCTTTGAGGTAGTAAGGGAAGACTTCCTGGAGGGGGTAACATGGAAGCTAAGACGATCAGGACAAGTAGGAGGTGACTTGGTGAAATGGAAGGCAGTGTGATGAGAGGGTTCGGAAACGGGGACAGCTGGGGCGAAGGAAGAGAGGTGGTGGGAGTGAGCATTCCTGGTAGGGTTTGCAGAGAAGGAGGGCAGGAGGCTGCAACGATCAATCTGAGTATATTACAGGAGTCAGTGGAAAACCACAAATAGCTTTTAAGAAGAGAAGTGGCAGAGTAGATTTGCATTTTAGGAAGAGCTCCATGACTACAGTCCATTAGGTAGAGAAATAAAATTTGGGGATGCCGTAGAGAGCTCAATAATCAGCGAAGAAGACCACCATTTGTAGCAAGCGTTTTCCCTCACAGGACCATCTTTAATACTTACATCAGCCTGGAGAAAGAGGTATGGCAGCTACTGCCATTTTACAGATGAAGGAATTGAAGTTCTAAAACAGGATTCCTCAACCTCAGCTTTACTGCTATTTTGGAGCAGATAATCCTTTGTTGTGGGGCCGTCATGTGCATTGTAGGATGTTTAGCAGCACCCCTGGCCTTCACTCATGAAATGCCAGCAGCACCCTCCCACCAAATGTGACAACCTGGGAGGGTTCCACTGTTCTCAGAGATCAAACCCCAAGTTCACACGAGCGAGGATGCAAACCGGGGCTTCTGTCTTCATGGTCTGCCCTCTTTCCTCTCCATCAAGCACACACCCTTCCCTACTCACCTCATCCCTCATGGCCTCAGCCAACACATCGCATGAATCAATTTGCCTCTAAACGACTGAAGTTTTCACTGGGAATCTTAAGAACAGATGTCGCCTTCCCCTGTCATTTGGTTTTTCTCTTACATTAAAACAAGGACTATTTTTTTTTTTTTTTGGTCTTGTGAGCTAAAAATTGTTAGCTTAGCACACTGGAAGCAAACGAGATTTCTGTCATTATATGTGTACTTCTATACATTTCCTTTCAAGCCAGGAAAGCATTGGCACCAAAAATATGAGGACAATTTGCATGGCGTCAGAGTCCATTTCTGCCCAATGCCAATGGGATTTGACTCTTTCTTGGGCACTGCCCCACTTTGGTGATTTTAAGTCTCCTCTTCTACATATGCATTAAAATAAAATCATGCTTCTCATAGATCTGCATCAGAAAGTTGGCCTTGTGATTACATCTGCAGATGTAAAAAAAAAAAAAATGGGAATTTCACAGAGTGATACATGCAGTGAAAGCATGGTCAAGCCAATTTCCTCTGTTCCTCTTTATGTGAAAGCATGGTGGCGATTATAGCAAAGAATGTCTTCCCCACATTCAAATTACCCTGCCAAACAAAGGGAGTTTTTTAAAAGAGTCCTGAGCATGTAATTTTATTACCTGAGCACCAATTTTAATATAATTCATGTAATTTCTTCTGCAGGAGAAAAGTCATTTTCCTGAATGTCTGGTAAAATGAGAGCTGATGGATTTTTGACTTCCACCAACTCTCTTCTGTAGAATTTTCTACTAAAAGAAGACACATGGAGAGGCGCCCAGCTCAAACAGCCTTGTCTGGGAGCCGAGAAGGTTTGAAGGACCTTTCAACTTTCTAGATTTCTAATGATTGTATCTCAGAAACGACCAAGCATATCGCAAAAGCTGCCATTTTATCAAGATCAAACCAAGGTCAGATTTGGTCAGGGTCTCACCTTCTGCACTACTGCCACTTAGCATTAGATCATTCTTTTGTGGGGAGCTAGCCTTGCATGGTCATTTGTTTAGTGGTATCCCTGGTCTCTACCCATTTAATGCCAATTGCACACCACCCCAGCTGCGACAACTAAAAATGTCTCCATTCATTGTCACATGTAAGAATCAGTGAATTTTGTCCCTTTGTCCCAGGACTTCTCTGGCCTAGCCCTGGGACCCATCTAAGTGGTGGAGAGGAAGCTAAATTCAGTGCCCAAAATTAATTCTCAGGCAACCACATGTTGCTGTTGGATGACCAAACAGACTCAAAAAGGTAGATGTACCAGATATCCAATACGACTACACCCTGTAATTTCCCTCTGGTATCTAAGGCTCCATCTGCACAGCAGGGTGCTGGACTTGACATTACTTTTCTTTCTGTTATTTATTTATCATATTGTCTACCATGTGCCAGGCACTGTTGTAAACGCTTCAAAGAAGCAACTCATTCCATCTTTATTACAACCCTACAAGGCAGATACTATCATCACCCCATTTCACAGATTAGAAAACGGAGGCACATGATGAGTTAGCGAGCAGCAAACCAGAATTCAGCTTAAGGCATTTGATTCTATAGTCTAGGCTCTTCATCAGTAAGCTATGGTGAGTCCACTATGTATCAGGGAAAGGAAATTGAATTTGGACTCAGGTTCACGGGCTCAGCTCCTGGCCCTGTCACTTACTAGCTGATGAACTTGGTCACGTTCCCTGATGTCTCTAAACCTAATTACCTCTCATCACATTGTGGGTTGGGGCTTCACCAACATAAATTTGGGGGGACCCAGTTCAGTCCATAGCAAACTCCTTCTCCAAATAGTTGCCCACATGATCATTTTAAAAGCTAAGCAGAGAATGTTCCGGTAAGATGGCAGAATAGACGGACACTCTCCAAACTGCCTCCCAGGATGACATCAAAATTAAAAATAATTTATGCAACATTTAACCTCGGGAGTCCCCTGAACATTAGATGAACAGAACCTCTAAACGAAGGACCTAAAGAGGAGGCCACGTCAAGTCTGGTAGGAGGGACGCCGACAAGAGAGAGTGAGCCCCGTGAGGGACGCCCCAGCTGTGTGGGGAGGCTTCTCCAGTTAGGGGAGACCCTCCGGCCCCACACCGAGCTCACTAGCTCAGAGTTGCTTTGCCAGGAAGAGGAATTCCACGATAGTGGGCAGTAGAAATTAGTGAGGACTCTCTTTGCTCGACTCGGTGAGGCTGGGGGCAGCTGGAGAACCAGTGGGGCCGGCGCACGGGTTCGCTCGTGGTGAGCACTCACCCGGTTCTTGTCGGAGGGAGTGGCTGCATGAGCCGGGCCCAGAAGCCTGTCGGGAGGGACTGAACTGAGCACCTTTGGTGCAGAAGCTGGAGGTTTGGGGATTGTTGTTCCATTGGTGCAGAGCTTACACACGAGCGGCGTACAGGAGGCCGCCATTTTTTCAGGGTTGGGCCCTCCCACGGAGGGTCAGATACGGGATCCCATTGGTCTGGTGAACTTGGCGCAGGAGTGCGTGCGTGCGTGCGTGCGTGCGCATGCGGCCTTGGATTCCCACCCTCCGCTCTGCTTGTGTTGCGTTGCCAGGGAAACACCTGGCGGGTGCCCTCTGGCTGCATCAGGCTGCTCACTGAGACACAGGAGTGCACGAGCGGCCTTGGGTCCCCACCCTCCACCCTACTTGTGCTGCGTTTCCAAAGAAACACCGGGTGGGTGCCCTCTGGCTGCATCAGATTGCTCACTGAAATGTGCCTGAGCCACCTTGGGTCTCCACCCTCCGCCCTGCTTGTGATGCGTTTCCAAGGAAACGCCGGGTGGGTGCCCTCTGGTTCCACCAGGCCGCTCACTGAGACGCAGGAGTGTGTAAGCCGCCTTGGATCCCCACCCTCCGCCCTGCTTCAGCTGCGTTGCCAGGGAAACGCAGGGCGGGTGTTCTCCAGCTGCATCACTCTGTTCACTGAGACTCAGTAGCAGACAACCTGCAACAACCTGTGAAGATTTTTTTTTTGGGGGGGAGTGAGCACGATTCCAGAGCACACAGCAGCTAATTGTGGAAAGCTCACTGCAACCATGAGAAAGTGGTCTGCAGATTAAAGAGGACAGAGAGCACCCCCACCTCTTTCCTTTTTTTTCTTTCTTTCTTTTTTTTTTTTCTTTTTTCTTTTCTCTTCTTTCTAGGTGATCTATCTAATACATCGAAGCATTCACAGAATGACAGCCAGAATGAAAAAACAAAGAAACATGTCCCAAGTAAAAGATCAGAAGAAAACTCTAGAAATGGAACTAAATGAAACAGAGGTCTCCAAACTTTCAGAGACAGAGTTTAGAACACTGATGATAAGAATGTTTAAGGAACTTAGTGAGGACATAAAGCAAGATAGGGAAACCATAAAAAACAACCTGTTAGAACTAAAGAATACAATAACTGAAATGAAGAACACACTCGAAGGAATCACCAGTAGAGTAGATGAAGCAGAGGAGCGGATCAGTGAATTAGAAGACAAAATAGCAGAAATCACCCAGCTGGAACAACAAAAAGAAAAAAGAATAAAAAAGAATGAAAATAGTTTAAGAGACCTCTGGGACAACATGAAACGCAGCAATCTTCATGTCATAGGAATACCAAAAGGAGAAGAGAAGAAGCAAGGGATTGAGAATGTATTTTAAAAAATAATGACTGAAAACTTCCCTACCATGGTGAAGGAAATCGACATACAAGCCCAGGACGTACAGAGAGTTCCTAACAGGCTGAATCCAAACAGGCCCATACCAAGACACATCATAGTAAAAATGGCAAAGGTTACAGACAGAGACAGAATCCTAAAAGCAGCAAGAGAAAGACAGCAGGTTACATACAAAGGAACTCCTATAAGACTAACAGCTGACTTTTCTTCAGAAACTCTGCAGGAGAGAAGGGAATGGCAAGAGATATTCAAAGTGACACAAAATAAAGGTCTACAACCAAGATTGCTCTACCCAGCACGGCTATCACTTAAAATTGAAGGAGAGATAAAGAGCTTCTCAGAAAAGAATAAGCTTAAGGAGTTCATTACCACCAAGCCAGCATTGCAGGAAATGTTAAAAGGGCTTTTTTAAACAGAAGAAAGGGGAAAACAAGCTAACACAGGAAGACAAGAAATACAAATAACAAAATGGCAATAAATATACACCTATCAGTAATTACCTTAAATGTGAATGGGCTAAATGCTCCAATCAAAAGACACAGAGTGGCTGAGTGGATAAGAAAACAGGACCCATGCATATGCTGTCTACAAGAGACTCATCTCAGATCAAAAGACACACATAGACTGAAAGTAAAGGGATGGAATAAGATATTTCATGCAAATGGAAATGAGAAAAAAGCTGGAGTAGCAATACTTATTTCGGACAAAATAGACTTTAAAATGAAGACTACAATAAAAGACAAAGAAGGGCACTACATAATAATAAAGGGATCAATTCAACAAGAGGACATAACCCTAGTAAACATCTATGCACCCAATATAGGAGCTCCTAAATATATAAAACAGATTCTGACAGACATAAAGGCAGACATCAACAGTAACACTATCATAGTAGGGGACTTCAACACCCCGTTGTCACCAATGGACAGATCCTCCAGACAGAAAATCAACACGGACATAATGGCCTTAAATGACACTTTAGACCAGCTGGATTTAATTGATGTTTTTAGAGCATTTCACCCCAATGCTACAGAATATACATTCTTCTCAAGTGCCCATGGAACATTCTCCAAGATAGACCACATGTTAGTCCACAAAACAAGTCTCAACAAATTTAAGAAGATTGAAATCATATCAAGTGTCTTCTCTGACCACAATGCTATGAAACTAGAAATCAATTATAAGAAGAAATCTGGAAAGCTTACAAACACATGGAAGCTAAATAACATGCTTCTAAATAGTGAGTGGGTCAAAAATGAGATGAAGGAGGAAATCAAAAGATACCTCGAGACAAATGAAAATGAAAACACCACGACCCAAAATCTCTGGGATGCAGCGAAAGCAGTCCTAAGAGGGAAGTTCATAGCAGTGCAGGCCTACCTAAAGAAGGAAGAAAAATCTCAAATCAACAGACTCTCTATACACCTAAGGGAACTAAAAAAAAAAAACAGCAAAATAAGCCTAACGGGAGCATAAGGAAGGAAATAATAAAGACCAGAGCAGAAACAAATGAAATAGAAAACAAAAAAACAATACAAAAGATCAATGAAACCAAGAGCTGGTTTTTTGAAAAGATAAACAAAATCGACAAACCCTTAGCACGACTAACCAAGAAAAAGAGAGGACCCAAATTAATAAAATCAGAAATGAAAGAGAAGTGACAACAGATACCACAGAAATACAGAAAATTTTAAGACAATACTATGAGCAACTATATGCCAACAAATTCGACAATCTGGAAGAAATGGATAAATTTCTAGAAGCATACAATCTACCAAGTCTGAACCAAAAAGAAACAGAAACTCTGAGCAGACTGATTACTGCCAAAGAAATTGAATCAGTAATCAACAATTTTCCAACCAACAAAAGCCCTGGACCAGGTGGCTACACAGGTGAATTTTACAAAATATTCAAAAAAGAATTAGTACCTATTCTCCTCAAACTATTCCAAAAAATACAGAAGAAGGGAAGGCTCCCAAACTCTTTCTATGAAGCCACTATCACCCTGATTCCTAAGTCAAAGATATTACAAAAAAGGAAAACTCCAGGCCGATGTCACTAATGAACATAGATGCAAAAATTCTCAACAAAATACTAGCAAACCGAATTCAACATCTCATTAAAAAGATCATACACCACGATCAAGTGGGATTCATTCCTGGTATGCAAGGCTGGTTCAATATCCGCAAATCAGTTAACGTAATACATCACATTAACAAAATGAAAAATAAAAATCATATGATCATATCAATAGATGCAGAAAAGGCATTTGACAAAATCCAGCAGCCATTTATGATAAAGACTTTCAACAAAGTGGGAATAGTGGGATCATACCTCAGCATAATAAAGGCCATATATGATAAGCCCACAGCAAACATCGTTCTCAATGGGGAAAGGCTGAAAGGTTTTCCCTTAAGATCAGGAACAATACAAGGCTGCCCACTTTCACCACTTGTATTTAACATAGTTCTGGAAGTTCTAGCCACAGCAATCAGATAAGAAAATGAAATAAAAGGCATCCAAATTGGAAAAGAGGAAATAAAATTGTCATTATATGCAGATGACATGATACTATATATAGAGAATACCAAAGACTCCACCAAAAAACTGCTAGAACTGATATATGAATTTGGTAAGGTAGCAGGATACAAAATTAATATTCAGAAATCAGTGGCATTTCTATACACCAATAATAAACTATCAGAAGAAGAAATCAGGAAATCAATCCCTTTTACAATTGCTTCAAAAACAATAAAATATCTAGGAATCAATTTAAGTAAAGAAGTATAAGACCTGTACTCACAAAATTATGAGACACTGAAGAGAGAAATCAAAGAAGATACAAATAAATGGAAATACATACCATGCTCATGGATAGGAAGAATTAATATAGTTAAAATGTCAATACTTCCTAAAGCAATATATAGATTCAATGCAATTCCAATCAAACTACCAAGGACATTTTTCTCTGAAATAGAACATAGAATCCCAGAATTTATATGGAGTCACAAAAGACCCCGAATAGCTACAGCAATGTTGAGAAATAAGAACAAAGTGGAAGGCATCACACTACCTGACATCAAAACATACTGCAAGCCTACAGTAATCAAAACAGTATGGTACTGGCATAAAAACAGACACATAGGCCAATGGAATAGAATAGAGAGCCCAGGAATAAACCCATCTATATACGGTCATTTAATCTATGACAATGGAAGCAAGACTTTACACTGGAGTAAAGATGGTCTATTTAATAAATGGTGCTGGGAAAATTGGACTGACACGTGCAAAAAAATGAAAATAGACCATCTACTTACAACATATACGAGAACAAACTCAAAATGGATTAAAGACTTAAATGTAAGACCTGAAACTATAAAACTCCTAGAAGAAAATATAGGGAGTAAGTTTGCAGACATTATCCTGAGTAATATTTTTACCGATATATCCCCTCAGGCAAGGGAAATGAAAGAGAAAATGAACATATGGGATTACATCAAACTTAAAAGTTTTTTCACAGCAAAGGAAATCATCAATAAAACAAAAAGGCAGCCTACTGAATGGGAGAAGATATTTGCCAATGATATATCTGATAAGGGGTTGATATCCAAAATTTATAAAACACTCATGCAATTCAACACCAAAAAAACAAACAACCCAATTGAAAAATGGGCAGAGGATATGAGGAGGCATTTCTCTAAAGAGGACATACAGATGGCCAACAGGCATATGAAAAAATGTTCAACCTCACTAATCATCAGAGAAATGCAAATAAAAACCACAATGAGATACCACTTCACTCCAGTCAGAATGTCTATCATCAACAAATCAACAAACAACAAGTGTTGGCGAGGGTGTGGAGAAAAGGGAACCCTGGTGCACTGTTGGTGGGACTGCAAATTGGTGCAGCCATTATGGAAATCAGTATGGAGGTATCTCAAAACACTGGAAATGGAACTGCTGTATGACCCAGCAATTCCACTCTTGAGAATCTACCCAGAGAAATCCAAGACGCTAATTCGAAAAAATATATGCACCCCTATGTTTATTGCAGCGCTATTTACAACAGCCAAGACTTGGAAACAACTGAAATGCCCATCGGTAGATGACTGGCTTAAGAAACTGTGGTACATTTATATAATGGAGTATTACTCCACTATAAAGAAGAATGAAATTGTACCATTTGCAACAATATGGATGGACCTAGAGACTATTATGTTGAGTGAAATAAGTCAGTCAGAGAAAGACAAATACCACATGATCTCACTTATATGTGGAATTTGAAAAACTGAATGAATGAGCATAAGAAACAGAAATAGTTTCATAGATATAGAGGAAAAACAGGGTTGCTAGTTGGGAGAGGGGTGGGGATGAGGGAGAAGGGGAAAGTATTAGACAGCATAAATAGGTAACTACAGTATTGTCACAGGGATATGAAAGACAGTTCGGGGAATATAATGTCGTTAAAATTTTGTGGGGTGTCAGATGGTCACATGTTTTGTTAGGGAGACCACTTCATGGATGGAGTAGAGGCTTGATCACGGCACTGTATACCTGAAATTGATGTTGTATAATATTGTATGCCAAGTGTAATTGAATATATAGACAGTCACGGGATGTGGATTATATGGTGGAAGGGAGTCAAAGGAATTGTAATAGATAGTATGATATGGCGGGGGGGAGGAGTGGGAGGGGAGAATTGGGGGAGGGGGGTTGTCACTTTGAGGGGTAAAAAGTATAACTATTGCACTTTGTTGTACACCTGAAGCTAATTCAAAGTATATATAAATAAAATAAAAAATAAAATAAATAAAAAATATAAAAAAGCTAAGCAGAGGACTCTTATAACTCTTATTGAGGACTATCCACTTAGAATAGAACTCAGATCCCTAAGCATGCTCTACCATTTTCCACATCATCTAACCCCTGCCTATCTCTTTGGCCCCACTGCCCACCGCTCTGCTCATTACTATGGTCTGGCCATATGGTGTTTCTTTGATTCCCAGCGCACACCAACTTAGCTCCTGCCTCAAGTACTTTGCACTCACTGCTCCCTCCGTCTGGAACACTTCTCCCAAACCTGTTTCAATGGCTGGCTCCTTCTTGCCACCGCGATCTCAGTTTTGATGTCAGCTCTTCAGAGCAGTCTTCCAGGCCATCCAAACGTCACCCTCTGCATTCTATCTGCTTTGTTTTTCTCAACTACACTTAGTATCTGACATGACGCCTGCTCCTCCAAAGAGAGCGGAAGCTCCCTGAGAGCAGAGGCCATGCCTGTCGTGTCCACCATCCTATCCTTAGCCCCAAGCCCAGCATATCCCAGGAGCTCATTAAATAACAAATGAGCTGGTGGGCGGCCAGATGGCTCAGTTGGTGAGAGCGCATACTCTTAACAACAAGGTTGCAGGTTTGACTCCTGCATGGGATGGTGGGCTGCACGCCCCCCCCCCCACAACTAGAAGGAAAACGGCAACCGGACTTGGAGTTGAGCTGCGCCCTCCACAGCTAAGATTGAAGGACAACAACTTGACTTGGAGTTGATGGGTCCTGGGAAAAACACATTGTTCCCCCAATAAAGTTTAAAAAAAAAGAAAAAGTAGGGCCTGCCGAGTGGCACGTTGATTAAGAGCTGGTTTTGGAATGCCAGCAGCCCTGGTTCGGATCCCACATATGAGGGCCAGTGACATTGCCCTCTACAGCTAACAACAGCTCCACCTGGAGCTGGGCTGTGCGAGCCCCGTCGACGGTGTAGGCTGCAGCCCCTGCTGCAGTGGGCTGCCATAGGTACAGTGAGTGGCCAGCAGCCAGCGTGAGTGGCCGGCAGCCAGCATGAGCTGTCAATAGCCACAGTGAGTGACCATACAGAGGCCAGCGACCTATCTGCCTCATCCGGGAAGAGCACAATGACGATACCAACATGGGCCAGTGAAGCAACGTCCTCCGCAACTAGACTGAAGAACAAAAGGACAGCAACTTGTCTGTTCCCCTTCCCCGATTCCCCAACGCTGTTCCCCTCCCCCAATTCCCCAATAAAATCTTTAAAAAAAAAAAAAAAGTAACAAATGAATGAGGTAAGGAAGATGAGGAGGCCCTTATGTTCAGGCTGGTAGCCCTCCCTCTCCACCATCTCGCTTTAAGCCTCCCTCCAAGGTAAGTGGCTCGTGAAAAGTATGTATAAAATCATGTTGTACAATCACCAGATGTGCAGATCAAGAACAAAGTGGAATTAGACTTGAAAATTACGGCACAGGCGAACCCATGCTGGGAGGCCCTATTAAAATCAAAGAGAGCTGACTGCTTGTCACCTCCTATCACCAGATCATAAAAGAAAAGAGAAAAACAAGCCCCACCTTTCCTTGTGGCTCATAATAAAAGTGAGAAAGGGGTGTGGATTCTTCCCCCACCTTTACTCCCTACATCTCTTCAATCTCTCAGTCCTCTTTCCTAAATAACAAGAGGAAATATACAAAAAAAGAGAAACCCAAACCATGTCTGTCCCAAGGAGCTAAGACACAGACAGCGATGAGCCCTCCTTATCATCAGGTAGCCACTGTGGTTCCTTTGCTACCGCCCACCGCCAACAGAGAAAGAAATTAATTTTCCTCACTTTCATCCAGCCTCCCGGCTCATCCTAGCAGCCCCAAGCCAGCCATGCAAATAAGAACATGGAGTCGCCCTGCTCACAATACGAATGCCAGAGGTCCCTATCTGCCAGCTCCTGGGCCCACACAGAGCTCACAGATGGGCCCTGTTTGACCTGCACTATTATTTTTATCGGAATTAGTTACCCACATTTGAAAGTCAGATTTTATAGAAAAATCTTTATTTCCAACGTTAGAGGCCCTAGAGAATCAATCTGACATAGGGCTTACATTCTCGAGATGCCAAACCCTGTTGGGACTGAGAAATGACTGCCCACTGTGGCATTCTGGGATTTTCTATTGTATCACAGTATCCACCCAGCCCACTTCATTCATTGATCTTATCTGTCTGAAGTTATACACACACACACACACACACACACACTCAGAGGTGAAATTAATAGACTAAGAACTTATTATTATTATTATTATTTTATTTTTTTTTGAGAGCAGTGTCACTGGCCCTCATATGTGGGACCAAACCGGGGCTGCTGGCTTCCCAGGCCAGCGCTTAACCACTGCGCCACTCTGCCGGCCCTAGACTAAGAACTTATTTTGCTGGTCAATAACATCGCCTACCTTGAATGGGAGAGATCTTCACAAGACAACTCTCTCGAATCAAATGGAAACCTCCCGAATTCTAAACCGCTCCTTTGCCATATCTTTGCAGCCTCCTTGCAGGGAATAAAGAGTCGCAAATCCTAACATCTCCTTCTACATAAGCAGCATATGTTGTGATGAACAGGGAAATATCATTCTCATGAAAACAGAAACACCTGAGGGCAGGAGTTTGATTTTAAAGACACTCAATGTGGCAGAGATTGCTAAGTGTTCATTAAATCCATTTCTTCCTCCTGGGCAGCCAGCTAGCCCAGCCTCTTTCTCCTGCCCTTTCTTGTGGTTAGGTGTGGCCACGTGACTGCTTCTATGGAACGGATACAGCTGGGTACCGATGATGAAGAGGCCCTAGGGGGTGATGCATTTGCACAAGGTGAAAGGATCTGCGGTCCCTGAATCACCACATAGAAGTGAGCCATCCAACAACCAGAAACATCCTACATGGCCTGGTATCGAGAAGAAATCATTCTGCATTGGAGCCACTTTGAGGATTAGGTGCTGCCTTAGCTTTGTCATAATGTACCTTATAAGCTTCCAAAGAAAACATAAGTAAAAATAAAAACTCAATGCACTTAGGGAGAGCCACTTTAGTAGCTGCCATTATGCAGCATCTACTGTGTGCCAGGTGCTTTGTGAATTATTCCCATCATAACAATGAAGAAATGGAGACTCCCAGGAGTGAAGTCATTTGCCCAAAGTTATACAGCCACTCAGGGGGTGGGTCTGGAATTGGATCCCAGGTCTGGTCCTGAAGCTCATGTTTCCCATATGGATACTAATTTATGAGTTCCTATGATGGACCAGTCTCTGCATGCGTCTTTTTTTATTCACTTTTTGTTTAACCCACCCTACATACAAACCAATGAGGTCATCAGCATTCATTTCTCTATTTTATTAGGAAACTGGGGCTCAGAGGGGACAAGTACCTTTCCTGAGGTGCCCATTTGTAAGTGTGGAACTCAAACCCATAGCTTTCTGACTCTTTCCACTATTTCCATGGGACGGCAGGAAGATTTGACAAGACTGGGGTATCTGGACACATTTTGGTCATTCTTGATCAATGAATTCCAGTGTTAGTCATATACAAATTAGAAACTGTAAATATTTTCCTTTATAAAAACCTACAATTACATTAGTTATGACATCATTAATATTAATGTAATATTAATGTATTAATGTAATATTACATTAATATCAATATATTAATATATTAATAATATATTACTTGCAATAGCATTACAGATATTGTCGTTGATATACTTACATACTTGAAAGACCAAGTATTCCCAATCCAAATTATAGTGTCATATGGTGGGTACTATATTCTACTGTCATATCCACACACTACAGTCTAATGTCACATGCTAGGCACTTAGTAGGTGTTGAATGAAGTGCTGAGAACATTGAACTTGGAGTTCCCACACCTGTGCTGTTTCATATTGCCATGACTTTCTCCTTTCTCTCCTCAGGAATGCCCCCGACCTTTGTTACCTGACCAATTTCGGCACTTCTCTCAAGACAGCTCAAGCATGGCTGCCACTGGAAGCCTTCCATGGACACCCAGGCGAGGCTACGTGCCCTCCCCCTGTGCTCCCACAGGGCGGTCTGCCTCTGTTTGTCCTTGTGTGTTCCCCTCACTAATCTGCAAATTCCTTAAGGACAAGGACTAAATATTTTTCAAATGGAGACTAGTAACGCTCTGCCATTACAGTGCTCTTCTCGATGTCCCGGCACCTCAGACACCTGTCCATTCCCACCCTCAGGAGCTCCGTAAAGACTGAGGTCATGACCTCTGCACCTCTGCTCAGAGCTTCAGGACCCGTGAAGTGTTCAGTGAACATCTGCTGGAATGGATTCATGGCAAATGCTTGAAAGCTCACGCTCAGAGCTTTGCCTCTTCTACGGGTGTTTTGAATTTAGTTCAAATGTGATTACTCAAATGTGACTACTCCCGCAAAGCAGTATTTTAAAGCTTCGTTCATTTTCACTCTGGTATTAGGAGGAGGACATGCCAGGAGGGTGGGCACTGAACGCCCAACCAAAAAGTTGAATAAATTAGAGGAAAATGAATTCCCTGCAGACAAATTTCATTTTCTCACAATTTTGTCCAGAGCCTACAACTTGGGACTTCTTCATTGGTGATTCTTGAGGATTCTGGAGTTCCTGGGACTTTATTAAGTAAAGAAAGATATGTATGAGAATCACCAACACAGATCTGCCTCCGTTCTCCCGTTATCCAGTCCAACTGGTAAATACAATCCTGGAATCTGACAGATAGGGGTTCCACTCTGGCCTCACTGTCTTTGCAACCTTAGCAAGTCTCCTGGACTTAGTTTCCTCGTCTGTAAAATGGGAATGATCATTAACTTAACCTGCAATATTCATTGGGTAGAATAAATTAGTTAGTGAATGCAACATGCTCAGCACAATATCTGGCACACAGTAGGACTCAATAAATGATTCCGTTATCATCTTTCAAGTATGACCCCGATTTCCTAGAGAGCCCTGTGTCTCTGTTATGGGAAGACAGATGTGGAATTCCTTGACTAGATGTCAAAGCAACAGCTGATGTAGCACATGTAAGAGACAGGCTAAAAGGACAGTAGACACAAGAGGGGACTTGTTCCAGAAAGGAAATCAAGGAGGGATTCACAGACACCAAGATCGGCATTACCTGATTTCTCACTAATACACCATCCCCTGCCATTACCAGATGCTGAGACAAGCCACCTGCTAGTAATCATCGGGAGAGAAATGCCACCTCACAGTTCCAGAATTTGAGCATAAAACACTACAGACTCAAAGGAAAAACACATGGCACCATAGGGGCAATAAAATGGTTTTGAATGTCTCCAAGAAGCAAGACTAATCAGAGGAAAGAGAAGCAGCCGCCACCATGAAGCCATTTGCAAAAGTACAATCTCCCCGAAATGAAGAAGCACTAAACAGCTCCCAGGATTCCGGGGCCCTAAAAAGTCCCACACAGAGAGAGAGCTTCTCCAAGCATCCGTGGGTACGGGCTGCCTAGCCCACCATGCCACTGGAGACTGAAGGTGTGTTTGAGAGAAAAACCACGACCAGGTGAGGTGACTCTCCTGTATTGATTCCCCGTCTCTCTCCAAACTCCTCTGGGTGGACTTAACCGCCATTGGCGGAAGTGATAGGCAGGAAAAAAAACATCAAGATACCAAGCTGCCACAGGAGACAGCAGCCTACATTAACCATGCCTTTTTATTTTCTGTATTTTGATGCTTTGAAATATGGGGCTTTGCTGACCTGGAGGGACTGCCCTCCCAAAGTTAACCAGTTCCTAGAGATAAGCAAACACCTGTGAGAGGGGTTTGTGTATGCAAACCCCCACCCCCAAATGCCTCCTTTATAGGGTTCTCACATCCTAGGCCACTCATATCTCCCTCCCCCAACCTAGTCACCCCAGGGCCAGGTACCAGACAACTGGGGACAGCTCTTACACCCCAGAGCCTGCTGAGATTATTCAAACTAGCCAATCCAACATCTTATTACCCAGTCTCATCCTTTCCTTCCTGCAGAAATCCCAATATAGGTTCTGGCTATCCCTTCAATGGTGGTTGTCTCCTGATCTGTCATACCTAAATAATAATAAAATCTACATTTTAAAACAGGCTTCACCATCTCCCACCAGTCCATGAGATCTTTGTCTCCCAGTCTTAGAGTGTCCTTCCACACGAGAATAATCACCAGATAAAACCAGTCGAGACAAGGTGGAGTCACAGAACATTAATTCATTTATACTGACAATGACCTTGGGGAATTCCCTTTCACTTACAGCCCAAGTCTATCTTCTTGAGATCTTCCTTGTCTTCTCAACGCATCCCCAATCCATCTGGTGAAGGGTCTGATAATTGAGCAGAGATATGGAATGACATGCAAGAGCCAGCCACATATATATGCAAGGAAGTGTTCCAGGTAAAGGAAACAGCAAGTGCAAATACCCCGAGCCTGAAACATACGTATACGTGACTCCTTATCAAAGGTGTGACCTAGCATTATAGTTTTGAGGTGCATTATGCTGAGTGGAAGAAGCCAGACACACCTGGTCACATACTGAATGTGTCCATTTATGTGAAGCATCCAGAATAGGCAAATCCATAGAAACTAAAAGCAGAGGAGTGGCTGCCAACACCTACAGGGAGAGGGGAATGAGGGTGCCTGCTCAGTGGGCATGGGGTTTCCTTTTGGGGTGATGAAACTATCTTACAGCTGATAGAGATGACAGTTGCACACGCTGCGAAAATACTAAATGCTACTGAATTGTAAACTTTAAAATGGTTCATGATCATTTTATGTCATACGAATTTTACCTCAATGAAGGAAAAAGCCTAGTGCTATTTTTTCTGTTTTCTCTTTCCACTATCTCTCTTGGATCCAAGCTCCAGTGTGAATAAATCTCATAAGTACCCACTCACCCAAGAGACCAAGCCAAAAGGTTCAGTTGCCTTCTTCCACGAAGAAGGAGGGCAGGTCGCACTGATGAAGGGAGATGGATGTCTTAAACATGGCAGCGGCCCGAACTAAAACTACAGCGGATACATCATTTCATCCGCCCCTTGCCCCCATTTTCTCCTTTCTACCCCTGAGGGGAAAGCTCATTATGACTAGACTGAGCCCCTCTCATGCCCTCTTCTTGGTCGCTTCCAATGCTTATCTGACTCCAGCCTCTTCTCCGGACCATTGTTCAGAACCATCGCTTCCCTGCCTTCCAGTCTTATCCACCTAGATCCCTCATGCTTGGGTCAGAAGAACTTTTAACAGAATGCTGGATCATGTCAAAGCCCTGTTCTGAAATTAGATGACTCCCCACTGCTAATCTAATCAAGTTCACATTCAAATAGGAGACGCCACTGCAGGCTGATGCCAGCCCCATCCCTCCGGCTCCAGCCCCATTCCTAATAGAATAAGCACTGTCCCCGAGCACACTTTCAAGGTTTTCTTTCCTTGCTTATCCTCCCTCTTCCAGGAATACTTGTCCATTCTTCCCTTTCCTGACTATAAGATCTGTCTCATCCTCCTAGGCCCACACCTATCACCTTTGCTGATCTCATGCTTTCTCATCTATTTTCTTTTTTTTTTTTTAAGATTTTATTAGGAAATCGGGGAAGGGGAACAGACAAGTTGCTGTCCTTTTGTTCTTCAGTCTAGTTGCAGAGGACGTTGCCTCACTGGCCCATGTTGGTATCATCATTGCGCTCTTCCCAGATGAGGCAGATGGGTCTCCGGCCTCTGGATGGTCGCTCACCGCAGCTATGGGCTGCTCAGGCTGGCTGCCGGCCACTCACTGTAGCCTGTGGCAGCCCACTGCAGCAGGGGCTGCAGCCTACACCATCACCGGCCATCTTAGCTATAGAGGCAACCAGGTTGAGCTGTTGTTCACCACCTTAGCTGTAGAGGGCAGTGTCACTGGCCCTCATATGTGGGATCCAAACCAGGGCCTAGCTGCTCAGAGCTGGCATCCCAAGCCAACTCCTAACCAATGCGCCACTAGGCCGGCCCCTCGTCTATTTCCAATAGTACTAGTTGGACTGATGTTTTTGTGGTAAGAACATCTCAGGTAGGCTAGGAAATGCCTTGAAAATAAAGACCTTGACTTGGTGAGCTCTGAACGCACAGTCCCTAACCCAAGGACTGACCCTTGTGTACCAACTCATATACTGTCCTTAAGAATTCTCAAGGACACCCAAAGGATGTTTAGGGATGTGCTCTGGGCTTCCCGAGTCTTCTTGCTTCCATAAAAATGAGATCTGCAGCCGAGACCTTGAGAGCTAATTAAGTATCAGGATACATCTATGCTCAGACACAGGCGTCCATGCACTAGCGGTAACACTCCTACGGAATGACACTCCCGATCCATGTTCTCCTTTCTTAACTCATTAATATTTGACTTTTCTGGCTCTCAGATGTCTTGCATATTTTAATTACAGAATCTTATTACATGCCCAGGGATTTTAAAAGAAACAGGCACAATTTTTCATACAAGTTTTATGAATCTGACTCAATACGTGAATATATTTCAATCCAATGAGTATTAATAGTAATGAAAATGTATGGTGCACTTACTTGGTGCCAAGAATTATCTCATTTAATCCTGACTACAGTCTTAATGGGGTTCAGAGAAAGTAAGTACTTGCCCAAGGTCACTCTGAATCTGACTCAACCAACACACTTCGCCAATTTCCAATGTTGACTGTCTTATTATGTTTTTATTAATTGCTACTATTTATGGAAAACCCTTGCTCCATGCAAAATGGTACACTTCCTCTCAGAAATGCCAGGAGATCAATTCTGCCCTGCTTCCCCAAAGCAGCCTTCAACCAACAACTGATTATGGTCTTTATGTGGAATAACTCACAGGCTAGATTCCATGTGACTCCCAGTGTTGCCCGATGAGACTGAGCCCCACGACCCACCTGGACAACACACTGTTTCCTGGCTGCCTCCCCCTTGCTTGCTTTATGGTCTCACTCTTCAGTGGGGTCTCAGGGGATCACCTCCCAAATAAGCATTTGTATTCAAACCCTTGTATCAAGACCTTCCTCTGAGGAAACCACATCAAGACAATGCTTTACATCAGGGTCGGCAAACTTGCTCTGCAAGAGGCCTGATAGTAAATATTTTCAGCTTAGCAAGCTAATCCTGTCTCCGTCACAGCTACCCAGCTCTGCCGTTGTACCACAATATTGTAGAGACAAAACGTAAGGCATGAGTTTGGCTGGTTCTGTAAAACTTTCTCTTTGGATACTGATATTTGAATTTCATACTACGTTCACATGTTGTGACGTATTACTTTTCTCTAATTTTTTTCAACCATTTAAAATGGAAGATCCATTCTTAGCTCATAGGCTATCATTTGCAAGGACCCCTGTTTTATAATATTCTCTTGTAATCCTACCGTTAACCATGTGAGACAAGAACCACCATTTCCAGATGGAAAAATAGCATTAAAATAACACACACTAATGAATAACCGTGGTCCACAAGGTCCTGGAGGGGTCTCCTGGAACGCCTCTTCAGGAGTTCTCAACTAGCCATCACTAAGAAGCAGAAAATGATGACTTCTCTGGCAGTTCCTGAACTGGTACCCTCCTCCCTGCACTCCTCGGTTTTGACAGAGCAGCGTGGCAATTCCATGTGCGGTCGTGACAGCAGCTGCACCCAGCCACCAACCAGAAACAGCCTGCTGGAATGCACCTCAGAAGCAGCTGATCTTCCTTTTACTTTGCTAAGAAACCCTTCAGTGTCACAGCAAGACAGGGGAGCCTAGAAGATCCAAGGGTCAGCCGAGCGACACCCTGGAGACAGGACAGCTGGAGCAAGCCTCCATTTACCTGCCATTCTGTTGGCATGAGACCAGCCCACATTTCTCTGTGGTGGTTTTGTACGTATATAGATTCCCCTGTAAGTGTGACTAAGAACACAGTACATCACACACCTGGGGCTAACTACAGCTTGGCTTAGACACACTCAAAGCTCAGAGCATACGTGTCAAGTCCTAAGCTCGGTCGATATAGTATAACAGAAGCTCTGCCTCACTCCATCCAGTCTGCCCAGCATCCGTGTGGGGTAATAATACCAGGTAGGACTTCTGTGGCCCTTATGATGTGCCAAGTATTGGAGTAGGGCTTCACATACAATAGTTCATTCAATCCTCAAAGCAATCCTATGAGGTGGGTGCTATTGGAAACCCCATTTTACAGATGAGGGATCTGAGTGGTCCAGTAATTTGCTCAAGGTCACAGAGCCAGTGAGTGGCAAGCTGGGTTTTGGACACAAGTGGACTAAGTCTAGCACCCATGGTCTCCACCAGTGGGCAACCTTTTTTTTTGGTAAATGGCCAAATGGTAAAGATTTTAGGTTTTTCTGGAAACAGCCTGTATCACAAATTTTTATTTTGTTATTGTTATTATTTTACAACCCTTCAAAAATGTAAAAAAGATTCTTAGCTCAAGGACTGTTCAAAACCATCCTTTTCTGAACTGTTATCTTATGGTGTGGAAGTTTGAAAAACTGGCCCCAATTCTCCACCTCTCCCTCTGTCTGCCCGTATCCTTTGTCATGTGACTCTGCAGCCCCTGCACACTCTGACTTCGGCTTGACCACGTGATCTGCTTTGGCCAATGGGGTGTAGGCAAGTAACACACACACACAGAGAGAGAGAGAGAGGCTTGAAAGCATTTTCAGATCCCTCACTCTAGAATCTTGTCTGCCATCACCCCAGGAACATGTCCAATGCGGCCTGCCCGGAGGACAAATGTCACATGGAGCAGAACTCGGTTGCCCCATCTCCCCAGCAGAAGCCACCCTAAACTAGCCAACCCCCAGTCGATGCCCAGGCTTACTCTTTCACAATGTCAAAACCCTTGAACCAATGCCAGCAATTGCCTCCATTTGGGATTCTCATCATAGGAGAAAAATACAGCTCGAGGGAGTATCCTGAAACTCTTGACAATGCAATACAAGTGAATATAGTGGAGTACAATCCAACAAGAGGCTTCTCCATGAAAAAGTAGTACAGATAAGTTTGAGATATCCTGCATTCTTAGTTCCCATCTTGGAGCAGACCATGTACTAAGAGTTTCTGAATTTTGAGTGTCTTGGGGACAGACTGCTTCTCCTTGCTCTAGGGTCCAAGTACAGATTCTAGGAGAAAAAACTCATGAATTCAAGGGGGTGGCATATTATATTTCAGTTTGATTCAGACAATCAGTCTCTGTGGCCATGGGAGCAGCGTGACTGTTACACAGCTGCTTCTGCCACCAGCCTACAGCTAAGGAGGAAAGGCCCTTCCTTGCAAGGGATGCTGGGTAGCCCACACCGGAGTGCATCCCATGTGAGTCCCCTACAGTGGGGAAGTCACTGGTGAAGATTACAGGGCATTAAAGGCTCTGAAAAGTCCTGCAATAAAGACATCTACACAATTTCACTTAACTCAATGTTTCCCAAACCCATGGGATCATGACCCTCTTTCCCTAGTCCATGAAATTTTTCTTTTGATTAAAAAAATTAGCTTATATTTTGAATTAGTTTCAGGTGTACAAAACAATGTAATAGTTAGACATTTACACCCCTCACAAAGTGATAGCTCCCCTCCCCAAATCTACTACCCCTCTGACATCGTATATAGCTGTTACAATTCCATTGACTCTATTCCCTGTGCTGTACTCCACATCCTGTGACTATATAGATATTAAATTATAGTTGACATTCATTATTATTCAGCTTCAGGTGTACAGTGCAGTGGTCAGGCATCTACACCGTCCATGAAGTGGTCTCCCTAATAAGACAAGTGCCCATCTGACACCCTACAAAATCTTTACAACGTTATTGATTATATTCCCCAAACTGTTTTTCATATCCACATGGCAATCTCAGGAATATATAGTGGCATTTTCCAGGCTTTTATGATGTGTGACATCACAAAAGATTGAAACAATATGAAAATCTAGCTTTTTTCTATTGAGCCAGACAGTAAAGAGTTTAAAGGTGTACAATCCTGCCAATTTTCTTACCAAAAGTTTGTTTTTTATTTGGAAAATATATTTTTCATTCAATTGTCATATTAACACTTAACAAATTAGCATAACATCCCCATAATCTCAAACCAGAGAGTTCACGTTTTTCAAAGTTCACTTGCAGAAACTAACCTAAAACAAACACAACTTCTTTGCTGCCCCAGCCGAGGGACATTTTCATGCTGGAGTTGATGCTCATCTACTTAAGCACAGATCTCTCCAGAGAGCAGGATAGAGATGACAATGGTCAGACACAGCCTGAGATGAAAGAGACCTTAGAAATGAGCCAGTTCCAAGTTTCCAGTGTATACATGTGAACACAGGAGACCCAGGAAGAAGCTCACTCCAGGGCCAATGGCTGTTGGTGGAGCATGCATTCTCCAATCACAGCAGCCTCTCCACTGTGATCTGGACTCCAATCCCTGCCAGGCTTCCCTGTTGGACAAGACAACCTTAAAGCACCAGCCTTCACACATGGAGGTTGCCCCACCATGGAGCACCCCGATGAAACACGAAGCAGGAAAAGTCCCGAAATGTGGTTAAGTACCATCCAAGTTTTCACATTTCCTCAGTACTAGTCAGTATATGCGTAGGTTCATGATGTTTGGGGGGCAGACTGCTGGGCAATAGATTCAAGTTCTGTCGCTTACTAGCGGTGTGACCTTGAAGAAGCCAGTTAACCTCTCTGTACCTCAGTCTTCTCATCTGCTATATGGGTATGATGGGTCTCCATATGATAGGCTAGTTGTTAAGGATTAGATAATACTTTTCAAATGCTGTGCCTGGCATACAGAGAAAGTGCTCAATAATGCCTGCCTTTACTATACGCTTCCATTTGTATGAAATGTCCAGAATAGGCAAATCTTTAGAGATAGAATGTAGATGAGTGGTAGCCAGAGGTTGGGGTAGGGGAGAAAAGAAGAGGGGTTACTAAGGGGTATGGGGTTTCCCATTGGGGTGATGAAAATGATCTAATGTTGGTCATGGTAATGGCTGCACAACTCTGACTATACTAAAAACCATCAAATTGTGAACTTTAAATAAGCAAATTGTATGGTATGTGAGTTATATATCTCTAAAGATATTAAACAAAAAAATAAGTATGTGCCCTGATTAATTTTCATGGCAGAACCATATCAGGGTCTAGATTAGAGCTTTGCACTTGGTAGGGAGTCGATACTGTGGAATTGAATATACCTCATTTTCTTGTTTTCTAAGATGCATTTTGTCCTTTACATTTTAACTCGGCTGAAATTGGGCTATGTCATGTAACTGACATGTATATTTGATGTCATTTTTCCCCAAAAAAGAGCTGCTATGAAATCAAGAGCTCGTCTTACAATCAATAGCATCCAGGAAACCAGAAATATAGTAACATACACTTTAGAGATCCCACCTCTGGGTATATATCCGAAGAAAATGAAATCACCATCTCGAATAGAAATCTGCACCTCCATGTTCATTGCAGAAATATTTATAATAGCCAAGGCATGGGAACAACTGAAGTGTCATCAGTGGATGAATGGAGGAAAAAATGTGATGTGATGTGATGTGTGTGATGTGATGTGATGTGATGTGTGTGATGTGATCTGTGTGTGTGTGTGTGTGTGTGTGTGTGTGTGTGTGTGTTTCATGGAATGTTATTCAGCCATAAAAATTAAAAATTAAGAAAATCCTGACATTTGCAACAACATAAATGAAACCTGAGAACATTATACTAACGGAAATAAGTCCAACAGAGAAAGGTAAATACTGTGTGATCTCACTTAGATGTGGAATCTAAAACTCTTGGAAACAGAGAGTAGATTGGTGGTTGCCAGGGACTGGATGGTAGAGGAAATAGGGAGATTGTGGGTCAAAAGGTACTAGTTATAAGATGAATAAGTGCTGGGGATCTAATGTACAGCATGGTGAGTATAGTTAATGATACTGTATTGTATACTTCAAAGTTGCTAAGAAAATAAGTCTTAAAAGTTCCCACTACAAACAAAAAATAGTAACTATGTGAAGAGATGGATATGTTAACTAATCTTATTGTGATAATCATTTCATCATTTATATGTGTATCTAATCATATTATACACCTTAAATTTACACAAAGCTATATTTCAATAAAACTAAATTACATCTAATAAAATAATGATGAATTCATAAATAATAGGAAACCAGCCCCAGGAAACTAAGGAAGAGGTATTGTATTAGTCAGCACAGGCTGCCATAACAAAATAGCACAGGCTAAGTGGCCCACACAACAGGCCTTTCTTTCTCACAGTTTTGGAGGCTGGGAGGCCCAGATCAAGCTCTGGCAGAGTTTGTTTTTTGGTGGGGGCTCTTTTCTTGGCTTGCAGACAGCTACCTTCCCACCGTGTCCTCACATGGGCTTCCCTCTGTGTAAGTGCAGAGAGTGAGAGGTCTCTGGTATCTCTTCCTCCTCTTATGACGTTGCCCATCCTACTGAATTAGGACTTGAACGTTAGGATGTCATTTAACCTTATTACTTCCTTTACACTCTGTCTCCAGATATAGTCACAGTGGGGGTTAGGGCTTCAACATACATATAGGGGGTGGAGGAGGGGGTGTGTGTGACATGATTCAGTCCAAAGCAGGAGGCAACTTAACACATGTATTTTATCCTTTTTGTGTGTGTTAAAATAATTTAATTCTCCTGGTACATTTCTGTCCACATGAGCCAACAGAAATCAAGCATACATAGTTTACAATATTACCTGTTTTGAGATATTCAAGTCAATTCAGATTGGCAAAAGTAGAAGTCAAACACTAGTGAATGTATAAAAAAAATGCATAGGACACCAAAAAATGTTTTACAAGATAAAAAATAATCTTCCACAAGGCAATCAACTGCAGCTCAATGAAGTTTCAACTCTAAATGATTTCGGTTCAGTTTTTGGTTTCAAAACCTAGAGAAAAATCACAATCAAAAAGAAACAGGGTTGGCAGAAACTCTGTTTTTACGATTCTCTTTCTTGCTTCGATTGCTTGCTACACTGTATTAAAAAGATGATGGAAGTGTTCTGGCATGACCTATGGCCTTTAGATGGTCAAAAAGTTTATTCTGGGATGGAAAGTCACTACAGCAGCTCACACCGCTGAAAAGAACACCATCCATAGTCTGTGCTGCAGCAGGTATTTTGACAGATTTGTTTGTGTCTTTGACTTTCTTTCCTTTGGGTTCAGGAATGCTTTTAGCTTCACTTTTCGGGTCATCACACAGTTCAACAGTCTCTCTGACACTGACATTTTGGGGGGGACTATCTTCCAATTCTTTGGCACTGTCTAAAGTTGGTCTCTTCTGGCTAAACCTTTACTTCTCCAGTTCCATTTTCATTGAAATTATCATCATAATTCTGGGATGGTTTCTGTTTCTTCTATTTTTTAGAAAGCTTTTCTTTCGGTGCATTCTCTGTTTCCTCCTCAGGATTGGCAGTCAACACATTTTCATCAGTCTGAGGTCCTGAAAAATTTTCTTCCTTCTCCTCCTCTGACTGTTGTTTTAATAAGGCAACCATTTCCCGATGCTTCTTTGGTTTTTCAGGATTCCTTTTCAAGATCGCGTTTTCCGTCTTGAAAGATCTGCCACATGCTGGGCAGTTCTGGCCATCAACAAGCTCTGCATCCTTGGCCTCCTCACTGTCCTTATCCCCTTGTCCATCTTAGAGCTTTTGTTCCTCCATCTCATCTTCTTCTGACCCGTCTCCAGTTCCTTTTCCTACTGTGCCTCCATCTCCCTGAACTCCTTCTCCAAATGGACCAGTGTCATTCATCCAGCTCCGACCTTTGCACGGCTCTTTAAGGCCTGCTAGCTTTAACTCCTGCTGCCACCTCCTCTGTCCGACTTTCCTTGTCTTCTCTCCGTTCTGTTCTTCCATCAGTTTTCGATGACCCTGACCTTTTATCTCTCTTAAGAATGAAAGCTACCAGCTGATGAGCAAGCTCATTCTTCTCTTCCCTTGTTTTGTCTTGGGTCTTTTTTTTTTTTTTTTTAAGATTTTATTGGGGAATCGAGGAAGGGAAACAGACAAGTTGCTGTCCTTTTGTTCTTCGGTCTAGTTGTGGAGGATGTTGCTTCACTGGCCCATGTTGGTATCATCATTGTGCTCTTCTCAGGTGAGGCTGTCGCTCGCTGGCCATTGGATGGCTCCTCACAGCAGCTCACGACAGCTCAAAAAAGTGCCAGCTGCCGGCCAACCCCACTGCAGCCTATGCTGTCGCTGGCAATTCAAGGCAGCCCACCTCCAGGTCGAGCTGTTGTTCACCATCTTAGCTGTAGAGGGCGCAGCATCACTAGCCCTCATGTGGGATCCAAACCGGGGCCCTGCTGCTCAGAACTGGCGTCCCAAGCCAATTCTTAACCAACGTGCCACTTGGCCAGCCCTTGAGTCTTTCTGTTTTCTTTTTTCATGGCATATTTCTCCCAGCAGTCGGAAGCTTGTCATGTATCATATTCTTCTTTCCAAGCAAAGTTCTTTTGAGTGCACAAACTCTGCCAAAAAGTGTAGAAAGGGTGGACTACCTACTGTATCATAGTCACCCTGAGAGTCTCCAAATGTTGGGACACCCTCTTCTAACACAGATTCTAGTTCTTCCTTCACTATCATGTCACAACCATTATGATACACTGTATGAAAAGCCTTTTTCATCATCTCCATGACCAGAGGAACAGGTAACGTGAAATAGTGAAGCAAATCTAAACTGTTGTCTTGATATTCTCCATCGAGCCCACCTCTGAGCAGAGCCTGTCTATGGTTATCATAACATGCTCTTTCTTTGGGGTCACTCAATACACCATTTGCAGCTTAGATTAATTTAAATTGTTCAGCTGCTTTTGTGGCCTTATGCAGATTTTTATCGGGGTGCCATTTCAGGGCTGGCTTCTGATAGGCCTTCCTCGCTGGTGTAAGTCTGTATTTTAATTATACAGTTGACCTTGAACAATGCAGGGAGTAGGGGTGCCAACCCCTTGTGCAGCTGAAAATCTGCCTATGATTTTTAACTCCCACAAAACTTAACTACTAATAGCCAACTGTTTGACCTAAAGCCTTACCGATACATAAATAGTTGATTAACACATACTTTGCATGTTATATGTAACATATAATGTATTCTTACAATAAGCTAAACTAAAGAAAAGAAAATGTTAAGACTTCCCTCCCCTCTGGTAACCCACATTGTGTTTTATATTAGGGGTGAGGAGGGTCAACCTAAATAAATCCAATCCATCCCCCAAAAAATATTTTTTTATTTAAAAAATAAAACGAAAAGTCTTTTCATCCAAAAATCACATTTATGAATCAGGTATCAGGAAATAGATTGTTCATCGAGACATAGATAACATTCCTACTCCAAAAAAATAGGTGTAGCTAAAAAGATAAACTATTCAAAGAGATTTCGATATTACAAGGCTTGACTGAGCAGTAAAACTCAAACACCAGTGCATTTCCTTCCTGGGCACAGCCTCCAAAGACAAATAAAAATCACGTTTTGCAAACTGGAATAAGCTTGTTAGATTTAGTTGCCAGACAAGCAACAGGTAGGTGATGCACTAACCCTCAGAGATATTCATTGCCACTCACTCCATCTGACCATCTCCCATCAAAAGAATGGTCAAAGAAGTTAAAGCTACGGAAAACCTCCTTCAGCTTCCAGGGGTTAAATTTCTGAGTTTCCTTGGTTGAAAGCTCTTAGGCATCCCTCCTAAAGAAACTAGCCCAGCGGATACACTCTTGTCAATGCATCCATGGCTTCCTCCCCATATGGCCAACTCTTCAATTTACATCCCCTGCAACAGGAAGGAATATGCAGAACCACCATTAATTCTGTTACATTCTTAGGATATGGCAATCATTTATTGCTACAATAAGGCTGCATAATGAATTGCCGCCAAACTCACTGTCTGGACACAACAGATATTATTCTAGCTCCTGGGTGTGCTTGGCAGTGGGGTTTTTCTGGTCCCAGCTAGATGTGAGCTGGGATGACTAGAGGATTCAGTTCTGCTCTACGTGTCTCTCATCGTCCCCCTGGGACCAATGGGCTAGCCTGGGAATGCCCTTCTCATGGCAATGGGAGACGGCCAGGCCCAATCATGAAGCACACTCATGCTTCTACTTGCATCACATTTATTAACATCCCATTGGCCAAATCAAGTCGTGTGACTACCCAGAGCCAGAGTGGGAGGGCTCTGCAAAGTC
Source organism: Aselliscus stoliczkanus (assembly GCA_033961575.1). Classification (NCBI taxonomy): domain Eukaryota; kingdom Metazoa; phylum Chordata; class Mammalia; order Chiroptera; family Hipposideridae; genus Aselliscus; species Aselliscus stoliczkanus. The sequence continues at coordinate 6,626,560 of CM066741.1, read as the reverse complement.
ACATGACATGGATCTCAGGAGAAGTGAAGAATTGGTGCCATTTTTACAAACTACCAAAGGACGCAGCCATGAAGATGATGATAAAGAAAAGCTAGTGTCCACTTAGATGGCACTTGGGCAATAGAACAAAGCAGGATTTATTTGTCCAATGTAGTATATTATTTCCTTTTCCTTAAGTGGTTTTTATGTAGAGGGAGCACGGCAAGTATGAAAGATCCAGTTACCCAAGGAAAAGGAGGAAAAGAGAAGACTTTAATATCAAATCAGGAAAGTTGCAGCCTTGGCTGCCACACCACATGAGAAGAGCTCCCCGCAGCTGTCGCCTGCCTAAGTAAACTGGCAATAAGTGCCTGCTCAACACCAGCTTTTCACTGAGAAATCTTCAAGGTGACCCCATGCAGGAACTCCTGGCTTTGGGGAGGAGAGGGGAGAGTGTTCCACGGAGGCATACGAAAGGAGAGGGAGCCATTCACTTCCCCAAGTAGCGAAAACACCCAGAGCCGAACCTAAACTTAGGAAATTTAAAACCAAATAAGGGAATTCAAGCAGAACCATTTCCATCAGAAGCAGCAAGCATATGGGCCACGCTGTCAAGTGAAGACCATCAAACTGAAAAGTGTAAACGATTCTGGGAGATGAGACAGATAAGTTAGTTGGAAAAGAAGGAAAGTGCCTTTTGAAAACCCAGATCGGGGATCGGATTTTTATCACCCGCAGGAAAGCTGCCCTCTCCTTCCGCCCAACCCTTTGAGACAACGCCTGCCTTAGAACATTTGGTGTTGCCCCTGGAAAACTTTCTACAAAGAAAAAAAAAATTAGAAGTCCCCTAGGATATTAACTCAATTGAAAGCCCTCTTTGAAAGCATCTACAACAGTCTGCTGTGTGTTTTAATGAGTTGAAATGTGTGCCTCCATTGGCTGGGATTTGAAAAGAGAGCCTCTTTCTGCCTGCTCCCTCTGGCTTCTACGAGTTCCTGTTTGATTCTGCATATTCATAAAATGCTCGGCAGGACACACCGCAGTTCAAACACACTTTCAGCTTTGACGACTTCAATAAGCCTGTTCTTCTCCGCTGGGCACTGAGCTCGCAGACACTCCCACTGGTCATTTGGAGCTGTGAGTTGGCAGAGCAACGTGCCAATTTCAAAGGGTGGTAAGAACTGTGTTGGGGGGCCAGAGGAAAGGGGTCCACCAGCTGGCTCTGCCAGCCTTTGATTAGTATGGGGGGGATTATAAGCGTCCCTCCCACCATCCCAGTTTGCAAAATAGTTTATATTTTACTTTCCTTCTTCTTTACCCTCAGGAATTTCTATTAGGCAAGAAGGTGATTATAAAACTCAAAGAAGAAAAAGGGAATAAAGAAAAATGCCCACCAGGAATTTATTAACACCAAGCTTTCTTCTTAGCCTTTGACATCATCCACTTTCCTTCGTCTGTGTTGTCACCATCTCATTCAAGGCCACCTTGACTTGTCACTTGGTTTAGAGCATCAGCCTCCTAGCTGGCCTCCCTGCCTCCACTGTGACCCAGTGTCCTCTCTGGGATGCGACCACAGTGACATTTGAGACCACGACACTGATCTGTGTTCCTTCATTAATTCAGTAAATAAAGTGTTGGGTCTCTATAGTGTATCAGGCAAGGTGCTAAGCTCTGGGAGAGAATGGTGAGCAAAGCTGTTGTGTGGCTGGGGGCAGGGGGCTGGGTGGAGGCTGAGGACCCTGGGAGCATATACAGAAAGGGAAGGCTTCCCTAAAGAGGTGATGGTTGAGAACCAGCTGGAAGATCTTTGAAAGTTAACTAGATGCAGGATGGGTTTGAGACAGGACACCAAGAAAGAGCACTCTTGCAAAGAGGACAAGCTTGGGGAACAAAAGCCCTGTGGTGGGTGGCAGGGAACATGACAAGCTTTGAAGATCCAAACCTTTTCATTTAACCTCCATTTAACCTTAAGAAAAAGACAGAAGTCCCTGCATAGTGTAGCCCCTGACTGCACCATCTCCTTCCAATCCTGTTCCACCTGTCAGACTTCTACCTTCCAGGCAGTGCCAAAGCCATCCCCCAAATCTACCTGTGGGGCTACTTATAGCAAAAGCAAAGGAATCTCATTTGTGGAGCATCTAGACACACACACACACACACACACACACACACACACACACACACACCCCTAATCACATTTCCTATGAGGTAGATGCTGGTGTTGCCCCCATTTCACAGGAGAGGAAGTTGAGGCTTGGTGTGGGTAAGCAATGAGACAACTACCACACAGGGAGGGTTAGGGTGGAGCTGGGATTCAAACCCCAGTGGTCTGAAGCCAGAACCCTAACAAACGTGCTATATATACTGCTTCCCTCCAAGGTGGTGGAAGTCTGGAAGAGGAGATGGGTGAGGTGCTGGGAAGGACACTGAGGAATCTCCTCTCTCAAGCCAAGTCCATTCAATTGGTAGCAGCTACCTAGAACGCAGAGTTGAAAGGTCTGTGAAGCCCCACCCAGGCTCCCAGGACAGCCCACTGTGATAGATTAGTAATGTCTGCCGGGAGTGCAGGAAAGGGCAGCTCATATGCTAGCTATTTTTTGGTCCTGCACCAGCAGGATACATAATCTGGATTTCTCCCTCTAGCCCCAGTTTGGGATGTGTGGACCAGAGTTCCTTCTCCAAAGACTTTTCTGGGCCTTCTCCTGCTGCTCTAAGGCCCCTGTTCCAAAGATCCCAGCTCCACTGCAGGTAATGTCAGAGATGCAACCAGGTCAGCCCTGTCTCCCCACCAACTCCCTGCATTTCTTCTCACCAGGCACTTCCTCCCAGGACCCCCAGAGCCCTAACTTGTATGAGAACTAAACCCACCTCTCCCCACTGTGCCTGAAGATCATTAGCTAGTGGGTTCCATCTTCATTTCCACCCAGAAACATCAGACACAGACAAGCAAGGACCTGAGATCTCAGACCCCCCATGACAAGCCTTCAGCCACGTGGAGGCCTCCCGTTTTCAGACACCTTCGCTGATTCCCCAGTGTCCCTGCAGAAACCTCATTTGCACTTAGGAAACGTGGCGTGCTTGCCCCTCTCAGTGGGTTACAGTGACGCCTACAGACAGGGTCCAGAGCCGTGCCCAAATCTGCTGGTCAAGTTTCAGCAATTTCCACCACGCCACCCGTGTCCAGGAGAGCAGACACAGAGCGCCCGGGCTGGGAGCTTTCCCGATGAAACATCAATATGCATGCTGATTTCATTCCGCGCTCCTCCTCCGCGCTCGTGTTCACATTATGAAGCACACTTTTGGTGACTGGAAATGCACTCAGCTGTAGCTGCCTTTTTTTTTTTTTTTTTTAAAGGCAGCCTTTAAAATCATCTCTCTGGGTCTAATTATCTTTTCTAGGGAGACTAATACTTCACCTCGTTTCTCTGTGTTTGCCAAGCTTAGCAGCCATCTTCCCTCCCTGTGATAATCTAGCCACATTACCGAACACGCGCGGATGGGGGCTTCAGGGGGCCCCGGGTGATGGAGAAGGAAGTGGCTGGGTCCTTACCATGCTTTCCCGAAGCTTCAGCTACTACCAGTGTCAGTGATCTGCCTCAGTTGCATTCTCTTTTTCTCAACTCCTCCATTTTAGGGATGAGTCTACATTAAATAGAAAGCCAAGGTTGCTTTTTTTTCCTGCTTTGTTTTGAAAGGCTGTTGGAATAGAGGTTTAGAGCGCAAACTCTGGAGTCAAATGTCCTGGATTTGAATCCTGGTTACATCCCTTGTGAACCACATGACTGCAAGTTACACAACCTCTCGAGCCTCGGTTTACTCATCTGTAATATGGGATTAATAGTGGTAGCTCCCTGTCGGGTGGTGATGAGGGTGAAACCAGCTAATACTTGTGCTTAGAGCTGGGCTAGAACATAGTAAGCAGTACAGAAGTGTTTGTTAAATAAAGTGGATATTTTGGTCAAAAAATCGCTGCCCTAACACCTCTCTTCCATCCCAACTAGCGACTGACTGTGTCTCAGGGTGGTATGTGGATTAGGAAGGACAGACAGACACTAGAAGGACAGCTGCCATGGGCTTCCCAAAAGAGATGGAAGTTCTTGCCACACTCCTACAAATGGATAACATCTCAGGAAACCCTTAGGTTTTTCTTTTCCTTACACTTGGTGTATGGATCCCCAGAGAAAAGATGAGGGGCAGTGGTTACAAGTGTGTGAGGGGCAGATGCTCAAATCACTGTGCCACCCACTACCAGGGCGCTGAGATTGAGACCAAAAGTACTGAACACTAAGTTGTGATGTCCTCAGCTAGATTTGGTTCCAACAGGTCATCCTAGGAAGATGACCCATGGGGACCACAGGGAGCCCTGAATTAGCCATGGACCAGCTCTGTCCATCGGACGGTGGCCCCGTGTTCCACAGCGACACCGTGTGGCCGTGAGAAGTAATGGCAGTAGCCGACTGCTGTGGCTTCAGGTTGTCCTGGCTGAATACCCCTCCCTGAGACCATGTAAGTCCCCCCTTTTCTTGGCCACTTCATAGGGGGAGAGGGGGAGAGACCCTCAAAAAGATATTGAACTTCCTGCTAATCTCTCAGGTGGGGGCTGTTACCCATTTTTATTAAGTTAAAAAAAAAACAATGTAGCCATATATGCACCCCACAATTGTGACAAAGAGCACCCCAGTTACTAGATGCTTTGGAGTGAATTGGAAGGCGCTCCATGGTGTAGAAGAAAGAGAGTCCTGTCTCCTGGCAGTCAGGAGCCCCAGCTTGGCCACTGATTAGCTATGGGGTTTTGGGGGTCTCAAAGTCTTGAGGGGGCCCATGATCTGAAAGGACCTCTGCATCCAGGCCCTCTGCTCAAAAGTGGGGCTTTATTCTAACTCTGTGCATCATTCGTGGTTTGGTCATTCGCATTTCACTTCACCTTTGTCACCTAAGGTCCCTTTTGTTCTTCACATATTCCCTGGTACCTGCAAGCTCACAGAGACTTCCCGTGATTAAGGTTGATCACTTCTAAATAACAAAAATTAAGGGAAAAGAGTGAGGCCAGCATCCCTGACACCAACTGGTCAGATGTTAAAAAATGCCTATATATTTTAGCACAGAAACATGACCATGAACCCCACATGTCAAAGATCATCGACAGCGCACTGTTCCAAAGTGTGATAGCTGAATCTAGATCGAGATCTTGTTTTAACCCTAACTTAGTAAACAATACACTGGAGGTCAAGGCTAACAGGGCACTTGAGGGGTTCATTATTCTATAAGGCCAGCCGCATATGTTTTTACAGACTGGAAGAGCAGCTTAATAGTGAAACAAAAAGGATGGGAAATGCGTAGTGCTCGCACTGCGTCTCCCCACTTGCAGCCATGACAGGCATTCCTAATTAATCATAGTGTTCAGCCTCCAGATGCTTAATGCAGCACTCCAGGAGCCATCAGTGGGCTTGAGTTGAAATCTATTTCATGTCCCTCATCTAGAACTGTTACGGGCCAACTGAGCAGCACCAAACCCCACCACTGAAAAACTTCAATGTTTCCTCTTCTATAGAAATGTTAAGTCTCCTCCCTAGTTCTTTAGTTTCTTAGCTCTTGGGCTTTGATTGCTCTTCTAACCAGTTTGTGAATCTTGGACAGAAGATCCCCCTTGCTTCTTAATTGCTTTGTAAATTAGTTCCTGAATCTGAAACAATAGAATTCTCCTACCCCTGCTTCAGATAACTAGTTGAAAGCCTGAGACTTCCTAATATCCCCCAGGCCAGGAAACTAAATGTCAAACCCATTCTGTGTCCAGACATCTGACGCCACCTGAGTGATGGACTGAATAGCCACAAGTTTCATAAGAATTAACAGATTTATATTTTTGTCCTCATTCAGGAGCCTTGAGGATACAGGGGATACCCCAACAAGCAAAGAAGCCAAAGCGGTCTTCCAGGTGGAGCTCAAGACGCCTTCCTCTCATCTGAGACCAGCGAAGGTAAGAGTTCCGTGAACCCCAATAGGCAGGGACAGCTCTATGCCCCTGCCCAGCAGGAAGCAGATACAGAAGAAGAGACCTCCTGTCCCTCAGCTTCCCATAGAGATTTTATGGGGATCACGTCTCTCAAGGAAAAACTAGGCAGGTAGTTAGAGGAAGACATTGGGTCTCTGCATTCCTACACATCTCACAGAATGTGACCGCCAGGTGACCTCCCCTCTGCACCCAAAACTTCTATTCATTGTAACTATCTACCCCTAAAACAAATGGGTACAAAATACCCGACTGGATTAGACCAGTCACTCGCACCTGCACAGTACCTCTTGTCAATCACAGGTGCCAATCAAGTGGTCCTATGCCCAGAAAGAACAGCCCATTCTAGAGAAAAAGGATAAAAACCCCAAGTCCTGGGAAGCCCGTGCAGCCGCAGCTGCTGCTGTGGCTGCTGTTTCTTCCCTGCTCCTTTTGACGGCTTCTTCCCTTTGAGCCTCACCTTTGCACGTGGCCCACTCCACGCTCTTTGGAATGTAACTTCTAATAATGGGCCCTTGAGCCATCCTCTAGTACTCAGGTCTACTTTTACTTCTAAATGTACTATCTTCTCTAATAAACTACTTATTCTACTGCTTTACTCTGGTATCTCGTTCAATTCTTTGCTCGAGTTGCCAAAGACCTGGACTGTGCACTGAGAAAGGCTCACTCTCCGACAACAGGACCATTCGCCTATTGTTACAGGTCAGAACATTGAGTCCTTTGAGATCAAACACACACACACAGCCCAAGGTCACAGAACGTATTAAAAGCAGAGCCAGAATCCTAACCTGACCTTTTCTTTGATTTTCTATCACTCTTTCCAATACCATGCCACCTTAAACCAAATAAAACGTAATTGAAAGATGGCCTTATTAGAGCTAAACATCCAGTTTACCTTGTTGCGCTAAAACTCAGTCAAAGAAAACTGTTACAAATGAAATAGACACCTGGCTACCACCCTGAAAACTCAATTGCCTTTGTGCCTCATCAAAAAGTGTTTCTCAAATGCCTTTTTGGCTTAGTTATAGCAGTTATACAGAAGGAAGCTGAGAATTACTAGAAATAAAATGGCAAAAAAGAGATGGTTTCAGGCACCGTAGTTGGACACTTTCAAGAAGTGGACAATCTATAATACGCTGCTATCGATCAATTCAGAGGACAATATTAAGTTCCAGAAAAAGTTAACCATCAAGGAGTACAAGCCCCTTTGAACAAGAACTGCCTAACCCTTCTCTCTGCAGAAATTGTCCTGTGCTCTACGCTGACAAGGTGCTGGAAAATAAACCTCGAACGGAAATTAGTGCCTGGGTTCATATTAATATGAGTGAATACCGAGCTATAAAAAAATAATTAAAATTTGCCAGTGTGTTACTATCCATTATTGCTTACCTAATTGCCTCTAAAATCTACAAGTGGAGTTTGGTCTTTAAAAGCTCTTATCTCATGAAGATACTTGCCATTAAAAAAAACGTGAATCATGGGAACCAGGAGACATAAAGAGAGACGGTAAGATTGGGTCAACGCCAAAGGGTCTTCCTTAAGACACTAGAGCTAAGAGAGCATCTAAATGAGACAATTAAAGATGGCCAGTTAAGGGGCCAGCTGAATGGCGCGGTGGTTAAGTGCTGGCTTGGGAAGCCAGCGGCCCCGGTTTGGTCCCACATATGAGGGCCAGTGACGCTGCCCTCAAAAAAAAAAAAAACAAACAAAACAAAAAAAGATGGCCAGTTAAAGAATGCAGAGAATTTAGAAACAGAAGGCTGGAAGAGTAGTAAAGGGCTACAACAATAATCCCTGTGCGAGATGAGAAAGTCTGAACTAAGCCAGTGGCAGGGAAAGGGGCTGTCCAGTGGGGAAGCTAATATGAAAGTTTTGTTGAGGTAGAATTAGTAGGATGTGACAATAGAAATGGAGGGAAAGTGACCAGTTAAGTAAGACTGTAGGAGATAGTGGCTTCATTAACACCATTGTTCACCATGAGATCTGTAGCCAGCAGTAGTCATGTTGGTGTACGGCTGCCACCATCTTGTCAGTGCAGCCAGCAAGCCTTCTAGAAGCTTCCAGATAGTTCTAAAGTATGTAGCTCATGAACCATACTCAGAATCACTGTGCTGTTACACATATATATGTAAATATATATGTACGTGTGTGTGTGTGTGTGTGTGTGTGTGTATAGAGAGAGAGAGACAGAGAGACAGAGACAGAGAGAGAGAAAGAGGTGTCTTCACCCCAAGTAAAGCTAGAGATAGAAATTCCAGAAACTATCACACGATGGGGAGGGAATTTCTGAAGTCCCAGAACCTTTTGGTGATACAGCTCATGTCAACCCAACTCTCAGGAGCATTTGCAGTTTCTTAAAATGACCTTTTCTCTCAGTTCCCTTCTGATAACTACAGTTCTACTGACAGCTACAAAGCAGTGTCCCACTTCTCACATAAGCCCAGGAGTAATCACAAACCCATCCTGGCTCAGGCCCTGCCGCCCATCTTGCAAATCACTTCACTTACTCCCCGCTTTTTAAATTTTTCAATGAGATCAATAATATTGTGATAGCGTGGGACAGTGTCAGACAGTTGCTGGGCTTACCAGGGCGATCGCTTCTTTAGCACAGGGAATAAAATCAACAATGTGGTAGTAACACTGTAGAGTGTTGGGTGGGTGCTGCTGAATAACTGTGACGTGCCCCTGAAACTAATATAATATTGTTATGTTAGCTGTATTTTAATAAAGTAATCTTTAAAAAAAATCACTTCACTTGTGATTTTGGCCACATGAAAATGAGGACCTTTAATGACAATGATATTGGGCACTAAAGCAAACGCCAGCATATTATGTTCAGAGCTGCAGAAAGCCTCCTTTCAGGAAATTAGGAGGTTTCAGTAAGTTTTATTAGATCCCAGGCACTTCGCAGTTTGGGTCGCAGTCCCCGCTCTCATCACATTCAGCGCTGTATTTGGAACTTACCTGTTCATTTGTTTGTCTAGATTTGGGACTCGGTGAGGGCAAGGACCATGATGTTCTCCCCTCCTGGCCTGTATAACAGCTTTGCCCTCTTCCAGGAGAGCTCTTTCTCTGAGCCCCTTTCCTGTGTTTTCATCACCTGGTCATTTCCGAAACAGCTTAGAGCACTTACTTGGAGTTACCTTCCTCCAGGAAGCCTTCCTAGACCTCCAAAGTCTGCTGAGCCTTTTTGGTGCTTCCAACACACCCTCTCCTTGTACATCACACTTATTTCACCATATTGTAATTTCCTGGCGCCCAGTGCCCCTCCCAGATATTTAAACCCAGTCGAAACCTCAGTTATACAGCCAATGATTTCTGTGAGTTTGCACAGCTTTCCCCTGCTTCTTTCTGCCTGTGGGCCTCCACATATGCCTGGTGCCTCTGTTTTAGCCCCTGAGGAGATGGATGCAATAGGTCACAGGTTGCCCAGGAACTGGGGCTTAGCATGCACCCCCCGTGACCTTTCTAATCAAGGAAGTCTGGGCAGCAATGACTTAGGTCTGGCTCCTTGGTATCATTTCCATGCTGAAACTCTCCTAGAGGATTCAGAAGTCTCAGAAAATGCCACATTATTTTCTCATCTCAACCGACCCCCTCCCCCGCCGAAAGACGATTACGTACAGAGCTTTAAAGAGAGGAGTGAGAGATGTTTAAACAAGCAATAGATTATACATGTGATCAAGATATAACCACAGGCTTTTCAGAGCAACATGCTCTGCAATAAACATTGAAATCAGCCTAAATGTCCACCAACAGAGAACTGGTTAAATATTGTCCATTTTAACCACACCGTGGAATTTTAAGCAGCCATTAAAACTGATGTGCTATTTCTAAATGTGTTGACCCAGAAAGAGGGCCACAGCATAATGTTGAGTAAGAAAGCAGGTTACGGAATAAGAGAATACACAGGAAGAGATTTCATTTGCATAGAAGTGTGTGTGGATGTATGAGTGGTGTGTGTGTGTGTGTGTGTGTGTGTGTGTGTGTGTGTGTGTGTGAGAGAGAGAGAGACAGAGAGAGACAGAGAGAGACAGAGAGAGACAGAGAGAGAGACAGAGAGAGAGAGAGAGAAAATGTGAATGTATATTTAGAAATACCCGGAAGAAAGAATATTTATCAAAATGTTAGCAGCGATTATCTCTGGGAGGTAGGAGTTTGGAAGGTTTTTCACTGCCCTCTTTCTATGTCAACTTTTTTATAATGAGCGTATATATGCTTTTACAGTGGGGGAGGGCTCTTGCCTTGCTTTTGTGACTTTCAAGGAAAGCCCTGAATGGAGCCAGGAGCCATAGTGAAACACTCCCCGCACTTTGCTTCATGATGAAAGAGGAGAAAAGGGTCATGAACTGACTTATTATAAATGAGCTTGGCTGCTTTTTAAAAACTTTTTGTGCCTGAAGCCTAGAGTCCCTCTGCTGTTCAAAAGAATCTGAAACCGCAGACCCCCTCCTGGGCCCCAGTCAGGGCATTTTCCCAGTTTTCCACTCCCGGGATGCCTCTTTGCCCACAGAGATTTTCAACTGCATCTACAAATTTCCAGGAGGATCTATGGTTACCTGAGCAATCTCCCCATGAATCCTCCACAAGGAAGGGTCCTCTCCCCTGAGATCAACACGCTGCCAGGCTCCTTGGAAAAGGCTTCAGGTATCACCTGTGATCCTGCCGCCCATATGGGAATTCTGGTTTAGAGCTGTCAGTCACCCCTCCTCTGGGGCCTTCCAGAAGAATACAGCTCAAGGGCCGGCAGAGTGGCTCAGTGGGTTAAGAGCTTGCTCAAGAGTGCGAGCTGAGCTCTGAGCAACAGCAGTTCGATGCCCAGCCGGAGTTGAGCTGCCATTGAGCTGCCAACAGGTGGCAGGATGGCTCAGCTAAAAGCCCACCCACTGGCATCCCTAGCCCTGTAAGCACAAGAGGAGAAGGATGGATCACAGGGAAAGGAAGGAAAAACCTCCTTCAGAGATATGTAGGCTGGAGCCATTGACATTGAAAACGCTCACTTGTACTTCACGGAGTCCCACCCACCATTCTAGCAGGTTCTCCCTTAAAATGCTGCTAATTAATCATGGCCAGCCCTGCAAGGAGCAATCAGTAAACAGGGTCTGAAGAGGTGAACGTGCCCTGGAGGAAAAATGTCAAAGGTGTGATGAAATCATTTAGAAGACTGCACGGGGAGCTGCCCCAGCCCAGGGATTTGGCTCAACCTTCGCACTTTCAAGTCGAAAGGTGGGTGTGGGTTAATTGTGTGGGCTGAACCTATGGGCACTCCGTCATCAGCTGCTTACCCACATCCCTTCATTCAGACCATCAGCAAAACCTCTTGGACTGCCTTTGAAATCGATTCCGAACCTGTTATATTAGGCAAGGTTTCAACGGAGACAGAACCGGTAGGCTAGATAGCAGTGAGTTGTTACAACCCTTTAAACTGTGTGTTCATGGGTGGCCAGTCAGGTGCGGCCATGGGAAAGACAGAACAGCGTTTATTATACTCACGGTTCTAGAGCGGGAGGGAGGTCAACGTATGTGATGCAAAATCACAGGGGAAAGCCTCAGGTGGTCACTTGATGAAGACATCAGGAGGCAGAAGACAGCAGCCAGGGAAGCTCTCAGGCCAAGACCTGTACTGTGGTTTCTGCGGGAAAAGCAAGGTAAGGCAGGGTAGACAGTTTAGGATTGGCTCCTTTGAATCATTCCTGTGGACTCCGGGCTACAGCATGGTCTCTAGTGGCCTGGCCCTGGGGCAGAGCAATATTGTTTCCTGGGGTCTGAGGGCCAGAGAGAGGGGGCGTGGCTTGGGGTGGTTAATTTGCCTACCGAAGGTGTGCCCCCTGGGGCCCTTACCTTCTTAGAACTGGGTAGCCTGGGAGAGGTAGTCTCTCCCTAGTCAGAGAGAAAGGTTTCTTAAGATGTCAAAGCATCACAACACATAGACAATAAAATACATATACGACATAGAGACAGAGGTCTCTAGCTATCTAGCTGTGTGGATGCATATATATATATATGTCACTTGTCAAATGTCACTAGTACCAAGATTGAGAAACCCTGTCTGTGTTCCTTAGAACCATGTCTAGAAGCTGACTGCTAAAGCTGGTCCAATGTCAGAAGCTTGGCAGTATAATAAACCCTAGGCCATGAGGTGTGTGTTAAAAAAAAAAAAAGAAAAATCAAAGTCTTTGGCAATCAAGTAAATCAAAACAAAGGCCCACTTTTCACCTGGTACATTAACAAACATGTTTTAGATGCTTCTAAACTACAGGGAGACCAGCGCACGTCATGAGGCCGGCCTGCTGATGGCGGGAGTGTAATCGGTCTGACAGCAATTTGGCAATGGTCAGCAAGTTCTTTACAATGTTCTCACCTCTGACCAAGTAACTTCCCCTTTAGGAAGGTGTCCTAAAGAAAGACACCAAGGACATGAAAACTCGAAGTAACCTAAATGCTCCAAACTTTGTCAAAGGTAACAACCTAGAATATGGAGCAAGCCATTTTCAATCATTCTTACTGTGGGTTTTTAATGACATGGAGAGATGCTTACAACGCCATGTTAAGGGGGGAGCTGAATGAAACATGCAGCATGATCTCAACTGAACTGCTACGTACGTAGGCTAGAAATTTTTTAAGAAGCCACTGATATTTATGATTGTTTTGTTAAAATAGCAGCTAGTATCATCCTATCACATGCCCTAAAAGCCTATGTTACTTTTTTACATAAACAATAATTATAATATTTTAAAAATATTGGTCATGTTTGGGAGAAGAGACATGAGCTCATTCTCCCTAATTTGTGTCTGCATCATAAGAAACCATAAAACAGGGCCGGCCGAGTGGCGCATTGGTTAAGCGCTGGTTTTGGGATGCCAGCGGCCCCGGTTCGGATCCCACATGAGGGCCAGTGACACTGCCCTCTACAGCTAACAACAGCTCCACCTGGAGCTGGGCTGTGCGAGCCCCTGTGATGGTGTGGGCTGCAGCCCCTGCTGCAGTGGTCTGCCATAGGCTACAGTGAGTGGCCCGCAGCCAGCGTGAGCGGCTGGCAGCCAAGCGTGAGCTGCCAATAGCCGCGATGAGCGACATCCAGAGGCCAGCGACCGATCTGCCTCATCTGGGAAGAGCGCAATGACGATACCAACAGTGAAGCAACATCCTCCGCAACTAAAACTGAAGAACAAGAAGACGGCAACTTGTCTGTTCCCCTTCCCCGATTCCCCAACACTGTTCCCCTCCACCAATTCCCCAATAAAATCTTAAAAATAAAAAATAAAAAAAAAAGAAACCATAAAACAAGTTATGATGAATAGGCAAGCTAGAATAAAGCCATGAAGCTTTGACTAGACAGAGCCTAGTATTAACTCTACAAGCGTACAAATTTAAAGGAGGGGAGATTCCAAATGTTCCTGTCTGAACATCCTGAGATCAAAGAACCTGATTGGCTTCTAGGAGATTAAAGGCCATCTGATTGATCTACAGATGAAGCGATCAACCTCCGGGGAGAGAGATTTACATAAAAACAATTATATCATTTTTTACATAATTTTTAATGGCTATATTCTGGGAAGGGTCATTAATTCCTTCTCTTTTTTGATGTATTTAATAGCTATTTAGTGTACTCCCACCACCATGTATGGCGTTGGGCTGGGTGCAAGGGATGCAATGAATTCTAATCTTTTCTCTCACCGAGATTACAGATTTGAGACTCAGGTAGGCCAGTAAATAGGCAATTATGAGAAAGAGAAAGAGAGAGAGAGAGAGAGAGAGAGAGAGAGAGAGAGAGAGAGAGAGAGAGAGAGATCTGTGATTGGATAATTTAAAAACACATAGGAAAGGCACTCAACCTAGCAATCTAGTCTTGGCGGTACAGCAAAAAATTGTTAATTCCCCCACAAATATCCCATGTCCTCCTCTACATTTCCTAGCTTCCTCTGTAGTTAGGATGGGACCATGTGACTAGTTCTGACCAATAGGCTATGAGCAGAAGGAACACATGTCACTTCCAGGTTGAGGCCGTTAAGAGATTTTGTGCCTCCCTTCCCCACCTCAGAGTCATGGAGGCCATGGTACAAAGGCCCCAGCAGCAGGGCAGAAAATTAAATAGAATCAGGTATGTAGAAATGTGGCTGCATAGTCCAAGCAGAGGGAATAGGCTCTGCCAAGCTTTGGAGATGATTGCTTATAAGCAGAATTTGGATTAAAAGAATCCTTTTTTTTTTCTTAGTTTTGTGTTTAATTTACCTTGGGGTTTTAGAAATTTCCTCACATCCATTTCTTTATGTTCGATGGCAAAATTTCTAACTCTTAACTTGAAGCTTCTCAGCTTATTGTTCCCCCTGCTCTCCTTCAAGCAGCTAATGACCAGTAAATAAACCCACCAGGGCCCAGGCTGGCCGCTGTTTAAACAAATATTTTATGGAAACACTCTGCAGAAAGAACCAGCCTCACCACTCTCCTGAAAGCCGGTGGCTTTGTTAGTTGGCACTAGCAAAACTCCCACTTTTGCAGCATAAGCCTTTTTTTCTTTACTTTCAACTCTGCTGGAAATGGCCTGCTTTATGCTGCTTAGTGAACATGGCTGCTTGTGTCTATTCTCTGCAACCCCCAGGGCTCACGTCCCACAATGGACCACAACTAAGCCCTCGCTAGCATCACACCAGAGTTGGCCCAAAGAGCTTTCTGCAAGTAGCTCATGGATGCCTGACCCACAGCAGACACTTTAAGTAGCCAGTGGGTGGAGCTTTAACGTGGGCCATTGCAAGTGCATTTCCTGTCTGTCTGTCTGTCTATCTACCTGTCTTCATCCATTTATTTCTTACACACCCTTTCCAAAAGAAACCACTCCAAGTAGTGATAAATGGGACGTGAGGGAAGAACAATTTACAGCAGCTAGACACGCAGAAATTCAAGTCCCTGTACTCCAGAAAAATCTTTTCAATGCCAATTGTCAGATCAAGGGGATCTGTCTCATCATCTACTACACCAATAAAGAGGGAAAGTGAAGCAGGGGCACTGGGCTGCCATTTGGAGCCCAAATAATAGACAAGAGTGGGCACCAGAGAAGCTGGGGTATTCTGGGCTCCGATGGAGAGAACTGGTTAATAGTGTGATCTAAGGGAGAGGGCATAGGCAGGACAGTGAGATGGATCCGAGTTCAAATCCTACGTCCCCCTCTTACCTCACTGTCTTCTTCTAGAAAATGGGGCAGCAGCATCTATCTTGCATAGTTGTTGTGAGGGTTAAGAAGTAACATGTTGGGATGCTGCTGCTGCTGCCAGGAAGCTTCTTGAAGCTGTACCCCCATTAGCTCATTTAATCCTCATTATAACAATGTGAAGCAGGTCCACTCAATACTCCCATTTTGCAGGTAGGAGGATTTAACTAAGAAGTCAAGCGGTGTGTCCAAGACCAGATGAAGAGTGTCGATGGGCTTCAAGCACATACAGTCTGGCTCCCAAGTTCACGTTCTTAGCTGTCTAGTCCATCACAAGTGTTCACACTGACCGAATTTCCTCGTGGTGTTAAGTCTCTGGGAGGTTAATAGTGAACCCTATGTAAAGCACCATGGTACGTGCTTTCTAGACAACTCACCCAGTCCTCACCACCACCTGGTCCCAGGATGATTGTTACTGTTTTACGGATGGGGTTCAAAAGCTGAGCACTAGCTACTATACAACACCACCTCCCTAGGATAAGAACAAAAGGCTACAAGAAAAACCTCACTGAGCACTCACATTACCACTTTTTTCTTGTCTGTGGCAGAGGGTCAGGCTCTCTTTTCTCAGAGTGAAAATTATTCAAGGTCAGATGGCTTTGAGCATCTCATGGTCATAGCAATGCAGACAAACAGATCCTTCTCATGTGTTATGGCAAGAGCTACAGTTAGTCAACCTCTCTTGAGGACTTACAGTGTTTCTAGTGCAATGCCAAGCATTTTGCATGCTTCACCTCCATTCAAGTCTCAAACCATCCCCAGGAGGAATGTTCTATTGTTATTGGTCCCATTTTACAGATGAGGCTCAGAGAGGTTAAATAACAAACTTAAGGTCATCACACTACAAAAGCCAGGAAACCTGATTCCAGAGCCTCTTTTTCACCATCAAGACATGATAGAGGCCATGAGAACTCAAGCACTGTCAGAGCAGGCAAGGGGAGGTCATCTTGGAGGAGATGGCACCTGAACTTGGCCTTGAAGATGAGTAGGAGGTAGCCAGGAGAAGTTGATGGGAGAAGGGCATTCCAGGTAGAGGGAAGAGCCTGAGCAAAGGCACAAAGGCGTGGAATAGTTTAGGGAGACACTTGGAGGTCGGCTTCTTTTTCTAGACATCTTTGGAATATCTGCTAATATCCTTGCTGCCAGCACATTCTGGGGCTCAGATGAAAGGCTCCATTGTTTTATCATTTTTACTGGAATGTACTAGACAACTTTCATTACCTGCCTGATTACCACCCCTTCTGGAAAGCCTGGCACAGCTTCTGTAAGAAACAGCCTACATGTGACATGACCTTTTCCTAGATTCAGCTATAGCTGATTACTGAGCATAGAAACCTGATGCAAGGCCTGACAACTCATTGGCTGGCCAGTGACCAATCAGATGTACTCTTTCTCTGGAATTTCAACCAGACATATAAACTCAACAATGTTCTGACAACTCATTGGCTGCTCAGTGACCAGTCAGATGTGCTCTCTTTTTCTGGAATTTTAACCAGACACATAAACTCCACTGTGTTAGATCCTTGATTTGAAATGTCACTTAGAATCCAAACTGGAAGGGCCATTTTCAGCCATGAGCACCCTCATAAGTAAACAGAGAAAGCTGGTCTGTAGTGAGATGGAAGGAATTGTGTGGACCCAAGAATAACAGAGGGCTTAGCCCTAACCCCAACTCCAGTCTCTCGGCGGTTCAGCCATACTATATTCTTAGTCTTGGGGCACCTATAAGATGCCTGGTGTATTCTTCCAATAAGCCACTTTTCTTAAATTCATTGGAGTGAATTTCTATTTCTAGCAATTAAATGATTGCTGTCTCGGGTGTGGCATAAATCCTGCCAATATTTGTCCTTATATTACAAACAAAGATATGGTTGACCACAAGACATTTTCAATTCAACCATTCCAAACTTTCTAACTGTGGGTGGTGAGCACACAATTGAGTATACAGATGTTGTAGTATAAATTTATATAATGTTATTAAACAACATTACCCCCATAAATTTAATTAAATATATATAATATATATACACATATATGATACTGTTTATGGTATATGCTCAAAGGAATTGAAAAAAGATACTCAAACAAATGTTCATTGCAGCACTATTTATAATAGTCAAAAGGCAGAAATAGCCCAAATGCCATCAAGGGATGAATGGGTAAATAAAATGTAACATACAATGGAATATTATTTAGACATAAGAAGGAATAAAGTTGTGATACCAACTACAATACGGCTGAACCTTGAAAACATGCCCAGTGAAAGATGCTAGAAACAAAAGATTATAAATTGTATGATTTAATTTATTTGAAATACCCAGAATGTGCAAATCCGTAGAGACAGAAAGTAGCATGGTGGTTGCCAGGGCCTGAGGAGAAGGGGAAGGCGGGGAGAAACTGCTTAATGACTACAGGATGCTATTTTGGAGCGATGGAAACATACTGGAACTACACAGAGGTGGTGCTTGCACAGCATTGTGAAATTTACTAAATTCCACTAAATTGTTCCCTTTCGAATGGTTAATTTTATGGTCTATGAATTTCACTTCAATATTTTTTTTTTACAAATTATTGTTTATGCATACCCTATAATCCAACAATTCTACTTCTGGATACATTTCTTTAAAACCAAACAAAGATATAAGAGCTCTCATTGAAACATTGTTTGTAATAACAAAATATACAGGAAAAGCATAAATGCCCATTATGATGGGGAATGGCCCCAAAAATGTAGTTCAGTCATTCTGTAGTTAAAATTCTACACAGTAGTTAAAAATAATGAACCAAATCTCTATCATCACATGAGCAATCTTCTAAACATGTTGAGTGAGAAAAGCAAGCAGTGGAACCACATACACCCCGTGATACCATTCACAAAATTATTTAAAATCCATTAACGTATTTACTGTTGATGTATTAGCCAGACGTTTTTAAAATGTAGATCAGGAGCATTTATACCAATGTCATAAAAGCCATTGGCTCTGATGAGTGAAGATGGGGATAAAGAAAAGGGGGTGTCCTAGTTTGGATTCTTCCAAAAACAGAGCCTAAAACAAAGAGTTGGACCCCAGATATTTTACTGGGCAGGAAGCATAGTGAGGATGTGGGGAAAGGGGTGGGGAGGGCAGAAGAGCCAATGAAGTGTATATTAATTGGACGGTTATGCTCAGTCTCACTGGGGACCCACTGAAGAGTCACAGAGGATGTGGCTCTGAATTGATTCACTAAGGAACCAGGAATCTAGTATACCCGCTGCCTACTTCCCACTTCTGATTGAGGGTTGGCCTCCAGATGTTGCATTTCTGGGCCCTTTTGGATCGCTCCCCTGCCCCTGGAGGGGACCTTCCTCCACGGAAGCTGAAAGATGCAGTTTATTTATTTTATTAGTATTAATTTTTAGCTGAGCCATCCTGCCACCTGTTGGCAGCTCAGCGGCAGCTCAGCTCGGATTGGGCATCGAACTGCTGTTGCTCAGAGCTCAGCTCGTACTCTTGAGCGAGCTCTTAACCAACTGAGCCACTCAGCCGGCCCTTTAAAAGATGCCACTTTTAAGGTGGCAAGAGGTCAGCATGCACCAGAATTCCCCACCAGAGTGACAAGGGGACTCAGACACGGGCCACAGGGGTATGCCAGAGGCATTAATCATATAGGCTACAAGAGAATGGCATCATCAGCAATGTTTTGATTTTCTAAATATCTGAGATATAATAAAATGTTCATATTTGTTCATTCTACCCAGTGGGCACGTGAGCAATTGTTATATACTATGTTGTTGTTGCTTGACTTTTTTTCCTGCATTTTTTCTTTTACATTTTCTGTATATTTTCTTTAAATTTTATTAATGGCATTCACAATGTTGTACAATCTGAAGCCTGTCCATCACCCTAACGAGAGACTCTGTGCCTATTAAGCAATAATTCGTTTTTTCTTTTTCTCAATTATTTAAACATTGTTTTCAATTCCAGTTGACATTCAATATTATATTAGTTTCAGGAGTACAGCATAGTGTACACACATTTATATAACTTACAAAGATCCCCCCATAAGTCTTGCACCCACCTGACACCATGTATCATTATTATAATATCATTGACTATATTCCCTATGCTGTACTTCACATCCCATGATTACTTTATAACTGCCAATGTGTACTTAATCCCTTCACCTTTTTCTCCCAATTCCCAACCTCCTCCCATCTGGCAACCATCAGTTTGTTCTCTGTATCAACGAGTTTGCTCCTTTCTAAGCAATAACTCTTTATTCCCTCTCCCCCAATCATTGGTAACCTCTAATCTACTTTCTGTGTCTCTGAATTTGCATATTCTAGATCAGGGTTCTGCAAACTGTGGCTTGAGAGCCAAATGCAGCTATTTGGGTACGTACATGTGGCTCTGAAGTAAAATTGAAAATGAAAATAAAACTATCATCATTTCATTTATAACATTTTTAAAGGATATTATTCACATAATGGTGATTTCATTTGATTTATGGCTCTTGAATATTTTTATTTTTTTTTTGAGGACAGTGTCACTGGCCCTCATATGTGGGACCCGAACTGGGGCCGCTGGCTTCCCAAGCCAGCACTTAACCACAGCGCCACTCGGCCGGCCCTTGAATAAGTTTTAAATTGTTGTGAGGGACAGGATTGGTTTTTTCGTCTCAAAAGTTTGCAGATCCCTGTTCTATAGAGAATTCAGACAAGTGGAATCATACAATAGTTGTCCTTTTGTATTGGCTTATTTCACTTAATGTTTTCAAGGTCTATCCATGTTACAGTGTGTATCAGAATTTCATTCTGTTTCGTGGTCGAATAATACTTTCTACATCCCCACAGTACATTTTGTTTATCCATTCATCTGCTGATGGTATTTGTGTGGTTTCCACATTTGTGCTATTGTGAATAATGCTGCAATAAACATTGACATACAACTATGTGGCTGAGTCTCTGTTTTCAATTTTTTTGGAATATACATATCCCTAAGAAAAGGATGGCTGGGTTAAATGGTAATTCTATTTTTAATTGTTTGAGGAACCTCCATACTGGTTTCCATAGCAGCTGCACCATTTTTGCATTCCCACCAGCAATGCGCCAGGGTGCCAATTTCACCCCCTCCTTGCCAACACGTGTTATTTTCCATTTTTGTAAATGACAGCCATCCTGCTAGCTGTGAAGTTGTATTTCATTGTTGTTTTGATTGGCATTTCCCTAATGACAATCTTGAGGATCTGTCTCATGTGCCATTTGTATATCTGCTTTGGAGAAATGTATACTCAGGCTACCTGTATTTTAGAACTTTTCAAAATAAAAATAGAAGGCCTGACAGCATGCAATGGTGCCTATTACTTCAATAAAACTGCTAATTTTTGTTTTCCAGGAAGTGACTTTCTTGATATCCCTGACAAGTTTCACTCTACATCTCTCAGCAAGTTTCAGCCCTGACTGCATCATTCGTTCCTCCGTCAGCAAGTCCTCTGAGAGTGCTTTTGCAAAGCTTCATGGCCACATGTGAAGTGACAGGCCAATCTAGCTTTGCACAAAGGTCCAAGAAGTCACACTCTAGGAGGCAGGAGCAAGGGTAAAATCAAGTTGTCATCCGTTGTCAGCCTATCTTTCATTCTGGACTAATGAGACATTGGGGATTTAGGCTTTTTCCTTTGGTTTTAAATAGAAAAATGATTTCTTCTCAAGCCCTAATTACAGAACAATAAAGAAGATGAGGACGATTAAAAAGAGGGGGAGGGTGTCCCCTCCAAAAATATACAAAAACATCGATTTTAATTTATATCCAATTTCAAGTCCTATGAAGTTCATCAAATTTACAGTATAACTGCTTGTTTCACTGGGGTTTGGACAAAAGCAATTTTTCCCACGTGACATGTCTATTTTTCATGTCTTGTGGAAATAATATACCTCAGCCAATATTCTCCAAAATTTCCCTTCCCTAATTGTAAGTTCTTTCTATCCATCTTTCCCAAACCCCTGGCCAACTCCCTAACACTTTCTACATTATATTCACTGAGAGGCAACATCATGGGCTTGGATTCAGGGCTTGAAGTAGGAGCTGTCCAGTCAAACGGTCATGGTTCCAAAACTGGCCTTGTCCCTTAATATTATTGTTGTCGCTGATTCTGTTGTTTCTTTATTATCTGTGTAAAAAGGCAGTAGTATTATGAACACTACCAAACTATTAACTTTATCTAGAATAAACAATAATATTTTTAATAGATCTCATTTAGCGGAAGTCCAGAGGCTGAGCAGGCCGAAGTGCTGGTTGATCCACCGGTCAGTGATGCCTTAATGCTGTGACAGCGATGCCAAAGCATTAATGCCACCCAAAGTCCAGCTCCCGTCTAGTTATAAGAAGGCGATCAGCCACAGGCTTCTCTGTGCAGGCCCCACAGAAGCACGCAAGCTTTTCCCCCATGTGGTGATGGGAGTGTGGGCAGGGGGTCCTCTTCCTTAAACGGACTGCCCCACCTTGGGTCACATACTCATTCCTGGATCAATAACAGTATCCAGGGGAGTGCCGGGCACTGCTTGTCTTAACACTGGTTCTGGACACCGGCAAGAAGGTTGAATTCATCATCAATGGCTTAGACTAAACAGGACCCACCCATGGAGCTGGGAAGGGAGGGATCCGCTGTGTAAGGGATGGGGAATGACTGAAAAAAATCAGGATTTTATTGGGAAGGAGAAAGGGGACAATGAATGCTGGGAAGACCACAGTGGTATCACTACATTAAACATCAGACTTATATTAAGAATATATATATATTCTTTATTATATTTATATATATTCTTTATTATATTTATACATTTTTTATATTTATATATATTCTTTATTATATTTATATATGTAAGTATAAATATAAACCAGGTCTATAGCAGGTACTCCATAGATGTAGTTTTTATAATCATTTAATAATTATCAGAATATCGTAAATACTTTATATGACTCTAAGTTTCTCAAAGAGGGAAACTATTAAAGGTGATCTTTATTCTCATCACTAAAGGTCAACATCCCACCTACTCATCCAGTAGGAAATCATACAATACTCTTTCAGCTAACAATACAGGGAGGGATTCAATTATTCATCCATCCACCTGTCCACCATCCAGGCAATCAAATATTCATAGAGCTCTTACAACCTGCCAGGCAGGACTAGCTCCTCCTAAGGCAGAGAAAGACCAAGGGGAAACTCCGGGAAGCTGGAAGTCCTTGGGGCATGCCTGGCCCCTGAGGAGCTCTGCTCTCGGAAGGAGTGACCTAAAAAGGAGAAGGACTCAAGGGAAAACTCGTCTCTCTGGCCCCTTCTCTTCTCAACTCAGATAAGGCCCAAGAACGCCTGGCTGGACTTGGGGGTGGCGGGGTGTTGATTTGGGAGGAGACAGGATGTGGCCTTCATTCACTAAAATGATGAAGACTTGCCATCTCACCGTCAAGGGCAACTGGACTCTCAATCAAGCAAGGCATCAGGTATAATCAGAAAGAAAGGGATTCAACGGAGAGTTGGGAGACAGGAAGGAAGGCAAACCACAGTCTGGGCAATCACCTCCTTGCTTCTGGAAGCTCTCGTCCTGACTTCAGTACCCACAGCAGGGTCGCCTCCTAACTAACAGAGGCCAAAGACGGAAGTCTGTAGGAGCCACAGTCCCAAAGAAATCCGCACTGCAGCGTATTAACACAAAATGCATAAATAAGTGGAATTCATAACTGAAGCAACCAGGGTGGGCAAGCTTCTCTGTTCCGTCCCCACCCCATCCCTGGGTCCCCTCTCCCCCTGGCCCTGAATGGCAGTCCTCTGTCCTGGATTCAGGCAAGCATCCATGGCAAACTCAGTAATATTTACACATTTGGAATAAAATGACCACATCTCGTTAGCATAAAAATGTAAAGCAAATATGGATGAGAGCAGCGGCTTTCCCCTTGTTCTTTCTTCCAAAAGGCCCTCTCTCCAGCCAACCCAGGTTCCAATTCCGGCATCAGAGTGCCACCTTATGGTAAGAAATAAAAAGGACACTGCTTTCCAAGCTCTAGCAACCCCGCGGGGCGGGGAGGGGAGGGTTCTGAGAAGACGGCCTGAGCACATCCTTCTGCCATCCTGAAGGAGGAGAGAAGCAAGCACTTGGCTCCGTGTTTCCCCACTAACGTTGGGTCATATCTCAACAAATCCCACCACCGTGCCCTGACCTGGGTTCCCAGCTGCTCATCTCTCTTGTTTTCCGTGGCAGGAAAGGCTGGGTTTCTTAGAAACTCCTCTTTGTGCAGGAGAAAGACTCAGTAAAGCTATGTTTGAAGAGAGTAGTCAGTGATGGGGCCAAGAAGCTAAGGGATTTTCTTTTGCCAGATTGAGCTTTCCTGGTAAGACTTTACCAGTGCCTGCACTCCCCTCTTTATACTACCAATGGTCGCCTCACCATTAATGCGGGGAGCACAGTGAACATGGAGATAAATCCAGCAGTCAGAATCTCAGGGAATTTCCCAGGCTTCCCTGGGCCTGCCACAATATGGCATCATGTACTTCCAGGCTGCAGGAGCAAGTGTCTGCAAAATCTTGCAGAGCCCAGAACCTTTTCCCCTTTGCCAGCTGACCCCAAATCTGCCCCAGGCTCAAGCTTCTCTCTTCACAGTATCATCCAATGTCAACAGCAGAGGCCAGTCCTCAGGAAAGCAGGCAAGACAGGGCATCTACCTCACTAAAATTATTAAAGGATGAGGTAAGTTGATGCAGGTGAAAAGCTTGGAACTGCGCCTGGCATGTAGTAAGAGCTCTGTGTGGTGGCTAGTATCACTGTGAGTAATATTATTATACAAATGTTGGTGCTTGTCTTCAGAAGTATCTGGCTATATAATAATCTGCACCATCAGCCTCAATATTTGAGACTCTCAATAACTGCAAATACGAATATGTATTAATGCCAGGCATTATTCTGATCTAATTGTCCTCAACTGGGGGGCATTTGTGGCCCCCAGGGACCACTGGCAATGTCTAGACATTTTAGCTCTCAAAATTGGGGGGAGGGATGCTATTGGTATCTAATAGGTAGAGATCAGGATGATGCTAAACATCCCACCGTACACAGGACAGCCCCCCTTCCCCAAGAAAAGAATTATCCAGCCCCACATGTCAAAAGTGTCAAGATGAGCAGCTCTGCTCTTATTTCATACGTGTTATCTCCTTTAATGTTCTCAGCACTCCTATAGGGGTGGTGTGATCATTACCCCATTCTACAGATGAGGAAACTGAGGCACAGAGAAGTTCTACAACCCACTCAAAGCCGTACAGCCGACAAGTGGAGATGGAATTAGACCCGAGGCCCTTCCAGCTCCAGAGCCTGGGTTTTTTACCTCCCCACTGGGGCCCTTCCAGCAGCCTGGTGTTGGAGACACACTCAGAGTGCCCCCAAGTAACATCAGTTTAAAAATTCCCGGGCCAGCGGAGTGGCGCATTCATTAAGAGCTGGTTTTGGGATGCCAGCAGCCCCGGTTCGGATCCCACATGAGGGCCAGTGACACTGCCCTCTACAGCTAACAACAGCTCCACCTGGAGCTGGGCTGTGCGAGCCCCTGTGATGGTGTGGGCTGCAGCCCCTGCTGCAGTGGGCTGCGATAGGCTACAGTGAGTGGCCCGCAGCCAGCGTGAGTGGCTGGCAGCCAGCGTGAGCTGCCAATAGCCGCAGTGAGCGACATCCAGAGGCCGGTGACTGATCTGCCTCGTCTGGGAAGAGCGCAATGACGATACCGACATGGGCCAGTGAAGCAACGTCCTCCACAACTAGACTGAAGAACAAAAAGACAGCAACTTGTCTGTTCCCCTCCCCCAATTCCCCAATAAAAATCTTAAAAAAAAAAAATTCCCAATTACATGTATTCATAACAAAGAAAAATTTCAACTCTAATTCTAGCCCAGTCGCTACAGGAAACCTGAAAGTATTTTGAAACAAGAAATGCAGCTGCCCCGTTGCAGCTCTAACCATATCACCAGTCTCTGAAGACCCTAGACCAGGGGTCGCCAAACTGTAGCTCCCAGGCCAAATCTGGCCCCCTGCTTGTTTTTGTAAATAAAGTTTTATTGGAACACAGCCCTCCTATTCATTTACATATTGTCTATGACTGATTTCATTCTCTAAGAGCAGCATTGAATAGGTGCAACAGAGGTTTACCCTAAAAAGGCTAAGTACTTACTATTTGGCCATTTATTGGAAGCATCTCCAACATCTGTTCTAGGAAAACACAGGCAACTGGCTACATAGTTTGACACACTAATTGCCAGCATTTGCCCTTTATTTATGGCCCTGGATGAGATGTTTACCCCACGCCTTACTGAGTGTATCTCTGTCCCTCAGAACCTTAACACAAATCCGGATAAAGTACAGGAAATGTTGTTCAGTCTAAACTATACGTATTCTGCCCCTTCTGCCCACAGAATACTCTATCCATCCATCAGTAAAACATGGGCTCCAGACTCTGGGGAGAGCTTGAACGATTCTAACTTTCTTCTACATGCCTCTGCTTCATGTGTCCCAAACAGACCAAGTGACCAAAGTCACCAACCACAATCATTTAGTAAGTGTTTGGATGGTTTGTCAAGCACTTTGACAAACCATCCAAAGGATGGCCTGAGCCATCTTGTAATCCTTCCAACCCACACAATAAGTGTCTTATTAGCCTCATTTTACAGATGGAGACTTTCCTTTGCAGATCACCTGATCAGGGTTAGGACAACAATCTGTTTCTGTCAGGGAAAATCTTTGCCTTCACCAGTCTCGTTGGCCCATATTATGTCATCTGGCTCAGCAAACATATTGAACAAGCCAGGCCTGGAGGGTGAAAGAAGTGCGGAAAGGGTGGGACAAGGGAAGCAGGGAGACAGGAAGAGAGGGATAAATGGTAAGTTAAGTAAAATGTTTATGGCAGAATCTACATGGTAGATACATGTGTGTTCACCATATAATTTCTTCAGTTCTGTATGTTTAAAATATTTTTACAATAAAATGTGAAAACCATATGCAGAGTATAATACTTGTGTTATATATGTTTGTTATCATATTAATATGAAGATATAAACATTTGCCTATGTAAAGGCTTACTTAGTTAATACTGAAATAAAATAAACCCAAATCACAACAGTAGTTATTTCTGGTAATAGAACTGTTGGTGATTTGAACTCTCTTTTTAACACTCTCCTCTTTTTATTTCCGAAATTTTGAACAAGGCCTATATTCCTTTGATTAATGGCGGGGAAATGACAGTTGAGGAAAAATAGATCACCAGAGAAGACTGTGCCATGCCGCTTCGTCTCCTTTTGAATTTAAAAGCCGGGAACATCTCTGAAAATAGTACATTGTAAAGAAAGGAAGATCTCACGGAGGCTCCCTCCTGAACTGTGACCCTTTCAGGCAGTTAGAGGGAAAGAAAAGTGGAACATTTTCTGGTTCAGAGTCACAGGACATGTCTGCAGCTAGGACTTGTACAATAGTCAATGTGCTTGAGGCAAGTAGAATAATTTTCCCACAGGAGACACTCTGGGAAAAGGTCTGGAAATCGAATGGGGTGGCAGTTTCTGGGGGTTCCAGAAGACTACTTTGATCATAAGCCCTGAATCGATGGCTCTGAGTCAAAATATAAATGCTGTTATCTTTCTCTGCTCCTTCCAGACACAGAGCAGCATTTCTGGGAATGTCACAGTCCTGGGTGGGAGAGGCCCTGTCCCCAAGATCCCAGGGCCCCAGACAATTTTGAGCCACCACCCAGTTTCAGACCGTACACCGTTTCATAAGGCCAAAGTATAGACAAGTTGTTTTTTATTAAAGTTCAAAACTATGCTTCGAGTTCACATAATCACTGATAACAAAAGCCTACAGGAAATCAGGAATTTTTTAAGCAATGCAGATCTTCATGAAGAAATGATCAGTGATATTTGCCACTTCTTTTTAGGTGTTCGTTTTCCCTGTTCAAAAGGTTCTATTATCGTTATAATCGGACTCTGGATTATTTTAGACTTATGTCACTGATTTACATAGGGCACATTTCATACCAAGTCCTCATAATTCCAAATTACTCTACTGGTAAATGAGGTATTAACTGACAGAGAGAAAGCACAATCTCCCACAATTCTCAGTGCTAATACTGGTGGCAAAAGCCATTCATTCATTGATACGTTCACTTTCAGCCAACACTTATTGTACCCCTACCATATGCTAAGTATTGTCTGGTCACGGAGAATAAAGCAATGAGGGGGGAAGCAAACAAAAAACTCTTCCTTCTCTGTGCTTACATCCTGGTTTGGGGAGAAAGACAAATATAAAATGAATCAGTAAATATATGAGGACTAGAAGGTGTAATGGGTTGAATGGTGGTTCCCCAAAAGATAATTCTGCCTAGAACCTGTGAAAGGGATCTTATTTGGAAAAGGGGTCTTTGCATATGTGATTAAGGATCTGAAGATGAGATCATCCTGGATTAGGGTGGGCCCTAACTCCAGCAAGTGCCCTTATAAGAGAAGTGAAGGGGAGATTACAGAGAGGAGGCCATGTTATAAAGACAGACGGAGGCAAAGATAAGAATGATGCATCTACAAGCCAAGGGCCACCAAGGATTGCAGACATCTGCCAGAATCTAAAAGAGAGGCAAGGAATCCGTTTTCCCTCAGAGCCTCCAGAAGGAACCAACCCTGCCATCATCTTGATTTCAGACTTCTGACTTCCTGAACTCTTGAGACAATACATTCTCTTCTTCCCAGCCACCAAGCTTGTGATCACTTGTTATGGCAGCCACAGGAAACTGATACAGAAGAGATGGAAGCTACCAGGAAAAATCATACAGATTGGAAGGGGGAAAGCAAATGCTGGGGAATGGTGGTTTTAAAATAGATGGGTTGGGAAAGGCATGTCTGAGAAGGTGACATTTGAGGAAAGACTTGAAGGAAGTGCGGGATGAGCCACCTGGATGGGAGCCAAGAGTTTTCCAAGGAAAGGGGACGTGGAAATCCACGTTGCAGAAGGGAGGGAGGGAGGGAATCCAAGGGGATTGCAGCAGGGCCTGTGAAGTCTTTGTGAGGATTTTGGTTTTCATTCTGAATAAAATGAGCCACTGAGCAAATGGGGGACCCTCTCTGGCTTTCACTTAAAAGGATGATGCTGGCTGCTGTGATGAGAACAGGCTGTAAGGAACAGCTCAGCTGAGGGAAGCCCAGTATAGGAGCCGGTCACGGCTGCCAGGTGAGAGGAGACGGGGCTCAGCCCAGGATGGGGAAGGATGGGAAGTGCGCAGAATCGGAGGATGCTTTGAAGGCAGGAAAACAGAGTTTGCTAAGTGATATTTCTCTTTTTCTTTGGTATTTTAAAAAAGGAGAAAGAGAAGAATGGACCTTCAATGATTTGGCGAACTCCAACTTGCCGAATTCTTTCTGTACCCACAGGAATGGGGACGTGTAATAAATTGCATACAAATATATAATTTAGAAATGAGTATATAACTAACATGGAGAGATTATCTCTGGAAGAATAAATGAGAAATTCCAGGGAGGGGAAGAGAGTAGATGAGAGACAGAGCAGGGAAGGGCACAGTTTCCAGAGCATACCCTGTGAATTTCATATCATGCATGTATTACCTACACAGAATCATACGTTTTTATAGAACAACAGCCTCACAGATATTTCAGCAATTTATTGTATGTGCCATGCACTTCAGCTGCGACTTCATGCGGCTGAGACAGTAGATGACCCTTTTTCTACGGTAGGAGCTGCAGGAACCGTATCGATCTTTTACATTCATTGTATTTCAGACGTTTTATTATGAATGATTTTAAACACAAACAGAAGTCAGAAGAATAGGATAAATCAAGGGCTGGCAAACTCTTTTTGGATAGGGCCAGATAATATATATTGTAGGCTTTGGGAACTGATGGTCTCTGTTGCAACAACCCAACTCTACAATTGTAGGGCAAAGTAAGGCAGAGAAAATATGTGAACAAAAGACAGGGCTGTGTTCCAATAAAACTTAACTTACAAAAACAGGCATGGGCTGGACTTGGCCCTCAGGCCACAGTTTGCTGACCTCTGACATAAATGAGCCCCTATGAACCCATGCCCCAGCCCCAGCTACCATCAACCTTCAGCCCATGTTACCCCCCAAATTCCTTGAAAAAAAATCCTGGACATCATAACATTTCAACGTCAATGCTTCCAAATATATTTCTAAGTTATAAAGACTCATTTTTTTAACATCACACCTAAAAGGTCAACAAGGTCTTAATATTATCAAAATTCAGTCGCCATTCAAATATCTAATTGTCTAATAAATGTAATACATTTTCATAGTTGTTTTTGGTCAGATAGAATTAATTAAGGCCCACACAACGCTTTTAAGTCTATCTTGAATTTTTTTTTTTACATTGATTCTATTTTTATGCCTTTGAGCTCTAAGGTGGAGTTTTCTGAAAAAAAAAAAAAAAATCAAGTCCAAAACGTAACATAAGATGCTTTGTGCTTCCTCCAGATATTTTTATTACAATCTGAGGAACTGCCACTGAGTGCATAGTAATACCAAAATTATGGAATCATGATCTGAACAGCCAGTCATCTGGTCACAGTTGTTTAAACAAATCAAACATCATCGCACAAAAGTTATCAAGCACTTCCCTCCTAGGCTGCAGGCATTTAAAAAAGAAAAATTCGTCTGCTTGTGCCAGTCATCTCACTCCTAGGAATTCGCCCTAATAAAATATTTAGAGATACAGTCAAGGATGCCTGATGAACGATTTCATGGCTGCATTATTCATAATAGTACAATATTAAAAACAACCAAAGCATCCAACAAGATGGAAATGGTAGCATTAATTACAGGCCAGTTCATTACCTGCTTCATTAAATACAATACCGGTAGAATATTATGCAATGATTAAAAATCATGATTTTAAATGACAAGAAGCAAAACTGCGTGCACATCTGAGCGCATGAGCAACTGGCTGGAAAGCACCAAAACACTGCATCATGATCTCTAGATGTGGGGGTTACGGGGACTTTAGCTCAAATATTTACTCTTTCATAAACTTTCCAAATATTCTCTAACATGCATGCTTTGCTTTTGAATCAGGAAAAACAAAAATATGAATTGTATAAAGACTTCCAGCTCTCCCTTTCTAGGTATCCTCTGTGTATCTCTCTTTGTTCTTGTTTTTTTTCTAACTCTGCCTTCTTGCTCCCTTTCCCACTCTTGTCAATATATCAGGCATTACATCATGCCATTCATTTTGCTCAGGGCCAGAGAGGCTGCCATTCCTAGGCCGAGAGGTCAACAGCATCATGTCTTCGCAAGCCCAAAATGAATGGAAGTTACGGGCAATGACTGAAAATTTCACCCCACCTGCAGAAATGGGCTGACACCACGCACCCATTTCCTGTCGTCTGCTTTCCTTCCTTGGAGCAGGACACTTAGCGAAAACCACACTGAGTGAAGCGATCCCACTGGAAAACTAGAAACAACGGACAGTCCAGTAGTGGGTGGTGGGCTACGTAAATGACGGCCAGTTAGGAAGCAGCCCTTACAAATCCTCTCGTAAAGAAGATGAACAAGGAAGGAGGCACATCCCTGTCCCCACTCCTTTTGTCCTCTCCACTCGCCTTGGTGGGTCTCCTCACAGTTCCTGGAACACTGTGGACTCTGTGGGCTTTTGCACCAGCCAGTTTCCTCTGCCAAGGAATACTCTGATCCCTCATCTTTTCCAGAACTTTCCTCAGAAATCACCTTGTTTATGAGGCACCCATCTAAAACGTCAGTGTCCCCCAACACACTCTCACACACATGTGCACTCTTCATAGCTCTCTGTCTTTCTTTATATTTTCTCTTGAATGTTTATTTGACAAATAACCTATTTTTATCATTTGTTTTGTTTCTTCACTATCTGTGCCCACCCCCTTTAGAAAGCAAGATGCTTGAGGGCAAGGGCTTCCGCCATTGCTGTTTGCTCGGTGCCTAGAACGGTGCCTGACAAGCAGCAGCCATTCAGTATGTACCTTTGAATGAATTCATAAATAATGTAGGATCAAGAAAAGAAACAGGTTCACACACAATACTAAATAATTCAATGGTAAGCGTGTGTGTGGGTACATGGAGAAGAGATTGAAATGATACATACAGAATGTCGACACTGGGTAACCCAGAGGGTAGAATGACGGGTGAGTGATTTTATTTATTATGATACTTTCTCTATGTGTCTATGTTCCTTAAATCTTCTGCAATGGACAAGCACCAGCTTTATAGCAAACCGCCTGTTGAGCTATTTCTTCAGAAGTTGCAGGAAGAGAGTTGGAGGCTGTTACTCTGGCCAGGTAGGCACAGGAATCTTCTTAGAGCAGATCTCAGCGTCTTCCCTCACGTCCTAGGTGGACAGGGTTCAGGTTCACAGGTGCCCTCTACCCTAGAGGGGGGCTAATGAGATCCCACGGTTTGGCAAGTGCTACCCCTTCGAATATCATTGACCTGCTGCTACCTGGACAGGGTGTGGCGGGATTCGGCAAGGGGACCATGAGTGTTTTGAGAAGAGAGGGATGAGGGATGATTCCCATCATCCTTTCTAGGATGATGGGAATGACTCCTACTAGATTCTCCAGCATGCACTGAGATTGACAGCTTTCCGAAATGCAGGTTGCAAAGGGGCTGCTCACCAGGAGGGCCCCTGACCCACAGCCTGGGCCTCCACACCAGGCCCTGGAGGTAGGTGACCTAAGACGGGTTTCAGTCCGGTACTGGAAACAAGCACTGAGCTGAGAGCAGGCTAGCGGGGTGGTGGGAGCCCACACCACAGGCCAAGCAGGACCCTAGGCAGTGAGCAAAAGGTGTGCCAAGCTGGGTGGGCTCATTTCACGTCGCTAATTCTCTCTTTGCCTGTATTTGGAAACCAAAGTATCCCCTTCATACTGCCTAGCCTCGCCCTGGGGTTCACGTATAATCTGGCGAAGGGATGGACGTCGTAAGAGAGAAGATATTGGACTTGTTAATATGAGCATGAGGGGTGGTTAATTAGAAAAAATAAAAGAGGGGGAGCTATATTTGACTCCCATCTGGGGAAATATCCCATTCTGTTCATACATTTAAAATAAACAAACATTCTATCTAGTAAGTAAATAAATAACATATAAACATTACCTATAAATGAATGAATGCATTAGTAGATACGCACACAAGTGAGTAAATAGAGAGGTTGTTGAAAAAGAAAGGGAGGAAGACAGAAACATGGCCCTTTGAGTCTCTGAAGCACTGCATACGCACTTTTGATTAATGTAAGTTCTGTTATGCTTGAGTTCATGCCATGAAAAAAAGGTCTGCATCCATCCCATAATGAGGAGACAGATCTCTATTGCAGTGCCTATGCATCCATCAGCATTCTTAATCACCCTCTTTCCAGAGAGGTTTATCATCCTCCTGGTTATACTGTTAGCCAGTCTGCTATTAGGAGGGCAAGAACTGTTTCATTGTTACACTGCCAGATCCTATCGTTCAATTGGAAAACAACATGAAAGAACAACGGCGTGAGAGCCAGATTTCCATCCATCACCCAGAGGTTCTCTTTCACGCTATGCTAATCGGAGCTCGCCATTTCTGAATGCAGCCATGCTGAACGTCTTACGATAACCTCAGATAAGTTTCTCTACAAGGATTTGAATTGCAACCCCAAAGGTACTAAATGGAAGCACTGAACACATATTCACAGCCGGTCTCACAAAGCCAGCACAGGGCTATGTGTGAACGCTTGTGCAGAGATTGAGCTGAAACGAGGCACTTTGGAAGAAAATGGTGGAAGGGAAAGGAGGAGTAGAGAGAGAGAACCAATGGAATATATCGATATAAGGAGATTTATTGCAAGGAATTGGCTCACGCAATTATGGAGGCTGACATGTCTCGAGATTTGCAGCTGGCCAGCTGGAGACCCAGGAGGGCTGAAGCTGTCGGTTCCAACCCCAAAGCTGGCAGGCTCAAAGCACAGGAAGAGCGGGTGTTTCAGTTCAAGTCTGAAAGCGGGAAACAGCCAATGTCCAGCTCAGAGGTGGGCAGGCAGGACGAGTCCCTCTTACTCACAGGAGGGTCAACCCTTTGGTTTCATTCAGGCCTTCAACTGATTAGATGAGGCCCACTCACGTTAGGAAGTACAATCTGCTTTACTCAGTCCACTGATTGAAATGTTCATTTTCACCCAAAAACGTGCTCACAGAATAACGTTTGACCAAATGCCTCGGGAGCCCATGGCCCAGTCAAGTTGGCATATAGAATTAACCATCACAGGATGTTCAGGGGAGTGGCACAGGGGACGGGGGGTGGAGGGGTTCTATTATCTGGAGCCAAGGGAAACCAGTGTTCAGTTTAGACCCCAGTTAGGAAATTACTCTCCCATCAATAGGAGAAATGTGAACTAGCTATAAACACAAGGCACATGAAAAGATGGTCAACATCATTTGCCATCATCCACTAGAATGGCTACAATAAAAAGGACTGGCTACACTAAGGGCTAGTGAGGACACCAAGCAACTGGAGGCCATGGCAAGGCAAAATGGGACAGCCACTCTGGAACACAGCTTGGCCATGCCTACAAACATTCACGTACTTTATGACTCAGCAGTTCCA
The DNA here is from genome assembly GCA_033961575.1 of Aselliscus stoliczkanus. Classification (NCBI taxonomy): domain Eukaryota; kingdom Metazoa; phylum Chordata; class Mammalia; order Chiroptera; family Hipposideridae; genus Aselliscus; species Aselliscus stoliczkanus. The sequence continues at coordinate 6,592,743 of CM066741.1, read as the reverse complement.
CTCCTCTTTCCACAAAAGTAAAGGAGAACATACATCTGCCAAAACTTCTTACAAAAGAATGTTAATTGCTGCTTTATCCGTAATAAACTGGAAACAATGCTAATGTCCATCAATACAAAAATGGACATATAAGCCACAGCGTATTCATACACTGGAACACTACTGAACAACAAAAAGGAATGAGTTTCTAATTTGTGCAACAGCAAGGATAAAGCTGACAGACCTAAGACACAAAAAGACGTTCAAGAACATGCAAAATTAATCTACAAAGGTAGAAAGCAGAGCAGTTGCCTTTGATGGAGAGGGAGATTGATGGGAAACAGGTAGGTATGAATCCATCAAAGACCCCTTTCTAGCGTGATAAAAATGTTCGATATCTTGATATGGGTTTGGATGATATGACTGTAAATATTTTCCAAACTCATTAAACTGTACACTGAAAAATCTGTACATTTTGCTCTCTATAACTATGTACCAGCAAAACATTTGCAAAAGTACAAGTCCTAAGATGGATAAAAGACAAAGAACAGAGGAGATGGGGAAAAAAACAAACAAACAAACAACAACAACAACAAAAACAAAACCCAACCAACCAACCAACCAAAGAAAACCCTGTAAACTTTCTTAGGCAAATATACCAGGCATTTTGCAGAATGAATTGGAGGTCTCCGGGAATAGAGCCGATAACACCCTTGTTAGAAATCTAAAGTTTGACACATTGCTAAGGCAAATACTGAGAATGAAGGTCCAGAAACAAACAAGTCCAAAGCACTATTCCAGTACAGACCAGGGGGTCCAAGTACAGGAAGAGAAATGCAAATAGGATCAGAGGAACACATTGGACGCAAAGAGAGCTAGCTCCAAGCCAACAAAGGTAAACTCTATCCTCTTAGCCTCAGCGGACTAATTGTCTTGATAATACCTCTGCACTTCCTTTCATGATTATTGCAAATATTTGACTTGAACTAATTCTATAGCAAGCTCTGTCAAGTTCTCATTCCATCAGGTGAATGCAGTCACGCTCAGCTAATCGCAACGTTGTCTTCATTAGGTCGTGAGTTAACAGAAATAAGAGAAATTAGAGGGTTTACCAGGCTAAGCACTCAACATGCATTAATTCATTTAACCTTGCTCTACCCATGAACTAGGTATTGAAAATATAATTCCTAGTTTACAGATAAAGAAACTGAGGTTCAATGGGGTAAAAACGTGCCTAAAGTTACTGAGCTAGAAAGGGAGAGACAGGATTCAAATCTAGGCCATCAGATCTCAGAGGTGACTAACAATAATGCTCTATTGCCTCCTTCCAAGAATTTTTCCGAGTGAGTGGATGCCACCCAATCATTGTAGAACCAGGAAGACTCTTGGAATCCTTACACTATATGTGAATGTCCAAGAAACCTAGAGAAAGAAGTTGTGACCAGCCAGGGCCAATGTACATACTATCCAAAGGTCCATTCATTCATTCATTCATTCATTCAACAAAGATTTAAGAGCATACTGTGTGCTAGACATTGCTTGCAACTGAGAAAAGAACTAAGAGCCAAAAATTATTCTACTACACTTGACAAGGCCCTACTCCAAAATGCACTCACAGACAACACAGCAAAAAAATCCATAACCTGATGGCACATATCCCTTTAAGAAGTCTGGAAACTCAAGTGTGGAGTCAGTGTGGCATCAACTAAATATCTGTAGAATGGCAGCCATAGCCACTCTGGTATGAGACTGAGCATCTTATTCCTACTCAAGAGCCCGCTTCTGCTTCCTGAACAGTTTTATCAGGCCCTATGATTACTTTGTAATGTAAAAATTGATCATTAATCAATGTTGCCTAAGCAACACACTTAGAATAATAAATAAAAACAGGCTTCTCAACAACCCAGCTCTGGGAAATTGCTGGCATGATAGCATTGACCGATTGCTGAGACATTGCTCTCCTGGGCTGAAGGGGAAAATATGGGATGGATGACAACAGAATACAAAAACAGGTACTACAGGATGAGCAGAATTGATGAGACTGCACAAAGGGAATGTAGAATACATGCCATAGGAACAGCCGTGTCACATACTGATGCAAAAAGAGCAGGCTTGAGTTCTGCTATGCCAACACTAGCTGTGTGTATCTCACTTTCCCTCTCCGGGCTCAGCTTTCTTATCTGCAAAGTGGTGTTAAAAGGGCCGGCCGAGTGGTGCGGTGGTTAAGCGCTGGCTTGGAAAGCCAGCAGCCCCGGTTCGGGTCCCACATATGAGGGCCAGTGACACTGCCCTCAAATAAAAAAAAAGAATTCCTGTGATGTTGAACTCATCAAGTTATTGTTAAATGGATGAGAAATTGTCACATAAACTAAAAGCACAAAAATAAAGGTGTTTGGGTTCGGGGGGGCACCAAAATTTTGACCTAATTAAAAATTATGGGGCCGGCCGAGTGGCTCAGTTGGTTAAGAGCTTGCTCAAGAGTGCGAGCTGACCTCTGAGCAGCTGAGCTCTGAGTAACAGCAGTTTGATGCCCAGCCTGAGCTGAGCTGCCGCTAAGCTGCCAACAGGTAGCCGAATGGCTCAGCTAAAAAAAAAAAAATATTACTTCTCATTTGCCATTTCTCTTTTGCCGGCCGAGTGGTGCGGTGGTTAAGCACTGGCTTAGGTCCCACATATGAGGGCCCCACATATAAGGGCCAGTGACACTGCCCTCAAAAAAAAATTAAAAAAAAATAAATAAAAATTATGAGATAAGAAGATTAGAACATCAGCTTCATCAGTGGTAGCTGCACCTGATCCCTTTATTTGCCCAATTTATCCAAGATTTCTGCCTCTTCTTGCCTTTGCTTAACCAGAGCATCTGGGAAACAGCAGGGGGAGTAACAAGAAGAAGAGGGGGAGGGAGCATACTTCACCTGCAAGCAGAGACAACACACAAGGAGGCACCTCTGCATCATTCTTAGTAACCAGCTAAGCTACTCCTTTTCCCACAGGAAGGAGCATCTGAGCGATGGCGATGGCGATAAGGACGCAAGCTTCCTCCCCAAAATGTTCTCCAAGAGGCTTGAAGTATTGATAGAAATTCCATTTTTACATCAACAATCAGTTGATTGATTTTTACAACTCATTTTCTCCAACTCTTGCCCTGTCCCACTATAGAGCCTGGAAAAGCTAACTGCTTGAGTTCCCAGACTCCCTTGCAGCTACAAGTGGTCCTATGACATAGTTTCACTATAAGTGGAAAGGTACTGAGTAGATCTGGAAAGATTTTGTTTTTATGATTAAAAAATATACTGGCTTTGAAAAGACAAAAAAAACAAAGCTGGCCTTGAAGATGACATGGCTATAGCTGCAGTCATCTTATGATCACAAGGAAAAGGACAAGAGAATAACAAAGGTATCAACTTTGAGATTACTGAGCCACTGAATCCATGCCAATAACTGCTTCCCAGAGAGTGTATAATCTTGCTAATTGGCTAACTGAAAGTGCATGACTGATTTTTCTCTTATCTTTCTTCTTCCTAGTCAAGTTTATAATAATTCAAAAAAGAAATACAAATGTTAAGAAACAGCTCTTTGTATAATTTTTAAAGACCCAATTTGCTATAATTTAAACATTAAGTGGGAATTTTTTTCCTCTCCAACACTCACCAAAAGTCTTGTAAAGTGATATTCATGCAGGATTGTTGGAAAGATAAGCAGATTATCATTCCTCCAAACTTGTCTTAGAAGCTACTCCATGAAGATAAAGGGACTCTGCCATCAGAGAAGTTTGGGAAATGATGCATGTTTCCATCATCTCTTGCTACATTAACAAACAACCCCTCAACCTCAATAGCCTACAACAAAAAACATTTATCTCTAACTCATACAGCTTAGATTGGGTGAGTCTGGCTGATCTCGACAAGTCAGTAGAGCATCTAGGTTCAGGACATTTCTCCATGTATCTCTTGTCCTTCTAGGAGCAATGACTCCCTGAAGCATGTTCTTCTCATGGCAAGGGTTGGAAGCTCCCAGAGAGAGATGAGCAGATATATGCACTACGTATCTCTAAAGGCCTAAACTTGGAAATTCACACAATTCAGGCAATAGCAACGCCTAAGTTGCAAGACTTCAGCCCCCATGGACCCCTCACCCCCATCCTAGGAAACATCAGCAGCTGTCTTACTCTGATAAGTCAATGATCATTTTATTGCTCATCATCATCAATAATGTGTTAAAGCCTGGACTTTTCCTTAATTCATTTACTCAACAAATATGCATTAAGCACCCACTATGTACCAGGCACTATCCCAGCACGAGAGATAGAGTGGAGAGCAAGGCAGGCACAAGTCCCATCCTTGTATAGCTGACATTCTAACAGTTCATTCTAAAAGTGGGTTAGAGGTTTGGGGGGCAGCGGCAAAAACAAATAAAATATAAAAGTGTCAGCTAGTGAGAAGTGTGATGCAGAAAACTCAACAGCAGAAAGAATAGAGGGTGACGAGGAAGGGAATGATAATTTAGGATGTTCATGGAAGTCCTCATTTATGATAAGCAGACTTTGAACCAAAGAGTTGGATTAAACCAGAAAGAGAGAAGCAGCCAAGGAATATCAAGGTCTTTGGGGGCTGGAGTGAAGAAAGCAAGGAAAAATTGTTGAAGAGGAGAGAAGAGATAGGAGGCAGGCTGTGTGGACCCAGTAGGGCATGGTAAGAACTTAAAATTGGGGGATTGAAAATAATGCCACAGTCCTTGGACATATGCCTTTACAGAGGAAAGGGGGGAAAACTATATTTCTTGTACATCTGCTGTCTTAGTGAGTTCAGGCTGCTATAACAAAAATTCCATAGACAGGGTGGCTCAAACAACAGACACTTATTTCTCACAGTTCTGGAGGCGGAGAAGTCCAAGATCAAGGAGCTGGCAGAGGTGCTGTGTGCTGGGAGCCCTCTTCTCGCTGTGCTCTCACAGGATGGAAAGGGGTGTAAGAGCGCTCTGGGGTCTCTTGTTTAAGGATGCTAACCCTACATTAGCTCATGAGAGCTTCACTCTCAGGACCTGTATATTCCCCAAAGGCCCCACCTCCTAATACTATCACATTGGTGGTGAGATATCAACATACGATTTTGGGAGGATGTGGGGGGTCACAAACATTCAATCTATAGCACTTATTGTATGTCAGGGACTATCCTAGGAACCACATGTCCTCCGTATGCTGATTTACATTTAAATATACATAATACTTTTTGAATGACAAGCATCCTCAGCAATTCTAGAAATCGAGACCCATTTTATAGTCCAAATCAGCAGTAAGGTGTGAGGGAAAGAGGTGTGTTATTTAAACTTCTCTGACCTTTTCTTGGTTCAAGATGGAATAAATGCGTGATTTCACAAAGGGAATGTGAAGGTCACACATAAACAGCACATTAAACTCAATCATACACCTAATAGCTTGTTTTTTATTCCACCTGGCAGATTAAACATCCAACTTTTAATTTCCAAATGGTGTCTTATGCAAACATTGCAATTATCATGCTATTCAGCTGCTGAGGTAATTTAAACTGTGGATCACTTCTCCATCAAACAATCTATTTGCAATATGCAATTCTGGCATGGACTCCAAGGATAAATATTATCCTCCAAACAAATTCAAGTTGAAGGTAATTCACAAATAATGGTTTGTAAAGGAAAGAAACTGTGTGCATACAACATGACTCAATAACCGAGAACATCAAGAAAATTAGCTGATGAAATACAGGAATTAATAAAAAGAGTTCAGTAAGATGGCTGGATACAAGATAAGTATACAGATATCAATAGCTCTCCCACAAAATAATGTAAAAAGGTTCCACTCCCAAAAGTATATATGTGGGTCTAGCAATGACCTTTGCAAAGAGTCTGGTTTTTATATGAAGAAACTACTAAACTACTACTTAAACAAAAATAAAGAATAACTGGATTGGACCAGCCGAGTGGCACATTGGTTAAGAGTTGGCTTAGGATCCCAGCTCTGAGCAGCAGGGCCAGGGTTTGAATCCCACATGCGGGCCAGTAACGCTGTGCCCTCTACAGCTAAGATGGTGAACAATAGCTCCAAATGGAGCTGGGCTACCATGAGTCGGTGATGGCGTAGGCTGCAGTGGAGCTGGCCGGCAGCTAGTATACACTTTCATGAGCTCCTGTGAGCTGCCGTCCAATGGCCGGGGAGCAACTGACTGCCTCAGCTGGGAAGAGCGCAATGATAATACCAACATGGGCCAGTGAAGTGACGTCCTCCACAACTAGACTGAAGAACAAAAGGACAGCAACTTGTCTGTCCCCCCACCAATTCCCCAATAAAATCTTTAAAAGAAAAAGAATAACTGGATTGAATATGCACAAAAAAATAACATTAACTTTATTTATAAGTGCTAATGATATGCCAGATAGACACTGGGTAAGTATTTTATAGATATTACTTACTTCAAATGATTTTCTCAACCTTAAACATAGATTTTTTTTTCTGATTTATAGACATAGAAACTGGAGCTTAGAAAAGTAATTTACTTATGAGAAAGGCAGCATCAGATCTTTAAAATGTAAAATCCGATTGTGCAACTGCCCTGTTGAAAACCCTTCATTGGCCTTTGTTCTTAAAATGGGATCAAACCTCTGCAAAGCTTTGCCTGAAGGTCCCTGCTTACCTCTCAGGGCTTATTTCAAGCCACCTTTCCCTCAAACTTTATGAATTGGAAATTAAACCCAGAGTATCCTGGACTTCCGGTAAAATGGCGCAATAGACAGACGCTGTGCTAACTGCCTCCCAGGATCACACCAAAATTACAAGCAAATTATACAGCATTCAACCCTGGAGGTCCCCGGAACACTGGAGGAACAGAACCACTAAACGAAGAACTTAAAGAGGAGGCCACGTCGGGTCTGGTAGGACGGGCGGAGACGAGAGAGGGCGAGCCCCGTGAGGGAGGTCCCAGCCGTGGGAGGCTTGTCTGGTTGGGGGAGAGACCCTCCGGCCGCACCCCAAGCTCACCAGCCCAGAGCTCCTTTGCCGGGAAGAGGAGTTCTAAGATAGTCGGCAATAAATTAGTAAGGACTCTCTTTCCTCAGCTCGGTGAGGCTAAGAGCGGCTGGAGAATCAGTGGGGCCGGCGCCCGGGCTTGCTCGCCGGTGAGCACTTACCTGGTTCCTGATGGAGGGAGTGGCTGTGTGAACCGGGAGCCTGCGGGGACGGACTGAGCTGAGCACCTTTGGTGCAAAGGCTGGAGGTTTTTGGATTGTTGTCCCCATGGTGCGGAGCTTGCAAGCGAATGGTGTAAAGAGGGCGCCATTTTGTCGGGCTTGGGCCCTCCCACGAAGGATCAGGTCCGAGACCTAATTGGTCTGGTGGAATTGGCGAAGTACGTGCGTGCGTGCGTGCGTGCGTGCATGCATGCGTGTGTGCATGCGCGCGCGAGAGTGCCTGCGGCCACCCTCCGCCCAGCTTATACTGCGTTGCCAGGGAAACATAGGGCGGTGCCCTCCGGCTCCTACGGCGGCTCACTGGGACCCGGGAGTGCGCGAGCCGCCTCGGATCCCCACCCTCCGCTCGGCTTGTGCTGTGTTGCCAGGGAAACGCCTAGTGGGAGTGATCCGACTCCAACAGGCTGCTCACTGAGACGGGGAGCACAGAAGCCGCCTTGGGTCTCTGCTTTCCACACTGCGCTTGCAGAGTTGCCAGGCTGGTGATTGGTTGTCGGGCTGCTCGGCCTGATCTGCGAGCGGCTGATTGGGACAGGCTGAGACTGGGAGTTCTCCTGGGAGTGTTGGGCCGTGAGCTGTGTGCCTGCGTGATCCAGCCAGGGCTCTCCTGGTGATCTATCTAATACATCAAAGCAATCCCAGAGCGACAGCCAGAATGGGGAAACAAAGAAACATGTCACAAGTAAAAGATCAGAAGAAACCTCCAGAAATGGAACCAAATGAAACAGAGGGATCCAACCTTTCAGAGACACAGTTTAGAACACTGATGATAAGAATGTTTAAGGAATTTAGCGAGGACATAAAGAAGGATAGGGAAACCATAAAAAACAACCTGTTAGAACTAAAGAATACAATAACTGAAATGAAGAACACACTCGAAGGAATCACCAGTAGAGTAGATGAAGCAGAGGAGCGGATCAGCGATTTGGAAGATAAAATAGCAGAACTCACCCAGTTGGCACAGCAAAAAGACCAAAGAATAAAAAACAATGAAAATAGTTTAAGAGCCCTATGGGACAAGATGAAGCGCAACCACCTTCAAATCATAGGGATACCAGAAGGAGAAGAGAAGAAGCAAGGGGTTGAAAAGGTATTTGAAAAAATAATGACTGAAAACTTCCCTACCCTGGTGAAGGAAATCAACATACATGCCCAGTAAGTGCAGAGGGTTCCAAACAAGCTGAACTCAAACAGGTCCACACCAAGACACATCATAGTGAAAATGGCAAAGGTTAAAGACAGAGACAGAATCCTAGAGGCTGCAAGAGAAAGACAGCAGGTTACATACAAAGGAACTCCTGTTAGACTAACAGCTGACTTGTCTACAGAAACTCTGCAGGCCAGAAGGGAGTGGCAGGAGATACTCAAAGTGACACAAAATAAAGGCCTACAACCAAGATTGCTCTACCCAGCACGGCTATCACTTAAAATTGAAGGAGAAATAAAGAGCTTCTCAGAAAAGAATAAGCTTAAGGAATTCATTACCACCAAGCCAGCATTGAAAGAAATGTTAAAAGGACTTTTTTAAACAAAAGAAAGGGGTAAACAAGCTAACCCAGAGAGACAATTTAAGAAGATTGATGTCATATCAAGCAGATATAAAGGAAAAACTGATGGTTGCTGGTTGGGAGGGAGTGGGGAAGAGGGAGAGGGGGAAGGTTTTGGACAGTGTATGTGGGACTACAATGTTGCCGCAGGGTTATGGAGGCAGTTCTGGGAATGTAATTGATAATGTTGTGAAGAAACTATTATGTTGTGAGAAATAAGTCAGTTGGAGAAGGACAGGTACCATCTGATCTCACTTGTGTGTGGAGTCTGAAGAACTGAGTGAACGATCAAAGTAAACAGACTCATAGATGTAGAGGAAAAACTGAGGGTTGCTAGTTGGGAGGGGGGTGGGGATGGGGGGAAGGGGAAGGGATTAGACAGCATAAATAGACAACTACAATATTGCCACAGGGATATGAAACACAGTTCGGGAAATATAATAATGTAAAAATTTTGTGGCGTGTCAGATAATCACACGTCTTGTTAGGGAGACTACTTCATGGATGGAGTAGAGGCTTGATCACTGCACTGTACACCTGAAGCTGATGTTGTATAGTATTGTATGCCAACTGCAACTGAATATGTGGGTGGTCACGGGATGTGGAGTATGCTGTGGAGGCGAGTCAGGGGAGTTGTGATGGATATGTATGCTATGGGGGGGGAGTGGGGTGGCGAACTGGGGGAGGGGGTTTTCACTTTGGGGGGTAAAGAGTATAACTATTGCATTGTGTTGTACACGGAAAACTAATAAAATAAAATAAAATAAAAAAAGAAAACAAACACTAAAAAAAAACAAAAAAAAAAACCCAGAGTATCCTGATCTACATAACATAGGAAGACCCCACATTGTTGAAGTAGGACAGCTTCCCAAATTAATTCATAGGGGAAATGCATTTCCAAGTTCAGCTGGCAAGGGGGAAAAAATCCAAGATGAGAATAGATTCTTCAAAATGAAAAAAAAGTAGAAAAACTTGTGTGTGTTTTTATGAAGGTGAAAAAGATAATCCAACACAGAAGAAAATACAGATCACTCTCTCTTTCACTTGTGAATATCCATGCAAAAATCTAAATAAAATGCCAACAAACTTATGTTCCAACATAAGTTTGGAATGTAAGTCATGGAACATAAGAATCTAACAGCATTTATGTTCCATGACCAAGTGGTGTTTCTCCCAGGAATGCAAGGATTTCTCAAAGTATATCCCTATTAACATAATTCACCATATTAATGGAGTAAAAGAGAAAAAATAAGAATATCATCTACATAGATAACAGAAGGATATAAGACTCAGTATCCATTCTTGTTTTGTTTTTTAAAAAATTACAAAAAACTTTTTAACAGTAAATACTTCCTTACCATAATAAGATATCTCCATTTCACTCCCCAAAATGGCATGATGTTTAATTGGCAAACACTAGAAACTCTTCCATTCAAGTCCAGAAAAAGTCAACAGAGACCTATTATAATGCATGTTCTCTGACCCTCAATGCACTCCCTCCCTATATCCCCTCTGCCTTCAGCTTTCCCTGCTCTCCTTCCCAGGAGGCCAACCTCCTTGGACTCCATCACCAGCCTCCCTTACCCTATGGCTTCTGGTTGAGTTCTTCCAAGGGAGACCTCAGTAGAAAATTAGGGGACAGGAGAACAGAGAAGAGGGTCATCAGTCACCAGGCTGCCTTCCTGCTTAGCTTTGCTTAGAGGTGTGTGTTCCTCTACGTGAAGGCACAGTCTTCTGAGGCACCCTCCACCCTTGCTGTGATGGAGTTTGGGTAACTGCTTTCCTTTTTTTTTTTTTTTTTTAAAGGTTTCATTGGGGAATTGGGGGAGGAAAACAGCATTGGAAATGGAGGAAGGGGAACAGACATGTTGCTGTCCTTTTGTTCTTCAATCTAGTTCTGGGGGACATCGCTTCACTGGCCCATGTTGGGATTATCATTGTGCTCTTCCCAGGTGAGGCAGTCACTCATCGGCCACTCACAGCAGCTCATGCCTACTGTCCACCAGCCCCACTGCAGCCTACGCTGTCGCCGGTGACTCACAGCAGCCCAGCTCCAGGTGGAGCTGTTGTTCACCATCTTAGCTGTAGAGGGCAGTGTCACTGGCCCTCATGTGTGGGATCCGAACTGGGGCCCTGCTGCTCAGACCTGGCGTCGCAAGCCAACTCTTAACCAAAGCGCCACTCAGCCAGCCCAGGTAACTGCTTTCTTTGCTTGTTCCTTCATATGTAAGGTGTTCATAAGGGCTTTCCCACTGCTGCTAGCCTGTGGGTTCTTCATCACCTCTTGTTGGGTTTCCTTAGCCCTCACCACACCTGGGAGATAGTCCCTTCGTTAAACTTGACAATCAGTCCTGTTGAGTTTTTCCTCTGTTTCCTGCCCTGAGCCTCACCCATACATCCACTGTCACCACTACTACTCAGTATCAGCAGGCAGTATCTGATAACTTATCCAAAGGAAAAGACATTAAGAATAAAAATTGTTATGGGACTACATCAAAATAAAAAGTTTTTGCATAGCAAAGGAAACCATCAACAAAACCAAAAGACATCCTACTGAATGGGAGAAGACATTTAAGAATGATACATCTGATAAGGGGTTAATATCAAAAATTTATTTTAAAAATTCATACAACTCAACACCAAAAAAACAAATAACCCAATTAAAATATGGACAGAAGAGCAAAATAGACATTTCACTAAAGAAGACATATACATACTGATGATGGTCAACAGACATATGAAAAGATACTCAATGTCACTAATCATCAGGAAAATACAAATTAAAACCACAATGAGATACCACTTCACACCTGTCAAAATGGCCATCATCAATAAATCAACAAACAAGTGTTGGTGAGGATGTGGAGAAAAGGGAACCCTCATGTACTATTGGTGGGATTGCAAATTAGTGCAGCCATTATGGAATTCCTGAAAAACTCTGGAGATTCCTCAAAAAATTAATAATAGAACTACCTTATGACCCAGCGATTCTACCCATGGGCATTTATCCTTAGAAATCCAAAACACTAATTCAAAAAAAATATATGCATCCCTATGTTTACTGCAGCGCTATATTCACAATAGCTAAGATATGGAAACAACCGAAATACCCATCAATAAACGACTGGATAAAGAAATTGTGGTACATTTGTACAATGGAGTATTACTCTACCATAAACAAAGAATTAAATCTTATAATTTGCAACAATGTGGGTGGGCCCAGAGGATACTATTCTAAGTGAAATAAGTCAGACTGAGAAAGACAAATACCATACGATCTCACTTATATGTAGAATCTAAAGAACAGAATAAACGAGCGAACAAAACAGAAATAGACACTGATATACAGAGAACAAACTGATGGTTGCTCGGTAGGTGGGAGGTTGGAGGATGGATAAGAAGGTGAAGGGATTAGAAAGTACAAATCGGTAGTTACAAAATAATCACAGGGACATGAAATACAGTATGGGGAATATAACCAATAATGTAAAGATAGGATATAAAGAACAGCACAGTGCATGTGGTCAATGGTATTGTAATAGCTGTGTATGAGGTCAGAGGGGTTATCGCTCTGTGAGGGGTGTAAATGTCTAATCATCATTATGCTATTTTGTACACTGAAATTAATAATAAAATTTAATTTTTTTTAAAAAAATAGCACCAGATCTTCAATGACTCAATGCCTCAGCCAAGAAAAAATTTGTGCCCCAAATTTATGAATAAGTAGGAGATATTGTGGAGGACCTGGGAGGTGAGAAAAGGTCTCCCCACACTGGTGTCTGCAGCAAATTCTGTGAACTGCCCATCTCCGTCGGTAATAAAACTCTGAGTTGGGGGTTTGGAGAGGGGAGTGGGCAACAATGTGCCCAGCTCCGGGAAGCAGGTCACGATGAATCTAAGGCTCTCAGTCAGTCATAAAATCCTGCATTCTACTGGGTTGTCGTAAAAGTTGTGATGCATTTTTGCAACGAAAAACAGAAAAAAATACGTCATGACTTTTCCGACAACCCAACACTTTCCCAGGCAGTCCTAGCCGATGTGGTTAGAAGAGAAACTGCTAAGAAGTTTCTGGAATAGTTCCTGCTTTCCTGTGAAAAGGAACAGATGTATCTGGTTTTACCCTTCTTCTGACTGAGAACATGGCTGTGATTCCTGAATTTAGATTGTGTCCATGAGGAAAGAGGCATAACAACAGAACTGAAGTGACGGCTGACAGAGAGTCAAGCTGCTGACCTCACGCCAACAGCTGCCTGCTGCCAGATTTTGTATTCGGTGAGAAAAATAAGACCTTTTTTGCCAAGTTATCACGGAATGCCCATGGACTCATTTCTAACTGAGTGCCCCATTTGGGTTTCTCTAACATGTGTGCTGGATATTGGTCAAATTAGCACCACTGGGAGGGCAAACTCACATTCTCTGTGCTGTCAAGGGCACAGGGAAACAGTATCAGCTGCGATTTCTAGTCACTTACCTCTTCCCAAGGTCCAGAGCAGTCCTCTTCCAACTGTGTCAATCACCTTTTCCTGAGGGGCGGGGGTGGGGGGTTGTTCCTCTGACACTAAGATTTAAAAACTTCATCAGGTAGTAATACGCTAAAAATGCCTGCAAGAGAAAAATACGGAGCTTTGCCCTGTGTTCACCACAGAGAGACGCTGACTCACTTTCTGGAAGGCCGTACCCCTTGTGAAGGCGCCTAGAAACCTCCATTGAGTAAATTCATGGGGGTTTTGATACTTCAGACCCTGCAAGAGAAGTCACTTTGCTGCACACATGCATTTCTGAGCCAGCTGGTAGCTAATTTTCTCTATAATTTTAATGGGAGAGTCAGGGATAAAGATGGGGAAAAGAGAAGAAAAGAGAGAGGAAGAGGTTGCATAAAAACTTATCTTTAAAAAACTATGTATTATATGTGAATTTTTCATACATAAAAACTGGAAATTCTAAAAAAAAACAAAAACAAAAAAAAAACAATGAAAATTGTTAAGGTGTGTCAAAGAAAAATTTCACCAGACAAGTTAAACAGGAAAGGAAAACTAAAGACTAGTGCAACAGGGTAGAAACATTAAACCCAATTCCAAATACAACAGGGGCATCTGGGTATTTATAGCTAAAAGAGTGGGGTGAGGGAGTCACTGGGTGAAAATTATTGGAAGGGACTTCTTTAGGTTCAAGGGTGGGGGAGTCCTACTAAACTGGCTTGGCAAGATTCTTGCTGAACTGGACTCAGCAGGCCAAGGATGGCCAGCCAAAGACAAGGTCTAGTTGAGAAGAAACCTCAAGGTAGCCTGACTAGGGTTTGGCTAGGGAGGGATTCTTTATTAGGTATTATTATGGACTGAATATTTGTGTCCCAGCCCCCAAATTCATATGTTGAAATTTCACCTCTCAATATTGGAAGGTAGGGCTTTGAGAGGTGATTAAGTCTTGAAGGTGGGGCTCTCATCAATGGGATTCACACCCTTATAAAAGAGACCCCCTTGACTTTTCCACCATGTGAGGACACGGCGAGATGACCATCTATGAACCAGGAAGTGGGCTCTCACCTGACACCGAATCTGCTGCACATTGACTTTGCAATTTCCAGCCTCCGTAACTGTGAGAAACAAATATTTGTTTTTTTAAGCTAGCCAGTCTATGGTATTTTTGTTATAATAGCCCAAACAGACTAAGATTTCAGGTGATTTGATTTGTATACCTGAAATCTAGCTTTCTGAATTCACTGAAAAAAAACTTCCAACAAGAAAATGTAAGATGATTGACTCAAACTACAATATTAATGGACCAAAACCCAAAGCCTTCTTACATACCAAAGATCAACAGACTGTAGCCCACCAGCTGGCCCAAAGTGCCCTGTCACTAATTTTTGTCAATACAGTTTTATTTGAACAAAGCCATACCCATTTGTTTAACTATGGTCTGTGGCTGCTTTCTCACTGCATAAAGTAGTTGCAACAGAGACCATATGGCCCCAGAATTGAAAATATTTACCCTCCGACCTTTCATAGAAAAGTTTGCAGACCACTGTTATATACAAAGAATAAGCTTAGTAGATTTTTAAAAATCCTATCTAAAATAGCATGAATATTGAAGTCAGAGGTTAATATCACCGCCAGGTGAATATGGTAAAAAAAAAAAAAAAACAGAGATAATATGTCCAAAATCCAGATTTCAAAACCGGGGGGAGAATGTAAGCTACGTGAGAATGTGCAGGAATTTTTGAGGAGGGTTTTGGACTCGGAGGCGAAAATGGAATGCTGGTTGCCGCTGATCTGCTCTGAATCCTAAGGAGGCCAGCAGACCATAGCTGATGCTCGGGTAGCATAAATAATAAAAGCACTGAAACACTCAGCTTAAAGCATACATTATACAGCTGCGCAAAAGTAGCGTCTTTCTTTCTAGCCTTATTCTATCAGCTTTTTTCTTTTTTACTTTTTTGTTAAGAACTACGACACAAAGACACGCGTTACCTGGGCTTACCCAGAGTCAGGCCCATCAATGTCACTATCCCCCACCTCCACATCTTGTCCACTGCAAGGTCTTCAGGGGCAATAACACGCATGGAGCTGTCATCTACGACAACCATGCCTTCTTCTGGAACACCTCCTGAAGAGGCCTGCCTGAGGTTCTCCTTGAGGAGGGGTCCCTCTTTTCAGAAATAAGTCCGTGCTGGTTTGCTTGGTTTGTTTCTTTTTTCATCATAGATTTGCATGTAAGCAGATAATGCACTATGCGCATCCCTCGACATTAATGAAAACCTTTTGGTGTTGAGTCCACGTTGTCCAACTTTTGAAGGAGCTTGTGGTCTGCAAAAGCTCCCGCTACCCCTTCGCTGTGAATCTTCTTGGGGGTTCTTTTCCTTCTGCTGCTGTTGCCTTTTCTCTTCCTCGGCTGTGCAATGCTGTGCCAGCTCCAGCACGGCCTCAGGAGTCATTTCCTCAGGAGCCACCTCTGGAAGCTCCTCGATGGTGTCCTCACCTGCAGCCCGATGAATGTTGTTTGCCATCTCAACCACAGTCTGGTTGATTTACGTAACTGTTCTGCTGTGACGTCATGGCAGCATCACGTCATGCCACGTCACAGCTCCTCCGCCATCACATCACGAAGGCTCCGGTGTCACTTTATAATCTTACGGAACCACCATCAATTGTGTGGTCTGTCAGTGGACAGAATAGACAGTATGTGGCGCATGACTCGCTTCCTATTAAGATAACTGGTGTGTCTTTCTTTCCTCTGGTTGGACCTCGATTGACACAATGGGCGTTACGTTACATCCAGTGGCAGGTTCTGAGGGGGGCTCTATCCCAGGTCAGAACAATCAGAACCCACAAGACTTAGTGGGGGGACTGTGCTCACTGCTGCCTGAGAGAAGACATGCGCACCCACTGGACTCAAAGCTAAAAGGTAGGGCTTCTGGAAGCGACTGACAGTCGTTCTACCACCATGGTGAGAGTGAAAGCCAGTAAAGAGAAACTGTTTTGGAGAATACAGAACCTTATTCTGATGAGATGATTGAACCACTAGATCCAGCTGTGCCTGAAGTCCATGGTTTAAATTGTAAGAGCCAGTCAATTACCTTTTGTCTTAAGCGTTTGGACTAAAGTTTCTGTGACTTGCAACCAAAGGAGTGCTGACTACACAGAGATCAAAATAGACACGGGGGACTAAACCTCTTAGATTACCATCACTTATTCACTCTGTTAACAAACACACATGAAGTTTGTCAGGCACTCTGCAGAGATCAAATATACAGCCCTTCTCCTTAGCGATTAGTGGGTCATTTTAGAAAAAGTTCTGCTCAAGCCTGCCAACACATTGCATTTTTGGAACAAAGGCTATTAATCAAGTCCGGGTGATTAATTTGTTTTAAAGTATTTGAATCAAAGCTTGAACTCTTAGATGAACCTACCCCGGTAATAATTGCATATCTCAGTCCAAATTGGTTGTTTAAGAAATCAAAGGTTTATTTTATATAACTCTGTTTAATTTCTATTTCAAGCCTCATTCCTTTGGTCTGAAAGTCATAGGTGTCTCCCTATTCCCTCCCCCAAGGTTGTGGTAAGGTTCTACTGGCTTTACATTGTGCCCATTCATCGGAGAAGACAGAGGGCACACAGCATCTGGTCCGTGATAACTGATCTACATCAAGCATGACACTCACCTGGCTTCAGCCCCTTAGCCCCTTCGGGTCTGTGGCATGAGCTGCTAGTTCCTTTCCAACTACCCATCAAAACAGAGCTCCATTATATATGCTAAACTTCCCAGCCTCCCTTTCAGCTAGATACAGCCATGCGTCTAAGCTCTGTCTCGTGAGGTATAAGTAGATGTCATACATGTACCTTTGGGGACAGATCTTTCAAAGGGAGTTGCTTGCCTGGGAGAAGCACTGTTTTAGCCTTCCTGCTGCCAGGAATGCAGATGTGATGGCTGGTGCTCTAGTAGCCATCTTGGAGTATGAGGTCACCTTGAGAATAAAGTGAGGATGGAGGAACAAAGAGATAGGAGTCCCTGATATCTTTGTGTCACCGGCACGCCAACTTTAGACTGCCTGCCTCTGAACTTCTTTGTGTTTGTTTAGACCACTTTGTGAACTGCTTAAGTCACCATATTAGAAAACAGTGGTCTCTATTGCTTGCAGCCATATGCAATTCCAGTTTCAAAATCTACTAGCTCTCACTTCTGCTCTGCAAGCTCAGAAACCCAGGAGTCTTTACAAGGCCCCTTTTCTAAGTCTGGGGAAAAGCCCTCTGTGGTTAAACCCTATTCTCATTAATGGGTTTAGGATTTTGATGTGAAAGGGAGTTACAGGAGATGAGTCTACCCCAAACCCTGCCTGAGGCAAGGGGCATAGAGTAACTTACTGCTGAAATGGGAATGGTGGGATAGAAATACCAGGAGACAAAAGGAAAATAGTGCACATCTCAAAAGCATGATCCAACACAGTTATTGAGTAGGTTTAGCAAACTGTTCTTGAGCCTTTCTCTGAAAACGTTAAGATTGGGTTGTCGGAAAAGTCGTGACGCATTTTTGCGATGAAAGATGTAGAAAAAAATACGTCATGGCTTTTCTGACAACCCAATATTCCCTTCTCTTCCAGAAAACCCTAGCAACAATTTCTGCAAGATAATACTTCTACAAAAAGTTGTAAGTTTCCACCTCATAAACACAGCCAGTTGAGAAATTTATAATACATGAAAGCAACCTTGAGAGCCATGAAATCAGATGGATTTGGAGTAATACCATAAGCCTTGTTGTGAAGAAAAATAGTCATCAAGTTGATCTTTGAAGTAAATAATGAAAGCAAGCGAACAGCCTACAAAAAATTAAAACGGATTATCTTTCCCTAAAATGGGATGATTAAATATGCTAACACACACAGAATTCTGTTGTCTGCCCGAGGCTTGTGTGCATGATGATTTGCACTTTGTTTTAGAAAATCTGTGATTGTTTGAAAGTGTTTTCAATGATTAAGGAGCAGAGATGTGAAGGATAACAAATAAAACAACTAAAGTTTCATATTTTATTGTGAATTGGGCCTGACTTGAAAGTCAGGCTGAGCTCCTAATCAAAATACAAAACAGGGAGAGAGCTTGAAAGCAATATTAATCATCAATATGGGAGTACTTAAGGTTGGGAATTCTTCAAAGGTTTTCAGAGAATTTGCATCATTTTTTCAGATAACACTGGGAGGTTGAGTATTTTTCTATTTCTCCCCTTCAAGATCTTTGTAAAGAAATATTTAACAACACCCCAGGGTCAAAATCATCTAAAGGAAGGAACGCAGTTTTGAGTTATTTCTTTATAAACTGCTCCAGAAAACAACACATAATATAAGTAACATGTTTTTAAGTAACTAACAATGGCATGGTAATTTCTTACCTGTGGCTTTACTAAATGCCAGGTCACTGGATGGTATTACACTGGCGTAAAGAAAGGTTTGCTTTGCAATTCACTGTTTAAGTTCACAAATGAGTAGGCCTTTTTCAAGAGACCCTATTGTCCATTCCCCTTAGTGGCATAATTCTTAAATCAATAGTTCACAAAATTCAGATTTTGCTTTTAGCATAGTTCAGCTTTGTAGCAGCATTAAGAAAACCAAAGCAGGGTGAAGAAAGTTTGAATCAATAATATAGAAACCTTCTCAAGAAAAAAGAAAGCCTATTACTAATTCCAAGGGAATATATAAAGTTCACATTGTTTCATCTGTCAGTCTCCCCTTTTTTAATAACTTCCTCAGTTCAATATCTGGGGTAGAAATTAGTTTTCAACATGTTTCAGGTGAGGACACTAAGACGACGAAACTCATACGAAGACACAAGGACACTTCAGATGTGATAGAATGAGGCACAAATCCGTCTCTGCCAGGCTGCAAACACTGAGTCCTTTCCGCTGAGCAAGGTAAGAAGCATCTTTGACTATACTCCTTGTGCCCAGTTCAGTGATGCTCAGAATGGGATTGAAAGAAAGGGAGGGACGAAGGGAGGCAGGAAAGGAGGAAAAGGTATTTCAGAGTCTAATTTCATTTCTACGCCTCAGAAAATGAAATGGAGATTTGACAACCATCTAATTAATTTGATCTGGGTAAACAGCTCAAACGGGATTTGGCTTAATACAGTGGTTCTCAAAATGTGGTCATCTTCATCCCCTGAGAATTTGCTAGAAATGCAAATTGTGATTTCCCTCCAGAGCTACTGAATTTGAAACTCTGGGGGTGGGTCCCAGCAGCCTGAGTGTTACCGAGCCCACCTGGCGATTCTCATGCTCTCTCAAGTCTGAGAAACAGGCCTGAAGCTGGCTTAGTAGCAAGCAGGCCTCTGTTAGCTATCTGAACTTGGACGAGTCATTCAACCTCTCTGAGGCTTCATTTCCTGACCTGTTAGAATAAAGATAATGAGCACTCCTCAAGACAGTCAGGACGAGGAAAAACAAGGAAAGACTGACCGACTGGCACAGACCAGAGGACACTGGGGAACGTGGTGACTACATGTGATGTGGCATCTTGATGGGAACCTGAAACAAAAAGAGGACAGCTACCAACTGGATGTTTGTGTCCCCTCCAAAATTCATATGTTGAAACCTTACACCCAAGGTGATCGTATTAGGAGGCGGGGTCTTCAGGAGGTGCTTAGACCCTCTTGAATGGGATTAGTGCCTTTATAAGAGAGACCCCACCCAGCTCTCTTGCCCCTGCCTCCAGGTGAGGACACAGCTGAGAAGATGGCCATCTAGGAACCAGGAAGCGGCGCCTCACCAGACACCCAGTCCGCCAGCACCTTGATCTTGGACTTCCCAGCCTCCAGAACTGGGAGAAATTTCTGCGCTTAAAAAAAACCCAGTCTTGGGCCGGCTGAGTGGCGCCGTAGTTAAGAGCTGGTTTTGGGATGCCAGCGGCCCCGGTTCGGATCCCACACATGAGGGCCAGTGACACTGCCCTCTACAGCTAACAGCAGCTCCACCTGGAGCTGGGCTGGGAGCCCCGGCAACGGTGTAGGCTGCAGCCCCTGCTGCAGTGGGCTGCCATAGGCTACAGTGAGTGGCCGGCAGCCAGCGTGAGCGGCTGGCAGCCAGTGTGAGCTGCCAATAGCCGCTGCGGCCGTCCAGAGGCCAGCGACCGATCTGCCTCACCCGGGAAGAGCGCAATGACGATACCGACATGGGCCAGTGAAGCAACGTCCTCCGCAACTAGACAGAAGAACAAAGAGACAGCAACTTGTCTGTTCCCCTTCCCTGAGTCCCCAACGCTGTTCCCCTCCCCCAATTCCCCAATAAAATCTTTAAAAAAAAAAAAAAAAAAAATCCAGTCTTTAGTATTTTGGGTACAGTAGCCCAAATGGACTAAGACAAGGACGTTAATGGAAAAACTGGTGAAATCCAATGAGAGGGTTAATAGTAACCTAACAATGTTGGTTGCTTAGTTTTGACAAATGCACCCTGGTGATTTAAGAGACTGACAATGGGGGAAACTGGTTGAGGAGGGCACCGAAAATTTCTGCACTGCCTTTGCAACTTTCCTCTACATCTCAAACTATTCCAAAATTAAAAGTTTATTTAAAGAATAGACATGTTACCAGGCTTTCACAGACGTTGTGATGATTAAAGATAACGCCATAAGAAAAGTAGACACCCAAAGTACACACATAAGAGACACCCAATAAGGAAGAGCTCTGATTGAACTGGCTGCACCATAGGCTGCAGGTATCTTTTGCCCTCCACACTGATGCTTGTCAACAAGCAGCCATGTAGGGAATACAGTAGCACAGTAGCTGTTCATCTTACCCTGAGACCTCTTCTCCGGCTCCTCCCAAGCCCTCTCCCAAGAATGGAGCAGCAGAAAGCTTCCCCGGGGCCGCTTGGCAATTTTTGAGTAGCTTGGACGGAGATTTATTTTCAATAGCCCAGTAACAGCTGTTTGCGTTCCTTACCCCTCCATTGCCTCTTCTGTATCTGTTTTTTTTTTTTTTTTGAGGGCAGTGTCACTGGCCCTCACATGTGGGACTGAACCGGGGCTGCTGGTGTCCCAAGCCAGGGCTTAACCACCGCGCCACTCAGCCGGCCCCCCAGTGTCTCTTGAATGTCAAGTCTCTCGGCTGAAAGAGCATCCTTCATTTGGCTTTGCTTGTATTAAGAATTACTTTTCCTTGGCATTAGCTCCTTAGCCACCATCCTCCACTTTCCATCTTATAAGTTGGAGACACATACCAAAGGCATGACAGATTAATTCCAAATATTACCTGTTTTGAGGCAATTGATTTCGTGCACATGTGATTGCCCATAATTGCGATTCCGGTAGAGCCTTTGCGCTTTCCTCTCGTACTGACCTTTGGCCTCGTTTTATACATATGTAGTAAGCAGATTTTAATTTGTCCCCTGTCACTTCCTTTTCAAAGTCTGGCTGGAGGAGATGCTAGTCCAGCATCATTCTAAAGCCACTTTTTTTCACCTTTTTATAAGTGTCTCATAGATTCTACCCTTGTTCCTCATTTGTAATCTTTCCTAGGTGGATTAGCTGAATAAATTCAGCACCCACAAGGTGCACATTTGTCACAAAAAGGTGACAGCAAATGCACCATCACAGTGAAAAAGCAACGGGGGGTGGGAAGGAGAGAGAAATGAGGGCATTTCCTTCCCTGTTAAAATAAGAACAAAGAAGCATCTGGAAAAAATCTGTGACTGGGGCTTGCTGTAGACAGTGGATAAAAACCACCTGATTTTTGTTTCTTCTGGAGTTTTGTTTTGTTTTGAATACATCTGTTCTGACGATGCCACCATAAAGCAAAAATTTATGCCCAAGGTAAACAGTGATTTATCACTGGGCCACATTAAAAATGATCTCTGTTATATCTTTCCAGACATCTTTCCCTCCCCGCTCCTACCTCTACCTGCTGGGCTCCATTTAAAGGAGATGAAAAAAATGCCAAAGCACAGCCGAGGACTTCCATGTGGAACCGCCCAGCGCCTGTGCACTGATGTGTGTGTCTGTCTACCCAGCATAAAGTTTCTAGCAAAGCTCCCTGAAGAATAACATTTCTGGACTCAGGATTTAGACTCAGAGGTGGATGATGCTGGCATGTCATGTCCATCTATGATGAAAAAAGCAAGGGATTTCCAAAGCAAGATGTCCTTCTCCTCTTGTGACCTTCCCGACACCTTCCTGTCAGAAACATCTCTCCTGTTGCCCCGAGAACTGGCACAGAGCCAGGCACTGAGTAGCATCCGTAGTAACTAACAGCGCACATGTACCAAGAGTCATTGTTCCAAGTGCTCATCATTACAATAAACTCATCAAATCCTCCTGGTAACTCTAAAAGACAGACATGACTCTTATTCCCATTTTCCAGACGAGGAAACTGAAGCCCAGAGAGGTGAAGGACATCTCCCAGAAACACACAGCTAGGGTTGGTGGTAGACAAGATTTAAATTCAGGCAGCCTGCACACATCCTTTCTCAAAGAGCCTGCCCTGAGCTTTCAATTTGGGAGTCTCAAGCTGTGGTTAAAAAAAAACGGAGCTGAGGGCAGAGAAGGTGAATTCCCCAGCATGCTGGAAAGAAAACAAATCAATTTCTATACAAAGCAAGCATCAGACAAGAAAGCAAAAAAAGAATCTTTTCTAAAAAAACAAAAAATCAACTTTTTCTTTTTTGTCTTTAATCAATAGAACAAGAGGAAAATTAAAGCTATAACAAAAGCCCAGGCTGGGCACAGTGATTACAAGAAACAGATTTTTTTTTTCCCCTTTAGTATCAAACAAATTAGATTGCAACTCTGGCAAATTCAATAAATGTCATGACAGAAGGGAGGGATAGTCTGCATCTTCCCAAGCCCATGAACCTCTGCACATGCTGTTCCCTCTGCCAGGAATGCTTTTCTTCCCTTCCCATTTAATAAGCTTGCTCTCCCTGGAGATCCAACTTTGCTATGGCCTGCTTTAGGATGTTTTCCCCAAGTCTCTTCTCTGTGCTTCCAAAAAGCTCTGACTTCACCTCCTCTGTTGTATTCATTATGCTTCACAGTGCAGAGACTGCAAGCTCAAATACCCCCAGACCAGCATGAAAAAACAACATGGAGGAGGCGTGCGACAGTAGGGAGTGGTGGGGAGGGAGGAAATGGAGGAAAAACTGCCCTACTACAGAGAAGAGTCACCACTGAGCTCCAACCAACCATTGCCATATGCGAGTACTAGTCCTGTATTTCCAAAGATTCTGAATGTTTTTTCAAGAGTACTGAGTTGTGGTGGTTAATTTTGTATGTCAACTTGACTGGCCTAAGGGATGCCTAAATAGCTGGGAAACCATTATTGCTGAGTGCATCTGTGAGGGTGTTTCTGGAAGACATTAGCATATGAATCAGTAGACTGAGAAAATGGCCCTCACCCATGAAGGTGGGCACCATTCAACCCAGTGAGTCCCCAAAGAGTACAGAAAGGTAGAGGTAGGGAGAATTTGCTCTCTCTGCTTGAGCTGGGACATCCATGTCTCCTGCCCTCAGACGCTGTTCCTTCTGGTTCTGGAGCCTTCAAACTCAGACTGGGACTCCCCTGGTTCTCTGGCCTTCAGGTTTGGGCTAGAGCTACCCCACCAGCTTTCCCAGAGCTCCAGCTTGCAGACAACAGACTGTGGGACTCAGTCTCCATGATGTTGTAAGTCAATTCCTCAGAGTAAACCTCATTATATATATATATATCAATAGATACCCTACTGGTTCTGTTTTTCTGGAGAACTCTGAAAAATACACCAGTCATCCAATGTTCTGTGGGAATGCTTCAGTTGTTCAATATTGGCACTTAACTTTTGTAGTGTTTTAAATAGAGCGTCTGCCATCAATAACCTCTGTCTACTGGTGACTTGCTGTTGTGCTTGCCTCTAAAACTAAATATTAAGGCCCTTAGAGGTTCAACAGCAGTTAAGACCATGGATTCATATTGAAATTGTGACATTGCCCCTTGCAGGGCTGAGTGACCTTTAGTACACTATTTAACCTCTCTGTGGCCTCAGCATTCTCATCCTTCATAAATTTGGAGGGATAATAAAGCCCAACCCCTAGGGCTCTTGTCAGAAGTCCATTCGCTAATACGAATGAAGTACTTAGAATACTGCTTTGCCATCAACATCATCTCAATTACCATCACCATTATCATCATCATCATATCATCACCATCATCTTTCTATCCTCAGTACATAGCACAATGCCCTCACATAACTGTTGTGTATTAGACATTTATTAATCTAAGTAATGTTAATATTCCTGTGATGGGCTAAAATTAAAATATTGAAATACTCAGGTGCTTTGGAAACTTCAAATCTGATACAAGTCTTCAGAGCTCCCAGGCAAATTGACTCTGTGGTCAGGTGTCTTTCCAGATAATTGAGTAGGAACACATTTGTTAAACAGAGTTATCTCTAGAACCTGGACCTCTTACAACTCTCTCTTAACCAATCCTTAGGTGACAATGATAGAAAATGAACAAGCAGTGTGCCTAGCTAAAATACACGTATGTATCTGTCCCGACTCCCTTGCAGCTAAAGGTATGTGATACCTTTCTGACCTGACCAATGAGATGTAAGTGGACATCTCTGAGAAGCGTGCTCCTTCCCAAAGCAAAGAGTCTCAAGGAGAAAATGTTTCTTACCCTTCACCCTGGATGCTGCCTTTTTTCTGCCTGGAAAATAGAAATAATACCTGGAAGTACAGCAGCCATCTTGAGACCATGAGGACAAAAGCCATACACAAAAGGTGTCAGGAACGAACATAGAAGGATCTGGTTCTTGGATGGCTTCCTTACAGAGCCGTGCAGTTAGTTCTTCTCTGATGCTTGTTTTGAATTTGTTCCATGTGATTGATACCATATGGAACAATCAGAGCATAGTGTGAATTTCACTTTTGCTTGTATGTAATTTCATCTGTGAAAAACGCCAGGTAATACTGCACCCAGCTGAATTAAGTCCCCTACCCTTCCAACATCCATCTCCACAAGCAAACTTCAGGTCTTTCTCAAGATAAAGTGCCATATTTATTATACTACTTATGTATTTCTTAACCATTTAACATGGATAAAAATATGCTGCTGTTTTTATTGAGTGTCCATCTTTTGTTAATGTATCCCTGATGTTTTGGATGGTGTGCCCAAACCCCATTTTCCCCATAAGCTGTGGTATCTGTGGTACAATTTTGCATAGCACAGTGATTTTTAGCAGATATATCCTATTGTAGTAGAACTAACTATACCTCTTTGGACTGCTTGCCTCTGGGTTCCTTGTCACAAGGGAAAAAAAGTTATAGTGTTTAAGCAACTGTTTGTTAACATGCAGTCCAACACATTCCCATTTGATAACACTGATATGTAAAAACTAGAGTGAGAATTTCGGAGGTTTGTCAAGGGTGACATAGGATCTTAATCAAGATGTGTTTGGGGGCCGGCCGAGGGGCGCACTGGTTAAGCGCTGGTTTTGGGATGCCAGCGGCCCCGGTTCGGATCCCACATGAGGGCCAGTGACACTGCCCTCTACAGCTAACAACAGCTCCACCTGGAGCTGGGCTGTGCGAGCCCCGGTGATGGTGTGGGCTGCAGCCCCTGCTGCAGTGGGCTGCCATAGGCTACAGTGAGTGGCCCACAGCCAGCGTGAGCGGCTGGCAGCCAAGCGTGAGCTGCCAATAGCCGTGGTGAGCGACATCCAGAGGCCAGCGACCGATCTGCCTCATCCGGGAAGAGCGCAATGACGATACCAACAGTGAAGCAACATCCCCCGCAACTAAACTGAAGAACAAGAAGACAGCAACTTGTCTGTTCCCCTTCCCCGATTCCCCAACGCTGTTCCCCTCCGCCAATTCCCCAATAAAATCTTTAAAAAAAAAAAAAAAAGATGTGTTTGGAACACCAGATTGCTCGGTCCAAAAAGTCAGGGTTTCTTCTGCTAAGTGTCCCTCCGTCTTCACCCATCACCCCCTTTGACCACATATGAATGGGAGACTACTGTGCAATTCTGGGAAGGGGCAAGAACTGATGATGGGAGAGGACTTGGGAAGCAATGGGAATTTGAAACTTATAAAATCTTTGTGAAAGCCTCTCTCCCTAAGTAAGGCTTGGCCCAGGGCGTTTCATGAGCCCCATGTTGGCGGATGTTGTGTTGGGAGATGTTGGAATTGTTCCCAAAGCTGTGAAGGGTTCTCCCTGGATGAACCAGGAAGTGTGAATCTTTCCTCACTTCCAACACTACTGTGCCACTTTAATGATCCCCTGCCCACCACTGCCACAGGTGCTAGTGACCTAAGAAATGCATCAAGGAAACATCGAAGGTCGGTCTTCATTAGTCCTTTGAAAAGGCTGCCTGTGCTGGGAGATTCACTGCTCTCAATCCCAATACCTAAATGCTGGGTGAAGGTTCCCGCTCTCCTGACACGTAGGGCTGCCTCACCTTCCCAAGCCAGAGATGCCTCCCAGACACCACTGATTATCAGGAAATGTATCTTTATTGCTTTTATCTCTGTTTCTTATTGGGGGGCGGGGAGCGGAATAAGCTATCTAGACATTTGGGGTTTTGTAAGAATGATCATATCCGGGTTTTAGACGAGTCTTCATGAACGATGCGATCGTGCGGCCTATCTGAGTGAGCTTTCCAGCCCAGTTCTGGGTCCAATGTGTGGCCAAGATGTCCAAAGTATATCCATAGACCAATCACTTTTATAGTCCCACCCCAGTGGTCTTTGCCTTCATTTCCAGTGCAATAGCGACAGTGGACAACTGGGTCCCGGGAGCCATGGCAGAATTACAAAATCAAAGATTTTCATGGCCAGCCCTCCTGCCTGCCCTGCCAGCGCGGCGTGTCTCATTTTCAGCTCCCCACCTGTCAGTTAAACCAGGCAGGGGGAAACGAGGGCCGTGATTAGCTTCGTGCTGCTCCATTTGGAGGGAGCTATTCCCCTCCAGAGGCAGGCAGTGTCCCTGGTGGTCAGGAAAGCCCGCCCACCATGGCAAGCCTCAGTGGGACGCAGGGGAAGCAGGAAGCCGCAGGGAGGGCTGACAACGCTGTCGCCTCAAGAGTCCTTGAGCGAATACAGCCTGATTCAAGTCTCTTTGAAGAGGACGGGGGAGAACAGCCAGCCGCCTCCTTCCTGAAAGGGCTCCAAGGGAGTGTGCTTTTCAAGATGGAAGGTGAGGAGTTGATGATTTTTCTTTTGAGGGATGGAGTGATGAAAAGAAGTCATTTCCTATAGTCTCCCACGCCCATATGAAGTCTGTGACTATAATATGCCCCATTTCCTTGGGAGCAGACAGAAGCCTGTCACTCAAGAGAGACTCTTGCCCCCAGAGCTGCCCCACTGCTAGTGTGCACTGCCCTGAATGCCACTAATTAGGATTTTTTTGGGGGGGGTTGGGGATGGGGAGTGGGGGATATACACACCCAAATCTAACTCATCTGTGAACAGCTTTACATAGTAGCCATTTTATAAAGCCTGACTGTTGATCTAATAAAAAATTATAACTGTGTTGGGAGGAGGATGACAAAAACATTTAAGAGACCCAGATTCTCATCTGTAGTCATAGAAAATCAGTGATTAATGTTTCAAAGTGATAAATCAAAACATAGAATGGCTGTCATAGGCATATTATTAATTGGGTTGTCAGAAAAGTCATGACGTGTTTTTGCAAAGAAAAATATAGAAAAAAATACGTCATGACTCTTCCGACAACCCAAGGCGACGAGGACATTTGAATAAGCAATAGACAACCTCAGCTTTATGATCTTTTAAATCTGTCCGTTGGCCTGTAGGTAGACAGAGCTCATATTAACATGGCATGGATGGCCCTTCTTATGTGGTGCAGCAAATACTCGCCCACAATGAACTCTGCACTCAGTCTAGAACATCCATGTTTTGTGCCCACAATTTTCCTTAACCCTGGAGATCACTTCCTCCATTTCTCCATCTGGTAAACCCTATTCAAATCCTTTCCCCAGGCAGAGTTAATCACGTCTTCCTCTGGTTCCCATAAAACGGTGCTCACTCCACAGTTGAGTGTGTGACTGTGCCAGAGTATCGCCTCACGCTGGCCACAGGATTGGCTCTGGGAGAAGCAAGCCCAGCCAATCAGAGCCAAACGAAGGCTGTTCCAATACATTTGCTGAGAATGTTGGGAAGTAACCTCTTTCCACTAACGTTGCTAAAAGAAGAGAATATGGGCTTAGATTTGCCAACGGTCATATTGTCCCCAATGGAAGAAACTTGACTGAGGGAAGCCAACAGGGAAAAAAGCACCAAGAGATAGAGCAAGGCATATTTATCTTTATTGTGGTAAAATACACATAACATAAAATTTACCATTTTAAAGTGTGCAATTCAGTGGCAGTTAGTACACCCACAATATTGTGCCACCATCACTATTTCCAGAATTTTTTTTTGTCACCCCATTTAGCAGTCCCTGTAATCAACTTTCTGTATCGATGAACTTGCCTATTCAAGATATTGTATATAAGTAGAATCATACATTAGTTGTCCTTTTATGTCTGGCTTGTTTGACTTAACGTTTTCAAGGATCATCCATGTTGTAGCATATATCAGAACTATTTTATGGCTAAATAATATTCTATTGTATGTATATAACACATCTTGTTTATCCATTCATCTATTGGTGAACACTGGAGTCATTTCCATACTTTAACTATGAACATTGGTGTACAAGTGTCTGTTTAAGTCCCTGTTTTCAATTCTGGGGTAATATACATAGGAGTAAAATTGTGCTTCATATGGTAATTCTATGTTTTCTTTTTGAGGAACCACCAAACTGTTTTATCATGCCTGTGCCATTTTCCATTCCCACCAGCCATGCACAAGGGTCCCAATTTCTCCACATCCTCATAAATATTTTTATTATTATTATATTATTATTAAAGACCATCCCAGTAGATGTGAAATTGCATTCCATTGTGGTTTTAATTTGCATTTCCCTACTGACTAAAAGCATTGAGCATCTTTTCATGTGCCTTTTAGCCATTTGTATATCTTCTCTGGAGAAATATTTATTCAAATCTCTTGCCCATTTTTTTTAATTGAGTTGTTTGGAGAGATACACTCTTGATGACATCATCTGAGCCCTGGATCCAACCGTGTCTCACATCTTGCCCTTGGCCGTAATAGGAGCCAATGTATTTCCTTTTCTGATTCAGCCATGTTCAAATTGTCTCTGTCACTCACAACTCAAAACTCCTGACAAATAGGTTAAGTGTGGGGCAACAAAACTGGATTCAGTCTACCACTTAAGTTACCAACACTGGCACATCAAATGAATTGTTCCTGAAGTTGTGTTTATTTCTACCAGGACTTTATTTTGTTTTTTAATCAGAGACAACATTTTTAAATTAGGGAGGTTGATGGGAAAGGGCAGTGAAAATGCTCATTATGATATTATAATGATGAAATTAATATCATTATAATTTTGTCCAAATCCATAAAGTGTACACCACCAAAAGTGAACCCTTAGGTAAACTATGGACTTTGGGTGATTGTGACGTGTCAACATAGGTTCCTCCTTAGTAAAAAATGTTCCACTCTGGTGAGTGATGTTGATAAAGAGAGAGGCCATAAATATGTGGGGGCAGGGGGATATATGAGAAATTTCTGTACCTTCCTCTCAATTTTATTCTAAACCTGCCCCCCAAAAGTAAAGTCTTTAAGAAACATTAGCAAGTTTTAACTTAAATCTGAAGAATGACAATGAGCTGGGGAAGACCAGAAGCCGTCCCCTTAGGCACTGCCTGGTCCACCAAAGTCCTGCCTTTTGCGTTTCACTCATGGACCTTTCCTGCCAGGCCCCTACAGGATTTGGAGTTTGCTACTCCTGACTTAAAAGGTGTGTGAATTTAGCCAAGTCTCTTACCCTCATTTTTTCTCAATAGTTAAAGTGAGAATGATAATCATAAATACATGCTTTGAAGGTTGATGTGTGGTTTAGGTACCAAGCAATAATAGCTGTTTTTGCAATTTTTTAAATTATCATCATTATTGATGACTGCTGTGGTAGACGAATTCTTAGGGTGACCCCCATCATCCCTGCCTCCTGGTGTTCACACCCCTCCCATAGGTGTAGACACGACCTTGTTTTGAACCAATAGAACATGGCCAAGGTGACAGGCTATCCATGAATACATGACACACGCTTATAACACCTGTTCTGCATAAGTCTCTCTCTCTCCCTTGTTGGCTTTGAGGAGCAAACAACAATACTGAGAAGCTCTGTGCCCAAAGGAATTACAGTCTCCTCTAGAAACTGAAGCCCTTAGTCCCAGAGCAGGGAACGGAATTCTTCCAACCACTATGTGAGCTTGGATCCTTCCCCAGCTGAGCCTCAGATGAAACCACAGCCCCAGCTGACCCCTTGACTGGAGCCTCGTAGAAGACCCAGCTACACTGTGTCCATTCTCCTGACCCAGGAAAACTGTGAGATAATAAATGTCAGTTGTTTTAAGCTGTTAAATTCATGGTAATGTTGCTATGGAGCAAAATGTAACTAATCCATTAAGTACTAATGTACTAAGTATTAATACATTAAGTATTAATATAGTAAGTATGAATGTACATGAACTAGCGGGCAGAATACAGAGGGATGGTCTGGATAAGAAGAAAGAGAAAAGAAAAATGACTTGTAGTAGATTCCTAATGATTCCAGAACAGCAATCCGTCACACAGACAAACACCAGAAAATGCTTCATTTCCCCAGCTTCCAAGGTTGGTTTGCCTCCTTTCTGATTCCGCCCAAACAAACACAGCTTTTGACTGTCAAAGAGAAGTTTCATGCAAATGAGACATCCCACTGGAAAAGATGAACGATCCCAGGGTTGGAGGGCAAAAGAAGAAATCTTATTCAGTGTATCCTAACCAAGGTGCTTATGAAACCAATATTTCAGGCCCCGACTTATCATAAAACGCCCAGCCGACACTTAGTAGAGTGCATTGCT
The DNA here is from genome assembly GCA_033961575.1 of Aselliscus stoliczkanus. NCBI lineage: Eukaryota > Metazoa > Chordata > Mammalia > Chiroptera > Hipposideridae > Aselliscus > Aselliscus stoliczkanus. The sequence goes on along the minus strand of CM066741.1, from coordinate 6,561,556 downwards.
GGAAAAAGGAGAGAGAGAGAGACAGTGCCAACCTCGCTACTGCTGTACGACCATATGTGAGGCCGTAAGTACAGAGATTAATGGCTCCTCACAGCCATAAATATATTCTTTTCTCTTTGATGAGTCCTGGAGGACAGGAATCTGGTTATAATTGGATGTGTTGCAATATTGCTTTTCATTTACAATTACAGTACTGAGAACATTAAAAGGAACAGCATAAGTTTAAGGGCTGGAGAGATTGAAAATGGTGCTTTCAATATGCCAGTGATGGCAGCTTTTCCCCTCTTTCCCCTTCCTTGGCTTGGCACCTACCTGCCATGCAGGGAATGGGTACCTTGGGAAGCAGGCACTGGGAAACTGCCCTTTCTCTGGCTGACATTCAAGACAGGGCACATTTAGGGGCCGGCCGAGTGGCTCAGCTGGTTAAGAGTTGGCTTAGAGCACGTACTTTGAGCAATAGGGCCACTGGTTTGATTCCCACATGGGCCAGTGAACGCTGCGCCCTAGCTGAGCTGTCCCTGAGCTGCCAACAGGTGGCAGGATGGCTCAGCTGGTGGAACAACAAGATTGTTCAATGGTGGGCTATGCCCTCCCTCAACTAAAGATTGAACTGGGCACCATGAGCTGAGCTGCCACCCGGATGGCTCAGTGGATAGGGCGTGCACTCTTAATAACAAGGCTCCCAGGTTCGACTCCGCATGGGATGGTGGCTACGCCCACCCGCAGCTAAGATTGAACACAGCACCTTGAGTTTAGAGGCCACGAGCTACAGATGGGAAGCCAGATGGTGACTGGCGCCTCCACAACTAAGACCGAAGAACAACTTGGCTGGGCCCCTCCCCCAATTCCCCAACACTGTTCCCCTCCCCCAATTCCCCAATTTAAAAAAAAAATCTAAAAAAAAAAAAAAGACAGGGCACATTTCTTCAACTTCTACTCTGCTTTTTTGCCCATCTCAGACAGATTAGGACATAATTATCTAAGCTCAGGAATCGAGAGAAAGACAATACTCTAATTTCTCCTGCCTTATCTCTGCCATCTCCCATCTTAGTTCTCCACAGTGCACTACATTGGTCATTCCCCCAGACCTTCATGTCTCTTTGTTTCCATGACATCCTCTCTGTGAACACATTTACTAATGAGACAGGATGTTAAAGGAAACTGTATATATAAAATACCTTGTCCAGTGCATTGAGGGTGTTTTTTTCACTCCATCTCACTTCCCTCCTTCTCATCTTGGCCTCACTCACATTCTTATTGAAATGTTTCAAGATCGGTCCCTGACTCTAATCCAGAGGTTCTCAAAGTGGGAATGTGGTCCGCACCAGCAGCATCACCACCTGAGGACACGCTAGACAGGCAAACTCTCAAGCACAGCCAAGACCAACTGAAGATGAAACTTGGAAGGTAAGGACTAGCAACCTGAGATTTTAACAAGCCCCCCAGGGGATCCTGAGGCAGCCCCAAATGTGATCATCTGAAATCTAATCTCTTTTAGTGCCTAATGGATTATCCACATCAGTTCCCTTTCCCACAAATTCTAGATCCACTGGACTTGTTTTTTTGGGGAAAAAAAAAACAAAACAACAACAAAACAGAAGACCAGTTGTCAGAGCTTAGAAATCTATTCAAGAAATTCCTCTTGCTCCACCTGGGTTGAGAGGCTTTGGTTTGAATATTAGACACAGCTTACTGATGAATTACTCTTGAGCTCCACTCTGTGGCCCTTCTGTGCTTGTACATACCTGCTTTCAGAGGTACTGCTAAGGCCTTAACAACTGGCTCTCAGGGAGTCAGATGCTTGGTGGGTAGCATTTGCCGATGTCTGTGGGGTAGACGTTCCCACCGTGGCCTGTGTCAGGCTACCGACGTGGCATCACCGAATGCAGAGTTGGGAAAAGACACACAATTGGCTCTCACAAGCCCACAGCAGCTGGTGCCAGCACCCCACCGCCTGCTTTCCAATGCAAACCAACCTTTCTCTTTTTGGTAGAGAAGATGTCTTTGGCTTCTTCGTCGTTGCCCACCTCCCAGGGACCTGGTGAGGAAGGGGTGTTTAAGCCTCAGTACTTAGGGGAGTAGGACACTTGACTTTCTCCCCTACAGTTCTGTCCCTTGTGTTCATGCCAGCCCCAGGGGAGGAGGACTTTGATGGGTGACAGCTTGAGACAGTCAGTGGGCACATTGGACTAGTCAGCCAGGGTGCTGTGATGCAGGCAGGACCCAGCTAGCCCCTTCCTCTTCTCCTCTGTACCCATGCAGGATGGACCCCCATCCACTTCTTATTTTTTCCTTTCCTGTCATGAGGCAAGAAGACAAAGCAGTGTCTGGTTTCTCCTCCAATGGCTGGGGGGAGGCGGGGGGAGGTCTGTGGACCCAGAGTGGTTCACACACCCAGCCGTTACGAATTCTAGGGAGTACAGTCCGAGCAGCCCTCTGGAGCTTTCCCACCTGGACACACATACAAGAAAAGTCCACTTCCGTAGGGACAGGAAGCAAGGCACAGGCACTGTGGCCACCATGAATGCAGCCTGCATTTCACTTCCCTCTCGACTGTGGTCCTTGTATGGGAGGTCAACCTTAGCTACGAACCCTGAAGCCCTAAGCCCAGATCATTACTTTGAAAACAGTAGGTACATAGTTCTTTATGGCATAAGAAGAGCCTGGATTTGGTGTCAGACAGTCCTGAGTTCAAATTCTACTCTACCAGTTATGGGCCAATGGCTCTTGAACAACCACTGAACCTCTCTGAGCCTCAGTTTCCTCATCTGTAAAATGGTAGTAGTAAAGAGCCACCTCTCAGAAGGATTTGAGTTGTATGAGATGATGTACATAAGGCAGCTAGTTTGGTGCCTGGTAGCTAGTAGGTGCTCAATAAATGAGACACTTTGTAAGTCTTGTTGCATGGTGTCTTCAGCCAAGCGGTTTAAGCTCAGCCCTTTTGTTGTTCCTCAGCACTAGAGACCCTGTATGTCTCCCCTATGAACCCCTTCCCCGGGATAGTAGGCCCTGAAGGGGAAGTTGAGCCCCACAGTGGTCAGCCCGGCCCCATGTGATCTCTCCATTCAAGCCTGGCACGGCCATGACGAGTTTTCCCCTACACAAAGTAATTTGTAGTCAGGGGGCCACTGTTTCCACCACCTAGCAGACCTCCTTCAGACAAGGAGGGCCAAGTCCAAGTTCTCTGCCTCCCTGTTTAAGGGCCTTATGAATGAAGGGATGTGACTGACCATTTGTTTCAGTGTACCTGACATTTCCAGATATCTTTATACAGGGAAGGGTGGGCCTAGGAGCATAAAAGGAACCTCAAGGGCTGTAAAGATAGAGCCTGGTGCTGCTCACTTAATGTGCAAGTAAACCCCCTGGGGATCGTGTTAAAATGCAGATCCTGATACAGAAAGCCTGGGGCATGGCCTGAGACTCTGCATTCCTGTCAAGCTCCCAGGCCAGGCCAAGGCTGCAGGTCCATGGGCCGTACTTTTACTAGCAAAGTATTGAACAGTATTGAGGCTGCAGGCTTGGAGACAGAAAATACTGACCTGCAGGGTAGAAAGCCCCAACCTACTGATTTCAAAAACAAGTGAGGTTTGCTAACACCTCATTGCAAGGGATGCGTTTAGCAAATGAGCAAAGTTTGGCTCCTGACTATATCAAAACTTCAGAAAGATAAAGTTCAGCTTGTTTGTGTTCTTCGATTTCTATCTTTAAAAATTATTGGTGGTGTGCAAATGCCATCCTTTTCTTTTATGACTCCATGCTTTTATTACCATGACATAACCCAGTCATCAATTATAGTTACTGTGATTTTGCATTTAATTTAGAATTTCCTTTTATGTGATAGTCATGCTTAGCTGGCAATGCAAAATCAGCATATCATGGCCGGCCGAGTGGCGCGGTGGTTGGACGCTCGCTTGGGAAGCCAGCGGCCCTGGTTGGGGTCCCACATGTGAGGGCCAGTGACACTGCCCTCAAAAAAAAAACACACACACACAAAAAAAAATCAGCATATCATGTTCTTGTATTTTATTGGTTAGGGTTTAAATACATTTGCTCATTTGATGACCCACTGATTGCACTCTTAAATATAATATATTGCAATGCTATTTTTCTCTATTGCTCACAAAATACTTTAAAGCCATAAAATCTTGTGATAAATAGTCTCTCCTCTTTGAAACTGATGCATCAGTGATTCCTTTGAAGAATTTCTTGAAATTGACTCTTCAAAGATGCTGTAATGTGGTTGTGTCCATGTGACATCAGAAACATCTGAAGCAAAACTCTTTTGTCTACACTGAGCCAAATCTTGGGAAAGTTATGAAGACATAGTGGGAAAAGCACCCTGGCAAATTACTGGTTTTCACTTCGCCTCCTGCTCACAGCGAGAGACAATGGAGACACCATCTCAAATAAGATGTAACAAAGCAGGAGTTAAAACATCCAAAGATAAATAGGAAGCCAGCATAAAGCCACGAAGCACCAAAGCATCCTGATGAAATTACAGTTCGCTTCAGTCTAATTAGTGGCAGCCTCCCGTGGAATCCAGACCAGAACTAGAAAACTAGAGGCTAAAATACCGCGAGGCAGTTTCTACATCAGAAATGGTCATTCTGTCAAGTTCAAAGTAGAACTTGGTTAATTCTGTAGCAATGTGACCCAAATTTAAAAAATGGAACTGATTATTTCAGAAAGGAGGACTCCACTGTGAGAAAGCCCAGGATGTATCAGGCAGTTATTGCCATAACACATACTTTCCCCCCTCCAAAAAAAAAAATCTCAGTGGCTTACAAAAACAACCATTTATTCTCATGTGTATGGCTCTGTCGATTGGATGGTTTGGCTGATTTAGGCTGCAATCAGCTGGGTGCCTTGGCTCCAAGCTGTAGGTTCCTTCAATTTAGGTTTGTTCCAGGGCCTGAAACCAAAGGAGCAGTGGATATTAAATTAAGCTTCTGCTTTCTTTCTACACTGTAATTCTTAGGATATGGCTTCCATTCTTAGTGTGGCCTCGTAGTCAAAAAATGGCTGCAAGAGCTCCAGATATCACATCCATGTGCCAGGCAGAGAAAAAGAAAAAATATGGAAGGGCAGAGGGTGTGTATTACAGTTGATTCAACTGAGTTAATATTATTTTGGTGAGCGGGGTGCTATTGATGGTATTTCTGGTATTTCTAAAATTATCTCATGTACCATGGGAGCTATGTGTTTCTCACATACCTCCATGCCAAAGTGTGTGGGTGCCCAGTGATCACTCTTGAGTCTGTCTGCTCTGAAACACTTTTCTTCCCCTTATTGCAGTGTCCTTCATTCCCCCAAAGCCACCCCCACAAAGTGTGCAGTCACTGTACTGTGACACATTCTTTCTTGCAGACCTGGGTCAATTGCAGAAGGAAACTTTGATATAGGACGGAAAAAAAATCTCAAGTCCTCAGGGCTAGGGCAAAAGGAAGCCTACACCAGTAGCAAAATTTAAAAACTAAATAAATAAATCCTTCAGGTGCCCCCCTCCCTGCCTTTGATTTGGCTTGCCCAACCCCCAGGTCTGCAATTCTCCCCCCGAAACTTGTCCTCCAAATCTCTCTGTTCAAATGCATATCACCTTTCAAAGAAAGCAGGAAGTGCCACTATCTTCTTCAAGGGAAAGAACATCCCCCACCACCATCACCATCACTCTCCTCCCCCCCACCGCCCCTCCGCATCCCTTCCTCTTCTCAACTTGCAATGCCCTAAGGCTGAGTCGGTTTACAACTGTAGAGGAAGACCACGAGTTGCCTTCCAATTTTTCACTTCCTCTCTTCGCTACTAAAAGAACCTCAATTTTATTTCATGAGGCAATATGACCAGTAAAAGGAGTATTTCCTGGCCTCTCTGACCATCAGTTTGTCAATATTATACAAGAATAAGTTGAGTGGAGTTTCCAGGGGGGCTCCTTAAAGAAGGGTGACTTTCTACCTCCTGCCTGGAAAAGCTGATGCGATTGCAGGAGCTTCAGCAGCCATTTTGAACCATGAGGCACTTTGCCTATGAAAGCCTACATTCTAATGGCTTAAAAAAAAAAAAAAAAAAAAAGTAAAGAGTGTAGGTCCCTAATGACCATGAAGCCACATCACCAGTTTTAAACTCCAACCTCTGGGCAAGAAAAATAAACACGTCTCTTGTTTGAGCCACTGTTATTTTGGTTTTCTTACATATACAGCAACTGAACCTTATCCTAACTGATACCACAATCCCTAGCTTTACCCTTTCATTCTGAATGTGAGTGGATTCACTAGATCAGTGGTTCTCAAACCCTGGCATGCATGAGAGTCACTTCAGGGCTTGTTACAACACAGCTTGCTCGGCCCCAGCCCCAGAGTTCCTGATTGGGTCATTCTGAAATGAAGTCTGAAGATCTGTTCTTCTAACAGTTCCCCTAGTCATACTGATGCTGCTACTTTGGGGACCACACTTTAAGAACCCCTGTACTGGCTCATTCCTGATTTATTGCGATCATTTTCTTCTTAGAGACTGTGAAGAAAACAAGCCATTGGGAGCTGAGTCATTCTTGTTTTTCTCTTTCTGGCTTTTTGGCCCAAGAATTCCTTTCCCAGACATAGCAAGCTGTACCTTTTGCCTGATTTTTTTTTTTTTTTTTGGCAACATGCCCTTCCATGTCTACTCTTATAAAAAACCCTTGCTAACTTGCTCACATGGACTTTTGGTCCTGGCAGAGATCCATGTAATTAATATAAATCTACAATTTGTGAGTACTTTATCTTGTACATTTGCTATATTCCTTTGATCTTTAATGCCAACTTTTCACAGATAATAGCTCAAAATTGTGTTGCAAGAATAAAGTTTTAGGGGTTTAAGGCTTTTGCTTTTGCTGTTTTATTTTATATTTGAAGACAGCTGTGCATATTTTTCCTCTAACATATTGTTTTGGTGTATTATCTCTATAGCAGGTCAGTTCCACCCATGGCCAAACATGACATTTTTTTCTTCAGGGTTCTTTCCTATCAACCCACACATTTTTCTCTTCTAGAGGATTCAAAGCAATGGTAATATATCACTCAACAATTTTGATATCACCCAGCATCCATTCTCCTGTATTTTGGTGATCCTGATTTCCATGTAAAAATTACCTTCTTTCACTCTCAGCTCTTGCCTCACAGTGAAACATGTGATCCAGCCATGGCCAATCAGATCCCATGTCTCCTTGTTGTGAGCTAAACTGTGCCTTGCCCCATTCCTATATCAAAGTTCTAACCCTTAGAACCGCAGAATGTGACTGTATTTGGAAATAAGGTCTTTAAAGAGGTAACTAATTTAAAATGATGGCATTACAGTGGGTCCTAATCCAATATCACTGGTGCCCTTATAAGAATAGGAAAGTTGGACATTGACCTGTAAAGAGGGAAGACCATGTGAAGACACAGGGAGATTTCAGGCATCTAAAAGCCAGGGAGAGAGGTCTCAGAAGGAACCAACCTCCCAACACTTCCGTCTCTGACTTCTAGCCCCCAGAATTGTAAGACAATAAACTTCCACCCAGACTATGGCTTTCTTATGGCAGCCTGAGAAAACTAACATGCCCCTGGCCCTGGGGCTGGCAAACTTTTTTTCTGAAAAAGTCCAGATTCTAAACATTTCAGACTTTGTGAGCCATACAAGACATGGAGTTGCCTCAAAGCCTTGAATTGAGGAGAATGTCAGGGTTACGCTCACCTGGTGCATGTTGGCAGAAATTCCTCCAGATGCGTAAGAATGGTATTTGATACTTATGTCCATTAATTAAGCATGCCCCACCTGTACATTGGCCACCAGAAGGAGTTACCTTTGCAGAGAGTCACGCAGCAGGGCATCTCAAAGTAGAAACTGACTAATTCTCAGCACAGGTGCTCTTGTCAAATATTGATAGCTGATCTGAAGTCCAAATGGAGTATCTCTGGCGCTTCCTACACCCACAGGTGTTTCTCACTCCCGGCACCCAAAATGTATGTGCCTCCTAAGACTGTAAAAATAGATACCTCTCACATTGCCCTATAGAAACAAACAACATTTGGAAAGCGGCATACATCTTATATGAGGTTGTTCCACTTTTGCAAGGGATTTGCTAAGTCTGAAGTGTGAGCATAGATATTTGTATATTCATACATTTCTGGTGCTGAGGCCCTTAAAATGTACTGTTCCTGAGACATGCAGGAAGAGGCAGGAAAACTGGGAATAAATGTTGCTTTTTTTGGAGAAGTCGTCACTAAACAGATTTGTAAATATCCAAATTGCTTTATGTTGTTAACACCCTAAATATTATGAATTAAGATTAAAATATCAAACTTTAAGTATGATATTGGAGGAAATCACAAATAAAATTTAATTTTTTTAATTTAATAAAGTATTACTACCAAATGAGGCAATTTTTATACCAAATATTTTCCATCTATGTAAATTTCTAACAATCCCTCTTATATCTAGACTTTGATCTAAATTCTATAGATCACAAGTTATTTTAAAACTACTTTTATTCTGGGGCTTTAAAAAACACACAACATATACTTTCTTTTGAGTACTTTGTATCTTGGGACTCATAATCCATTGTTGGAAAATATCACAGATCTTATTATTCATAGGCATTATTTTGGTACAATAATTCACTAAATGATGGAAAGATTTGCTTCCTTAAAATTATGATTCATAATCTTGGAGGCCTATGAAAAGGTGCTAAAGCATAAAGAAACAGAATTTTTTATCCTAAAGACTCAGAGAAAAAGCATAAATTAAAAATGATTTTCTAGGGCCAGCTGAGTGGCGCGGTGGTTAAGTGCTGGCTTGGGAAGCCAGCGGCCCCAGTTCGGTCCCACATATGAGGGCCAGTGACACTGCCCTCAAAAAAAAAAAAAAAAAAAAAAAGATTTTCTAAAAGAAATGGACAGAATTTTTTAAAATACTTATTGATAAATAGTAAGTAATTTAATATCTATATATTTATGGGTAAATGATAAATAGAAAAATAGATAGATAGATAGATAGATAGATAGACAGACAAAGATAATCAAAAATCTTCTATGAAACAAAAATGAGTGACAACAGATGAAGACAAAAAAAAGTCACGCACACACACACACACACACACAAAAAGCCAAACGAAATTTTAAAAAAAGAATTTAAAGAAATCTAAACTCTAAAAGAACTAAAATCTACAGTAAAGATAGTTTAAATCAGAAAGGATGCTGTAGAAAACTATGATGAAGAACAAACTTGAAAAACCCTCAAGAATAGCCAAGGAGGAAAAAAACGGAATGGAAATTATTTTTTGAAAGATACAAGTACAAAAACAGTAATCATAACACAAATTATCAGACATAAGACCAAACACGTGTGTTGTGACAATAAATGTAAATGGGTTAAATTTCCCTATCAAATGGTTAGGAATTTCAAATAAAGTTTTAATAAATAAAACTCTATTTTGCTTAAACAATATATACCAACAAGGAAGATTAAAATAACACAGGAGTATCTATCAGGCAAATGCAATCCAAAAAATGAAGCATGGATGAGAGGTAAAACGAGAAGTCAGCATCTATGCAGATATGCACAGATAGGGTGTGCCAGAGGCATCCTGTACTGCCTCACAGAGCTGATTGCAACATGTCTTCCCACCTCTACATTTGGTGACATCACATTGTTTGGGGAGAGCTGGTTTACCAGCACACCACTGTATGCACTTCTTTCCTTCACTCCTCAACATTTCCCGGGTTTATGGATATAATTTGTTCTTTTAGACCCTGGTTATTATCATTACAGTACTTTATTTATGTGATGGTTGATTTTATGTGTCAGCTTCACTGGGCCCTAGGGTACCCTGATATTTAATCGAATATTATTGTGGATGTTTCTGCAAGGGTGGTTTTGTTGTTGTTGTTGTTAATGAAATTAACATTTTAGTCAATGGAGTAAGAGAGATTGCTCTCCATAATGTAGGGAAGCCTAATCCAGTCAATTGAAGACCTGAATAGAGCAAAAAGAATGACTTGCCCCACAGTTTGCTAGGGGGAAGTCTCCAGCAAACTACCTTTGGACATCACCTGCACAATTGGCTTACCTGGATCTTGAGCCTGATGATGCATAATGCTAATTTGAACTTGCCAGTCTCCATAATCATGTGAGTTAATTCTTTATAAATACACACACACACACACACACACACACACACACACACACACACACATTCTATTGGTTCTCTTTCTCTGGAGAACTGATTAATACATTTATACATGATATGCTTCTCTTAAAGATGTATTTAACATTTGAATTGTTTTATACCCATATTAGCAATACTTATGTAGATTTTATGTAAGCAGTTATTTTATGCCACGAAATCCACATTCTTAATTTCTTTCATTTGATTCACTTCTTAGTTGTCTGAGTTATGATGCTAAGTATTTTCAAGAAAGTTACGTTAAAGGTACACTTCCTGATCTTGGCTGAGTCTTTCTGTTGCATTCTCACCTGAACAGCAAAGGAGCCAGGTTATCACAATCTTAATTCAATATTTTTTCCTCTCCAAATTCTGTACAAGGTGTTTTATTGTCTTAGATCTTTGGTTTTACAGAAAAGGGAAATCCCAGCCTTATTTTTGTCCTTGATAAGTTGTCTTTTATCCTGCCTGAATGCTCATTGTATTCTTTTTCTTCTTAAAATTTTTATTTCCTCTGAACAGTATTGTCATCATGCTGCAAACCCCTTGTATTGACGTCTCTGAAAACAAAACAAGCATAAAACCTTTGTAGCCTTGCGGTTGTACGGGTTATAGTTTGTGAGTCAGTTTTCATTAGTCCATTTTGCCCATGCTCAGTAAACCATAAATTTAGCACCTAAGTCCTTATACAGTTAAAAAAATGTTATCTTCCATTATTCCTTCTTTACACACGTACGTTGTTTGTTCCCTCTGAAATTCTCATTCTTCTCCCTCTGTTCTACAGTTCCTTTACCTTTTTTTAAGTTGATATTTTTAAGTTGATGCCTCTATCAGATCTTCCTCTGAGTTTTGGGAGAAATTTTTTTTTTTTTAAGATTTTATTGGGGAATTGGGGGAGGGGAACAGACAAATTGCTGTCTTTTTGTTCTTCAGTCTAGTTGCAAAGGACGTTGCTTCACTGGCCCATGTGGGTATTGTCATTACGCTCTTCCCAGATGAGGCAGATCGGTCGCCGGCCTCTGGATGGTCACTCACAGCGGCTCTTGGCAGCACACACCGGCTGCTGGCCACTCACGCAGGCTGTGGGCCACTCACTGTAGCCTATGGCAGCCCACTGCAGCAGGGGCTGCAGCTGTGCCGTTCCGGGGACTCATAGCAGCCCAGCTCCAGGTGGAGCTGTTGTTCACCATCTTAGCTGTAGAGGGCAGTGTCACTGGCCCTCATATGTGGGATCCGAAACTGAGCCGGTGGCGTCCCAAGCCAGCTCTTAACCAACACGCCACTTGGCTGGCCCTGGGAGAAATTTTTGAGCGTGTCTTCCACCTCACTGGTCTGTTTCCTGCAATAGATGACCCATCAACAAACAGTTGTGTCCATTGCAGATTTTAAATCATCTGTTGCATATTTTCTTTCCATACAATCCTGTCCAACCTCCACCTCTTTCCTCTTTAAAAGCATCAACTCATGTAATGTTTACAAATGGAATGCTTCAAAGAATTGTGCTAAAACATAATTTAGAAATATTCTGAACGTTAAGCACTCTCCCATTCTCGTGGTAACTCTAGTTCACAAAGTGACTTTGGTTCTGATGGCTGAGTTTGATCCCACTCTTTTGAAACCTGGCATTCTTTCCTACGTCACTTGGTTTCTCGTGTGCATGTACATCACGTGACCATTGAGTCTGGAGCTAGTGATGTGTCTGTCGGTCTCAGAGTTTGAGTCAAAACATGATTTAGCCCTCCTCGTTCAACTTTAAGTAGGCTTTCCCCAACTTCTTTCCTTCTCCTCATCCTGTAAGGGAAACTCCTCCCAAAGAATTAAGCTGTCCACTCTGGCTCTATTAGAGAGGAAATACTTCGTCCACTGACCCTAACGTCTGTGCCTCTTTCCCTGATGACTGGTGTTTTCACCTCTCACCTCCAGCAAGCCACCTCCCCAGAGTCCAGTCAACAGATCTGACTTGCCTTGTGTGTTTCTTTTTGATGAATTTGCGATATAAACACACAACTATTCCCTAGACCCTCATCAGTCCTTCTTCCTATCAGGCAAAGTACCCCCAAGAGGGACATCTTGTTTTTCTAAAATGATGGGAGGTAATTAAGACACTACTAACTGGTCTTGAATCATTTTGGAGTCTTTTAAATTCTTTAGCTGAGATTAAGGACTCACACCAGTATTGTGGGAAGATCGATTGTTTCCTTCACCAAAATAAACAAGTAATTGCACACATCCCAAGAAGAGGGTAAAGATGATCTATATTTCTGGAGTAATATTCAAGAATAGGAAAGGAAAAGATGAGAAAGGCTGCATGATTTATTGCTGATTCCATCAAGGTGGAAATCTGTATTCAAGCAAGTCAATTAGAGCAAAAATAATAAAGCATAATAATTATATGCATAGAAATAAAGGTTAAGTTTTTGAAGCTATATTCACACATACTCTGAGCTATATATTGGCAAAGCACAAACTCAATGATCTAATTATATGTAGATCAGTACTATATGTGTGTTTGTATGCATATATGTATATACAGAGGGTACCAAAAAAAAGTATACACATTTTAAGAAAGGAAAGAACTGTATTAAAATTGTAATACTCAATATATACTGATAACAAAAGATGAACGCAAGTTACATTTGACTTCTGCAATTACAAGAGGTACTCAAAGTGGTTCCCATCAGCATCCAGATACTTCTGATTATGGCGAATTACTGCTTGAGCAATGTTGACCAAAGTGTCCACTTGTATACAATTTTTGGCACCCCAGTGTGTGTGTGTGTGTGTGTGTGTGTGTGTGTGTGTGTGTGTGTGTGTATTTTCTAAAAACGCATCTATATTTGAACCAAATTGAATCTCTATATCTGTTTTTCAGTTCCTTCCCTTGGATTTATTGCTAATTCAAAATACATTCACCCAAAAAATTAATATTCAGCTTCCATTTATTTCATTTCACACTGCTTTTTTTACAACCACAGTAATTTTGCCAGAGAAATAAATGAGGAAAAGTTTCATCCAACTATATTTTATTTACTTAATTTTAATAACATATTTTAATAAGCAACTGGTGTTAGGGATAAATTGTGTGGTGAATAAAAAGCTTGGGGGAGAAATACGTGTTTTCTCAGAGTGCTGACAATTTGATATGGGATATAGATCTTGAAAGCTGCAGCTCACACAACAAAATTACTTCCGTTCTGCCTCTGGACATGTATGGTTGGCAAATTGCTCTGCTCTTGCAGGAATCCACTTCATTCAACAATACTCTTTCCCTAACATCTCCTGATCTCATCAGGTTCACTCAGTTAATCCTCAAAACAGTCCCATGAGTTACCTTTCATTTCTGTATTTCCGTTTTACAGGTGAAAGATATTACCTGCTGTTGCATAACAAACTGTAGTATTTGTCTAAGAAGTCTCTCAACATGGTGACCTTGGTGACCTTGGTGAAGGCTCCCAGAGTGTGTGTCTCACAACACCCCAACATGATCTTTACTAAACCTTGGGAGTCAAGCATCATCTCATCACTTCTGCCACATGTTTTTCATCCAGGTCGTCACAAAGTCCTATCCAGATTCAAGGACAGGGGACCTGGACAACACCCCTTGATGGGAGACTATCAAAGAATTATCAGGTAGGTTTTCAAAAGGGCCACACACTGCAACTGGGGCCACTGCTTTGTTGGGTTTGCAGTATTCCCTCTCACCCACCAGGATGCATCTGACTTTGTAGGGGATGGACTAGTGAATTAAATGAGGATGGGATGGGGCTAGCTACCCCCACAGTACTGCCTTTTGTGTACTAAATGATGGAGGTGAGGGCGGGGGCAGTTTCAGAAACTTGTTGTTGACCTGCTCCTACTATGATAGTTTTTACTCCACAGGCCAAGGAGCGAATGTAGGGTTCCCCTAACCACCACATATGTCCATTCTACTTCCACCCAACTAAGCCCAGGGAGAAGAAGTGACCTTGGATGAGGCAGCTCTCTTCCGCTGAGAGCCAGTCTTAGACTCAGACGAGAACTGTTTGGTTTTCAGCATTTTCAGCAGTTGGGGAATGAATGTTTTGAACGGGATGTGGGGACAGGGGATCTGGGAGGGCATGCCACAGCGTCCACTACACTGACTGGTCCCCATGTTCTTCGATAAAATTCATGGTTAAAAAACAAACAAGGATTTCTGTGGAAGTGGCGTAGGAGAGGACAAGAGAAAGAATGTCGTTCACTTTCTTTCTTCCAGATTGGGTAAAGAACCAATGCTTCTATTCATTTACCTTAGAGAGTAACTGCCGTGAGTAAGCTATTCCATGACCTTGGTTCTCCCACAGAAATGATATGCAAACTAGTATACCACTTCCTCGTTTCTCTCCGTCCAAACACTTGCCTTGACTTCGAAACATAATCCCTGCTCTAAATGTCAGTGTTATACATCTTATCTCTCCATGAAGGGATACCTGGGCAATGATTAGATCTACATTAAATAATAATCAATTCCACATTTGAAATGAGCCAAGCTTGAATTTTCTGAACCTATTTTTTTATTGAGAAAACATTTACCCCAAGACATTTCTTAGAAAAATATAAGTAGCAAACTCTAAACCAAGCATCTCAGAGATCAAGAAAGGACCAGGCCATGAAACAAAATGATAAGACAGGATTTTTTTTTTTCAAATAGGCTATAATTCAGATTCATTTATTTAACAAATTAATACTTTGAATGAAAAAAATTAGTGCAATACATAATTTCTTTTTTATTGAATTCAATTTTTATTTATGTTATTATTTAATTCTGAATATTTTTTAGTTCTGAATATTTTATATGGTTCAAAAAATAATTAAAAGATTTCCTCTAATAGAAAACCAGCCATTCAGCAGTTTGATGCCCAGCCCGAGCTGAACTGCTGTTAAGCTGCCAACAGGTGGCAGGATGGCACAGCTAAAAAAAAACAACAAAAAAAAAAACAGCCGTCTTAGCTTCTTATACATCTTGCCAGATTTTTTTTATGGATATTCAAGCATAAATCCATATTCACAAACAGTATCTTACACATCATTCTGTACTTTGCTTTTTTCACTTAACAAAACCAGCTATTTCTGATTAAGGAGAAACCATAGGGTTTGGGGCTGGGGGTTGTACCAAAATATTATTACTTAGGCTTTTTTTGATAATCATAGTATTAGTGCATGTATGCTTGGGATCATAACTATCTATTATTTGTAATTTATAGCTTTCATACATATTCCACCCCAATGACAAGGTCCTACAATTAAAATTACACGATTTGTTTCCTTTCAATATTAAGCCACAGGTCACTGCAAGCAATGTGGTCCAATAACTAAACCCAAATGTAATGTTGTCTTCCACCTGTGCTGTGATGAGACTGTAGGTCGAACCAAATTTGGAGAAAACATCAAATGTCTACATTTAAGCCCCCTTATGAATAAGATACCCAGGGAAATGGCCCCCCCATCACCACCCCAACTTTCCCTTTCCCAACAAGAGCCTCCAACTCCAAATCAGACAAATGTTTATAACTATAGTGCTATTGGTGCATACTGACAAAGACAGACAACTCTTAGAACACAGGGTCAAAGCTCTTTGCTCAGTAAGACCAGCTTCCAGGCATGTGCTGTCACACAGGGTCCCATACTCAGAAGGGCCCCAGGCTCGGTTGGCGGCTGTGCGGTTGCCATCTTGAAATTCTTCATAGCTTTTTGTTTTTTTTAAAGATGCCCTGTATTTTCATTTTGCACTGGGCCCCACAAATTATGTAGCTAATCCTGTCCTCTGCCCCTCCTCAGAAGGCGTTTTAAGAAACAGGATGCCATAAGGGGAAAGGAATGTCTCCAAAAATAAGGAAAAACACACTTCACAAAGCTTGGCTGGCTTAAGTAGTATTTTCCCCATGGGAGATCCTCCTTGGGCTTCTCATAAATCCCTACAAAAGGTTAATTGCCTAATCCATAAGAAACACTATCGTTTTCAGAAAAGCTTACTCGTCACTGCAAAGAGGGGCAGGTAATTGGTTTTGGTGTTCAGCTTTATTCTTACTTTTTTCTTTTTTTCTTTTCCATTAATGATGAATGGCTTGTTAAACAGTAAAAATATTTTCATTTTAATTACGGCCACCAAAAATCCTATTTCCAACAGAAAAGATTAGTTTAATAATTAAATTCCCTCTGCCACCATGAGTAATAAATACTTAACCAAATATTAAGTCTTCTCTCGGTGGACTTACGATACCGCTTTTGAACATAAGTGACTTTATTTTCAAATAAGTAATGTAAGTGATACACACCAGTGGATCTGCCATAGACCCTATACTAAGGCGTTTCAAATGTTAGTACATGCTGTTGGGAGTAAGAAGTCACAAATACATAGGAAAGTGTTGCTGACTTCATAGTAGCCTTTGATAAGTATTGTTGGAATCAGCAGACACAAAACTCCAACTGTCACCATGAAGGATTGATCCAAGTGTATTCTGAGTTTATGTTAAAGGATGGGGACCATAGGAGCCACATATTCAAGACTGACTGACTCAGGATGGCATTCAAGGCCTTCCAGCTCAGGCAACTCAGAGGGCAGGAGTAAATGACACAGGTTTAGAAGTCAGCTGGGCTACGCTGTATGCTCCACACTTAGCTGGTTGGCCTTGGACAAGCTGTTTCACTTCTCTAAGTCTTAAGTCTCCTTGCTTGTAAAATAAGGACAATTATAGTACCTACCTTATTATCTCAGTGGACATCCCCCCATAATGCCCCGGGTCACCTTGCTCCCTTGGTGATGGGGAGGAAGGAGTCAGCTGGAGCTGAGGCAGCGCTTAGCAATGTGCCCTGCATGTGTGTGTAAAAGTCTAACCATAATGTCTGCACATTGCAAACCTGTGATTTCTTGGTTATTGTTACAATGGTTACGTCGTTTGCTCACCTGTCTCTAGCTGGTTAGCCCTTCTAACCTGTGTGATCATTAAAAAGCACACTCTAGCCCAGTATTTCTCAATCATTTTATTCATTATCTTTAAGACATTATTTTTCCTAATTGCTTTCTCCTTGCAATTTTAATACCATAGACATGTTGTAATTCTATCTGTGTTGATTAATTTTATGTGTAGACTTGGCTGGGCCATGGGGTGCTGGAGTTGCAAACCCCACCTGTGACGTACATACTGGGGGAGTGAAGGGATTATAGGCTCTGGGTGGAAGGTTCTTAGGTGAGACTGTGAAATGGCCTCTGGGAGCCTCTTCTCTGAGTCCAGCCCCCCTCCCAGGCAGGGCTGGATTAGACCCCTGAGAGCTGGTCCCAGGACTTTCAGCCCCACCTAGAAACCTCCTTGTTCCCCATAATCCCAGTCTTCCTTCAAGTTCTTAGCCCAAATTCTTTTTTATTCCTCCACATAAAAAAAAAAAAAAAATCTCTGGTTTCCTCGTTTCCTCTTACAATCATCTTTAAGACATTTTAAAACTAGAGCTCAAATTGATCCAAAACCACAATCTACTTTTCCCTTAATTGAGTGCAGGGAGGAGCCAGGCATCAAACAAATGCTCCTCAGAAGTGTGCGGGGATGTTTGGTTCCATCCTTAGAGGTAGATGTGCCCCATGCCCTAGAATGGGTTAGATTGTGTTAAAGCAGTTGGCATGAAGCTTCTGAATTAAAATAAAATTGGTTGACTGTATCCTGCTGTATTCTTCATCTCAACCCCATGAGGTCTATCCTATTATCAGCCGCATTTTAAAGATGAGGCAACTCAGGCACAGAGAGGTTAAGTAACCGCATAACATCACACAGTTAGTAGGCAGCTGAGCTGAGTTTCAAGCCCAGGTCTTTCTGACTTGGAGCCTGACCTCTTAAACCACACAAGCAAACTCTAAGAGGCTTGGTGATGGTCTGGCCTCAGGAAAGGAGTTAAGCCCAGGAAGTGTTTGCTCTTTATTCTTTCTCTGGCTTCTGGATTTAATAGGCATTCCACATATATATGTGAAAGACAGAGGTTGCTAAGAGAAATTGCAGTGGCTTACCAATGGCAGGCAGTCAAGCTAAGAATAACTGAGGTGTGCTGGGGTCTACTTTGGGTCAGGAGGGAAATGAGGCTTCATTTCACTCCCAGCCCAACACCAAAGGCCAAAGGATGACAGCCTGCCCTGTGTCCTCGTGGGCAAAACTGAAACTTGCAAAGTGACCTGAAGAGGAGATGGCTCTGATGATCAGAATTTTGAAAAGCTAAGGAAAGGTCTGGGGAATTATTGTGACAGTGACATGGGGGGAAAAAAAAAATCCCTTCACTTTAAGTTGAAAATGTTTCCCCAAGGACAAAACTAAAATATTTAGACACAATCTGTTAGAATCTACAAAAGTCTGCTTCCCCAGATACTAACTTTTGACATTGTCACCCAACACATCATATTAAATCTAGAATTTACAAGGTAATATTGGGTTGTTGGAAAAGTATGACGTAAAAGTCATGACGTACTTTTCTATGTTCTTCATTGCAAAAATGCGTCATGACTTTTCAAACAATCCAATAGTTTTAGTGATGATGAAGTATTTATTGGGTTGTTGGAAAACTCATGAGGTATTTTTCCTGCAAAAATGCATCATGACTTTTCCGACAACCCAATATGTAGGACCTGGGAAGTTTTTTCTTTTGTTTTGATTACAAAAGCCATATGAATTTATGATAAGAAAGCCCAACAGAACAAAAGGGAATAAACTGATATGTAAAAAGGTCTTACCCTGATGCCAACCACTCATTTCAACTCCCCAGAAACAATTGCTTATGTTAAGAGCTTGTCTATGCAGTCACAAGAAAATATTGTTTGCTCATGTTTTTAGACAAATGGGATGACATTATACATTACTGTTTTGCAACTGCTTTATTCAGTATATTATACCATGTCTTGGGTACCTTGCCACACTTTTAGAGAAACTTTTTTGTTGTTGTTGTTGTTTGTTTTTTGAAGGCAGTGTCACTGGCCCTCATATGTGGGACCGAACCGGGGTCACTGGCTTCCCAAGCCAGCGCTTAATCACCGTGCCACTCGGCTGGCCCCCTTGCCACACTTTTAATAGTTTTATGTTATCCCACTTACTTAAGATGCACGAAGACATTTTTACGAGTGTCCTAGTAATTAACGTTTTAGTAGAAATGCCTGAGAAATAATGATAGTTCACAAAATGTTATGATAAATGCACATTTTCATACACAAGCTCCCCACTAGCATATAAGTCCTCTGGTGGCAATGATTTTGCCTGCTTTGTGTACTGATGAACCCCTTAGAACGGAGCGTGACTCATAGTTGGATGCCCAATACACATTGGTGGGATGAACGTATCTTCATGTGTACATGTAGCTATACAGATACACCTTCCAAAATGATTGCTTCACCACTCATACATAGTGCCACCTCTGTGTCCTTTTTTGTTTTGTTTTGCTCAGCGTAGTAGAAATAATAAGTGAATACTTGGGTATTCATTTCCTGTTGCGACTGTAACAAGTTACAGCAAATTTCCCTGGCTTAAGCCAACACCAGCTTATTATCTTTTCATTCTGGAGGTCGGAAGTCCAAAATGGATCAGCAGGCCTGTGTTCCTCCTGGAGGCTGGAGGGGAGAATTCCTCTCCTTGCCTTTTCCAGCCTCTATGGGCTACCTTGCTGGGCTCCTGGCCCCTTTCCTTATCATGCAGCCTCTGCTTGCCTTGGCATCTCCCCTTCTCTTCCTCTGACCCTCCTGCGTCCCTCCTGCCCTTAGGATTACAGGGGCTCCTTCTTGATCATCCAAGATAACCTTCCCATCTGGGAATCTCTCAGCCACATCTGCAAAGTCCCATTTGCCACATACAAGACATAGTCACAGGTTCCAAGGATTCAGATGACATTTTTGCGGGGACACCACAGCACCTTGGGACTCAGGTCTGCATCTCCGTGTTGTCAGGCCTACAGATCTTCGGCTCCACTCGGCTGCGTTCGGCTAAATTCGGCCAACGATCGCCTGCTTCTCGGGCTCGGCTCTCTTCGGCTCCCTTCGGGCTCCGCTCGTCTCCGCTTCGGCTAAGCTCGGCTAAGCTCGGCCAGCGATCGCTTGCTTCTCGGGCTCGGCTCTCTTCGGCTCCCTTCGGGCGACGCTCGTCTCCGCCGATCGCCTGCTTCTCGGCCTCGGCTCCGCTTCGGCTCCGTTCGGCCGACGGTCGGGTCGGCCTCGGCTCTCTTCGTCCGCGTTCGGGCCCGGGCCCGGAAGGGCGCCCCTGGAGCCGGGACGGTCGGCTGCACGGACTGCGATGGCGCCGCTGCTGGAGTATGAGCGGCAGCTGGTGCTGGACCTGCTGGACACGGACGGGCTGGTGGTGTGCGCCCGCGGGCTCGGCGCGGACCGGCTGCTGTACCACTTCCTGCGGCTGCATTGCCACCCGGCGTGCCTGGTGCTGGTGCTGAACACGCAGCCGGCCGAGGAGGTGCGGCCGCCCGCTCGGGACTTGGGGACCCCGAGAGCGCTGCGGGGGCCTCCTGGGTGCATGCAGGCCCCGGCGCGGGTGCGAGGCCTCTGAGGGCGATGCGGGTCGCGGACGCGGGTGGGAGGCCGCTGAATGGGGGTCCCTGGGCAGGGGCAGGTGCCTGACACGAGTGCAAGGACCGTGGGAGGGATGGAGGCGCTCAGAGCGGAGGAGGGGGGGTCCCTAAGGGAGAGAGGGGTGTCTGGAGGAGGCTAGGAATAAGCAGGGCTAGTCCCAACGTTGGCTATTGCAAGGGCTCGCTGGGGTCAAAGGCGTGGGAGTCCCTAAAGGGGGTGAGGATGGAGGAATCTGGGAGGGTCCTGGGGAGACACGAAAGGAGATGCTGAGGCTGGGCAGAACCGTGCAGGGAAGAGGAGAGGCTGAGGCTGCAGAAGGAGGGGCATCCAATCAGAAGGGAAGGGAGCTGGAAGCTGAGGCTACTGGGGACGATGGAGGACCAGAAGGGGGATTACACCTGTGCTGGGGGTGTTGACAGCTGGGTCTGCAAGCTGGATGAGCCCCTAGATAGAGCAGGAGGGAAATGTCAGCTGTGATGAGTCGCCACAAACTCCTGGAGGGCGGACACCCAGTCCACATCATCTCAGGTATCTTCAGTGCTTGAGGCGGGGCTTTGCACCACCTGGGCCCCAGGTGAAGGTAATAGGGAACTGAAGGCGTACAGGGCCAAGGCCCCACTGACGTGAGGAAATGCCCTGTAAGGTGGATGCACACGGAACTAATAGTCTAAGCAATGCCTGGGAGAAGGGTCCCCTAGGTATCATGTCACACACTACAGACCTGGCTTTGGTGGGAAATAATATTCTAGGTTGCAGAAGTTTTCACCCCGGGGTTTAAAAAAATCTTTTTGTTGTTAAAGTGCTATGACCACTCAAGTGCAAGGATTCCTTCCGTGTCAACCCCAAAACAAAACAAAACAAGAAAACCTTCGTTAAATGTCAACTGGCTGGTTGATCAACATAAAGTAGTAAACCTATTTTGTATTATTCATTACTTGATGAAGCTATTCATCAATATATTCATTATGAAGTTCATGATCTCCGAGAAAGGCAGCCCATCATTGTAAATACATGTACCTGCAACCTATTAAAAACCGCCTTGTATGGGGAAGGGGGGTTTTCACTTTGGGGGGTAAAGAGTATAACTAGTGCATTGTGTTGTACACCTGAAACTAATTTAAAAAAAAATTTAGGGAATGAAAAAAAAAAACACACCGCCTTGTATCCAACCGCCTGCTAATCAAGTTTGGTTTGATTTAGGAGTATTTTATCAACCAGCTGAAGCTGGAAGGTGTCGATCACCTTCCTCGCCGCGTAACCAATGAAATCGCAAGCAACAGTCGCTACGAGGTTTACACGCAAGGAGGTGTGATATTTGCTACAAGTCGAATACTTGTGGTTGATTTCTTGACTGACAGAATACCTTCAGATTTAATTACCGGTAAGAATTTGCAACCTTATCGATATAGTTTTGCCCCTGTTGCTTACACTCTAAACTAGAACCTTCTTGTGGGTGGCACCAGATGTTTCTACTCAACACTGTGCTTGCAGCTATGTAGCACAGCATGTGACCTGTTTTAGATACTGAATAAATATTTGTGGCCTGAATAAATAAATGTCAGATTGACTTTTCCTGGTTTTCTAAGCTCATATTCAGTAAATAGGTGGTAATTGGATGGCGTTTGCTTTTAGAACCTCATCAGGTTTGAAATGTTTATAAATACCCTGTATATTTCCTAAACGATTTGAGTTTCCTCTTTAGAGAATATTTTTCCCCATGATGTGAAATTAAACCAGGTAGCTGCTTAATTATTTGGAGAAGAATGGTTTAATGTTAGTTAGAATTAATAGAAAAAAAGAATTATTTTTATTATTATTATTTGTCCTTTGGAAACCTTTTCTGATTTCCCCAAAACTAATTTAGGGGCCCTATCTCTGTGCCCTCACGTTACCTGTGCTTCTCATAGCACTCAGATCACCATGTTATATTGACCAATTTTTCTGTCTCGCTCATAAAATAACAATTTTGTAAGCACAAGGAACAACTCGTTCGTCCCAAGTTAAGTAGCTGGGATTTGTTGGATGAATGATGCATGAGTATGTGTGATCTGTGGCCAACTTCTGGAGGGAGAGAGACTGAAGACATTTATGATTGTACTTCCCACTGTGTCTATTATAGTGCCATGAGCCGAGGAGACCCTCAAGACATATTTAATGAATGAACATATGAATGAGTGCCTTATGTGGTGCATGGTGAGCTGGTTGAGGAAATGTTTTGGTATACTTTTGTAACAGTTGTTAAAAGCAGTGGCATAGACACCGGACTTTGAATGATAATGCCACTGCTTACAAGCAAGTTAATAAATTTTTTTTATGAAGTTTTTCATGAGCCCCAGTTCCCTCATTTCTTCAACTGAGAAAATAATGCCTCCTCGAGTTATTGTAAGGATTAAGGGAGATAAAATAATTTGCTTAGCATAGTGCCTGGTACATAGTAAACACTTCATAAATAATAGCCAAAAAAAAGTATTGGTTTTTAATAATCAGAAATCTTGATACATCATAAAGTCTTTTACTGTTTCTGCTCTCTTATACATGTAATTTTATTTTTATTTATATTTTTAAGTTGATGAAATGGAAAAAATATATATATTGAAACTACCACTAGATGTCAGTGTTGCTCTTTCTGCGACAGCTCAACCTAATTAGAGTGCAATCTCTATCAATGTCCAAACCAGAGTTTATAGGTAGTTACTAATTAAAAGTTACTTTCTGAATGACTCAGTTTACTCCTCTGTAATTGAAGACAGTAAGAGTGCCTTCCTCCTGGGATAATTGTGAGCGTGAAATGAGACAAGGTATGTAACGTAGCATCCTGCGTGGCACATAGTAAGCCTTCTGTGGTTACTCTTTGTTGTGATTCTATCTTAGCAATTCTTTAATGTACAGAAGCAATTGTACATTAGTAATCACAGTACAATATGAGATACAAAATGTTATGGGAGCATCAAAATTGAAGTAGGCTTTCATGGGACTAGATGTGCCCGATGAAATATGGCCTGCTTCTGTTTTTAATTTTTTTTTAAATGGGGCCCTCAGATGATGTCACTTAGTAGGAAAAGCTGGGCTTTGTTCTCAGACACACATGATTCGGAACCTTTGGTCTCCCGTTACCTGTTAGATGACCTTGGTCTAGTCATTCTCTTTCCTGGTCTCATAATAATACGTGCCCCATTGAATTCTTGTGAGGATTAAATGAAATAAAAATCTATAAAACTACCTAACCCCAGGGCCTGGGAATAACATTAGTTCTCTTATCCTTCCTCCTTCTGGGTTCCAAAAGGATGATAACGTTTGGAGTACAGCATTTCCTTAAATTGAGGTTCGCTATTTTTGTTTTTTTTATATATATAAGTTCATTTTTATTATTTTTAATTTTACATAACATTTCAATCCAGACCAGCAAGTGTGGCCCAGTAGAGTACTGGGAAAAACCTGCCTATAGTGGGTACAGAATCATTCCTGAGCAGTAAATTAGTTATGTACATGTAAAGGGGTGATTGAAAATCCTTTGTCTACAAATTCCTAAATCACACTATTACTTTTTACCATGTTTGAAAAAACAGTTTGCTTAGTTAGAGTAAATGTTAGCTCCATCTACCTTGATCCCCAATGTAAATACCCAAATAGTAGAATCTGAATTGAGTTTATTGAACTACTAGAAGGGGTCATAAATTACCATTAGTGTCATTTTCTGGACCCCAGGAGTGATGAGAACTGGAGTAAAGACATGCAAGTTCATTTATAACAAATATATATAGTAACTGGCCTGATTTAGGTCTAAAAGACTGAGAATCATCATAGAATAATTGAGTTTTTAATCCAGAAATGACATCTGTGCACTCTTATGTCATCTCATGTCTCACCCTAATTTATCACTAATCACACTGCATAAAAACAGCATGTATACAAAAGATCATTTGGTCCAGTACTTGATTTATGAATATGGAAACATGTATAATTGTCCTTGTTTTTGTGATTCAGAGGTATCCTTATCACACCCACACCAAAAAAAACATATGTATTAAACACATTCATTAAAGGTTTTCATTTTCACGGGACTAGTTTACTTCTAATTGAATATATTCTGATTCAATTGAGCATATTGAATAAGTGATGCAGATGTTGCCCAGACTTCTAAAATGCAGCAATGTTGTGTAGTCCACCTCTGATTCACATCTAACAGGAGAATTAGTAACCCACCTAGCTTTCAGAAATTCTTCCTCACTGTGCCCAACACGCTCCGCTCCAGGGCCTTTGCCCCCATCATTCCCTCTGCCTTGAACTCTCAGCCCACGTGATCACAAGGCTCATCTACTCCCCTCCATCCAGCCTGACTCACGTGATCTCCGTGAGGCCATCCTGTCTAAAATTTGCAAACCACCACCCCTCACACATACTCCCTCCCCCATCTTTCTCTGATTCATTTTTTCTCCTTAGCACTTATCACCGTATAACCTACTAAATATTCTCCTTATTTATATTGTTTATTATTGGAAGTGCCCCGCGGATAGGGACCTGGGTGTTTTCTTTAAGACTGTTGCCCCCTCCCCCAGGTCCCCAACAGTGCTTTGCCCATCAGGAGGCACTCAGGAAACGTATGGTGATTCAGTGAGTGAAAGTAAGCCTGGAAACGACATGTCTGTTCTGCAATTGAAATTCTAATTCCCCCCCACACCCCAGGTATCTTGGTGTACAGAGCTCACCGAATAATCGAGTCTTGTCAAGAAGCATTCATCTTGCGCCTGTTTCGCCAGAAAAACAAACGTGGCTTTATTAAAGCCTTCACAGACAACGCTGTTGCCTTTGATACTGGTTTTTGTCATGTGGAAAGAGTGATGAGAAATCTCTTCGTGAGGAAGCTGTATCTGTGGCCAAGGTAAACAGTCTCATTTTGCACTTTAACATAATGTAAAAATGTATTGTCTGGGCCGGCCGAGTGGCGCGGTGGTTAAGCGCTGGCTTGGGAAGGTAGCGGCGGCCCTGGTTCGGGTCCCACATATGAAGGCCAGTGTCACTGCCTTCAAAAAACAAACAAAAAAAAAATGGACTGACCTTGGACTTGTTATATGCTTATTCAGGTTCATGACAGGTGCCTCCACATGTACATACTGTATGGTCACCACATTTGTGATTCATTTAAAAGGAGAGATTTGATAGTAATTTTTGTAATAGCCCGTTACTTCCATCCAAATGCCATCATTTTATCCTTTCCTGTGCACTTAGCGTAACCTCCAGGGAACTATCTAGAGACGCACATACACAACAGCTATAGGTGAACTACAGATTTATTGGCTAAGACGCCCACTTCCACTTTGAAAAATTAACCCATCAGGGAAATAAAGCATGAAGGTTTTGAAGAATTTGTGTACATTTCTGGGAAAAACAGGTTTCAATCTTCATTTTGTCACCTATGTTAATAGGTATTCTGGTTATACCGCATGTATTTAAGAGTAATTGTTGGGGTCTTTCTCTTTTTTTTCTCTTATTTTGGGGATCGACATACTTTTCCCGGAAAGGGCCAGATTGTAAAGATTTAGGGTTTGCAGGCCACATGGCCTGTCGCAGCTACTCAGCTCTGTTGTCATAGCATGAAAGCAGCCATCGGCAGTACGTAACACTGGGCGTGCCTGTGTTCCAATGAGACTATAAAAACAGGCCCTCAGTTTGGCCGACCATCGTTGGTGACCTCTGCCTTATTTGAATAATTTCCATTCATTGAGGTTAAAAGTACGTATTCCTGAAAATATTGTCATGTTGCTTTCTATTTTGTTTGTTTCTTAATTGCATTTATTTAAAAAAACCCAAAACACTATTCATGTATTAAACCAAGACCAGAAATACAGAGTTATTGAAACTCTAGAAAATGTTTGAAAAATATTTGTCTCTTAGGTTCCATGTAGCAGTAAACTCGTTTTTAGAACAGCACAAACCTGAAGTTGTAGAAATTCATGTTTCTATGACACCTGCCATGCTCGCCATACAGACTGCTATCCTGGACATTTTAAATGCATGTTTAAAGGAATTGAAATGCCATAACCCATCACTCGAAGTTGAAGATTTATCTTTAGAAAATGCTATTGGAAAACCCTTTGACAAGGTACTCTATTTCTTTTCCTTTTTAAGCATAGTTTGTTATGTTATTATTTTAAAGAATGCAGGCTATTTTAATATTTACAGTGTTCTTAAGAGGAATTTGCTGTTATTTGTAATAAAATTGGAGGTGATTTAAAGTCTAGCTCCTTTGGTTTACTGGAAAGTAATAATTTGTAGTAAAATACATCAGTTGGCACGTAGCACAATGCTGATTTAAGTATAATTAAATACTTAAAGGATAACCTTTTTGCTCTGAAATGACAACATTTGGATATCTACAGGTAGAAGAGTTTTACATAAGAATGCTTCAGAATTTATGATCTCTTGTTTGGAATAAAAATAATATGGATGAGTTTTCATTACTGAGGATTGTGAAACTTGTTCTGTCTTAAAATTACATTCTGAATTGAGAAAATGGTAAGACTCTAATTCAAGGAACTTTTCTAATTTTTTTCATCATAGATTAATATTAATACAGATACATAAATGTCTGAGATTGAATTGTAGATCCAGAAAAGGCTAACTTTTTAAGAATTCCAGGCAGCTTTTTAAAAATGTATTTTGGTAGAATAAGTTTCTGTCTTCGAAACTCTGAATCAATCTCTTTGTCACCGGAAAAAATGCAGAGTGATTATAAAAACGGAAAAAATTAACTCCCCAATTATCTGATTCTCCTAAACAGCCATTTTACTTGAAATAAAAACACATAAAACTAATTTCATGTGTTGTGTTCCTCATTCTTAAAATAAAGTTTATTATAATGTCCATGATGAAGCCATAAAAGAAAAAAAAACCAACTTCACATTCTCTTAATAGAATGTGGATGTCCCTAGAAAAACAAACCACAGTATGTTTTCCACTAAATCTCTGTTTATCATCCCCTGGCTAGCAAAAGTCAAAGTTTTAAGTATTCTCTTAGTAACCAAATCTAAGTACAGATATAATTTGCCTCTTGTTTTCAAATGTAGCTTTTGTAAATGGTTTTACAAAAGAGGCATGTAGTTAAACATCCCTGTTTGTCTAGGACAGTCCCAGGGACGTACCTGCCTATTGTCCTGTAGTAATTATTAGTAGTATCATTTTATTTTCCCAAGAGTCTCAGTGTAGACAGATAACAGGATATGCTCATCCAAGTATTACTTCTGCTCAGCATTAAATTTGTCAAATAAGATGCCATATAGTGGACTGTTCCCATATCATGCTACAAGTATTATCCTTTTTAGTTTCAGCATCAGTATGTGAAGTAAATGTGAATATACATAGCTGTGGTTCTGCATCCATGGCAACTTCGTAGGATCTTAAAAAAAAAGATTCAAATTTAGTCAATTTGTTAATTTAATAATAATCAAAGTAACAATGTAACAATTTAGTCAATTGTTAATGTAACAAATATTTTTCTATCCTTGAATCACCCTTAAAAAAAAACTAAACAGATCTTTTACACCAACAAATTAAGTACATTGTTATTTAATTTGATGCCCCTGCTCCATTGTCCGACTGGGTCCCACAATTTTATCCATCCAGGGTAGGGCCACGGCCAGACTTGACAGAATTTGAATGTGTCTTAGCTACATCTTTGACTTTTCCTAAAAACAAATATTTGTTTACCTGATGTTTACCAGGCCTTTTCTCTTTTGACTAGTGATGTCAGTAAGGATAATTATGAATTGACTCTATATGATCGTAAAGAATCTAGTAATAAGATGCTCTTCTTTATGTTTGAAAAATTAAACATTATTATTAGAACCTTAGAAACTGAAATTTTCTATCCACTTCCTTGGAAGATAATGTTTTGGATTTATTACATTATTATTATTATTATTATTATTATTGTAAAATATACATAACAAAATTTTCCATTTTAACCAGTTTTTCGGTATACAGGGCACAATGTTTGTGGAAAATGTAATCTGTATTAATAATAGCCATATCAAACATATTTTAGCAGTACTCAATTTTATTCTCATTTTAGACAATCCGCCATTATCTGGATCCTTTATGGCACCAGCTTGGAGCCAAGACAAAATCTTTGGTTCAGGATTTGAAGATATTACGAACTTTGCTGCAGTATCTCTCTCAGTATGACTGTATCACGTTTCTTAATCTCCTGGAGTCTCTGAGAGCCACGGAGAAGGCTTTTGGCCAAAATTCAGGTGGGAGATAAAAATACTAATATTATCCCAGGAGTTGATTTGACTAAAGTTCTGGATTTTGTAGGGGAATCAGGTGTGGGGAGTGCTAGATTCACCCACATGGTATACTCAGGTTTCAAACTACATTTTATGTTCACAGCACAAGGATATAGATTTTATTTATTGATAGCTAATGTGTCCGCCTACTCAACTTTTGTATAATAATAAATATTCATATCCGTTCTGGGCAATCTTATTTCTAGAAAAGACTGAATATATTACAGGCAATCCCCAACCTAAAAATAGGTTGTGATCTAGAAGTTTAGTTGTTAGGAACTTAAAATTCATTTTCTGCAAAGAAACAAAAAGGTAGCTTTTCATCAGCCAGGGTTTACAGAGAAGAGGTTTATAGGAAAACATACACGTGTAACTGGCCACCATCATGCTTTCCTAAGAGTCACCTTCTCCCCACGCTGTTGTGGCCTCTTTTACTGTTCAGCAAAACCAGTCACTTTTCAAAGTGTGGTGCATGGGCCCCTGAGGCCAAGATTGAATACGACTGAAATTTTTACTGTTTTAGCAGGGACGTTCTTGAGTAATAAATTGCAAATGCTTAGAAACAAAGGATACACTGGCTGCTCGTCCGCTCTGGTTCCACTGCCTTGGTTGTGCTCAGACGCCAGCGGCATGACCCCGAGTGCTTTGGCTCCAGCATAAGAAATGGCCACACAGCGGACAAAAGTCAAATGATGAGTTTGTGTTATTAGAATAGTTTTGAGGTCACAGGCCCCAGAAAATATCCTGGAACCTCCAGGGTTCTGGAGCCCACTCTTTGAAAACCACCAGTCCAGCCCAACAGTGACAGAGGCCACACGAAGGGTGAAGGTTTGGTTTGGAGGACATGATGGCAGCCAGGCATATATATAGGTCATGTAACCATCAGAGATTTTTTTTTTTTCTTTCATTTTTCAGATTAGGTTGGGTGATTTTTTTATTTTTTTTTCCACTTTTCATATTAGGTTGGCTGTTTCTTGAATCCAGCACCTCGATGTTTGTAAACGCTCGCGCAAGGGTTTATCGTGTTCCAGATGCAAAAATGAGTAAAAAAGGCAAAATGTCTGAAAAGGTGGAGATGAGAGAAGAGCCAGGTATCTTGTAGGCTTAAGTCTTTAAACGTGTCTTTTATTTAAGTATTTGGTGTGGAATTGATTATCAAGTGACACTGTAATTTTAAATCTTTTTTTGAAAAATGTGTGCCTGTCCGTTAAATGTAGATTCTATGTAACATATGTAATGTATGTTAAAAATATTCACATGTCAAGTGTTAGAATTCATTACCAAAGGAGTCCAAATCACAAGTGCCAAGTGTCAATCAAGTGATTCCTACCGCTACATAAAAGCTATAGATTTTGTAACTTCAGAGTAATTACTATTTTGGGCACTTAAAGTCTTAGTGGAACATTTTAACATTCCTTTAGCTTTTAGAGAACATAAATATACTAGAATGAGACAAATGTCAATTTTATTCCAACTCTCATCTATTAGGTTTAATAAATATCATTGCATTTTAATTAAATTTATTGGAGTAGCATTGATTAATGATATATGTGTCAAGTGTACAATTCTATAATACGTCATCTGTATATTGCATTGAGTGCTTACCACCCGAAGTCTAATTTCTCTCCGTCATCATATATTTGACCTCCTTTGCCCTCATCCTCCTCCCCTCTGGTAACCACCATACAGTTGTCTGTGTCTCTGAGTTTGTTCATTTGTTTCTGTTTTATATCCCACACATGAGTGCAATCATATGGTTCTTGTCCTTTCCCACCTGACTTATTTCACTTAGCATGGTACCCTCAAGCTACGTCAAACTAAAAAGCTTCCACACGGCAAAAGAAACCATCAACAAAACGGCAGCCAACCAAATGGGAGGAGATGCTTGTAAACGATACCTCTGATAAGGGGCTAATGTCCAAAATGTATACAAAACTCATACAACTCAACAACAAAAATATCATTGGTTTTTTAAGGAAGGGGTAGGCTTAATGCTTACTTTCTTTCTACTTCAAAGGTCTATTTCAAAACTTACTTAGATATATTAGTGATGTGAAATAAAAGTTTGATTGTTGTCTACTTCTATTCCATGTTCAGGATTGGGAAAATCATGGGAATTTTGGAAATAATAAATACTGTTGTTTTCTGCTGGTTCCTTTACTTTGTGTAGTGAGTCGTATATAGCATCACAGTTGACAGCTGACACAAAATCATCTCTTACTAGTGACGGTGTTTATCACCTTCTATCAAGGCATTATGAAATCTGTATTCATGCTGGTTCGAAGTGTCTCTCACTTAGAGCATAAGGAGACATTTCCAAGGAAGCAAATTCTATCTGGCATCATGAAGGAAGCTCAAAGGAATGGGTTACAGAGTGGTGCTTGTGTTATCTGTTGTTTTAAAAGCCTTTGCAGTACTTTATGGAGAAAGATTATCACATACAATGAGATTATCTTTTATTTCTGTACAGAAACAAGAAAGGAACTGGTCCTAGAGAGCAACCCAAAGTGGGAAGCGCTGACCGAAGTACTGAAAGAAATTGAGGCAGAAAACGCGGAGAGCGAAGCCCTCGGTGGTCCAGGTGGGAAAAGGGCGATGATGACGTTGGCTTTTAAAATCAAGCAAATGAGTCTTTTGGATTCGCTCTTTAAAAATAACTCGCTGGTTTGTTTCCAAAATGTAGAAGAATAAATGCCACATGAGCACTGAAATCCTAGGAACCCCTTTCTGTTCACTTGCTGTGATTTTTCTTCAGGTTGAATCATTGTATATTCATGAAAGCAGGTGGTTTTTTTACTGGTTGAGTTCTCAGGACTTCTAGTTAAAAATTTAGCTCATCTCCACATATATATTCACCAGGCTTGAAGTCTGGAACCCCCAGAAGAAGCCAGAGGGTCTTATGTTTTATAAGAATCTTTCCAAAGAAGCCTGAACTAGTCTGTGGAGTGACATTGACCTAGCACTAAAATAATTCCAAATTTTAGGACTACTCTATTTAAATATGAGTATACTAATATGTGGGCACAGCAGACTAAACCTGAGCTAAATTTAAAAAATAAAACCAGGGCCGGCCGAGTGGCGCTGTGGTTAAGCGCTGGCTTGGGAAGCCAGTGGCCCCAGTTCGGTCCCACATGTGAGGGCCAGTGACGCTGCTCTCAAAAAAAAAAATAAATAAATAAAAAATAAAAAAGAATAAAAATAAATAAAACCAGTAAAAAAAGTAAAAGAAAAAGATTGTTAAAATACCTAGTCTTTGAACTACTGCAAAGCAATCGAGGCAAGCGTATAATTCTTATATTAGTGCTGGCAATGGCTATCCCAGAACTTACGGTGCTTGTGATTTAAGACCCAATGTCATACATGCTCACCTAGAAAAAGTAAAAAAAAATTAAGAAAAAAAGAAGGAAAAAAATGATGCCTAGTAGCCACTGTTAACATTGGCCCATTCTCCTTCCTGTTTTGTTTTTTTTTTCCATGTATTTTCTATTTCACATTGTTAAAAGTCATAGGTAGATATCATTTCTGGATATAGAATTAATAAGTCAAAGGATACTAACATGTTTAAAGTTTTCAAGACATTTGACCACATTGATTTACAGCCAGTTTTTATCGACTTTCATTTTTTCTAGCAGTATAAGAGCTTACCTCTTTGTCACTTAGCTAACAAGGACTAGAAAATCTATTTGTGTGCATGTACAAATGCACATAACAATTGTATTAATTGGAAGGGAGAGAAATGTTAGCTTGTTTTAAATTTTGATGTTTGGTGAGCTCAATATTTCCTCAAATGCATTTCCTCTTTTGCCAACTTGGTTTCCTTTGCCAATTTAGGCTATGTCCAGTTTGTATTGGCTTTTTATATACTAAACATTCTAACATTTGTCAGAGCTGTTGCACAAAGTTGTTTTTTTGTCTTCAGTTTTGTTTTTTTTAAATATTTTTATTGGGGAACAGTGTGTTCTTCCAGGACCCATCAGCTACAAGTCAAGCAGTTGTTTCAATCTAGCTGTGGAGGGCGCAGCTCCATGGCCCATGCAGGGATTGAACCAGCAACCCCTGCGCCATGAGCACTGCGCTCCAACCAACTGAACCAACAGGTCGCCCCTCTTTAGTTTTTTTTTTTTTTTTTTTTTTTTTTATGCATAGTTTTTAGTCTTATACAACCAATCTTAGCTTATAGATATTAGTCTTCTCAGAGATTTCTTCTATTGCTTTTAAGCCTAGAAAATCACCTCTAGCAGGAGGGATGACAAATAGTCACCTTTTTTTTATAATTTAATATTTAACATTTGACTCTGTAATCCATGTGGAATTTATTTTGGTGTATAAGATCCTCTGGAAAATTGTTAATTAAAAAAAGTTTCCTTAAAGCCTTTATTATACCATGGTTCTACTTTCATAAGACTCTATATTTAATTTCTGGCTTCAGCTTTACTCAAAAGATTCAAGTAATCCTTCCAGAGAGGTGAAAGCATTTGATAAGCATCTGAGACCTTTTCTAAACAAACTGTAAATGCTGTGTCTTTAGCGCCAAGGGGTAAGATGTGTCTTCCTTGTGAGCGAAGGGGCGAGGGGGCCCGTGGGTAATAGGAGGAGATGTGAGTAACATACATCGTTTTCTAATTTTAGGTCAAGTGCTTATTTGTGCCAGCGATGACCGAACATGTTCCCAGCTGAGAGAGTATATCACTGTGGGAGCAGAGGCCTTCCTGCTGAGACTGTACAGGAAAACCTTTCAGAAGGACAGCAAAACCGAGGAAATGTGGGTGAAACTCAGAACGGAGGACAGCGCAAAGAGAATTACGAAATCAAGCAAAAGACCCAAAGACCCCCAAAATAAAGGAAGGGCTTCTGCCAAAGAAAGGACGGTCAAAAAGAAAAAACAAAGGTTGACTTTAAGTCAGATGATGGGGCACCGTGAAGAACTGGACGAGGCAGGGGACAGCAAGGACAGATGTCCTAGAGACATAAGCAGCAGCCCAGAAAGCTGCTTAGAGGAGGTGAAGCATGAGCAGTTCGAGGTAAACTTGTCATCTGATGCCGCCTATGGAATCCTGAAAGAGCCGCTCACCATCATCCACCCACTTCTGGGCTGCAGTGACCCCTATGCCCTGACAAGGGTACTGCATGAGCTGGAGCCCCGATATGTGGTTCTGTATGACGCAGAGCTGACATTCGTCCGTCAGCTTGAAATCTACAGGGCAAGTCGGCCTGGGAAACCTCTGAGGCAAGTTCTAAAGACTATAAAGGCCGCCGTTTCAGTGCGTTAGGATTTAACCCAGAAACTATACCAGTTGCATGTGGGTTTTCTTATCTTGAACATTCCTTTGTTAGGGCATTGGTTAAGTTTATGAAATCTCATTTGCTGTCTGATGGATCTGGGAAGTTTCCATAGGCAGGGTGTCCAGTGTAGCATAACGGCAAATCAGTGGGGGGAACTGCTCGTGCTTTCCTTACTGGCTGCTCTGCTCCTGTGTACCATAATCTTGATGCGTTGGTTTGTAGCTTATGGGGTGCTGTATTGGAAGACGTCTAGGAAATATAATACCCTAACTTCTCCCCAGAATTCACATAATTATGACTCAGCTAAGTAATTGCAGTCCTCTAAAGTGTCTTTCTCATAAATTTTAAGAAGTGACCCTAAGTTATATTCACATAAAACTAAAATATTAGGGGGATTATTGTACTAAGTTTCCTTCAGTTTCAAGAACTATCAGATGAAAAATCTACAGAAATATCAAACGAGAAAAGGATGCCTCCCAGGCTCTCCAGTTATCTCAGGGGAATAAACAGCAAAATTAACATCCTGAACTCAGTCTGAACCAAAAACAGAGCCAAAAGACATTTTCCTGGCACTTGAACTAACGCAGTAGAGGTGAGTGGAGAGAGTGGATCAGGAATAATGCAGGATGAGGGGATTAGATGAAGCTGGTGAAATAATTATAGGCTGGTAAATTCTTCTTACTTTGCTATTGATTAACTTTATAGACAGCTCCTGTGCTGTTTGTTGCCTGCGAATAGAACAGTGTGATGTTTGCAAATCAAATGTCAGAATCAAAAGGGACCTGGGACTTCAACTGCTCGCTCTGTCAGTGGGACACTGAGGCCCAGAAATGGGGAATCACTAGCCCTCAGCCACATGGCCCATTTTTGGGAGAGCTAAGGTCTTGATTCATTGTCCAGTGGTCTGTCTTCCCTGTTCACACTTTAAAGAAATATAATCTAGGAAGATGAAATCTAAAAGAAAAATTGAGGGCTAAAAGGAAAATATCTTTGATAGAAGGTGAATAAAAGAGACAGTTAGGTATTTAATTAATCTTCTCAGCAATAAACAAGACAGAAAAGCAGGCCTTTTTTAAGAGAAAAGCATACATCACTTTGTTTTGGTTGGGGGGAGCTGATATAATCCATATGTCTTCAGTGTCTGTGTGTTTATAGAAAATGTGTGATGATTTGGTTCTGTTGAGATGAATAAAAAAGAACTGAGAAAGTATTTGTGAAGATAAAGGTCATATAGATTTCATTTGTTTATTTTTCACAAACGTGAACTTTCATAAGCTGGTTTTTATGACTACCATCCAACTTTTTAAATGCTTGTTTGGCAGAGATGCAAAGAAAAATTGAAAGAAAAAGAAGCCACTAAGATTTTGTGTTTGCTAATTTGTTTATAGTCATGAGGAAAGAATTATTCTTTCCCTCTAGTTATATTTCAATGTTTACCTAAACTCTGTTCCTCCTTTTTTCAAAAGAAAAAAAAAAACACCCATGTGGTAATGATACCTTTAACAGGTGGGGCTTGGGCAGCTTAATTTCAGTAAGTGTGTGATTAATGGAACCTTTTATCCATAGTCAAATATTTATCATTTGAGCAGTCCAGGTTGCTGATTTCAAATGCTGTGCTCTTCCTTTCAGGGATTAAAAGTTGTGTTTCTGCGGCCTAAAAGTATTCTGTCTTCACTTGCAGGGTTTACTTTCTTATATATGGAGGTTCAACTGAAGAACAACGCTATCTCACTGCTTTGCGGAAAGAAAAGGAAGCTTTTGAAAAACTCATCAGGTAACACACAGATCAGTATGAAAGCACAAACTGCACTGAATGCCTTTCAAGATCCAGGGGCTTCTGGGGGAGGTGGGGGCTGGGGTATCTAATAGCGCTCAGGAAAGATGGAGAGGGAAGAAGTTGGGGAGGATCATTTCAAGATAAACCAGCACCTGTTTCTTTTTTCTCTTCCCTTCTTTTCTCCACTTGCTTTCCAGTGAGTTAGTAGAATATTAGAAATGTGAGGAGAACTGCTTTTCTGTTTGTAAAGAAATACTGTATAAGATAAAACACCAGAAATATCACTGAAACACTACTTTTCTAAGAACTAGGTTCTTAAATATCTCTCTCCCCCTGCCCCATGCACAAGGTTTCTCCCATCCCTTTGAATTATGATGTGTTTTTTTTTTTCTTTTCCATGTACAGTATCCATTGTCTGTGGGTATGTGACTGCTTAACCTTTTAGTGGGAAATACTATGACCCCGTCAGTTCAGATCAATAGACTCGCC
This sequence comes from Aselliscus stoliczkanus, assembly GCA_033961575.1. Taxonomy (NCBI): domain Eukaryota; kingdom Metazoa; phylum Chordata; class Mammalia; order Chiroptera; family Hipposideridae; genus Aselliscus; species Aselliscus stoliczkanus. The sequence goes on along the minus strand of CM066741.1, from coordinate 6,524,990 downwards.
CTGGGAAAATGTTTTTGAAAAGGTGTGACATTCATCTGAACTACGTGTCTATTTTTGAGAATGAGTGTCCTTTAATGTTCCAAATCCAAAAAAAAAGGCTTTTCAGTTTAACATAAAGCAAATGTTTCTGAGTGAGAGATTCACAAGTTGGGTGGCTACCTCTCACCTCTGCAGGTGTTTAAGAAATCTCATAACCTCCCCCCAAGGCACGTTGTCAAGGATATTGTAGCTTGGTGAGGGAGGATGCATCAGATGCTCCGTAAGGAGCCTCAGAAGCCAGGGCAGGACCTGGATGGGGCATCTTTAAGCTGGACCAGAGATAAGGCTGGGCCGGAGGAGACCATGGCGTGGGCTGAGTGTCACTAAGCCATCCCCATCTTCCAGACCTCTGACATTGGCGATGTATCAATGGCAATGAGAAGACAGAAGTCATTTTTAGTGGCAGTTTACCTGCCAGGGCCCTAGACAGAATTTAAAAATGGAGAGCCATCTTTCAACACTGGCCTTGGGCTCTCAGTATATGCATAAAATACACCCATCCCCTCATTTGTCCAGGGCATGCAACTCCTGGAAACAAGTGTTTACTGAATCAGTGTCATTGAGTCTCCCTGTGGAGGGGCTTAGCACAGCACATGGGCAGACCCTTTTGCTGATTGTGGCAGGCCTTGGCCATGGATTCTCCCAGCTACCATGCAATTATTATTCATCAGTCCTTTCAGCCTATGAAAATATATTTTCTATTAACATGCTCTGTGGGGTGGTTTATATGGTATGTGTGTGTATACATGGTGTTTTTAAAAAAGATTTTTATTGGGGAATTGGGGAAGAGGAACAGCGTTGGGGAATCAGGGGAGGGGAACAGACATTGCTGTCCTTTTGTTCTTCAGTCTAGTTGCGGAGGACATTGCTTCACTGGCCCATGTTGGTATCATCATTGCTCTCTTCCTGGGTGAGGCAGATCGGTCGCCGGGCTCTGGACAGCCGCTCACAGTGGCTCTTGGCAGCTCACGCTGGCTGCCGGCCACTCACTGTAGCCTATGGCAGCCCACTGCAGCAAGGGCTGCAGCTATGCCGTCCCGGGGACTCACAGCAGCCCAGCTCCAGGTGGAGCCGTTGTTCACCATCTTAGCTGTAGAGGGCAGTGTCACTGGTCCTCATATGTGGGATCCGAACTGGGGCCGCTGGCGTCCCAAGCCAGCTCCCAACCACCACTCAGCCAGCCCTATATACATGTTTTTTGAAAAAGTATTTCAGAAAGCGTGTTAACAGACCAGGTCTTTACACAGGCTGCCTGTTCTTGTCCAAAACTTTTAGTGGCTCTGTGTCCTCTAGATCGTCACGCTCCCCAGACTCAGTCATCAGATACTTAGTGAGCACCTGTTATGTGCCAAGCCCGATGCTGATCTCAAAGTGCTGCAGTGACAGTGGCACAGAAAATGTATGATGTGCTGTCCTAGAGCTTACCCTCCAGTGGAAAAGAAAAACCTTAAGTGACTAGGAAGATTTTAATAAATTGACTTTTACAGAGTGCTGCTGGCTGCAAAGGTAAAAAAATGGCTGTAATAAGAGAGCATATCAAAGAGACCTAGCCCAGTGTGGGGCTCAGGTCAGCTGCCCTAAAGAAGGGATATTTAGCTGACCCCTGAAGACTAGGCAGGGAGGTTGTGTTGAACAAGGGTGCATAGGAAGGGTCAGGTGCAAGAGGCCTGGTAAGGATTTAGGACTTCAAACAAACAGAACAGAAACAAGCTCATAAATACAGAGAATAAACCGATGGTGGCTGGGGGGAGGGGTGTGGGGGGGCGGTGCGGGGTGAAAGAGGTGAAGGGTTTGAGAAGTACAAATTGGTAGTTACAAAATCGTCATGGGGATGTAAAGTACAGCACAGGGAATCAAGTCAATAATGTTGTAATAACTACGTGCGGTGTCAGGGGCACTTTGTAAGTTATATAAATGTCTAACCACTATGCTGTACACCCGAAACTAATATGATATTGAATGTCAACTATAATTGAAAACTTAAAACAAATTGTTTTTAAAGCTATCTAGGACTTGTCTCTAAAGGCAATATGACAGCATTGAAGAGTTCTAAGCAGGAAAGTGACACAAGTATATTTTTAAAGGCTCTTTTCTAGCATCAAATGGGGAATGGATGGAGCAGGAAAACTAATAAGCAGACTGTTGCAATTGTCTGATAAGAAAAGGTGGTAGCCAAGATCCGGCTGATGGAGAGAAAGGAACAGGTTTAAGAGGTGTTTAGGAGATGGGATCAAAGAATAAACGATAACTGGATGTGGACCAGTACCTCGTCACCATTCCTTCACCCTTTTTAAAACATCCTTAGCCTAAGGACGATTAAAGTCATTGTCACCAAATTACAAATGAGCACATGAAGCTAAAGTGTTCGGATTAGGTTATTGGTGTCATGTGGAGGGTCGCCAAGACCACCCTAAGGTTCGGTGATTCTTAGGACCCCTGGGAATCAGAAAAACAGGTATAGTCACAGTAACGGTAGCTGACAGCAACAGAATACAGATTGAAATCAGCCAAGGTACAGAACACATGGTGGGAAGTCCAGGGAAAGCTAGGCATAAGCTTTGGGGTGTCCTCCCAGGGGAGTCCCACAGGTGTGCCTATCCTCGCAGCAGCCGTGTGTGGCAGGGACACTCCCCGAGCCTGGGGGTGCAGTGTTTTTATTGGGGGTTGGTCACGGGGACACAGAGTACCTGTGTGACAGACCCCTCCCCCAAAACAAAAACAGGTTTTCACCATAAATCACACTGTTAGCATAAAGCATCAGAGGCCCCAGGCCTCAGGCACACAAAACCCCTCTTATCTGGCAGAATATTCCAGAGGCTCCGAGCGAGTCTCCCAGAAGCTGGCCAAAGGTCAGTGCCAAGGAGACAGGCCTTTCCTGGGAATGGGCAGGCTTTGAGCCACCGAGGCCTGCTGAGCTAACCCTTTCCTCACAGCCTTGTGGCCTGAGGCTCCCTGTCAAATGTGGGGGGCGAAAGCACCTGAAAAGGCAAGTCTCTATGCTCCAGGCTTCCTTCACGAGGGAGCCCATCCTCAAAAAGAGTACTTTTAGTAGATTGTAGCAAGATGTTGGAGACCCCATGTTATCCCTGGTTTATACAAGTGATTCTACACATCAGAGGGCTCAGTGACGAGGTATGGATTCCCCTGGTATGTTCTCAGAAAGCGCACTCAGCAGAACCTGGAATATGGACCTGTACATTTCAATCTGTACAATAATTTCTGTACCAGGTTTTAATGTAATTTTTCCAGGGTCTGGCGTGATTTTCTAAACTCTCAATGGCGATTGCTTACTTACTATAAGTCAGATCTTTGCCATCTTACGCAGCAATCACATAGTTGCACTATTTAGAATCTTGAGATATTTACTTTCCCAGAAAACCTGGAGAATTTGAGAAGTGTTTGTTTTGAAAAGCAAGATCTATGTGAGATGCGTTGCTGAAAGGGAATTTGCACTGATCCTGGACTTGGAGAACAATTTAATGTGAGAGTAAGAAAAGGTGCTTTTGCCAGGACCTCCATGGGTGATGTGGTAAGAACAAAAGCAGTGTAACTATTTACAATAACAGGGGAAGAATGAATCCAGTGGGCTGGCAGTGAAAGGACTGTTTGGACTAAACATCAGTAGATTACAGATGACAAGTAAAGAGGAAAAAAGATCACACTTCTTAGTATTGGTAATAAAATGCTCCCTGGATAGAAAAATTAGCAACAACAGTCTAAATATATAATACATAGCCTTGGAGAGACCACTGCTTTTCAAAGGAAGGGGTAAGATCATTTAAAATGTCAGTTACAAAATATGATCACAGGATGGGTTAGCATGAGGGCTTGAATACATGCCCATTTGAAGACTTGAATTTCAGCACTTATATTGTCATGTTGTACAAGCCATTCAGATATCATCGAAGATGTTAAAGCAAAAATAAGAAACCTCAGTACTTATGGTGGAACTTGGAATCTGAATTTTTAAGTTATTTGTGTCTATCACATAGAGGAACTTGAATAATTACATTAAATGTTGAAAGCAAGGGACTGAATATTTATAATTATGGCAAATTTCTGTTAAAATCGTTTGCGTTACTGGCTAGGAAACTTAATATTTTCTTCACAACCGTGGTTTCACTTCAAGGGTATATTTTTTTTCTCAGATTCAATTTACAATTATAAGATTTTATGATAACTTTTATTTAACAATATTAATTGAAACAGTTGTGGAATCATTTGAAAGTATATCTTCACTTTTTTTTTCAGCATAATCAGGGATAATTAGGAGATGAGGTTATCACATTAAAGGAAAAGTACACTTATAATAACAACTAACATTTATTCTGTGCCAGATGCTGTTCTGAGTGCCTTACATAGATTGTGAAACTGTTTTCTTTCTTGTATTAACCCTAATTTCTCTTCAAAATTGAGACTGTTTAATGGGGTCTCCTACTAGGAGTTTTTCAAATCAAGGTTCTATCATATATGTTTTCATTTTCTTAATCATTGGGTTTTTTTAACCATCCTTATTTATGATTACTCTGAAAAAACTGAAATATGAATGGTTTACATTTTTAATGCTCAATAACACATTGGCATGTTTTTATCAAAAGTCTCAACAATTTCTCTCTGGAATGTTTGTACATGCTTCGTTCATGTCTGAAAGTGTTTGATAGACACAAAGAATAGAAAATAAACAGCTTATTTGACTGGAAGATCGCAATAGCACCCAACCAAGAAATTCTCTCATCTTCCTTTACCCATCACTTGTGCATATTTACTTCTAAATGCATTTCTTGTCTTCTCTTTTTAGCACTACGCTCGTGTGAGATCATTTATTATAATTTACAAAAGATTAAAATCTGGAATTTTGAAATGAGTTAAAAAAAAAAAATCTTTAAAATGCTTTTCTCCCCCAGGGAAAAGGCTAGCATGGTTGTCCCTGAAGAAAGAGAAGGCAGGAATGAAACCAACCTGGACCTGGTAAGGGGTTCCGTGTCCACAAGTGCCCCTGCCGACACTCGTAAAGCAGGTGAGCTGGTCCTGCCCTTTGCCTGTAGAGGAGGCTGTGAGGCGTCATAATCTCTGCAGTCTGGGATTCCGTCACCAGGCTTCAAAACGGATGTGTGCTCCCCAACCCCCATTAACCAACGTGTCCTTCCTGAATCAGAGGCACATCATCTGTCATGGAAGTGGGGCTGTGTTCTGTGCACCCCAGCTTGGAGATTAGCCACGTTCCGGCATTGCTTATGAATGTGGTTAGTCAAGACTGAGAATGCACTTTCACAAAGGAATTTTTGTAAGTGGCGATTAGGTTCCGAGCTTAGCCAGAAAAAGGCCATTTAACTCATGGGTAAATCGATAGGACTTGTTTGGGGCACATTCACACTTCCCGTTCTGGATTTGTTTCTTGCTTCTTGGCACCTCTCTAGATCACAGGTGTGCAGTGTGCCCGTCACTCCGCATTGTCCACGGTGTGGCGTGCCGCCAAGACCTGCTGACTTTCAAGTGCGCCGTGAACCAGGAATAACCGTCGCCCACTCCCCACATCCCTATTTCCCCATCGCAGCAGCTGACGTCCGCCAAGCGGCATGAGAACAGCAGTATGATTGAGTTGACTTACCCTTTGGTGGGGGCAAGCACCGCTAGAGCACTGGGCCTCAGCACTTGGGATACTTAAGAATAACCTCAGATGTTTGTGAAAACTAGATTCGCGGGTGTCAGTCGGAGACATTCTGACCCAGTGGATCTGAAATGGGATGAGCGGCACAGGGGCTTCTGATGCAACTGGGCCTTGGCTCATCCTTTGGGAAACACTGCCTCGGCGTGTAGGTCTTTTCCAAGAAGATTCTAATGAACTCACGTAGTTTGGTGACAGTTCATGCAGAACTTCAGAATATAAAACAATTGGAAGGATTAGATTTGAGTGTATAGGTGCCACACAGAAAGCTGTTCACAGAAGTCCGTCCTTTTGAGTTTAGTTCTCTAAGCTCTGTTAGGTTCCTATTGCTACTGTAACAAATTACCACCAATTAGTGGCTGGAAACAGCACATATTATCTTAAAATTCCAAAGTCCAAATGGGTTTCACCAGGCTAAAATGAAGGTGTCGGCAGGGCTGCCTTCTTTCTGGAGGCTCTAGGGGGTACCCCTGTCCTTTCCAGGTTTAGAGGCTGCCTACATTCCTTGGCTCATGGCCCTTGGCTCATCTCCCATCAAAGCCAATAGCTCTGCGTTTGGACTTCCTGCCTCCTACTTTCCCATAGATTGGATTATCCCGGGGACCTGCCTGCATAATCCAGAATAAACTACTAGCCTTGAGATCAATTTAATCACATTTGGAAAGTCCCTTTTGCCATGTAAAGTCACATATTTACGGGCTCCAGGGATTAGGACATGGACACATTTGGGGACCATTATTCTGTTAATATCTACAATAACAACAGCCCTTGTGGCATCTTTAAACCAGCCCATTAGCATCACCTGGGAGCTTGTCAGAGTCTTCTGGGTGGTGAACACACAACATGATATATAGATGATGTAGTACAGAACTGTACACTTGAAACTATATAACTTTACTAACTATTGTCACCCCCAATAAACTTTATAAAAAAATTTTTTTTAAAAAGAAGAAAAAACTCAGTCTTAGACCCTATCCCAGACCCAATACAGAATTTGTTCTTTACCATATGAGCTCACTCAGATGTCGGATTTAAAACAGAAAGCAACAAACAAACTCATAGACAATAGAATGGTGATCACCAGAGGGGAAAGAGGGAAAAAGGGGGTCAAATATGTGGTGACAGGAGACTAGACGTTGGGTAGTGAGCATACAAGGCAGTGTATTATAGAGCTGTAGATGTATTTCCAGGTGATAGATTATAGAATTGTACACCTGAAACTTAGGCAATGTTATTAACCAACGTCCCCCCAATAAATTTAATTAAAAAAAAAGTAAGCCTGGGTGGTAGGAATAAAAAAACAGAATTTGCTCTGTAACGTGATCACAGCCTGGAGTATTATAGAGTGAGAGAATCTCTGTTCTAAGGTGTTCTTGTTTTTCCCAGCTTCTTCCATTTTCCCACCTCTGGAGTCATTGACACAAGCACTCAAAACTCCAAAATCGCTCACAACAGCTCATACGGCGTTGTATTCAGCGAGCATGTCTAGGCGTCTACTGTGTGCCAGACCGTGTCCTAGGAAGTGGGGATAAGGTGATGAGTCAAGTGTGGTCAGTGCAATGTGAAGGGCTGTGGGGAGCTCTGCAGAGGGAAGACAGCAGGTGCTGGTGTTTACGACTCATGGTACCTCAGGAACTGCCCGTAGATCCTCACTTTCCTATTAGTTCCATTTAGTGTAATTGAAGTTGTCTTTGTGTAACTCGGTGTATAAACCTTTTTGGAAATACAGAAAAACGTGGACTAATAACGTATTAGGTATTCTGTAACCATGCATCAGAAGTTAACGGAAACATACATTTTTTTTCTTTTTTTTTCTTTTTTTTTAGCTGAGCCATCCTGCCACCTGTTGGCAGCCCAGCAGCAGCTCAGCTCGGGCTGGGCATCGAACTGCTGTTGCTCAGAGCTCAGCTCACACTCTTGAGTGAGCTCCAAACCCACTGAGCCACTCGGCCGGCCCGGAAACATAGATTTTTAAACTGTGTTCCATTGCATCTTGGGGGGTGCTCTTAAGACCTCAGTGACGTGATTAAAAATGCTCCTTGTCCTTCATTAGGTGGCCAGGAACAGAAAAGCGCCCAGCAGACCATCATTGTGGACATGCGCGAGTTCCGAAGCGAGCTCCCGTCTCTGATCCACCGTCGGGGGATCGACATCGAGCCCGTGACGTTAGAGGTTGGGGATTACATCCTGACGCCGGAGATGTGCGTGGAGCGCAAGAGCATCAGCGACCTGATCGGCTCCTTGCACAACGGCCGCCTCTACGGCCAGTGCGTCTCCATGGCCCGCTACTACAAGCGCCCCATGCTGCTGATCGAGTTCGACCCCAGCAAGCCCTTCTCCCTGGCCGCCCGGGGCGCCTTCCATCCGGAGATCTCCAGCAGCGACGTCAGCTCCAAGCTCACGCTGCTCACCCTGCACTTCCCGCGGCTGCGCCTGCTCTGGTGCCCCTCGCCCCACGCCACCGCCGAGCTCTTCGAGGAGCTGAAACAGAATAAGCCGCAGCCGGACGCGGCGACCGCCGTGGCTGTCACGGCGGATTCCGAGACCCTCCCCGAGTCAGAGAAGTACAACCCTGGCCCCCAAGACTTCTTGTTAAAAATGCCCGGGGTCAACGCCAAAAACTGCCGCTCCTTGATGAGCCACGTGAAGAACATTGCGGAGTTGGCCAGCCTGTCCCGGGACACGCTCACCAGCATTCTGGGGCACGCGGCAAACGCCAGGGAGCTCCACGACTTCCTTCACACCTCCTACGCCGAGGTGATATCCAAAGGCAAAGGGAAAACATGAGCAAAACAGGGGTGGCTCTTCTCCCATGGCTGCCCTTGGTCGGCTGCCTGCCGTAGGGCGATATTAATTGTCAGCTCCGCAGTTCCTGCCCTTCCCATGTTTTTAACGATTGTGCCGCCTGTTTCCCAGGTCAGTGGACCAGAAGCCAAGATTCCCCCTTGAACTTTGCACTTAGGCCTCCTTTGAACTCGCCCATGCCAGCCCCCCTCCCTCCCTGTGCTGTCCACTCCAGGGGGCACGCGTTCAGTTTTTAAACGAGGTGTGTCAGGATCAGGCCAGGTTTCCGGAAGGCCACTTTTGGAGACAACCCGACCGTTACGTTTCCTACACAAACTGAAGCACACAGCCATGTTGTCACCCTCGGTGACCCTGGGACACGGACAAGGAGCATCTCTCCGCCGGTCCCCACCGGTTTGTCTCCACCACTGCGTCCTTCTTCCACCTGTCTGCCTCTAAGAAAAATTTATGGGGACTTTCCCCTATTAATTTAAGACAGCCACCTCCAAAACTGGCTGATTGATTTTCTAGTCACGTGAATAGATGTAGGTGTACCCCTCAGTTGTTGAAAACTCAGTATTTTTAAAACATGAAATGAATTAACCTGTTTGCAGAATTTGATGGTGTAGGTGAGGAGCCCTTAAAATTATCCATTTTTACAGATATTTAACCTCCTAATCCCAGAGATCTCTATAAGCCCAGATACCTAGCTACAGAGTCTCTTAAAGACTTCTCTTTTCCCAGCCTCTCTTCACATATCCTAAGACCACCAGCACTATATCCTCTAGAAACGTGAGGTAAGCTCATCTCTGATTCTTCTCCACTTCTCATGTTCCTATGCCCGAGTACCTCCCTGCATCACTGTGTGAGGGCACGCAAATAAGTGACACACAATATAATATCTGGTTGGCCTTCCTTGAGATGAGATACAAGGACTGTAAGTAAATGGAAAGTCAATACATGGATTATATAAAAATCCTAAAGAAATATATGTAGTGAAAAATTCATAAGGAAAACAATCTCATTCTAAACCGCCTCCTTCTGACTTAGTTTAGCTTTTTTTACTGAGGCGTACACACAGGGCATTCATAGCATCTTTGTGCAGTTTTTAAACTTTTATATTTAAACATTATTAACTTAGGTATTATTCCCATGTTTAGTAATGAGTAGTAAATTTTCTACCTCAAGAGCTGATACGGGCATCAGGTCTGCCAGCCATACCACACAGTTGAATGTTTCGTCAATGTCAACCATGTTTTTGTTTGTCACACTGTTTGAACTCAGCGGACACAGTAGACCATGTAACACAAAATGGTCTTCAACTTTAACAAAAGGACTTGTAACTGTCCTATCCAAACTGAACGTCTCATGATTTCTTGGTATGTTCACATATGTTAATACTGTTAAAGTATGTGTGGATTTAAAACTATACAAGGATACTATGAGAATGAATTGAAGGGTATCAAGGAACCCTGTTGGTTATTGTAGAATTGTAGAGTGATTTGGAGAGTAGAGAAAAGGACGAGGAACAAAAATTAATTCAAGGAAGAATAAAGATTTGAGCTACTGATTTTGTCCCAGGGTTAAGACCATACCCTTGAGAATAAAACCCAAAAATGTCAGGTATACCTATGTTAACTTTGACTTTTTGTATGTCTTTAAGGGTTCACTCATAGTTAAAAGTACATTAAAATAGGCACACCATCTCAAATACTTATGGTTATTATAATTTTTCTTCAACCTATTTTAGCACTTCTGCTTGAGATATGTAATTTCTATTTTTTTCTTGTATAATTCTGCCTGCCTTTTATCATTCTTTAATTACATAAAAGGAAAATCCTAACACATAGTACATTCTTTGATAAGGGTTTCCCTCCAAGTTAAGTTTTCAAACTAAGCTCTTCTTTAAGCTACCATTTTAAACAGTCCTTGTTATATACTATAATAAAGATAACAGTGTCGGGCCGGCTGAGTTGCGCGGTGGTTAAGCGCTGGCTTAGGAAGCCAGCAGCCCTGGTTCGGTCCCACATATGAGGGCCAATGACACTGCCCTCAAAAAAAAAAAAAGAAAAAGATAACAGTGTCAATTAAACTTAGAAAGCCAGTGTCCTCGGCTCCCAAATTCTGTGACTTGCCGTAGTATCTACCGGACATTTGAAGACAGATGTACCGTCATGTGTATTTGAATTACAAACTCTGCCATGGTCAGTGTAAACGAAAGGCTCTCACTGCCACTTCCTTTGCCAACTAAATACATATATTTTAATGTGCCTCCAGTTGTGGAAAGCCTTCAATAGAACCATCATGTACTTGTATCAATTTTTTAAACAAATTTTTACAATCTAAGAGTCTTTGGCAAAGTAACTAGAAATGCGCACAGTTGTAAAATGATTTTCATTTTATTTCCTAGCATCATTTTGTTAGCTTTGCCTTTCTCTTTCAAAATCGTAAGTATCCAGTTTACTTATGAACTCATGCTTAGCTTTTCAAAAACCTTTTTTAAAAACTTGAGATCGACCATTTTTTTTTTTTTTAACTTTATTGGGGAAGAGTGTATTTTTCCCAGGACCCATCAGCTCTAAGTCAAGATGTCCTTCAGTTTTAGCTGTGGAGGGCGCAGCTCAGCTCCAAGTCCAATCACCTTTTTTCAGTCTAGTTGCGGGCAACATGACCCACCATCCCATGCGGGAGTTGAACCAGCAACCTTCTTGATAAGAGCATATGCTCTCACAGCTGAGTCATCCAGCCTCCCACTGGCAGCTCAGTAGCAGCTCAGCTCAAGTTGTTGTCTTCAGTTTTGGTTGCAGAGCGCACAGCTCACCAGCCCATGTGGGAATCGAACTGGCAACCCTGTTGCTCAGAGCTCGCACTCTAACCAACTGAGCCACCTGGCCACCCTTGGCCTTCTATTTTACAAGTTTTTGGATAAAAATTTGAGCCTATGAAATATTGTGAGAAGTCATTTTCAATTTTGTTTGTTTAAATCATAGTGCCTCTCTTTGTATTTCCTTAAAATTATACAAGAAGAAATCATTTTTAACAGCGGCCATAAATAATGTCCTTTGAGCGATAAGTCGCTCTCTCCCCAATATGAGGCATAGTAGACTGTATGTCTGCATGTTTGAGTATATCCAGAGAGCAGTTTCCCAGCGCATGAGGGTCTGACAATAATTGTCCCATTCATCAACCCATTGGGACCCCGAGGGTTAAGTCTAGATTTGGTTGTATTGAGATAACAGTGTAAATTAATAAGTGGCCTTGAGCAGGAAAACCTACACCAAAGGAAATCTGAAGAAATAGGTGGGGGAGACAGGCAGACATTATTAGTCTTTGCTTTTGTTTTTCAAGCATAATTTGATTTTCCTTTTGCCCCAAAAGCTCGTTAGGGAAATTCTCTTCTCTTTGGTGTTCAGTTTAACTTAGCAATATCCTCTTTAAAAATCAACATTTTAGGAAAACTCTTTTTTTGGGCTCGAGTATATGAAAATTTATCCAGACTTCAAAATGAGTTGTCATTTTTCTTCATTTTTTTCGCTTTCTATTTTGGTTGACACCTTTTTCCTATTCAATGATCAACTTCTGGACTTAATTTTCTGCCTTTATCCACAGGTTATTGGTGGCTTACACCACTGTTGCTTTTTTATTTAAGGGTATGTAAGCCAAAATCTGGATGGGAGGGAGGCATAAATGGTTTGTATCAATTTGTAACAGAGTCGTGTGTTTGTTTTTAATGAAATGTGTATTTTGGGCTGCCTGAGTGGAACAGTGGTTAAGAGCTGGCTTGGGATGCCAGCGGCCTGGGTTTGGATCCCACATATGAGGGCCAGTGACACTGCCCTCTTAAAAAATAAAAAGTAAAAAAATATAAAAAATGTGTATTTATTCAGTATTTTCCTCAGCATTCTGTGGATGAAGTAAACATAATGTATAGTAAATGGGCATATATTCTCAATGCATTATATTTACCAAGGTGTTGGTAAATATAATTTTAAAATTCAGAGGCTATTTAATTTGGGTTCCTTTTTGTCGTGCAGAATAAATGATTAAAGCTGAACTGCCCTTTGAAACACTGCTGTTGCATTTGACGTGTTTGGTAAACCCACTTTCTAAAGCTTCAGTATATTTTTCTTTTGGTTATTTTGTAGCATGTCTCCTTAAGGAGGGGGGAGAAAAACTATTTTCCTTCTGAAAATACTAATTTGTTGACATGTACTGAATATATGGTGAGCACAGTGCCTGGGGCATCTTAACAGAGATTAATTTCCTTCCACCCCTGACTCATATTTTTGTTCCCTCAACATCGAAGTTGAAAGAAGTGCATTATCCTTTCGACACATCTAGAATTTATTGTAATCTCTTAAACAAGTTTAATTATTAGTTAACTAATTGGCTCATTTCTATGATGTAATTATTTTTGCTTTTGCTTTAAAGTGTAGAACCAAATCCCTTTTTTTTATTGTGAAATAAACTTTTTTTTTTAAATTAGTTTCAGGTGTACAACACAATGCAATAGTTATACTTTTTACCCCTCAAAATGACAACCCCCCTCCCCCAGTTCGCCACCCCATTCCCCCCCATATCATACATATCTATTACAATTTCATTGACTCCCTTCTACAGTATACGCCACATCCCGTGACTATCTATATATTCAGTTATAGTTGGCATACAATATTATACAACATCAGCTTCAGGTGTACAGTGCAGTGATCAAGCCTCTACTCCATCCATGAAGTGGTCTCCCTAACAAGACATGTGACCATCTGACACCCCACAAAATTTTTACAACCTTATTATATTCCCCAAACTGTGTTTCATATCCCTGTGGCAATATTGTAGTTGTCTATTTATGCTGTCTAATCCCTTTCCCTTCTCCCTTATCCCCATCCCCCTCCCAACTAGCAACCCTCAATTTTTCCTCTGTATCTATGAGTCTGTTTACTTTGCTCATTTATTCAGTTTTTCAGATTCCACATGTAAGTGAGATCATATGGTTATTTGTCTTTCTCCGACTGACTTATCTCACTTAACATAATAGTCTCTTCACAACATTATCAATTACATTCCCAGAACTGCCCCCCATATCCCTGTGGCAACATTGCAGTCACCCAGCTACGCTGTCCAAAACCTTCCCCCTCTCCCTCTTCCCCACTCCCTCCCAGCCAGGAACCATCAGTTTTTCCTTTATATCTGCTTGATATGATTTCAATCTTCTTAAATTTACTGAGACTTGTTTTGTGGCCTAACGTGGTCTATCTTGGAAAATGTCCCATGTGCACTTGACAAGAATGTATATTCTGTTGTTTTGGGGTGAAGTGCTCTAAAAATATCAACTAAGTCCAGCTGGTGGTCTAAAGTGTCATTTAATGCCCCTCTTTCTGTGTTGATTTTCTGTCTAAAGGGTCTGTCCATTGGTGACAATGGGGTGTTGAAGTCCCCTACTATGACAGTGTTACTGTTGATCTCTGTCTTTATGTCTGTCAAAATCTGTTATATGTAATTAGGAGTTCCTGTGTTGGGTGCATAGATGTTTATTAGGGTTATAATGCCCTTCTTTGTCTGTTATTGTCCAAAAGTCTATTTTGTCCAAAATAAGTACTGCTACTCCAGCTTTTTTTTTTTCTCATTTCCATTTCCATGAAATATCTTAGTCCATCTGTAAACAGCGTATACATGGGTCCTATTTTCTTATCCACTCAGCCACTCTGTCTTTTGATTGGAGCATTTAGCCCATTCACATTTAAATGATTATTGATAGGTGCATATGTATTGCCATTTTGTTATTTGTATTCCTGGTCTTCCTGGATTAGTTTGTTTACCCCTTTCTTTTGTTTAAAAAAGCCCTTTTAACATTTCTTGCAATGCTGGCTTGGTGGTAATGAATTCCTTAAGCTTATTCTTTTCTGAGAAGCTCTTTATCTCTCCTTCAATTTTAAGTGATAGCCATGATGGGTAGAGCAATCTTGGTTATAGGCCTTTATTTTGTGTCCCTTTGAATATCTCCTGCCATTCCCTTCTGGCCTGCAGAGTTTCTGTAGACAAGTCAGCTGTTAGTCTAACAGAAGTTCCTTTGTATGTAACCTGCTGTCTTTCTCTTGCTGCTTTTAGGATTCTGTCTCTGTCTTTAACCTTTGCCATTTTAACTACGATGTGTCTTGATGTGGACCTGTTTGGGTTCAGCTTGTTTGGAACCCTCTGCACTTCCTGGGCATGTATGCTGATTTCCTTCACCAGGGTAGGGAAGTTTTCAGTCTTTATTTTTTCAAATACATTTTCGACCCCTTGCTTCTTCTGTTCTCCTTCTGGTATTCCTATGAGTCGAAGGTGGTTGCGTTTCACCTTGTCCCATAGGGCTCTTAAACTATTTTCCTTGTTTTTTATTCTTTGGTCTTTTTGCTGTGCCAACTGGGTGATTTCTGCTATTTTGTCTTCCAAATCGCTGATCCGCTCCTCTGCTTCATCTACTCTACTGGTGATTCCGTCCAGTGTGTTCTTCATTTCAGTTATTGTATTTTTTAGTTCTAACTGGATGTTTTTTATGATTTCTCTATCCTTCCTTATATCCTCACTAAGTTTGTTAAACATTCTTATCATCAGTGTTCTAAACTGTGTCTCTGAAGGGTTGGATCCCTCTGTTTCATTTAGTTCCATTTCTAGAGGTTTCTTCTGATCTTTTACTTGTGACATGTTTCTTTCTTTCCTCATTCTGGCTGTCGCCCTGGGATTGCTTTGGTGTATTAGATAGATCACCAAGACAGCCCTGGCTGGATCATGCAGGCACACAGCTCACAGCCCAACACTCCCAGGAAAACTCCCAGTCTCAGCCTGTCCCAATCAGCCGCTCGCAGATCAGGCCGAGCAGCCCGACAACCAATCACCAGGCTGGCAACTCTGCAAGTGCAGTGCGGAGGGTGGAGATCCAAGGCGGCTCGCGCACTCCCGGGTCTCAGTGAGCAGCCTGTTGGAACCAGAGGTCACCTGCCCAGCATTTCTCTGGCAACGCAGTATAAGCCAGGTGGAGGGTGGGGATCCAAGGCCGCATGCCTGCGCACCTCATTGGTCAATGAGGTCCTGACCTGACCCTCTGTGGGAGGGCCCAAGCCTGACAAAATGGCGCCCTCCCTACACCACTCGCGTGCAGGCTCCGCACCACGGGAACCACAGTCCAAACACCCCCAGCCTTTGCACCAAAGGTGCTCAGTTCAGTCCGTCCCCACAGGCTCCCGGCTCACACAGCCACTCCCTCCACCAGGAACCAGGTAAGTGCTCACCGGCGAGCAAGCCCGGGCGCCGGCCCCACGGATTCTCCAGCCTCTCTCAGCCTCACCGAGCTGAGCAGAGAGTCCTCACTAATTTACTGCTGGCTAAATTAGAACTCCTCTTCCCGGCAAAGGAGCTCTGGGCTGGAGAGCTTGGTGTGCGGCCGGAGGGTCTCTCCCCCAACCAGACAAGCTTCCCTCGGCTGGGACCTCCCTCACGGGGCTCGCCCTCTCTCGTCTCCGCCCGTCCTACCAGACCCGACGCGGCTTCCTCTTTAAGTTCTTCAGTTAGTGGTTCTGTTCATCTAGTGTTCCGGGGACCTCCGGGGTTGAATGTTGTATAAATTGTTTGTAATTTTGGTGTGATCCTGGGAGGTAGTTAGCACAGCGTCTGTCTATTCTGCCATTTTACCAGAAGTCCCCAAATCCCTTTTTAATACGGCATAGAACAGGTTATTTCTCAAAATGTTTTCATGTTGGAATAAAGACCCTGGTAGAATTATTAACCCTTTCTTAGCAGTAATCATATAACTCACATTTACTTGTGCAATACCTCATTTAATCCTCGTAACAGTGCTATAAAGGTACTATTATTTAAAATCCTCTTTTACTGTGGGGAAACTGAGGCACAGAGAGGTTAAGTAATTTGCCTAAGATCACCCAGTAATAAATGGTGGAACCATGGTTTGAACCCAAGCAGTCTGACTCCAAAGCCCATGGTGAAACACTGTTGACGAGTGGTGGGGGGGAGAGAGTGGGAGACTGGTCAGTGTCCACTTTCGTATATCTGATTACAGATACGTCCTAGAAAAAGCAAACTGGTTTGTGTTCATGTATCTCTTAGTTAACAGTGTCAAGAGCAAGTAATGCAAAACTTGGAAAGAGGTCAACAAATACCTTATAGAGCTGGCTGTTGTCTAGTTGCCTGTGCTGCCTGGGGATTATCTGATTTTCTAGGGCTGTGAACTTTTTGCTGACTAATTAGGATGGCTATTTTGCAACTTGATAAGAAAACACAGGTTAACTTGTAGAAAACCTGATGGCAATGCAGGTAACCCCCACTTTTTGAAAGTTCACGTTATACCATTTCGCTTTTACTAAAGACCTGCATCAGTACCTGTTTTTGTAAACCGAAAGAAATCTAGAGAGGATTTTCGCTTTTACAAAAAAAACAAAAAAGCAATAATAGTGTTCAGTGTTTGTTTTACAATGAGCTGTTACAGAGGCAGTGAGCACCTGAGCAGTGAGAGTGCTCCTGCCAAGCCCCCCGGAACCACACTCAGCATCTCAGCATCAAGACGCCAGAGCCTTGAACCGTGTCTGTGAGCATCTGTGCTTTATCTGGATCTATTTTGTGCATCTGTTAGCAAGATGTGTCCTAAGGCATCAGAAAAGCCTTAAGAGAGCTCGTAAGGGTGTTAGGCTTAGTGTAAAACTGGATGTAATTAAGCATTTTAATCATGGTGAGCAAAATAAAGACGAGTGCTTCTGTTGAATTGGGGCCTGGGAATGTTCAAATATTTTCCATATGAATTAATGGCAATTGCTCCTTGACACCATTTTGACTTACAAAAGGTTTCATAGGAACACTCTATCTTCAGATGACGGGAGAAAGTGGTACAAGTGATTCTCTTCCAGTGGCATCGCAAAGGTTATTGCCTAGTGCAGGGCCGGCAAACCTTTGAGATGGAAAAGCCAGTCCTGTCCCTCACAACAATTGAAAAATTATTTGAGAGCCATAAAGCAAATGAAATCACCATTATGTAAATAATAGCCTTTCAAATTTTTATAAATGAAACCATGACAGCTTTATTTTCATTTTCAATTTTACTTCAGAGGCTCATGTACATACCCAAAGAGCTGCATGTGGCTTGAGAGCCACAGTTTGCCACCCCTGGCTTAGTGAGACTTAATCAGTTTTGCATTTTTATTTGTACGTGTCTTTGGCCAATTATTAATCGCTGGGTCCCTGAATTTTCTTTTCAATCAGTCTTTAACATCTTACTGGTTTCCTCATCGATTGAATCAAATAAAATCTTTGACTTCTTTTTTTCTGTTTGTATGAGTGTCGTGTTTGTAATTTTCTGAACTACACTTTGATACTAAGATCTTAATATTAAAAACAATAAATTGATCAAATACTTAAGAACTATGGATTTACTTTAAGATCCTAACTCAGTGGACCCCTGTTTCTCATTTTGTTTACAAAATCTCAACTGAATACTTACTGAGTTTTTTCTGTGTAGCCATTGCCTATCATTGTAAAAGAGACTGACTCATGAATGACAAAGAAGAGGAATTTTAGGTATACCGAAGGATCCATTTGCATAATGAAGATATTTCTACATCAAAAGAACACTGCTCCCTGAGGGCCTGTGAGATAGGTAAACAAAGTCAACTTGCCAGGGAGTTTTCTGGGATTCAGGAGAATAGTAAACAAACCAGGTCTAATGAAATGAGGGCCCAGTATATTTGAGAGAATGATATTTGGGGAGACACTTTTCCTGTAATTATGAGCTCCACAATTTGGTGTAGATACAGAAACTGACAAAGAGACTTGCTTTCCGGTGCAGCTATCTTTCTAGGAAGGATGACACCCAACAGATGATGTTATACCCAGGTGAATGGCCTCAGAGAGAAGGTATGAATCTATTGAGATGAATTTTAAAGAACAGCTCAGATTTCATCAGACAAGATGCAGGCAGAGCACTTCAGCCCAAGTCCAGAGTCTTAGCAAAGAAACAGATGGGAACTTGAATGGTGCTATTTGAAGAAAGCATCATGAACAGTAGGACTACACAAGTACACTGGGGAGACTGTAGGAGTCCCTTAAGTGCTAACCTTGAGGAGTTTGTCCTTATTTCAGTAAAAAAATGGATATTTGAGTAAGGGAAGGACATGATCAAGAAGTCTGTTTTAAAACTTTGAGCTGGCAGTAGTGAATTTGAAATGGAAAGGAACTAATACCAATTGAACATTACAATGTACCAGATATTTTACATGTATCCCCCCGTTAAATCTTCATGCCCCGAATTAGGGATCGTACCTGCTTTACAGATGAAAAGACTCAGATTCTGAGAGATTAAGAATTCAGAGCCGGCCGAGTGGCTCAGTTGGTTAAGAGCTCTCTCAAGAGTGCGAGCTGAGCTCTGAGCAACAGCAGTTCGATGCCCAGCCCGAGCTGAGCTGCCGCTGAGCTGCCAAGAGGTGGCAGGATGGCTCAGCTAAAAAAAAAAAAAATTAAAGCCACCATGGAAATAAGTGGCAGCAATGGGGTTCAACCTCCAAAGCCTGCTTTCTTTCTCTCATCACTTGCTACCTAGAAGCAAGGGCTGGAAGTGAAAAGACCATTTCAGAAGCTGTTGTTAACCTCTAAGCAATAGGTAATGACGGCCAGAACTAAGATTATAGCTTTGGAAATGGAGAGGAGCATCAAAGGACAGTCTGTGGGATGTGGCCAAAGAAAATCTATGCCTGGAATCTAAAAAACGCCTAGCCTTTACACCTAGGCTTGGGAAATAGTGGCCATAGATACTGGCCATAGAAACAGAATTGGGAGAAAGACCTGATTGTGCAGGGTGAAAAATTAAGTTCAGTTTTGATCAAGTTGCTTTTGAGCTAGCCCATGGAGGACAGTCTCAATTTAAGATGTAGCAGGCATCTGAATAGAAGGGAAAATTGAATACATCAGATAACTGGTTAAAGCAAAAAAATCGAAACAGAACTTTAGAACGCGCCTACATTGAGGAGGTGAGAAGACAGAGGAAACAGACCATTAGAAGAAGATTCTGAATCATGCAGCCATCAGAATCAAAACCAGGAGAGAATTTCAAGGGAATGACTCACAGGGTTAGGATTTGAGCAGTGGGAACGCTGCTGGCCTTGGGATGCAGAGATCTCTGGTCATCCTTGGATGGTGGTCCAGGGAGCCCAACGGGCCGACGCCAGGCTGAGGTGCTGAGGAAACCACGGGGCAGTGTGGGTGCAGGAAGAATGGGCGAGCAGCACATCAAATGTGATTTTGTTGGTCATCAAAAGGAAAGAGCAGAGGAGAGGAGAGGGAGAAAAAGAAGATGCTAGAGAGTGAACAGATAATTAAAGAAACCAAAACCCAGAGTTAGGGCCCTAAGGATGGAGAGGGGTAAAAAAGAATGTTTTTTCTTTCCTTCTTTCACACCAACAGAACACGTGTTTTTGTATTGATTTGCCTCGCCTTAAAAGCCAGTATTTACAGTCATGTACCTCCAACCTGGAATGGAACTGGCAAGTCACCATAAGTAACACTGAGCCCTTTTTGAAGCCTTCTGTTTTGACAACAAAGTTTGGCACTGAGGTCTGCTTGTGTTCAGGCTGGCGGAGAAGGTGGCCTAGAAGCCTTGGGTTTGCAACCTGGCTGTATAGTTTTATTATCATTTAAAGCATTTTTAGAGTGGTTTATAAAAACCAAAAGAACGTGCTGGCTAATGTCATCTGGAAACTGAAAGTCACCGTCAGCCACGCTCACAAGCCAATCCTAAGCCTTGGTAAGGGTTTGCTTGCTGTAACTGGGACGCTGAGTTGCTATGGTGATTCCTTCTCAAAACAGCCCTTTGCCGCAATACATTGAAACAGCCGATGAGTCCCCTTTATGTTGACTTGATCATGACATTAATACGAGTTGAAACATCCCCCTCGCTCCTCCCATCAGAACTCCTGTGTAGGACGTTCAAATCGGGGCCAAGAAGGCATTAGGTGAAAGAATTGCAACTGCGGCCTTTTTCGCAATTCATGCCACTGAAGGCTGTTGGCTCACAGCCCGGAGCTCGACCACGGGGGCGGGCTGCAGCTGGGGAAGGTTCATCACTGAAGCAATTATGCGGTTCATTGCCCCAGTGTGGGCATAGCCTGAAAGTTGTGACTCACGCCCCATTCTGTCACTAATAATTGGGGTGCCCGCGGAGGGGGGGGGATGCACAGAACACTCAGCTGCTTCTTCCCATTCCTTTTGCAAATCTGTGCCTCTCCGAGATCTGTCCTTGAGGTGTGGGAAGAAAGGCAGATCTCAAGGCCCAAGACGGAACGCTCCTCGCCTCCACCAGTGGAGGTCCCCATTGAGTCACAGGCCCTCATGGAGCTCCGCTGGAGTCCGCGGACACTTTGCAAGATGACTGCACTTTGAATGGGGGTGTATCTGTCTCATTCTTGCCTAACCATGACATGGGAGAGAAAAAAAAGTAGCTGCCTGATTTCCAGCATGACTCATTATAAACAAAGGGAGGACAGATTGACTACCTCTTATCAGAGCCCGAGTCTGCGCCCTAGGACTGGGGGTGAGTCAGACCGCTTAGGTCGCAAGTCTTTTGTTAGTGGGAGAGAGTTTTTTTCCCTGCGGAAGGGGTGGATTTCGCGGGGGCGGCCGGGGTGGGGGCTATTGATTTCTTAAATACTGTCAGTGACCCCGTGGTAAGCCCTGGGCTTCTTCTAGGTGAGGTCAAATGCCCTCAGAACCTAAAGTACTTCCAAGCTGAAGATAAAAACTGGCCATACCCACAGGGTAACTCATTTGGAGTTGAGAGAAATTGTTAGGAATCTTGTGGTGACGGTTTCACAACATACACAGATGTCATCAAAGCGTACACTTTAAGTTTGTGCAGTTCATTCTATGTAAATTATACCTCCAAGGCTTTTAATAAGAAAATAAGCACAGTTAACAGTTTAGTTGGGGGGTGGAGAGGTAGACCCGACCAATCCATTTTTACTGTGGTTTCTCATGAAACTCTGGACACCCCCTCACTTTCTCACCTGTTGCTTTGTTTCTGGGTGCAAACAGACAGAGGAGACATACCTGAAGGGCTCATGATGTCACATCATCTCATGCTGATATGCTGACCCCAGCCTCCCAGAGTGCCTTTCGGGTAGGTGAGTTGTTTATTTTACTCAATGGAGGCAGCATGGCTATAAAGCACAGGTGAACAAACAAATTCTGGGGTGGGTGGGTGGTGAAGCTGTTGGGTAGCAAAAGACAAAAGCACCCTTACTGTGCCTGCCCCCACCCGATCCCAGCAGCCAAGAGACTGGAGAAGTCTGTTCATGCCTCAGGTGCGTCCATATTTCAGCAAATACAAGTCGGGTCAAGCCAACAGCATGACTGCAGTCTAGGGCTCAGCTGCTGGATGTGCCTACAGAGCCCACATTTAAGCCTTGGAAAGCAGCACGCAATTTCATTTAGGGGGAAATGAACACGTATGTGCCTAGATGGCAGGAAGGAACAAAGTCGTGTGGCAGGTGGGGCTAATCCAAGGAAGAGCAGCCACAAGGGGAGGGGTGGCCCAGCTTTTTGAAAAATATAAATGACCTCAATTGGGAAAATATGAACATGTGTTTATGCATGAAGTTGCTTATGATCTGAAAAGTGTGTGAGAGTTTTCTCCTTTCAGATAATATGCTCTCAGTGGACTGCAAACATTGACTCTTGCTTTTGCTGTAGATATTTTCTCACCAATGCCTGCTTCTGACAGCTAACCTTATGGGAAAGATCTGAATTATTTCTTTCATTTTTCCATATATCTCTTCCTCCTGCTGTCTTTTGGTGAACAGAATCAATATGCACATCAAAGTGATTTGGAGAATTTGACTGTCTTCTTAACAAGAGGGTCATGGGTGGAGGTTTTGTTTTAATCTCTTCGTCGTCTCTCAGTCGCTATTGCTGAATCTATGTACAGAGTGAGGGCGGGGATAGGGTTGTGTGTGTTACTTTCTGACTCCCAGGATTTTGTATATACTTTGAATATGTGTCCTTGCCACAGCTGGCGATCTCACATATAATGGCTGTATCCTTAACTTCCCAAATTTCAGCTATTCTTTTGACATATCCCCCACCTCCACCCCCATAATGACATTCATACTTTTTAGGTCACTTTTTGCTATATAAAATACAATCTTTAGAAACAATGTTTCACTCAACAAGTGTTTTCTCTTGCAATCCAGAGTCATCAAAATTATTATTTGGAAAACAACACCAGTTTACTCAACAGACACTCATAAAGTGCCTACTGTGTGCCAGGCAGTGGGACATGGCCCAGAGATTGGAGTTATAGGTTGTTGCTTTATCCAGATCTTGGAGTCTGAAAAGCAAAGTCAGCTTTTATATTTGTAATAATGGTATTACAGTAAAGAATTACTTATATTTAAAAAAAAAAATCCTCATTGCCTGGAAATGACGAAACCTTCAAAGCACTGTGATATGCATTACCGAGCTCTGGGCTGCTATGAGCATAGGTTACAGAAGGTGTAAAAGTATACTTCCTGGCAGACTGCCAAGCAAGGCCTTATTTCACATTTAATGCCTTGTAGGAATAAGATAGCATGAGAGGAGTCTTTCGAGCAGATGAGAGAGCCTAGTTATCGTGAAAAGCCTCAGAACCCATATTCTCAGTCGTTCCAGATCTTTGGGCTATTCACCGGTTTCACCGAGTGGTCAAGAGGGTACTTTTGAAATGGAAGAGAATTTTTATAAAATGAAAGACATTCTCCAGGTAGGTCTGTTTTACTTCCTTCGTAGAGCACTTTAGGGGATAACTTTGTGGATTTCAGTTGACGCTTCAAACCTTGGGTCTGTCCCTTCAAACTGACTCCTCAGGCTGTCATCCAGATTCACGCTTCCTCAGCTTCCTCTAATTAATAATCTTGTGTCCCTTATCGTATTCTAACTTTCGTTTAACGTAGGGTTTTATTAATTGGATTGCCGGTGCGCAAAATTGGAGCAGTCATAATCCTTGGTTCGTGAAACACACTCACCAAGTCATACATGACTTGCTTTTATTTATTTAGCTTGTTATTTTTAATAATCCAGAAAGTACTCGTGAAGTTACCACCCCCTCCAAAAAAAGCTAGACTCTTGCCAATAAGATTATAACTTACATCTGACTATAAATATTCCCACACACACACCTGTTTCTCCCAAGCCAGACTGAACCCTCATCCTGATTTACATGTTCACTATTTCCTTGCCTTCTTATATATCTTGTCTCATTGTTTCTTGCATGTATTATACGTATTCCAAAAACTAGGTGTGTGTGTGTGTGTGTGTGTGTGTGTGTATTGTTAACTAATATTGTTAAGATTCATCCTATTGACACATGTTGCTGTCATTTATGTGTTTTGGGCCCCCTCTAATATTTTATTACATGAACATATCCCAGTTTATTCAGCAACCCTCTCATTACTGGTCACTTGGGTTGTTCACCGATTCTTGATATTGTAAACAGTACTTTTATGACTATTCTCATACCTAGTCTTATACATGTGCAAGCATTTCTCTTGGGTACATACCTAGGAGTTATGTAGTACATGTGTATGTTCAATTTTAGGGAAGTCCAGCTGGTTGCCTGGGAACCAATAGCGCCCAACTCTTTTCTGAAGTGGTTGCATTAATTTGCAATCACATCAGCCATGTGTATGATTACTGATGGAGCCACGCCCTCTCCAACACTTTCTAATGTCAGACTTTTTCATGTTTGCTGATTGAGTGTGCATAAGTTAGTACCTCGTTATTGTCCGGATTTGCACTTTGACCTATGATGTGGAGCATCTTGTATGTGATTGGCCAATCAGGTCTCCTTTTTGGGCTCATTTTTCTACAATTGTTTGTGCTCTTCCATGGACAACATAAACAGTCGATTAATACATATTTTTGTATGTTATATGTATTAGATGCTGTATTCTTACAATAAAGTAGGCTAGAGAAAAAATATTAAGAAGAAAAAGTATATTTACGGTATTTATTGAAAAGGAAATCACGTATAAGTGGACTGATGCATTTCAAACCAGTGTTGTTCAAGAGTCAACTGTATTGTGTATTCCCTCCCCACCCCCCGCTCCTCCGTCCCCTGGCTATAAACATAAATCATCTCCTCACATTTGGACTATGAAGAAGAATGTAGAAAAGAAAAGAACCACAGTCTCATCATTCAGGTTGTTTTCTGTGCTTACTCATTTGTGAGTTCCTTTTTTTTTTGAGAGCAGTGTCACTGGCCCTCATATGTGGGATCTGAACCGGGGCCGCTGGCATCCCAAGCCAGCGCTTAACCACCCACTGCGCCACCCGGCTGGCCCTGTGAGTTCCTGATATACACATATCTTGTGCTCTGAAAGGCTGTAACCCTTTCTCTGGCCACCAGCCCTCTGATCCTAGACATGGATGCTTTCTAGACATGACCATCCTTGACCCAGGGGTAACCTCTACCAGTGCTGACCATTCCTTTGAAAAGCAAAGAACGTCTATTAAAGAAATGATACTTGGGCGATTCTTCAACAGTAAGCATGGGCAAAAACAAAACAAAACTCTATCTGATTTGACTAACCAGAGATATATTTCTAGCATTTTTTTTCTCTCTTACTTACATATATAATTTATCTCATTTAAAATGGGATCTCCCTATATAGGCTATTTGGTAAGGTTTGTTTGTTGTTTTTTTTGCCTGGCATTGCCTAGTTTTTCAGTGGGATAAATGGCCTTCTCTACATCATTATTTGAGTGGTGGAGAGCACTTCCTTGTGGGGGTGAAATCTAAAATATCTATAAAATGTGCATCACAGCCTCAATCATAATGGATGCTGGCTGTGGCTAGCGCTCTCACACACTCCTATCAGGCCTGGGCTTTAGTGACCCGCTTCTCTGCTGCTAACCTTTACGTTGCCAGCTGTTTCCTATTTGAGGCAATGATGACATGAGCACCTCGTACACTCAAAGGTTGTGCACATCCACGATCATGTTCACAAAAATGTTTTATCAATTTATAGTCACACTAGCAGGGCTCACCTGCCCACACACCCTCACGAAGAATGGTATCATTGTGCTTTTCATCATCAGTACGCTAAGTTCAAATGCCATTTCACTATTGTAATTTGTATTTCTCCAATCACTATTGAGGTTCAATTTTTTTCGTATATTTCTTGTGTGCTTGCTTTTGAGTATATGTCCTTATTTCTGTGCGTGTGTGTGTGTGTGTGTGTGTGTGTGTGTGTGTGTGTGTTTATTGCCTATTGATGTCATTGTCCCTCAAGGAGATAGTCTTTTTATTTGTAAGAATTATATCTGTGGAGGGGTTTGATGAGTTTCATAAACATGGCAGACATTTTTCTAAATATGTCTTTTGTTCTCTTTTTCTGTGCTTTTGCCTTTCAGATTTTTAAAATGTTACATGTCAAATCTTTCAGTATTTTCAAGTTTTCTTTTTCACTTTAGGATATATAAAGTCCTCAATTTTGTGCATTCCACCTCAAATTTCCACTTCAATTTTCTTCTGGTATTCTTGTTTCTTTTTTTTTTTTACATTTAAATCTCTGTTCCATCGAAAACATATCAGTTTGTGATTTGAGGTGTGTAGGTAACTTTTTTCAAAACAGTTAGCTGGTTGCCTGATATCATTTACTGAAAAATATTTTCTTTACTTGCTGTTGTGATTTTGCACCTTTGTCTTATACTGAATTTATGTTTACACTTGGGTAGGTGTCTGTGCTTTCAGTTCTGTTCCTATTATGCTGATTGTTCCTATAATCACATCTTATAAGTTTAATTATCATTTTATAATTAATTTTAATAATTTGTTGGACAGATGCCTCCCTGTTATTAACCACTTTGGAATTTTTGTTGGCTAGCTGGCTGTCCTCAAGCATTCAGTTTTCCAGTGAACGTTTAAGACTTTCTTGGTCAAGTTTCCCAAAAAAAGTTGTTTAGCTTTTTATTGGTATTACATTGCATTTATGTTATTGGGTATAATAGATATCCTTACAGTATTAGGAAACTGGTGTGTTTTACTTGTCTTAAAGTCATTTTTTGTGTTCTTCAGTAGTATTTTATAGTCTGAGTTGTAAATGCTGCACCTTTCTTGCCAAGTTAATTCAAAGTCTTTTCTGTTATTGCAAATTGTGACTAAAATCTCCTCCCTCCGCAATGTCTAGTCATTCCGCTTTATTAATTTTTATGGATTTTATAACTTACCATCTCACAGAACTCTTATTCATTTTAATGGTTTTTTTTCCAGTTGATTCTTTTGGATATTAGGTAGGGCATCACGTCATTCGAAAATAATAATGATAATTTTGTACGCTTTTCGATATTTATACCTCTTTTTCTATTTCTTGTCTTATGTGGGTTCAGGAATTCAGATTCCTGTGGGGCCCAGGCAGTAACATAAGTGAGTGAATTGGGCCAGGCAAGGCCTTCAGCAAATGGGAGGGCACAGACCTTGTCTAATCAGCCCCAGCCAATTTCTGCCATTTAGGAAATAGGCCTAGTGTTGACAGATAGTCAGATTTTTCAAAGAGATATACCAGAGATTCTTTTTTTAACATGAAATATATAAGTCTTTTAAATGTTGAAAATGAATTCAAAATTTTATAACACCAGGCAATTCAAATGTAGAATATCTGATGATCAGCCTCACACCATGCCCCACTTTGGCTAGAGTTTCTCAGAATTTAAGAATGTGTTGAGTTGTAATACCAGGCACTGTTGCCTTATCCTGATTTAGTAAAAAAAAAAAAAAAAATGCTTATGTTATTTGACCAATTCGCTATTGTATAGACTCTTGATTTGTTTTTCTCATGTTAAACCTATGTCTCCAATTTAACAGGAGTGTTGTTGGAAGAGAGGTATTTTAATTCCATGAGCTGATAACAGTGTTTTTCTTTGACCAATGAATGTTATGAATCCATAAATTTTCTAACATCAAACCATCCTTGCATTTGTGATTTGTGGAATTAAGCTATCTATATCTAGCCATGTTATATAATTCTTTGAAATATATTGTTGTATTCCATATACTTTTTTATTTGAAGATTACAAAATAGGAGTAAGAAAGTTTTGGGCTTTTTTCATTTTGTTCTGTTTTAGCAGCAAAGCTCACCCATTGTCTCCTTACCCAACTGCCACCACTAGCCCCTATTTGTTTGCTTGGGTAAATGGTATGACACGTTACTTAGAGGGAAGAGAGAAGTAAGAAGACTTCATCGCATCTACCCAGACATGCTTGTGGATTGATAGGTGATCATTTGGCTTCTGTTTTGCTGGGGGAGAAAGATTTAAGCTAGACTGTTCTCAGTAAAGAAATCTCGGGGCTTTTTTTGGAGACCCTTTGAGGAGAGAGGGGAAAAGAAGAACATGAGGGAGAGCAGACTTGATGTCTAATGGTTTGGTTTCTTTCTCTGATATGCCACAACGCTATTAACAAGGTTTCCATTTGCCTTTAGTGTACTGTGGACTTGGATCTTTTTTGCAATGTGACAAATTGCTAGATGCACACAAGGGTAGCATCTGACCTTGCATTAGAAGGCCCTATTCTGTCCCTCCTTTGGTCGCACTCTTCCCCAACAGGTGAGGAGAGCTCAGGGCCAAGGAGAGCAGGCCTGTTTGTGCTGGGGCTTCTGGGGTCCTCGGTGTCTGAGTCCTGTGCCCCCTGCCAGGTTCTGAATACCCAGGACCCCAGAGTAATCTCCCTAAATGGCCTGAGCCTGTGCCCAGGGCCTGTGCAGGCCTCTTTCCTAGGTCCATTATCCCAAGGGTGGGACCACACTGCAGGCATTTGCACTCCCAAGCCTGAGGAGTCACCAGAGAGGACTGATTGTGTGGAGGGTGGACAAAGCCTGGACATGTGTGCTTGAAGAGCCACACTATTCCCACAGGCCCATGATGATGTAGGGCACAGGTGGGGGCCATAAGAAAAGGGCATTCAACTGTGTTTACACCAGCTGATAATACCTCAAAATGCCAAGGAACCTGGGAGAATTCTCTGTTCAAAAGTGGCTCCTCAGGTGGTTATGAAGTATATTCGTCAAGGTAGGATGATAACAATTTTTAAGCACAGTTAGCTTCCCTTATAGCTAAAGTCTGTAGTCAAGTCTCCTCGGGCTGCCATAACGAAGTGCCACAACTTGGGTAGCTTAAAATAATAGAAATTCATTCTCTCACAGTTTTCCACAGTTTGGAGGCCAGAAGTCCAAAGTCAAGGTGTCAGCAGGACCGTGTTCCCTTGAAAAGCTCTAGAAAAGGATCCTTCCTTGCCTCTTCCGTCTTCCGGTGGCTCCCAGAAACCCCTGGCATGCCTCAGCTGGTGGCTGCATCTCTCCAATCTCTGCCTTTGTCGTCACAGACCCGTCTCCCTTCTGTGTGTCTCTGTGTGTCCCTTCCTCTTCTTAGAAGGACCCCAGTCACTGAATTTAGGGTCCACCCGAATCCAGTATGACCTCATCTTTTTTTTTTTTTTTTTTTGAGGGCAGTGTCACTGGCCCTTATATGTGGGACCTGAACCGGGGCCGCTGGTGTCCCAAGCCAGCGCTTAACCACCGCGCCACTCGGCCGGCCCCAGTATGACCTCATCTTAATAATGACATTTGCAAAGACCCGATTTCCAAATAAGGTCACATTCTCAGGTTCCCAGTGGACACACTGTCCACCCCAGCATGCTACCCTTAAATAATTTTGGTCTGTAACACTCTTGTTTTTCCTGTCATGTTTCTCTCTCTGTGTGCATCTCTCTCTCTCTCTCTCTCTCTCTCTCTCTCTCTCTCTCTCTCTTCTCAGTATTTAGTTACCAGGGTCGGGTTAACTTTGTAAAATTACTTGGGTTGGCTTTTAAACTTCTCTGGAACCAATTAAATCATATAGAAATTATCTCTTCTCTCAAGATTTGACAGAGTTTCCCCTCCTGCACCCAATCATCTGAGCCCATACGTTTCATCGAAGTGGCAGAATTCTGTATCAGTGTATCCCATGACTTTTTGTCCAGTTGGATTGTTTTACCTCTTCTCGAGTGAATTATAATTGCCTCATTTTGGTGAATATTTTATTAGCATAAATTTAAACACCGTATGTATACTGTTACCTTTAATCTTCTTCCATGCCTTTGTTTCTAGTCCCTTTTGTATAGTCTAGTGCTATTTATTTGTATTTTCTTTTTTCTTTTTTTCTTGTGTAACCTTGCCAGTGGTTTGTCTCCTTTATGGGCCTTTTAAAAGCGCTAGCTCCCTGATTTATCATCAGTTCTATTGTTTTTCTGTTTTCTAATTTGCTTGTGTCTGCTTTTATCTTTCCTTTGTTCCTTCTGCTGTCCTTAGATTTATTCGTTTTTAATCTCCATTCTTTAGTTAATTGCTCAGTTTTCCATGTTTATTTAATACCAAAACCATTTCAGCTTTATCCTTTCTCCAGTGAGCAGCCAGACAGATGGATGCACTGTGAAAACACTGTGGCTAGTAGAGAGGGCCCAGAAATAGGAAGATCAAAAACACACGTCGCTGTGGGGCCCTGGCCATACATCCAAACTGCCGGTTGTTCAAATAATGCTACGATACGCATCGTCTCTTTTCTGTTGTCGCTTCCTGCTGGATACCAACAAGAGGGCCAAAGGGGGTGTCCAGTTGCTAGAGACCGAATGTTTGTGACCCCACCCACAAATTCATATGGTGAAACCTACCCTCTAAGGCAGGGGTTGGCAAACTTTTGAGATGGAAGAGCCAATCCTGTCCCTCAAGGTTTTGCGAGACCTATAAAACAAATGAAATCACCATTATGTGATTAATAGCCTTTAAAATTTTTATAAATGAAACTATGATAGTTTTATTTTCATTTTCATTTCAGAGCCCCATGTCCGTACCCAAAGAGCCGCATGTGGCTCGCGAGCCACAGTTTGCCGACCCTTGCTCTAAGGTGATGGTATTAGGAGGTGACTACGTTATGAGGGTGGAGCCCTCAGGAATGGGGTTAGCATCCTCATAAAAACAGGCCCCAGGGAGCTCCCTCACCCCTTCCGTCCTGTGAGGACAGTGAGAGGATGACCATCTGTGAACCAGGAAATAGGGCCTCCCCAGACACCTCCGAGCCCCTTGATCTTGGACTTCCAGCCTCCAGACCTGTAAGCAATACATTTCTGGTGTTTCTAAGCCCCCCCACCAGTCTGTGATAGTCTGCTATAGCAGCTTCAAAGGACTAAGATGCTTGTGAAGGGCTGGACTCCATCTCTCCGGCCGTGATACTGGATTTGTGACCCTTCAAACTTCATCCCATAGGATTCACGGCCTCTCTGAATCAGTTTTGCCTTCATGGGGTTTGGGGGCTGGGACCTACAGGCTGATGGTCTGGAGTTGTATACCAGCCAGCCTGAGAAGGCTATGGCTGCATGACAGCCAGCCAGGTGTGTTTCCTACCCTTCAGCACTTTATGGCTCTGGAGCGATGTATACAAGGACCCGTGAAGACGGCAGGGAGCCTGTGGTGAGAGTGGACTGAGCATATGAATTGCTGATGTCAGTATAGCTTTGAGGATAGGGGTACAGTGGGGAGTGAAACACACTTTTCAGCCAGACCAGGCTCAGTTGGCTTGGAATGTCTCCGAAAGGCTCCATTTCGAGCCCTCTTGGAACTTCAGCAGAGGATAGCCATGGCCTGGGGCCTGACTGAGCTCCCTGGACTCTAACAGGACTCAATGCAGGACAATGTAAATAGCCACCGGTCGTTTGCAGGTGATGGACGGCACAGAGGAAATACAGAATTTAGGGATGGAAAAATGGGGGGCCCTGCCAAGCCCCAATGGCCAGACCTCCCTCCTTCACTGAAAATGGATCTTCGCTCCTAATCAATTCATTGCAGTCTCAACCCGAGTGTTTCATTCCTTCAGTGATGAATAATCACAAATAGTTACTGAGCTTTCCCCATGGGCCAGAGAGTATGCCTAGTTTTTTCTTTTAACAAGTTTATAACAAGAATTTACCTACCAAAAGATTGACATATGATGGATGTACAATTCGATGATTTTCAGAAAATGTATAGGGTTGCGCAGCCATGGTCATCACCCAGTTCCAGAATATTCCATCAGCCCCCAGCACTCTTTTAAACCTGTTTTCAGTCAATCCACATTCCCATCCATAGTCCAGGCAACCACTGAACTGCTACCTGTCTCCACAGATTTGTCTTTTCTGCACCTTTCATAGAAATTGAATCATGAAATGTGTAGCCTTTTGCATCTGGCTTCTTGCACTTAGTATAAGGTTTTTGAGGTTGGTCTACATGGTAGCACGTAGCAGTATTTTGTTCCTCTTTTATTACTGAATGGTTTTCCATTATGTGGATATACACTGTGTGTATCTGCTGACCAGCTGGTGGATATTTGCATCATTTCAACTTGTTAGCTCTTGTGAATAATGCCGCTGTGAACATTCACTTACCAGTCTTTGTATGGACATATGTTTTCATTTCTTTTGGATACAAACTTCAGAGGGGAATTTCTGGGTTGTAAAGTAAGCTTACGTTTAACTTTTTAAGAAACTGTCAAACTGGTTTCCAACGTGGCTGTACCATTTACACCGACAATATATGAGGGTCCTAGTTTCTTTGCTAACGTTAGCTAGTGTCTGTCTTTTTGATTATAGCCATTCTTATGGGTGTAGAAATGCCTTAGTTTTATATTAAAATACACTAGTTGATTCTTGGTGTGACAAGAAACAACCTCTAGACCTTACTGGCTGAAAACAAAAGCAGTTTATTTCTCACTCATGCTACCTGTGCAGCAATGATTAGAACTGGGGAGGAGGTGGGGGCAGGAGGGGTCTATCAAAGATACCCAGGGACCCAGGGCGCTGGAAACTCCTGAATTTAAAAGACAACCTGCACTCCAACTCACAGCTTCTACCTGGTAGTGAGAAACCACTTTCCCTCTGCTTTCACTGGCCAGCCATTTTTATGGCTGTGGTTTAACGTCAAAGGGGACCAAAAGTATAATAATAATTTATCACACCCTAGAGGAAGAGGGGAATTGACATATTGGTGAATAGGGACACAACTTTCACAAACACTAAGAGGAAGACACGACTGTCACTGAGTTACAGATCAGGATTCCGAAGCTCAGCCCCTGAGTGCCTTGATGGGCCCTAAGTGCGTGGCTAATAAATGGAACCAAGGCAGTCCGCCTCTCAAGCCAGCATCCTCAGCCACTCCTTAACGTTCCATCGCCACACTGCTGATTATAGATAGGTTTTCGAGACCTCCCATGGAGGGGGGGGCGGGTAGTGAAAACCATGGAAGCAGGCTCTGTTTGATCCCACAGTGGATGGATCACAGGTCCAGAGAGGTCAGCATTGCTGTCACCACATCCTACCGGGTATTGCTACCTGCCTTAGACCAGGGTCCACGTAATTGTCTCCTGAAGGCAGAGAGGATGCTGGTCCTGTCGCCGCCTTCCTAACTGTAGACCGCATCCCTCTGCCCACCCCCACACACATGCAGCATGGTGTTCCTCCCCAGAACTCAAGACCTGAGAGCCCTGTGTGGTTGGGCCTGATAAAATAAACTCCTTAATTGGAAACCAACAAAAACACTGAGAAAGGGTCCATTTTAGTGAACAGGGCATAATGGCAGGTCACCCCCATGGTGCCGGAAGGCAAGGTGGCTGAGTACTGGGTGCAGTGTACCCGTCAGGACACAGGCCCCAGGATCAGACCTGACTTAGAAACCTCGCTCTATGGGCTGGTTCCATAACCCTGCATACGGTGCTCGCCGAGCCTCAGTTTCCCTCCGGTGTAAATGGGAATAATACACAGGAGGGTGCATTTCACAGGGCTGCTAGGATTTAATCAGAGAATGCATGGAACACACTTGGCATGGTGCCAGGAGCTCAATGAGCATCAGTGATCATGTTAATAACACCAGTATCAGTGGAGCCACCATGGAAGTCTCCGTAGATAGAAGGAGGGAATTCCCCGGATGTGGTTTTCAGGGATTCGCTGGTCTTCGAATCATGTTCTTGCCTGAAGCTGCCCTTCCCTTCCTCTGATCATGTCCCACTTCTGTCCTCATTGGTCCAGGGCCATTTATGATGAGCTGAAGAAAAAGAAGGGAAACAAGAAGAAGATGATGAGTAAGAGACCAGGGTAAGAAGGGGCCAGTGAGGAACCCGAGAGTCAGGAATTTCCTTCAGGGTGTAAACAGCACAGCACTGTGGTTAAGAGCGCGGCTCAGCCTGCTTACTAGCTCTGTGACCCCGGGGAGGGCACTTAACCTGTCTGGTCTTCTGTCTAGGGGAACTCGTGGGGCGAGTTCATCAAGGCCACTTTACTCTCGCCTCCTATTATCTCCTTACAATTTCAGTGGGGTGAGTCCTTATCCAGGGGCCGGGTGAAAACCAGACAGGCACCGTGGCCTGTTTTTTCACTCTTAGCTGTTGTTGTTGTTGTTGTTAAGTCCGATGATTTCTAAGTCGTAAGTTAGTCTCATTTCTAAAATCAGAATGTCCTATCCCAATGTATTAACCAAGACTTCAAATTTTATTTAAAGAGAAGTTTCTTTTCCTGCTCCTCCATCTGCCACCCACAGGAGTGGCTGGCTTTCCTTCGGGGAAGAGGGAAATAGACACTGTTTTCCCAACATACGCACACAACCGTTTGGAAGACGTAACATGCGGGACAAGTGTGAGCGGGGGAAGAAAGCACACCCTTGACTATTAGAGCCCAAAGGTGGCCTTGTACTGGCGGGGAGGGCCCAGGCACCACAGAGGGTAATGAGCAGGTATTAGAGAGACCTCCACGGGGACAGTGGGGCTAGGACTACCAGCCTCTTCGTGCTCCTAAGAATCTGCTGATGCACATCGGCCTCTGTCTGATGAGAGCTCGATGCTTCCTCAGCCGCCCTGTGAGCCCTTACTGAAGATGGTCCACAGGCCAGCTTGCTCGTGCGTGGTTCACAGATGGTCTGTAGGAAACACTTGTTTCCATTAGTTGCTTTGGGCATGCAAGCTGACGTCAGCTTCCTGGCCACCTCTCTTACTGTCTACCCTGCTCGGGACTGAGTCACACACACTTTCCTGTGCCTCCACCTCCTCAGAAACAGGTGCAGGAATCAGCTCAACATCTCTGTTTTGTGTGTGTGTCGGGAGGTGAATGACAGCATGAGATTCACAGGCCCCCCCCCAGAAAAAATCATCGTAAAATCCTCTTAAAACGTATTGAGTCTTTTATATCCTCTTTGTGGATTAGGGATTTATGGCACTGGAGGGAATCGAGTCATGAAACTAATTGTGAAGTATTTCTGTGAAAAACCTACATCTTCATCTGGAAACTGGCTTTGCGATTTCACCTCTATTCGATCTTGGTGTCTCACCTTAACTTCCTCATTTATCACCCATGTGACATGTGAGGGAGAGCTGATTCATATTTACCTTGTGGGGTGTTTTCGGAGCTGCTGTGATATAATTGATGGATACAAAGTCCTCAGATACACACTGGTATTATTTGCCCTGAATCCCTGGTACCTGGCTGAGACTGTGACACACAGGAAGCAAGCAGTAAATGTTCGTGAATGGCTTGTAAATAACTAACTGTGTTTCAAGGCAGAATAAAAATCAGCGCTAAGTGAGTCTATAACCTGTGTCTCGTGGCAACCAGATGAAGTGGGAGGCGTTTCTGACTCCGTGCAACCCGGAGAAACTTTTACAGGGAGGTGGGGATTCAGGATTTCAGTCAATGGAGGCTGAAGCAGGGTGGTCCGTGTTTTGGGACGAGCCCAACAGGGTGAGAAAAAAAAAAAGGGGAGTGCAGAGGGAACTCTTACTGGACAGGGCAGGGATGGTAGTTTGGCCAAATCGGGTTTGCTTAGGGGACAGCTTCTCTGTCAGGGATCTCTCCGTGGCCGGTGATAGAAAATCACCGGCTTGCACAGCCGAGGGGAAGGACCAGCTCATGCAAGTGCAAAGCTGAAGAGTCGGCCGCATCAGGACCAGCTGGACCCAGGGTTCCAGTGGTGTCGCCAGGGTCTGTTTTTCCGCGCCGCTTTCTCCCAGTGCTGATTGCATTCTCAGCCAGGCTCCCCTTGGAGTGGCGCTTCCCGAGGCCGCCTGCCTCCAGTGCACATCCGGAGGGAAGTGTATCTTTGTCCTTGCATTCCCAGCCCAAGTCCTGAGATCCTACGTCCCATGGCCTTGCCTGCAGGACTCTTGTTGGTGGGGAATTATGGGCTGGCACCAGGCAGCCAAACCGACAGACGGGTGCTCCAAATACTGGGTTGTCGGAAAAGTCATGACGCATTTTTGCAATGAAAAACAGAAAAATACGTCAGGACTTTTCCGACAACCCAATACTTCATTTTACTACAGAAGACCAGGCTCTGTTGCTCAACTGTGTGACTCCCAATCACACACTAGCAGCTGTGTGACCTTGTGGGAGGTGCATAATCTCTCTGTGCCTCAGTTTCCTCTGCCGTAGAACACAGATGACAATGGTCCCAACCTTGTCGGGGTTTTGGAACCATGATCAGGCTTTTACAAAGTGCTTAGAATATTGCCTGCAGTGACCCGGCTAAGCATGCAATCAGTGGCAGCTCTTGTTACTATGTTGACTTGACTCTGTCGCCCCATCGCTTGATATTTTTCACAGTTATTCCAGATGTTTCCACCTCCCACTCGTCCATCATGGTGATGTGATTATGCCACGTCTCTAGCACATACCCCCCCCTTAGTACAAGCGAAGCCACTCCAGGCCTGGGACACAGGCGCCCACCCATAACACCAGCCATGCTGAGGGCAGGGCCTTTCCATTCACGGCTCAGGGTCTGCCTTGGAAATTCTAGCCAGCCCTGTGCTCGGCAGCATGGGGGAAACCCTGCCACTTGGTCCCTTCCCCTAGAGACCTTGTCATCTAATCTAAAAGACCAGAACATTCTGTCAAATGCATCCTGAACCCAGATCCGCCCCAGCGGGCGCTGCCAAACTGCCCAGCCAGGGTGTTTATGGAGTCACAGCCTCTCTCCATGGCTTCTTCTCAGTTATAATGTGAATGAACCTTTCGAAAAAGAGATGCAGACAGAATCGGGCCGACTCCCAAGGTCTGACTCACCGGCTTTTTTCTCCCTCATCCTGGACTGCACTTAAAATGAAAAAGGACAACCCTTCCCCGGGTAGTACCAGCAGGGTAACCCGAGAACATCCATTTAGCGCGTCTGTCCCTGTGAAAAGGACCTTTCAGTGACACCGAGCTGAGTGTATCCCGCTCTATTTATAGGCACTGTTTGTTTAATTTGAGTCCGGTCTCTAAGAATAAATAATGAACTCATCCTGGGGACAAGCCAGAGCCTACAACTCTGAGGCGACCCGTAAATCCCTTCACCTTTCTTTCTGGTTCTGGAAGGGATTCTGTAGTTCAAAGGTGAGCCACTTTTGTTTGCTGCGCTGGGGTGGGCTTGAGACCCCGGTGTGTTGAGAGATTTGGTTTTATGGTGGTTTTTCATGATAGTTCGGGGGAGTTTTTTGGGTGTTTGATTTTTAGGTCGGTGATTGAAAAAACAGGTGTTGGAACTCTTGGTTACCCCCAAAGGAGGGACAAAGACCAAATGTCTTGAGCCCTTGGTTGGTGAAACTTCAGATACAAAGAGACCCAGTAGGACTCACGTACCCCTCAGTAAGGAGGTTGTGGCAGTGGAGAAGAAAGATCCCTGTCTGCCCAGTACCCTCCTGACCAGGGAGCAGAGACGGGGTCCAGGCTGTCTCATAAGACGCAGTACCATTCCTGGGTTAGTTTCTTTTTGCAGAGTGTGAGATGAGGGCCAGGAGCCATCACTTACTTAAACTTTCAATATCTAACCCCGGAACACAGTGCAGAGCCCAAAGGAGCACCATCTCTAGCCAACTCGTTTCTTTTGCCCTCCAAGCTTCCCTCGTACCTGCTGGTTTGGTGTCTCTAGAATGAGACCCACTGGGCCTTTAAGGAAATGACCCAAATGAAACCTCTGGGTTTGGTTCAGTATATTTGCATATTGTCGTTTCCCCCATTCTCCCTTTCTAGGAATTGATCTTTAGGAAGATAACCAGGCTTCTCTGGGGAGGGAAAGGACAGTGCCCATTCATTTATTTCTTCCCCTAATATCTCTTGACCCTCTTCTCGGTGCCAGATACTACTCTAGGCACAGGAGATCCCTTGATGAAGAGGACAAAGTGGCCATGCGGTGACAGGTCTGATTGGCACAGAAAAAATTCAGCCTCTCTGCTCAGGCTGTCTGGGCAGTGGTTTCCCAGCTGGCCCTGAGCTCCATTCATTTACCCATGATTCCATTCATTTACTCATGATTCCATTCATTTACCCATGTTTCCGTTCACTTACCCATGTTTCCATTCAGAAAGTGTTTCCGAGGCACGCTGTCCATGTTAGGGACATGGCTGGGTGACTAGATACAGTAGTGAACTAGAGAGATCCATGTTTACCCTTTAGAAGTTTAGTGTTCAGTGGGGGAAGATGGATGTCAATCAAACCATCACCTAAATACAGATATTATTACAAACGTTGGGGATTCCTGGAGGGCGAAGGTCAGTCTGCCTGCATGTGCGAGCCTAAGAGAGGGGTGGGCCTGGCTGGGTGAGCAGAGCATCCGCGATGATTGAGAACACTTGCCCCAGATGGCATGGCAGCTGCTGAATACAGACAGCCGATATCTATCTGTCGGAGGTGTGTTTTCGAGTTTCCATTAGCTGTGCGGGGCCCTCACTTGGTTGTCCTGAGGGCTGTCACCAGCCAGTAGGGCTTGGTAGCCTCGGTCAGAGTTTGTGTCCACTCGGAGCAGGGGGGCGTCCTTCAGAGCGAGTTATCAGCACACGGAGGTTTGGACATGGACAGATGGGTCTGCCTTGGATGGACAGGGTGAAATATTCTTTTTCTTATGGGATGTTCTTCTCACTCTGCCTCATTTGGGTAAAGGAGCAAACAATACCATCATTGCATGTTGTTTTTATGCTTTTATGTGTCAAGGGGGAGGGGTCTTGCTGCCATACTCATACTGGATAGAAAGAGGACCCCATGACCCCATATCCCCCTCTGCCGTTTCATGTCTTCAAATGTTCACCTCTGTTGGCTTTGGAAA
This sequence comes from Aselliscus stoliczkanus, assembly GCA_033961575.1. Classification (NCBI taxonomy): domain Eukaryota; kingdom Metazoa; phylum Chordata; class Mammalia; order Chiroptera; family Hipposideridae; genus Aselliscus; species Aselliscus stoliczkanus. The sequence goes on along the minus strand of CM066741.1, from coordinate 6,486,374 downwards.
GGGAACCCCTCAAAAAAAGCAGTTGTGCCCTCCTCACCCCGATATCTTTCTGTATTAATTTGGGTGCAACTTGGAGCAAATCCCTGCAGCAGAGAGCTCAGATCTTTCATTTGAAAACTATTAGTATATTTTCTATTTTTGTATGCCAGTGTTTTGCTAGGCAACATGTTAAAACCAAGAAAAATATAAGAAATTCCCCCTGCTTTCTAAAAGTCTCCAAGGCCATTCAGGAAAGAATTTCATTCGTTGATCCAGCAAATAGCAATTGAGCGCCTCCTTTTCACCTCCTGCCCTTACACCAATGTGATTGGCTCAAGGATGGACACAGAACCCAGTCAGAGCCCATGAAACACAAGAAGAAGTATCTTGGGACCTTCTGGCAAAAAGGAGTTTCCTCTCTGTCTTTGGGAGCCACTAGTTTGAGGATGTGACATCTAGAACCAGTGCAGCCATGTCTAGCCATGGGGTAAGATTCCAGAACTGCTAGAGGTTGTGGAGAAGCACAGCGTGGTGCCTAAGGATGAAGCCAAGACCACAGAAAGCAGAGCCAAGAAATGCCAAGCACCAAGGCCTGGTGACAGCGTCAAGCCTCTGGATCAAGCCTCACCTGAAGCCCGACCTATTGCTGGGCTTCTTAGTGGCCTCTGCCAATTAAACATCCTGTGTTATATAAACCAGTTTAAGTAGGGATTTCTGCATCTTGCAACATAAAGAGCCCACATGACGCAAACCTTAGAATAGGTTCTCCCAAGGGCCTCCCTGCACCCCAGGCCTCTAGAGGAAGTGAGCCTGTCCCAGAACCCAGATAAAAGTCTCTCCTCCCACTTCTCTATTTCAGGGTTCCCATGCCTCCAGTTGCCATAGCACTGTGACTCTCTTGGAAAGGCAGAGGAACCAGAGGAGAAGGGGCCTGTTTCCAGGCTGTGTTGCCATGTTTAATGATTGGGGTTTGGGGGCGTGGGGGTGGCTGGCGAGAGAGAACCGCGGCTCCAGGCTTGACATTTCAGGATAGAGATAACAGGGTAAAAATAAACTCCCAAGCGCCTGTAGTCGCACTCGTTTCTCTCGCTTCACAGTTCTTATCTCTCCCTCGCTTTGGGGACAGAAAGGTTCCTTTCAGGTCATGGCACGGCTTGCCTCTCTCTCCAGCCCATGGATGGGGAGGAGGAAGTATAGGTGGTTGATTTATAGCTGCCCACGCCCGGCCCGCTCATCCACCCCTGGGAGGTCAAGCCATTCCCTCCATCCTGCAGCCTCGCTTTTTATTTTGTAAATAATCTTTCCCACGTTTGACCTCATTTGATAATGCCCTGGGAGAAGGGCTGGGGTTTGGGGTAGGGTGGGGGGGGTCTCCATTTCCCAGGTGGGGGCTCAGAAAGACACCATGTCCAAAGTCACACAGCTAATGAGTGCTCATGTGTTCTGATCTGAACCCAGGGCCAAAAAGCCTTCCTGTCTGTGACCTTCCTGTCTGTGATGGGGTTAAAAGAGTTCAGTGCCCTTTGTGTAGGTGCCAGGTTCAGCCACGCAGGCTGGGGGGGGTGCTTTCACCCCACGTGGGACATAAGCATCATCGTGTGCTGCCCCACAACCCTGCCTGTGGGCCCCTCCCAGTGACACAGTCTCAGTTTTGTGTGTCCTGGGGAGCAGTCCACTTGTTCACTGTAGAGGCACTGCTGGGGTTACACGGTGTGGATCCTGAACCACCATCTGCCCCTGAGGTTCACAGAGGCTCCCTGAGCCCGATGAAAAAGGACATGTACGTGCCAGGACGGTCACGAGGACTCAAGCCAGTGTGTGCAACACCCAGCCTGCATCTAAACTGACATTTGGAGCTTCCTGATATGATGATAGCTTTTCCTGCGCCGGTGTTTGTGTGTAGTGACAATGCCACTCACCCATGTCCTTCGAGTGCTTTCTCTCTTGGTGGCCAAGGATTTGCACTGAGCCGTTTCATCAGTTAAGACTCTCGTGGCTGGAAGGGGCCAAAACCATGATCATCGCTAGATAACATGAAAGGGGAATTTGTTGGCGCTCGGTGGGGAGCTCTAAAGGCGGCCAAGGGTAGAGGCTAGCTTCAGGCACCTCTGGATAGAGGGACGGGAGCGATACCATCAGGATTGGATTTCTCTCCCTCCCACTTTCTCAGCCCCTTTCTGTCGCTGTTGGCTCCCTCCTCGTGGTGGCAGACATGGCTGTAGGAGCGCCCTCGTCTCATCTTCGTATGATCGAGCCCAGTGGGACAGAGCCCGCTCCAGTATTCCCAGCAGAGGTCTCCATGCATCAGTGCCCGTCCCTGAACCAGCCATCTTTGTGGCCAGAGGAATGGGATGGCCGGAGAGGTCAGGCCTGGATGGCATGACGTCCCTACAACTAGGGATGGGTCCTCTCCACTCTAACCCCAGGTCCAGGTCTGAGAGGAGAGAAGGAACTCAGGCGTGGCTGCCCAAAGAAAAGGTGTCTTTGGCAGCCGCCCACTGTCTCTCTGGCCTGGTGGCCTTCCATGGACATTGACAAGCTGGCTTCTGTGATCCCAGGGAGCAGGATGGGCTGCAGAGCCCGGCTGAGCAGCTCCGACAAAAATAAATACCTTCATCCGAGGCTGTCTCAGTGCCGGCTGCTGACCAGCTAGACCCACTGACCTCAAACGGGCCCGGTCTCTGAACTTGACCCCGTGGCCTGTGGGGTGGAAAGCCAGCATCCCGGAGCAGAGGCTGACAAACAGGGGACTTTTCCATGTCTCTGTCACTAGGCACCAGATACCTGCTCCGCCTTGATGATTGTTTGCTAATTATTTGTCTTTCCCCGAAAAAGGAACCAGCTGTAAATGAAAAGCCCCTCTCCTAGGGGCACAAAAAAAGAACCACAGTGGGAAGCAGCACTGTTATTACATTGCAGCCCCTGGTCCTTGCTGCTCCCAGGACTGCGCTGTTGCTGTTGCTGTCATTGAAGGGAAGGTTAGCATGTGTCAGGGCTGCACGAAGGACATAGCCAGCAGCAGCCTGCAACTCGATGACATTAAGACAAAGCAAATTAGAAAGGGAATAACTTCCCATCAGGTGGTTCCGTGGTGTTTAACGCGCGTGAGGTGCTCTTCGTGTTTACTGTCCACACATCTAAAAGTGTGTGTGTGTGTGTGTGTGTGTGTGTGTGTGTGACACTCTGCCAGCAAGCATGTGGCTAATGCTGGTCACCCTGCAACCACAAAGACACTCTGGAAGCTTCCCGTCCCTCCTCCCCTCCCCGAGCCTGCAGCAGAGACAGAAAAGAAATGGATAAGAGAGCAAGAAAGAGGTTTCAAAAAAAAAATAATTATGGTAATTATGTATGCATTTCCAGTGGGAGAGTCTGGGAATTATTCCTAAAAGGCTGGAAAGAATTTCTTCTTTTGATCTCGATTCAGAGCCACAGAAAATCAAATTAAGAAAAAGAAAAGCTACAGAGAGCCCTGAGTGTGCGTGGGAGGAGCAGGACGGGCTGCTAGTGGGGTCCTGGGTGGGGGGGAACTGGAAGGGAAAGCCCCCAGACCCCTCGTTGCCCAAATGGTGGCCTAGGAGGTGGGGCGGCGGACGGAACTGGGAGTCAGGCTGAGAGGGGGGCCTGGTTATATCCCCACATCTTCCCTTTGAAGCTCCGTCCTCTTCCTTTTAGGGGCCGGAGAAGGTCCCCGTTTGAGAGACTGAGGACCACGGTCCCTACAGCCTTTCCCACAGCCCTGCTGTGCGTCCGGGACACTCAGAGCCACCGCAGGACCAGCCAGTGTGGGCGTGTGAAGAGTTCTTTATAAAGGCTCCCTTGGAGGCACTGGGAGAAATGGTCCTGTCTGTCACTTCTCTAAATCTTCTCCCGGGGTTGCTAGGCAGCACGCCTCTGCCCCCCCCCCACTTCCCTCTGCCACGCTGCCTGTCTCACTCCACCCTCCAGCCCACACATGCTCGCTTGCTCGCAGGGCTCTTCCCTGCCTGTCGTGGTTTGGAAATCAGAGAACCCGCCCTGAGTGTCACCCAGCTCCGAGAACCACAGCTGTGCAAGGGCTGGTGGCCTGTGCAGGCACCTCCCATGCTGCCCTGCAGATCAGGTGGTGGGATCAGCAGGAGAGACCACAGCTGGGTTGCTGGGGCCCCCCAGCAGAGCTGAGGACCCCCTCCCTTCTTCCTTCCACAAATAGTCCTGAACCCCGTCCATGTGGTCCCCATCTGCCCAGGACTTCCCTGGTTTTCGCACTGAAAGTCCTGAGTCCTGAGGCCCGTCCGTCCTGGGAAAACTGGCGCAGTTGGTCACCTTCGGGCAGCCCTCAGACCTGTGCTTACCCGTCCTCGAAATCATACCCCCCACACCCCCACCAGAGGAGACCACTGGTATAAAATTGTGAGTTATCTCTTGTGCACCTTTCTTTATACGTGAGCGCTTCAGGGAGCGTAGTGGGGACACCTTGGAAAGCGCCCACAGTGTGCGGCTTGATCACAGTGGCACGTGGCGCCTCTTCCCCTGGTCCCCTGAAAGCATCCCTCTGCCCCACACAGCAGTGAGGGCTGTCAATTGTCCTAGGTGTGTCCCCGGAGCGTCTGAGGAGGGAGTTTGCAGCAGCCTCTCCAACCATCCCTTGCACATTTCTCTTCTCCCGAAGACCTTCACCGTCCAGCCCTGGGCCCTCTCTCTCTCATGCTTTCTGACTGCCCCCTGGAGAAGCTCGCTCCCTGGTCCCCCCTCGCGCCCACATCATCCCTTCCCCCTTATGTCTCTCCCATCTGCTGGTTTTTGTGCTGTGCAGTTTATTGCCTCTCTCTCTCTCTCCCTTTTTTTTTTTTTTTGCCTTCAAATGTGCAGTTTCACCCACTGCTTCCCATGCTCATATCATCACCCTCTATCAGCAAAGTCTCATCTACCCAATTCTCTGGTCCCAGCCTGAGGTGTGTGTGTGTGTGCATGCACACTCGTGTGCTTACAGCACTCTTGCCTCATTAAGGGATGGACTTGAAGTACAAAGACACACAAAAGAGGTAGCCCATGATTGTAACTCAGTAGCTTCCTCTGGTGGGGAGTGGGGGGTACGATTTCGAGGAAGGCTAAGCACAGGGCTGGGGGCTGTCCTAGGGTGACTAACCGCCCCAGTTTTCCCAGGACGGACGGGCCTCAGGACTCAGGACTTTCAGTGCGAAAACCAGGGAAGTCCTGGGCAGATGGGGACCGTTTGGCCACCCGCTAGCCTGTGCTGTGTCTGGAATGCTTTATCTTTTAAAGATGGGTGGTGGGTCCTGGGACTTCACTCTGTTACCTCTGTACCTTTTTGTTGGCTTAGAACATTCTATTGTAAACAAAAGAAAGAAAAGAAAAAAAGAGATAGAGAAACCATCTCTCCTGGAGATACGTGCTCTGGGAATACCCGAGAGAGAGTCGCTGACTGGGCACAGAAGAAAAGATTTAGATGAGGCTGGACTGCAGGCGAAGCTTGAAATATGAGTGAGAATTCCTCCCACATGTACTGTGTAATTTGGGAATGACTTCCCAGCCTCTCTGAATACCTTGCTAAGCTGTAGGCTCCAGGAGAGCAAGGGCTGGACACGACTTCACTGGGTCGCCGGTGCTCCGGTATCTGGTGACACGTTATATCTGCTGCCTCTCGAGGGTGTTTCTGGATGCGATGAGCCTGTGAATGGGTGCACTGAGTAAAGCAGATGGGTCTCCCCAGCGTGGGCGGGCCTCACGCCATCCATTGAAGACCTAAATAGAAGATAAGGCTCAGTAAGAAGGAATTCTTTCTCGCTGCCTGATTGTCAAGGGGCTGGGACCTCCATCTTCTCCTGCCTTTGGACTCAGACTTGAACATACACCGTCAGCCCTGCTGGGTCTCCATCTTGCTGACTGTAGATGTTGGACATTCAGCCTCCATCATGGCAAGAGCCGATTCCTTATAAATCTCCATCTACCCATCCTATTGGTTTTGTTGCCCTAGAGAGCCCAGACTTATACACTGAGTCTTCCTATCCTTCGATCCCTGGTATCTGACCCACCCCCACCCCCATGCATAGTAGGTGCTCAATGTATAGCCGCTGAATACAGACACAGAAATGCACATAGTGGGAACTGCTAGGCGTGGGAACCTAGGCTGATACCTGGCTTGTGTGGTAAGCAGAGAGAGAGATTGGTGCAGCCAGCATGCTGGGAGGGAGAGAATGGAGGCTTGAGCAGGAAAGAAGACAGAGGTTGGGTCATGTGGTATGCTCAAGCCATGCTACAAGCTACAAGACTGGAGGGGGGAACTCAAAGCATGCAGGTAACCTGCAGGTCAGGTTCTGCAGGGAGGCCAGCTGTGAGGCAGTAGGGACGGGTGGAGACTGTTCCCTAAGGAAGGCCTCCCTAGGGAGGTGGTGTTATTCGCACAGCCAACCGCAGTTATGCCGGAATAGTGTCTCCAGCTTTCCATGCAAAACTTCCAAATTAAAAAAAAAAAATGCAGCACAAGCCAAGGCAAAAAACCATCTGTGGGCCTCCCGTCCATGGAGGGCAGCCAGGCAGGGTTTTTAGGCAGGCCTGTCACACGGACCCGTTTGAATTTCAGAGGGATGGCTTCGGCAGCAGAGTGGAGGATGGACGAGGAGAGGCTGGCGGGTGTGGGCAGCAAGCTGCGACTCCTAAGAGTTCCTCGGAGAAGGCAGAGCGCCTGGTGGCAGCCCCGGACCCTGATTTCTGGAGGAACCTCATTTGTGTGGGTGGGAGAGGGGCCCAGCTGGATGCCAGAGAAGTGATCGGGAGTGGAGAGAAGGCACTGTGACTTTTTCCTTAATTCCCAAAGCCACTATTCCCATTGTGTCCTCACCCACGCTGGGCCAGGAAGACTACAGGTTAATAGGGTCAGTCACTGGGCAGATGTGGCCACACGCGATCCCAAAGGACCATGGGATGCATCCCTTTCCAGGCTAAGCTGTGACCACGGGGAATCACAGTAGGGTAACTGCAGGTCAGTTGGAAGTGGAATGAACAGGGGCTGTGGTCTGACATGCCTGGGCGCCATTCGGGGGCACTGCGACCAGGCTCTCCGAACTGGCAGGGGCACAGCCCCCTGGGCCCCACAGGGCCCAGTCTCCCCGAGCTTCTTCCCTGTTAGCCACCGAGCCTAGATGGCGTTGGGACCCCAACCAGGCCCAGAGACTGCAGCCCTCCCAAAACAAACCAGCCAAATCCCAGGGGGAGTGCAGGAACGGCCGGCTCTGGCCAGCGCTCTGCACAGGAAGTAACATCTGGAGGAAGAAGCTTCAAGTCCAGAGCTCCAAGTATGCACTTCCCAGGTTCTGGCTAGAATTACCTCCATGGGAGCAGCCGCCTCGTGAAGCCAGAGTTACCACGTGCTCTGGTCAGCCACCAGCACAGTCCCAGGTCCCATCTGTCTGCCAGCCTCTCAGGCCCCGTCCTTCCCCAGTTGCAGGGCTGCCATGGGCAGGAGTGCTCAGATGCACCTGGATTTTACCTGTCAAGCGCCTGGGCCAAGGCACCCAAGCTTAGAGTCTCCAAAAAGGGCCAAGAGGGCCCATCCTTCTGTATGGAGAAAGATGACAGGCGTTCCACCCACCGTTGTCCCCAGGGCGGTCCTTAGGGCTGGCCCTGTCCTGTGAGTCTCCAGGAAATGATGAACAACAGCTGGGAAAACAAAAATGACCTGTAGAGAAGGACAGGGCCAACTGACTTAGATATTTGTTTGTAGGAATAGTGAAGGGCGCTTTTTTCAAAGTAGTGAGCAAGACAGGAAAGAGGGTGGGGATCCTCAAATCAGGTCTACCCAGTGAGGTTTGACTAATGGCCAGTCACACATCCTGCAAAGCAGGGAAGGAGCCAGCACAAGCATGGCCTCCCAGCAAGACTGGGCAGGAAGGTGCGAGGCGCTCAGGCAGGACCACCAGGTGAGGAAGGCAGCATCTTGCGAGGGCCTTTGCATTCAGTCTGCACCAGTTTTGAGCAGTAGGTGGTATGATTCCCATTTGGCAGGTGGGAAAGTAAAGCTCAGAGAGGTTGAGTCATTTGCTGGTGCTAGCGAGGGTGGAGTGGGGATTCAAGCCAGGGGCTGATGGGGTGCAAAGCCCAAGCTCTTTGTGGCAGAATTGCAGCCAGGGGAACTGGTGCTCCAGAGATGGTATCCTGCTTGATTCAATTTAGGAAACACCTACTGAGTGTGGGGAACCTGCAGGGGCCTGGCTTTCCTTGGTCCAGCCCTGAGCTCATGCAGCCCAGGGTCCCTGAGGTCAGACTCCCACTTTATTGCATCCAACACACATGTCTGAATTCTAAAACATAGGAAGATGTCTGCAAAAATGTTCACAAAACACTTCAAGTAAACAAACAAGGTATATGGAATAATATTAGGAACACCCATGTTCCATCACCAAGCTTAAGAAATAAGTACTACAAGTATAATGTAAGTGCCCTGCATCTCCGTCATCCACTGCCCCCTCCCTGTCTTATAACTACCTTCCCGATTTGTGCGCTTCTCATTCACATGTGGACCTTAATAGTTTCCCTGAATTTGTTTCCATTCGGAAACAAGAATATTGTTTCCATGTGTCTGTATTTTTATATCAATGGTATCATGTTGTATGTTTCCATAAGCAACTTACTTTTTGTAAATGGTTTCATTGACACCACACAATTTATCCACCGAAGATCACATGCAATTCAGTAGCTTTTAGTATATTCACAAGGTTGTGTGTCCACAGGGTTTTAGATTTTATTTTTATTACTCCAAAAACAATATGGCCACCCGCCTTTAGCCATCACCCCCAATCCCCCCACATCCCCCAGACCTTGGCAACCACTCATCTTTCTGTCTCTATAGATGATTCTGGATTTTCCATGTATGAAATCCCATAAATGGAATCACTGGTCTTTTGTGTCTGACTTCTTTCATGTAGCAGAATGTTTTCAAGGTTCCTCCATACTGTAGCCTGTATCCGTGATTTACCCTAATATTCCATTGCATGGAGAGACCACATTTTATTGATTCATTCATTAGTTGATAGACATTTGCTGGTTTCCAATTTTTTGGCTATTATGAAGAACACCATTAAGAACATTCATGTATAAGTTTTTGTGTGGACATGTTTTCTTTCCTATATATCTAGGGGTGGAATTGTTGAGTCATAGGGTAACTCTATGCCTAACTTTTTGAGAAACTACCAAATTGTTTTCAAAAGCAGCTGCACCGCTTTACAGTCCCACCAGCAATGTATGAGGGTTCTAATTTCCCTCTATCCTCGCCAACACTTGTTATTGTCAGCCTTTTTTTTTATTATTATGCCATCCTCTTGGGTGTGAAGTGGTGTCTCATTGTGGTTTTGATGAGCTGGTCCTGGTAGCTAATGACATTGGACATCCTTTCATGTGTTTATTGGGCATTTGTGTATCTTCTTTGGAAAAATGTCTATTCAAATCCTTTGCCTATTTTTTAATTGGGTTATTTGTCCTTTAATTATTCAGTTACAATTGTTATTTATATGTTTTAGATATGAATCCCTTATCTGATATATGATTTGAAATTTTTCTCCCATTCTGTGGATTATCTTCACTTTTTTTTTTTCTTTTTTTAAAGATATTATTGGGAAACTGGGGGAGGGGAACAGACAAGTTGCTGTCCTTTGGTTCTTCAGTCTAGTTGTGGAGGACGTCACTTCACTGGCCCATGTTGGTATTATTGTTGCACTCTTCCCGGGTGAGGCAGTCGGTCACCAGCCTCTGGACGGCCACTCATGCTACCTGCCAAGCCACTCATGGCAGCCCAAATCCAGGTCAAGCTGTTGTTCACCATCTTAGCTGTAGAGGGTGCAGTGTCACTGGTCCACGTGGGAACTGAACCAGTGGCCCTACTACTCAGAGCTGGCGCTCCCAAGACAACTCCTTTTTTTTTTTTTTAGAAGATTTTATTGGGGAATTGGTGGAGGGGAACAGCGTTGGGGAATCGGGGAAGGGGAACAGACAAGTTGCTGTCTTTTTGTTCTTCAGTTTAGTTGTGGAGGATGTTGCTTCACTGTTGGTATCGTCATTGCGCTCTTCCTGGATGAGGCAGATCGGTCGCTGGCCTCTGGATGTCGCTCACCGCGGCTATTGGCAGCTCACGCTTGGCTGCCAGCCGCTCACGCTGGCTGCGGGCCGCTCACTGTAGCCTATGGCAGCCCACTGCAGCAGGGGCTGCAGCCCACACCATCACCGGGGCTCGCACAGCCCAGCTCCAGGTGGAGCTGTTGTTAGCTGTAGAGGGCAGTGTCACTGGCCCTCATGTGGGATCCGAACCGGGGCCGCTGGCATCCCAAAACCAGCGCTTAACCAATGCGCCACTCGGCCGGACCCCAAGACAACTCTTAACCAACTGAGCCACTCGTTTGGCCTCTATCTTCAGTTTCTTGATGCTGTCTTTGAAGCACAGAAGCTTTTCATTTTGGCAAAGTCCAATTTATCTATTTTTTCTTTTGTTGCTTGTGCTTTGGGTGTTACATCTGAGAATCCATCGCCTGTTCCAAGATCGTGAAAATCTGTCCCTATGTTTTCTTCTAAGAGTTCTATATTTTTAGCTCTTATATTTAGGTCTTTGATCTATTTTGAATTAATTTTTGTTTATGGTGTGAGTTAAGGGTCCAACTTCATTCTTTTCCATGTGGCTATCCCATTGTCCCACCACCATTTCTTGAATTGAATTGTCTTGGTTCCCTTGTTGAAAATCAATTGACTGTAAATGTAAGGGTTTATTTCTAGAGGGTTCAATTCCAGTTTATTCTACATTCTTATACCAATTCCACACTATCTTGATTACTGTAGCTTTGTAGTAAGATTTGAAATCAGGAAGTATGAATCCTCTAACTCTGTTCTTTTTCAAGATTGTTTTTACTGTTATGAATTTTAGGATTGGCATATCAATTCCTGCAAATAAGTTATTTGGTATTTTGATAGGGATTGCATTGAATCTATAAGCGAATTTGAGGAGTACTCCCATCTTAACAATATTAAATCTTACCATCTACTTGTATGAACATGGAATATGTTTCCATTTGCTTAGATCTTCTTTAATTCAACAGTATTTTTGGTTCAAAAGTCTTGTGCTTCTCTGGTTAAATTTATTCCTAAGTAGTTATTCTTTTTGATGCTTTTATAAATGAAATTGTTTTCTTAACTTCATTCCCTGTTTACTCACTGTCAATACACAGAAGAAATACAATTTTGTACAATGATCGTGTATCCTGCAGCCTTGCTGAACTAATTTAGTAATTCTAGTAGTTTCTTTTGGTAGTTTCCTTAGGATTTTCTATGCAGAAGAGTATGTCATGTGCAAATAAAGATAGTTTTACTTCTCCCTTTTCAACCTGGATGCCTGGATTCCTTTTGTTTCTTTTTCTTTCATAATTCTCCTGGCTAGAAGTTCTAGGACAATGTTCTGTAGAAGTGGCAAGAGTGGACATCCTTGTCTTGTTCCTGATTTTAGGGAAAAAGCCTTCAGTCTTTTACCATTAACTATGAGATAGCTCTGCCCTTTATCTGACTGAGGAAGTTCCCTTTAATTCCTAGTATGTTGAGTATTTTATTGTAAAGCATGTGATTTGTGTTTCTCTTTCAACATTGTTTTTGTGAGATGTATTCACCTGTCACTATACTTTGTAATGTCTATTTTTACTGAAGATTTTGTAGGGGAGATAGAGGCGAATTTTAAGTCACATTATCACCCATCTCCTTTATTTACATCTTCCTTATCTCTCTTACACCACTCCCTCCCCCTTTCCTCCAATGCCCTGCTACAACTCTCCCCAGGCAAACTCTCTTATCCACTTGCTCACCAGAGGGCTTTCAGCAAAACAAAAACTCTCCTACTCATCCATCTGGGGACAACTACAGGAGTGTGGGAGTCCCATAGAAGAATCTCCTCTCACTGGTAATGGGAGAAGAGTAGATCAGCAAAAGGTTTCCTGAAGGAGGGTGCATTTGAGCCTATATTAGAACAGGTAGTGCCATTAAATGAAACTGAATGTAGCCCCTAATAAGATCCAAATAGTTTAGGCTCGATTGTAACTACAAGGATCTTCTTCTACTCATGGTAATTGCGTTACTTGTGCCTAGAGACTCAGTATCATTTTTCTGGGTCTAGAGTTGCCCGTCCAATATGGTAGCCACTAGCCACATTGAAATGGCTACTGAAGTGTAAATTAATTAAAATTAAGTAGTCTTAAAAATGCCATTCCTCATTTGCACTAGATCCATTCCAAGTGATCAACAGCCGCATGTAGGTGGGCTGTGGTTACCAAAAGGGACAGCACAGCTGTAGAACGTTTCCATCAGCGTTTCAGAAAGGTCTGTTGGACCTTTGCTCTAGTCTTGGAGGGAAGGGCAGATGGAATTAAAGAATTAAAGAAGACCGCGGAGGTGCTTGAGCCAGACCCCTGAGCCCTGGGCAGGAGGTAAAGGCAGCTGGGCTCTGCCACCCCTAATCCTTTGGGAAAACCATTTCTCCTCCCTGGCTTTTCTTATTGGGTCATGTAATCTAAGAGCCCATCCAGCTATTTATAAGTTCTGTGGTGGTTTAGCCAGAAAGGAGTGTATTAAACTGTTTCTTCAGATGTAGAGAAAAGTGCTTTGGACTTGGAGAGAGAGCAGCTGGTGCTACCTAGCTGGACCATCATGGATGGGCAAGTCATTTAACCTTTCTGAGGGCCGGCCGAGTGGCGCGGTGGTTAAGCGCTGGCTTGGGAAGCCAGCGGCCCCGGTTCGGTCCCACATGTGAGGGCTAGTAACACTGCCTTCCAAAAACAAACAAACAAAACAAAACAAAACAAAACAAAAAAACCTTTCTGAACCCCATTTCCTCATCTGTGAAGGGGGGATTATTGTGAGGATGAGCTGAGAGGATATAAAAGCAAGCCCTTGGAGAAAATGCCAGGGATAACAGGGCACCACGAGGCCAGGTAAAGTGTGAAAGTTTGAGTAAACAAACTAAATGGGTTTATTTGCTGCAAGAGTCCTTGGAGCCTTTATTATGCAAATATGCATATTATGTGCATCTCTAAGCATTTCCCAAACTGATGTGGCCACAGCATTCCACTTTGTTCTTTAATTCTTCCAAGGAATGCTCACAGGCATTAGTTATGGTTACATGGAAACATGTGGGAATGGCCAGTCCCAGGGATGGAGCACTTCCTCGGCCCTCAACTTGTCTTGTTGGCTGTCACCCAGAGAGGCCCCTGAAAAAAACGTGTGACCTAAGCAAGAGCTTGAAAGATCAGGGTTGGATGACATCACAGAGATTGCTTCAGAGTTGAGGCAGCCATATAAGCGGAAACCAGAGCAGAGAGGGAGGAGGGCAGGTCTGGGGAAAGTGCAGGGTGGCGGACAAGAGCTATCATTACTGAATGCACGTGCCAACCACATGCCAGGCATTGCTTGACCTTGACAGTTTCATATGCATCAGCTCCCATCCTCAGAGCCGCTCTGAGAGGCAGGTTTCATAGGCATCATCAGGTGATGCCATGCCCATTTGACAGATGAGGAAACCGAAGGTCAGGGAGCTTGTGTAAGCTGCTTACACAAGGTTCAACGTGTAGGAAGTGACAGAGCTGGAATCGGAACCCAGGGCTACCAAAGCCCATACCCCAAATCCTCTGCCTCAGAGAGTCTCAAATGTGATGACATCCTGACAGTAATCCTTCAGGAGATGGGGAAGCCAACTGCCTGGGGTTTGTAAACCTAATTTTGTCATCATCCGGCTTTTGCCTTATATCTGAGTGAGCTCTTTTGAATGGCATGAGCTTAATCCATTATCCTTCCATTCTCTCCAGCCTCCCAACAAAGATGATTCAAAAGGCGCCCAAAGCAGAGCTAAACTTAGCCTTTCACTCTGGCCACCCTCCACCCCTCACTCCCCTGGGAATCTTGCACGTCGGAGGCCAGTGTCGAGCCTGAGGTTTCGGGAACTGATTTTGAGAGCGTCTCACTCCCACTCAGAGCCCTCTATGTGAGGCCCAGAGGTGCTGGATGGTGGGGTGGGAGCCTGGGCTCTCAGGCACAGATGAGGGGGTGTGGCACAGAACATGGAACTCTGAGTACAGTGCGTCTTATGCAATCTCCACTGTGGGGACCGGATATTGATCAATTGTGATCCAAAGCAGTTGTACCGATTTCTGTTTTCAAAAACCTAACTTCTTAGGGTCTTCGAACCTGTGCTCTTGCAGTGATCAAGCCAAAAGGACACACAGACACCCTCATGTCATGTCACCAGCAGTTTGGCATTTAAAAACAGGATGGCAGGTTGAGGCCTTACAGAGAGAGAAGAGGGGGGAAAAAAAACAAAAAACCATTCTAAATATGTAAATATTGTGTATACTTGTCACCATTTTTTGGCTGAACTTGAAAAGAGGCGTCTCTATTTGCAGCATGATTAGATGAACTCAGCTGCGTCCACGAATAGCATCCCCGGCTCCAGCAACAACCACTGTTTGTTGGACATGTGTTACCATCTCGCCTTTAAACACAACCACATGTATGACATATCTTGTTTTCCCTTGGCCATTGGACTGGAAAACTATTAAGACAACATCTGCTTTGCTTTCCGATTAAATCGGGGGCAAAGAGCAGGTCTCTCTAGTGTCCTTCAGCTTATGCCTGGGGTGTCGAGTTACAGCTGCTAACCACTTTCCCACTCCCTGAGAATCTGATCCTGAACGTGAGATTCCCCTCTGGAAACCCCAGTCGCACTCACTCCAGGACCAAACTGCATTCTGCTCGTGGCTCCGGCCTGTGAACTCCATCCTCACACACACCGTGGCCCTCCAATTCGCTATTGTAACCCCTTGTTGGTTTATTTGGTTTTTAAGTCGTACTCAACCCAATTTAGTATTATTTAATTTTCTGTTTAGTTGTTTGCCTGTCTCCAACCTGAGAATATTCCCCCCAGGAGGGCGGGACCGATGTCTGTTAGCCGTGCACAAGAATACTTATGAGTAGTAGACAGCTTGATAAACATGTGTTAAATAAATCACGGTGTTCCCCCATTTGGGTGGAGAGTGAAGTAAGTTTGAATCGTTTTGTGTGAAACTTATTGCCTTTTCAGTTCTGATAATATCAAGAGTTTGGGGGTTGATGTGTCTCTAACGTCTCTTTTGCGCTCTCTAGTCCCTTCTCTATCCACCCTGCCACACCCTTTTTTTTTTTTTTTTATTCAACAGAAAGAACTCCTCTGGGCTCAGAGCTAAGGACAGATACGAAGGATTTAATTAGGATTTAATAACATTGTTTTGTTTTCGGAGTGTTTATTTTTTTCAAATAATATCTGTGGCTCTCCATTTATGGAGGTGATAGAAAGTTTCCTTTTAAAAGAAATGTAAGGCCCAGGGAGTTGTTTTAGAGAAAACTGGTGACCGTGCAGGTGGAATGAAGCAAAAGCCTTGACGTGGGAGAATAATGTACGTGTGCATATCTGGATGCCACGCGGACACACAGTCACCTGTGGGCATATCCACATACAGTTCTGTTTGGCTTGTGCCTTGGGAAAAGCAAGTCAGTGAAAAGAACTTCATTTTCTTCTCTTCCCCAAATAATTTAGGTCTGTGCTAAGTTCCACCTCCTTCCTCTTTCTCCTTTCCCCAGAGCTGCCTTTTGGGGGGTGGGGGTGGGGGGCGAGGAGTATTGTTCAGAAAGAGAGCAGGAAAGGTAGAGGACCTGGGTCAACATTAGGCCTGGCATGGGAAGCCCTCCAGGGAACTGGGAGGATATATATACCTAGAGCCATAATCTCAGCTGAATCCTGAAATTGCTCACAAATCATGCCTTTTTCTGGAAGGTCGCCATCATTCATCAGGTTCTTAATGTTCCCCCAAAAAGTCTCAGAACCACTGGCCTGCAGGGTCTACCAGGAATGGTTGCTGTGGAGTTCTGACCCTTGGTTTTCTGGCCACACACGGCTGGTCAGTTAATAATGCAGCAAGTTAATAATTAAAATGGAGGTTATGTGATCCTTAAAGTAACAGATGTGTTAGTGCCCATCTTCACAGAGGACACCATCAAAAGCAGCAGCGTCTCCCAGGTGGCTTTGCACTTACCTGTGTTGTAAGCACAGGGAACAGTCGGCTGTTTCATCTGTGTGGACTAGACCTTGAGCTCGTGCATACGGGTACCAACCCTGTCTGGTTTACCTTCTGCTTTCATAACCCTTCATGTCAAATGCCGGTACAACTGCCTCCCCGCTCCCCATAAGATCTGTTACTAGTATCCAGGGTCAGAATGCGTGGACCCTCTTATCTGTTTATAAGCCAGGAGGCAGGAAATCCGGGATGGCTGTGTGACTTTCAGCAAGTTAGTTAATTTCTCTGACTTATGAGAGTGTCATTGAATTTAGATCAAATAAAGGACCCGATTTGGGAGCTCTGTAGGAAGTTAGGAAAGTTAAAAGATCTATTCAGAGAGAGCTGTATTCATCACCCCCACGACCCATAACTCCTAGATGCCCCTGGAATAAAGCTCCCCCCAGCCAGGTATGGAACTTACAGCATTTGCAGTGTGTTTAAGCATGATTTTTTTTTTAGATGGGTCCCACTCAATTCTTCAAAGCATAGTAAATACCGTATGTCAGTAACTATCTATAGTAGGTATTTTCAGTTGTTTTAACCGCCCCTTTTTATATGTGTAAATGGCTGTAGCCCATTCCCAGTCCCTGTGAATGCGGCGGTTTTGATTGGCTCTAATGTGGTCATGTGATTCAGAATTGGCCAACTAGATTATCACATTGCCCCAGTCATGAGCTATTGGTTCAGGTAGAGAAGTCCATCATTTAATTTGGACCAATGGGATGAAAGAAGGCTTTTACAGGAAACCCTGAGGTGCAACCATGTTCCTTTCAAATAGATCAGAGCTTAGCTTTATATGGGGCTGAGGCTGCTACAGCCCTCTTGGCAGCAGAAAGGGAGAATTTATCTGAAAATGGCCGAAACAAGAGTGGAAAAAAAGATGGAGAGTGACAGAGTTGTGATTCATTGCTAGTGTCCTTGAATCCACTTGTGCCTGAGTCACTGAGCTTTTTGACGATATGAGATGTGTTTCCTTTTTTTTTTTTTTTCTGAAGCCACTTTGGCACAAGTTTTGTGTACTTGGAACCCATAAGAGAGTCCTAACTGACTACAGTATTCTTAACTGACCCATTGAAATTATTCGCCTTAATTTTCATTAGTTTTTTTGTATCTGTTTTGGCACCACAAATATGATGAGAACCATCTATCATGTTCATTTACCACGTTACAGTTTACAAAGATTTTTTACAGGTGCTATCTCATATAATCTCCACTTTACAGATGAGGAAACTGAGGATCAGAGAATTAAAGAGGCCTTGTGCCCAAGGCCACACAATTAACAGGTTGTGGTCTCCAGCCCAGGGCTCTGGTCCTCAGGAGTGTGTTCTTTCGTACGTACCTGTAGGAGATGACAAAGGGGTGTCTATTGTACTCAGAGTCCTCCTTCCTCTAGCCTCCTTGCATGTCCCCACATCCCTAATCTTCTATTTGGAGCAACAGATGCCCAATAAGCTCCCAGAAGTGTCAGGAATGCAAAAGCAAACCCAGGGGCTCTTTGCTCCCAAGCTACAGATGCTTCCTTCTCAGACTTCGGGAAAATTTGCATCTTAAACTATTATGTTCTCCTTGCCACGTCATGCTATTTTTCATCCCGTGCATCGGTCCTCTTCCTGCCTCCTTTCCTACCTTTTTCCTCTACTTACTTAATCATCCTTCCTGTATTTGTCTGAGTCCTTGGTTGCAAACAACAGAATCCATTTTAGCTACTTTGAAAGGAAAGGGAAGGTGTTAGACTGTATTAGGTAACTCACAGAATCTGCAGCAGGACCAGATAAGTGAGCTTGGAGGGTACATAGCTAGGAATGACACCCACATCTTACCTGTAAAAGGCACCTGGGAACATGAGTTTCTGGCTTTCACCTTAAGGACAAGAGATGCTTAAATCAGAAAATTTTCCAAATCTGGGAAGTGTGTGTAGAGGTGCAGCCCAAAGCACAAGAAATTGTACATTAAACTTCCTAATTCTGCTAAGACGTCACCACTGCCACTAACTCACCCACCCCCATGACGCCTACCCATAGTTGGGTGCTTCTTCTGTGTTCCCACAGGACTTGTGTCTGCAGCTATGATGGCAAATGACCCTTATTGGTCAACTCCTCCCCCCGCTTAAGGGCTTTCTTTCTCCATTCACAATGCCATGTAGTTTGCTCTGCCTGAATTGCCCTTCACCCCGACCACCAGCCTCCTACCTTTTCACTTAGTTAAATCTGATTTATTTTTCATGACTCATCTCCAAAACAATATCCTCAGAAAAGCCAATGCTGACTTCTCTCCCAAGTTACATGCTGTCCAAGTCTGTTTGGCCCATGGTAACAAAAATACCATAGACTGGGGGGCTTAAACCACAGAAATTTATTTCTCACAGTTCCGGAGGCTAGAAGTCCAAGATCAAGGTGCTGGCAGCTTTGGTGTCTGGTGAGGCCCACGCCTCATTCACAGATAGCGGTCCTCTCACTGTGTAGAAGGCCCAGGAGGTCTCCTTTCTAAAGGGCACTAATCCTTTCATGAGGCTCCACCCTCATGACCTATTCACCTCCCAAGGCCCCGCCTCCTGATATCGATATCGCTTTCAAGGTTAGGTTTCAACATAAGAACTTTGAAGGGACACGAGCATTCAGGCTATCCCATACACTCACAGCATCTTGTCCTTTTAATTCATCTCCTTATCACAGTTTATATATTTTAAAACCCGTCTCTCCTACTGGACTTTAAATCCCAAGAGAGCAGGGAAACCGACCTGTTTTGGTCACCACTGTATCCCTCAGCCCCTAGCCCTCAGCTTGGCGGGCACTCTGGAAATAGCTTGTGGATAAAATAATGAATCAAGTGGATGCAACCATCCTAGATGATGTCAGGGCAGACTTCAGAGGTCTGCCAGATGATCGCTCAGCTCTCCCCTATGAAAAGTGGTTCTAGTACATTGTTGAGAGCCAATGAATCTGAGTGGTCATTATGCCAGAAGAATGGGCTCTGTGCAAGGAGGGTGGGGAGGCTATTATTTCTTGGAGAATTTGAAAAGGCAGTTACTGGTCCCCAGTCCTGGAGGGAAGTGGAAGCTGGGTGACTGTGTAAGCGACATACACTCGCAGATTGTCCGGGGTGCACAGACCCCCACCCCAGCCTGCAGCAGCGTAAGCCGGCCTGCTGAGCAGGAAAGGGGTGGGCGGGTGGCAAAGTCTCTCCAACTTTACTTCTGGGGGAGCCGGAGAATAGGAGGGAACAACTCCCACTTTGTGAAGCCCATTTTTAGTCCAGCTCAGCCAGCCTTCTCGGAATCCTCATGCTTGGGAGCCAAGGCATGGCCGTTTTCCAAAGGGCCCTTGCTTTGTGAAAACCAGAAATCCCTCAGTCTCTCCCTCTCGTCCGGCCCCCTTCCTCAGAGGACAAAATGCCCAGGTCTTTCTTATCTCAAGAGTCTTCCCTTATCCTTGCTTTTTCTTCAAGTTACTCTCCCCACTTTCTCTTCCTTCACTGCCAATATTCTAGAAAGGGCTCAGATCCACTCTCTGCAGCTGATTCTCTCTCTAAGCCCTGGCCATGCAGCTTCGGTCCCTTACTCTGTGGAAATGGCTTTTCTAGCCCCAAATTTACACAGGGCCCTAAATTGTCATTCCTCAACTTCTCGGGGTCTCTTGGAGAACTTTATAAAAGCTATAGACTTCCTTTCCAATGAAAACATACTCTCGTATCCATATAAACATTTGTAAATAACTTCAGGGGTCCACATACCTTTGAAACTCCAGCCTCCATCCCCAGGATAATAACCCCATTCCTGAGTGTGAAATCCAGAGGTCTTTTCTCAACCAGCTTTGGGGATGAAGCGTCCAGGCTGTGGAGTCAGGCTGCTTGTTGTAAATCCTGGCTCCACCCTTCCTGGTCTCATGAATAATGAGCCACTCGGAACCTCAGTTTCCCCAGTTATAAAAAGGGGATAATAATACCTAACTTTACAGGGTTGTGGTGAAGCTTAAATGAGTTAATTCAGGTAAGGCATTTAGAACAATACTTGGCATATATTAAATACTCACACATTCACCATCACCACCACTACCACCACTACCATCATCATCATCATTATTTTAGTTTCATTGCTTATTATTCTTACTGACCTCCTTAATTCCAGATCAAGCATGGCTCCCTAGCTGACTAAGAGATATGTCTTGTTGGCTATGCGTTATTCTAAAAACAGTAACAAATTCATCGACAACGTTTAGAAATCAGGAGTTCACACGAGATTCTGGCTCTTTGGCGTCTCTTGGACAATCAGATCTGACGATCCTGGGTCTTCATTTCCACTTGGCATCATGGCTGGAGCTGGGTGGCATGCGTGGATCTCCGTTTGGCCACAGTCCCTGCCACTGAAACCAGGAATGCATTGCTTTTACATAGTCGTAATCCTGACAGTCAAGAAGTAGTTCTCTTACTCAGGAAAAGGAGAGCTGAGCCAAGGAGCCATATATTTTTTAAAAGGAAACATGAATGAACCTGTGAGTTTTGTGTTGTAAACACCTTCACTCACTCGCTGTATGGCTGCCGGGCCCCTGTGGACACTTGAGGTTTCCATCTGTGCCTCTGCAAGATGACCAAGGGTGTGCTTCCTTCCTACTTTCTCTCCTCTATCAGTTTCCTGGTCACCGCCCCAAAGTACTTCTTTTCAGGCCCTCTCCTCTTGTGATGGGAGTGATATGGGTTTTAGAGCTGAACAGGCCTTTCAGTTTAATCCTAACTCTTCAGTTTTGTGTCTATGAAAAGAGTACAACATTCTTACCTGATAGGGTTGTTTGGGAATGAAATCAGACAGTAAACATCCAGCTCTTAGCACCATGCCTGGTAGACAGGAGTTGCTCCATAATGTTCATTCCTATGTATGATATCGGGGTGCGGGGCCTGTGGATGGGGGGAAGGGGGCGTCACTTTGTAAGGGGTGAAAAGGAGAACTATTGCATTGTTTTGTACATCTGTAACTAATAATAAATAAATAAATAAATAAATAAATAAATAAATAAATAAATCTCGTTCCTTCCCGCTGACTAAATGAGGACCATCTCCAAGGGTCTGTCCTCCCACCCCTACTCTCACTATCCAGTCCTCTTGTTTGGGG
The DNA here is from genome assembly GCA_033961575.1 of Aselliscus stoliczkanus. Taxonomy (NCBI): domain Eukaryota; kingdom Metazoa; phylum Chordata; class Mammalia; order Chiroptera; family Hipposideridae; genus Aselliscus; species Aselliscus stoliczkanus. Next base: position 6,465,191 of record CM066741.1, on the reverse strand, counting down.
GAAGCAATCCCACTTCTGTAACTTTGACTGTTGCTTCTCTGCCGTTGACTTCCATGACTCCCGGTGTCTCTGTTTCTCTCCTCATCCTCCCCTTTGCCTGTACACCTGACAGTGGCCTTAAAGTACCATTTTCTATAGGGACAGTAGAAAGAGCATTGCGTGTTTCCTACAGCGTGTTGATCGGATTCAGTTTTCTATTATTGATAGGTCATAACATTTTCTTTCAGCTTTACAACTTCTGTTTGGGGATATCATATGCATTTTTAGAACTCCTGTTAAGTTTGGGGAAGCCGTGGTCAGCTTTCTTTCAGGTAATGTGCTGAAAGTTTTGGAATCTTTTTCCTGCCGACTAGCTTCTGGCTCCGTACTTTTCACACCTTGTTTCTCCTCCACTACCCACATACTTGGAGCGGGGGTGGTATATTCACATCGCGATACATCTTCACGTTGTAATTCCAGGTGCTTCGGCCCAGTGGGTAGTAAGTGTAATCCTAGAAACCCTTCCTCCATGAAGATAGCTGGCAATTACTTAACTATATGAGGAGGTGACTCTGAACTGCAGAAATATAACCCGCTCAGCCCAAACTAGGTGGATCCCCAACTTCCCTTGGAGAGAGCCAAAAAAAAAAAAAAAAATAGCCCCCAGGAATTCTAGTGCCACCAAACACAAGAGGAAGTGAGATGCATGAGGTCGAAGGTAAGTCAGATGGAAGGGGGCCTGGGTCTTAATTGATTGTAGTTAAACTATCACAGGCTTGCAAATTTTAGAGACACGTGTGACCTTGTGGGCACCTTGCTAGGGCGTTGGCGGTGTCCATGTAGATAGTAACACTGAGACGTAAGCTTGATAAACTTGATCTGTCTATACTCTTCATTCTGGTCAAGCTGGGTTGACACCCATCGCCTGAGCACCCCCAGTGTTGTCCCATTATCTTGCCTCTGCTTGGTCCACCCACCTGTGGACCAAATCCTGCCTAGCTCAAACACCCGCCTTCCATGAAAGTATCTTAGACCTTTTCAGCGAATTCTCTTCTATCCCCCTCTCCTTATAGGAACTCATCTTTTATGTCTTCTATTGCATTTGGCAGACATGACTTGTATGTCAGTCTTTTCAGTGCCCGTCCACTCAGCAAATATTTGCCGAATGCCCATGACATCTCAGCCATTGTGTGGGCACTGGGGTTACCCCAGGAAAGAGGCCACGTCCAGCATTCTTGGAGCTTATAATTGGGATGGGAAGTACACATACCTTAATGTGCAAAGAAGCTCATTTCAGAGAGTGACAGAGCCCCAGAGATCAGAGTGACTCGGGGAGAGGGATTCTGCTTTAGCAGCATGGCCCTGGAAGACTTTTCTGATGAGCTGACCCTGGACAATGAGTGGGAGTCAGCCCCAGAAAGAGCTTTGGGAAAGGTTTTCTCAGGTGCAAAGCAGTAATAAGGCAGGCTACTGCAAGATCATGGCGGCTCCAGATAAAGTTATATATGAGGCCTCCTGTCGCAGTGAGCCCTTAGTCCCTACAGACTATTCAGGGCCCTCCACTTCTGTCTCTCACCTGGAGCTTCCCTTCCAGGGGAGGGTCCTTTTTAGTTTGGAGCTTGTGGACTCCGCATCCCACTCTGTGTCAGGGGGCAGGAACTGCCTCTCATTGCATGTTAGTGATCAGCTATGAATGCATGTTCATTTCATCTAGTGTTTGTCCTTATCAGCAAGATTCTTGAAAGGAAAAAAAAAAAAAAAGCCTTCATTTCAAGATGTGCCTCTGACAGCAGGACTATCAGTCAGGGTGGCAGGCCAGCGGAAGAGATATTTTTAGACCAAGTGAGCGTACGGGCTCTGCAAATCGCCTGTGGTGTGGTGACACCAACACAAAGTGTGTTCATTTTCTGTTGCTTCTGGAACGCATTGCCACAAGTTTAGTGGCTGAAAACAACATCTATGTCTGATGTCATGGTTCTATAGGTCAGGAGTTCAAGTTCAGGACTCCATGAGTCCTTTGCTTAGAGTCTCTGAGACTGAGGTCAAAGTGTTGGTGGGACCAACGTTCCTCTCTGGGGGCTCTGAGGATGGATTTGATGCCAGGCTCTTTCAGGTTGTTGGCTGAATTCAGTTCCTTGTGGTTTTAGGACTGAGGTCCCGGTTTCCCCTTGGGGGCTGGTCTTTGTGACTGGAGGCTCCCCACATCCCTTCTTGTGCTTTCCATGTGGCCCTCTCCAGCAATGGGGGGGTGGTTCCCTTTTGTGCTTCACCTCTCTTGGCCTCATCTGCCACATCTTTCTGCCTCCAGCTGGAGAAAGTTCCCTGCTCCAAGGACTGTTTAAAATCCTGTGATTATATGGGAATCCACCAGGAAAATCCAGGATCATCTGCCTACTTTAAGGTCTGTAGCCTTAATCACCTCTGCAAAGTCCCTTTTTCCGTGTAACATAACAACTTCACAGGTTCTGGGGACTACAGTGTGGACATTTTGGGGGAGCCTTTCTGCCCACCACACTGGGCAAGGAGGCAGCGTAATGGGACTTGCACCCTTGCTCTGATGGTTGCTGTGACTCTGGGCAAACCCGTTAACCCCTTGAGTTCCAATTTCTCCCTCTGTAGAGGAGGGAACAGGAGCTAAGGGTTAACAACTCTATCATCGACCCATTTTACCATTTCAGCTTAAATAGAATTCCATGTGCAAAACACTCGGTCAGTTCAGCATACACATGTAAGTCATTGTTACTGTCGTTCTTATATCACGCAGTACTGTGATTGCTCCTATGTTGTGGGGCACCCCTCTGCCAGGTTGCTTGTGCTTCAATCCTGGCACTTTCGTGTACTGTGTGACCCTGGGCACATTTTTAAGCTCCGTGCTTCGGTTTCCTCATCTGTACAATTGAGAGAGTATCATCTACTCCGTGGGGGCATTACAAGAAGTGAATGATTTTACACATGCAAAGTGCCTAGAACTGTGCCTGGCACCTGTGGCAGCAGCTTTGGCAACCATCGTCCACACCTGCCATCTGCAGCCACGTCCTGTGGGTGTCCCATTTTACCCTTTGCAAGGAGGATTTTTTTTGTCTGTGTGTTTTCTCAGTACGTATTGCAACCACTAGATTGGAGTTCCATCGGGGCTATTATGTTGAGGGGACTTGCTTATGATTAATTTTTCATTACAGAAGTCATCAAAGAATACATTTTGTAATCCAATTGAAGCCTTGAGGATAAAGGTAATGTCCCCTTTGGACTCCCTGTTTCCTCTTGGTCCCTCTTCTCCTCCCCCAAGAGAAGTAGCCTGGAGTCTGACAATATCAAGTGTTGCCGTGTGTGGAGAAATAGAAACGCCCAGACGTTGTAAATTGATACGGCGCCGGTGGAGGGCAGCCTGGCAGGAGCTGTTAAAATTAAAAATGGGCATTTCTCATGACTCAGCAGTTTTGCGTCTCAGAAGACACCTTAGAGCCACGTTGGCACATAAGCCAAAGAAACGACAGGGAAGGATGCTCATGGCTACACCCTTCATAAAAGCACAACTGGGACCATTTAAACAGTCACCCAAATAGGAACAGTGAAATAAAACACGGCACCTCCTGAGAGACAGTGCAGGGAATACATGGAGAACCTCTGTCTCTATTATGAAATTTCATGTTTCTATTTGTACTTTACATGACTTAATAAGAACAAACTTGCTCTGCATGAGTGAGGCCCAGTGTATGCATTTAATTTCCACAACCAGTTTAGGAGGAGAGTACTGTTATTATCTCTGTATTATGGATGAGAAAGTGAAACACAGAGAAGCCAAGTAACTTCCCCAAGGTCACCCAGTGGCCCTGGAATTTGAACCCAGGCAGCCTGGTTCCCATGTAGGTGGGATTCATCATTATGCTTAAGAGCTTTTCCTTTTCTGCAATGTGCAAAATATGGCCACATATTAGCTCATGTCTTAATGTGTGTAAAAAAGCAATATGCAACAGCTGAGGGTTGTGTAAAGTTCAAAACGTAAGGGCGCTTGATTACAAAAGTTTCAAGGTAGCTATAGAGCAGTATACAGCCATAAAAAAGTGTGAAGTAGGTCTTTAGGGCCAGTTTTGTTTTGTTTCTTTTTGTTTCCCCTATGCTTTTCAAGGCACCTCATACATAATAAAGACTTGTTTAGTAGTGGGGAATAAATGAATAACCTCAAGGCAATGTCTGCCCTCCTCTGACTCTAAAGGTAGGAGAAGGGAGCCCAGACCCAGGTCTTCATGCTTCTTGCTTCCCTTCCCCCAGACCCCATGTCCTAGGAGTCTAGCTGGGCAGGTGCAGGGAGGCTCGGGTTTCCTGAAGCCTGGAGATGGAAGTCTCTGGGGCTACGCGACAGAGCTGGGGATTCTTGGAAGAGCAATAAAGAACCTAAAAAAAATAAACACCCCTTGAGTATAGCAAGGTTTCATGATGCCAGGTCAATACACAAAAATCAGTCATTTTTCTATATACCAGCAATGAACCATTGGATGCAAAATTTAAAATACATTACCATTTACAATTGCTCCAGAAAACAACAACAACAACAACTTTGGTATAAACCCCACAAAACAAGTAGAGAAACTATATGCTTAAAGTTTCAAAATATTGATGAAAGAAACTATAAAAGACCTAAGTAAAAGGAGAGACTTCCCATGTTCATAGATTGAAAAACTCAGCCTAGCATAGATTTCAGTTCTACCCAAATTGATTTATAGGTTTAACATATTTGCTATAGGAATCCCAGCAGTGTTTTCATATAGATAATAAGATCCTAAAATTTCATGGAAAGACAGAGTAACTAGAATAGTTAAAATAATGTTGAAAAAGAAGGAGAAAGTGGGATGTTATAGGCTTCCTCTGAATTTAAGGTTTATTATGTAGTTAATTGAAATTGTGTTGTATTGGCAGAAGAATAGACACATAGATGAATGAAACAGAATACAGAACTCAGAAACAGATTCACACAAGTACACTTGGCCGATTTTTGACAAAGGTCCAAAAACAATTGGCCATCCATAGACAAAAATATGGTCTCTGAGCTAAGTTCACAACCGTTTACAAAAATTAACTCAAAAATGGATCTAAACATAAGGCATGAAACTATAAAAGTTGCAAGAAAACAGCAGAACCTCTTTGTAGGGTTAGATAAGGAGTTCTATATATTATACCAAAAGCCCAATTCATGAAAAAGAAAATGTTGTTAACTCGAACTTTATCAAACTTTGAAACTTTTGTTTTGTGAAAGACCAGTCAAGAGAATGAAAAGATAGCCACAGGCTGTGAGAAGATCTTTGCAAAAAAAAATATTGATATACTAAGTGTCAGTAAGGTCACAGAGCCCTGTGTCTCTCCTACTTTGCTGGTAAGAATGTAACGTGCTAATACAGTGACTCTGGGAGGGAATTTGGAAGTTTCTTACAAAGTTAAGCATGTCCTCCTCATCTGACCATGTAAACTAGAGAAGTGAAAAGGTACGTCTACACCGAAACCTGTGCGTGATTGATTGCTCCTAGCCTTATACGTAATTGTCCCAAACTGGAAACAACCCACGTGTCCTTTAATAAGCAAATGGATAAACCAACTATCACTCAGCCACCAAAAAGAAATGAAGGATTGATACACCCAAACAATTTGGATGGATCTCAAGGGTATTTTGCTGAATGCAAAAAAAAAAAAAAAAAAAAAAAAAAAAAAGAAAAATCTCAAAAGATTACATACTATATGATTCCATTTATGTAATCTCTTGAAATGACAAAATTATAGAGACGGAGAATGGACCAGTGGCTGCCAGGGGTTAGGGGAGCAGGGCCTCACCCATAAAGGGTAGCATGAGGGACTTTCTCTGTGATGGTAGACTAATGCTTTATCCTGACTGTGGTGCTAACTGCACAAATCCACACATGTTGGAAATGTGTACAGAATAAAAATGAATGCATGGAAAATCTGCTGAATTCTGAATAAGGGGGTCTGTAGATTAATGAATACTCTTGTACCACTGTCAGTTTCCAGGTTTTGAAAAGGCACCGTGGTGATTATGCAAGATGTTCACTCTTGGGGAGAGCTGGGTGGTGAGGTACGTGAGGACTCTATTTTTGCCACTTGTTGTGAGTCTAAAATTATTTCAAAGTTAGGAAAAAAGATCACTTTAAAGGGGCTTACTTATGAAAGTTTGGAGACAGCAATAGAAGAGTATGCAGCCACAAAAAAGGATGACTCAGTTAATTTACAAGGAGCAGCTCTTATTTGCTATGATTTCCCCAGGGCTCACCCCAGGGCATAGCCAATAGCAAGAACTTAACGAGTGGCTGGAGCATACATGCATAACCTTGGTGCAGTATCTGCCCTCGCCTGACTCTGAAGATAGGAGAAAGGAGCCCGGACTTCAGTCTCCATGCTCCTTGCTTCCCCTCCCCCTGGCCACGTCCTGGGATCCCGGCTGGGCAGGTGCAGGGAGGCTCAAGTTTCCTACAGCCTGGGGATGGAGGGCAGCTTGGCTGAGTGACAGAGCTGGGGATCCCTGGATCAGGAATAAGCAAGTGGGAAGAGGACGCCAGCGCTGGCCCAAGCCTGACAGGACACACAGCCTTCCCACAGTTCCTTTCTGGCTGTTTGGTTAGGTGGATGGCCCTAGGGACAGGGAGCCCCTTCTCTTGGCACAAGCTTGGTCTTTGAACTGCTTACCTGCAGCTTTTTGAATTTTACTGCCCCCCTTGGAGCCTCCGAGGCCAGGGTTTCAATCCCCACTGCAGCTTCTTCCTAGTTATACGATCTTGAAACAAGGCACTTCCCCTCCGTGAGCCTCAGTGTTTCCATCTGTACCTTGGGACTAATATCCCCTTAGCTCGCTAGACTCTGTGCAGCTATGGAGATGGTCCAGGTCAAGGGCTCAGGGTTAGGCAGGTGATTTGTGCTCAAGGAGCTGGATGTCTTTCAGCTTCCTCTCCGTGATGCTGTGTTGAGTGCCAGTGGGGAGGGTTGGGCCCAGCCTCTGGGTTTGTTCTTCTCACTGATTCACTCCGCTGACATCTCCTTTGTATCCGGTTGAAAGTAAATGAGAACGGGCATCTGGGCCAATCTCTAAGGAAGACTTTGACGCTCGTCAAATGAGGCAGGGGCATGCACAGGCCTTAGTGAGGGTGGCAAGCAGCCGTGAGCTGGTGGGGAGTTGGGCTGCCCAGGTCCAAATCCCAGCTCTGTTCTTTATCAACCCTTGGGCACCTTCTTGGGGGGGGGTGTCTTAGAATCTCAGTTTCCCCACTTTAAAATGGGGACAGAAGCCCCCGACTCAGAGGGCTATGTGAGTCTTAAATATTGAAAAAGAAAACATTGCGGAGTGGAAAGCGCCCTGCATAGCACCTGGTGGGGGTGGGGTGGGGGGTGGGAATGATCAATAAATGGCTAGGGTAGTAAGTATCGATCATCTCTGGGGTCTGCACCGTTGCTATGTGCATCTCATGTAGGGAGTGGCATGATCGAATCTGCAGGTATTGTGGCTGCTGACTTGCCTCCTTCTCCTCCACCCCATGGCCATCCAAATGGAGCCAAGGCAGCTGCCCTGCGTGCTGTCCCCTGGGCACGATGGTTCTCATGGGCAGCACCCTCTGGGGACCAGGCAGAGAGTGGCTATCTGGGTTACCTGCAGCCTCACCTGACTCATTCCCCGGAAACTGGGCCCCAGCGTTCTGGGCCAGATAACATCCTCCGTGTCCTCAGATGCCCTGAGCATCTTCGGGTAGATGCCTGGGCATAAGGAGGGAGGGCCAGACCCGAAAGCCCGGTGATCAGCCAGCAGGCGGCCTCACTGGACGTGGTGAGGAGGAAACTCAGTGTCCGGCAGGCCGGGCTGCTGCTGCCTTCGCGGGGCCGGCACGGCCCCTGCCTCTGCCCCCGTTGTCTGGGGCTCACAGAACGTACAGGCCTCAGGCATCAGCAGGGCCCCAGAAAGCACTCCGCCAAAGTCCTTATTTTCTGATGAGGACACAGGTCCATGGAGGGTTGGTGACGTCCCTGGATAGGCAGGAGCCAGCAGCTCCCTATGCCTGGCCCCCCCAAGCCCCATCTCACCACATTGCTATGGAGTTGAATCTAGTCAGGTTCAGCCCCTGGTGCCACCCCGTATTTGCTGTGGGAGGTAAGGCTGCAAAGGCTTCTGCTCTGGGCCTCCAGGATCTCATCTGTGAAATGGAATCATAAGTACGAACCTCAGGCTTTGAGGACGAAATAAGATCTGGGACCCAGTAATACAATGTACTGAAAACAATACCTAGCACATCAGCTCCACAATGAAATGAATATTATATGTAAGATGAATGTAAAGGAAGTTTGTTTTCTGAGTGGGTAGGAGATGCTAAGGAATAGGACCAGTATGCAAACACCAGGACGGTTATTGGAAAAGTGACCAGCCGTTGACAAGCCCTGGACCTTAGGTCCCACCAGGCCCCTGTGCTCTTAGAAGACATCAAAAAGCATGCCGGGAGCATGAGGCGGTTAAAAGGGGGGAAACCACTACTCGAAGGGGGTAGACAACGGGGGTGACAGGGAAGATGTCACACATCCCTCTTCCCTGCAGTGTGGCTGTGAGCTCAGGTCTGTCTTGGCACCCACAGTTAGTTGGTCTTCCCTTGTCCTTCTCTTAACCATGCGACCAGGGCCCAGGGCAGAGAGGGCCAGACCCGAGGCCTCTCCCCTGCTTTGTCACAGTCAGGCCTTGTATTGATTGATTTCCTAGGGCTACCGTAACAAAGTCCTACCAGCTGGGTGACGGAAACAACAGAAATGTATGGTCTCGCCGTTTCAGAGTCTCGAAGCCCAAGATCAAGCTGTTGGCAGGGCTGGTTCCTTGTGAGGCTGGGAGGGAGCCTCTGCTCCTAGCTTCCGGTCGGCCTCAGGTGTCCCTGGGCTTGTAGATGGCACTCTCACGGTGTCTTCACATCATCTTTCACATCAGGAAGTACCTGGCCTTGACCCTTTGGTGATTTCACTTCTGGGGTGGCCGTACTCTAAGACGTGTGCCCCCAAACTCAAGAGCAGTCGAAGCTACCAGAGTCTGCTCAGTTAGACCCTAAACAGCTGTAGCAACCCCTGCATCGAACTTGACCTGCAGAGAGTAGAGTGTGATCATCTCCTTCCTATAAACCAGGAGCCCGAAGTGCCAAGATGTGTGACTGCAGGGGACACAGCCGGCAGGTGGCAGATCCCCAGGTAGGAATCTTCTGACCCCAATTCTGCTTTTGTTCCCTAGCATCCTTCTTGCCTTCTCTCTTGAAAATTTAGTGTGTTGCCTAGGCAGTGTGCACGGGCTTGGTGTAAAATGCGGAGCCATGTCTTGCCTTTTGATGGCTACAGAGGAGTAGCAATGCTATGATTATTGCTATTCTTGCTACTAACATGCTTCAAGCACGCCTACTAACATGTGTGCCAGACACTCGTCTAAATGCTTGGTGATTCCATGATGGAGGTCCTGTGACTTCCCCTCGTGTGCTGATGAGAAACCTGAGGCTCCACGGTGACTTGCCCGAGGCCACACGACTAGAAAGGGGCAGAGCTGAGACCCACCCAGCCTCATCGTCTGTGCTCTATGCACCATGTCACCATCTCCCATTGAGAGTGTCTGGGTGACAGATGGGCCTGGGTGCAATGACAACCATCACCCAGTTTTTTTGCTGTTATTATGCTGCCGTGAATTTCCTCGCCCACATGTGACGTCTGCATGCATGTGAATATATCATTTAGATAAATACCTTGGTGTGCGTTTGCTGGGTCAGAGGGTGCGTGTCATTTTATTTTTGCCATGATTCTTTGCTTAGCCTTTTAGGAAGCAACCACGCTGTAAACTAACCTTGCCTTAGTCACCAATTCTTACTCGGTGTGATTTAATGAACATGTATGGACAGCACCTGGAAGATAGAGAAATAAGTACATCTTGAATGCTACCTTCATGGTCAGGCAGGGGTCACAGAGCTAGCTGGAGGTACCTCGTAGCTGGGCTACCTAAATCACTCATGGTCCAGGGTGTCCCAGGCCTAGTGTTTTGGGGTCTGGCCTAGGATGGAACCCCCAGCTCCACTGTACATTCCCCGGCTCATGGTGAGCATAGTAAACATTTCTGTAACATTCCTCCCATCACAACACTCTGGGCCCATCCCCACCCCACCCCAAACACTCTAGAGCTGGGTAGCGTTTGCCCTCTTTTTATTATCCCTACTGAGTTCAGAGAAGTTATCTTGTCAAGGTTATCCTGCCAGATCACCTCTTTTTTTTTTTTTCCTGGAGACTCCAGAAATCTGGCTTTTTATGGGAACTGTCCTGACTTTAATGTTAGCAACGAAGTAGGACTGAAAACAACAACAAAAAGCAACAAAAACACAAAACCCATCTGCAGACCAGATGGGGCCAGTAGGGCCACCAGGCGGCATCAGAGTCAGGCCGTCTTGGGTTTGTGTCCCCGCTTTGTCACTTCCGAGATCTGCAGCCACACCAGGGCTGGCAGCCTGGAGTCCTCATCAGTATCAGGGCAATGATGGTCCCCACTTTGCACGGTTGGGTTTGAGAGATTGATGAATCTGCAAATTACCTGGCATATTGCAGGCACTCAGGGGATGGTAGATCACCATTATTGGTAATGGCAATGACATGAAATGAAATCAGGGCTACAGTAAGTGGACATGTTGGAGGAAAATGGATTCTGTTTTGAGCTTGTCAAGTTTTGGGTGTTGAGATATCCAGATGGAGGTATCCAGAGACAGTTGGAAATGTGCATGGGGGCAGGAGATTTTTATATGGGGTGGGGAGGGGGTGTCTTCCATGAAGAGTTTGTCTTTACATAAAGGTGAGACTTTTTTTTAAAAAAATAATTCTATTTTTGAGAGTTCTGAAATTACGTGGGCTTCTGGGCACCACCTCTATGTTGGATGCTCTGAGGACTTGTTGTCATTGCTTCCTGGAAAACAGCATAATTTCCTGAACTGGCTGCTTTTCTTGTGGGAGGTGAACCTGGAAAAGGGAAGTCGAACTGGGGCTACTTCTTAGAAAAAAATGGCAGAGGTGGTGGACCTGCGGGCGGAGGCCATTCAGTTGCCCGTGTGAACAAGGAACGAGGAGCTCAAATGATGTCAGTAAGCATTTCCTGAGAATTCTGTTCCACCGTGGGTCTGTGGTTTCTTACTGGAAGAACCACTGGACTCCGGTTAGGATATATGGGCCCTCATTGCAGTTCTGCTTTATATCCCCTCTCTGACCTTGGCCAAGTCACTTCCACCCTTTAGACCTAAGGTCATTATTTATAAAGCAAGTGTATTGGACTGTGGGTTAGTTTGCTAGGGTTACCAAAACAAAGGACCACGGGTGGGTGGCTGGAACAACAGAAACTAATTTTTTCACAATTCTGGAGGCTGGATGTTCAAGATCAAGGTGCCAGCATGGCTAGGTTCTGGTGAGAACTCTCCTTCGTGTGTAGATGGCTGTCTTCTCCCTGTGTCTTCACATGGTTACCTCTCTGTGTGTGTCTGTGTCCTGCTCTTCTTATAAGGACACCACGCATATTGGATCAGAGCCCACCCTGATGTCGTCATTTTAACTTAGTTACCTCTTTAAAAGCTCTATCTCCAAACAGGGTCATATCCTGAGGCACTGGGTGTTAGGATTTCAACATATGAATCTGGAGGGGGGTGTTATAATTCAACCCATCACAGATCTCACCTGTGTTTCCCAAAGTATGAGCTCCTGCTACTGGTGGAGATGACTTTCCATCACATGCAGAAATAAGCCTTGAAGAATCAATCTGTCCTTCTGATTAAGAACAGAGTGTTTGGGCCGGCTGAGTGGCGCATTGGTTAAGCACTGGTTTTGGGATGCCAGCGGTCCCAGTTCGGATCCCACATATGAGGACCAGTGACATTGCCCTCTACAGCTAACAACAGCTCCACCTGGAGCTGGGCTGTGCGAGCCCCGGTGACAGTGTAAGCTGCAGCCCCTGCTGCAGTGGGCTGCCATAAGCTACAGTGAGTGGCCCGCAGCCAGCGTGAGCTGCTAATAGCCGCGGTGAGAAACATCCAGAGGCCAGCGACAGATCTGCCTCATCCGGGAAGAGCGCAATGACGATACCAACATGGGCCAGTGAAGCAACATCCTCCGCAACTAGACTGAAGAACAAAAAGACAGCAACTTGTCTGTTCCCCTTCCCCGATTCCCCAACGCTGTTCCCCTCCCCCAATTCCCCAATAAAATCTTTAAAAAAAAAAAGGAACAGAGTGTTTGGTTTGGTGCTAATGTGCCTTCAGTACCTTTCTGACACCTGCCAGAGTAAAAGGGAGAACAGACCTCAGGCAACCATGTTTGGTTTGGTTACCTGTGGGTGCCTAACAAATTAGCCTCAAACCCTGCGCCTTAACACAACTGACAGTGATTATACCACAGATTCTGTGGGTCAGGACTTCAGAAGCAACTTAGCTGGGTGGTTCAAGGTTTCTCAGGAGGCGCCGTCCCCTGCAGGCTCGACTGGGGCTGGTGGGTCCACCTTGCAGGTGGATCGAGTTGGTTCTGGCTGTCGGAGGGAGTCCTCAGTTTCTTGTCACACCGCTGCTTAAGTGTCCTCACAACATGGCAGCTGCCTTCCTTCAGAATGAGCAATGGAGGAAACGGGGGTGAGGAGGGGGGTCCCATGCCTTTTATGACCTAAAAGCCATCATGCCTGCAGCATTTTATTGGGAGACTGTGGAATGAATAGGGCACAAGTCAGTGTTATTTTCTGTGGGAGGGACCCACACAAGGGCATGAACAGGAAGCAAGGATACTTGGGAGCTATCTCAGAGACCAACACGGTAGAGATTAATAAGGGTTTTATTTTCTGATTAACTAATTTTCTGATGACCTCCTCTATATGTATATACACAAAATATACATATTAGTACTTTTAGTGTTCTTTTCAGTTACATGAGTGATATGCCATATATAAATATATAACCTGCTATTTTCACTCAAGAATATGTTCTTGAGATCAATCTATGTTGGTACAAATAGGTCTGATTCATTCCCTTAGATGATAAGTAAATACCATTTTTCTTTATCCATTCCCCTCCTTATAGCCACTTAGATTGTTTCTGATGTTTTGCATTTATAACAAGGATGACTCAGACCTCCTTCCTTGTATATGTTCTAGGATAGATAATGAGAAGAGAAGTTGCTGGCTTATAGAATATGTGCATTTTCTAGTTTGCTAGGTGGGGCCAATTGTCCTTCACAATAAATTATGCTAATTTACACTCCCCCACAAAATAGAAATGTTTCCTTTTTCTCCACCATACGACTAACTCTTGATATTGCCAGACATTTTAACTTTTTACCAGTCTGATGAGTGGAGAAATAGTACCTCAATATTTTAATTTTTTTTTAATTGTGATAAAAGCACATAACATAAAATTACCATCTTAACCATGTTTAAGTGTATGGTTCGGGAATATTGAGTGCATTTACATGGTGGTGCAACCATCACCACCGCCAACCTCTTGAACTTTTTCATCTTGCAAAAACTGAAACTCTGTCCCTGTTGAAAACTAGCTCCTCATTCCCCCTCCCCGCCAGCCCCTGGTCAGCACCATTCGACTTTGTGTTTCTATGAGTTTGCCTACTTTAGATCACTTGTATAAATAGAAACATACATTATTTGTCTTTTTATGACTGTTTTATTTCACTTAGCATGAGGTCCTTAAGGTTCATTTGTGTTATAGCATGTGACAGGATTTCCTTCTTTTTTGAGGCTGACTAATATTTCAGTGTGTGGATGTACCCATTTCTTTCTTTCTTTTTTCTTACCCATTCATCTATAAATGGATATTTGCGTTACTTGCATCTCTTGCCTGCTATGAACCTGAGTATACAAATATCTCTTCTTTTAATTCTTTTGGGTATATACCCAGAAGTAGGATGGCTAGATCACATGGTAGTTTTATTTTTAATTTTTTAAGGAACCTCCACAGTGGCTGCATCATTTTCCATTCTCACCAACAGTGCACAAAGGTTCCAATTTCACCATCCACACACGTTATTTTCTGTTTTTTTGTTTTTTAAAATAGTGGCTGTTCAACATTTTAATTTTCCACTTCCCTGAGTATGAGTGAGGTTGAACATCTTGATACACTCCCATTTGAATGATGGAGAAATTACAGTTCTGAGAGAATAAACCATTGGCCCCAAACACAGGGCTGGACAGTGATGGAGCCAAACTAGAACCCAGGGTTGTGGGGTCCATATACCCATGTCCCCTCCAATAGACAACCCTGCCTATAAACTTACGGTGCTTCTTTAAGACAAGGAAGGACAGGGAGAGAGCCACTCCTGGCTGGCTTCTGAGTTCCTGGCTGTTGTGCCTCTGACAAGTGGGGAATCCACACAGCGTTATTTTTCTTGGATCTGGAGGCCATGTGGTGTTACCTCCAGCTAGGAGGAAGCGGTGTCTACGCTAATACCCCGGACGGGAAATGTGTGCCCAGAAGATTAGCTCCATTGTGTGGGGCTGGATGCTTTCCACGGACTTTGTTTATGGGACAGATTGTTTTTGTGAGCTTGTTTGCTCCAGTGAGCGGCCTCCTGGTTCTGAACTGAGTCAGATTTACGGGGAGCCCGGTGCGTGGCCAGCAAAGGCCACAGAGGAACAGGTCCCCTGCGGGACTTCAGGAGCCTGCCTGGGGCTTCTTCGAAACGCCACATTGTGGCCCTATTTTATTTTCTTTTAAAATTGGATGTAGAACAGGGTAGTGGAGTTTTTTTCCTTCCCTCTCGGCTCTGGGAGCTGATATTTTCACATCAGTTTGCATCCTGTCAGCTCACCTCTGCACATGCCCATATGTGTCGCTGGGATGTTGAAGGGTTTTATTTCCCCCAGAAACATCATGCCCCTAATAGCACAAGCTCCCTGGCGTCCATTTGTTCCAAATCAGCGAGCAGATGGTGTCTGTCGATCCCGTGGCTCAGACCCCTCGCGCCGAGGCCACGAGGCATGTCTCCTCGGGTGGTCCAGGAAAATGCATTGTGTCTGGCGTGTGGTACAGATACCAATTGCTAACATGTGCTGTTCCTTTCTTGTTCCATCTTCCTCCCCAGCCACCCAGCCACCCACCCAGCCAGACTGCTCCCTCACCCCGAGCTTCTATACTGTTCCCAAACCTCAAGAATTTAGGCCAGGCAGAAAAGGACTCAGAAATACGGATAAGATATAAGACTTCTTAGCTTTTTCTGAACCTCAGCTTTCTTATCGGTACAATGACCTGAAAAGGCCACCCTGAAGAAGTCAAGGACACCAGTACCTGGGGTCCTGTGATTTCCTACACGGCCACCTTAGGTCAGACCCTGTGCTAGGGACCCGGGAAGATGAAAGGAGACAAAACCCTGTCTCTACGAACTCACGTTCAAGGGAGAGAACTGCAATGAACAGACTAGCATATACAATACGGTGACCAAGAGGAGCGCAGAGCAGGCACCTAAGTCAGTCTGAGGGTATCAGGGAGGCCTTCCTGGAGGAGGTGACTGAGACTGAAAAGGGACTCCCTCTGCTATTTAACTGATCCTGCCAAATGCCACAGCCTCACATGACAGTACTTGCTGGCCATGTCCAACTGAAGGCCTTTCCTATCTGCTGCAGCCCTAGTGGCCTCCTCTCCTGAACCCCTTCAATTCTGTGCTGAAAAGAGAAATCTACCTTAACTATTGCCTCTCTCATGGAATATGGTTTCCATGCCGGTGAATGTCTCCATTCTTTAACAGAAAAGATATCATCTTAAAGGCTGTCATGACTCCCATAGTCCCACTACTTGTCGAGGCAAATGGGAGGATGAAACAGGACGGGGATATGTGAGCACCTACCTGTACACGTGAGACTAGACCGAAGACTAGAAAGAGTGTAGGTTCTAGAATCAAACCACTTGGGTTCACATTCCACCTCCATCAGCTAGAAGCTGTCTGACCTTTAGCAAACCATTGAAACTCTCTGAGCCTCAGTTTGCTCTACTGTAAAATGGGGATGATATTAACTCTGACCTGACTGACTCCTGAGAGAGAAGTGAAATAATGGCCCTAGGTTCACTGCGATGGGTGTCTGGGTGCTGAGAATAAAAAATGGGTGCCAGGGCCAGCCGAGTGGCACGTTGGTTAAGAGCTGGTTTGGGACACCAGCGGCCCCGATTCTGATCCCACATATGAGGGCCAGTGACACTGCCCCCTACAGCTAAGATGGTGAACAACAGCTCCACCTGGAGCTGGGCTGCTGTGAGTCCCCGGGATGGCATAGCTGCAGCCCCTGCTGCAGTGGGCTGCCATAGGCTGCAGTGAGTGGCTGGCAGCCAGTGTGAGTGGCTGGCAGCCAGAATGAGCGGCCTGCAGCCAGCATGAGCTGCCAAAGCAGCAGTGAGTGGCCGTCCAGAGGCTGGCGACCGATCTGCCTCATCTGGGAAGAGGGCAATGACGATATCAACATGGGTCAGTGAAGCTATGTCCTCTGTAACTAGACTGAAGAACACAAAAAAAAGATAGCAACTTGTCTGTTCCCCTTCCCCGATTCCCCAATGCTGTTCCTCTCCCCCAATTCCCCAATAAAATCTTTTTTAAAAAAAATGGATGCCAATTTTATTCAGGGATAAGTGCTCTTTGGTGCCACCTAGATAAAAAGTGAGGTTTCTAGTTAGCAAGGAAGAAGGATACGGGTGATGGGTAGGTTCCTAGCGAGTGGTTTCTGGCCTGGCTGGGAAAGTGGTCTCAGAAGATGTACTGGACAATGTTACTTAGGAGTAGTCTTGGCCATGAACTGTGTCATGTGGGCTCTGAAATTTGGACTGGAATCTCCTTGGATGCAAGGAAATAACTAGGGAAGAAAGACTGAGAGGTCCCTTGGAATCAGCCAGGCAAGGCAGTACTCATTGTTCCCTCTGTAGATGCTTAGTATTAAGCATACTGGATGCTTAATGAATATTGTGTTAAGTGAATGAATGAATGAACTCTTTTGACCCCAGTGGGCTCTAGGCCACCCACCCCCTAACACATGTTGAATCCTTGTCCCTATAGCCTCCAGCTGACCTACCTCCAAGTGGCTTTGGCAGAGCCTCAGTGGCAAAGCACAGCTCTGGTCTTCCCACAGTGAACAGCATCAAAATCTGCGATTATATGTCATTCCCAGCATTCCTTGGCCTGTGTTTTGGAATATGCCAAGCTTTATGCCCCCTGGCCTTTCGTGTGCCAGTGTCTGCCTCCCTCTCCACCTCCAAAAGGTGCTTACCCAGTAGCTCACCATAAATGGTGTGAATTTCTTCCCATTACCGTGGTCATGTTTCTTAATCAATAGCCTGAGTTGTCAGCACCAGGTAAATACAGCTTTGATTGGAGAAAGGGGAAGCCAGAGGACACATCTGTAAAGCACACAGAGAAGGAATCCTTTCTTTCCTACATTAATTAGGCCCTCCACAAATCATAGCCATCCTTGGAGCAGGGATTATGTGCCAGGCACAGACTGCTCCAAGCCCTAGACATTCATTGACTCATTTAATCCTTACGGTCTTTCAAGATGTAACTGTCTCTCTTCTATATGTGAGGGAACTAGGGGACAGATTGGTTCAGAGTTATTGAATGTTATTGTGAGCCAGGCCCTGTGCCTGGGGGCTGAAGATACTGTAGTGAGTAAGACAGATAGGAATTCCTGTCTCATGGCACTTAAAGCCTAATGGGGGGAGATGGACAGAAAACAAACTGCCAAGTCGACACAGTAATTTCAAATGTGCTTAAGTTAGGACTGCTTTTGGCTGCAAGTACCAGATAAACCCAATTGCAGGGACATAAACCCTTGGGATTTATTTTACTACCTAGAACAACAGCTGTAAGATGATGCCGGTCCTGGCTCTATGGCTCAAGAATCTGCTATTCGCATGGTCTTTCCCTAGTGGCTCTCGAATGGCTGATAAGATTCCGTCATCCAGTTCCCTTGATTCCACAGGAACATGGGAGACAAGAAGGGGCAGCACCAGCATCTCTCATTGGCCACAGCTGGGTCACATGGCCACCTTTGCCTGTATGGCCACTAAGGATAAATCAAACAGGACCATGGGAGAGAAGGCTCCTGTATGTCAGGTGGTAGGGGTAGGTGACATTTGAACAGAGACCTGATGACAAAGAGTCCTCCCTGCAAAGATCTGGGGATAAAGCATTCTACACAGAGAACATCACGAAGCACAGAGCCTTGTTCGGAGACCAGCATGGTGAGATCTTGGGGGACAGAGAAGCCCAGAGTGTCTAGAGCCTGCGAGCAAGAGAGCAAGACACACGGAGGCCCAGGAGAAAGAAGGACCTGGGTCGGCACACATCCTCTAAGAAGCTTGGATTTTATTCCCATCTGATGGGAAGTTACTGGAGCCTTTTAATCAGGGGAGTGAAATCACCTGATTCATGGTCTTAGAAGGAATTATTGGGGCAGAAGAACTGTTGTAAGAGTCACGAGGCTTAAGGAAACTGAATTCTAGGGGACAGTATAGTGTTTCCCAGCTCCTTCTCCGGGGGTTTACTTTTTCTGCCACTTGGACGTCCTCTGCCCCCTTTTTGTTTCATAGCTGCCCCTGGAGAGCTGGACTATGTCGTGCTGATCTCTGTCCATCCAGAGGCAGGCGTGTGGCAGCACTTGGTAAACGTCCCTTGAGCTAAACAGGACAGAAGTGAGAGTCTACTCCCAGGGTTCCCAAACTCCGGCCACTTGCATTCTACTCTCATGG
Organism: Aselliscus stoliczkanus; assembly: GCA_033961575.1. Lineage (NCBI taxonomy): Eukaryota > Metazoa > Chordata > Mammalia > Chiroptera > Hipposideridae > Aselliscus > Aselliscus stoliczkanus. The sequence continues at coordinate 6,446,466 of CM066741.1, read as the reverse complement.
TTTTGGGCTCTTAATCAAGAGACTTTGTCTCCTAGGAGGCATTGGGCAATGTCTGGAGACATTTTTGGTTGTCACAACTAGAAGGATGCTTCTGGCATCTCGTGGGTAGAGGGTAGAGCTCAGAGATGCTGCTAAAACATAATACGAGGTATGATTGAAAAATACGGTGAATGTTTAAATTTTAAAAATATATATATATTACAGTAAAAGACACATTGCTATTAATCCCCCTCAAAATACTCCCCTCACTTCAAACACTCTTATCCCATCATTCTTGCTACTTTCTGAAGCAGTGCTGGAAGTCCTCTTTTGTGAGTGTCTAGTTGTGCTGTCATGGCTGCCTCAATGTCCTGAATCATTTTGACTTTGGGGAAAGAGCCAGAAGTCGCATGGTGCCAGATCCAGTGAATAAGGTGGATGAGGACACACCGTAATGGTTTTTTTTTTTTTTTTTGAGGGCAGTGTCACTGGACCTCATTATGTGGGACCGAACTGGGGCCGCTGGCTTCCCAAGCCAGAGCTTAACAATCGCACCACTCGGTCGGCTCCGTAATGTTTTTATTTGACAGAAATTGCCGTACCAGAAGAGATGTGTGACATGGAGCACTGTCATGATGGAGGATGGAGTCAAGACCCTCATGAAAGAGGACTTCCAGAACTGCTTCAGAAAGTAGCCAGAACAATGGGATAAGTGTGTTGGAAGTGACAGGGAGTGTTTTGAGGGAGATTAATGGCGATGTGTCTTTTACTGTAATACATTTGTTTTTTATTTAAACATTCACCATATCTTTTGATCACACCTCATACATGGCACAGGACAGCCCCTATAATACAGAATCATCCGGCCCCAAATGCCAATAGTGCTGAGGTTGAGAGGACCTGGACTCGATCTACATATCTGTTCTGTTATTTCCTGAGGATTTCCCTTTAAATTAATTCACTTTTTAAATTTAAAAACTTGTAGAGAAATCATATATCATTACCATAAATAAGAAACCAGTGTCACTTGCCATAAATAGAAGATAATTGGGAAGATAAATACTCAGAAAACAAAAGCCAGTTACATTCTGGCTGGATATTGTTCCCAGTTCAAAGCCCTGAATTTCTCTTTGTTATAAAGGGACTCTGTTTAGTGACATGAAAGACTAAGAAACACCGAAGAACTGTTTCAGATTAAATCAGACAGAAGAGACATGACAGATAAATGTGGTATAAAACTTACTTTTTTTTGACTTCATTGGGACAATCGGCAAACTTTGCATATGGACTGCATGTTAGATACTGGCATGGTATCAACAGGACATTTCCTGAATTTAGCAACTGCCGTGGTTATGTAAGGAAATATCCTTGTTCTTAAGAGATACATGAAGTCTTTAGGAATAAAAGATCACGATATTGGCAACTTATTTTCAAATGCTTTTAAAATAGTGTGTGTGTGTGTGTATGTGTGTGTATGCATTTGTATGTGTATGTGTCTATATCATGTGTATATACATGTGTGTATATCATGTATAAGTGTGTATATACACATACACTTATTCATATACACAGACACAACACACACACGCACACAAAGAAAGCAAATGTGACAAAAATGTAAACAGTTGGTGAATCTAAGTGAAGAATATGAGTTTATTGTACTGTTCTTGCAACTTTTCTGTAGGTTTGGATTTTTGCAAAATAACACATTAAAAGCCAGAAAACAAACAAAAGACCTGTCCTGAAATACCTCTATTATCACAAAAGCCTCAAAGCTTTTTAAAGCTCAGCGGGGCTTTAATATTAGTTGCTAATGAATTGAACACTTCATATTTTACTCACCAAATAGTTGGCAAAAATGAAGAGGTTTACCAAATGGAAAAATGTCTTTCATGTCATCACATTTGTGTTGATGTGACAGCCAATTAACTAAAGAGTGACACTAGAATTGTTTTGTCACATCACATATCTGCAGAGTTGTGGTTATCGATAGCTGTGAGGGAGTATGTTCCAGTCAGTGTGCCTGAGTCTGGGACGCTCTCGATGGATAATGTTAAAAATATATTTTTTTCTTTTAAATGTTAGAGAGATGTTAGAGTAGCACCAACAAGAGATTTCCTCAGCAGAAGGATTGAAAGTAAATTGAGAGAGGGATGATTTTCTTTTTCGCTCTGTGGTTCAGTGTTTTCAGCCAAGGGTCAGTCCACCCACGTCCCCTGGAAGCTCAGCGGTGGGTATTTCTATTCAGTTTTGTGAAAGTCCTGGCCTTAAGACCTGGTTTTCTCAGCTACAAAATGGAGATAACACCCTGGAAACCTGGTACCAATTTGGGGGTGGGTTGTCCTGCTCTTTGAAGTCTCTAGATAATAACTGACCTGACTTGCCACCCCCACCCGCATTCCAAGTCCTTGGGAAATTCCAAAGTCCTTGTAAAGATGTCATCAAATTCCTAGGGCCTTACATTCTCACTGTCACCTGAGCCATGACTTCCTCCTGTCTCTGTGCGGACTTCTTCTCCCTCCTGCTCTCCTGGCAATTCATTTGTCTTCACTCTGCAGGCATTCTGTCCCCTGCTGTGAATTCCAACACACACAAAGACAAAGACACACACAACACACCCGGATGTAGACAGAGACACATACCAATACAAAGGCACACAAACTCATAACCAGACGCACATAAAAACAGACACCCAAGCATAGATAGGCACAATAATATACAAACTTAGATGGAAACATTCACAGACACACACTCAGACACACACAGACACACCTCCATGCATGCACAGTCAGGTGTACATGCACATACACACAGAGACATGCTCAGACACACATGGATACAGACGCACACACAGATACACATACACTGCATGCACAGTCAGATGTGCACGCTCACACACACACACACAGATACAGACACACAGACACACACGTGCACACACAGACACACCAGACCTAAGCGTGTGGCGGACTTTACAAGGGCCTGGGGGGGTCTGGAAAAAGTTTTCAATGCAAACAACTTATAAATGAGCATTAAGCGTCCCCCCTTAAGGTCCCCCACCCTTCCTGTCTTCTTTTCCTCTCCCCTCCCCCAAATAGTTTTCTTCCCATTTCTTCTTATGAGAACACCTCATTTCTTCTCAACCCTCTAATTCCAAAGTCTGCCCTGGACGCCCCTTTGCACGTCTCCTCTCTCGTGGTCTCTGCCTCTCTCCTCAGGTTTTGCAAGAGGAAAAGAGCATCTTATCTAATAATTTCCCCACTGATATGAACCATGCACACGGCCTCACACAGCCGTGCAGTACTGGCGTCGTGTCTTCGTCCATTTGGGCCGCTATAAGGAAACGATCATAGAGTAGGTGGGAGGCTCAGAAACCGTTTCTTTCTCACGGGTCTGGAGGCTGGAAGTCCACCAGCATGGCACCGGCCGATGGGGTGTCTAGTGTCTTGGTTCATAGTTGGCTGTCTACTCGCTGTGTCCTCACATGGCAGAATGGGGCGAGGGAGCCCTGTGGGGTCTCTTCTATGAGCGCACTAATCCTATTTATGAGTCTCCACTCTCGTGACCTAATCACCTTCCCAAGGACCCCTCCCAATACCATTGCATGGAGGTTTCAGAATATGAATTGGGGAGGGGGGTGGCACACACATTGAGATCACAGCGGGTTGTGTTGTGACCACTTAGAGAAGGTTTGCACTGGTGGTGGTGGTGACGGGTTCACTCCCCTCTTCCTGGGAGGACTGTTGGGAGGGTCATGTGAAGCCTGGGGTAACCGACGTGGTGGCGTAGCCGTGTGGCCTAGTGCTCTCGGTGCTTGTGCCTCATCTCTGCAAACACTCTGAGCTCTCTCTGTTTGGGGTTCGCCCATTCTTGGTATGTTAGCTCCTTCCCAGGCTTTAGGTCTCAACCTCAGGGCCGTTGCCTTAGAGATGCTCTCCCCAGGTCTCCTCATTGATTTCCTTCACAGCTCACAATTATTTATCGTTTGTACTTTATTTTTGGTCTGTTTTCCTCCCCTAGATAGTAAGTAAGCTCCCTGAAGATGGCAACCATGCCTTAGGTTCGCTATTATATCCCCATAAACATTTGTTGTTGAATGAAGCTCCCCCCACGCATCCCTCCACCAAGAAATGGATAGCTCCTAAGGACCTTACTACCTATACAAGTGTTTTGTGTTTTTGTTTTTTGTTTTGTTTTAATTAAATTTACTTGGGTAACAATGGTTAATAAGTATACCAGTTTTTAGAATGAATGGTTTCCAGGTCGCTCCTAGAAAATCCTATCAGCAATAACTAGGAAAATTCAGCACTTCATTGATTAAAACTTTTTATTTTAAAAGAATTTTATTTTAAAAGAATTTTAGAACTTTTTATTTTAAAAGAATTTTAGAACTTTTTATTTTAAAAGAATTTTTATTTTAAAAGAATTTTATTTTAAAAGAATTTTAGACTTATAGAAAAGTTACAAACACAGCAGAGTATTTCCATATTTCACCCAGAGTCTGCTATGTTAGCGTTAACTATAGGACAATTATCAAAACTAAGAAATGCACATGGGTACAATAGTAACTGACCCATAGACTTTATTCAGATTTTACCAGTGTTTTTCCTCTAATGTCCTTTTCTAGGGCCAGCCGAGTGGCTCAGTGGGTTAAGAGCTCGCTCAAGAGTGCGAGCTGAGCTCTGAGCAACAGCAGTTCGATGCCCAGCCTGAGCTGAGCTGCTGTTAAGCTGCCAACAGGTGGCAGGATGTCTCAGCTAAAAAAAAATAGAGAGTCTAATGTCCTTTTCTGTCCAGGGTCCCACACTGCATTTAGTCGTCATGTCCTCTTAGTCCCTTCCAATCTGTGACAATTCCTCAGTCTTCCCTTGTCTTTCATGACTTTAATACATAAATAATAATAATAATAATAATTTTAAAAAAATACTGGTCAGGTATTTTGTAGAATGTCTCTCAGTTTGGGTTTGCCCATTGTTCTCTCCTGATACGAGGGGTTCTGGGGAAGGGTACCACCAAGGTGAATCACTCTTCTCTGCAAATCTTATCAATTACAACAGTCCTAGCAATATGACTTATGACTGGTGACATTAACCTCAATGCCTTAACCTAATGTGATGTCTATAATTAATATGGATCATGGGTATTTATTTTATTCTGTGGCTTGGAGTCCAATACTGTCCTTATTATGTTGCTCAGATGGTTCCAGCTGAGGCCATAGGCACGTCTTGTGCTGGCTCTTAGGTCCTTTGAGCAAGCCCTCATCCTTTGTGAGCCCTTCTTAACTCCTGACACCACAAGACGTTCCAGGCTTGTCTTGTGCCTTCCCTGCCCCAGCCTGGGAATCAGCCTCTTTCTTCTCCGAGGAGCCCTGGTCGCTTTTGTTGGAGAATGGTGTTTAGAGACCCAGGTCTGGATGCCAGGTATGCACTTTGGTATCAGGTATTATTACTTCTAGGCCCTCTCAGCAGATAGAGCTAGGACATACAGGTATTTATACTCACACACATGCATTCGTCTATAGGTGTGTGTGTGTGTGTGTGTGTGTGTGTGTGTGTGTGTGTGTTTTAAGATTTTATTGGGGAATTGGGAGACGGGAACAGCATGGGGAATTGGGGAAGGAGACCAGACAAGTTGCTGTCCTTTTGTTCTTCAGTCTTGTTGTGGAGGACGTCGCTTCACTGGCCCATGTTGATATTATCATTGTGTTCTTCCCGGGTGAGACAGTCGGTCATTGGCCATTGGATGGCCACTCATGGCGGCTCACTCCAGCTCACGCCAGCTGCCGGCTGCACATGCTGGCTGCCAGCCACTCACGATAGTTCATGGCAGCCCACTGCAGCCTACGCTGTCACTGGCAACTCATGGCAGCCCAGCTTCAGGTTGAGCTGTTGTTCACTATCTTAGCTGTAGAGGGCTCAGCATCACTGCCCCATGTGGGAATCAAACCAGTGGCCCTGCTGCTCAGAGCTCGCACTCCCAAGCCAACTCTTGACTAACGAACCACTCGGCCAGCCCTCCCTGTGTGTGTGTGTGTGTGTGTGTGTGTGTGTGTGTGTGTGTGTTTGGGGGGGGCGGGGCAGTGTCACTGGCCCTCATATGTGGGACCCGAACTGGGACCGCTGGCTTCCCAAGCCAGCGCTTAACCACCGTGCCACTCGGCCGGCCCTATTTTTAAAAACTTCAGTTTTTTATACCAAAATACTCCCAGTTTCAATTTATCACCATAAGGTCAAGTCTTGCCTCCCTCTTTATTTGTAACTTTCCTTATTTATCTTTGTTTGTTTTCTAATTGAAGAGCTGATCCTTAAATCTTGATAAATTATAACGAATGTTTCCATCTCGTCCCTCTGCTCACCATGTCTTACCTGGAAATGGCTCACGGGAGAATACAACATCGAATGCTAGATGTTGCTGTTAGAAGCTACACAAAAGAAAACCCAGCAGATTTCATGGTCCTTCTTGGTGTAAAAAGTAATAATTACACACTTTATGTTTTATTGGCAGTGGGGTGCATGAGGGTCAGCCCAAGGCTCTGGAATGTGAGCTCATCGTTCCAGCCAAACAAGTCACTTAAGATGGGAATACTAATTTATCTGAGCGGTTCTGTATCAACATGACTGGGAAAAAAAAAAAAAAGAAAAGAAAGGTTTGCCTGTTTTCTGTTCTAGCCCCTTGGAGAAAACTCACCCAGTGGTCCCCTTACTGGAGCACTATCCTTGCTCCTGGAAGCACCTTGCCTCTTGCTGGCTGCCTTCTTATCCCCTTCTTGTCCCCTTTCCCTATCTTTATCTCCCTTTCCACAGACTCTGTGAGTTTTCACCAAAAAGTGGGTCCTAGGAGAAACCCTTCATGGCTGTGTATCCAGAATCTTTTCAGTCAGAAAAAGCTAAGTTTACATCTTCCTCTATTTTGTTGTCGGAGGTTGGCTTTTTCTCTTCGGGCCCCTATTCTTGGGGGAGTTTTCTGTTCTCCTGCCCTTTCATAACAGCTTGGAGTGGTTCAGCACGAAGCCTCAAGGAAGGCTATACTGAAAAACCAAATTTTTCCCACCGTGCTCCAGATACGTGAGAGATAAGTTAGGGAGGGCAAGAGTTCTCACTCTGATGGCGTATGGAGCATTTATTCGTTGAAACTCAAAAGCCTGACTCTGGTAGCTCCCCGCAGGAAATGAGAAATAAGGCCGTTCCAGGTATTATTCCTGTTACTGTTATCAATGATTCCAGAAGTCCACAGGCCTGTTGGACTGGGATCCTGCTGCTCCCATGGCCAGGGGCGGGGACCACCTTCGCAGCAGCCTGAGATGACCAGGAGTGAACCCAGAACACCCCAGAATGAGACGATGTCAAGTCAGGGAGAGAGGGAGCCTCAGGAGAGCCCATATTTTCTTAGCCATATCCAGGAAGCCTGGATGGACAGGACTTGGCAGCCACAAACTCCCTGAGGAACCAACTGGGCAGCCTCCTTGGGGGCGAGGGATGTGCTAAATCATCGTGGGCACCGAACCATTAATGAGACAATGAAGAACCCATTTCAGGAATTCCAAGGATACTATCCTTTCTTGGAAGGAATGCTAAATTAGGCAAGTCACATAGGGCTGGCGGGAAGGGAGGGAGCAAGTGGTGTGTAATAATGGGGACATGCTGAACAGTAGTAATAATACTAACAAGAAGAAAACAACAGCAATGGTGATGATGGACGTGGCTGGAATTTAAGTCAGTTCTTCCTGATAGGACAGGCAGGGAGCATTTGTTTACTGTGCACATTATATCTTATTGAATTCTCACAAATGTGTGCAGCAGGTGCTGTCATTACCCCCATTATACATCCAAGAAACTGACACTTGGGGTCACAAAGCGACAAAAGGGGAAAGCTGGGTTAACATCCTGATCCCGCTTTCTGAAATCCTTTGCTCTGGAGTCTTCTGGGGAGCATCCATCTTGTAAGCGGTAGGGCTTTGGTTTTACTGAGCTGGTTATTCAGGTCGCTGTGACTGATGCTTTCGCACAGGTGCTCACAGTGTTGGTCAGGTGGCCCAGAGAAAGGAACCCAGGGCCCCGCCCCCCACAAGGCTGCAGTCTAATGGTGGAGGCGCATGCATTTGCAGGCCCATACTGTGGGATGGGTAGTCACAGCATCAAGGATGGGATCATCAGTGAGTATCCAAGGAGTCAGCCAGTGTTTGGAGGCAGGGCCGGAGGAACTCAGGGAAGGTATGTCAAGCAGAAGGAACAGCATGAACGAAAGCTCGGAGGTTTAAAATAGCATGGAGTGGCTGGAAGATAAGGTTGTAGGTGAAGGGGTTAGATGAGAGTTATAGCTGGAAAGATAAGCAGGCACCTTGCGTGAACCAGCCAAGCTCAGTGTTTCAGACGTGGGCTGTAGATACAGAAGGACCTGGGGTGAATTGTAGTCCAGCCCCACACCAGCTGTGTGTTTTAGAACTTTTCTGAGTTTCAATGTTCATATTTGGAAAACAGAGATAAGGGATGTGCTATGTATGTTAGGATGAGGAAATGGAGGCTCAGAGAGCCTAGGTCCATGGCCTTGGGTCCCCGAGTTAATGAATGAATGTGTCAAGATGCCCATCTACTTTCTGTTACACATACAGCTGTATAGCTCATAAAGTTCCTAGATCGTCTCAGCTTCACCGATTTCAGACTTGTAACCACCTTTGCATTGTGACTTTTCTCTCTCTGCTCCTGTTGTTCTCAGCCTATGTGGCTCTCCAGGGTAGGGACCCTGTCCTGTTCTACTATCACAGGGTAGGCCAGTAGCTATGCCAGGGTCTCCTGCTTGCCAGTGATTCAGGGGTCTCCAAGCTGCAGAGGTCTGGGCTTCATCCCAGGCATAGTGAACTAGAATCTTCAGGACTGCAGCCTTGAGCTTTCTCTCTTGTCCAGCTCGGATGTGAACCATGACAGAAACATGTTCCTTGAGTAAATAAGTGAGCAAGTCACCATCCTGTATGTGTTCATTGAGATAGGCTGGTACATGTTAGGACAGCCAGCAATCCCAACTCTCAGTGGCTTAAAACAAGGAACGTTTGGGAATTTTTGCCCCTATTTTATGTCCACGATGGATTGGCAGGGGGCTCAGCTCAACACAGCAGTGGCCCAGAAGTGACACATACTCCCTCCATTCACACTCCTTGGCTAGGACCAGCCACGTGACCCCACCCAAGTGGCCCAGGAAGTGCAATCCTGCATGTGCCCAGAGGGTGGGAAGCCAGGAGTCATGGGCAAACAGCACCGATGACCGACTGCCAGACGCTGAAGCTGGCATCCTCAACTTCATTTTCATTTCAAATTTAGATGAAAGAAGCTTGCTCAAGGCCAAGGAGCAAATATGGAGCTGGATTTGAGAGCTCTTTTTCTATTTTTTTTCCTGGCTCAAGGCCTCAATTTTTTTTTTTTTTAAATGTAATGAGGCAGGATGGTGCATGGCATTAAACTTAGTGGTTAAAAGCCTAGTATGTGAATTGCCTCCAGACCTTCAGCTCTGTCACTTACCAGATGTGTGGGCTGGGCAAGTGACAGAACCACTTTGTGCCCATCCAAGACATGGTCAAAAGACGGGAGGGGCTAAGGAAGCAAGGGTTTCCTGGAACAAAGTGTTTGAAGCCAGGTAGGGCCTACCTGAGTGGTATTGATATTGGGTGGGAGTGTGTGTGTGTGTTGGGGGGTAGATGTTAAAGGGTCTCCAGGCTTTGGGGCGGCTCCTGACACAGCCAGGAATGGTGCATGGCTGTTCCTCATAAGCCGCTTCCTTCCTCCCTGAACCACTGTGAGTGTTTGGGCTGCAGGAAACAGAGAAGCCAACTCAAGCAGATTTAACCACATGTATTAGCTCAGGGAAGGGGACGCCCAGAGCCTTGTAGGTCTGGGGTCGGTCCAGCCACTCAGTGATGTAGTTAAGGACCCAGGATCTTTTGGTTTCTCTGCTCTGCTCTCTGCGGTGCAGGGCCTATTTTATCCCACAGTCGTGGGAAAAGCCACTGGTGGCAACTGAGGTCCAAGTCAGGCAAGGAGAGAGAGCTGGCTTCCTCGGGCTCTCTGTTACAGCAAAGCAAGTTCCCCTCACCGCTGCCCCTAGCTAGCCTCTCTCCAAGTCTCATTGGCTCCAACTGGCTTTGGCCTGTGAGGGGTCAGCGTTCTTGGTGGAAATGCTAGCTGGTTTAGGCAGAACGGGGAATGTAATAAAGGATGTTAGATATCCCACAGAATTGTTGGGAGGGCTGGAGAAAGGAACTGAAGGCTAAGCTTCTAGGAAACATGCCCCAAGCCACACTACGGGCCTGGCCCGATGAGCTAACCACCATCCTGCCTGAGTCTGCCCTCACCGCAACCACCGCTGCCGTCAGCACCCATACGGCTTTTCCATCAGGAGCTCAGCCCTCCAACTGTCATCCCCAAAGCTGGCTGCTTTGGCCACTGGTCACATCAACAGAACCAAGGCTCATGGTCAGACTTAGTCTCACGTGGTGCCCCTGGGCTGACACAGCCTACGTCATATCTGCTGTCCTAATTGCAAGGGAGGCAGGAGATTTGCATCCTGATGTCTGTTCAGGATGCCGGCCAGGACTTATAAAGCGTGATATCCTCAAATACAGATCGGCTAGAGATTTGACAGCTATGTCACTACAGCCTGCCCATTCTTGACTAAGCAGTGGTGGGTCAGAGGTGGTAGGAGTCCATAATGAGCCTGGATTGCCAATGGGGCAGAATGGGTATGTGGGGACCAATGGGTATGTGGGGTTCTCTCCTCTCTGCCCATGTGTACATGGGGCATATACATGTCTGAGATGCCTCTTAAGGCCCCACTACTTACCTTCTCCTTGATGATCCATGCCTTCCCTATCTCTAAAATGTTCTCTCTCTCCTCTCCTCGCCTAGTTCACTCTGATGCACCATTCTACTTATCCCATAACATTTCAACACTTGTTGGTTCATTCATTTAATTGACACCTCTTTCTCCATCCAGGCCATAAATACGGAGAGCTTGATCATAGCTACTAACAGTAACTGGCTCATAAGTACTTAATAGGTTTATATGGAATGAATGAGCATTACATGAATCCCATTACAGGCATTTATAAAATCTCTCTTGGATCAAAAGACATTTTAATAGTGCTTTTTGGGAACCATATGTTAAGCGCTTAGAAGTGGGCATACTAGAATCACTCCAGTTTTTTTCTGTTTTGTTTGTCAAACTCTAATGCCTTCGTGGATCCTGTTTGTCCACCCTTCCTCCCATGGTGAGATCACTTCCATAGTGAGCCATTGGCATTGATGGGAACCTGTGGTATGCCGGTGTCAGGGTAGAAACCTGACTTTGGGGTACCATGGCTTGCGGGTGGTGGCAGCTTAAGTTCCTATAAAAACTTCCCCTCAATCATGTCACTGTAGTTATAGTAACCGCCCCCCGGCCTTGCCAAAACTCTCAAGTTTCGGCTTAATTTTTTTTCTTTTGTTGCCAACAAGTTAAAAACATTTAGGTGGCTTTTCCTATATCAGGGGAGCCTTTTATAAAACTGGCTGCCAGTCTCCCAGGAAGCTTGGAAGAGCTTTGTCTGGTCTCTTTCCATGATCAAGAGGAAGTGTGGGGGCAATTTTGTTCATTAAGGAGCACTGATTGTTTCCCGTATGCTAGAAACTAATATCATTCCCATGCCTGCACAGATAAGGTCACATCCTCCAAGTTGATTTGGAGTTTGTGTTGGAAGATGAAGAAAGAATAAAAAATATTACAGATATCCCACCCATGGTAATAACAGCTATTGTTTACTGAGAGCTTAATCTACGCAAGACACTTTTCTACAAGCTTCACATCTATTCACTTGGCTAATCCTCCCAACAACCCATTTCTATCCTTTTTTAAGCGAGAATATTGAGGCACAGTCCACCCAGAGGAGAACATATGGTATCTTAGACTGGAGTCCTGGCTTCAGGGATTTCTAGGTTTTCGGTTTCATGAAGACACAGGTTTTGGAGGGGCAAGGAAGAACCATGTTGGTCACGGAGGTCAAAGTGTGTGGGTTTGGGGACAGACCAACCTGGGATGGAACCCCAGCCTTCCCACTTACCAACTATGTACCCTTGGCAAGTTCTCTCCTCTCTTAGTTCCTTAATTTTCTTCACTTTAAAATGGGTACAACTGTACCTTCCCCATGGGACTGTTGGGGGGGACTAAATGAGTTAATGAATGGATAGCACCTGGAGCAATACTGACACCCTGCAGTTGCCCATCAGGTGTGATTTCTCTTCCTTGCTCCCTTCCTCCATCAGGTGGTCTGAGTGATGTTGGCACACGGAGGGACATGCATGCCTGCTGGCCTTTGAGAGTGACATTGTTTCTGGAGGGAGCAGACAGGCTTGGGGGGTGGGTAGGCCAAGGTTTGCTGATACCGATGTGACTGTCATGTGGGTGACCCATGCAGATTTTGCTATGTGGGGAAGGGATAGTTAGAACCTCCAAGGGTCTTGATTTCACAGTAGATTGTTGGTTGGCCCAGCCCAGCCCGCTCATGCTAGCTCATGGGACCAAGACAGTACTGAGATCTGGATGCAGATTCAGGTTCAAGTCCTGTCTGACTCTGGAACCTTAGGCCAATTTCTTCATCTCCCTGAGTCTCCATTCTTCTATGACTTAACCTGGGAAACTATTGGCAATGACCTTGAAATGCCCTCAATCAATGCTGGCCCCTCCTCTTTAGAAGCCATTACAGTCGTCTCCTCTTATCTGCAGGGAATACATTCCAAGACCTGCAGTGGGTGCCCCAAACCTCAAATAGTACTGAACCCTATATATACACTGTTTTTTCCTATATATACATACATACCTATGATAAAGTAAAATAAGGGTGACTTGAACGCAAGCACTTGTGACCCTGAGGCAGTCGACGTGGTAACGGAGGCAGCTACTAAGTGACTAAGTGGAGGGGAGCGTGTACAGTGTAGACGGATGATTCATGTCCTGGTGGAGACAAGAGCGGGAAGGCTGGAGATTTCGTCACAGTCCTCCCTGCAGCACGCACTTCCACACTTATGCATTACTTCTAGAGTTTTCCATTTCATCTTTTGGGACTGCGGTTGACTACAGGTCACTGTGGAGAGCAAAACCCTGGAAAAGGGGGGAGACTGCTGTCTATAGTGTTAAGACTTTACCTTGAGGAAGAAGTCACGCGGTTCTCTGTGCCCCCTAATATCACGCACATGCTGGGTCTATGTCCCGTGCCCCATCCTACTGTGTGCTCTCCCTGAAAACGCCACAGTCTTTAGAGGAGACAGAATGCAACACAGGCACCTAGTTTTCAGGGCCTCCTAGAGGGTCTGGCCCAGGGAGGCCTTAGGAAGGCCGTGTCAAGGGAGAGAGGCATTTTCCTGGCATGCAGCTCCATTGAACCAACCACAGGGACTGTGGCAACTGAGCACCAGGAGCGCCTCCTCTCACCTTGGTGCACCTTGGGGAGGGAAGGACAGACTGCGGCTGGGACCGGGCGCCCTCAGCGAAAGGAGGGCCAGGGCCAGGGCCTGGGGGTGCTCCTGAGACGGGAACATGGGGCGTCCTTGGGCTTGGGAGTCAGCCGGCCCCGCATGCCAATTCCCGGCTGTGTGCGGGCGCTCGCGGCTGCACCTTGCCGGCCGAGCCCCGCGGCTTCCTCTCCGGAGTGGAGCGGGCGCAGGCAGGGCCCATGCCGCCCGTGGCCGTGGCCGGGAGCCGCGGGGAGCCGCGCAGGCAGCGCGCACGCACGGCCACCGCGGCTGCAGGGTGCGGGTGCGCGAGGGCCCCGCGCGCAGGGAGCGCGCCCCGGCCGGGCCCAGCGCGGGGTCCGCCGCGCCGCCGGGGGGCGGGGCAGCGCCGAGGGGAGCAAGTCTCGCGAGATCGCGCGCGGCGGCGGGAGCGGCGGCGGCGGCCGGGAGGTGAGCTGCGGGCGGCGGCGGCGGCGGCCGGTGGGGGCCGAGGCGGGGTGAGCGCGGCGGGGCCCGGGGCGCGCGGGGAGCGGGCCGGGCGGGCGGCCTCGGCGCGTCCTGCGGGGCTGCGGGCTGCGCCGTCCCGGGGGGCGCGCGGGGGGCGGGGCGGGCGGCCGGGCCGCGGGGCTGGGTCCCTGTGCGCGGCTCCCCGGCGGCGGGGCTGCTGCCTGGTGCCCTCCCGGCGGGGACGCGGGGTGCAGCCCGGGCACCCCGACTCCGGCGCCCTCCCGGCGGGGATAGGGGGGTGCGAGCCCCGGGCACCCCGACTCCGGCGCCTTCCCGCAGGGATATGGGGGTGCAGCCCGGGCACCCCGACTCCCTCCCGGCGGGGACATGGGGGTGCAGCCCGGGCACCCCGACTCCGGCGCCTTCCCGCAGGCGCGCTGCCCGGAGGGACATGGGGGTGCGGCCCCGGGCACCCCGACTCCGGCGCCTTCCCGCAGGCGCGCTGCCCGTAGGGACATGGGGGTGCGGCCCCGGGCACCCCGACTCCGGCGCCTTCCCGCAGGCGCGCTGCCGGGAGGGATATGGGGGTGCAGCCCCGGGCACCCCGACTCCGGCGCCTTCCCGCATGGATAGGGGTGTGCGAGCCCCGGGCACCCCGACTCCGGCGCCTTCCCGCAGGCGCGCTGCCCGGAGGGGACATGGGGGTGCAGCCCCGGGCACCCCGACTCCGGCGCCTTCCCGCAGGCGCGCTGCCCGGAGGGATATGGGGGTGCGAGCCCCGGGCACCCCGACTCCGGCGCCTTCCCGCAGGCGCGCTGCCGGGAGGGATATGGGGGTGCAGCCCCGGGCACCCTGACTCCGGCGCCTTCCCGCAGGGATATGGGGGTGCAGCCCCGGGCACCCCGACTCCAGCGCGCGCGCCCGTCCTCGCCTGCATCCTTCTCCCCGGCCCCACCCTCAGGGGCGTTTTTAGGGTTCCAGGTCCGTTCCTCGGGGTTTTGATTGCGCTGCAGAGGGTGTGTCTGGGAGCCCCTATCCCCCCCCCACTGCACCCCCAAATTGAAGGCAGCACCGTGGACGCGTTGCTTGGCCGAGAGTCCTCGTCTTTGCTCAAATTCCCAAAAGGTGCCCTGATGTTGAAACGGTGCAGAACCGCCGCCTGGCCCTGTGGGAGCAGAAGGGGGCTGAGGACGGCCCTGGGCGCCGAGAGCGGGGTGTCAGGCGGACGGCGCCCAGGGCTTCCCTTAGTCTGGTGGAGGAGACTTTCCCAGTGTGATTGTGGTTAAGCCCGTGATTCCGCTCCTGGGAGCCCTGCTGCTTCCACCTCGCTGGAGCCAAGGCCTCGTCCGTCCCTTTGCAGCAAAGGTTTGCAAAGCCCACTTTAGGGGCCCCGTTATTCAATGCACCCTGAAATGCACGTGCTTGAGAGTCAGTAGGACGCTCCAAGGAGGGACGAGCCGGGGAACAGTGTATGGCACCCACTACCGTGTCTTTTACATCTCGCACCTGCAAGGGTGCCAAGAGGATAGCGCGTGCAGGGGTGCTCGCACCTGCTGCGAATGAGTAGTTTTGATTGAAGAGCAGTAAAAATATCAGCTGCGATTTCACACACCAGAAGGAAGGGCCAGAGACACACAGATGGACGCTGTGTGTGTGTGTGTGTGTGTGTGTGTGTGTGTGTGTGTGTGTGTGTGTGTGTGTGTGACCTGTTTGTGATCATGGAGAAACAGCCTACGGTGAATTAGGGATTCACACGCCAAGATAAATTAGACTATCTTGATCATAAACACATAAATAATATTAATATAACCCCTCCAAGGATGCCATATTTTCAAACTACACTGCAGGGCCCCTTTTGTGTTACAAGCTTTGAGGTGCTGCTGCTTTGAGGCACAATGTTGGACGCCTACCACTTAACCACACTAATTATGAATAAAATATTGACAACATTGAAATTTTAAGGGTTTCAGTGCCAGTATCTCACTAGTTGAGATATGCTCAGTATTTATTACATTGCAATTATATGTTGCCAATATGGGATGGGAGGAAATGGTCACTGATTTTCAGATGTCGTTTTATGCTGACTTTCCTCCCATTTGCTGCCTTCTCCTGAATTACTGGGGTTTCCCCATAATACCATAGAAAACCTTTTCAGTATTATGTTCCTATAGTAATGGCAGTTTTTAGTGATTCGTTTGGCTGGACATTTAAAAGAGTCTCAGGACCGGGATGAATCTTCAGCGTGTGAGTCTGTCACGTGCATTGTGTCAAGTCCAGAATCCCGGAACTCGTGTCCCTCGGTCACTTTGATAACATGGCTATTCGGAGACTGCACCAGCCCCTTGAGGTCCACCCAGTTATGACAGGAAAGGGGGCAGAATTTAACGGACACTTAATTTTTGTTGGGAATTCCCCTCCCCCCCATTCTTTCTGAAGTGTCTGACATACCCAAAAGGTAAGCTTTTAGCTAGTGACATCTTCATTAATTATTCTAGAATCTCAGCTGGGAGACAAGGTTAGTACCCATGTCCCTTTGTCTGAAAAACGTGTTTAATGGAAATTCTTGTCAGAAATGTTGACAACTAAACCCTTGAGTCAATGAGCAGTTTGAGATTAGAATGGAGTTGGGAAGTGAAAGCAATAGTGTGTAGAGTGAGTACAAAGGCCAGAGTTAAGTAAAATACAAATTAGTATTCTATAGCCGCCTTTTAAATAACCTTCATTCCTACTTAACTAATACCCGCATTAGAGAATTTAGAAAATGTAGGTGTGTGCAAACGTGAAAATTAAAATGACCTATAATCACCTGTGATTTGTTAGAAACTCTTTTCACTTGAAATTCTGTTAGTCCTGCTGCTTCAGGGGAAAATGCAAATCGAGTTAAGAAAGTTCAACCCAGACTATTAAATGGCTGCGATGTAACATTATAAATTTCTTCAACTCTTGTTAAATCTACAAAGCAAATCGAATGGATAAATTACCTCTTGTTGTCAGATGTTTGTTTATTGTTCATCACTTGTCACTTTTGAAGGGTGCTATGGAAACAAACAGGTAACTAAAGACTGTTGTCAAAATAGAAGAATATACATTGTCCAGAGGTAGATACATTGAATACTTTTGGATTGGGAAGTTATCCAGTTTGAGAGTAATTAATTTTTATTACTTTGAGCAAGCTGTATCACATTCCAGGATAAAAAGAGGTCACTCGTTTTTTTTGTTTTTGGTTTTTTTCTTACTTTTAAAAAAAATTACTACTTAAAAAAAAAAAAGCCTGTGTACAAAACTGAACCAAAGGATATGAATTGCACAGATATGGAAACTGTTCCAGTTTTTAGGTGTGGTGGATATGTTGTTGAATGGGTAAAAATCCATGCCTGTGTGGATGAAAAGGAGGAATTTACTGTACACATATCTCAGATTTATAGTTAAGGAATTTCATTGATTTTTTAAGATACATATCTAAGATGGGATGGTATCTTAAAATTGGCAGATCATGGTTTAATTGGAAACCTTTCTTAGTGGTTCATAAAATAATAGTGTGTCTATAATAGAGACTGTGTAGAAATTTCAGCACATTGATTAATCTCGAACACCAAAAACTTTATCCAAGGGATGACTTGCAAAATGAATATACACAGCAGTTTTGGGTCCTTCCATATAAACTAGAATTCTTTACTCAGAAGATTCCTGTAAGAAAAATTTTCCCCATGTAGAACAAATGGAGAATTGGTGTTTGTAAATATAAGGACCGTTTTGTTTTTTTTTGGAAATGTTTAGAAGGAAACAAACTGCTTGGTGATTTTTCATGGGGAGCAGATAGTGTGGTTAATGTGTTTGAGGTAAAGTTAATCAGACAGGATAACCAGGCAGATGTATGAATATGGTTTTTTGGGGTTTTTTTCCCCTTCTGGAAGGTTCTTAGGTCCACTTATAAATGAAAATTTTCTCAAATGGGACATCCTTAAATTGGATTTCAACAATTCATAGTTGATATTGTTTCAATAAGAAATACGTTTGAGGATATATTTACTACGTATTAAGTACAGAATTTATAGAGGAAGCTACACAGTAGCCAGGGAACCTGTGTGTAAGAATTTTGTCCATCTTCTATTGAGGGCAGGTTTCCTGGGAAACTCAACCACATGAAGATTGTTCGCACATTCCACAGGTGGACTTCAGCTTGCTTTCTCAGCGCCTGGCCCCCCAACCAGCAGCACATCAGCAGCACCCGGAGCGTGTTAGGAATGCAGCCCCTGGGCCCGCCACCCCTGCCCTACTGAACTGGAATCGGTGTTTTCACAAGATGCCCCTCCCAACCATGCATGGGAAGCACTGCATCCTACCAGTGGCTCTCAAACTTGACTGTGTATGGTAGGGGTTGCTACCTGTTCCTCCCCGAGTTTCTGTTCAGAAGATCTGGGCGGGACCAGAGAATTTGCATTTTCAGCAGGTTCTCAGGTGATGCTGATGCTGCCTGAGGGACCACACTCAGAACCATGAGACGAAAGCATCCATTGCACCCACCTGTGCTTTCTCCTCATTCATCACTCCTCCAAATTACTCTTGAGCAGATTATTGTAGTCATGGGCTTTAGCTTAGTTGAAGAAAAAACTTACTGTGTCTTTTATAAATTTTAGTGCCGCCCACATTAAAATTACTTGTTGGTATCTAACTGCAGAGAAAAAAAATCTCTTTCAATGCCTGTTGGGTTTTGACTCTGATTTGTGGGTAGTTCTCTTTCTCTTCTTTCTGGGAGTTATACTTTTAACACTTTAAAATTCCTTCTGTATCAATAAAATGTTTATGTGGTTTCAAAATTAAAACAGCATATTTTGAGAGCTCAAACAGCTTTGTCTTGGTCTAACCTGTCCCCGTGCCTCACAGCAAGCCTCTTTATTTCCTGCAGATGTCTGTTGTTTCTTTGTGTAGACAGACACGAATACGTGTGTACTACTCTCCTTTCAATATAAAATGTAGCGCACCATGTGAATTATTCGGCCCCTTGCTCTTTTCAGTAAGATACTTTTGGGATCTTCCTATATTAGTGCAGAGAATATTTAACAGCTTCAGAATATTCCATTGTATGCCTGTGTCACAGTTTATTGAACTAAACCTCACGGAGGCACATTGGAGTTTTTTCTAGTCTCTTAGAGTCGCAGATAACCTGGCAGGAATAACCTCACACACACATCATTTCGTATGTGTGGGGTCTATGAAGGATATCCTGGCAGAAGTAGGGTTGCTGAGTCCGTGAGCAGTGCAGCTATCCTTTTGATCAAGGCTGCGCTCCTTCAGGCTTGTACCATTTTGAACTCCCGCAGACAATGGGTGCGAGTGCCTGTTTCTCCATCGTCTCGCCAGTGCCGGTGTTTAACGCCTTTGGGTTGGAGCCGCCTGATAGGTGAGAAATGGTAACTCAGTGTAGCCTTAACATGCATTGCTTTGGTTATGAATGAGGCTTAGCACCTTCTCATGTGCTTAAAGCCCGTTTCTGTGTCTTGTCCTACGAACTGTCTGTCCCTGCTCTTTGTACTTTGCACATTTTTCATTTGGATTGTGCTTTTCTAATCAATTTCTAGGAATTTGTAAAATAGATTAGCCCTTTGTCGTGTCAGTTGCAGTTTCCTTCCAATTGTCACTTGTTCTTTTTTACTTTCATGTATTTTGGTATAGGGCAGGTTTCAAAGTTTTATCTTTACATTTTAGGTAGTTAATATTAATTAGTTATGACATCTGGGTTTTGAGTCACAGAAAGGCCTCCAAGACTTGGAATTTGACCATGTTTTCTTTTAGTACAGATCTGATTTCATTTTTACAGTAAAATCTTTGATCCATGTAGAATTTATTCTAGTGTTCAGGGATAATGTATAGATTTGACTTTAACTTTTTCCTTGTGGGTATCAGTTATCTTTACCCATTAATAGCAGAATGCAATACACCTTTATTGTATTCTGAACTTCCCGATGTATTGGGGTACACCTCTGGACTTTCTGTCCTGTTCCTTTAGTCTTTTCTATTCATACTCCAGTACACATTATTGGTTGTATAAAATGTTTTAATATCTTGTAAAAACTAGTTTTCCCCTGTCGCCCTTCATTTTCCTGGCAATTCTTGCTTGTTGATTTTTCCATGTGAACTTTAGAATCATTTTTGTCTCATTCCAGAAAAAAAACACTTAAAAATAAATTGAGATCATGTTAAATTTATAAACTAACATGGGGACAATTGAGATCGTTCTGGTGTTGAATTTTCCGATCCAAGAACATTGTATATGTTTTCATTTGTGTGATTTTACTCCTGAACCCTTCTGAAGCATTTTAAAAGTTTTTCCCATGTAGATTTTGCCCATTTCTTGTTAAATTTATCTTATGTATTGTATCTTTTTGTTGCTTTTCTAAGTATGATCTTTCCCATTTTCTAAGTGGTTTTGATTATATGTATGAAGGTTGTCTATTTCTGTATAAGTCCAGAAATGGATATACCCTGAAGTTATAAGTAGTTTTTAACGGGCTTGAAATTCTGCAAAATCCCTTGTACGTTTTTGCCTAAAAGAAAGAAAGATGCGGGGTCAAACTTGTAGTTTAATTTTGTGTCTGCATTTACTAGCCCTGTGGGCATCAAGGGATCTCTTTGACTTCTCTGAGCCTCAGTTTCCTCATCTGTAAAGGGAACAATCTTGTCTTTGTTAGAATGTTGGGAGAGTTAAAGGACATGAGAAGCCCACCCTCCACCATCGTCGCCAGTGCCAAGATGGGCTGAGGCTGCTGTTCATTTTTTCTTTTCCGCACTCTTAGCCCTGTCACCTTTACAAGGGAAAAAAAGAAACCATGAAGAAAAACAACAAAAAGATAGTAGAATTGAAATTAAAACAAATAAAAGATTAAAACTGCAGTGGTTCAGTTCGAGCAGGATAATCAGTGTATTGAGTAGACCAGTCTCAGCCCCACCTGTGAAGCTCGTTGTCCTGGGTAGACTGGCGACTCTGAGGAGACAAACTGTGTCTGCCCTGCCTACCGAGAGTGCCCAGCAAAACGCCTGGCAACGAATAGACTCCCGGGTGTGTTAGCAAATGAACAGTAATTGACTCTGATCTTTCTTTTGCTGTATATTACGCATCTGGGCAACTCTTATCTCTCCCAGGACACTGTAAGCCCCTTGAAGAGAAGGGTTATGCTGTTTCTCAATAATAATAACACAGGGCTGGCCGAGTGGTTCAGTTGG
Source organism: Aselliscus stoliczkanus (assembly GCA_033961575.1). Lineage (NCBI taxonomy): Eukaryota > Metazoa > Chordata > Mammalia > Chiroptera > Hipposideridae > Aselliscus > Aselliscus stoliczkanus. The sequence goes on along the minus strand of CM066741.1, from coordinate 6,425,350 downwards.
TTAAGAGCTCGCTCAAGAGTGCGAGCTGAGCTCTGAGCAACAGCAGTTCGATGCCCAGCCCGAGCTGAGCAGCTGCTGAGCTGCCAACAGGTGACAGGATGGCTCAGCTAAAAAAATAAAATAAAATAAAATAACAACGGTGGTACAAGTGGTGAGGGGCAAACAGATTATTATGTAAAAGCATATAATAGTAAAAGCAGTAATTAACATTTATTGCACACATATTATGTTGCAGGAACTGTTGTAAAAGCCTGATGGGGATTATCTCCTATAATCCTCCGCAGGCCTAGGAGTTGAGAGCTGTTACTATTCAGATGGGGAGCAGCAGGCACATGGAGGCTGGGAGCCGAGCGCCCTGGCTGGGGAGTGGGAGAGTAGGAGGGGGACGCAGGCCCCGAGGCGAGTCGGCAGCCCACGGTCAGCCTGCCTCAGGCTCTGAGCCTGTGCATGGAGTGCATTCACGTAGGTGCTTGAGAAACTTAGGAAAAGTTATTTCATGACAGCTTCTGGTTCCTTCTGTCTCTTTTATCTCAGACTTCATGCTCTCCAGGGGGCTTTATCTGACCGCCCTGCCTGTTCAATAAAAAGTAATTTTTGCTTTTTTTTTCTCTTCCAGGTTCACAATAAAGGTGCTAAGAAAGAGAATGTAAGACAGGAAAAGAATTAAATATTGGACTGAGGTAAGTTTTTTTTATGATTTTTATGTTTTAAAGAAAAGAAACTTCCGACTATTTTTTGGAAATTTCTCTCCATAGCCCACTTTCTTAAGATGTAAGAGGGAGATTGTTTCAGGAGTGTTGAAGTTCACAGAATCTGGGGTTCTAAGGTGGGTGCGTGCCAGGAGCGAGGGCTGTTGGAATAAGGTCAGTTAAATTCCCCAGTAGCGCATTGTTTCAGAGCATGGTGCTGGGAAAGCCATCTGGCAGGTGAAAACCCTTAAGCAACGTTCAGTGAAAACTTTGTTCCTTTAAATAGGTAGTTGAGGGGATCTGAAGCCACTTTTGGTAAGATAGCAACACCTCTTTTTCTTAAATGAAAATGTGCTGTGTTTTATAATGAGAAAAGTTGTCCATCAATATAAAAAAACATAATGACAAAACTAAACAACCTACTGCTACCACCTGGAAGTGACTGCCATTAATATTTTAGTGAACATACTTTTAGAAATTTATCTATGGATATAGGATTATTTATGTACAAATCTTTAAAGAAATTGGTTTACACTATATATGGTGGTCTTTTTTTAATGCAACAATATGTTTTGTACATCTCTACAGATTGTAAAAGACTTGCATAGTCATACATGATCATTTTACGGCTACATAACATGCCATCGTTTAGGGGCACCATACTTGATTGAATCACTCCTTCGATGACAAAAATTTAGATGGTTTTTAGTGGATAGTACATAATGCTGTGTTGATCAATCCTGTACTAACATCATTGTGTACTCATTTATCTTCTTAGACGAATAACAGCTGAGTCAAAGCTTAACACATTTTAAGCGTTGATACATGTGGCTAAACTGCCCTCTGAAGGGGGTGATTTATCACTGCCCACTCCCCATCCTCCCTCCCACTGTATCCCCCCCACCATATCCTCCCCCCCACGGTACCCTCCCCCCCACGGTACCCTCCCCCATATCCCTGGCAGAGTCCTGTTTTCCATACCCCTGCCATATACTGAGATTTTTAATCTTTTTAATCTTTGCTGTCCAATGGGAGGAAAAATGGGATCTTTTTTGAGATAGGGCTGAAATAAACCTTTTATGTTTCCAAAGACCTTTTCTTTGATGTTCTTCCTTGGATGAAGAGTTTCCTTCTGGGGAACATACCTGTGATTCTCACGCATAAGTGAGACAGTCTGGGACTTTAAATGTCATGAAAATGTTAACATATGTTGAGTTCTTTGTTTTTATATTTATTTCCCTAACTCATTTCCCTAACTCATTGGTTGAAATTATTGACAACCAATTAGTTGTTTTGGATACCGAAAGTTTTTCTCTATAGAGTACAATACCTGTTTTTTATTCATTTGTAGTGGAGCTTAATGAAGCTTCAAAAGCTTTAACTTCTTAACGTCTTTCAAAACATGGATACCAATTGCAGAATAGCACACAGAATATGATTTTATAAACCTGAGTGATGGTGGGATATCACTAAGTTATGTGAATTGTGTGACTTTGTGTTCACATGGAAACCTGTGAATATTGATCAGATGTTGAGTCATCTCTCCAAAGGATGTTGCCAGTTTCTGATATGAATGCAAACTCTGATTTTACGTTCGCTTTAGATTTTATTCCGATCACGTAAGGGTTCCTTATGTCATTGTCATTGACCCAGTGTTTGTTCTTTGACTTAGTAAAAAGCCAATTTCAATTATTTTTTTCCTAGGGATCAAATGCATGTTCTTCTAAGACAGATCCCCTTTTATGTGGGTGCTTTTCACTCCAAGTTAACATTGTTGAAGCCGAGACCAAGTGTGTTTTTCTCACCAGCTTACATCTAGCGGCTAATACGGCAGACACTCATCGGTTTTGACGGAATAAATGACTGGTGTATATTGTCATTGTTAAGTTAGAATTAAGATGTAAATGAGAAATACCTTAAATTTTAATGAAGAAATTTGATTTCTTGGAGAAGAAAACCAGCACTTGTGAGTTTTAAATGCACCTAAATACAGACAAATGTAATTGCAGTGACACTTCCTACCAAAGCGTTTTGTGACATTTTGTTCAGACTATTTTATTGATTTAGATTATATTCCATTTCTTTCCAGAATGACATACACTGCTGTGTTTTGAATCTTCTTTTTTGTTTGTTTTTGTTGCTGTTAAGAGCAAAGTAGTATCTAAACTAGGTAAGATATTAGATCTTATTAAATAGTCCAATTTATGTTTCATATTACAGACATGGGAATATTTTTCAGTTACGTTATTTGAAGACAAGGATAAAGTGAAATGCCCCCAAATATATTTTAGTTATACTGGAGAGGAACTGAGCTGTATTTTAATTGTGTGGTTTAGCATTTATTAAAAATAAAAGTAGAGAAATAGATTGCCAGCCATTGAGAAGAAGGTATAAATCTTTGTCCCATATCCTGCCTATTAAGCTTCCCTGACTCCTACACCAGTTTTTCACAGCCAAAATAAACAAAGAAGATGGAAAAGTTATCTAATAGATTTAAGCAATGTTGTAGACTCTTGTTTCATACATTTTGTTTCCACTGGAATATGGGATTCTAAAGAATGCATGAGCTGGTTTTAACTAGTATGTTAGCAGCAGTTATTTGGATGTAAAAACTTTTAATTGATTAAATAACCCCCTAGCCATTTTTATTTGTACTTTAATTTTGCTTAATAACCCTTTCCTTAATAAATAGTCCAAAGTTAAATCTAGGTTGACTTGAAATTAGTGGATCTTTGTTTAGCTATATCTAAATGAGATTTCCTAGACTTTTCCCTCTGATGTCTCATTATGGCTAATGGTACAATCTTGTATTTGTTTTATAAAAAACCCAAGTTCTGGGTTCTTGAATCTCTTTTCTGTGGCAATATAGGAATTCGTTGGTATCTTTCATTTCACTGATGAGTTAATTTCTTTAAACCCTGCTTCAAAACTCTAATTCTAAAAATACTCCTGGAAAGTGAGACATTACTAGTAGTTAAACTGAAGTCTCAATTAAAATGAAGACTTTTTCATTTATTTCTCCTATTAGCTGCATTTATAAAAATTTTTGTACTGCTTTAAGACAGATTTTAAGACATTATTACATATTTAATGAGTTGGATTTCATGCATTTGTAACAATTTCTTCCTACTTTAGACATAAAGCTGAAAGTTTAGACTGGCAGTGTACGTGGTTCTTTGATTGGAAAGTTGGAAAGAGGAGTTGTTCTGTCTTCCTGTGCAGAATTCGCGGTGGCAGCATATTCTGAAACCCCTGTGATCAGAGTGGACGTGTGGACCTGCAGTAAGAGAGGGAAAGGCTGTTTTCCGGGCTCGTCTGCAGTAGACGATAGAGCCCCGGCAGAGCTAACCCTCTGGGCTTCTGTAGCATCTGGAACTGAGCTGGTCTCGCACAGAGGTCTTAGTAACTCCGAGTCTCGAGTAGAATTTTGGGAAAAAGGGGTGAACAGCTTTAGGCCACCAGTTCCAAAATGAGCGCAGGGCTCAGTGAACCCCCCCGTCCCCCAGGGTATCCTCGCCTCTGGATGTCCTACCCGCCTTGAGAAGGTGTCTTCTTCCCTCATCATGGGTGCTTGTGCCGAGTGTTGTGGCAGCACCATGGAAGCGTGCCTGAAGCTGGGCAGAGGGAGTCCGCCAGCCTGTTACCACAGTCTCGATGCTCTTTTCAGCCGACGTCCAACGCGGGAGTGTGGCTGGACATCAGCGTTGCCTCGTTTCATAGCAGTGTACTGACAAATGGGCGAGTTCCACACAAGTTTTTCCTTCATGCCCGTCTGCTCAGAGGACATGTAGTTCGTGGTGAGGGCTGTGTGTGTGTGTGTGTGTGTGTGTGAGTGTGTGTGTGTGTGTGTGTGTGTGTGTGAGAGAGAGAGAGAGAGAGAGAGCGAGAGAGCGCGCGCGCACGCAACCCAGTGAGTTTTGTTTTAAAGAGGTTTCAGTCTGTTCTAATGTAACAAAGTCTCTCAGTCTGAATGTTCTAGCAGCCGTCACTCAAACATCAATGGCTGTCACGAGAAAGGATATCCTCCTACAGCTTTTCTGAGTGCCTGAAACCATCCCACTTCCTTTTCCTTTTACCTTAAGAACTGATTGCTGACACTTGGGAATTAGAATCAGATTGTATCAATCTTATGGAAAGGTTACCAATTATTGCACTGAAGAATGTGCATTTTCTGTAATAGTAAGTGTTGCTCTTGGGTGTCTCTCTCGGTTCAGGGCTGTTAAAGTCACCTGTGAGGTGAATGAAGGCTTTGTGTCATGCCCTGATTTAATGCATCTCAAAGACTTTATTGACGGCGATGGCTTTCTTGCCTTCAGTTCTGTGACAAGGGGGATAATTTCTTTAATGTGAACGCTTCATTGGATCTTTCGGTTGTTCAGATGGGCTTGGGGCAGAAGAAGGGTGGCTGATGTCAGTTACTTGCACGATGCTGTAAGCTCTGGAGTGAGTGCGTCTGAAGAGTTGAGAGAGCGAATATTTCCACCATGGTGGGGCGTATGTGCCGGGCGTTGGGCTCTACCCTCCGTGCATCTTCCCTCATTTTGTTCTCACAACTCCGAGAGGATAATCACTCCGGTTTGAGAGAATAGAAAGCCTCAGTTATGAAGTTTGTCCTTGTTCATGGGGCTTCCTTATGTGTTTTAAAAATGACTTGCATCCAGATCTCCCTGGCTCTGAAGTCGGTGCCCTCTTCTTACGTATGTTGACAGGGATGGATCTCATGGTTGTTAGAATGTTTCCTTGATTGTCGATAATGGAAACGTGGGACAGAACGAAGAAAAGCCACTTTGTCACCACCATCACCACCATTCTCAGCATCCTCTTGATTTCCGATGTTCTTCAGCATGGGCGGAGGACGTCTCGGAGCCTGCCAGGGTGTCTGGTTCACTGTGTTCAATACGACATAGGCTTGTTTAATTCCACAGAGCTCTGAGATGAAAGGCTCACGACGGCCAAGCACAAACAGACCTTCTGTGGGATCTAATTCTGTTATAGGAGAGAAGGCTGTTTTTCCTTGTTCTGAGCTAATAAAGAAGCTGGCACATTTCCTCATGAGTTAAAAAGGATTTTGACTTGTTTAAATCTGTGTAATCAAAGGGAAGTGAGCAGCTCTGATAAACATTTTCCTTTGTGCAGTCTTTCGTTAATTCCATTTCCTACCTGCCAGGGAATTGCAACTTGTATGCTCTTTTGTTCTTGCCTCTTTTTGGATTTGATTTTACAATTGGTTGTTGTAGGGATTTAGTGGTAGGAAAAGAAATCATTTCCTCATTTGAACAGACTGTGTGTTGTTGTTTTTTTTACGGCACATTGCCCTGTAGCAGGCACGGTGCTTGAGCCAGGCCCCTGCACGGAGGTGTCACTATAATTTTGTTCCGTCTTTTTTTTTTTTAAGTAACAGCTCTATTGGGAAATAATCCACATCCCATAAAGGTCACCCATTTAAAGAGTACAATTCAGTGGATTTTAGTCTATTCACAGAGTTGTGCACTGATCCCCACTGTCTAATTCACCCCCAAAAGAAACCCCATTCCCATTAGCAGTCACTCTGTTCTTCCCTCTTTGTGGCTGCTAGCAACCACTTTCTGTATCTGTGGATTTGCCTAGTCTGGACATCTCATAGAAATGGGGTCACAATGTGTGGCCTTTTGTGTCTGGCTTTTTTTGCTTAGCGTGTTTTTGAGGTTCATCTGTGTTGTAGCATGTATCAGAATTTTTTCCTCTTTGTTGCCGAATAATGTTCTGTTGCATGGATAGACCACATTTTGTTCCTCCATTGGTGGACATTTGGGTGGTTTACACATTTTGGCTATTATAAATATTGATGCTGCGAACATCCATGTACAAGTTTCTGGGAGGACCTTTGTTTTCGTTTCTCTTGGATATCTGCCTAGGAATAAAATTGCTGGATCTGATGATAACTCTTAACTTCTTGAGAAATTGCCAAACTGTTTGCCAAAGTGGCTGCCTCATTTTACATTTTCATCAGCAGCGTTAGAGGATTCCGTTTCTTCACATCCTTGCCAACACTTGTTACTTTCTGATTTTTTTTTTTTACACTAGCCGTCCCAGTGGGCGTAAAGTGGTATCTCCTTGTAGTTTTGATTTGCGTTTCCGTAATGACTAATGATGTTGAACATCTTTTCATGTGCTTATTGGCCACTTGTATATCTTTTTTAGAGAAATACCTATTCAAATTCCTTTTCCCATTTTTAATCAGTTGTCTTTTTATTGTTGAGTTGTAATAGTTCTTTATATATTGTGGATACACATGCATCCTTATCAGATATATGAATTGTAATTCTCCTTCCATTCTGTAGATTGTCTTTTCACTTTCTTGATGTTGTTCTTGGAAGCAAAAAGCTTTTAATTTTGATCAAGTCCAATGTATCTATTTTTTCTTTGGTTTCCTGTGCAGTCTTCTCTGTTTGAAATTGTCTGTAAGTTAAAAAAATCATACCTTATTGCTAGACATCTATTTTAAAAATTGATGCAAAATTGAATAGTCAGCTAGTTAACTAACTGTATAGTGGATTAGGGATATTAAACATCTTTTGTGTTTTCAAATATTCTCATCCAATTCAATGTGAGAAGACCAAGTTTCCTAATCTAACGCCCAGTGTGTCTTTTTTTTTTTTAATTAGAAAAACATCTTTTCAGTATTCTGCCTACCTCAGGGCACATGCTTCATTCTGTGAACATTTATAGGTGTCTCAGGTACTGAGCCCTTGCCTGGGCTGGGGGATCCGGAGGTGAGTGGAGCGTGGCCCTGTCCTCAAGGAGCAAGAGGTCATGTGACATGTCCGAAGCCTCCAGAGGGGACAGTGAAGGCACACAGCAGGGAGGAGGGCGTGCTCCCCTCTGTCTGGGCTCCTCGTTACCAGGAGGCACTTGGGCTCCGTCCACAAAGATGGGTAGGCGATTCTCTCTTCTGGTTCCTTGCTGCTGTGTCTGCCATGTGCCCTGGCACAGATACCTTATAGCAGCCGTATTTAGGATCATTGGCATAGTAAAATGTAGATGTAGGTGTGATGCCTTTGGTGCTAGACTGATCCTAAAGAAAACCACTTTGATTTCTTCAGGCTTTCAAAGTTTTCAGAAAGGAAAATGCTCTGCTTAGCAGTAGTTCAGCATGGGGGGGGTGTGTGTGTGTGTGTGTGTGTGTGTGTGTGTGTGTAAGTCAAAGAAAGTAGTTTCATATCGTCAGAACATAAAATGAGAGGCAGGGAGTAACAGTTGTTTGGCTGTAGAGGAAGATTGATCATAGAGTTGGCTGTGTCCTGTTAGGGGCTTTAGATTTGGTCCTCCTTGATGGGGAGCCACTCGCCATCTGCATGTGACGTAATTTGATGACTGTATCTGGTTGGTCTGGCTTCCCTCACAGGTAGAAGTGCTGTGAGGACAGGCCTGTCTGCTCACTGCTGTGACTCTCAGAGCCCAGCACGCTGTCCTTGGCACGAAGTGGGTGTTCAGGACATGTCTGTGAATGAACGAACTCAGGTGAACTTGTTCAGCAGGCAGCGGGCTGGGCAGTGCGGATCGCAGCGAGGACGGGAAACGCAGACTTGGGAGTGACCAGTGGGGCGCGGCGTAGTAACCAGCCTGAGCGTCATTTTTACTGGGTAAGGGACTGAACGCTCAGACGTCGTGTAGACCTGTAATGGTCGTGGTTTTCATGGCCGGGTAATGGAATTGGGCCTTTGCCCTTTTCTTCTCTGCCCTGCCTAGTACTTAATGCCGGCAGTTATCTGACAGTCCTGCCAATGATTTTTTTAAATTAATTTTGTGACAGATTAGAATTACAATAGATTCGTGATAGATAGAGAAATAAGGGTGATAAAGGCAGAAAGATTCTATTTCCTTTTAAGAATAGCTGACTCATAGGATGAAACCTTGGGTATGATTTCAGATCACTCCTGTAAACTCTCACAAAAGATGTTTATAAGACACTTGGAACAATACAGATTGTGCTAAGAAAATGTGCTTTGATCAACTCGGCAGATACAAAGCAGGGTACTTAATAAATCACGTCCCATTTGTGAATGGGAAGGACGGGAAGTTCACCTTAAAAGCAGGAATTCAGCTCATGTTCAGACTTTATTTTGTATTTTGAATAGCAGATGTTATCTTAGTTTCATCTTTTATATAAAAATAAAATAAATTGCAGATTTCAAATCTCGGCATCTTGAAATCTGACTCCTGATGCTAATCTCTTAATAACTATTGGAACACTAGTCTCAAAATGGAATTTGACTTTGCTTTTTCACCCTTTCATTTTGAGGTGAGTGTCCTTCCGGCGTGGCCTTCCTTCCGTGTTCAGGGAAACCAAGCCACTGGGAGTTGGAATGTGCCATACCATTTATTATTTAAATATTAGAAAAACATAGTCATGTTTATGCAAAATAGTTATGTTCATACTTGGGAGAGGTGGTCTGTTTGGTTTTTTATTTCATTTTAAGGGGCAAATACAATTGTATTGCTTTATAGTAGGGTGAACAGTCCCATCCTACCACTCTGACATGTCACAAGATTTTACAGTAAATTGCGTATTTTAAAAAAAAAATTTTTTATTAGGGAACAGCCATGGTCATTGGTTACACATTGCTTTCATGCTACAATGGCATAGCTGACCCTTTTAAAGAGGGTGCAGCTCACAGTGGCCCATGTGGGGATCGAACCGGCAACCTTGGTATTATCAGCACCCCGCTCCAACCAAATGAGCTAACCGGTCACCTCCAATTGGATATATTTTCAGTGCCTTTGTTTATTGCCCAGATTCTTTTTTTCCCCTCTACAGTAGAGATGTGACCCATTTTTTAAAATGTATTTAATTTTCCTCCAAAGAACTTCCCCTAAATTGGCCTGACTGAACGTAGGCCAATGTTGTTTAGCAAGCTGTCATTTAATAGAGCATTTCTAAGAACTCAATCTGAGTAGCATGTCAGCTTTTGAAATTACAATGCAGGTATATATATATATATATATATATATATATATATATATATGTATGTATATATATATATATATATATATATGTATGTATATATATATATATCTGTGAGTGTGTGTGCGTGTGCGTGTGTGTGTGTGTTTGTGAGTGTATGTATGTGTATAACATTTAACCCAGATCATTTTCTTTTGTTTTATAGAGTATCAACAGATATCCAACAGACTTAAGACTTTGTGTATTCTGAAGTTTACCAAAGTTGCTCAAACATGGGGAGAGTACATTCAGATTTTAATCACAATGAGATCAAAGTCATGGGTTTGATTCTTGCATAGATTAATTCAGAACATAATTACCTGGAAAAATTTTGGTGCGGAGACCCCAGACCCCTTCAAATTATATCCCCTTTGAAATCAGATCTGAAATGAAAGAATGTTGATTTCAGGAGACGCCCCCTTATCAGCTCCTGGAAGAAAATAGTCAAATGCATCTGATACAGTATAGCTTATTCTGTGTTCTGAAATGATTTTATTCTTAAGACCTTGTTTGCTGTGTTCTTTACTAATTAATTCCTCTAAGGCAGCATCATTCGAAATAGAGAGAAAAGGCACAGCCTGGATGTTAGGGAGAGAATGAGCAGCTCTTAAGGGGTGTAACCCCTGACCCTGGGCCCAGAGGCCTGACCCTCCCTATCTCCCCCTCTCACCCCCTCGGAGGTTTTGTGGTGGTCACTCCCGTATTGCGCCCCCAAAAACCACAGGGCCATTTCCATGCACAGCATTTCCCCTCACTTCATTTTTGGATTTTTTATATGACTGAGCATTAAATAATGAGGCGCGGGGAGACCCAAACATTTTATCTCTGCCTAGATTAGTCTAAGAAGAATTTGTTTGAGATGTGGAAAGGACAAAACAGTTGAAATGTGTGTCTGTTGAAGTGTGCCTAGGATTTAGGCTGATGTGTCGCCAAGCAGCCAGAAAGAATCGGATGACCGAGTCTGTCATATGTATGTATTTTGTATGTGATTAGGCGTTCCTCATGTGCACTACCTGCAGTGTCTGTAGTTTAAGCAGCTGACACCTCGTGTATGGTCTCTGCTGAACAGTCTTGGACGTCAGAGAGAACGCAGGAGCTAGTCCATCAGGTCCTTGCTCCTGAGTTACTAAAGTCTGAATTAAGTCTCAGGCTGCATCTCGAAGACAGCAGAATAGTGCACGGAGATTTTAGAAGGGCGGGAGTGTGGCTTGTAGCTTTTTAAAAAAAATCAGTTTTAGTATTTGTTATTATTATTTTTAATTAAAGTTTATTGGAGTGACAATGGTTAGTAAAGTTACATAGGTTCTTTTATGAGTGAGCTATCCATGAAACCCCGGTATATTTCCAGAAGGTGGTGGAAGGCTGGACTGGCCCCTCTGCTGCAGGAACTTGGGGAGTATCATTTGAATCCTGTTCCATGCTCTCATTAATGAAACAGCAAATCTTGGGAAGAATGAAGGATAAATTACTCATTTATGTAGCCTGTTCGTTATAACTTTATACTGATTACTTATATGATAAACACTGATACGATTTTAAATCAGAATTGTTTTAAATATTTAATACCACTTTACACATGGTCAGAAGTAATAATCACGCTACTTGTTAGGCTACCCCGGAGCTCTAAAATAGCCTCGTCTTGCTCTGAGCAACAGCAGTTCGATGCCCAGCCCAAGCTCAGCTGCTGCTAAGCTGCCAAGAGGTGGCAGGAAGGCTCAGCTAAAAATAAATGAATAAATAAATAAATAAGTTAGGCTTGTCTTCTTACAAAAGAGACCTCATCTGATTTGGCAAGTTGATGATAACAGGGTACCTGAACCCCAAAGCATGGAAGCTAAATTGCCATATATACCTAGTCCTGTCACGGCATTGTTTCACTTCCATGTTAAGACGTACAGTGAATTAGAGAGTAACCACTCTGAGAATAAACAAACAGCAAGCACTCATGGCTGGATGGGCCCACATTCGCAGACGCGTGGGGTCCCTTTGGGGGCCTGGCTTGGGAGACTCACTGTTGAATGGTTCAGGAATTCTTCCGTACTATCAGTACTGGGAAATAGCTCTGTGACCTTGGGCAAGGTCATTGCCTCCACCTTGCTGTAAGATGCTCCATCGCAGGGTGGTTGTGAGTCTGAGTGCACATGTCGCATATGTGAAGTGTGTAGCGCAATGCCCGGCACATGGTCAATTGCCAGAGGCTATTAGGTGGTAGAACAATGTTTTCCCCCAAAAGGAAACAGAACAGTAGGGCAGTAACTACAGTGGAGGTGTCGTGAAGAAACACAATTTGGTTCCCAGCTGGAGTGGAACTCAAACTGCATCAGATGTCACTTTATGATTTTAATTAAAGTAAATATTGGCGGCGAGATGGAAAAGTTCCGTAATGGGAAGTTTATGTTCACTATCAGCTGTTGAGTGCTTCTACTTTCTGGATACTTCTCTTACCATTTTACCTAAAACAGCCATTTTCATTTTTTAAAATCTGAAAAACAACAACAAAAAAAACCCAGAAGGTAAAATGACTGAATACTGTGGCTTGTTTTTTCATCTTTTGTTTTAACGGTTATTGCTTCTGTGTGGGCAGGAGAATACTTACAGACTATGCGCGTAGAACCTGTGGTCTGGAATGCTATGGTTACTGAATAGTTAGAAGATTAGCTGTGGTTTATAATGTGGACATGAACTTGGATATTGTGTTTAGAGCGTGTGGCAGGGAATTGTTATGTCAGTCAAAACGCACTAAAAGATTATCGTTCAGTAAAAGTGTTCCTTTGGGGATACAAAATATGACAGTTCGGAGGCAATCGGAACGCTCTACAGAAGGAATATAATTTCTGAGGGACTCCAAAGAACGATGTCATCAACAGTTATCTCTAACAAGGGATATTTATTGACTTTATGTCCGTTGCATGAGTTCATTGATTCTGTTAGAGAAAACGCTTAAAAGAGAAGTACCAATGCAGGGAAAAAAGATCGTAAAATGGACGCCCTTGATAAGCTATAGGATATCATAGATTTGGGACAAGGATGTGGACCTATTGAGTTGTATTTGTGATGAGTAAACAAGCTTACGTCTTCTATGAGATGTAATTACCTTCCTTGGTCCAGTTAGCCGGCAGTTCCTTACAATCAACAGTAAAGAGTGTGCTGAGAGAGAATGTTGTCTTCGATGCTAACATTTAGGGGATTTACCTAGTGCTTCCTAGTTATTTATGTAAATCATTTTGGGTCCATCTACCTGTTTTTCACATCTTTTTGTATTTCCAAAAGGACTTGGAGCTGAGATGCTCCATGCTTCCAGTTGTGTATGGAAGTACTTTTTACATATTTGTGCTGAATTTCACTTAGGTTTTAACAGATAACCTTCACTCTGGAATTCTGAGCCGTCAGTGTACAATTATTTAATCCTCACTAGCATTTATTATTTTAACTCTCACTGTATTAGAAGAGTGAGCTTATTTCCACCATTATTCCGTAGTCGTATTACTTAAATGCAGTGACTAAAACCTTACAGATTATTTCCAGAGTAGATTTGGAATGGCTCTGTAATTTGGTACTGACCACTCTTCATGAATCCAACTCGTACAAAAATGCCAGACAGAATATGTGTGCAATAAATGTTTATTTGAATTAATGAATTGCTCTCGGGCAGCTTGTGGTTATAATATTTTCAATGTTAAGTGACAAAGCCTTCAATACTGGTAGGTTAGCTAAATATTCAGGCTTCGTTTGAAGCCAGTAAACAGACCACTGTGCAATCCAGAGAGACCAGTTTGTTCACTTTTCCATCCAATAGTAATTTACTTTTACAGTTGTGTTTATATAGAGTAAAGGTCAAAGGAAAAGGTATTTGAGGCAGTTACATAAATTACTGTGCTACAATGATTTTCAGTATGCCAATGAAGAAAAGGCAATTTAAAATGGATACTATAAAATTTAGGCAGTTGTGTTTTCCGGCTTTATTGAGACGTAATTGACATGCAATAAAGGGCACATGTTTCAAGTGTACAGACGAGTCAGTTCTCACACATGTGTGTACACCCACAGCAGCATGACCACAGCAAGGGCGCTGAGAAGATCACCACCCCACAGTGTCTTGGCGCCCCGTTGCAGTCTTACCCTTTCTCCCCACTGCCCCCATCTCCAGGCAACCGCTGATCTGCTTTCTGTCACCGTAGATTAGTTTGCCAGTTCCAGGGTTTTATATAAGTGGGTTTGTATAGTATGTATGTACTCTTTTTTTTTTTTTTAGTCTGGCTTCTTTCACTTAGCATAATTACTCTGAGATTCACTCATATTGTTAAGTGTATCAATAGTTTATTCCTTTTTATTGCTGAGAGATACGGATATTCCACAATTTGTGTATCTCTTCACCATCAGTGGCCATTTCAGTGTTTTCAGTTTCCGGCTATTACACATGAAACTGATCTGAACATTTATATACAAGTCTTTGTATGGACATATGCTTTCTCTTAGGCAAGTACCTAGGAGTGGGGTGGCTGGATCATATGGCAGCACTTTTTAACTTTTTTTCACGCTGCCAAATTCTGTTCAAGTCTTTGTATCCTTTTACACCCCCCACCAGCCACGCATATGAGTTCCAGTTGCTGCACATCTTTCTCAGCCGTTGGTATGGTCAGTCTTTTTAATTTTAGCCATTCTAATAAATGTGTAGTGGTACCCATTGTGCTTTTATTTTGCATTTTCTTAAAGACTAATGTGTTGAACGTATTTTCATGTGCTTACTTGCCATTTTTCTGTGAAGTGTCAGATCCCTTACCCGTTTATTGGATTGTTTATTTTCTCATTACTGAGTTTTGAGAGTTCTTTGCATATACTCTGGATTTAAGATCCTTATCAGGTATATGATCTGCAAATATTTTTTCCCGGTCTGTCTTGTCTTTTTTTTCTTTTTTCTTTTAAATCACACTTATGAACTACAAAAGGATCTGCCTTGTCTTTTATTTCTCTTAATGGTGTCTTTCAAAAAAGTAGTTCTTAATTTTGCTGAAATTCAGTTTATCAGTTTGTTCTTTGATGGGTTATGCTTTTGGTATCATATTTAAGAAAGCTTTACCTAAGCCCAATTCACAGAGATTGTTGCCTACGTTTTCTTGTAGAGTTTTTATGGCTTTAGGTTTTACATTTAGGTATAGGATCCATTTTGACTTAATTTTTGTATGTGATGCAAGGTGTGGATCAATGTTCTTATTTTTTGCATATATTGTAGTATCCAGTTATCCCAGCACCATTTGTTGAAATGACTGTTGTCTCTTCATTGGATTGCCTTTGCACGTTTGTCAAAAATCAGTATTTCGGGCCGGCCGAGTGGCGCGTTGGTTGGGAGCTGGTTTGGGACACCAGCAGCCCTGGTTCAGATCCCACCTATGAGGGCCAGTGACACAGCCCTCTACAGCTAACAACAGCTCCACCTGGAGCTGGGCTGCACAAGCCCTGGCGACGGTGTAGGCTGTAGTCCCTGCTGCAGTGGGCTGCCATAGGCTACAGTGAGTGGCCGGCAGCCAGCGTGAGCTGCCAAGAGCCGCTATGAGCGTCTGTCCAGAGGCCGGCGACTGATCTGCCTCATCCGGGAAGAGCGCAATGATGATACCAACATGGGCCAGTGAAGCAACGTCCTCTGCAACTAGACTGAAGAACAAAAGGACAGCAACTTGTCTGTTCCCCTTCCCCAATTCCCCAACGCTGTTCCCCTCCCTCAATTCCCCAATAAAATCTTTAAAAAAAAAAAAAATCAGTTTTCCGTATATGTGGGTCTATTTTGGACTCTGTTCCATTGATCTATTTTCCTATCTCTAAATTAGTGCCACACTGTTTACTGTAGTTTCATAATAAGTTTTGGAATTTCTTAGTTCTAGTCCTCCCAGGTTTTTTCAAAGTTATTTTGGCTCTTCTAGGCCCTGTGAATATCCATAGGAAGTTTAGAATCAGCTTATCAGTTTACAAAGAACAGCCTGATTTTTGCTTGGGATGATGTTGAATCTGTGTGCCAATTTGGAGAGAACTGACTTCTCAACAACATTGAGTCCTCCAGCCCATGAACATGTTGTTTCTGTCCATTTGTTTATATCTTTAAAGAGTCTCAGCAGTGTTGTAAAATACAGGCCCTGCACATCTTTCATCATCTTTATCTCTAAGTCTTTCGTATTTTTGGCATTATTATAAATGACATTTAAAAATTTTTGACATAAAACTTTTCATTACTAGACTCAGTTTTGTATATAGATCCGACATCCCGCAACATTGCTAATCGCACTTACTAGTTCTAGTAGCTTTTTTTTTGTAGAGTCCATTGTATTTCCTACATAAATAATCATGTCATTTTTGTTTTGTTTTGTTTTTAAGAGGGCAGTGTCACTGGCCCTCATATGTGGGACCCGAACCAGGGCCGCTGGCTTCCCAAGCCAGTGCTTAACCACCGCGCCACTCAGCCGGCCCAAATGTCATTTTTGAATACAGTTTATTTCTTCCTTTCTCATCTGGAGGCCTGTTATTTTTCTTGCCTTATTGCACTGCCCAGAACCTTAGTACATTGGATAGAAGTAGAGAGAGTGAACCGCCTTGTTCCTCATCTTAGAGGGAAATCTTTTAGTCTTTCACCATCATGTGATGTTAGCTGTAGATTGTGTGTGTGTGTGTGTGTGTGTGTGTGTTCCCTTTTCAGATTGCAGAAAACCTCTTCTGTTATTAGTTTGCTAAGGGTTTTAATCAAGTTTGGATTTTGTTAGGTTTTTTTTTTTTACCTTTTATTGGGATGATCATGTGGTTTTTATTTATTAGTTTCTTAATATGGTAAATTACATTGGTTGTATTTTGAATGGTAAACCAGTCTTGAATTTCTGGAATGAGCCCAACTTGGTCATGATATATTATCCTTTTTATATATTGTTGGATTTGATTTTGCTAAAATGTTAAGAATTTAACAAATCTGTGTTCATAAGGGACATTATAATGTCTTTGTCCAGCTTTAGTATTGGGTGAATGCTGGCCTCAGAGGGTAATTTGGAAATTCTTTCCTCCTGTTCAAATTTCTGAAAGAATTTGTGTAGAATTGTGCTGTTTTTTCCTTAAATGTTTGTTAGAATTCACCAGTAAGTCCATCTGGATCCAGCGTTTTCTTTGAGGGAAGATTTTAAACTACAAATTCAATTAAAAAAAAAAAATGGATCCAGGGCTATTCAAAAATAGATCCAGGGCTATGCTTTTTGAGCGAGTTTTGGTACTTTGTATCAAAGAATTTGTCCATTTCATCTAAATCTTTGATTTTATTGTCATAAAGGTTTTCACAGTTGTCCCTTATTGTCCTTTTCATATCTGTAGAATCGGTGATGTCACCTCTGTCATTCCCGATATTGGTATTTTGTGTCTTCCTTTTTTCTTTCCTGCTCAGTCTAATTGGAGGCTTATCAATTTTATTTACCTTCTAAAAAACAAACAAACAAACAAACAAAAACAGCTTTTGGTTTCCTTCATTTCTCTCTATTTCATTGATTTTTCTACTCTGATCTTCATTACTTCCTTTCTTCTTACTGTATTGTGTATAATTTTAATTATTTTTCCTTTGGTAAAAATTTTCAATTTTATACAGTATGGTTCTTTCAAGTTCTTGATTTAAATTCTGTCTTCCCCAAGACAAATGAGGATATAGATGCTCAGAGATGCTGAGAGAGACAAGCACTTACACCGACAGCCTCACGTTCCCCACTTTACGGGAAGTGTGGTGAATGCTGTCATCCAGGCATGGAGAGGTGCAGCCTGAGTGAGACGGGGGCTTAGCCTGTCCAAGCCGGGTAGGATGGCCTCCCCCGGGAGGTAATGTGTGAGGGACCTCGTTTTGTTGAAGTCTGCAACCAAACCCAAAGTTGTAGTTCTTAAGAGTTGTTTTGCATCGGCTGCACAGCTAGCTCCCTCTTGATTGCTGTTTTGAAAAATGAGTTAGAAAATTTCCAAGAGTAGTTCTGCAGACAGCTAATGTTCTCTTGGGTTTGATTGCCAAGTCCGTTTTTTTACTTCTATTAAGGCTGTGTGCGGTGGTCATGGTAACTGGAGCTGTAACAGTAGTGGCAGGTGTTGCTGACAAGATTATGTTGAACAGGAGGAAAATCTGGGGGCGGAATGTGGAGGGATTGTTTTAAAGATTTACATCAGTATTTCACTGCAGTATACTCACGTAGTCACGCGTATTTATACACCAACTAGTCCTTGTTTCACATGCCAAAACTTTTTTCAAAAAGTATTTTTTTTATCATGAAAAAGGCTTAACTCTATAATTATTTTTTAAGTGGAGTGAAGCCAGCATAATATAATCACATCTTCTCAGAGTCCATACTAGAAGGTTGAGTTCCTCCCCAATCTGAATCAGGTTCATACTATATTTAGGGATTTTGAAAATAGGTCACAGCTTTTTGCTGGGATGCACCAGTATGGCCAGTGGTCAATTGTAGGAAAGAAACAAAAGGAAAAAAATAAAGAAGTTAATTTAAATGGCTACGAGGGTCAAAGGTTATGTGCATGATTTTAGTTTCTTCTTCTTCATCATCATCCAGCACAAACCTGATCCTTTAAAAAATGATGGTTGAAAGAGCAAGCAACTCTGTAAACAGCTTGCTTCTCAAAATTATAAAATGTTCAATTCCTTAGTTTCGTGCAGGAGAAAACAGTGGGATCAACCAGCTAGCTTGTGGTAACGCCAGGACCAGAACCCAGATTCTTGGGTCAGAAAACCTGCTTTCTTTCTAGTCCTGCCTCCTCCTTTTCACTCCGTGTAACCAGGAGCTTAGCCTCGTCTCTTTCATCTGTAAAATGGAGATGATAATGGTACTTTTCTTCTGGTTGTGGTTTAAATGAGAAAATGTGTGTAGCATCCCTCAGTAAATGTTTAATGCCATTTTGGTTAGGGAATCATTTTCCCCTTCTAAAGGAATCAAGGAAATAATTAGGGGTCATGTGCATATAAGAAGCTACTTAATTTAGAGTTTTTGTTTCCTAAAGTGCTTCCACCCCATCTACTTTTAGAATTGTAAGTAACTTTTTTTCTAATTTAACAAATGCAACTGAATTTCCATGCTTTATAATGGAAATTCTTCAGTTTTTGTTTGGCCTCAAACTTTGTTACAATGTATCCAGCAAACAATTTGTGCTAATACAAATGTTGCTTTCTCTCATGTCACAAGTCCTGAAGCTTATATAACAGTCACACTGCAAGATAGGTACTTCGGGATGTGCGTTTTCTCTGTTTGGGGGCTTTCTGTGGCTTTCACTTTCAGGTGGAAGGAGGATAGTGAGGGGAAGAATGTTGAGTGATCAAGTCTTGGAGTAGAGAGATCAATTGCGAATCGGCCCTCTCTGCCTGGATTGCCTCCTCCTGTTCCCACCTTCCTAGCCTTCCCTATTTTATTCTTTAAGATTTAGCTGCATTGCTCGTTTCATTCCTCTGGGTCCCCTTGCTGATCCTCTTGCCTAGCGTGTTAATGTCCCCATTTCCCTCACCTTCTCCCAATGCCCCTTAACACCTGGCTCTCATCTAATGTTCTTTACCACACTGTGTTGTGATTGTTTTCTTGTCTATCTTCCTAACCTTAAAGTCAGGGAATTGGTCTTCCTTATCTCCATATCCCAGCACCCAGCACAGCTCCCCATTAAAGTTGCTCAGGGAAGCTGTGTTGTATAGGAAGCCTTCAGTTTGATGAATTACATTCGGAGAATGATAAGAATATGCTATTTATCTAACAAAGGTGTTTCTTCCATGTTCCAGCCTCTTGGTTTTGTTTTGTTTTTCTGTTTGTTTGTTTTTCCCCCGCCGCTAAGGAAGTGCTTGAGCTACAAGAATGAGCTCAGGGCTTTTCCTAGTGTCGCTGACACCCTTTGTGACATTTCTCGGCGCTACGCTGTGGTACCCTGTGGATTCCTGTTTGCACTCCTGCAGTCCGCTCGGAATCTCGCAGTGATGCAGCTACATGTGCCTTAGGCACACAGGCCAGCTGGGTCCAAATACAGTCTGCTTCTAGTGCCTCCACAAAGCCAGTCCGGCAAAGCTGCAGTAAACTAGGTATTGAAGTGGAAATAGTCAAATGGAAAGAATTAACTGTTAAAGAGGCACCTGGCCCCCGCTTCCCTTTTCTGTGCTCTGGAATATATTGGGTTGTCGGAAAAGTCATGACGTATTTTTTCCTGTGTTTTTCATTGCAAAAATGTGTCATGACTTTTCCAACAACCCAGCTGTATAGAGAATTAACACTCTGCAGTTGTCCATCAGGTGGAATGCTTTGCTTTCCTGTGGTGTCTGCCTGGGTTTTGGATGCTAAGGTGTAGAAACCATGATTTCGTATTGGCTAATATTGGAAGAAAAGAAATAATGAAACCATGTGACGTGACATTTGTATTAACATATAATCTACCTAGTTAATGGACGACAATGTCTTTCCAAAAGGTGCTCTTGAACCAGAATGGAAAAAAACCAAAAAACGTTACAGAAGACAATTACAAGTGAATTTTGACATTCATCCGTAATGACGTACTACACTCCTGGTGTACAGAAATGAGGCATGAGGTCCACAGCCAGAGTTTGCCAGAAAGACTGAACGTTGTCTGTTCACTCAGGAACCTCCACAGGCCTGATTGGCTTGAATGTCTGGGCTGAGCATATTTTCTCATTCTTGCCCTCTCACCATTTCTGAGTATCTCACAGAGACTTTCTGAGAGTCTCCTAACTTCTTCCTGAAATGCACGTTCATCGGATGCTGCTCAGAAGCAGCTGCAGAGCCGACGTGGTAAGTGAAGACGTGAGGTAGCTTGGCGTCTGATATCTTGCACTCCGCAGGATAACAGAGTGAAGCTCTGTGAATCTATTGATCAAGCCAAAGCTTAGCTCTCAAACATATCAATAAGTCTCAGTATTACTTAAGGGCTTTGTTATCAAATTGTTGGGTTTATAAACCAAACGGCGTCCCAATTGTCATAACAGGTCAAAACCAAACAATGAGAATTGTTTTGGTTAATATACAGTGATTTGCAGTAGTAAATTTTTTTAAAGTCAAAGTTTATTGGGGTGACAATTGTTTATATAGTTACTAGGTTTTCAAGTGTACAATTCTGTAATCCATCATCTATAGATCACATTGTGTGCTCACCACCCAGAGTCAGTTCTCCTCCCATCACCATATATTTAACACGTTTACCCTCATCTACCACCCCCACCCCCCTACCCTCTGGTAACCACTAAACTATTGTCTGTGTCTATGAGTTTTTGTTTCTTCATTTGTTTGTCTTGTTCTTTTGTTGCTTTCAGTTTTATGCCCCACATGTCAGTGAAGTCATATGGCTCTCGACTTTTTCTGTCTGACTTATTTCACTTAGCATTATAATCTCAAGAATCATCCATGTTGTCGCAAATGGCAGTATTTCCGCATTTCTGATGACAGAGTAGTATTCCATCCAGTAGTAAATTCTGAGAAAGACAGGTTTTTAAAATGTAAGCTTTGAGAGACTCAGTCAATTTCAGATGAGACCTTTTCCTTTAGCATGCAGTTAACTCAGGGGCTTAGGCACATCGGTCCGTTTTCACTGGAGGGACAGTTTTGAAGTTTGACATCAGTGTTTCCGTAAGGATGTGTTTCCGTAAGGATGTGTTTCTCCCATGCTGAAGAAATGGTGCCTGAGCCCTTAGCCTTCCCTTGAGCTGAGGCGTATTTACATCTCTGCTTTGTTTTCCTTATAAGACCTTAGGGCTATCTAGGTACCACCAGTGCTTTTATTGGTCTGATCATGAGGGGTGGATGGAGTAGATGAAAGGAGACCATCTATTTTGTTACTTCTTTTAAAGATGTGAACGAAGGCCCAGAAGTTGAAATTTAATTTTTTAAATTTTTTTATTTTTTTTATTTTTTTGAGGGCAGTGTCACTGGCCCTCATATGTGGGACCCAAACCGGGGCCACAGGCGTCCCAACCTAGCTCTTAACCACCGCGCCACTCAGCTGGCCCCAGAAGTTGAAATGTAATGTCATGGGAATCAGCAAACTTTCAGAAAGTAAGCAGCTGATTAAGAATGAAAAATTGAACCCATTACTCTTTTTCTTTGATTTAATATTACTAAGCGGGGAGAGGCCTTGAGAAGTTGTCTTGTAACCTCCCCTTGCTTAATTTGGGCCATATCATCTCTTTCTGATAGAATTGTCCATGATACCTTTTATAAAAGGTCAGTTGTCAAAAAGGAGTGATGTTTACTTTAAAAATAAAATGTCGCCATTGATATGTTTTGGTCTGTCAGAGTGTCAAATATAGCTATGGTCTGATTGGAACTTTTGTTCTCTTATAGACATTAATGAGATGCTGTCCTCTTATTAATGGAAATTATCATCTAGTTATGTTGGAAAAAATAAGTTTTGGTTTATTGTTAGTGATAAAGTTAAAGTGTTCTGAGAGAGAGTGGAAGTTACAGAAAGTTAAATGCTGTCATTCTGTCTCTTCATACCAAGAACAAAAGCAAATGACTGAAGTGTTTCAGTGGGTTGCACCTGAAGTTAGAGTTCAGCCTTGTAAGAAGCATGGTGTCTCGTCGCTATGGAAACAAATTTAAATGATTGAGTTGAGAGTTACGATGTACATATTGATGCAGATGGGCCGTGAAAGATGTTGCAAACTAAGGATCTTACTGCTGCTCCCACAACCACTTCAGGAGCAGACGTTGACCTTGCACTTGCCGTGTTAGAGACCTGGGTACACAGACGAAAAGACAAGGTTCCCAACTCCAGGAGCTCAGATTGTCAGGGGGCAATGACAGACAGACACATGGACGGACGAGAGCAGGCCCGTTGACAGACTCCCGGCGTGTGCACGGAGCAATGGGGTCAGGGAGTGCTTGAGGCCACTTGATGGGCCTGCGGAGTTTGCCTGACAGCCAGGGAGGCTGGACCGAGATGGTGTTCCCACAGGGAAGCTGCGTGGGGAGGGGTAAGAGGCGAAGAGTTATTTGAAAGCAGTACTTTTAAATCACCATTTGTCTTCGGAGCCACACTGGTAGGAAATATTGGGGGGATCTTAAATTTTTGGATTTGTGAGCGGTTGAAGGTAGATTCTGGATCAGCCTGCCAGCTGCCCCTTGACAGGTAACCATGAGGTATTTAGCCTCTCCAGACCTCGCGAGGATTAAATGAGGGACTGTCTCTGCAGGCCGTAGGTCAAAGTTGGGGTGCTTAGTCAAGTCTACGGCGCTGTCAGTTGCTTCGTAACAGCACCAGGGTTACCATTGTTCATTCTAGCTTTCTGGCGATTTTGAATGCTTTTGTAGCAGTGAGGTTACCATGTGAAACGTGGTCTCTGCCTGCTGGATTACAAACCTTGTTTGTGTTGCCCATTGGATGCCTAGCCTGTGCTGTGCTGGCCTTGGACTCAGTATGGAGATGGGCCCGTAGCTGCTTCCCTAGGCAGCCTCTAGTATAGTCGGGAATGAAAATGAACAAATGTGAAATAAAGTAACTGTCTGGTTACCTGTGTCATTGTTCAGTATATTGGTTAAAGGAGCGTAGGTGCTTGTGGGGCCCGTTCCTGTTTTCAAGGAGGTCTAGGCAGAGGTTACGGACAGAGACTAGAGGATAGAGGTAGCAGTTAGGCAGAGCCGCAGGAGCTGAAGACTCAGAGAAGTTAAACAGAAAGCTTTCTGCGTGGGGTGCCAGCCGGGTGTCAGGGCGCAGCTGCCGCCTAGAGCCCCTCTCCCATTCCCACCTAGGTGATGGAAATGCCATCATTTTGCAGGGCCACTAAGATAGTCAACCGCTCAGCTGTCACTTTCCTTCTAGAATGAAGGCATTTATTACGTCCTTTCCTCTTAGTGGTTTTTGATCGGATATAAGGAATGGACACCATGCGTAGCATAGGGGTAGGGCACAGTTGGGGGGCTGCGAACACACTGGAAGGCAGACTTTATTTTGCTCTCTAACAACTCACCGACAGAAAGTTCAAGAACAAACACTGAGTGACTGCCTTGCTAGTCTTCTAGAAACGAGAGAGAGTACAGGGATGAAAAGGGGAGCTCCTCGGCCTCAGTGACCTGGGACACAAGGGCAGATGCAGAGACAGAGATAAACACGTAAGTGTGGGTGGCAGTTGCTGGGAAGGAGGGTACAGAAAGGTCCGTGGTGCATTGGGGGGCAGCACAGTGAGGGGTGTTGGGAACCCTAGAAAACACACGCCCTGTATTGCCTTCTGCCAGTGCCTGAGTCCAGGT
This sequence comes from Aselliscus stoliczkanus, assembly GCA_033961575.1. Classification (NCBI taxonomy): domain Eukaryota; kingdom Metazoa; phylum Chordata; class Mammalia; order Chiroptera; family Hipposideridae; genus Aselliscus; species Aselliscus stoliczkanus. The sequence goes on along the minus strand of CM066741.1, from coordinate 6,401,438 downwards.
GGGGACAGGAAGCCCTGAGCTCTGATTCCAGCCACCAGGAAGCCACCAGCCAGCACCGCCTTCTAGTCCCACCACTGCCTCTCCTCCAGGAAGCCCTTTGCTTCACAGGGCACAGGTCACAGCATGGACTTGAGTGCTTCTGGGTGGAGCTACAGTGGGTGGAGCCACTGTCCACCTGGCTTCGGGCCCCTGGGCCAGGGCCACAGGCGTCTCAGAGTCCTGGATTTGAAACAGCGGCTGGGCCTGATGCTGGGTGCTGTGCCGGGTAGGACCAGGCGGGTGAAGTGACAGTGTAACCGGGAAGTACAGTGTCGGTAGCCCTCCTTTCCCACGTCCGTACTGCTGTCTCCTAAACAGCCCAAGTGATGGGGGTTCCCTGACACGCTTGAGTCTTGAATGTCTGAACAAATGAAATGTTAGCTTTCAGGGAAGAGTACTGTGAGAATGAGAGGCTGTTTCATTATAAGCTTTAGTTCATTGAACAGCCTTGGAGAGGGAATTTCTCAGTGCATGGTGGTAACATACTGAGTTATATGCAGCCCTCAGAGCTGGTCTCAGCGGCGACGTCATCTTGCTGGCTGTGCCCGTGGCAGCTGTTGAGAGACGGCCATGGAAACAGCCTGCTGGGGAACTAACTCTGCTACGTCCTAGAAGTTTGAGAGGACATTCTAGGCCAGTACCCCAAGGAGGTCCTTCTCTCTCCCCTAGAATTTGGGATTCTGCATACATTCTATTCTTAAAGAATAGTCAGTTATCTCTGCTTCAGTTAGACTCTGAAAAGCTGTTTTTAGTTGATTAACTTGGTGAGTATAGGTGTGTTTTGATCAAAATAGTGTCATGATAACAATAGCAGCAACCACACCAACAAATAAAATCATTCCCCCATCATTCTACCAAACACAGTAGCTTGATATTGGGGACTTTTAAAGCCAGAAGTCTTACTGTCTGGCTTTTTTTTTTTTCTTTTTACTGGAAAAAAAATGAATTTCGTATAGTCATCTAAAAATTGTGTAATCCATTTTAAACTTTGTACTGCATTTCTATTTTATTAATCTCTTTCTGTTCCTGGCTTGATTTGAAAAAATCAAAATTATTGGAAGAAATTGTTTGCTCTTTAAAGAATTTGAACCTTGACTGTCATCTAAAGGCTTAAGTACCATTTCTTCTTTGTTTCTTAGTAATTCCTATAAAAATACAGTATTATTTTCATACAGGAAGCTGAAAAAGCAGGCTGGTCTAGAGGAAGCTGTTGTGTAGTTCCTTCCTTTCTAAACTTTGAGCCCAGTGCTTTTCCTCACTCCAAGTTCAAGGGCTTAGTTTACGTACATGAAAATAAACTGAACAGCATCTGCTGCTTAGTAGAGAACCTCTCAAGGCTGCTAAGCAAACAGATGTACTCACTTCAGGCTTTTGAGATGCTCAAAGCATGTGGTTAAAAAAAAAAAATTCAAACTGAATAGCATGAGGAAATAAAGTTAGAAGAAAACATAAACCCAGGGGTCAGGTTTGGTACCTGAATCGTGTACATTTTAATTGCAATTCTGTCATCACTGCTGGCACTGGTGCTTTGAAAACTGGTCCTTGAAAACACAGAATTGTCAATATTTTTCCAATGAAGGAGTTGACATACTTTATAGTTTTTCTTTCTTTTAAAAAAATTTGTTGTTACAACTCTTTGGGAAAGCAAGAGGAGAGAAAAAAATAATACTAAATACTTATAACATTATTCAATATTATCTATTAATTTTATCCAGGTAGCTGTTAATAAGTTCAAACAGTTCAGCAGAACAGTCCACTCTAAATATCTATTCTAATATGGATAGCTGTTTTTTTTGGGAGGGGGCACAAAAGGAAAACATTCAAGTAGGAAGATTCAATATCTTAGTGGATGAATCTATAAATTTAATACAATTTAAATCATAATGCTAGTAAGATGTGCTTTGGAGCTATGCAAGCGGAAGTTAAAATTTTACACTAACTTTAAAAGCAAGAATAACAGGGAAATTTCTGAAACAGAAAAATAATAAGCTGAGGAGAGGGAGAACTAGCTATACAAAATACTGAAACTTGTTATAAAGTGAAATATTAAAAGAGTTTAGCATGCATAGTCAAACAGATCATTGCAACAAAAATTCCAAAAATAGGCCAAAGTACATTTTCAAAATTAATATATACCGAGGAGACATTTCAGATGAGTTGAAAAAATAATAATTAGTCAATGAGTGATGTTGGAATAATGGCTAGTCATACTGAAAACAGTTTAGATTCCTACCTCATACCTTATAACCAAAAGACATTTTTTTTTCCTTTTTTTTGCTTTTTAAACTTTTTGTTATGCTGAGTTTCAAATATGAAAAGAGTAGCAAAATGAATTCCCATTTTCCTATCATCTGGCTTCAACAGTTATCAATTTATAACTACTTTTGTTTCTTCCCTCATCTATGCTGCACACCCCCCCTTTTGAAGCAACTCTAGACATCACATCATTTCATCATCAAAAGTCTCAGTATGGATCTCTAACCACAATACAATTATCACCCATATAAATATTTTTGATGTGTTTTAGAGAGGCAAGTCCCATGATTATGGTCCAAAGTGACCAAACATAAACTTATTCTTAAAATAGAAGGCTCTTTTTCTGGTTGCTAAACTAACCATCCACAGAGGACTTAAGAATGGACTGTTTGACTTTATTTGATCTTTTTATGATGTGAGATGATCTCCAAAGATTTTAGAAAAGGAACCATTTAAAGATCTGTATGTCTTTTTCTTCTAAAAGTTCGACTACTAAAACCATCTGTGATATTAAGGGGATAAATTAGCTAAGGACTGTATTTGAAATTTAAATTTGAACAGACATAATCATCAATAATGTCACCCAATTTTTGGTAAGCGAGAACCATGAGGGGTTTTAAGCCCTCTTTTTTTTAATATTTCAATTACAGTTGACATTGAATATTTTATATTAGTTTTAGGTGTACAGCATAGTGGTTAAGACATTTATGTAATTTACGAAGTGATTCCCCCACCATTAGTCTAGTACCTTCGTGGCACTGTGCCTGGTTATTACAATATTATTGACTCCATTCCCTATGCTTCACTTCAGATGCCTGTGACTATTTTGTAACTACCAATTTGTACTTCTTAATCGCTTCGCCTTTTTCACCCAGGGCACGTCCCCTCCCATCTAGCAGTCATCAAAATGTTCTCTGTATCAATGAGTCTGTTTTGTTCGTACATTTATTTTGTTCTTTAGATTCCACATATAAATGAGATCACTTGGCATTTGTCTTTCTCTGCCTGACTTAGTTCACGTAGCATAATCCCCTCCAGATCCATCCGTGTTGTCGCCAAGTCCTCCTTGACGCTGACAGAGGAAACGAGATAGCCAAGTTGTCCATATTTATTTAGTGTAAGTTACCATGTTTGGTTTCTGTAAAACATTGGAAGCTATATTCGTATTAACTTCTGTTGAGACTCAAAGTTCACTAGGAAATTACGCCAAAACTCCTATTTTACTAATGAGTGTCTGGAAAAAAATTGTAGAAGCCCTGCTGGAAATGTTATAGAATATGTTTGTTATCAGCAGAGCTCTAGAATCTGACAGTGTGAGAAACACCAAGCACATTTCCAGCCTTTGCCCGGGAATCGTACACAGGGCTCGAGGTTTCCATCGCAAATGAGGCAAACAGCGTCCTCAGTCCTGTGGCTGAGTGGGAATAGGAGGGGAAGAGGGAACAATGAGGGTCAGCCGGCTTTGCCCTTTCATCTCAAAACCATTTTAATGATCCTTGGAGCAGGGCGTGTGTCCTATGTACTCTCTTGCCGTGAGACTTACTAGAAATTTCAAAACAGCGTCTGGAGATGGAGCCCAGTCTGAGCAGGTCCGTAGTGCAGGCTTTGACAGGCACGGGGTCTCAGTGGGCACCCAGGGAGCGTAGAATGGGTTCCAGAAGAGGCAGCAGGGTGTACCAGTCCCGGCTCTCTCAGCAACTTGCTGCGTGACTTTGGACAAGTGCCCTCACTTCTTTGGGCCTCTGCCTCCCCACTTATAAAGGGAGGGTGCTGAAGCCCTTCATCTCTGGGGTCTGGGCCCCTTCCAGCCTCCAAATGCTGGGCTTCTGAGAACCTCCCCAGTGGGGCACCGCCCCTTCCTCTGGTAGCAATGACTCCGCCCCTTAATAGAAACTTAGGCTGAAATTGATCCACAGTGTGCGGTCAGTCACCAGGTTCTGTCCATTTCTCTCTGGAAGATGGTTTTTGTCTTTTCCTTTCTTCCTTCTCACTTACTGTACATTTGCCAGGTTCCCATGATGCCTGTCAGGATGGATGCCCCACCCTCTTGCCTTCTAGCGGCCCTGCCACTGTTCCCAGGGTAAATCCCTCCTTTCTCACCCCAGCCCACCCCATCCTGTGCTCTGAGGCTCATCTCCCTTAAGCACTACTCCCATCGTGAGCATTTCCTTGTTCAAAAATCATCAGCCTGCACTGTGTGGCTTTTAAGGTACTCTGTGTGGCTTTTAAGATACTGAGTAATCTTGCCCCATCCTACCATCTAACTTGAATTTTCTATCGCTTCCCAAAACACCCTGCGGTGTGAAAAGACCAGTTTTATCACTGTTTTCCTGAGCGTTTCCTGTTCTTTGCTACTCATCTAACTTGTTCATTTTTTTTTAATCTAGAATACCTTTTTCTCTTCATAACCTGTAAACTGAACAAATTCAAGATGCAAGAAAGGCAGAGTAACTGAATAAAGCTCTGTGGATTGGAGGTGGCAGTGGTGGCGAGAGGGCTGGGATTAGCGAGGACCAAAGTGAGGGACAGTGGGAGCCACGAGGGAGGGACAGAGGTTTTGAGTCACAGAGAAAGCTTATGCTCATCCATCGAGTGGACCGCCCTCCATCAAGGAGAAGCCAAGGTCATCTGCTCAGAGTGCTGGGGGGGGGCGGGTGTCGTTAGGCACCTGAAGAAAGTGGCTTTGCGATGGGCGTTATCCAGAGATGAATAAAGGATTTCCTGAGACACGTTGAGAATCCTGTTGAAATGAGTTAACGTGAGTTTGTGATGCTGTGAAACATGAATTCAAGTTTCTGAATTTGTTCACCAGGGCGCGGCTTTAGGGGCTTCGATGGGAAACCCGGAGTAGGATATGGGTGTTCCTGAAGTGCCTTTGTCCCCTCCACCCCACCCCCACCCCCCGCCCGGTTCCAGACGAGATGAGGAGGCCAGTGAGGGCAGGAGTCGGCGGGGCACTCAGAAGAGGGGGTACGGCAGCTTGGGAGGGGTCCCCCGGCCTCTCCTCCTCCCACTGCTAGTCTCCCCTTTCCTGAGTCCTCCGACACCCCTTTCCTTGCCTCACGAGACTCATTTGATGGCCTTGCTGCCGTTCACTGAGAACGCAGAAGCAGCCACAGGGGAGCGTCCCAGGGGTTGGCCACCTCCCGCCGAGCAGGCAAGTGCCCTGCCCTCAGCTCCCCGCCCCGTCCGACGCATTCCTTCTCTCCTGGGCCCCAGCCCCTCTGACTCTGCAGGAGCTTCTCTCCGCTGAATTGGGGCGTCCTCCACCCCATCGGTTCCCCTGTCCAGGGGCAGGAGTGAATCGGTGGGTCTGCCAGGCAGGCTCGAAGAAGCCGTGGGGCTTGACCACAAAGTCGGAGAGGGGAGAGGCCATATCTGGGAATGAGGGGCAGTAAAAAGGTGGTAGGATCAGTGCTGTGGAGACCTCAGGAGGGCGAACGGGGGCTGGAAATCTGGGCGGTGCAGGCGATGGCGATGGTGAAGGTGTGGTCTTGGGTTGGCCAGCAGTCGTGGGGCTGAGGGGCCACAGTCATGGTGACACACTTGGATGATAATGACGTTCTGAGAGTCTGATAAGAGATTCAAAGCTGAGGGACGTCAGGGAGGAGGGAGAGAGATGAGCAGGTGATAGCCACCCACCCCCACGCCCAGGAGCGGCAGCGCTGGGGGAGGAGACACGGCTTGAAAGGGCTGCAGAGGACGCCAGGGGAGAGCCAGGGTTTCCTGCTTCGGCTCTGTTGCCCCCACGGCCTGTTCTGAACTCCGCCGCCAGAGAGCCTGTTTCATAGCAGAAGTCCCATTTTCTCCCTTCCGTCTCACTCAGGGCGCCCCATCGCTCGACCCCCTCGGGTTAGGGTTACCCAGGGGCCTCCTTCCCCGCGCTTCTCTGGCCACTGAGCACTAACAGCCCCGCCCGCCCCTACTTTTCTATTTTTCTCTCCAGCATCTATCACTTTTGACATATTTGACAGATACGTTTTCCTTATTTGCTTATTTGTATATTCCGAGGGGCAGAGATTTCTGTCTGGGTTATTACATCTTTATTTTTTAATAATGCTTTTCCCCCTGCACCTAGCACAGAACTTGGCAAAAGGCAGATATTTAATGACTAAGTTGAATATAGGATAGATGGAGGGATGGAGGGATGGATGGATGGAGGGAGGGAGGGAGAGAAGGAGGGAAGGAGGAAGGAATAACGGACGAACAAACGGGTTCGGTTCGTATAGGAGGCATAAAGAAGGAGGAAATGAGGAAGCCGCAGGATGTTTCAGAATTCAAGTTCTAGGCTGGCTGTGGGGTCGTCACTGTGACAGGCTGGAGAGAGCGGGAAGGTTGAATCCCGGGACACTGGCTGAGCAGCGGGAATTCCGACTCCCCTGGCGTCAGGGCAGGAGGCTACGCAGCGCGAAAAGCTGCAGCTCAGTCACCCAGGAATTCAGGAGTCTGGGTGGACAGATGGATGCCTAACAAAGGTTGGGGAGGGGAGATGGTAAAAAAAGCACATCCACAAGGAAACTAAGGAACAGTGGTGAAGAGTTGCTGCCCTTTACAGCAAGCTTGATGTTTTGCCCCCCCCAACCAATTCTCTCGTGTGCATTTAGTTAAATGTGAGCACTTTTAGATTACTGGGTCTATTGAGTTTTTTTTTTAGGATAGAAAGTATTAGATAGGGCTAAAATGTGCTAACACTGGATTTTCGAGGTCTGGTCCTCTGGCTGGGATAACCGCAGTCGGTCAATAAAAATAGTTGCTGTGGATGGCTAGTTTCTTCGGGTCTTTGGGGTAGAGCGCTCGCATTTTCTTTTCAAGTTGTCATAGCTTCAAAATAGAGAGTATGATTTATACTGATATATTTGTGGTTGGAAACTTGAACGTCGCCAAAGTCTTCCCAATTGACATCTGAATATCTCAATTATGTTTCTGGTAAATTTATTATTTTTAAACAGCCTGCCAGACCATAGTGCTTTACAAAGTTGGCAGCATGTTGCTGATGACCTAATTTATTATTCAGACTCATGGTAAGTGCCCTAAGCTTTTCAACATGGAACTATTCATTTTATCCATTTGAAGGGCATTTTAGGTGTCCTTTATTCCATAGAAGGATTGTTTTCACCTAGCCCAAATAAGTGCAAAACACATGTCTAAGTATTTTAAACCCCACTTCCCATATTTTTAAAATTTTTGGGTGCACAGTACCTTCCAGAACATCAGCGAGTGTGTGTAGCCCAGTTTCCAATAGGACGGCTCCTTCTGGGGGGGTAGCTCCTCCCAGCTGCCCCGGAGGCTGTACCCCACTATGTTCCTTCTGGCCTCCGAGTGCCCCTGACTTCTACCTCCCACCCCCAGCTTTCAGCCATGACTTTCTCCTGTTCTCTGGTTTTCTCCTGTTTCCTGGTTTGCTTCAGTTCCGTTTCTTTCTCTTTCCAGTCCCTTAAGATCAGCAATTCCTAATTACCCTCTAGGTCTCAGTGTCAGCATGGCTGTCCCAGGGAGATGGTTGTAGATTCTTCCTACTGCATCAGTCCCTCTGCTGGGGCTCGCTGTCATTCTGCTTTGTGTGCTTGTTTCGGCGACGCGCGGCCTCTCCGTGTGCGGTAACCTCTGAGGAGCCATGCCTGCCTCCTGAGCCACGGCTCCTCGGCTCCTGGGGACCAGATCCTGGCGCGCGCGCACACCTCTCCACAGGTGGGTGTTGGATGAAGGAGCGTGCGAATGAGAGCACGTCCTCGGCCCTCCCTCCTGGCCACTGCAGCTGTGACCAGTCACCGCTTGCCACGAGCATTTGCCGCCCTTGGCCCGCAGCACAGAAAGGGCCTGGGCTCCTCTACGGAGGAAGCTAAACCACTGACGTGCCCGTGGCTGTGCTAACTCTCCTGGGTGGCGACCCCAGGACAAGGAGCCATGAAGGAAGTAAATGCATTTCCGTGAAATAGTTTTTTCTAATCTTTCCCCCAGTCCCACGTCTGTGAGTCTGCTAGAATCCCATGCCCGATTTTTTAGGTTTCTAAGGCAAAGTTCCATAGAGTGAGTCACATGGTATGTATATACATGTGTCTGGAAGTTCCGCACTGTTGTCAGCAAGGACAGGGATTTAGGAAAGTGTCCTGGGCACATGACCACTCCGTCCAGTTCAGGGTAGTTGGGCGGGAGTTCATGCGGCACCTTGTGTAGGTAGGTCCACACTCCCTTATCTTAAACCCTTGGGCCCAGCTGCATTTTGGAACACAGACCTTTTTTAATTTTAAAAAAGTAAATGTACTGCCCAGTGGCGTCTGGGGTGGCCCCGCATAATCAAACATTACCACTTCTGCCTTGAAATATACACATTAAATAGGATAAATAATGTACCATAAACAGCCTCAAGTCAGTTCAGGTTCTGGTCTTGCTGCCACTTAATTCTGGTTCGATTGGGCCACAGACGAATTATGAAAAAAGCCTTTGCGTCTGGGAGCCTGGGGGCTTTGGAATCACGGGGCAGAGAACTGCGGTGAGTGCGGTGCTTGGTGCGATGCTCACCGTCTCAGCATCTCCTGAATCCTTAGGACCACGTTAGGTCAAGCCAGGACTCTGTCACCTGGAGGGCAGGGGACCCCTTCTCCAGGGCGATTGTCCTAAGACAAGCTTTGGTCATGTCACTCCTGTGTGTAAGTGCTCTCAGTGGCTTCTATTGTCCCAAAGATAAAGTCCCCATTTAACACATCGCACAAGCACTTTATGGTCTGGGCCATGTCCCTCGCCAGGCACTCCCCACCTGTCACTGTGCAGACATGCTTTCATTCCGTAGCCCTGCTTGCCGACTGGCTGTCCCTTCTGTCGGGAATAGCGCCTCTCTCTTGCCTCCACCCTTACGCCCCTTCCTAACGCATCTGTCTTCCAGGTTTGGGATTAGAGGTCACGTCTAAGGAAGCTTCCCCACCACAGCTCTGGGCTAGGCGCCTCGCCTGCCTTCGTCCATGCCTTGTCCTTGCACTGCCGTGTGCTGCAAGTATGTTGTGACTGGAGCAGGTTTCTCAGCCTCAGCACTGCGGACTTTTTTCTCTGCTTATCTAATGACCTGGTGTTTATAAATGTTCTCCTAGGCCTCGGACGCTTGCCCTGCTTTAGCAGTCAACTTCTAGACGTGGTTCTAACAACCGACTCCAGGTTTCTCTCTCTTGGCATTATTGACATTTGGGGCCAGATAATTCTTCGTTGTGTGTGTGTGTGTGTGGGGCAAGGGGTTGTCACTATAAGCACCATTGTAGGGTGTTTGGCAGTATCCCTGGCCCCTACCCGCTAGATGCCAGTAGCACACCCCCCTCACCCCCACCCCTCACCTCCGCCCCAGTGTGACAACCAAAAATGTCTCCAGACGTCAATTTCCCCTGGGGACACAGCCACCCCTAGTTGAGTTCTACTGGTCCAGAAGGAAAGTCTTTGAGGCAGAGGCTGTGCGTGTGGGTCTTCACATCCCTAGCTTGGCACACGTAGGTCCCCTTCGATGTACTGAGTTAAATTGTTGGATCAGGTGGGGGGTGAGGACACTGGGCAAGAAAGGGAGGGCTGGGTGGACCGATGAAGAGTCGGCCAGCTCCCTCACGGCGTGGGGATGAGAAAACACACAGCAGCGCTTGGCGCAGGGGAGAGCTGCCCCCCACGGTGGGCTCCCACCCGCCCTCCTGCCCCTCTGACCTCTCCTCTGCCTGCCGACTCGTCCTCCCAAGGCCTGCCCTCCTGCCTTAGAGCTGCAGGCACAGCATCCCCGGAGCTCAGAGGCTGCCTTAGAACCAGCCAGGAGGCATTTGTTGCACACGCGCGGTGTAAGCAGTGGGCACAGAGGCTGGTCAGTAGCCCTCGGGGAGCTGCCCCCGGACAGAGCCTGTGGGGTTTCGTCTCTGCCCGGGGCCTGGCCCCATTCCCTCGCTGGCCTGTTGCTCCTGGCCAGCCAGATTCTGTTCGGCCTCGGTGTTGTATGGTCCCACAGCACCAACCCGTCTCCTCCATAGCTTTCTGCACAATTGAATTCCACAGTTTTTTCTGTTATTTAATGTTCCTATTCCCTGAGGCTAAGCTGTGGCAGAGGGGACAGTGTATGTTTCTCTAGCTCCTGGCACAGTAACTGGCACCTTGTGGGCATTCAGTACATAATTGATACAGAAATGAGAATTCATGGGCAGGGTCCTCCCAGAACCCACGTCCCAGGGGAGGGGGCAGTGCGTGCGTCACCGCCAAGCTCTGCACCAAAGGAGCAAAGACGTGCAGTGCTGGTTTGGGCACTAAGATGGGAGAATACGTTGGGCTAGAAGTATCTGGGTGGAGTTTATGAAAAAATTCAAAAATACAGAAGACTAGAAAGGAAACAAAGAAAAGCCATCCATAGCCAAAGGCTCAGTATCAGGAGACACCCGTTTTGGTAAATTTCGGCCTCTGCCTCTTTCTCTGTTTCTTTAAAATACAAATCGCTTCTTACTTGGAGATAGTTTCTGAATACAGAAAAAATAGAGAGAATAATATCACCTCTATGCAGTATAGTTGAAGCTTACTGTTGTGCTACCTTCGCTTTATGTGAAAAGCTTCAAATGATACAAAGCCAGACACAGAGCTGCTGTCGTTTCCCCATTCTCCGTCTGCAGAGAGCGTCACCCTGGAGCGAGTGTGTGTCATCCCCACGCACGGCTTTCCTTTTTGCCACGCACGTGGATTTGCCAGCAGCGTATTTAGCTCGTGGGTCTTGATCCTTGTACAGTACGGTATCATACTGTGCGTAGGTTTCTGCAGCTTGCTTTGTCCTTTGACGTTATATACGAAACATGTCCATGTAGATAGATGTTTGTGCAGCAATTCCTTCAGTTTTGCCATATGCCGTTCAAGAATTATACTATAGTTCATCCATCCCCTGCAGTGGAAGTTTGGGTTGTTTCCTTGCTTTGCTATTAAACAGTGTTGCCAGGAGCGTGTGGTCTGTACCTTGTGCGTAGCCAACAGCTCCCCTGTGGCTTGTACCTGGAGGCAGAATTGCTGGTCCCGAGGGCCCGTGCGTGCCTGGCGTCACCCCGTGTTGCCAGATGCGTCTCCGGCGCAGCTGTCCAAATCTCAGCCCCGAACAGCACTGTCCGAGGGTTCCCCTTGCCCCATCTCCTCGCCCAGCCGTGGTGTTTTCCGACTTCGGAATATTTGCTGATTTCAAATATGTATGTCCTTGACTTCTAGTGTGTTTGAGTCTCATTTCTTATATTTATGTAGCTTTTTCCGTTTCCTCTTTTGTGGCTTTTCTGTATATTTTTCTATTAGATTGCTTCTCCCCTCAGCCCCCCCCCCCCCATCTTTAGTTCTTTATATGTTCTGGCTGTTTATATTTTGTTGACACTTTACATTTAAAATGCATTCTCCCAGTGACTTATCCTTCCACTTGGTTTATGGTGCGTTTTGTTGTTTTCAAGTCTTACATGCTAATCAAATCATATTTATTAGTCTGTTCGTTTAGGGCTGGTGCTTTTTGCATCATGTTTAATAAATCCCTCCGCATTCTGAGTACTTGGGGTCATAAAGAGATCCTGCCATATTTTCTTCTGAAAGTTCCTTGAGCTCTTCAGCCTAAGTCTAATCCACATGGAATGTGTTCGTGGGTGTGGGTATGACGTAGGAAATGGTTGTCCATGTGAATGAACTCAGGGCACAAGCCGGCGTCTGATGCATAGCCCATCTTTCCCCCACGAGTCCTAATGCCACTTGGTCTTGCATTCGGATCGCTCCGCATGCATGGGTTCTGCCCACTGGCCTGTGACTTATTCTTGTGTCACTTCTGCACCGTCTCAGCCACCGTAGCTTTGTAGATTTATACACGGTGCAAGGCCCTGGGGTAAGAACCCTGAACAGATGGTTCTGGTTGGAACTCAGGGTCAGGCAATAGAAAGGTGGGTGGCCGCATCAGGAAAATAGGTGGACCCGATGTTGTGGAGGGTTTTGAGGACATAGATTAGATCTGCCTGTGGGACCCAGCAGGTCACCGGATGTGGGTGGGGATAGCAGTAGGGACTGGGCGGTCACCTTTCAGTAGCAATCAATGGTTTGTTCAAAGGGAACTTAAGAGTGTCAAAATGTTATTTGCACATTCCTTACAAACTTGTATATATGCCTTAAGTTATTTTCTGGAGACCTTTCTATTAACGTTTTCTTAAAATGTCACGCTCTTAAAACCTCACCAGGTGCTTCTTCAGACTTGTATTTCTCATGTATTACATGAGAAAGCCTTTAGAATATGGTTATTACGAACTTCTATTGCTTTGGCGTTATAGCCTGCATTTGAAAACTGGTTCTTAGCATTGCCATTTTCTTTTTTAGTTGATGTGACACTTTTCTTAGGGTTTTAGGTTTACTTTTTTTTTTTTCCTTCTTCTCTACTTTGTACTGAATTGAGTCAGAAAAAAAATGAATGCTATTTTTAAATGCTATTATTCCCTCGAAGAAAAGGTTCGATTTAAAATGTTTGTCTAAACTGTGAGGGGTTTCTGTCAGCTGTGCTTGCTTGCTTTTGCTAAGATGAGTAACGTCACCTTTTTTGATTCTGCAGAATAAGAGCGATGTCACGATGCTCCAAATGTATGTCCTTGCCTTCCTTCCTTTGGTGGCATTTGAACTCTTCTTGGGTTACAACTGAGTTAGTAAGAATCAAATAACTTAGAGAAAATGGGGAGCATACAGGTCATTAGGCCCTTATGAAATCTCTGGGGCTTCTGTGATGTTTGAACAAGACCTGCTAAAAGAAGTGCAGAATGAGGGGAAAATTGAAAAAAAAACAAAAAAAAAAACAACCTAACTTTTTCAAGCTGAAAATATCTATGCTCCTTGCAGACTATAAAAGTATGAAAAGTTTACAGACTCCCAAAGGGCACAGAGCCGCAGTGCCCAGTAGAACTTTCCGGAATGATGATGCCCCATTCTGCGCCGCCAGCGCCGGAGCTGGGGACCACGTGCGGCTGCTGAGCCCTTGACATCAGCCGGGTGCCATTGCAGAGTGGAATTTTTAATTTAATTTTAATTAATTTATATTCAGACAGAGACATGTGGCCGGTGGCTACCAGAGGGGACGCGCAGAGTGACAGCCGGGGGAGAGAGGAGGCTTCCACGCCTGTCCCCGTGTGTCTGTTGGTCCCTCTCTGTCTCGCGCTCTTTCCCTCCCACCTTCTGATTCTGTGTCACGCAGCCGGCCTGCCCCTGTCTGCCAGCCGCCCTGCCGCTCGCCTTCCCTGCCCCACTCTTCCGCTTTCTCTGTGTTATGCACACACAAATCCATTCTGTTCAGTAGCCGCGCTGTCTACTTGCTTTATAGGCCATGGACGTTTCAGTGCATAGAGGTGCATCTGGTTGGTTGGTTTATTTTCAATGACAGCATCATTTCAGTGGAACAGATGTACCGATATCCATGTAACCGACCGACGGACATTGGGTTGTTTTCAGGTTTTCGCCGTAAATGTTTTTTAAACTATGAACTAGAAACTCGGCACACACTTTCCCCATTGTTTCCCGTGTGTGCTTGGAGTACTTTGCCATTGCGCGTGGGGTTGGGTTCTTCCAGACTGGGAACGCAGCCTTTTGTTTTGGGCTGTGGTGCCTCTTGGAGTTCCCTTAGCCCTTCAGAGGAAGACCACTCGAGCATCACTGCCTGCAGCCTCGCGGGCTGGACCCGCTGACGGCCGACAGTCACAGAGTGCAGCGCGTGCTGGGGAGAAAGAGACGAGATGCGGTGTGGACATGAGGGCCTGCCCACTGCCGTCTGTCTCACGTAGCTCTGCGGGGGGCGCCTGCCTCGGCCTGTCTTGATTCCATCTGGGCAGGGGTGAATGTGACCCAGCCCCTCCCGAAGGACCATCTTTGCTTTGGGGTCAGAATTCCATTGGGGACCGAATGCTTGTCTCTTGCATTTCAAAGGGAATCTTACTTCCTGCCCCAGGTTTCATGGAAACCCTGGCCTGGCAAAGAGAAGGGTCATGTCGGCCAAAGGGGCAGCTTGGAGGGGAGACCTCAGAGACGTCGAGGGTGCAGAAGGGGTGGGTGAGGGTCAGCAGAACCCCTCTCTGGCTAACACCTCCGTTCTGTCCAGCCAGCATTTTTTTTTTTTTTTGCCATATATCCCAGAATTTTCTAAAAATATCCTGTTTGCCACTCATCTGATAAAAACCCTTCAGTCTTTTAAAAATAGCATGTTTAATGAAATTCCACATAGTCTTTACTTTTCTTATTTGACAAATGGGTCTTCATGGACTAAGTCTGTTTTGAAGGTTTATATAATATGCTGAGGTCATTTCCAGGTGATGTTCCAGGTGATGATTAAAGATTTTTAGTCTTTATCTGAAAAATATTTTTCTTAAGGACAAGGATGTATTTATAGGAAATAATTAAACTAATGCTGCTTGAAAAACAAAGGGCTTGCGGAACACAGAAGTCCGAGCTGCCTCCCCCTCATTAGTTTAGTCATTTCCAGTACAGAAATTGTAACCCTGAATAACTGCTTCCAAGGATTAAATTCAAAATCCTGAACACCTCAGGCTACTTTACGAAAAAGCTAAAAAGATAATATTATAAGGAATAAAATGCACACAGAGAGTTTTTATTTTACGATTGTACTAAAAAAACACACCAAAAAACCCAATTTGGGGAAGTTCTTGTAATTCCACTGAAATTAGTTTGCGTACCTAGTTTTAAGAAGTGACTATAGGAACAATGCCCTTTCTTTAAAACTCGGAGTTGTTTTTTTCTTTCAGGAAACCTTAGTTTATACATGGAGTCATGTATTGCCAAAGATCTAGAAACCCAAAGCCTGTTAAATTCTAAACGTTGGAGAAAACAACACAAGATAGAGATACTGATTTCAACCTGTGTTACTTTTAGAGCTAGATTGGGTTATGCCTGTGTTAGGAAAAATTTTAAACCCTGTTATTACTTATTCACCAGAATATTTGTGTATGTGAGTGTGTGAGAATAGTTGGTAGGAATAATCTTTTTTATTTGGAAGTTCAATGTGTCATTAGAAAGTTAAGACAGCTAGAAGTGATATTTAGCATGAGGTTTTTACAAAATTTAGATAATAACGGCAATACTTTCTGTTATTTCACATAACAGGGAACCAGGAATGTGGTAGACAAAATAATAGCACCAATTGCTAACATACACTGGCTGCCTACTGTGTGCCCAAAGTCCTGCTGTGCGCTCGCATCAAATGTCGCTTCGGTTCTCCCTTTAATCCTGTGAACTAAGTACTTTTGTCACCCCCATTTTTAACTGAAGATTCTGTGGCTTTGAAAGTTTAAGTGGCTTGCCCAGCAACTAGCACATTTCAGAGCTGGAATTTGAACCCAGGCAGCCCACCAAAAAGAGGAGAAAGCTGTCACCACACCAGGTCTGACGTGGCAAGGCCTCTCATGAAGAAGGGGCTGAATCCTATGGCAGTTAGATGGGCTCGTCAGCCAGGAAACAATCAGAATTCGAAATGAAGCCAACGAGCAGTCAGTGAATGCCTTCTCAATGCCAAGCATGCTTCCAAGCCCTGGACATACCTTGTCTCATTTAATTTGCATGCTGCAAGGGAGATATTAGTTATACCCATTTTACAAAGCAGCTTACAGAGGTTGAATAACTTGCCCACAGTTGTGCTTCTTTTAACTTGTACATTGATGGATTAACATCAATTTAAGAAAGAGTTTCATTAGTGTAGTACAAGGATTTCCCTAGTTCTGTTCAGTTCAATATTTTAATCATTGACTAAGATGAATGAATATACAAGCGAACAAATTTCAAATGACACAGAGCTGAGCGAGAGTATATAAACTGGAGGATGGAAAAATATTCAAAAAGATCTTTTTGATTTTTTTCCTTTTTACACACAAGTAATACGTTCACATGTTCAAAGATAATAAAATAATCCTAAAATTCACTCTCACCTCTGCTAGCACTCCCTCCATCGCACCACCCCACTCGGACTCACACAATTGAGAATTGCTCTATTATTATGTTCTTGTGTATTCATTCAGCTTCATTTTAGCAAAAGGAAAATGCAGAGGGTGCCAAAAAAAAAAATTTGTACACATTTTAAGAAAGGAAAAAAACAGTATTAAAATTGTAATACTCAGTGTATACCCATAACAAAAAATGAATACAAGTCACGTGTATACATTTTTTGGGGATCCCTGGTATTCTTCTTTCTCTCTTTTTCTAATGCACTTTTTCATTAGCAGTAAATCAGATATGTTCCCATATCAGTGTTACCTGGACAGCTTCCTCATTCTTTCTTATAACTGCACAGTATTATCTGCCATGGATGTACAATAATTTATTTAACCCATCTCCTTAAAAATTATGTATTTTTTCAATTACAGTTGACATACAACATTAGTTTCAGGGGTGACCTAGTGATTAGACACTTCTATCCCTTACGAGGTGACCTCCCTGGTAAGTCTAATCCCCCCGACAGCACACATAGTCAGTACCATATCATTGACTCTGTTCCCTGTGCTGTACTCTACATCCCCACTACCATTCTGTAATGGCCAGTTTGTACTTCTCAGTCCCTTCACCCTTTACCCCCAGATCCCCAACCCCGCTCCCGTCTGGCATATCAGTTCTCTGTATCCATGAGTGTGTTTCTGTTTTGTTTGTTCGTTTATTTTGTCTTTTAGATTCCACCTATAAGTGAAATGACATGTATTTGTCTTTCTCTGACTTATTTCACTCAGCATAACACCCTCTAAGTCCATCCAATTTGTTGCAAATGGCAAGATTTCTTTCTATTTTTTTTTTTTTTATGGCTGAGTAACATTCCGTTGTATAATGTACCACTTCTCCTTTATTCAGTCGTCTATTGATGGGCACCCAGGTTGCTTCCATATCTTGGCTCTTGTAAATAATTCTGCAATGAACGTAGAGGTTCATGTATTTTTTTCAAATGAATGTTTTGGATTTCCTTAGATAAATAAATACCCAGAAGTGGGATTGCTGGGTCATATGGTACATCTATTTTTAGTTTTTTGAGGACCCTCCATCCTGTTTTCCAAGCGGCTGCACTAATTTGCAATCCCACCAACAGTGTACCAGGGTTCCCTTTCCCCCACATCCTTGCCAGCACTTGTTGTTTGTTGATTTATTGATGATGCCATTCTGACAGGTGTAAAGTGATATCTCATTGTCGTTTTCATTTGCATTTTCCTGATGACCAGTGATGTTGAGCATCTTTTCATGTCTATTGGCCATCTGTATGTCCTCTTTGGAGAAATATCTGTTCAGGTCCTCTGCCCATTTTTTAATGGATTGTTTTTCGTTCTTTGTTTTTGGTGTTAAGTTTTATTCTTATATATTTTTGATATAAGCCCTTAGCAGATGTATCATTGGCGAATATTTCTCCCATTCAGTAGGCTCTGTTTTTGTTTTGTTGGTGGTTTCCTTTGCTGTGCAAAACTTTTTAGTTTGAAATAGTCCCATTTGTTTATTTTTTCTTTTCTTTCCCTTGCCCAAGGAGACATATCCAAAAATAAATTGCTAAAAGCAATGTGAAAGCATTTACTGCCTATATTTTCTTCTAGGGGTTCTGTGGTTTCAAGTCTTACATTTAAGTGTTTAATCTATTTTGAGTTTATTCTTGTATATGCAGTAAGAAGGTGGTCTGGTTTCAGTTTTTATTTTTTGCATGTATCTGTCCAGTTTCCCCAGAACCATTTATTGAATAGACTCTTTACCCCATTGTATGTTCTTGCCTCCTTTGTCATAGATTAACTGACCAGATAGGCGTGGGTTTATTTCTGGGCTCTCTATTCCATTCCATTGGTCTACGTGTCTGTTTTTATGCCAGGACCATGCTGTTTTGATGACTGTAGCCTTGTGGTACGGTTTAGTATCAAGGTAACGTGAGACCTCCAACTTTGTGGTTGATCCTTCTCCAGATTGCTGTGGCTGTTCGGGGTCTTTTGTGGTTCCATATAAATTTTAGGATTATTTGTTCTAGTTCTGTGAAAAATGCCATTGGAGATCCAGAGATTTCACTGGATCTGTATGTAGATTGCTTTGGGGTGTGTGGACATTTTAACGATGTTAATTCTTCCTGTCCAGGAGCAGGGTGTATGCTTCTATTTACTTGTGTCTTCAGCTTCTTTCTTCAGTGTCTTATAGTTTTCTGAGTACAGGTCTTTTATCTCCTTGGTTAAATTTATTCCTCGGTATTCTACTCTTTTTGATGCAGTTGTAAATTGGATTGTTTTCTTAATTTCTCTGATAGTTTGTTATTGGTGTATAAAAATGCAACTGATTTCTGAATATTAATTTTGTATCCTGCTACCTTACTGCATTTATGTATTAGTTCTAAAAGCTATTTGGTGGAATCTTTAGAGTTGTCTATATGTAGTATTATTATATATCATCTGCAAATAATGTAAGTTTTACTTTTTCTTTCCCATTTGAATGCCTTTTATTTATTTATTTATTTATTTATTTATTTATTTACTTATTTATTTTTGAGGGCAGTGTCACTGGCCCTCATATTTGGGACCCGAACCGGAGCCACTGGCTTCCCAAGCCAGCGCTTAACCACAACGGCACTCTGCCGGTCCGAATGCCTTTATTTTTGAGTGATTTCTGTGGCTAGGACTTCCAGTAATATATTGAATAAAATATATTATTTTGTGGTAAAAGTGGACATCCATGTCTTGTTCCTGATCTTAAAGGAAAAGTTTTGAGCTTTTTTACAGCTGACTATGAGGTTGGCTGCGGTTTGTCATGTATGGCCTTAATTATGTTGAGGTATGTTCCTTTTTTTTTTTTTTTTTTTTACATAAATTGGTGTTGGTTTTTGTCAAATGCTTTTTCTGTATCTATTGATGCAATCATATGATTTTTAATCTTGTTTGTGTGGTGTATCACGTTAATTGACTTGTGGATATTGAACCAACCTTGCATCCCAGCAATAAATCCCACTTGATCATGTTGTATGATCTTTTTAATGTATTGCTGAATTCAGTTCGCTAGTATTTTGTTGAGGATTTTTACCTGTTTTTGGTACAGAGTAATGCTATCATAAAATGAGTTTGGGAGCCTTCCCTCCTCTTCAATTTTATGGAATAGTTCGAGAAGGATACATATTAATTCTTCTTTGAATATTTTGTAAAATTTACCTGTGAGGCCATCTGGTCCAGGACTTCTGTTTGTGGGCGACTTTTTATTAGTGATTCAATTTTGATAGTACTTATTGGTCTGTTGAAATTTTCTGTTTCTTACTGATTCACTCTTGGAAGATTGTATGTTTCTAGGAATTTATCCATTTCTTTCAGGTTGTTCACTTTGTTGGCATATAATGTTCATAGTATTTCTGATCATTCTTTGTATTTCTGTGGTGACAGTTGTCACTTCTGTTTCACTTCAGATTTTATTTACTTGGGCCCTCTCTTTTTTCTTTATGCATCTGGCTAAAGGGTTATCAGTTTTGTTTACCTTTTCAAAGAACCAGCTTTTGTTTTTATTTATCTTTTTTTTCTTTTTTAGACTCTTTTATTTATTTCCACTCTTATCTTTATTATTTCCATCCTTCTACTCACTTTGGGCTATGTTTCTTGTTCTTTTTCCAATTACTTTAGGTGTAAAGTTCGATTGTTTAAGATTTTCCTTGTTCTTTGAGATATGTCTGTATTGCTCTTAATTTCTCTCTTAGAACTTCTTTAGCTGTACCCTATACATTTGGAGTTATTGAGTTTTTTATGTCCTGCTTTTACTTTTGTTAGTATTTATTTGATGCTGAATTTACTCCGGGGCCATAAGTTTGTTTTTTCAATCTCTTCTGGGAAGTCTGTTTTTTCTGTGCAAACTCTTGTTTCTGGTTTAGGAGCCATCTGTTCTCTATCAGTTAGGATCATCTCGATGTGGCAGGGAAAGCTCATGTAGGAGTTCTTCCACCCATGAACTTACATGACGAGTTCTGTAAGTTCTGCACTGCATCTTTGTTCATCTGGCTCTGCTCAGTGACCAGAGAGTCGACATCTAAACCTGTAAGTTCAGCATCACTCTCTGCATTTTTAAGCCTGTGCAGTAAAAACTCAGCACTCTTTTTGGGCCTCCGATCTGCATCCAACCCCACTGTTTGGCCTGGGCACACCTACCAACTCCACCATTGTGACAATGGAAGGCACACGTAGCTTTTGTAACGTGACATCCTTTAGATACTTGGTGGCTTTTCGGATATGCATACCCTTGAGGGCCTGGAAAGTTTCATGAGTGTTCTTAAAGCGAACACGAAGATTTGAATCTCTTGATTTACATGATTTTGTGGGGTTCTCTGGGTCAAGTGAATAGTGAGCCATTTTCAGAGGTCACCTCAGGCTGCTTATGGGAAGAGATAGTCAATGTGTTTTCATTTTCATTTGTCTCAAGGTACCTTTTGATTTCTTCCTTGATCTCGTTGTTAACCTATTCATTGTTTAGTAGCATTTTATTTAGCCTTCTCATATGTTTTTCAGTTTTCTTCTTATAATTGGTTTCTCATTCATACCATTCTGATCGGAGAAGATGCTTGCTATGTTCAGTGTTCTTCAATTTATTGAGACTTGTTTTGTGGGCTATCATGTGTTCCATGTGCACTTGAGAACAATATATTCTGTTGCTTTGGGTGACATGTCCTAAAAAATATCAGTTAAGCCCATCTGGTCTAATGTGTCATTTAGGGCCCTGTTTCCTTGTTAATTTTCTGCCTCAATGATCTTTTTTTTTTTTTTTGATGTCCATGGGGTGTTAAACCCCCTCCTATGACTGTATTACTGTTGATCTCCCCCTTTATGTCCATCAATATTTGCTGTATATATTTAGGTGCTCCTACATTGGGTGCATCGATGTTTATGAGAGTTATGAACCCTTGTTGAATTGATCACTTTATCATTATGAAATGCCCTTCTTTGTTTCTTGTTACAGCCCTTGTTTTAGAGTCAATATTGTCTGATACAAGTATTGCTATCCCAGCTTTTTTTGTTTTCATTTGCATGAAATATCACTTTCCATCCCTTTACTTTCAGTCTGTGTGTATCTTTCAATCCGAAGTGGGTCTTTTGTAGACAGCATATGTGCTAGTCTTTTTTTTTTTCTTCTAATCCATTCAGCCCCTTCATGTCTTTTGATTGGAGCATTTCATCCATTTACATTTAAAGTATTTATAGGTATGAGGTTATTGCCATTTTATTGTTTTCAGATTGTTTTTGTAATTCTTTGTCCCTTTCTGTTCTCTTTATCTCTTCTCTTCTAAGTTGATGAGTTTCTGTAGTGTTGTGTTTGGACTCTATTTCTTGTACATCTGTAGATTTTTGGTTTGCACTTCCCCTGTGCTTTACATGTAGCAAGCTCTGTTTATAACAGTCTATTTTAAGTTGATGGTCACATAAGTTAGAACACATTCTAAAATCACTACATTTACTCACCCCCTCCATGTCTGTATTTTTGTCATTATTGCTTACTTCTTTTGTGTGCATCCTTAATTTATTGTAATTACACATCATCTTCCCATTTTTGCCTTTTAACCTTTGTCCTAGATTTATACTTAATCCATCCACTGCTTTTATTAAGTGTTTGCTTTGTCAGTGAGAATTCTTTCTTTCATATTTTCTTATTCATATTTTTTATCTTTTCTTCTTAAAGAAGCCCCTTTAGTATTTCTTGTTATATTGGTTTAGTCGTGATGAACTCCTTTAGCTTTTTCTTGTCTAGGAAACTCTTTTATCTCTCCTTCAATTCTAAGTGACAGCCTTGCTGGGTAGAGTCATCTTGATTGTAGATCTTTGTTTTTCATCACTTTGAATATTTTGTAGCAATTCCTTGTGGCCTGCAAAGTTTCTGTTGAGAAATCATCTGACAGTCATATGGGAACTCCCTTGTAGGAAACTAACTGCTTTTTCTCTTGCTGCTTTTAAGATTCTCTCCTTGGGTGACCAGTTAGCTCAATTGGTTAAAGCTTGGCGCTGATAACACCAAGGTTGCTGGTTCGATCGCTGCATGGACCACTGTGAGCTGTGCCCTCCCTAAAAGAGTCAACTATGCCACTGTAGCATGAAAGCAATGTTGTAACCAATGACCGTGGATGTTCCCCAATAAAATTTTTCAAAAAAATCTCTCTTTGTCTTCAGTCTTTGGCATTTTAATTATGTATCTTGGTGTGGGCCTCTTTGGGTTCATCTTGTTTGGGACTCTGTGCTTCCTGGACTGGTAGGTCTATTTCCTTTGCCATGTTAGGGAAATTTTTCATCATCTTTAACAAGGTTTTCATTTTGTTGCGCTCTCTTCTCCCAGTTTTGGGAGAGTGGCCTTATATTAGGTGTCCTATGGTGCTGAGTGGCACAGTCTCTCTGTTCACCTGAGCTGGGTGCTCCAGGGGTGTCCCTTGTGTAGGTTGAGTTTGCCCTTCTGTTGCAGGTGAGCCTTGATTGCTGTTGGCATGTCAGTGGGTGGGGTTGACTCTCACTCAGGCTGGTTAGCTGTCAGGGCTGGCTGTGACAATAGCAGACAAGTTGTAATGAGGGCTGACCCCATGGAGCAAGAGTCTCTTTAGTGGGACTGTGGTGCCAGCCAAATCCACTCTTCATGTGTGTCATTTGTTGAACTGGTTGGGTGATGATCTGGTGTAGCCTTAAGGCGATCACCGGATGTGTGGATTCTGGAACCTCCTGGGAGGGGTTCTGGTGCAAACCGAGGTCTGCTGCCGTTGTGCTGGGATTGGAGGCACTTGGGAGAGGCTGTGCTGTGTGAGCTGAGGTCAGCCACCACTTATACCGGCTTGTGGCTGCTTATTGAAGCTATGTGATGTCCTGGGCATCAACATAAATCTTTAATATGTTCTGTGGTAGAACCTCTCCTATCCTCTCTTTTCCATCCTCCACTTGTCCAGTGTGCTGGATTGTCAACCCACTCCAAGCCCTTTGTCCCCGGACATCCTGAATTGTCATGGCTAGGACGTGCCACTGAAGTCTGACGCTGTATCTGTTCTCACTAATTAAGTTATATGCGAACCAAAAGCCAGCTGTGTTTATTCCTCGATCTGTTTATGCCAATAGTACTAGTGATCATGATGATGTCATTTAATTAAATGTTATGTAAACTGGTGAGATATGAGTGCAAAAAAAGCTAAATGTTTGGAAACACAAAGGCATGGTACGTAATACTATCGAGTCAGGTGTGAGCAAGAAACCAAAATAATTGGGTTAAAAATTGTAAAAATGTAGACGCATTCTGTGTTCAAAATCCTTTAAATTTTTGTTCCACTTTAAAGAAACGGAAACTAGAAATCATTGACAGTGGTGGTTTATACCAGAGAGCCGACACACCTGGGAGGAGGAGGCCTTGGCCCTGTTTTGGAAGACGGGCGAACAAATGGACATTTATGCACTCTAAAGGAAAATGTTGTCAGAGTTACATATATCTTTCTTAATGACTCGTCTTTTAACTGAGTTTTTCAGTTTACTAACTAACTACCAGACATGTTTGCTTCAGACAAGTTGTTTTCTCCTCTGGTTAATTAGGATCCAAAGAACCGGATTACAGGTTAGGGAACTAATGGCCCCAGCTGTGCTACTTAACTAGTCGTGATACCTTGGACAAGTAAATTAAACTTAGATTTTTTTTTTTTCATGTATTTTGAAATACTTTTGAATTTAACAAAATATCTTTGTTTACATTTAAATCCTAGTGATTCCTAAAATCAAGATGAGGAAAGAGCTGGAAAACAAAGAGTTCTCTCTTTTTAGTTTCCCTTTTCTCCTGTCTCTCTTTTTCTCTCTTCCCTTCCTTTTCCATTCCTCCTTCCTTCCCTGCCTTATGGAACTTGGGGAAATAGGAATACAGTATAATTTTTATCTGTTAAATAAAACATTTGTTTAATCTATATACAAATATTCACTTTTAACATTTAAAACAAATGCTAATTTATGGTTCAAAAAAATTAGAGGTTTTTTTTTTTTAACTTAATATTTGCTAAATATGGATATCATCTCACCTTAAAATTAATCCTCCAATCAGTTATTCTCTGAGAATCTTTGTTTCAGATAAACTGAGACAATACAATTGTTCAAGCTAGAAAGACTTGGGCCATTTTATAATACTTGGAGAACAAATAAAAATTTATAGTTCTTTGTCGTCTTACATGGCCATTTAAAAGCCACATGTGTTTTAAGCTTTTGCTAATTCAAATTTTTATTTATAGATGGGCCACAATGAATATTTCAGAAACGTTTACTTAAGTATCAGTTACAGCCCTTAAGAATACATCATTTTGGAGGGCGTTAATTATGAAATTTGCTTCATGTTATGTTCATTTGAAACAAATTACAGTAAGCAAGTTAAAAAATAAGTCATGACATTGAACTATCACAGCCACTCCAAGCATAGAACAGTTACGTAATTTTTTCTATACAGTGCATTGTCAGTATTTGGTATATTTATAATATATTTTCGCTGAGTATTTAATGGGTATACGTAAAAATCCAGGTGCTATAAATAGAAACCCTGCTTAGAAATTGTTTTTGTGAAACACCTGTAACCTGATGTCACAAACATGTCCTTTTATACTCAGTGCTTCTACGACTGTAGATTTCATTTTCTTCCGGTGTGGAGGTTAATACTAGCTGTACTCTCAGTTTGCTAAAACGGAACAATGAGAGGAGAGCGTTTCCTTCATCTGTCACGAAGCAGGCATGTTCTACCAGCCCCTGCCCGGCACTAGTGATGTTATCATTGCCTCGCTGACAAGGTCTTCACCTCCAGAAGACACGGAACCCCGGCACCCATCAGCGTGCCCAGTGCTCTGGGCTTTCCTGTCCATGCTAAAGAATTGTACAAATGGATCTTGTCACAGCGTCACCTCCCTCCTCCGCATGATTCCCTCGTCCCCCACGTTTTCCGTCTCTCCCAATTATTTGCTCCAACTTATTTGCATTTTGTCACATACATGTTGTGTCACTGTGAAAAGAATATGAACTGTGAAGTTGGTAATCCTGGCTTTGGTGGTAGTCTTGCACATTTGTTTAATTTTTCCAAGCTTTAGTTTTCTCCTCTGTAAAATGGGAATAATACCTGCCCACCAAGAGGTCATTAGGGAGAAACTAAGGAAAGCATAGAACAGACTTAGTGCCAAGCTGAGTAGAAATGTAGTAAATATTCTTCCCTTCTTTTCATTGGTCATTCGCATTTTTAAAAAATTGGGCAGCTGGGTTCCTGAGCAGTTGAGTGACTTGCCACAAATTAAATCTGTCTCTCCAGCCACATCCTTTTTTTTTTTAGAGCTCCCTCCTAAAGGGCCTATAGTTTCCGAAAGTGGACATTCATCTTCCCCACGACTCATCCCAGCCTTTCCAACTGCCCAAATCTAGAAACCTCAGGCACCCTCAGCTTCTTTATTCTCCTTTACCTTTCAAATGAGCCAGGCAGTCATCAATTTTGCCTCTGTAATATTATCTGAATTTATTCCGTTTCCTTCGTTTTCGCCATCTTAACTTAGTCCCTCAACACTTTAGCATGAGATTTTAACAGTAACCTTCCTCTGCCAGAATTATCTTTCTAAAATGCCAGTCTGATCATATTAATTTTTTAGAGTCCACGTCCCTTCACAGTTGCGCTTTAACGTGCCACACCCGCCTTGTCCTCTGCCAGTGAGTGCCATGCCTTTTCCCCACCAGTCCATCTCTGTAGGCAGCCGCTATTCAGGCCACTATACTGAGGACAAAAACTCCTGTTCATCCTTGAAGACGTTCCTAACTTACCCCAGTACAGTTAGACATTTAATTCTTTAGCTTCCCGCAGCACTACTTTGTATTAGTCTATTATTTTTCACACATTCAATAATCTTCTGACCTCTCTTCCCACTCATTGGGCAAATGATTTGTTCTCTAAAATAAGGGGGTTCCACAAGATTAATGATTCTCAACTCTGGCTACACATTAGAGTCACTTCATCCAAGACCAGTTGTATCAAAATCTCTGAAGACCCACCCTGTTTACCCCCCGTCCTTCAGATTTTTTTTTTTTTTTTTTTTTTAGGTTCCTCAAATTATTATATTGTGAGGAAGGCTAAGAAGCACGTAAACTATACCTTGGTTCTAAGATAGCTTTCAGCTAAAATAATCTGTTATTCTATGAATTTATACATTCTTTTTAAATATAAGAGCATTTAAGTAATCAAACAAAGAATTAAATTAAAAAAATAATAAAGGAACAAAAATGCTTTGTATGATAAGAGTTGAGGAAAAGTAATGTATAGTGAAATATTTGTGTAGAAACATATAATTTTAAAACTCAGGTTTTCTGTTTCCATCTTAATTGTTAAAACCGAATATGGAAGGATTGGATAAAGTGTTTCTTTCTGCAATTCTTTTTTTCCCTCAAGTAGAAAACTGGGAGATGAATGTTATTTATACAAAAATGTAAACAGATTTGATCCTGAATTCTTAATGCCCTTAAAAAATTTCATTTAGAAGACAATTAATACAGAAATTGCAATGTTAAGAACATATTTTCATATATACAGTTCACAAGAGTTTGTTCTTATATTAGAAAATGAATTGTCACCAGGAGCTTTGGATGAAGAACAGATAACATAAAATGACCCACGGGTGACATAACAAATTTATCTAACCCAGTGACACAAAATTCTGTTTCTCAAAAGTGTATCTGATATGAAATTTTCAACTTGTTTGCTCATAGTTCATGACAGTAAATACTCTTCTAATGTAATTTGTAGAAAATTTTGTCTTTGAACTTATTAATCCAAGTTTTATCCTGTTTGAATTTATAAATTTATTTTTACTGTCTGTTAGGTATTTTCTTGTGTGTAATTCAAGGGAGCTTTAAAGGGCAGAGACAACAGTTTTGCTCTTGCAAAACATTTTTGTTGCTGTTGAGTGTGTTTGGATACTCTACCTGTCTGCAATTGCCTTATTTTATATTCAACTTCAAAGTTCAATATCAACACTCTTTAATTCTTTTATTATTTAATATTTCCTTTATATAGCAGTGATTACAAACCACTCTATTTACTCATATTTCATGTGAATTTGTCATTGTGAGCAATAAGGCACACAGTAGACAGAGATTTGCCTTTGGACCGCGCTCGATTCAAAACAGGTGTTCGCACTGATTTGGGGACTACTTTAGTCTATTCATAGCCCAGCATCTTTTGAAACATAAGATCATTATTGGTGTTATCTTGACTCCATTCAGAAAAAAGATATGAGTGAATCAACAGATGAACAACCAAAAGTGTGATGCCTCTGGTTTTTTTCTGCATGATATTATCTGTCTCTGGTGCAGTATCTGATAATGAAGGGGTTTGGTTTTTGAGAACGGAAGCCATATCCCAGGTCTGTTTTATTACTAATGTTGTGCTGTGCTTTGATCACGTGCTGGATAAATGTTTGATTAGTTTCATTTTGGAATGAAGTTATGTTGTTGGGATAGGTGAGACATTAAATGCATATTCATTCATTCTGTCAGCTCAAGACAAATTAATATTTTATCACAGTTTATCTAATTAAAGCTAAGTGATTGCTTTACTTTCATAACTAAATTATGACCCAATGAAAAAAATCTTTTCTAATGTTATTTCTTGAGCAGCTCAGTTAGAGACTAGTGGACAGAAAGTGTTTCTTTGTTTGATGTTGGGTTTCAATTTCAAAAGAAAATTATCAAGCAGTTGATATTAGGTGACAGCTTGCAAATTTGGTGATAGAATTTCAGAACAGATTAATACTTCGATTTTTCCTTTTGTTAGATTTTATAAAGATTGTTTAAGCTTATTTTCTTAATTTGGGAGGGATGTGTGGGAGTTTAAGGTGAGCATGTCAAGGAATAATAGGTTGAAAAACACAATTCTTCAGTGTGAAGGACAGATAATATTGCATGAAAATGTTTTAAAATTTTGTGCCTAAAGGATCTTCCAAATGATTAGCACTCATGTCAGAGTTTGTACCGTTTGCTGTTATAGGGCATTGGGCAGTAGGGTACCTGATCTCAGAGCTAATTTGACGTGAGCATATTTTATTTTATATGAATTCAATAATTTGAAATGAAAATTCATAGTTTTGAAAAAAAAATCTAGGAGGCATATGTTAATGTTTCATAGCAAAATAGTTATTTTGAATTCATATTCACCTATCTTACACATCTTTTTGAGGTCATTCCAGCCTTCCTGGGCTTTTTGTTTACATGGACTGTCTTCTTCTATCCTTTTACTTCCATCCTATTTATATCTTCATATTTAAAGTACATCTCTTATTGGCATATGTTTTGAGACTTTATAAAATTCATTCTGTCGATCTCTGTCTTTTTCTTTTTTTTTTGGGCAGTGTCACTGGCCCTCATATGTGGGACCCGAACCGGGGCCACTGGCTTCCGAAGCCAGCGCTTAACCACCGCGCCACTCGGCCAGCCCAATCTCTGTCTTTTAATAATAGTGTTTCATTCATTTACATTTAATATAATTATTGATAAGGTTGGATTTAGGTCTACCATTTTACCATGTCTATTGTTTTTCCTATTTCTTTTTTTCTCTCTTCTTTTTAGGTTTAGTATTTTTAAAATTCCTTTTTAATTTCCCTTTTGACATTTTAGCTCAAAATACTCGTATTTTTTTAAAGGATTACTCTAGGATTTACAATATACAACCTGAACTTCTCAGTCTACCTCAAGTTAAAATTGTACAACTTCCTTATAATGGAATGTGTAGAAATGTAAGAATGTTGTAATATGGTCACCCCTCGCCCATCCTTTATGCTGTGACTGTCATATGCACTACACCTACATACATTATAAACCTCATAACACAGTGTTATAATTTTTACTTTGAATCATAATATTAAAAATATCAAGAGGAAAAATTAGTCTTTGATTTTTATCTACATGTTTACCATTTCGGATGCTTTTCATTCCTAAGATCCAACTTACTATCTGGTCACATTGCTCTTCCGCCTGAAGAAATTCTTTTGGCATTTCTTATAGTGTGTGTCTGCTGGTGACAATTTTGCCTTCACTATTAAAGGATATTACTGTTGAATATGGAGTTCTGGATGCACAGTTATAGAGACTCTGGATTCTGTAAGTTTCCCTCTTAAGAGTATTGTTTTATTTTAAGAGGCATTTAACTTTGCTGAACCCACTTTTGCAAACCCTCTCTTTCCCATGGTGAGCAGCAGCTGAAGGCTCAGCTCTGTTCTCTTTGCCTTCACAAGGCTCTTGGAATCTGCCCTGCATGTGCATCATTTAGGGGTCAGCCCAAGGCTTGGACAGAGATTCTACACAGAATTTCAGGGCTCCTCCTCTGGGGTCTCTTCCTTCTGGGAACTAAACAGAGTAAAGAAATTGATCCTCTTATAAATGGTCATTTGGCTTGCAACAAAAGTGCAGAGGCAATTTAGTGAAGAAAAGGTTACCTTTTCAACAATTGGTGCTGAGACAATCAAATGTCCTTCTGCCAAAACCAGAAAGCTTTGATTCAGATCTCACAGCTTATACAGAATTAACTCAAAGTGAATCATACATTTAAATGTAAAACAAAAACTAGAAACTATCTAAAAGAAAACGTAGGAAATAAACTTACTGACCTTGGGTTAATCAAAGATTTCTTAGCAGTGACATTAAAAACAATCTGTAAAAGAAAAAATTGATAAGTTGGACCTCATCAAATTAAAAACATCTGTTCTTTACAAAACACTAACAGCATATAAAGATAAGTCGTAGACTGGGAGAAAATATTTGCCAATTGCATATCTGACAGAAGACTTTTGTCCAGAATATATAAAGAACTTTCAAAACAATGATAAGAAAATAAACCACCTAACTTTTAAGAATGAACAAAGAGATTTGATCTGATACTTAACCAAAGATATACAGATAGCAAAATACGCACATTAAAAGATGCTCAAGGGCCGGCCGAGTGACGCATTGGTTAAGAGCTGGTTTTGGGATGCCAGCGGCCCCGGTTCAGATCCCACATATGAGGGCCAGTGGCACTGCCCTCTACAGCTAAGATGGTGAACAACAGCTCCACCTGTAGCTGGGCTGCTGTGAGTCCCCGGGACGGC
This sequence comes from Aselliscus stoliczkanus, assembly GCA_033961575.1. NCBI lineage: Eukaryota > Metazoa > Chordata > Mammalia > Chiroptera > Hipposideridae > Aselliscus > Aselliscus stoliczkanus. Next base: position 6,371,086 of record CM066741.1, on the reverse strand, counting down.
ATAGCTGCTGCCCCTGCTGCAGTGGGCTGCCATAGGCTACAGTGAGTGGCCGGCAGCCAGCGTGGGCAGCTGGCAGCCAGCGTGAGCTGCCAATAGCCACTGTGAGTGACCATCTAGAGGCCGGCGACCGATCTGCCTCATCCGGGAAGAGCGCAATGATGATACCAACATGGGCCAGTGAAGCAGTGTCCTCCGCAACTAGACTGAAGAACAAAAGGACAGCAACTTGTCTGTTGCCCTTCCCTGATTCCCCAATGCTTCCCCCCCCCCCAATTCCCCAGTAAAATCTTAAAAGGATGCTCAACCTCATTAGGGAAATACAAATTAAAACCACAAGGAAATACCGCTACACAGCCATTAAAACTACTAACATAAAAACAGTGGATCCTAATTAGGCGCTGGTGAGACTGTGGAACACTCCTTCCTTCACTACCGGAAAGAATGGAGAAGGGCCCAGCCACTTTGGAAAACTGTTAGTTTCTTTTCAATTTAAACATGCAGCTGCCGTATAATGTAGCCATTTCACTCCTAGGTTTATACCGAAAGGGAAGTGAAAGCATATATCCATATACGTACTTGTGCAAGACGGTTCATAGCATCTTTATGTGTAATAGTCAAAACCTGGGAACAACTCAGAAGCGCCCCCCCCCCATAGGTGAATGGAGGAGCCGACTGTTAGTATGCAATGCTGCTAAGCAGGCAGCGGTTTGATCCAGTGTTTGCCGCGGCATAATGTGGACCACATCCTTCTAGCTTTCAGTAACTATTTTCTTGCTGCCCACTGCTCAGCCCCTGAGTCAGTGTCACATATCCAGGGTTTTGGTTGTGTCTTTGGCACTTGGGTTACCGATTTCCATATCAGTCAGAATGGGCCAGGCAGGTTATGCTGTGATGATAAACAACCCAGTGGCTTAAAATGAAGTTGTTTTTCTTTGTCACGAACTTGGTGCCCATTGCAGGTTAGCTGAGAGCTCTGTTCCCTGGTCTCGCTTGGAGCCCCCTGCCGATGGAAGAGGAGTCAGTATCTGAAACATTGCTCAGGGCTGTGAATGTTGACTTGGTGTACAGTTTGTAGGAGTTAAGATAGATTTTCCAGCGAGACTCCTTTTTTATTTTCATCAGCATTCCTTGACTTTTGTCTCATTTTAAGATGCATTAAAATCTTTAATAACACCAATAACTATGACTTTCTTTAATCCATAGTACAAAAAATTATACAAAATACTTTTAACTTGTATTCACGCAGTAAGTGCTGTTTTAGATAGAAGTATATTATTCCTGAGTGTTGGACAAGGAAGCCGATGTCACAGAGGGTATGTGCGTTGGCAGCTGTCACACAGCAGTGACCCTGAACTAGAACCAAGGTTCTCATTTTAATGCTTTCCTGCAAATTGGAAAATAATCAAGTTGCTGTCTGTTGACACATTGTTTTTTTTGACAGTCTCTTCAACAGACCACGTTTAAGAGGTGCCTCGTACCTCCTGTTGCCGGCGGCTGGAACACGATGGATCCCACGGGGGCACTAGACACCGAGGATGAACTGGGACCTTTAGCCCATCTCGCGCCAAGTCCTCAAAGTGAAGCCGTTGCCCATGAATTCCAGGAACTCTCCTTGCAGCCCAGTCAGTACTTACCCCCTCTGCACGAACGGAAAAATGGTGAGTCCTCCAACACGCGTGGCAGGGACCTTCTTTTGCAGACATGCCTCCTTGTGAGCCCAGTTTATTACTCTTTGGTGGTAATTTTCATCCCAGTCACATCCTGCAGTTGGTCACAGAGGAGACAACCTCATACGGATACTGGCTGGTTTTGAGTAACAGGCAGAATTTCACTTTTGCATCCAATTCTTTCCTTATTTCCCAAGTGAGTATCTTTGGTAGCAACGTTTTCTTTGGAAATACGCTGTAGACTCAACCATTTCGGCCCCAGCAAAAGATGTCATGTTAGAATGGCATTGAGGTGGTTTCCTGTGCTGGTTCGCGGGAAAACAGATTCCCTCCCATTTCCCCCCTCGCCAGTGCGTTGCACCTTAATTTCAGAATTGGCACAAGTTATGCTATCTCGATCCCTCAGAGACAAGAAGTTTTTATTTGAGTGGTTTTTATATTCATGGGTATTGGATTTGACCACATTCTTGGTCTTTGGCTGGCTCATCCTTGTATATAAAATGAGTATTTTCCATTTATTTGTTATCTATTCAGGAAATTTTCACTGATCACAGAGGCATCCCAGAGTTTCCAGGAAACACAATACTGCCAGTTTTTAACATAAATGAATAGAGATGATATACACTTATTTTTAACAATTAAAACATGAGTATTTCCCAATTCTTTTCATTATTGGCCTTATCGTAGGAAAATGGGTGAGAGATATATGCTGCTGTTCTTAGTTCTTTAGTCCATGTCTTTAGAGTATAACTTGTTCTCCTTTCCAATATGATAGCCGATACTTGTATCTGATACTTACTATTAGGACCAACCCTTGTGAAGTTAACTGGTATAGAGCAACACTTGGCTAAGTGCTGTCAAAGCCTTCAGGAGGCTGTGGTTGATGACGATGGCTCTAGAACCTTCCATCAGCTAGGAGCCTAGCTGTATCATAGCGGCTAAGAGAGTTTACTGAAACAGGATAAAGGTGATCAGATCCACACGGTACACTTGGACCAGTGTAGTGTCAAACAATTACCTGCCCCAAAATGAATTGAACGGATGTAACATGCAGTAATGTGCGATTGCTCAAGAAAGCGGTCACACGTAGCAGAGAAGAGAAATGTGTGGGGAAAATGCACACTTTGTGGTGATTTGATCCAGCTTGCCACATTCCCTCGCTAGAATGTTCTCTTGAATATGTATGCCTGAATATAAGGTGGGCTCAAATCTAAGGTAGTCTCCCCTTATAAAATTTAAGGGAGGTCGATGAAATAGGGCAAGTTTTAAATTATGAATTTAGTTACATATACACAGTTTAAATCACATTTTATGAAGCGGTGCAGTAATATAGAAGGATTGATTGCTTTAGCCACACTCGTATTTCATAAAACCACCTTGCTCAAACTGAATCCTTGAATCTTGGTGGTGTTTTATCATCAGTAGAACCCCTTTGCCTCATCCATCTAGCACTGAAATCCAGAGTACAGCTTCATTTCTGTCTCTTTTGTTTGATTTCAGCCGTTTTTTTTTTTTTTTTTTTTTTTTTTTTTTTTTAAAGATTTTATTGGGGAATTGGCGGAGGGAAACAGCGTTGGGGAATCGGGGAAGGGGAACAGACAAGTTGCTGTCTTTTTGCTCTTCAGTTTTTAGTTGCGGAGGATGTTGCTTCACTGTTGGTATCGTCATTGCGCTCTTCCCGGATGAGGCAGATCGGTCGCTGGCCTCTGGATGTCGCTCACCGCGGCTATTGGCAGCTCACGCTTGGCTGCCAGCCGCTCACGCTGGCTGCGGGCCACTCACTGTAGCCCATGGCAGCCCACTGCAGCAGGGGCTCGCACAGCCCAGCTCCAGGTGGAGCTGTTGTTAGCTGTAGAGGGCAGTGTCACTGGCCCTCATGTGGGATCCGAACCGGGGCCGCTGGCATCCCAAAACCAGCGCTTAACCAATGCGCCACTCGGCCGGCCCTCAGCCGTTTTTTAATACATGTATGATCTGACACTGAAGATCTTATGTCTTAACCACAAGTACCATTCACAAAACAGTGGAGCTAGGTTTCTTTTTTTTTTTTTTTCCCTTTTCTCTCTTTGTGTGTGTTACAGTTGTGTATTTATATTCTCTATAACGTACTCACTCATGTTTGATCTGTGATTGGTTATAACATTTTATGGGGCTGTAGTTTCTGTTTTAGAATTTAATCTTTTTTTGAGTAGGTAATACATTCACATGGCAATACATACACATACAATGTAAATGGCACAAATGTGTACACAGTGAAAAGGAGGCCACCTCCCAGGCCTGTCCCTTAGATTCCCAGTTACTTTGCTAGAATTAGTAACTGTCACTTATGTTCTCTCTGAGAGAATAGCATTTGATGACTTTTTTAAAGGGAGTTTTGAAAGTCTTTGTAACAGCATCTAACGCTTTTCAACTTTAAGGTTATAACCTGGGAATAATAATGTGTTGATTTTTTTTTTCTCCCTTTTTTTTTTTTTGATTCTATTATTCCTATAAGCATCCTAAAACCAGCTTCAGATGAAGTTGATTTTTAAGCTAGTGCGATTTTCTCAAATACTTTTTTGTTTAGTATTAAGTAATTGAAAGAATGGCTCATAATGAGATACTGCACAGGACTCAAATATGAGACAATCTCTCTTTTCCTAACATGTGACTTCAGGAAGTTAAAAACCTTCCCTTGTATTTAGGCATACACTCTAGTTTCAGGCTTATGATATATTAGCCCAATTTGCATATACATTCCACAGCATAAATGGAATCTTTGTACAGCTATCAGAAATCGAGGTTTTTGATACAGTTATGTGAGTGGGGTAGAACCACATTAAACAGAAATAGATGGAAGAACCGTAACTTTCTTACCTTAATGATTTTTCCAAGTTTATTCTTCAATTTTTAGGTCTCTTTAATGCCATGTTTAAATCATATCATATACAAAATGTAGATGTTTGCCTCAGAATTATTTAATACAAAGTACAGTTTAGATATTTTGAGATCATCAAATGTAGATATTTTCTTGGTGATTGTGTTTTATTGTTATTCCTACACATTTGAATTTCACTTGTTAGAATTGTTTCTTTTACTGTTGGGGGAAAATGAAGATATTTCAATTTGGGATTCGTGTTTAGAAGGATTGTATCACTAACTAGTTTATAAATAAACTTTACAAGGGACATAAAGTTGACATTTCAGTAACGATTCCAGGATCCCCCCTTACTTTTGATTAATATTTATGTTGGCAGTGGCAGTGGAGTGGCAAAATATTCCCACCACTGGAGTAAACTTGAAAGATGTTTAATAAAGATAAGCTAGGGTTTTCCTTTACCCATGACTGTGGCCAAAATAATTCTGTAGTTAGTGGCACCTCAAAAGTAAGGCAGACATTTAGCAATTAATTCTTCCCAACAAGTGAGCCCTTTGTAAAAGAAAGTAGATATATAGCAACACATAAAAATGGATTTTTACTAAAATGGCACATACACAGGGAAATTGAACTTTGTCTTGACATTTCATACACACACTAGATCCCAACACACTAGATCCCTTTTCATGTTTCAATGTTAACATCCCTTCAGGTGGCTAACCCTGGGAATAAAAGGACAATCACGCCAGGGACAGTTAGGCCTTTTATTGTTCACATAGCAAAAGCTGAGCCTACTTTATAAAACAGAGAGAGGCAAGGTAGATGGAGACAGCATACCTGAAAGAGCAGACCCTTTCGCGGGTGCCCCCACCTGGATGAGACCATGAAGGCGTTTTGCATTCCTGAGCTCATGTGCAGGGCTGATGTATGCTGGTTGGTTAGTTTAAGCTGGTAAGGCCCGGCCAGCAGTGACATACAAACTCCCCTTTTATGAGACGGCTTGGCATTTCAGTCCTTCTTGGTATGTCTCAAGACGAGGCTCAGTCATGTTAACAGGGCCGCAGACACCCCACGGGCCAGCGGTCAGTAGTGTCAGGTGTGGGGAAATAAGCATCCGCCACTATTCCCTTCCCATATGAACCAGCTGTTCCGAGCTGTATTTACTATGAAATGGTCAGCGAGCCTGAGGCCTCAGTAAAGAGAACAGACTTACCTGTCATCCTTACTTTAAACTTTGGTTACCAGTTGCTGCAGTTTTAGGTTTCGACCTTATAATTTCATCTTGAGTTGTTTTTCCCTAAGAGTTTCCATCCATTCTGTATATCACACTGAACAATTTTAGACCATCTCTTTTTTTATTCTGGAATGATCACCTGCTAGAGAGAGAATAATTTATTGAAAAGTTTGTTGCACACCAGGCATCTCCTTCTATTTGATCCAGTTCATTTGCAGTCAGATGCACTAGACCTAGCCACAGACCCAGCCCAACAAAACCACGTGCCTTATACCACGGAAAGTGAATGGCATGTGTTCACCGCTGGTCTTGTCTTTGCATTTTACTTCAAAAACATTTCCCCAATCCTCAACCTGTTACGCTTACTGTCAGTCCAGGTGCTTGGAGGTGCACAGGGGTGATGGGAGTTTGGAGCACACCCCGATCCTTAGACTGTGCACAGCTGGTGTGGGCTGATGGAGACTGGAGAGAGAGAGAGAAAGAGACCCGAAGGAGATGGAGAGGGAGATGGAGGGCCGCCCGATGGAGAGGGAGAGGGAGACGGAGGGCGGCCCGATGGAGATGGAGAGGGAGGGCGGCCTGATGGAGATGGAGATGGAGAGGGAGGGCGGCCTGATGGAGATGGAGAGGGAGACGGAGGGCCGCCTGATGGAGAGGGAGAGGGAGAGAGAGGGCGGCCCGATGGAGAGGGAGAGGGAGAGAGAGTGCGGCCCGATGGAGAGGGAGAGGGAGAGAGAGGGCGGCCCGATGGAGAGGGAGAGGGAGAGAGAGGGCGGCCCGATGGAGAGAGAGAGGGAGGGCGGCCTGATGGAGATGGAGAGGGAGACGGAGGGCGGCCCGATGGAGAGGGAGAGGGAGAGGGAGGGCGGCCCGATGGAGAGGGAGAGGGAGACGGAGGGCGGCCTGATGGAGATGGAGAAGGAGAGAGAGGGCGGCCTGATGGAGAGGGAGAAGGAGACGGAGGGCGGCCTGATGGAGAGGGAGAGGGAGAGAGAGGGCGGCCCGATGGAGAGGGAGAGGGAGAGGGAGGGCGGCCCGATGGAGATGGAGAGGGAGAGAGAGGGCGGCCCGATGGAGAGAGAGAGGGAGGGCGGCCTGATGGAGAGAGAGAGGGAGACGGAGGGCGGCCCGATGGAGAGGGAGAGGGAGACGGAGGGCGGCCCGATGGAGAGGGAGAAGGAGACGGAGGGCGGCCCGATGGAGAGGGAGAGGGAGAGGGAGGGCGGCCCCATGGAGAGGGAGAGGGAGAGAGAGGGCGGCCCGATGGAGAGGGAGAGAGAGGGCGGCCCGATGGAGAGGGAGAGGGAGACGGAGGGCGGCCCGATGGAGAGGGAGAAGGAGACGGAGGGCGGCCCGATGGAGAGGGAGAGGGAGAGGGAGGGCGGCACGAAGGAGATGGAGAAGGAGAGAGAGGGCGGCCTGATGGAGATGGAGAGGGAGACGGAGGGCGGCCCGATGGAGAGGGAGAGGGAGACGGAGGGCGGCCTGATGGAGATGGAGAAGGAGAGAGAGGGCGGCCTGATGGAGAGGGAGAAGGAGACGGAGGGCGGCCTGATGGAGATGGAGAGGGAGAGAGAGGGCGGCCCGATGGAGAGGGAGAGGGAGGGCGGCCCGATGGAGAGGGAGAGGGAGAGGGAGAGCGGCCCGATGGAGAGGGAGAGGGAGAGGGAGGGCGGCCCGATGGAGAGGGAGAGGGAGAGGGAGGGCGGCCCGATGGAGAGGGAGAGGGAGAGGGAGGGCGGCCGCATGGAGAGGGCGAGGGAGAGGGAGGGCGGCCCCATGGAGAGGGAGAGGGAGAGGGAGGGCGGCCCGATGGAGAGGGAGAGGGAGAGAGAGGGCGGCCCGATGGAGAGGGAGAGGGAGAGGGAGGGCGGCCCGATGGAGAGGGAGAGGGAGAGGGAGGGCGGCCCCATGGAGAGGGAGAGGGAGACCGAGGGTGTATCTGCTTTTCTCTGGAACGGACCACCAGGCATAAAATTCTCAGTGTCATAAATTGGAAAGGAAGAATTAAATGCTAAATAACCAAGATGTGAAACTATGGGCTTCTTTCTTTCCCTTTCTACAAGTGAAATGAATAATTATCTGTAAAATTATCTTGTTATTGGCTTTACTGTTAACATATTGAGGATCTTGAATGTTTAAAAATATTCTCAGAGGTGTTAATAACCGTTCCGATACATTTAGATAATTTCTTTTCCTGCTTTCAGGAGTTACTTAAGAGTAGTTAAATGAAGAGAGAAATATATACTCCTTGAATATAATTTTCCTTAGTCAATTTCCAATATTTTTTGAAAATTATCCTTAGGACGTATACTAAACACAATTATGAAGTTTAAAAGCCAACCGTGAACCTCCTGACAACTGCCAGTGAAATTCTTGATTAGTTGGGGCAAAAGCTCTCATGTTGTTGTTTGTGATGGTCTGTTGAACCTTCAGAATGAAAAAGAAGCCATGTAAGCAGCTTAAGGGTGCGGTGCTGTTTCACAATGGGCTTTCGAAAAGCCTCCTATTAAATAGCATGTTTTGTTTGACCAGGTAAATAAGCACCTGTAACCCTGCTCACCTTCTTTTTTCAAGTTTGCGTCTCTTGTTTAGATGGCTCTGCTGTCGCTGCGGGTAGTACTTTGCTTCAGTGCATTGCGGGTACACCCTGACAGTGAGTGTGCGGCGGGAGGGAGACGGTGGGCTTTCATTTAGTCTGGGTTTGTAGCTGCAGCGCCACAACACAGCCACCTGCGGGCTTTGGTTGTAGGGGAGCTTCCAGTTTCCAAAGCACCCTGCAGCCTCATTTTGCGTTGTCTATTCAGTCTTTAAATTGTGTCCTTTTGGAGTATCAGCAATTAACATATTTATATTAAAAGTAAGATATAGAACGTAATAATAATTAGCAGTTTAATCCAGCATGAGACCACATTATCTTTAACTTATAAAAATGTTTGCCTAAAATTTTTACAAAACTTTTCTAGAGTTACTAGCATCATAGATGTACATTATTTCTTACATAGCTTATTTGAAATAATTTTCATAAAACTATAGTTCACCCTATGATTTATATTAGGCACTGGACCAGTGAATAACGTGAAACTATTATTTATTAAACTCATTTATTATTATTCACCAGTCTTTCCTGTCTCTCAGAAAGCAATTTTAAGAGGTAATGTATAAAATATAAATGATTAGTTAATACTATTCGGCGATAGCCCTCTCGCTAATTAGGGCATTCGTGGCTACTTGGAATTGAATAGCTAGTTTATAGCTGGATAGTTGAATCAGACCCTATGCTGGGCTGGGAAACTTCATTAAAACTAAGTCAGGGCCCTCTCTCCTATGTCTGCCAGCTGCCCGACCACAGTCACCTCTTCTGGCTGAAAAGGAAGAGAAGGGATAGAAACTGGATACCTGTCTCCACCATAACTCCAAATCTGGGAGAAAAACACAAAATGATCCTTGATTAGTTTTCTTCCTTTGTTATTTTATTTGAAGACATCAGTCATAAAGTACGGTTGTGACAGCAGCAAGACAAATATGTTGGAATAATAGATGTATTGGAATTTTCTCCTGGGTGTGTCATCAGTAACCACTCAGACTAATCAGTAAAGATCGTACTCAGTGTGTTTCTAACTCCTTTCAATTAACCCATGCTGTTGGCGACCCTCACCCGCTGCCCTCACTGTTATCAACAGGAAGTGTAGTGTTTGGGGAGTCAGGACTCCAGCCTCCTCTGCTGACTCAGTCCGTGAGCGCCGGTAAGTCCCAGAGCTCTCTGTGTCACGGTCGGCTTGTTGTCACATCCGTATGGCAGCTTCCAGCCCGTGTGTCTCTCTGGCGGCCCTTCTTCGTCACATCCCATGTTCTTATATCTCATCATCACTTTTGCCATGTGCTATTCATGGGGCAGCAGAAACAGAAAGAGTGGAAGGTAACTTCCATCTCAGTTAACCAGTGGACTTTTCCATAGAGAGGCTTTGTCGCCATTTAATACGTTGCTCACAGACGCACTGTCACATGTACGTGCCCACATGCTCAGCTCATCCGACTTGCCCGCATACGGAAAAGGGAAGAGAGATTGACTCAGTTTGAGTTATCCTCAAAAATAATGTATCTCATTTAGAATATGCAGCACCTTCCGATTCATGGTTTCCAAGGGTTGGCAGGTATGTGTTAACATTTTAGAATAGCATCAGACTATCAGTAAAAACAGTATTTTAGATTGTTTTTAAAGGCCAAATTATTCATGTTCTATTCTGGTTACTTATGTTGTTTTGTTTTTGTTTTTTTAGCTGAGCCATCCTGCCACCTGTTGGCAGCTCAGTGGCAGCTCAGCTCGGGCTGGGCATCGAACTGCTGTTGCTCAGAGCTCAGCTCGCACTCTTGAGCGAGCTCTTAACCAACTGAGCCACTTGGCCGGCCCACTTATGTTGTTTTTCATTAAGAAAATGCTACATAGTTGGGTGTCTGTTTCACCAACTTGAATTTTTGACTTATGACCTCTCTGTTTAAAAAAGATATAACAAGAAAAGCAAAAAGTGCATTCATAACTTGCCTTTGGTTCTTGTGGGCTGAGTTTAAAAATGTAAAACTGTTTGGCCTGCCTAGTGGCCCGTTGGTTGAGAGCTGGCTTGGGACACCAGCGACCCCGTTTCGGGTCCCACATATGAGGGCCAGTGACACTGCCCTCTAAAAACAAAAAAATAAAATAAAATAACTTAACAACTGTGAAGAGTTGGCCGACTTTCTGCAGATGTGAGGTTCATAGCTACAAACCGGGAGACCCTCTCTGACAGGTCCCGACATAGCAGTGAAGGAGTCTGTCGGTGGACTACTTGATCAGACATCATGGATGACATAAAAGAAAAGTTGGCCATATCAGAATACTCAGCTCTCCCAGAGTATTAAAAAAAAAAAAAAATTCAAGAGTGGAAATGGGGATACGTTTTATTATTCGAAAACATTTATTGAATGATGTTTGTGTCTCTTACCTTAAAATATTTCTTAGATTTTAAGCCTCTAGTACAATGTCAGCAGCTCAAAATGGAGTATACTCTCATGAACTTGTTGGACACATAGATCTTTGAAAGTAATTCCCTCAACTATATACAGAAAATTAATTTAGAGACGATTCTTGCTGAGAGGAAGAAGAACCTAGCTGTAAAGGATGGCTGTTGAGCGATGCCCAGAGCCAACCCCATTGCACTAGATGTGCTGTCAGACCACGCGAAGCCTGTGTCTCTCGTCTATAAGTAGGAGTCACGTTAGATGCACTCAGAGGTTACTGGAAACAGCACTCGTAGTTGCTAGCGCGTACTAAGTACCCAGGGCATGCTGCAGTTACCCAGTGTCGCATGCTTGATGTAAACGGAGCCTGAGAGAGGCAGCGAGCACAGCGGTCAGGGCCACCAAAGCACAGGGGACACATGTGTGTGTCTAGGTCCCAGCTACAACAGTGCTAGTCATGTGAACACATTAGATCGCTTCCCTTTGCTTCAGTTTCCTCATCTGCAAAGCGGGGATCATACTAGGACCTGCTTCTTAGGGTTACTGTGAGGATGTAAATGAGTTCGTGTAAGCCAAGTATTTAAAACAACCTGGGCTCTCATCGGCACACTGTGACTATTCGTTATTAGTACGTATAATATATTTTGAGAATGCAGCATTTCAGTCATACTAAATGAATATCGTTTCGCAGGGTTCCACCATGCTGTTTTGTAACTTAGTGTCTCTTTCAGTAGCCCCAGTAATTTTGCCCCACATTTTCTTGGTAAAGACGTCAGAATGACATGCAATTTCCTAATGTCTCGCCATGTACCTTCGTAACATTTGAAGAGCAGCTTATCTGATGAGAGCTGAGAGGGCAAGTGAAGTAGGCACCGGTTTCCCATGGAGTTTGTCTCCCTCATTGGTACTGCCAGTTCCCACAATCCTTGCATTCCCTGGGCATCAGTCAGTGTCTGCAAGGAATGATTTTCAAATATTAAAGCATGTGAAAAGACAAACAGGCCAAAACTCAGAGCTCTCTGGGGACTGTGACCTCCAAAACAGACTTCGTTCTGACATTTTCACAGGCTGCTTGAAGGAATTCCAGCAGGGTCATTCCATTTGGTAAACTCCTAAACAACCCCTCTGTCATCAAGGACTGATTTGTAGATTTTTCTCCTCATGGACTCATTCTGGAGAGATTAAGATCATAGATACGGTTGCTGAGATTCTTTCAAGGCATTCGATGTATATGATAAGTACTATACCAAAGACGTTTGGTATTTTGAAGTAATAAAACAGTTATTTGTTAGGGTGAAAGAGATTTCTTGCTCTCAGTTGTCTTTTAAATTCTTTTTGATTCCAGGAAATGTAGGTCATAACCATATCTCTAAATTAAATTTTTTTCATTATTAACCCAATTATTTAACAAAGAAATCGACTCAATTCAGAAAAGATCTTTTAAAAAATATACACATACATTTATTAAATATGTATCTGATTACTTGTTTCACAATGAGTGACCTTTGGAGCCTGTGAAAACAGACCAGTTTAGTGCTGTAGTGTATTCGTTTATGAAACCGCTGTGATGGCCATTGCTTAGAGGATCCTTTACTGATAAGGTGGATGGGGTGGATCTATAAATTGTTTTTCAATTCATTTGCTGCATCTTAAAATAGTATACTGTGTGTTATTATGAATTTCTTTTTAAAAAAAGAATATGCTCCCAAAAATAAATGAGAAGGGCAGAACCCCAGAGATTTGGAGCCTGGACAGTTTAGGAACTGGGTCATTAGGCCTTCCATGCTGCCGCCTCATGGTTGCCACAGGCTGAAGCCTGGGCGTGGCGTGTGTGACATTCCAGAGGTGAGCAGCATTCCTCATTTGAAGGGTCGGGTTTATTCGGAGATTTTGTATGGTTTGTTTCCTTGTTTGCGTGTTTCTTTTCAATCAGTTAATCTTTTGGATGAACGTACAAAGTTTCAGCTATTCAAGAGCCTTACACCGTCAAAACTTTCTTATGATTTGATATCTCATTCTGTTGTAGGGCGACAACATGTTTTGAACAAATTTAAAAAAGGGACACAGGCCAATAAATGGGCACATGATCTCAACCAAGTCTCTTAAAATTAGTAATAAAAATGAAACTAGTTTTATCATATTCTAATAACCTGTTGGAAACCCAGGATATGTCAGAGGTCTCTTAGTAAAACCAAATGGAAACAAAAATGTGATATAATAAGTTGCTTAATAATTGGTCACAAATAGTTACTGAATGTACTAAGGAATTGTGTGGCTCTTGATTGCTGTATAAAACGTACTGATGAAAAAGATGTATATGTTTATGTTACTGTTTTTTCTCAAGCCACAATCAACAAAGTGGTGTTTAACCAGGCATGCCCTTGGTATGAGAAAGTCTTACCTTTCTAATACTGTATTTTCCTAACATAGACCTTTTTATCTCTTGCTATCTAAATATTTCTGTTAGATAGTCCCTTCAGTTTTCAAAGACATGGAATTTGGTTAAATAGCAACTTGCTGACAAACGAGTGAAACCTCTGGCTGCGTAGCTGTGTGCTTGTTTATTTGTGCGTAGATGTGAGTAGCCACTTAACTGATTGCTGAATGCTTTCTGAACCCTCAACAGACAAAATGCTTGCACCTTCAAAAAGTTGCAGATTTTATCTGGACACCTAAATATTATAATTTAGAGAATTTTCCAGATAAAGGAATTTAAACTTCTACCAATCAGATCAAGTGAGTACTGAAAAAGTTGAAGTTTAAAGAAATCCATGAACTTGGTCCTAAACTGTGAATTTCAGAGCTGTGCGGGTCCACTGTGCATGGATTGTTTCAGTAAAGAGGCAGCTAGCCCTCTGTATCCCCAGGTTTCGCATCCGTGGACTCAGCCAACTGTGGACTGACAGGTGTTATCCATCTCGGTGGGGAAGCCACAGCTGCAAAGGGCTGACTGAAGTTATAAGTGGTTTTCCACTGCACAGGAGGCAGCACCCTTAACTCCCACATTGTTCAAGGGTCAAGGGGACTTTGGTTTTTGTTTTCTTCACCTATTGCACTGAAGCTATGTAAGGTGTACTCTCTCATGAAAACATATGCATTTCTTAAACGACCATGAATGTTTCAGGGAGCCTTGAAGGGGGCAATGTTAGATAAAAGTCAGCAGGTCCAGTTAGTTATAAAGGCTGTTCAAGGCTTACGTATCCTTACTGCTTTTCTTTTTAGTTGTTCTGTCAGTGACTCAGACGGGTATGTTGAAAACCCCGACTACTGTTGTGGATTTGTTTGTTTCTCCTTTCAGTTTTTTTTTTCCCCCATTCATGTATTTTGAGGCTCTATTATGTGTTTTTGATGAATTGATCCCTTTACATTATGAAGTGTCCCTACATCCTTGGTAATGATTTTTCTCCTAAAGTCATCTTTGTTTGATATTAATGTAGCCCCTCTGAATTCCTTATGTGTAGCATTGCATGATGTATCTTTTCCCAGCTTTTACCTTTATGTGGAAAGTATGCTTCTTTTGGGCAGCTTTTGGGGGATGTTTCTTTTTTAAATTTAGTATGACAGGGGCCGGCCAAGTGGCTCAGTTGGTTAAGAGCTCACTCAAGAGTGCGAGCTGAGCTCTGAGCAACAGCAGTTTGATGCCCAGCTTGAGCTGAGCTGCCACTGAACTGCCAACAGGTGGCAGGATGATGGCTCAGCTAAAAAAAATAAAAATAAAAACACCTATAATTTAGTGTGACAATCTCTGTCTTTCAGTTACAGTGTTCAGATTGTTTGCATTTAAGATAATTATTGATGTATCTGGTGTATTAGTTATCGATTGTCCTGTAACAAATTATACTGTAGCGCCGTAACACAAGACACATTTACCACCTTAACAGTTTCTGTGGGTCAGATGCTGAGGCACAGCTGAGCTGGGCACCCCGGGCTTCAGGTCTCTCAAAAGCCTGCATTTGGGGGTCAGCCAAAGCTGAGTTTTCATCTGAAGGTTCGACTTGGGAAGGAGCAGCTTCTAAACTTAGCTCTATTGGTCTTGGTGCGATTCAGTCCCTTTACTGCGTGGAAGCCTCTCCGGCCTCTCCAACACACTCCGGCCTCTCCAACACGACAGTCTACTTTCATTTAGCAAAGCCAGGAAGAGAGAAGACTGCTAGCAAGACAAAGTGATACATTTTTGCCGCATTTCCTCAACAGTGCCTAAAGTTATTGGTGAGCAACAGCTTTCCCAAGGGGGAAGGTTTATTCCAGGTTGTAAACACCAGAAGGCAGGGATCACTGGCTGTCTTAGGCATTACCTGCCATCACTGAGTTGAAATCTGTCACTTCGCTATATGTTTGTCTAGTCTGTTCTCGCTTCCTTTATTTGTCTTTCTTGCCTTTTTTTTTAAGTTAATTCCTTTTTTAGTATTTGATTTCATTTTTTTTTTTTTTTTTTAGCTGAGCCATCCTGCCACCTGTTGGCAGCTCAACGGCAACTCAGCTCGGGCTGGCCTCGAACAGCTGTTGCTAAGAGCTCAGCTCGCACTCTTGAGCGAGCTCTTAACCAACTGAGCCACTCGGCCGGCCCTGATTTCATTATTTTTACATCTTATTGGCTATACTTTTTTTTCAAGTGTTCACTGATCTTTCCTAATACAGATCTAATATGCTGCTGATCCTATCTAATAAAATGTTTGTCTTAGAATACTGTATTTTTTATGTCTACAAGCTCCATTTTGTTCTTTTCTGCATTGTCCATTTCTCTTGTGATTATATTCATGTTTTCCTTTAAATACTTGTACAGAGTTATAATAGCTGTTAGTAGTTCCCTTTTTTCTGTCATTTCTGGGTCTGCTTTTATTGACAATGTTTTCTTCTATGAAAAAGACCTTTTCCTGCCTCCTGGCAAGTAGTCTAGCCTAACTTTTTTTTTTTTTTTTGGATGTAACATTGAGAGTTTACATTGCTAAGTGGCTGGATTTTGTTTTTGTTGTCTTCCTTTAAAGAGTGCTGGGCTTTGGTTTGGTAAGAATGTTAGACTTTTGGATCACCCTCAAGGCCTTTTCTAAGCTCATTAGGAAAGATCTAAGGTGCATTCAAGCCAGGGATGGTGCCTGAACTCCTAGGGCCTAACCCCCTTTGGAATTTCTGCTGAATGGCCTGACAAATGCCCCAGGGAGCACTTTCCACTGGGACTGGTTGGAGCTTGAACATCCCCAGCTTTGGGTGTGCTTTGGGTATTGTTTAGCTCACATTTCATTTCTTGCCCAGCCTTGTGAAATTTCACGCTATGCACATATAGCTTAGGACTCAGCAAAGTCTCAAAGGCTCCCTTATGCAGGTTTCTCGAGCTCTGTTTCAGCACTGGACGCTCCTTTTCAGAAATTCTCCCTCCAGCTTCCGGCTGCCTTAGCCTCCCACGCCCTCATCTCCGTCTCCTCAATTCAGCTAGGCTCACTAGCTCTGTTTGAATTACCCCCCTGTACTCACAGTCTGGAAACTGCCTCAGGCAGAAAGCTAGGGCGGCTGTAAGGCTTATTTCATTTGTTTTCCTTCATTTCGGGTCATAGGCTTGCATTACCTGTTTCCCCAGCAATTGTTTCACGCACTCTGTCCGGTTTTCCAGTTTCGTATGGCATGAGGTTAGGTACAATCCTTGGTAGTCCATCGTAGCTGAAAACGGGAGTCTGGCATTGGGATTTTAACACGAGGCCTGTGCTTTTCCACAGAAACATGGTTCCTCTCTGAATACACTGGTTTTAGCTTTCTGACTGGATCACAGCAGCAGTGTCGTTTTATTTTTGGATCTGCCCAAACACTCATACCTTACTGAGCACCCCCAGGTTAACCCCCGGCCTTTTGATAAGTGAATGAATGAAACCAAATTCTTGCTGAAAGACTGAGGCAAATGGTTATGGTTGGTTTTCCTGGCAAGTAGCTGTCCAGCTTTTGCTGTTGTCATGAAACAGTCAGCAAGACGGTCATAAAAGAGCCCACAGTCGGGTGTCTTGGATCACCAGGAACCAAAGGCTCCTGAGGAAGTCGGAAGTCATCATCTGGGCGGGGGTCCCTCCAGCAGGAAGTGTTTCTTTCACTGGTTAGTAGAGTCCATTCTTCAACAAAGGACTGATTAGATATTATTTTCTCTTTACAGGAATATTGAAATTAAGAAAATCCTTTTTGCCTCAGTATTTGAATTTGATTCAGCTTGGCAAAAGAGCTAGCCTTTAAAAGAAGAGATAACTAAAGATTATATTTTTCTTCACATGTGTATTAATGGGAATTTTCATGTCAAGAATATAGAGGTTATATTAAGTGAGAAAGCAAGGAAGAACGTTGTAGATTTATCACAAGTGTCACTAACCATCATCAGCCCCTCCTCCTTCCTCCAAAACAGCCTATGCATTGGAAAAAAAATGTGCTGGAATGAATTCTGTCAAATTATTTTTGGCAGTTACATACACTACTCCACCTGCTTTCTTTTCTGTAGTTTGCATTTTTCATGATGTGCATGTAGTACTTTAGGTCAAATGGTATTTGAAAAAACGCCACACTATATAATGGGAACTGTGATTTGGTAGCTGGTGATTATATTACAATATTGAGGGGATTCTACTGAGAACCAGCTACACATCAGGTTGTATCTGCACAACGCATCCCAGCGTCCCATCTTCTGCTGACAAACAGCTTTAAAAAGAGAGTTTGTGTTGGAAAGAGTTTTGTGTGGTATAATACAATAAAGTAGAATATCACTGAGGTTATCTGGGCATCAGAGGAGCATCATGTGACCAAAACCTCTGTGGTCTGCTCGCCCGTGGTCTGTACTTGCTGTTTTTCCCTGGGGCTCGGAGGTTGAAGGCCCCCATCCTGTTTCCCATGGTCATCTCCATCTGTGCCCTTGTGTGACTGTCTGTCGCCGAGAAGCCCGAGTAGGTTAGGAGACAAAGAACAGACGGGCAAGGTGAGTGAGGCTGACGGGTCACAACTGGCCCCCAGAAATCAGAAGAAGAGAGCCTGGAGCTGGGGTGCAGCTCCATGAAGGAGCCGCAGGATGTTCTCACAGGTGACCTGCTGAGAATGACAGATGGACACCAAATCATACATATGACACTGTTGAGTAAATGGAAAGTAAAAAGGCTAAACAGGTTTTGGAAAATTAAAATTGTCAATATATACTCATTCCATACGTTTTAGGATATATTGTTTATTTTTTTACCAAGCAAGTCTCATGTATCAATTGTATTTTATTGGCCCCAGTGTTTGAAAACGTAGTTATTTGAATTAATGTGTTAAGTGTTTTAAATATGCTAATGCAGAAACTTTCTAGTAGAATTTTTATTTTTAAGCTATTCACTTTTCAAAAGGTGCTATTCCCAACCTTTGCCTTTTTAAGGAATATAATTATGTAAATTAAACACCTTACATATATACACAACTCTCCCTTTATCTGTGGTTTCGCTTTACACAGTTGTCATTACCTGTGGTCAACCATGGCTTGAAAATATTAAACAGAAAATTCCAGAAATAAACAATTCACAAATTTATTGCATGTCATTCTGAAGAGCATGATGAAATCGTGGGAGTCCCGCTCTGTCCCACCCGGGACGTGACTCATCCTTTGTCCAGCGTCTCCACCCGTTAGTCACTTAGTGGCCATCTCAGTTATCAGATTGAGTTTTGCCATGTCCCCAGTAGTAACCCAGCCTAACGCTCCATCACAGCGCCCGAGTCATTCACTTCACTGCATCTCATCACGTAGGCACTGTGTCATCTCAGCATCACAAGCAGAAGGGTGAGTGCAGCGCAGTAGGATATTTTGAGAGAGAGAGAGAAAAAAAGAGAGAAGAGTCACGTGTTCCTTGGGGGTCTCGGAATGTACCCCCACAGAGAAGGAGGACGACTATATTCTAACCTTCGTAGTTACCCTGTGTCTTCTCACAAAAACAAACCACTGTTTTTCTCACTCCCTTCTATGATATAACCAATCGATACATACATATATTTTTAAATCCACCTACAAACAAGGCACTGCGTTAGGTTTTTTCACGTGTTCCCACCTATGACTTGCCCGCACAGTCCGTCTAGAAGCAAAACTGGTGAATGACGAACTTAAAGTACTAAGTGCTGCAGTAGAGAGAGGCTTTCTCCTGGGATAGGTAAAGGCATTTTGCTTTATGAGGTAGTAGGTCTGATTGTGTCCAGTTTCTGAGACATCGAAACTGAGGGCCAGAGAAGCTAAATAACACAGGACAAGCTGCTAAAAAGAAATAAAGTTTTAAAGTTATGGCTGATTCTAAGGGTACCTCTAAGGTTATAAAGAATGTTATTACAATAGGAAAGCTAAGTCTTATTTAGGAGAAAGTTCAAATAAAGGCATTTTAAGATAGATTATTGCTTTTAACTTTTATATGTAGAAAATAGTTACAAAAGGTATAAAGATAGCCACCTGCAAAGCTAAAATTTTAAATGTTAAGACTTTATTTGAGCAGAATACATTTTACTTTGAAAGCCTGCTAAAGAGAAAGTTATTTTACAGTCACCTCCAGCCTGTCAGGATTGAGTCTGTCAGGATTGGCCCTGTTTAGGTTTCATCACCGTATGTAATGGGTGCTGTGTGAAGGTTATTCACGTGGACATTCATACAAATAAAAACTCACAGGCATGTTCCATATTCGCTTCTCATGTCACATGTCACTTTGCACACCTCTCAGATGTCGCCATGCTAGAGAGAATTACTATACCACCAAACACCTTGGTTTTAGAACAATGAACTCTAGTCAATTTTGTGTCTCTGTTCATTCTAACTTAGTACATTTGAAGGTACTCAGCTAAATGAGTGAAGACATTTGTTAAGTTGTGGAAGATGTTCAAATAGTCATTTTGTTCTTTTTAACCTTTTAAACAACTATATTTTCAGATTTGCTAGTAAAATTGAGAGCAGTAGATCACCCTGTTAATGGCTGTGTATTTTATAATAAAGTATTTGACATTTAAAGATTAAAATCAAAATCTACTTTTACTTGTTCTATAAATCAATTGTATCTTTTCTATAGAAAAACACAAATGGGTATTTTTCTCTTCTAATTTCCTGTAGTAGAGTAACACTCTTTTTATTTTTTAACTCCTGAACTTAGAGCAATTTATTAACCTATTATTTAAGAACCGTTTACAAGCAAGTTGCAAGCATTCCTCTTCTAAGAAAAAATAGGTCAGCACACATCTCCTAAGAATAAATATTTTCTGTACACCGCAATACGTTATCACCCTCAAAAACTTAACATTGATACAGCCATATATTAAACGTACATCCCATATTCATATTTTGCCACTTAATAATGTCCTTTGTTGTTTTTGTTCGTTGTTTGGTTTGTTTTTTGACCAGGATCTAATGAAGTGTCACTAATGCCTTTAGTTGTCACATACCTCAGTGTCTCCTAATCTAGAACAGCTCCCCTCCTTTTTAAAACAAGACTTCATTTTTTTCAGAGCAACTTTAGGTTTACAACAGAATTGGAAGGAAGGCATTGCCACTTCTTTTGTAGGCACTATCAGCTATTTGACTTCTGTCAACACAAATTTCCCAATATTTTAGCATCATCTATCAATGTATCCTAGATCTAAGCCCAAGCTACATTTTTATTAAATGAGGGTATTTACTTTTTCAGTAATGTTGTTTATTGAATGATAAAGGCCACGTGAAAACCTTTTTCCCAAATAGCTCACGTATTTCTATTGCACTTGAAAAAACAAACCTTTATCCTCTGTTCTCTTAGTTATTTTCACTAGGAAACGGAGGTATTGGGAGGAGTGGAACGGGTGCCTGTGTTTATTGATGGCTTTGTCTGTGGGGGGCTCCGCACTCGGTGCTTCTCTTGCCTTCTCCCATTTAATCCCCGCTGCAACCCTGTTTCACGGGTGGGGAGCTCATGGGAGCAGAAGTGATGCTTCAAGGGATTGGAAAGCTACCCAGAGTTACATGGCTGCAGGTGGCAGATGGGAATTTGGCCGAGCCCAGGGCTTTGTGACTCCAAAGCAGACGATCCGTTATGAGCATTTTTCCTGTGCTTAGAGTAAAATGGTTTTTAATTGAGTTTGAAGATTGACTCTGTGTAAGGAAGAAGAAAACAACTGAAGACAAAAGAAAAATGGTATTTCAAATTATGTCTTTCTTTTCAAGTTTCAGGCTTGAGATTGTAGCACTTCTTTCCAAACTGTAATAAAAAAAAATTTAAAAAAAGGTCAGATCATTTGCTGTCTGTGCTCCTGGAAATGTTTTCATGCTGAATTACGGACCTTTTGTCCCACTCCCAAGTTTCCCTTAAGATGGGGGTGTGCCTGGCCTTACTTAGGAGGGTGGAAGTTTAGATCATGTAATTGCTTGCTGTGTATCGCTGTGCCATTGAGTCAGCACCGCCAGTTGAGGACCGCTCTCATGGTTCCTATGAAGATCATCCGGGAAACAGCAGGAAATGATTCGGATCGCTTCCTCCTCCTCCTCCCTCCATCTTGGCTGTCCTGGAGGATTGCAATAGACTGGTCTGTTCCGCTGGCGTTGGACCCCCCTACGCTCCACCCCACAGCCGGGTGTCTTGTCCACTGCGTGTATTTAGGCGTGGCCCCCATGCCCCTGAGGGCTGACTTCGCGTTGCCCTGAGGACAAAGCCCAGACGCCCGAGCCTCGCCTGGCTGGCCGGTGGCCTCAGGCCATTGGCACCTGCTGCAGCCTGGCCGAGCCCGCCTCCCGCTGCGCTTTTCGTTCCTGGGACCTGCACGTTGGTCCGTGGCCCCTGCCTCCCAGCACAGCCTTGCTTGGGTGGCGCCGTCTCCCGGCACTCTTGCTTCGCGTGCTGTCCCCTAACCGGCTTCCGCCCAGCTAGGCGATTCGGAGCATGTCATTGTCATTATAGTTTGTCCTCCTAAACTGTAAAACCGTCCCTGCCTTGCGTGCTAACCCTGAACCTGTCATTACCATTCTGTCCTGTCTTCTCAGTGCTGGTAGCACTTTGTTATAGAAAATATTTAGTGTTCCCTGTTTTTCAGGTACTACTTTGTAGTTTAACCTCCTCTGAATGTGTCACTTGAATTGACAAGAGGCATCGTTATGCTGCAGTTATAAAGCCATATGTTTCTGTTTGCCCTTCCCCGTAGTTGAGGTAAGAAATGGAGCATAATAACTTGGAAGGAAGAATTTGTGGCAATACTTGCTTTCTATGCAAAACAGAGCCGCTGTTTGCAAGGCCACACGTCAGTCTTGTTGCAAGAATAAGATGATGATTCTCTCGTTACAGGACTTAGAGGATGCCCTAGGATTCTTCATTTCTTTTTTTGCCAACATCTCATTTTGAAAAAATTCAACTGTACTGAAAAGTCGACAGCATTGTATACTAAATACCCATATAACAGATACCTAGATTCTATAAGTAACATTTTTCTATAATTTATTATGTATGCATCCTCTGTCCATTTATCAATCCATCAAATTTTTGTCATCCTTCAAAAAAAGTTGTGGACATCAGTACATTTCACCTCTAAACCCTGCAGAGTGAGCTTCATTAGATAAAATTCAATAGTGGTTTACATTTTTTTAAGGCAAAATGTGAGTGTGTGTGTAATGAAATGCACAGATTTAAAGTTACGCCGTCAGGTGAGTTATTGCATATACATATGTATCCCACGCCCAATCAAGATGTACACCACTGCTGTCACCCCGGAAAGTTTCTTCATACCCCTCCCAATCAGTCTTCACCCCAACCTCTCAGAGATACCCGCTGTTCCGGTTTGGTTCACCGCAGATTAGGTTTATCGTTTTTGGAGTTTTGTGTAAGCAGAGTTACACACTGTGTACTCTTTTGTGTAACTGAGGCTTCTTGTGCTCAGCACAACGTTTCTGAGATCCATTGTGTGTGTCATACTTCCTTTTTTCTTTGCTGAGTTGTATTCCAATGTATGAGTACATCACAGTTTCTTATCCGTTTTCCTTTCGGGGGACACCTGGGTGGTTTCCCTATGCGGCTGCCATGACTATTCTGTGCACGTGTTTCCTTCTTTAGGTATATATGTGGGAGAGGACTTGCTGGGTGTCTGTCTAGCTTTATAAAAAGCTGCATGCAGACCCCTTTCAAAAGGGGCGGTACCAGTTTCCACCACCACCCCTCCCCCCAATGTATGAGAATTGTGGTTGTGACACATCTTCACCAACATTTGGTAAAGTTGGTCTTTTTCATTTTAAGCAGTCCGGTTGGTGTGCAGTGCCATCTCATTGTGGTGTGAGTTTGCATTTCTAGGATATTTAATGATGTTTATCAAATATCATTGGTTGATATTAAATTTCAACCAATAAGCACTTTTCAATGTGCTTATTGGTTGTTTCTGTGAAAGATTTTTTTCAAACCTTTTATTATTTTTCCAACTTTTTTTCATATGGTGAAATTAAAAAATTTTTTACCATCTCCGCTCATATATACACCACCTGGGTTCTGCCATTAATACTTCATCTCACTTGTTTTATCTCACATAATATCATCTCTCTCCCTCTAACCTGTTTCTCTTTGTTGTTTGTTTGTTTGTTTGTTTGTTTTCAAAATAAATTGCAGGCATCTGTACACATTTCCTTAAAGATGTCTATACATGTCATTAACTTAGAGTTCCGTGTGTATTTAAGAGGGTGTTAACTGTGACAACACATTGTCCGTGCCTCTGCTTCTCAGGTTCCTTCACCCCAGTCCATCGCCCCCCCTTCCAGGGCCAGTGGTACTCTAACCTCGTCAGTCCTCCTCAGATCTGATTCTGAAGATTTCTAACAACCACAACACTTTTGCCCAAAACACTTTTGCCCATTTTTAAGTGGGCTGTCTGTCTTTTTATTATGAAATCTTTCAAGTTCTTTATACTTGATACTTGTCAAGTAACATGTTTTGCAAATATGCTCTCCAGTCCGTGACGTCCTTTGTTCATTTTCTTAAAGTCTCTTTTGATAAGCAAAAGTTTTAATTTTTGATGAAGTCTAATTTGTCAGCTTTCTGTTTCCTGAGAAACATTTGCCTACCTTTATGTTCTTCCTTTATAGGTTTGGATTTGCATTTATATCCATGATACACTTCAAATTACCTTTTGTGTCTAGTATGGGGTAGGGGTTGAGGCTCATCTTTTTTCTTGTGGATTTCTGCTTGTTTCTACACCATCTGTTAAAATGGCCCCCTCTCCCCGTTGGATTGCTTTGGCATCTTTGCCTAAAAACCAGTGGTCATGTAAGTGTGGCTCTGCATCTGGGATGTCTGGCGTGTGTTCCATTCATCTTTTTCTTTATCCCATGGCAGCACCACACTGTGCTGGTTATGGCAGCTGTGCAGTCAGTCTTGAAATCAGGTAGGGTGAGTCACCCAGCTTTGTCCGCCTTTCACAGTACTGCTGTGGATAGCCTAGGCCCTTTGCATTTTCATTTCTATTTTAGAATCAGCTTTTATTTTATTTTATTTTTAGAACTAGCACTAATATGATTGGGAATGTGTTAAATCTATTGATTACTTTGAGGGTGAACTGACCTCTTAATTCCAATCCATCAATATGATATCTCGCCATTCATAGAGACTTTCCTTCATTTTTCTCGGCAGCATTTCCTAGTTTTAAGTGTAGAGGTCTTGTACATAACCATTTTGACAATATTGTCCATGAAATTGAGTTTTGAGTTTCATCTTAGATGCTCTGACTTTATGATGTGAACATTGCTTTTTGCTCTGCTTTGCTGATATTTTGTACACTTCTAATAACCTTTTCTTAACTAATTGTCACTGATACAGGAAGTCACATATTAATTTAAGCTTCTGCAAAGCATAGAGTAAAAACCCCTTTCAAAAGACATTTCATTCTGCATCAATTCAGATAAGAATTTATTTCCACCAAAACTGCTAGAAACCTCCCAGAGTGAGTTTATTTGTGCCTGTATGTTATGGTCATGTATAAGTGTGTATGTAAGATATTTGTGTATTTTAAAGCAAACCAGAGATAGATGTACATTACCATCATTGTCAGTGGATGCATTTTGACCTAACTGGTTTATGATTATTGTTTATTGATGTAGCATATATTATGTGATGGTCTCTGACACACGAGGGCTGCAACGGGGGGAGGTTACAATTTCTTCTCTCAAGGAGCAGTCCAACAGCTTATTAATTCATTAAATCATTGATAAGTGTCATTGGTGTTTTACTTGCTACAGAAACAGAGCAACCAATATAAAGAAACCCAAGAAAAACCATATTTTTGAAAATATTTTTTATCTGGTAAAAATAAGGCTTCTGTCTTATTACTGAACAGTATGCTGTTTTCTTTATTTTAACTTGTTTCCATGCTTACGTGGACCCTATATATGGGCACTGAATATCTCCCAGCAGCCTTGCCATTTGTGACTGAAAATGACTGCCACTGAGCTGACATATGCTTTAGGAAATCCACTTTTTCCCCCTGATTCACAGTACCAGCGCCAGATGCTAGGATTGGAAAGACTGCTTAGGGTAGAAGAGTTAGTCTGTCTTTCATGTACGATGCTCACGGCATTTCATGCTGTAATGAGTGTACTGGAGTCACGAAGAACCTCATTTTGAAAAGAACTGATGATTATTGGTAACGTCAGCATCATTCTAAGCTGCATTTATTTAGCTTCACACAATTGACCGCCTTACAGATTTCTATGCTCAAGAGTTTGCCGTGTGATTTTAAGACTATTTCTCGAATATTCTAGCTTTCCAGCCTTTTTTTCTTGGTTTACTTGAAAATTGTACGTGATCTCATGAAAACAACCGAGATGGACTTTGTCGTGTTATTTCTCAAGGTTTTTTGTTCTTATTAAATATTGTTCATGTGTATACGTGCATATAAAATCTTCTTGTTAATACAGTTCAAATACACCTCATACCCCATTTCTCGTTTTCTTCTTAACTTCTTTTGTTTGTATTCTGTGTATAAATAGTCTCTAATGTTGGGACTAAGAAAATGTTCTCCTTGGCAATGCTTTAGGTAAGCTTGCCCTTCTATTTCCTATTTTCTTTCCTATTTCTCCTTGTTAGAAGCTCGCACCCTCCTCTTTGAAACTTCCATGTCCTCTTACGTTAACATGAAAGTAATGTTCTCTAAAGTTAAAAAAAAAAAAAATACAATAAAATAAAATTTTAAAAAAATTATGTTTCCAAAAATAATATTTAGGGAGAAGTTGAAACCATAACAAACACAATACTCTGGGAAAGAAACCATTGTGATCATACATAAATAAATAGCTGCTATCAATTTTTATGAGACGTGTTTTCATTGTCAGTCACTGTTTGTACTTCTCACTGTTGGCTTTGCATTTTCATTGGTCTTTTCTGCTACTTAGATACGTACTTAGCCTACTAGCTCTTTTAAAAATAGTTTGATTATTCAATCTAAAATGGTAGTAGTATATATACTATGGCAGATTTGCGAGAAAAACGAAAAGGAGAGACCAAAGGTTAATACATAACCACACTACTCAGCTAATCACTGTTAAATTTTGTAGTTATCTCCTTCATCTTTTTTCTGTGTGGGCTGTTTGGTTTTAAAATGTCACTAACATAAATTAATCTCCTGATTTTTTTTTTCAGTTTTACTTACTTTTCTGTAATTTTTTGCTTTAGAAGCAGCAATTTCATTATTATTGCATACTAGCTCAAGTGAGTGCATCAAATACAGTTCAACTAACCAAATCCTTACTCCTGGACCCTTAAATTATTTTTATTTATTGATTTTTTTTTTTGCCGTAGATTGAGATTTTTGTACTATCACTTTTGAAACTGTTCAAATACATTTTAATTCCGTTTGTTAAAGTATTCCTTATTTAGTTAGGTCAGGTAAAGTTTTAAGATGTATCCTAGCTAAGACCATGAACTCTGGATGTGGACAGTTCTATGCTTAAGAACCCCAGCCAGTTTCCTTATGCCTCTTTTGGTTTCTTCGTCTATAAATTGGGATGAAAGTATAATAAACGTACCTATCTTGTTAGGGTTGTTGAAGGAATTAAATGACCTGAAACAAAGTTCTTAACACAGTGTCTTATACACAGTGCTCAATAAAAAAAAATCTGTAGTAATTATTAGTGTTGAATTATTTCTATTTCACAGAAATGAAGGATTCGTTAAAATGAAATTTAGTCTAATTTATATATTATACCTAAAATGCCCACCTCCTCTATTTGAGTAGTTCATCAAGTTATGTTTACATGGTAAACAAAAGAATTTCAGTTTGTGAGATGGCAGAAGTTCCCGTTATAAATTAATTTTGTAGTTAGAAATTCTGGAATGCTTGTTACTCATATATCAGACTCCATTAAAATATTCTTCTGTAGTATTATTACACTGGTTTACAAAAATGTGGCTTTGGGGTTGGTAGTATATTATGCCATCTGACTCTCCTTCAGATATTCAGACTAGGTGGAATTCATGTTATGTAGAAAAGTTTTTTGTTTTATCTTGTTAATTATTTTCAAAAGGCTTTATCCTTAATGTTTAAACTAGAAATGTCAGACTTAACTTATTTGCCAAATAACATAGAGTCATTTCCTAGAATAATATCAGAACAATAACAATAACATGACGTAAGGAGATATCTATTTTGCAAAGAGTATACTGATTTTCTGACAGGCAGGTCTGATGAAATAAATTACTCATTTCTTCTCAATTTTAAATCCAGAGAAATGCTTTCAAATTGTTAAGTACTTTCTCAATGGCTGTCTTTCTTGCTTCTTTTTAAAATGTAGGTATATATTTGCTTATCTAGAATTATAATATCTTAACATTTATTTCAGTGAATTATATGCCATTGTTGTTAGGAGACAGTTTGGATTACCAAATCAAAATACTTTGATATAGGAAATATCTTATTAGGGTTTAGTCTTCTTTCATCATAAATATAATGCAAGTTCATTTTAGACCACTTTTTAAATTCAGAAAGATTAGAAAGTCATCACTTAGCAATTACCAGCATAATAATTATTTTAGGCAACAATTACCAATAGACACTAAAGCTATTTAGTATAGTCCAGAGTTTGATGAGGAAAAGGACTTCATGCCAAAATCTGTCCTCCCAATATAACTTATTAATCACAAAATTATAGAGGGGAAAAGGTAGTGACTTTCCAGTATAGAAACCTAGATGACACTCCCTAACCACGTGACCGAGCTTACCGTTGCCAGAAGCGGTCAAACGGGTATCCTGAGCCCCTGAGAAGACAGATCACCTCTGGGGTCTAAAACCTGATCAAATCACAAGGAACCCAGAGATGACCCCAAACTGGGTGTCATTACACAAAAATAACTGACCTATACTCTTCAAAAATATGATAAAAGACAAAAAGGAAAAAAGACAGAACTGTTCCATTTTAAAGTTGACAGAGAGACCTGACAGTCAAATGTGACATGTGATCCGGACTGGATCGGGAAGGGGGGACAACATATTTTCATGTCTTTAGTAAATACTAACGAATCAATGTTAATTACTGATGTAAATAATTGTATTGTGGTGATATAAGAGAACATCCTTATTTTTAGGAAACACACACCAAAGTATTTAGAGGTAAAAAGGCAACATGTCTTCAGTTTACTCTCAAATGGTTCAGGGAACAACATTATGTATAGATATGGAATGAGCATGATAAAGCAAGTATGATTAAGACACGGGCATTTGGGGCATTTGGGTAGAGGATATACAGGAATTCTTTGGACTGTTTTGCAACTTTCCTGTAAATCAGAAATTATTTCCAAATAAAGTTTTAAAAAACTCATAAAACTGTACATTTTAGATCTGTGCATTTTAGTGTATGTAAAATATAGCTCAACTTATCAACTTAAAAAAAAGTAATGACAAAAATTTTTCAAGCAGATAAGAATGCTGTGAATATTGTCAAGCACAAGCAGTAAAAGTAAAAATTGGTATCATATTTCTAGAAAGCCACTGGAAATACGTTAAAGAACCCAGAAAGAGGTTTAAACTCTTTGACCCTGTAATTCAATATCTATGACTTTATTCTAAAGAAATATTCTGGAATATTAAATATATTTAAATATATATTTAAAACGATTTATGTGCAGTGATGTCCATCCCAGCATTAACCATAGCAGCAAAATCCAAGATGTGGTCCCAATATGAATACACATGGGAGTAATTAAATTATGGCACATACACAGTGATATATTGGACAGCCACTGAAATAATGGCTTTAAAATCATTTTAAAAATAAGTATTGGGTGTTCACAGTGAGCCGAAGCAGTAAAAAGTGATTTTGTTTTTAGAGGAACAGTTAATCACATGGGAAAATGTTTACTATAATGCTGAGAGGCGAAAAGGAGGTTGTAAAAATGTGTGTTCAGCATAGTCTCCAGTTTGTTTTCTGAAAATTATATGAATGAAAAAATATCAGGACAAAATCCTGAGTGGTAGGACTTGGAATGTACTTACATGCTCTGCTTTTAATCTTTCTGAATTTTAAAAATGGCCTAAAAGGAACATGCATTGTATTTATAATGAAAGAAGACTAAACCCTAATAAGGTATTGTCTGTATTAAAATTATTTTGAATTGGTAATCCAAACTGTCTCCTAATAGTAACGGCATACGATTCACTGAAATAAACGTTAAGGCATTGTAATTCTAGATAAGCAAATATATACCTCTTATTATAAAAAGAAGCAGGACAATCATTGAGAAAGTACATAACAGTTTTAAAGCATTTCTATGGATTTAAGATTGAGAAGAAATGAGTAATTTATTTTATCAGGCTTGTCAACAAACCATTAAATTATGACTCTTTGCAGAATAGACACTTCCTTACTTCGTGTAATTCTGATATTATTCTAGGAAATGACTCCTATCCAGCACACACTATCGCCCTTCTCTCTGTTATTTGGCAAATAAGTTATGCCTGACCTTTCTTGTTTAAACATGAAGGATAAAGTCATTTGAAAATAACATTTATTAGATGGCACTACTTTAAAGCAGAAAGCTTTCCTTTCTGCCCTCTTCATTAATTTATATCAGCATGGAATCATGGAGCCTTATTTACTATTAGTAAATAGTGTTATTTATTCTCATGCTCAGATTGTCATAGATTCAGCCAGCGGGAGCTCCTCCAAGCTGGCTTCTATGCCCTTTTCATGGGTCCCCATCATTCTTTGAGTCCTTCCTGGCTTCCTGGCACAGCAGGATGATCTAGGCTCAGCTTGTACTTTTCCTGCCCTAGCCCGGGAATCCGCCATTTCTCCTCGGAAGTCTGGTTAGTTTCAGTGGAGTATTTATAAACCAAGAACTAGGTGTGCTCATTGCTACTGTTTGTTCATTGCTTCTAGATCCTCCCAGTAGGCAGAAATAGGAGGTCCGTGTTTATTCACAGACACACACTCACGTCTCCATCTGTCCCTGCCCGCCCACATGAATGCGAATATCGAGCCTCAGGCATCCTTACTGATGTGCCTCCATCCACTTCCAGCCCCCCTCACAGGGTGCAGTCCAGCCTTTGCCCTTTCTGATTTGTAAAACCTGCTCCCAGCATCCTCAGTACATTTTCTTATGTGTTTAATTCTAGAATACAGAAGTTAGTTTCAGAATTGCTAACTCATATCACTGTGAAAAATAAACCTGCTAACCTTTATCGTCTGTAAGTTGTGTCTCAATGAAGCTGTTGAAAAATATTTGCTAAGTGGAGTTGAATAATAGTTTACATTCTTTTTTGTCTTGAGCCGAAAGGTGTGTAGTCAAATTACTGCATTCAAAGGTTGCTGTGATTGGTTCTGTCCCCTCTTCAGTGTCTCCGTGTCATTTGTTTGAAACACAGTTGGGTTCACTTATTGTGTCTGTATTCAGGTTTCGATGTTCCCCCATCCTTGCAGATTTCATTAATTTGTTTTGGGGTGTGTGGTATATTAACAAGGTTCTAAAAGTCAAAACTATACAAAAAAAAAAAAAGAAAGCCCCCACAGAAGTGTCACTGCCCACCTGTCTCTCCCATACCCCATCCTTCCCACGCTGCTTCCCCACAGACGTTGTTGGTTTCTAGTTTATTCTTCCTTTCATATTTTCCCCTCAAACATCTTCTTGTTTCCCTTTCTTTCTTTACACCAGAGGTAGCGTCGATCCTGTGTTTCTCTTTGCCATGTCACTTAACGGGTTCTGAGTGCAGAGAGATCTTTAGTCCTTCTGACAGCGGGATGTATCTGTGGTGTGGACGCACCATAGTTCATTCAGCCAATCGCCTGTGAGTGAGCATTTAAATTGTTTCCAGTATTTTGCAGGTAATGCTGCAATAAAGAACTTCTGGCACGTACCATTTTATAATATTGGAGGTATATCTTTCAGCTAAATTCTTAAAAATGGGATTGCCAGGTCAAAAGGTAAATGCACTGGTGTGGTTTTTTAAAGATACTGCCGAACTCCTCTCCCAAAGGGCCAGACCAGTTCGCATTCCAGTCAGCAGTGTATGAGAAGACTCATTTCCCCACAGCCTCACCAATGGCATGTGTGGTCATACATTTTTTTTTTCCATCTGGTATTTTATTGTAATTTTAATTGACTTTCTCTAGCTATGAGTACGGTTCAACATCTTTTTGTATTAATATGTGTAAGTGCCATTTCACAATCTTTTTTGGAGTAGAGTATGAATTACCTGTTCATTTCTCTGTCAGGTTTTTAAACTTTTATTTTTAAAGAGTTATTTATTTATGTATTTGGGAGTCTAGCCCTTCCTCTTCAATTTTTTTTTTTTAAATATAGTCAAATTTGTAGTCTTTTTTTTTTTTTTAAAGATTTTATTGGGGATTGGGGGAGGGGAACAGCGTTGGGGAATCGGGGAAGGGGAACAGACAAGTTGATGTCCTTTTTGTTCTTCAGTCCAGCTGCAGAGGATGTCGCTTCACTGGCCCATGTTGGTGTCATCATTGCGCTCTTCCCGGATGAGGCAGATCAGTCGCTGGCCTCTGGATGGTCGCTCACCGCGGCTATTGGCAGCTCACGCTTGGCTGCCAGCCGCTCACACTGGCTGCCGGCCACTCACTGTAGCCTATGGCAGCCCACTGCAGCAGGGGCTGCAGCCTACACCGTCACCGGGGCTCGCACAGCCCAGCTCCAGGTGGAGCTGCTGTTAACTGTAAAGGGCAGTGTCACTGGCCCTCATATGTGGGATCCGAACCGGGGCTGCTGGCATCCCAAAACCAGCTCATAACCAATGTGCCACTTGGCCGGCCCCAAATTTGTAGTCTTTTATTGCTTTTCCTTTTGAGGTCAAAGTTAGAAAACTTTGCTTTGTGCATGTTATAGAAAGATCACATCTATATTTACCTGGAGTACTATAAGGTCTGATTTTTTAAAATACTTTTATTAAAAATAGTAACATAGTTTCAGGGGTACACCATAGTTATTCAACATTTATATACCTAAAGAAGTGATCACCTTGATAATCCCAGCAATCATCTGACACCATACCTGATTTAACAAACTTTTTATCCCTGATCTCCTTGAAGTTTAATTTTATCTAATAAGGCTCTTTCTCCCCTCCCAAGGCACTTGTTTTTTGTTCTGTGTTTTCCTTGGTTTTATTTTTTTCCAAATGAACTTAAGTATCAACTTGTCTAGCTCCATTAAAAAGCTTGTTGGTGTTTTCATTGAGATTGCTTTAAATTTTTAAATGTACTTACAGAAAACTAACATTTTTATGATACAGGAGTATCCCATCTCAGGACACGGTCTGTCTTTCTATTTGTTCAACTCGGTGTTTTTCAGGAGTTCTGCCCATTTCTTGCTTCCTCCTCCCGTGTTGCTGTTCCTATGGCCCCTCTGCTGCTACAGCCCCAGATGCTTTCTGTTTGCGGACCTGAGGCTCCTGGTTTCTGTATGCTGGAGTTTATGCTACTTGAAGTTGGCCAGGTTTCTTGAATTTGTAGATTTATGTATTTCATCAAATTTGGGGAATTCTCACGCATTATTTTTGCAAATATCTTTTCTGCCCCCTTTTCTCAGCCTTCCCGTGGAACTCCAGTTTCCCGTAAAATACAGACCTTAGATATCCCTTGGGGCACTGGGACTCTGTTCTTTGGGGGGTTTTTATTCATCTTTTTTTTTCTCTTAGGTATGTAGTTTATTTTCATTTTCATTGATATGGTTTATGGATTTGAATTTTTCTCTGATCACTGCTTTAAATAAATGCCATGGATTCTGTTTATACAAAACACCCTCTTTTTAGAAGTTCTTTCATTTCATTTTTTTCCTCTTGTTTCTATGAGCTAATAGATACTACTAATTCTCATATACAAGCCTTTTTTTTTCATTTTATTAATTTCTAGTGTGTGCTGTTTATAATATTTTTTATTTTATGGAGCTCACCCAAGTTTTCTTTCTGACCTAATATGTGATTGTTTTTAAATATTCCGTGTGTATTCGAGAAAGTATCTTCTCTATCAACAAGGTGTAAAGTTCCCCACATATCAATAAGATTTCCTTCTTGATTATGCTGTTTTAACCTTGTCTATATATTCTTATTTTTCGTCTACTTCCTCTGTTTGTACTGAGAGTGGCAGGTTATAAAGTCTCCTGTTACTTGCATCTTTCTGTCTATATCAGATTGCACCTCCTGTTATTTTTGTTTTATAACTGTGGTTATGTTGTTTTGGGCATAGTCATGGCTGTTATATTCTCATTATTGATTATGGCTTTTAGTATTAAAAGGTGACCTTCTTTGTCACCTATAATGTCTTTTTACTGGCACTCTCTGTTTTCTGTGTTCGGGAACACTGCTGCCTCCCCATCCTGACCTGTAGCACCTGCCAGTCCACCGAACCACAGGGGCCCATCAGTCACCCGCAGCACCCACTTGAGAAACCATTGTTCTTACACGTGGGATTTATATCATTTCATGTATTTTAATGGGTAAATGGGTTTGTTGGTTTGGTTTTTCTTTTTCTTTTTTTTTTTTAAGATTCTTTAGTAGCAATTCTGCTGCTCAGTTGCTTTCAGATTTTAGACCCCAGATAAATAATCTTCTATTGCATTAAAGTTTTTTAAACAGCAGAGACAGTTTAGGAGTTCTCATATTACGTAAAGGAATTTCTCTGCCTGTTCCCACAAGTACCATAGTGTTTTTTTAAACAAATTTATTGAAGTATAATTGACATACAATAAACGTACATATTTAAAATATTCAACTTGAGGAATTTTGATATCACCACAATCAAGATAACATTTTCATCGCCCTTAAGAATGTCCTTGGGCCGGCCGAGTGGCGCGATGGTTAAGCGCTGGCTTGGGACGCCAGCGGCCCCGGTTCGGGTCCCACATATGAGGGCCAGTGACACTGCCCTCAAAAAAATAAAAAATGTCCTTATGCCCCTTTGTAATCCAGTCCTCTGCCCCCCACAGTCTCCAGGCCACCGCTGATCTTTCTGTCACTATAGATTGGTTTCCATTTTCTAGTGTTTTTTTTTTATGTGGGAATATATATATATATATGCATATGCTCTTTTTCATCTGGTTTCTTTCATTCTGCATAATTATTTTGAGATTTATCACTATTGTTGTAGTTA
The DNA here is from genome assembly GCA_033961575.1 of Aselliscus stoliczkanus. Lineage (NCBI taxonomy): Eukaryota > Metazoa > Chordata > Mammalia > Chiroptera > Hipposideridae > Aselliscus > Aselliscus stoliczkanus. The sequence continues at coordinate 6,336,785 of CM066741.1, read as the reverse complement.
TTCTTTTTATTGCTGAGTAGTATTCCATTGTATGCTTATACCACGATTTATTTATTCATTCACCTATGTGTGGATGGTTATTTGCAGTTTTTGGCTGTTACAAATAAAGCTGCCAGTGAAGTTCTATTGAAGAAACCGTAATTTCTTCAAAAGCTAAGCATACACCTGCCATATGACAAAGCCTCTATAACAAGAAAGGGGTATAAGTATCTACACAAAGGTTTACACATAAACGTTCATGACAGATTTATTCATAGTAGCTCAAAAACTGGAAACTACTAGAGTGCCCATCAACAGATGAATCGATAAACAACATGTGGTGTCCATGCAGCGGGTTATTACTCAGGAGTAAAAAGAACCAGCTGCTGATATATTCAACCACGTGGGTGAGTTGCAGAATCATTAGGCCAAGTGAAAGGATTCCAACACAGAAGACTACACAATGGTATGATTTCGCTTACTTGACGTTCTAGAAAAAGAAAACGAAGCTATCGTGGTAGACAGCAGCTCAGTGACGATGTGGGGCTGCGTGTAATAGAAGGATGTGCTGCAAAGGGGCAAGAAGGAACTTGGGAATGATGGAAATGTTGTTTATATCTCGGACATAACGGTGGCTTCACAGGTGTGTGCCTCCATCACAGCTCACCAATTCACAGCTTTCCGTGGCTGTATCTTATTGTCTTCACACCTCAGTGAGACTGATTTTTAAATGTCTGTTAGGTACAACCAAATAATTATAACAGGTGTTTTCTAATTGTTACTTTATTATAAGGTAGATGCTCATTGTCTAGCCTGGACTACTGGGTATAAGAAGTCACTCAATTAAAAACGTGTTCTCACATTTACCGACTGGACTAGATCTCACAGGAAATAAAAAAATGAGTGAGATGCAGTTCCCGCTTTTGTGAAATTTTCCGAGGTGGAGAAGGGAGGTCAGGAATATGAAAAGTATTCAGACAAGTACCGAGAGAAAGTATGGAGGAGTGGTTAAAAGCACCCCGTCCTTCTCAACTAAGGCTCTGGGAGAAAGTTCATCTTTACGAATGTGGTTAGCGTGACTGTTTTCTCAATTACCCCAAGACTGACCTAGCCAATACCATTGTAGGTACGTAGGAGAGAAGCTAATTCATTCTAGACAGTGGACACCTTGGGGCAGGAGGGCTCATTCTCTCACAGAAGCCACTGCGAGGAGCTAGTAGACCAAAGCCCGCCGCACTGCCTATGTTAAAAGCCTCTCCTCCTTCTTAGGAGCTGTGGAGCTGCCCACGTTAACCTGTCAGTGTCTCACTGTCACGTGGAGGTAGCAGTGGGTCAAGTGATCGGGAAGCGGAAACTGAATGAATGTATTTAAAGCACTAACACCACACACACACTGAGTGGTCCGGTGCACGTAGGAAGGCTGAGTCCTCCCACGACGGTGTCACGAGTGTGCAGTGTGCAGAGGAAAAAGACCTGACTCTCTGGGGCCGTTAACAGACACCCTGGAAATCCTCAGGGAGATTGGTACTGCAACTAATTCCTGAAGATTGCTTGAGCGCTTTTCCATGGACAGGATCAGAAATAGGGAATTGCAGGCGGAAGAAGAAACTTGGGCAGAGAGAAGGCAAACTCAGCATATTGAGGGATGCTGAGCAGTTTGATTTATCTGCAACGTAGGGGACATGTCAGAGGTTAATAACACTGTTCCAGAAAGTGGATGACAAAGCGTCGATGGCTTTGTGTGCCAAGCTAAGAAATGTGAGCAGAATTAGGTTGAGTATGGGAGAGGCCCCGATGAGCTTTGGTCAGCTGAGTGACACTCGTTGGTTTATGCTGCAGCATTAATTGAGCAGTCACAGTGTCCCAGCCATTGGGTCCACAAAGATGAGTAAGACAGCGTGGATTGGTTTCGAAGTGCATTGTCTGGAGCTGGACTAGCCTGAGGTCTAGGCCAGCCAGTCACTTGCCCTTTCAAAAAAATTTCTGTTTTTCCATGAAAGTCAAGCAAAGCCTGTCTGATAAAATCATAGATGATTTAGTCCTGAGTGTAGTGTATACTCTTAAAATCAAGGGTATCTTAACTGCAGAAGGTTTAGAAAGCCATTGAGAAATCAAGAAGTGCGTGATCCCAAGGATGGGGTATTATGTGTTTATGTGTGCATTGGGGGTGTTTAGAGTTTATGGTCGATGCCAGTGCAAAGGACGAGATTAACAAGGGAGGGCATTTAGAAAGAGTCAAATCTTAAGAAGTTAGAGAGGAGTACAGGGGACTGCAGACATCTTGGTAGGCACAAAGGATCTTAGTGGAGAAGTGTGATTTATTGATCACAGGTTTGTAAGTTAGTAGAAGCAGAGTGCCTGGATTCCCTTTGGCCAGAAAAACGATTGCTTTTTCCTCAAAGACTGGCAGTAGGATGGGAGTGAGATGTGGAGCGGAACTTAATAGCTAAAGACCTCAATCTGAGTTAATACAGGGAGTCAAGGTACTTGCAGAGAAAGGCATGAGGGGGGTCATGTAGTGCAATCTTGAGGGACATGGGCGTGTTTTGGGGACAGTGACACAGTCAGTTCATAGTAGAGTCAGTAAGAGACAAAGGAAGCGTTTTCGAACCTGTGTGAGGCCATGACATGATGTTCTATTGGTGTATGATGGTCACCCTGCCTCTCCTAAGTCCCAAAGCCGTGTTGGTATTATCTCCATCTTAGTCATGACTCCGAGATGGCAAAATAAGCCACACAGTCAGATCAGGTAAACCAAGGCAGATGTTTAATTCCCACCTCAGGGTAACGTTGTGAAAGCAAGCAGCAGAGAAAATGGGTCCCCTCCCCCCATTTTGGCTGCACTATGAACTAGTGTTTCACTGATGTAAGAAATGCACAGCCCATTTAGAAACCTTTAGCAGATGACTTAATTTTTATTAGTATAATGTTGCCGAATTATGTGCAATCACAAATGAAGTATAAACTCCTTGAGCTTAGCACTTTCACAGATACAAAACAGAAACTCTTTTGCATATTATTAACAAAACTCCACAAAGCTAATACAATGTAAATCCACATTAAATTCACTGTGACATGAGGCACATTTTGCATCAGTGTACCAGCTGGCCATCGGCGATGGTGCTCGTTGCTCTAGCACAGGCTCAAGCCTGCACAGCCGGTGCAGGACATTCGTGTGCCCACCCCATTTCTCTGTTCAGGCTACTGTTGTCAAACGGGGCTGTGTCCCGTTTCGCCTTCCCTGGACTTGACCATGTCGTCAGCACAGTGTCCAGCCCTCTCTACATTTCATTCTTACATGGCAACACTTCAGTGTCCTTCAAGGGTTAGCAAAATGAAAACACGAACTTTCAAAACTGTCATAAAGAATTCTTTCAATAACACATTTAAGAATCCATGTGTAGATTCCTGATATTACAACCTAGTGTTCTTTTTTAAATTTTTCAATTACAGTTGACAAACAATACTATTAATATATTGTGTCACTTTACAAAGTGATCACCACAATAAGCTAGTATCACACGTAGTTATTACAATATTATTCACTATATTCCCTATGCTGTGCTCTACACCCTGTGACTGGGTTTCTGTCTTAACCCCTTCCACTTTTTCACCCAGCCCTCCAGCCCTCCTCCCCTTTGGCAACCATGAGCTTGCTCTCCATATCTATGAGTTTGTTTCTGTTTTATTTGTTCATTTATTTTGTTTTTTAGATTCCACATGTAAGTGAAATCATGATTTTTTGTCTTTCTCTGTCTGAGTTATTTCCCTTAGGTCCACCCATGCCATTGCAAGTGGGAGGGTGACCTTCTTTTTGATGGCCGAGTGACAGTCCATTGTGTATGTGTACCTCTTCTTTATCCAGTTGTCTATTGATGGCTGTATCTTGGCTATTAAAAGTAACGCTGCAGTGAACATAGGGGTGCATATATCTTTTCTAATTAGTGTTTTGGGTGTTATCAGATATACACAGAAGTGGAATTGCTGGGTCATAAGGTAGTTCAATTTTTAATGTTTTGAGGAACCTCCATACCGTTTTCCATAGTGGCTGCACCAATTTCCAATCCCACCAACAGTGCACCAGGGTTCCCTTTTCTCCACATCCTCGCCAACACCTGTTGTTTGCTGATTTATTGATGATGGCCATTCTGACAGGTGTCAGGTATTATCTCACTGTGGTCTTCATTTGCATTTCTCCGATGATTAGTGACATTAAGCATCTTTTCATTTGTCTGTTGGCCATCTGTGTGTCTCTTTGGAGAATTGTCTGTTCAAGTCTTCTGTCCATTTTTAAATTAGATTATTTGCTTTTTGAGTGTTAGGTTGTATGAGTTATTTGGCCGTGGTTAGTCACCCAGGGGCAATTTTTCTATTTTATTATTCCATTTAAGTGAAAAAGTATCAGCAGGGTTCTCTGCATGTATAAAAATTTAAAGTTTAATCTAAAAGTGACATTTCCAGTAGTAGGAATTCACCAGAAGGCAGTAAATGCCAAACCAAAAAATAATACACTTTACCTGCATTCCGTTGTAGCCTCAGGGGGCGTAGTTGGAAATTGTAGATCGCGCACTCGTCTTGCCACAGAAACCCCAAGCCTCGCAAACATGCAGCCACAGAGGATAACAGAAGGCAGATCATTCCAGAAATGTGTCCTAACAGACCCTAACATTTGGGAAGTGCCCCTCATGCTTGTGTAGTATATCATAAATGCATTTTTTCCTAAGTTTTGTAGTCACAGAAAACAGCTGTAGCTGTCGCCGTCGTGTTTCTACAGATGTGGCAGCAGCAGCACAGCGAGGATGCCACTTTTTCAAGATCTCACAACTGAATTACGTTTAACTCTGAAGTCGCGTTCCTTCCACAAAACTTGCCTGCCTCTAACCTTCATATCCATCTGTGATGTTATCAACCTGAAATTAAATTACCTGTTTTTTAAAATATATACCTCTGAAAATCACACATAAATTTAGGGGAAAAGCCGGGGGAAAGACATACAGGCTTTTGCTTTTGGTGAAAAGAATGTTGAACTCAGAAAACCCAGATTAAAGATATGTGTTTGCTAGTAGAGCAACATGGAAACACATCATTTCATATCTGAACTGCAGTTTCTTTCTTTCTTTCTTTTTTTTAAAACAAGCATGAATACATGTTTCCGTACCTCAGAACTGCTGAGGATCAAAAGATCCTCAAAAGATATGCGACATATGCCTGCAATCTAAAATCACTGTCATTGGTCAATATTATTGTCCCATGTGCAGTTCACTCTCATCATCTTATTTTTTTCTCAACAAAATACGGAACGTTGGTTTTCCATCTTGTAGATTAAGCATTCTCAGCAGGGTGAGAATTGGTTCTTGGAGGACAGGACAAAATTTCTCTTTTTAATGTAGAAGGCACAGATGGCACACAAACAGGTTTTAGGTATTACAATTTCATGGGGCGTGATTAGGGAAAGAAGTCGGTAAAGAAGGGTGGAGAATGGGGCCAATGGTATAGAACAAGTTTGAGGAACACTGTGCAGACAGAGTCCTGGTTACCAGAATACAAGTGCTAACCTCATGTCACATGATTATCACTTCATGATGTGCCTTCGTGGTCTTGCTAGGATTTGACCCTCTTACGTTTGCACTCCCCACTGCTGTCTCTGCTAACCTTTCAGAGCTGCAGTAGTTCCTTCTCCCTTACAGGCCACAATCCGGAATTCGCTGGAGATTGCACTGAAGACACGCAGTCTAAGGGAAGCTCTTTGTTGTAATCTCCCAGCCAGTCATCTGTAAGCTCAGAGAGAGAGACGGGATCCGCACGGCTGCTTTAAAGCTGACGGAGTGCACTCTGTCATCTCTTGGTTGTCCATACGAAACATCTGGGCGGGTTTAAGACACAGGCGCCTGTCACTGGGTACCGTCAGGTCACTGTGCCTGAGCGGAGCCATTGTCATGTGACGACAACCTGACGGACAAGCTGTGACATGTGTGCCTCGGCCCACCTGCCCCTGCCCCCAGCTCCCAGGATGCTTTTCTCTCAGTCCAAGCCGAGCTCAGTCAGCAAACCGTAGATGGTAAAGCCCCAGGCCTGGAAAACCTTGCCAGAGCTGCAGATCCAGAGGACAGTGCCACCTGTGCCAGGCTTGTCTGTGTTCAGGATGAATGACAATAAGCCCAAATGACAAACCAGTTGAGTAGGCCGTTTCGCCCTGTTGTAGCGTTCAGTTATGCTGCAAATCATTGATATTACTTCAACTATCTTATTATCTTGTAGGATAATTGATATCCTATCAATTATCTTATTATCTTGGAAATGTCAGAAAACCGTATCCTTCCTCATGAGACAGTGGCTTCCATAGAAGCTAATTCGTTAATCTCTTTATACCTGACGTACTGTATGTGTGATATCCATGCAGTTAAAAAATCAGAAAAATGAAGGACTTTGAAGGTATGCTGTCTGATTTCAGATATAGTAGTCTTTAATCATCCTTTTTTACAAAAAAATATTTTAAATTATCAGGATTATTAAGTTGGGCTCAATAATTATTATATTGGGCACCATCACCATGAGTATTTATCTAAAGATATATTTTATAATGGTGTTTTATAATGAAAAAAGGAGAAAACTAAGGATCAAATATGTAGTTTTCTAAAAATACGGTATCCTTAGGAAAAAAATTTAGGTGTAACCTCAACGGAAGTTTTTCTCCTTAAATGCCTTGAGCCTAATTGACTCTGTCTGTGTAAATTTTGTAATATTGCGGTTCAGAGCGTGTGAAGGAAGCCCCAGAGCATACCAGCATCCGCTTCTGTGATCAGCTATTTGAGGACCTGTTACAAAGTACCCAGATGTGGAAAATGGCAAAGAAAAAGCCATTGCCTGTCAGTCGCAGTGTCAGGAATGCCACAAAAGAGATACTTAGCAACCTCAGTATTTAGCAGTCTCTTTGCACTCAGTTAGTAATTACGTCATTCATTACTTTTGAAAGTTTTCACATTGTGAAACATTGCCCACTTGGTAATGTTCTCAGGTTTTTCCTCATTGAAGTCCAGCTCATCGCAGCAATAATCTTTTTTATCAACAGTTTTGTAAGCATAGATGGACTCTGCCAAGTTTTTTGTGTAGGTCCCTTGAGCCGTGTTTGTTTCTGTTCTGATTCCCTGAAGCCTTTCTTGGATTGTTCCTCGTCTCCAAGCCATACAGTTTTTCTCACGCTTATTAAATATCTGTGCTTGGGGTAGTGGGAAAATTGATTTGATTTACTGTACTTGGTTTCACACCGAAACAGTGCTTTTGAGCGTGTCTACACGAACCCCACGGCAGCAGATTTATCATCACCTCTCATTTGAAATTAAGTGTCACTCATGACAATAGAGGCAAATGACACTGAAGATGATGTAGCACATAGAGTCAGGAACAAGGGCAGACCTACTGGAAAGCAATTCCTGTGGCAACCGGGGCTTCTCTTACTCAGAGAGAATGCAAATCTCCCTCCACTCTTCTTCCTAATTCAATCAGAAGACATTCTGTGTGGCTAAGCAAGGCAGCTGCCTTGTTGGAGGGGGCGCAGTGACCCAGTGTAGGGCTCCAGAGCATAGGGTTTGGCTACAGCGGTGGCAGTAAGGAGATGAACAGTGTATCCATGGGGGGTGGGGGGAGGAGTGGGGTGCCAGAGGCCATGGGAGACCAGGTTCTCATTATAGGAGAAGACGGTCTCAAATACAGAAAAGGGAGAGAATGAGAGGGAACCTGTGGCATTGGGTTAGAGCCAGAGGCATCAGGGGAGCTCATGGTTTTCAGTGTGTAAGATAAATGTAAAGGTATATAGTTAAATAGAGGTCTGCCTTTTACATCTGCTAATATAGAGAGATGAAAGCGTGTGTGTTCACACACATACATGCACATAACTCACAGACGGTCCCTAACTCATCTGCAGAGAGTGCCCGGAAAGAGTGACTCCCTAAGCCGATGAGCGCACCTAGCATTCACACCTTGATTTCTCAGCGGAGCAGGAGACAGAAAAGGTGAGCCCAGGACATCTTGTGCCAGAGAGTGAGACAGGTGCTCAAAGAATGATGGGTCGTGATAGTAGGAAACTGAAGCCAGCTGGAAGCTGTACCCAGCAACCAAACCTGGAATAATTTGCAGCGAAATAAAGCGGGATAGGAACATGTTCTAACCCACCGAATAAAACAGGGCTCCATGAGTCCATGCTGATATAAATAGGTACCGTAAACTGGAGAAAGAAAATTATTTTCCTTATGGTGGGATGTGCCACTAATAAATGTAGAAGGAATGATAGAATTTTCAAAATCACCATTTGACAATCATCATAGTAGTAACTAATTCAGCCCCAGAAAATAATCACAAAGAGGAAATGAAGAAGGCTGGCCAGTACTGTCTTAATCAGTTAGTGAAAATAAACGTTATCATTTATGAGACAGAGTAGATTTGTACACACCCCGATAGCATGCAAAGAACGTGTCATTTACCCAGTGGCATTCCTGCCCAAAATATCTCTACCATCATCTGAATCTAATCATGAAGACACACTAGACAAACTCAAATTGAGGGTAATTTTACAAAATAATGTGCCTATAATCTTCAAAATTCAAGGAAAGAAAAGTCAAGAATGATGCAGAAAAGTAGAGACTTGACAGCTCTGTGCCGCATGTGGTCCTGCTTTGGATCCTTTTGCTGTCAGGGACGTGGCTGGGACAGTGCAGCTCTCGTGGAGTCTGGCTTAGATGGTAGAGATGTATCTGTTACCTTCCTGGCATTGATGGTTATATTACGGTTAGACAGGCGTATGTCCTTGTTTGTAGGAATTACACACCCGAGCACAGGAAGCGGAGATGTCAGAGCCTACTCATGTCAGAACAAGGACGGTTCAAGGAAAAAAATGCTCTGGGAACTTGAAATTATTTCAGATTTTTTAAAATAGCAAAGAAAATGTTCTATCAGGCATATTTACCACTAGAGATTATTTCCTTCCAAAACTACAGAGACAAGGGGGCTGGCCGAGTGGCTCAGTTGGTTAAGAGTTGGCTTAGAGTGTGAGCTCTAAGCAAGAGGGCTGCCGGTTCCATTCCCACATGGGCCAGTGAACGCTGCGCCCGAGCTGAGCTGTCACTGAGCTGCCAACAGGTGGCAGGATGGCTCAGCTGGTGTAATAACAAGACTGCCTGTTCAGTGGTGAGCTACACCCACCCTCAACTAAGACTGAACTTGGCATCTTGAGCTGAGCTGCCGCTTGGATGGCTCAGTGGATAGGGCGTGTGCTCTTAAGCTGCTGGTTCGACTCCCACATGGGATGGGGGCTGTGCCCATCAGCAGCTAAGATTGAACACAGCACCTTGAGCTTAGAGGCCACGAGCTGCCAACGGGAAGCCAGATGGTGACTGGCGCCCTCCACAACGAAGACCGAAGAACAACTTGGCTGGTCCCCTCCCCCAATTCCCAATTCCCAACACTGTTCCCCTTACCCAATTCCCCAATAAAATCTTTAAAAAAACAAAACTACAGAGACAAGACTTTTGATATAAACCTACAGCAGGACAATGTATTTCCTTATTGCAAGTTTTGATATTTATCAGGTACAAAAATAATAAAACTTACAGAGAATCCGTAATTGAAGAGAACTGTTTTTTATTTTTTATCTCCCTCAACACACATGTAATACACACACACACACACACACACACACACACACACACACACAACACACAAAGCCAGTAAAGAATTTAACGTGACTGGTGTAGCTGTGTGCCCACTCAGGTTTCTAAACTCGTGGCCTAAAAGCAGTTGGACAGGATTTTAAAAAGCAACATCCTGAAAAAGAGACTGTTGGGGTTTATTGCTTTTGTTCTTTTTGAAAGGTAATTAAGAATGTTGGCCCTGGAGCCAAGCTTCCTGTTTGGAATTCTGGCCGGCACTTATAAGATACATGACCTCTGACTAAGTATTTGGTTTTTCCAGGCCTCAGTTTTCTAATCTGTGAATCAGGATGATAATGTCGAACTCATAAATCTGTCAACAGAATCAATGAGCTAATATAGGAAAAGCCCTGAGGCTGTGTAAGCACTAAGTAAAGCTGGCTCCTGCTATTATTTCAGGACTAGTTCAAGTGCTTTCACAAAAGCCTTCTTGTAGGATTATGTTGGCTTCCTTCTCCCTCCCCAGGAGGAGAATTATTAGGCGGCCATAAAAGTTATGGCCTCTGCAGTTAACCTGTTCCAGGACGGGGCATGTGCTAGAGGGCAGCAGGCGTTTTAATGCAAAAGGAAAAGGCCTCCACACCTGCCACTTACAAGCCTGGTAGCTTTGGTCTCGGTCTGTTAAATGTCTATGTATATAATAGATGGGCATAGAGCCCACAAGGGCTGTAGGAGGAGAAATGACGATCAACGTTGCAAAACTTCTAATAAGATGACCAGCCTAAAGAGTGTCCTCAAAAAGTGATGGCTGTTTTCCTTACTCCTTTAAAGGCCCCGGAACAGTTCCTTTAGAAGACTAAAGGCCTGAGGATCAGAAATAGTGGCAGAGCATGTGAGGGCATTTTTGAGGCGTGTGATAAGCTCGTCGTAGCTGTTTGTTCCTGCAGAGGTTTAGACTCCCAACGATGGGCTTGAATTGCTTCAGAAGGAATTTCAGCTGAGAAGAAGCATGTCATGTGCTGTGTAATCCCAGTCTCGAGAGGAGCTGGAGAAGGGCAGATAACTATCTTTCTAGCACAGCCCGGGGCTCGTGCGCACTGGCTTTGGAGCGAGGGACAAAGGACAGACTCTTCATCTAGTTCCCATCTGTGTTGGAAGGGTGAGGAGAATATTGACTGTTGTGGCTGTAAAAATGGAAGCCTCTCTTTATCCTGCGGAAGGATCGTGTCAGATGCACAATCAAAATGTTTTTCTGTTAAAGAGGAAATGTGCCTCCTTTAGAGAACATTTAGTTCGTCTAGAATTCACCACTCTTGGTCATTGATCCAGGACTCCTTTAGAGTTCTTGCGAGTCATTAGAAGTTTTCCTGTTGCACTTTCTCCTGCTTTAATCCATTCGCTCAATCATGCAACATGTATTTATTGAGAACTCCTAATATCCTAGGCAGTCCGTTAAATGTTGGTTATAAAAACGAGAACAAAACAGGTCGCTGCCTCATGGAAGAGGATTCTGTCTACTGCCCTTACACCTCTGCTGGGCTTGTGGGAGCTCTTTGCAACGGAGCCATTAAAACAATCGATCCTTTTGGTCCCGGGTACAGATAAACGTGTTTGGAGTCTACGAGAACAGGCTTAGCTCCACATCTGCCCGGAGCGGCCATCCCGAGGTTTCCTTCCCCGGGGTCCTGGTGTCCAGCAGCCGGCACTCTGATTTGCAGGAGAGGTGCCCTTTCTTGATAACTTATGTGACATTAAACTTGGGCTGGTTGCTGATTGAATCTGTTATGAAATAGAAGCTCTCAGCATCTCTGCTTTTAACACCGGGGAGAAGGTTTCCGTAGAACAACAATGGCGATATTAACTCTCTCAGCCAACTAGTGGCATCGAGGAACAGTGCTGCTCAGGCCTGAACTGGCGGTGCAGAAAGCTGCAATGACAGGACACGTGTGTCCCCATTACAAAGGGTGCTGCTTTGCCAGGGAGAACCAGGCTCCGCAGAAAGCTCGGCACAGGAGAACTTTGGTGGTGCAGTGCCTGCCTGGATCCAGAAGGCTCCCAGCAGGTTTATGCAACGCGGTACCTCTGCTGAGATAAGCCCCTCTTCCTTCAGATGCCCTGGGCAGCCGTTTGTTTAGCTGGAGAACTTAATGAGTAATGAATGTGCTGGTCTGGCCCCGTAGAAAGTATTTCCACCGCCTGCGGCTGTGTTTATGGAGAGCGGGAGCAAGACCACAGGCAGCAATTTGTCGTCTTAGGTATCAGCGAAGTCTTCTCTTTTAACAACGAGAGGATTTATTTTTAACTGCTTGACTCAGTGTTTGTCAGATGATTCGGACCGTCAAACTGCAGACTGGAGTGCCCGGCGCTGGGGGAGCTGCCGTGGCACGGGAGAGAGGGCTGGCTGCGAGAGGGGCGGGACTTGAGCATCACCGTGCCTCCCTGGCTGCGCCTCCCCATGTGGGAGAGAGTTGAGGGCTTCTTCCAGCAGCATGACTGTCTGTGCAGGGCGGGCTGAGGACTAAAGGCTGATGGCTGCCTCCCGCTGCTTCAAGACCTAACTGCCCAGTGGTGACCGGGCCTGGGGAGGTGACGCCCAGGACCCAGGGACCGAGGGATTCTGAGCACCGGCCTCAGCTGCCTCAGCTGCTCGGCAAATTGAGCTCTCCTCCTGCTGGGTGCTGCCTGCCTGCAGACGCCTCTCACCATGATCGATAGCTCCAAGAAGCAGCAACAGGGCTTCCCAGAGATTTTCACGGCTGGGGATTTCGAGCCATTAAAAGAAAAGGAATGCCTTGAGGGGAGCAACCAGAAAAGTCTCAAGGAAGGTCAGTCTGTCTCTGGACAGGGGCAAGCCTGCCCAATTTCTCTTCCATCCACCAGGCTGAGCGTGTGCCCGCTTACCATGCCGTGTGTCTGCTCTCTGTGTTAACCCCCTGTCCCTTCCAGGCTTTCAGTTCTTTGAAACGAAAGCTTAATGCTGTTCTTGGTGAGCTCTCTCTAAAGATTCATTAACTGATAGAACTCGAGGGATTTGGCAATAATTACTACAGCAAGGGGACTTAGGAAGCCCACTCCCATTTCAGTAAAATCCTTCATTTTGTATATTTTCTCATGTTCCCTGCTTTTTTGCCACCCCTTCTTTGGAGAGGCCATTTCCTTTTCAATATTATTCAGAACACTGTTTCTTTTAGATTTACAAACGCATGATTCCAGGAAAATTAATTTTTTCCAATTGACATGTTTATGGGTTTTATTGTTTGAAACGAGGAAGGTAGCTAGCTCTTTCTTAATTATATCTTTACATGATCGGTTTAATTGATTATGATGCACACTGCATCATTTTGCTTTTTAAAGCACAGTTATTGCTACTTATTGCCTAGTTTTGTGGTTTTTCTCTTTTTTAACAAAGCAAAGAATGGTTTAAGAAAAGGGCCAGAGGAGTGGGCTCTGCTGCCCCGTGTCCTGGCACACGGAGGGTGACAGGACCAGTGCACGGAGCGCTTACTGGAGCAGCTGGACAGCGAGGGCCACGGTGCAAGAAATTCAGGGTGTACAGAATAAGTTCTTCCTGCATTGCAAATACAAAAATCACTTCTCTCAATACTTGTTTAATTTGAAATGTGATTCTCCAGTGTTCTTTGGGAGGAAAAGGACCACAACAGCCTCCTTCCATTTTATCTGCGTTCAGCTCCTGCCGTCAGCCGCCCCCTCACCTCTGCACTCCCTCTCGTTCATCTTACAGAGACCCAGGGAAATAAATGTAGTCAGCCCCTTAAGTGGCAGCCTGAGCTTCCCCCAAAAGGATAGTGCCCCTTTTTCTCTCCTTTAGAATCCGAGCATGATAGATTGTTACAGGTTTAAAAGATAATGATAAGAAACAGTAGTTGGACTTGCCAGAGATGAACTACTTTTGGGTTTGGGTAGAAAAAACATCCTGATGGAAGTGAACGACACACAATGGGGTATAAATAGCTGTGCCAGGAACCACACAATGGGGTCGCCTCTGCTTGTGCACAGGAAACCTCATTGTGGCTTCTTACAGAATCAATACCGGTGGAGTTCTGGGGACACATTCGGGACACTCACTGACGGGAACTTAAATTTTTAAAAATCATTCCCTTAGGGAAAAAAGTTAAGCATTATCTGTGCATCGTTTAAGTCAAGTTCAAGTGTTAGGCTACTATTGATACCTTACATTGAAAACAATTTTTCTGTTACTTGAAAAACTGAGAAAGTAGAGAAAAATGGAATAGGAGAAATCAAAAGATGTCATGACAGCAGAATATGATGAAGGACCATAGAAAGCAAGGGTTACAAATATAAAAACAGGATAGGGGGGCTTATCAGCAGGAACAGCCGAGTAGAGCTGAGATGCTCACTATACTGTGTAGATTATTTCCCGAGCAGTGGTGACCATGCTCTCCGTTTATTTGTACAATGTGCGATAGGTAGCAGCTCGCCGGAGGGTGAGAGCGTGGCTCGCACGTGAGGTATATGCTTGGGGTCAGGTCCCCAAGTGCACGCTTCTCTCACTTTGTGACTCTGGACAAGTTTTGTACAATGAGGACAGACAATACGTACTTCATAGTATTTTTATGAGATGCCTGGCTTTATGCCAGTTTATCACCCCTCTTCTTTTTTTTTTTTAACCCTTTGCTACTTTTCACTTCTATTTAAGATTAAATTCTTCAAGTCCTATCGACAAAGAGAGGAGTATTCTGTGTTTTACTGTTGTTATGTAGATTCGTGGGTATAAAGAGGTTAGAGGAGGGCACTTCCACATTTTAAAACATTCCACAGAAATGATTGGATGATAAAACTCATCTGTCTTCCCACAGTTGCATTGAACTGGGTTAGCTTGCTGTCTATCTCAGCAGACTGTATTTCTGCTCATTTTCTGTCACAGCCAGCGCTGAGGGCAAAAAAAAAAACCACCCCAAAACATACAGATATTGAGGGTGATTGGGCATCTCCAAGTTAGCGACACTGAAAGAAGATTAGACCTGGGTTCAATGAGAACAGGAAAAAATAGGAGGGATTTTGCAGAAAGCTCCGTTTTTATTTGGAGGAGGAGGAACGTATGTTGGTTCCCAGGCGAGAGTGAGCCCCTGGAATCCAGTGTCCCAGTCGCCGCCTGCAGGCAAGCACCGGAGGTCAGCTTATCAGACGCCCAGCATCAAACGTGGGACAAGCCACTGCAGGGCTGTGCCTGCCTTTTAGCCTCGGCTTGGACTTCAGCTGTCCTGACCCACGCAAGTGGACCGATGTGGCAGCCGCTGTTGAGACACTGAACACTGTAGAGTCTGATTAGATGCTTGGCCGTTTTGTCAGGACAAATATACGTGACGTTAGTGAAGTCTTAGCGGTTGATGCCTCCTGGTTAAGGGACACTGAACGTATTTTAGTTCTATCAACATTGATTGGTTCCCCACTCATTTTTGGCAACGTTGGTTTTTGGTTTTGTTTGTTTGAAAGAGCAGCCTCTACGATTTTTTTAAATGTCTGGTTCATAAGTTTCCAGCTAATGAAGGAAGGATAACGTGGGTCCCTTTAGCTGTAATCACACAGACACAGGCTGGCCTCCCTGGTGCTTCTCACATGTGTCCACTTGAAGGGCGTGAGGTCCACTCTGCCTCGCAGGCAGCCGCTCTCGTCTGGCTTATATTGGGATACATTGGAATTCCTGCTGCTGATGACGGTGCCAGCCAGCCGAAATGTTTACTGGGGGGAAACAGATCATCCCAGGTTTCGAGAGGTTATGTGATGCCCGAACAAGGAAGTGCAGTGCTACCTATTGAAAGTGCTCAGTTGTGCCGCCTGTGAGGAGTGGTCATCACAGACCAGGGGACAGTCTGGATAGCACAGGGTATCGCCTCGCCACTTTGTTAGTGCTTATGTATGTAAACTTTGTGATAAATACCAACCCGTGTGTGTAGTTGGAGAATGTAATGATTTTTTGCTTTAGGTGACAATAGCAATACATGTCATGAATTCTGATCAAATTCAAAATAGGGAATTTTCATTAAACTAGCTCCTTTTGTCAAAGTAGCGATAGGGAATCTCAATTTTTGACTTACCCATAAAGGGGTTAGAACATTTTCTAACATTCAACATGATGAGACTTACATTTAATTTCTGATTCTACCACTAAAGAAGGATATTACAAATTACTGATTTGACAACTTAAGAATTAATAATTATGAATTTTGAGGGGAAGTCAAATAAATTGAGATGGTTTAAATTCAGATAAATGGTTTGATATGAGTCATCATTGAGATAATGAATCATAATACCGGTGCTACCAGCTAGCTATCCCCCATGTTTAGCAAAGTGGTAGCAAATGGATTTAAAGAGGAAGAATTAATGCCCAGGGTGCAGACCTCTCCGATGGCCAAACTGAAATGCCATAGACAGAAAGCTGAGGTGCATGTTAGTTACCTGGACTAAGCTCACTGCTCTAATAAACAACCCCAGACTCAGTGTTTAACAAATCAAAGTGTTTTTCTTGCTTAAAACATAGTCCATAGTCCAAGGTGGCTTGGGCAGCTGTCCCAGTCAGCTGTCCTCTAGAGGGAAAGGAACCTGGGCTGCTCTCATTGTGTGGCCCAGCCACGGAGGTAAGGGGCAGAGTTACAGACTTGGGGGACCACCTTCCCGGTCTGTCCCCAGCTGGTCAGTAGCGATATAAAGCATGTGGAAGTCTGTGGCAGATTGTGGAGGAGATGAATACGGGACGTGGCTATGGCGGGTCTGTTTATGAAAAAAAAAATGCACGTTTGTCTGAGATATTCTGAGTAACCCAACCTGGTTAAATAGAGTCAATAAATACCTTTATCAAAGCACCCAAACTTTTTTTTTTTTTTTTGAGGGCAGTGTCACTGGCCCTCACATGTGGGACCCGAACCGGGGCCGCTGGCTTCCCAAGCTTCACCACCGCGCCACTCGGCTGGCCCACACCCAAACTTCTTTAAGTGACGGCAGTCCTCTCCCTCATACTCTCCCTGTGCTGTCCTTTAGCCACATGCGGCTGTTTAAAATAATTAAAGCGAAATAAACTTTTGAAAACTTCAGGTCCTTAGTCACACGGGCCACTCAGTAGCCAGATGTGGTTCGTGGCTGCTGCGCTGCACGGGGCGGCTTATAATGCGGGCATCGCTGTGGACGGTCCTGTTGGACGGAGCAGCTGCTCACGCCCCTCCTCCACGCCTCTGCTCAGTGCTGCTCTCCCGGAGCCGGGCAGGCCCGAAGGCTCCTGAAACCCACCCCCTGCCATCGCCTAAAGAAAGTCACGTGATCGTAGCAGCTGTAAATAGCTTTCCCTCTCCCGTGTATTCCTGATAATTGATCTGCATCTCCTTCTGGCTTGTCAGCTTTTGCCAGGAGATGGATATCTGTACTGTCTTCATTATTAGACCACAGTATTTCCTGGAGATAGAAGCGCTGTTCGGGTCACTTCGCCGCCTCCCCCCCAGGGCCTGCATCTCATCTCATAGACACGTTGTTATTATGCAACAGGTATTTAAAGAGTGTTGTAACCCTCCCTGCCTTCTGAAACAGAATACAAGTTGAACTGTTACCTTCAGATAGAATTTATAGTTCCATTATAAATGAAGAGCGAGCCCCAAATGTCATACATTGGGGCCAGAGGCAGGGTTGCGTTAGTATAAAATGGTTTGCCCCCAGGTCATGGCCAGGGTACTTAGAATTACTATTTACTATTTGATTTTCGTCATCTGCCACTTCCAGCTGCTTTCCCTTTTCTGCTGTGCTGCTTCTAATCTTCAAGGAACAAGGTAATGAAATGTGGTAATGGAATCCTGATGCTATTGTTGATTCAACCAAAATGTATGGAGCCACAGTGGGAGAAGCTAATGGGTGGTTGAAATAAAGAACCCTGCAATGCCTCCAATAAGTAAAGCACATGAATTTCGCAACACCTGGTTTGATTTCTCTGGGAATTTCTTCTTTCTTCGTTTTCCGCCAGTATTCTACCTCGTTGGAAGTGTTGTACAAGTGAGGTCTCACTAAATTCATGTTTTTAAAAAATAAATCTGAAAAAGTAAGATATGGTCCTTATAATGTGAATGCTTCAGTGTTTTTTTTAAAAATGGACTCATGCTGCTTTTGAGATGAAATTA
The DNA here is from genome assembly GCA_033961575.1 of Aselliscus stoliczkanus. Lineage (NCBI taxonomy): Eukaryota > Metazoa > Chordata > Mammalia > Chiroptera > Hipposideridae > Aselliscus > Aselliscus stoliczkanus. The sequence continues at coordinate 6,319,027 of CM066741.1, read as the reverse complement.
TATAATTTAATTTTTAATGAGAAATCATTTCACGGGGCAGAAATTTGACTTCTTCTGCACAGCCTGATGTCAGTGGTGGTAACCCTCTATCAGCCAGGCTTTCGAGGAGCTCATAGCATAAAAAGCGAGAAACGAAATGGTAACATAGGACCTGGAATACGCACACGCACCAGAGGGACCCAGAAGAAACCCATCTAAGTGATGAGGTGACAGCCTGCGAGGGGCAGGCCTCCCTCCTGGGCTGCAGACCGGTGGCTAGCTGGTCCCTGGCGTCTGCAGGGCCCCTCTGCCCACCCAGTGGCTCAGCCCAGGAACCCGAGTGGGAGCAACCCTTAGCACCTTCCGTCACCTCTCTCTCAAAACCTATCACCAAATCCCGTTACTTAATTCCCCATTTTAGAGGAATTAGGAAGAGCTGTAACCCATCAGCACCTCTCGCTGTGGCTGCACAGTGAAATCCTAACACGGTGGCAGAATACAGGATTTCTGATTGCCCCCCACATAAGAAACATAAACTCTGTCTTCTTTTGGAATGTAAGAAATGTAGAAGTTTGGGTGTAGAACCAGCGTGGTCCCACAATCAAAAATGAATTGTCTGAAAAAACAAATCAAGGATCGTTTGAACCTCTCCTCTGCATTGTAGCCGGTGATCCAGCAATTGAATGGATGGTTTTGCTTTTGAGTGCCTGTTATTTGTATTATACTTCCGTTTACTCCACTGTGTACTTTGTTTTCACCAATTTTTAACCAAATGTGGTTTTTGAAATGCACACATGTATAATAGCTTTCTATATGCCTGCCGCGCGCAGGCTAACCTTATCTCTGCCATCCTGTACCAGGCCCCCTGGCTTGGCATCACGTTGTCATACCACGAGAGCATACTTTAAATTCATTCCAACTTTTGACAAAAAGGAGAAGGGAATTTGTGTGAAGGTATGATCAGTTTAAAGAAACATGCCCCATTTTTAGCTGTCTGTTTCCATGGTAACAGAAGCAGCAGCCAACCCCAGAGTTATCGAAGTGCCTGTAAATTTCCAAGGCACAGTGTTGAAAACGCTGTCTTCCTGACCTCATGCTGCAGATTAATGCAGGCGAGCTACAGTGTGGCTGGCATGGGCTGCTAGCATGTTAGCTCTGACTTCATTTTTGCTCTTTAATTTCTAGTAGAGGCCTAACTTTCTCAAACACTATTTTGTGCAGTTTTGTTTTGTATTGTTTAGTTACCTTGATGTTGTCGCTCCCTTTTTTTCAAGTGGAAAATAACCATAATATAAAAATTCCTGATCCAAATGCTGTTTGCTCAGCCTGGCGCTGGGGGTTTAGACTTGCGTGCACAGCACACAGGAAACGGTGATGGACCTTTGCTTAAGCCGTGCAAATAGCATGGCTCTCACAGGACAGACCATCGTTTTGTTTTTTTGGCCTCTTTGCATTCCATTTTTAAAAATTACTTGAAGAACCTTATTTTGTAATTGGGAAACTAGACCTCTGAATGGATAACCAAAGGTCTGTAATCTTTGGTTCTACTTTTTATCACCCGTGAGAGTACTTAAGCGCTCTTTCTTTAGTGCAACACGAATTTCACATTAATTATGCATGGAGATGAAAAGAAACTGGTATCTACGAGTTTTTCACGCCGTTCTTTTACCCTTCAAAACATCATAATTAGGATTTGTGTTCTGTTCTACCACCAACATCAATTCAAAAATACTCTGAGCCTCACGTTCATGCACCGAAGCAAAACAGTACTGGTCCTGCTCCATGGCAATCACATGGCCGTAGAAAATCCTTTTGGTGAGTTCTTCTTAAATTTAGCCTAGTATTCTTTCCTTAGAAAATAGTAACTCAGTTATAGACTTTAAGTATAAATATGCAAAATCACGTAAACCATGTTTATTAAACCTCCTAGTGAGCGTTGTAGAAGGTGCTAGAATCTAAGTATGAGGTCCAGAAGGGAAAATAGAACCCCCTACCCCCCCAAACACACACACACACACCCCTAAAATTCAGTTTTATCAGGAATCTGTAATGTAGCTATTGTTGTAGTTATCAAATCATTAAAAGATGAAATCACCATTAGTGGCCAATGTAATTATGGGGGTGGTGGGAAATAGGAAATTTGATGACTGCATAATTAGCTTCTTAAAAATGTATTGTTCTACTGACTGTACTTTTTCTTTGAGGTAAAATTCAGAGGACATAAAATGAGCCGTTTAAGGGTGAATGACCCAGAGGCATCTAGTAACCTTCACAGTGTTGTACACCCCCACCTCTGGCTCCCAAACATGTCCATCCGCCCAAAAGAAACCCTGGAGCCCTTAAGCAGTCACTCCGTGCCCTGTACCCCCCACTTCCTGGCAGCCACCAATCGGAGCTCTGTCTCTGTGGGCTTACCAGTTCTGGACGTTTCACGTGTGTGCAGTCACGTAATAGGTGGCCGTTTTTCAGGTCACCCATGTTGTAGCATGTACCAGTATTTATTTCAGTTCTTTTCCTGGCCGAATAACATTCCACTGGACAGACATACCATTGATCACCCGTGCTCTGTGCATCTGTCCCCACCGTCTGGCTGTAGTGGATATGCTGCTGTGAGCGTGTGTGTCCGTGCATGCGTGTGAGGCCCTGTTTTCCATGTTTTCAGTTCACCTGAAGTGGAATTGCTAGCCTGCAACGGTTCGTAGCTAAAATTTTATATTACATAATAAGCTTTAGAAAGATCTGCCAAGTGTTCTAATTTTGTACCTTGCGGTCTTTTTCTCTCATAAAAATGATGCAGTTCAGAGCCAGTGAGCGACTTGCCAGTTGCCTGACTAACTTCTCTCTTCCAAGCTGTGCGTGATTAGCTGGGGCATTTCAGTAATAAATTAACCACGTTTCTCTTTTTAGTTTTCCCTTCAGAGTCTGCCGTGAGTATTTCATACCTGTTTCACTGGCCTCAGAACTAACTTTTCCTTCATTCATCTCACTTTCAAGAGATGACCTTTCTTCTTCCTCCTCTGAGAAAATAGAAGCCATGCTCTGGGAACTCCCTGGGCGCCCCAGGCCAAGCCTGCAAAGCTGTCTGCTGCTGCCTCTGATGCCCGCGGCCCTCCTGTCCTGAGGGGGGAAGGGCGTCTTCACAAAGCCTGTCCTGTGTGCCCCCCACGCCCCCCTTCCATCCCCCCTGCCAGGGGCCTGCTGCCTCTTGTCTCCGGTCATTCTCATTCATACGCATTCATTCCCACTCTCCCTCCCCTCCCCGCTCTCTCTTCATCTTATAAACTTGCTCAGGTTTGTTTGTTCCAGCCTGACATGCCACAGCCCTCAAGCTTTTCCCCCTCCTGGTACCCTTCATGGGCGGCATCTTGCAAGTACCACTTCCGTTAGCGGCCTTCACACTCTCGCGCCTCCTTTATTCCTTGCCTGGCTCCAGCCTGACTTCCACCCATCCCTCTAAAGAGGAGCTCCTCCGTGGGTCCAAACAGCAGCATCTGACCCGCTTGGTCAGGGCCCCCTTCCAGGAACACTTTGCACACACCCCAGGCTCCTCCTCTGCGGGGCAGCGCCCTCTGGCTTCTTTGTTGGATCTTCATCCCCTTCGCTGACTTATAAATGGGCTGTGAGCTGTTGGGGTTCCTAAGAGCGCAGTCCTGGCCTTCTTTTTGTCCCCGCTTTCTGTATTCTCTACCTCGGCAAAGTGACGACTTCCAAATGTCAAGCTCCTGCCGAGACCTGCCTTGTGACATCAGGACCCACAGAGCCGCTTTTCACTTTCAGGTCTCCGCTTCCCATTCCAGCATGTCTGGGACTGAACCCCCTAATGGCCACCTGCGCCCCTTATCTCAGTCAGTGGTCTCCCAGGGGCCATCTTCCTTTCCTCTGGCTCCTCAAACGCAGCACCCACTCCCCCCTGACTGCACACTGTTGCCTGTCTTCTCAGTAGGCCTCTGCGCTGGCCATTACAGCCTCTCAGCTGTGTTGGAGTTGAAACACAAAACGAGAAGTCTTGTACTTAAGGTTTCTACCCTGGAGCATCAAAACGATTCCGCCAAGTTTGTACGTAAGTGTGTGGTTTCCGAGAGAAAGCTTACCTTAAGCTTCTGAGGACCAAACACCCAGCCCCCCATCACCCTCACTAATTCTTTTGATGTCTTTTGGTCCTTTACTGCTTATTAATTATACCAAATTTTACTGTTATTTCGGGATGATATTAGTTTTAGTTTAGAGGAAGTGAATTTAAAGTTACTTTAAAACGTGATGATGTACATTGTGGGAAAGGCATGAGCAAAAAGGTACTCTCCTACCTTGTAAGTGGGAATACAGACTGGTAGAACCATTTGGATTACAAAGTGCTTCTGTCAAAATTTGAAATGTGTGCTCTATTACTAGAAATGTAATGTGTGTGTGTGTGTGTGTGTGTGTGTGTGTAAAATCAAAGCATGACAAAAAATCAGGATAATCAGTGCAGCATTGTTTATAATGGCAAAAAAATCTAGAAACTGAAGTGTATATAACTGATACATCCATATGTCAGTAACAGCCATTAATACAACCAGTAAAAAGAATGAGCTAGATTTCATGGTTTTTAAACCAAATTACCAAAGTTCATGAGCAGTATGATCCCACCCCGTGAATTTCCTTTGCATATTTTGTATTTCATATTGCCGGCATATTTGCAAAGCGTTCTCGGGAGCCATAGAAATTGGACAGTGGTTACCTTTGTGGGGACCCCAAGGTCTAGGGTGACAGGCACTTTTTATTTTTTATTTATTTATTTTTTTTTTTTAAGCTGAGCCATCCTGCCACCTGTTGGCAGCTCAACGGCAACTCAGCTCGGGCTGGCCTCGAACCGCTGTTGCTCAGAGCTCAGCTCGCACTCTTGAGCGAGCTCTTAACCAACTGAGCCATTCGGCCGGCCCGACAGGCACTTTTTAATGCCTTTTTCATGTGCATGTGTCACCTTTAGCTTAACAAATAAACGGAAACATTTCTTACGAAATATGGATTTTTAAGTGGTACATGCTGTGGCATATTTCTGAGTCCCATGCTCGGTAGGAAATCCTTCAGGACGTGACTTTTTACCCTTTGAGTGCAAAGCAAACCATTCCCAGCAAAGAACTCGAATTGCGTGAATCTTTGTGGGATTCCATTTTGTAAAAGTACTGCTGGTGATGCGGGGAGGCTGTGCCCGTGTGGGGGTGGGAGGCGAATGGAAACCCCTGACCTCTCTCTCGGTTCTGTTGTAAACCAAAAACTGCTCTGAAAAATGAAGTCTTTTCAAAAATCCTTACGGTTTTCTATCTGGGAAAAGGTGGTTATCTCCTGCAAGTATCTAAAGTAATAGTAAAAATAGTAACAAGAAGAACATTTTAATATTCATTTCTAAGGTAAAGGGAGAGTAGTTCATCGGTCTTTTGCCCTTTCAATATAAATTGTTTAAGATGTCATTTGCCCCCACCTGAGTGAATAGATGTGGTTATAAACTTGACTGCTGAACTGCTGCTGAGAAAACGCGGGACTGGCTCACAGGGCCATCACACGTAAGTACTCTAAGGCGGCCCTTAGGGGTCGGTTAATCCCTCCTGTGTCCAAGTTCAAAAGGGTGTGAGAATGTTGGCTTTTCTAAATTGTTTTGTTTTATAGGCACAGGCCCCTAATGTAATGCTATTTAAACAATGCCAAAGTCCAACCACTTTAGTGGTCTCTTAACTACTCAAACATTTGTTTGAAAATATTTTAAAAACCTGAAACTAGGGTCTGGGGTTTTTTGTTGCTGTTATTTTTTTTTGGGGGGGGAGGGGGTTCCCCTAGTATTGACTTCAGAGTCAGTACATAGTCAATTCCAAGAGTATTCTTTAGCTTTCCATCTTCGCTTTTACCTCTGGTTTTCCCAGCTGTCCCTTGACCGCTCCGGTATTTTTGTTTTTTCACCTCTTGTGTCATATAATGTATTCTGTCCAGTGTCACGTAATTAAATAATATACATGGGTCCTCTCTCTAGCTTGCAGACAGCTGCTCATCTCCCCTCCCCTTTTCCACCCACCCTCTTTCACACCCCAAACCAGCTATTGATATGAAGAATTTCCAAGACAATGGCTGCCTGCCATACTGCTTCCCAGAAAGTGTCATTTCTGCCTTGTTTTTTAATAATATACGGGCCTCAGATGTCCCCTTACAAAACCCCTGGGCCAAAACTCCGCTTCGTTTTGGTTTCTTCAACTCATGTAAAACTGCTGTATGTTATTAAAGTGCTGCATAATGTGGGTCTCTTTTCTTTCCTGTGAAAAGGCCCTTTAATAACATCATGTTAAGGAAACATTTCAAACATCCTACTTATAGAAACAAAAGAGAATAGACATATCATCTTGGTTCCCAAAGCGGCTGGGAATTTTGAAGTGGGGTGTAAGTATTAGGTAAAAGACAGCATTGTGTTTTAAGGTTTTTCATACTGGAAACTAATCCTAAAATTTTGTTCTAAAAGCACTTTAAACCATTTAAGAAGCAGGGCAAAGGAACTAAAAGAAGATACTTTTAAATATCTAAACTATTTGTGATGCTGAATAGGAATAACATTTCATCTTTACCATTAGATAAGCTACCTTTCATTTTCTGGAATGGTGGTTAAAATTGAATTTTTACTTTTCTTCTCTAAAAGAGAGCAAGTTCCAAACATTTCTGTTGACACAACATAGTTTTTGCCCGTTGTAACAAGGAGTAACACTAAGTAGAATTTTCAAAATTATATGTGTTTTTCTCTTTGTTGGAATATAATAGGAAACCGTGAATGTCAGCGCTGAGAGATAATAAGACACATCACCTTGGAAAAATTCAACAATTAATTTTTTTTTCTCCAGATGCAGCGAATATAGAGTAATCTGTACCCATAGTCTGACAGACACATCTACTATAATTTCAAAGATGGTGGTCTGCACACAAAGAAATCAGCCTGTTTACTTTATGGCCAGGCCTTATAGGGACCACATGGGGAGAGGGGACATATTATCACTTTTGTAATAGGTGAAAAGATGTTTTAATAAAAAATAAAGGCCTTGGACTCAGGCTAATGAAGAAAATGTGATACACACAGGAAGCAGGTGGCTCAAGAGCCTCCTGTCCTGTCGATGGTCAGGACCTTTGCACCCCTTTGTGAGCTTGGTCATTGGGAAACATGGAGCGTCTTCACCTTGTCCTAACTATTTCTGCCCAGGGGATACAATGCTAGCTGGATAATGAGATACACTTTTTTTATATTTGCCCTCCCCTCTTTGGGGGTTTAAACAGGTTTAAACCCAACCATTTCAAACTTAAGGGCTTCTCAGGACCATATGTTGGGTTATTTTCGTTTTTTACGAAATTTTTCATTTTTTCAAAGTTCATTTTTTCAAAGATAAAGACATTCTTTGAAAACTTTCAAAGGTAAGCAATTGTCACGTGAATTCTATTTCAACACTTTGTTTTCTGAAAGGATGTAGCCGCTCGCTCACTGGGCATTTTGAACATTTTTCTCCCTCAGAATTCTGTAGACTTACGTGTTTTCTTCTCTTGTATGTAGTTAGTTAGTGGCGGCAGGAAGGCCATGGGGGGTGCTGAATTTTAGTCAGTTTATTAGTAGTACGGAAGCTATGATATCAGCTCAGTACCACATCTCATCTGCTCAGTGAGGCACCAGGGGAGACCTCTCGGGCTCAGTCTTCAGATACGAGGCCATTGGCTGAGAGATGGGCTTCCTGGGCGGCTGTACCACCGCCCGCCATGGCCCTGCAGGAAAGCAGCACTGGGCCAGCACCTGGGCTTCAGCCTGGGGCTACAGAACCGCAGTCATCGACACTGCATTTGTGCCAGGTTGTCCAGAGATCAGCCAGTGTCCTGGTTTCCTCATTGGTCTTAGGAGCTCTAACTGTGTGACAAGTCCAGTAGCATTTGGTGTTCCGGCCCTTGCCTCCATCTGTGCAAACGTGCGTGTGGAGAGTGCAAAGCGGGGAAGATGGTCTCCAGGCCTAACTCATAAAGGCCCTACAGAAACTTGATAAAGCACTATGAGCCCACAACCGGTCATGGAGAGAGTCCGGTCCTCTCCGCTCAGGGTCGCTCACCCCACACACAGTCTTGAATGAGCTCTGCCACATTCTGCCCAACTCGAGTTTTCCAGCATTGCTGGATGGCGAAGCCGTCCACATCATTCACGCCTTGCTCTTCCCGGCCTTGACCTTCTGTAAGACCTTGACCTTCTGTAAGACGCAGATGTCAGTCGTCGTTGATGATACATTAACTTTATTACGCATTTGATGAGTGGGGAGTACTAAAAGGAAGCTTGATATTTTCTCGAGTTAGGAGCCTGTACCTGTTTGAGCAGTTCTTTCTATAACTATCACTCATTCTCAGAAGAGACTCTGTCAAGTTGTGAGTGACTGGTTATATTTCATATGAATGAATCTTCTAATTGTGTTTCAACATTATCCCCAAGTGGCGGTGCACCCGGGTCTCTTGATGGGGCACTGCACCTCATTTCAGTAAAGGGTCAGTTCTGCCCACCTCTTGGTGCAAACGACACAAAATCAAGCAAGGTCATCAACAGCCTTAAAAGCATGGCTGCTTGTGTGTCTCCTGTTGATAAGACATGTTCTCCCTAAGACCTTCAGTAATGACCACACCTGGGGGCGACCTCCTGCCATGCTGCTCTGAGGAACGCTTACGTGTGGTGCTGCTTCTTGGGGAGACAGTGTAGGCGGTGAGGGGAGCTGACTGGGAGACTGCTGTCCTGCCTTCCAGCAGTGACAGAAGTAGGAGCCATTTGTTTTGTCAAACAACCTGGACAGAAAACACAAATGGTTTGCATTTGGTTTTTGTTTTAACAATTGGTGGCTGGTGACAGGCTTTCATGCTGCGTGTTACCCTCATGGTAGCAGATACCTTGGCACATCAGCATCAAAGATGGTAGAGCCAACAAGGCCGTTCTCAAGGTGCATGAGGGCAGCTGACCAGTGCAGAGTCAGGCGATGCTCCAAGGGAGCTGTTGTCATCAGTGTTGGTTTGCACATCACATTGTTGCAGATGTATCCATCACCCCAAGATGCCGTTGCCCAAAAGTATATATTGCGTTTGATGCGTTTGTCTCCCAAGCATGGTGCTTTGCTTGTTTGTTTGTTTGTTTGTTTGTTTGTTTGAAACCGAAGAAGGGGGCTGTTGATGTTTTCATGACCCTTTCTGTTTTACTCCTTCCTTTGAGGACTCTCCAATACACATGGACCACCACCGTGTTCCAGAAGTGCCAGCCTTCCAGCTGGAGATGGTTCTGACCATTTTCTCCTCCCAGTACTTGCCTTGGGGTTTCACCTCTTGAATATGACCATCTTAATTTCAGGCAAACACTAACGTTAGCATTCACGGAAGAACGGTAGGGTATGAAGGAAAGCATTTGGGCACTGTCAGATCTGCAGGTCAGCGCCTTGGTTATTTTCATTTCTAGTAAAGTACAGTGGGAACATACTATCCTCAGTAAGCTGTAAATTATCAGGGAAAAGATCTTTGTGTTAGAGCATAATTGATTCAAAGAATCACAAACCAGTTTAGTTTAATGGGAGAAAGATGTACGTACATTTTTTTGACTCATTACATTTTCCTTTTGCTTTGTGTAATAGAATCTTAGGTCAGTTGCTTCAGTTCTAAACGGGATGTCATAAAACTGTGTGATCCGATGGCCCCCAAAAGAAGCAAAATTGTTTTTTTCAGTTTGTAATAAAGGACAACATGCATATCTACCTGTGAATAAGAACATATGTTTAAAAGCTATTTTACAGTCCAGCCTCTTTTTGAAGCACATCTAAGATTGTGCCTTGCTCTGGAATCGGCACTCGGGCAAGCAGACAGCAAAGGGCATGAGGCCACGAGCCCTGCAGTTTCAGGCCTCGGTGGTTTAGGGACAGCAGGAGCCATTGCGTGTACTGACTCAGGCCTGGGTAAGCGACGGGTCTGAGCCGGCCCCCTGGTCCAGCCAGCACCCCCTTACTAGGAAAGTCCCTGTCTTCCTTCCCTGCAGTTCAAGAAATACATAGGTAATTTTTTTTTTTTTTTGACTGTTGACTATCTGTAAACAGACCCTTAATAATCCTAACCTTGATTTTCATCCAGGGTTTGAAACAAAAATAAAAACGGGAACTTAAAATTGAATGTAAGGCAAACCACGGAAAATAGTTTTCAAAGTTACTTCATGTATTTTCTTTTTTGAAGTTGGCTCAATTTTCCAGATAAAAATACAGAGATGCTGCGAGGAAAAGTTATTTTTATTACATTTGGCAAACTGGGTTTCCACATTTTGTGATGTATGCTTTGTTTTCTACAAGTCCTATTTACTCTATTTTTAATTAAAATGATAAGGTGTCCATCAATTTAGGACTTTCTTAGAATTTGTAGAATGAGATAGGTGTTTTGTTTGTGCAAAGAGTATTAAACTTTAAATTCTTAATTTAGAAGTTTTCCCTGGGGTCATTCGTAATAGCTCATAGGTCCACTTTTTATTATGCAGTTGACCTTCATTAAAGCTATTTAAAATGTGCTCCAGATGGAGTAAGACCCTCCAAAGAAATCAATCTTAAAATACATTTTGCTATATAACTTGTTTAAAAAAATAAAACTAAGGAAAGTCAAGGAATTTCTCGTTTCTATTCCTACAAATAAGACAATGTATAAGCCAGTTGTTTTGTTTATTTGCCTACTGCTACGTGACTGTATTTAAACAACAAATACAAGGGATGCCCAAAAAATGTATGCACATTTTAAGAAAGGAGAAAACTGTATTCAGATTACACTGATGGGAACCACTTTGAGCACCTCTTGTCATTGCACAAGCCAAATGTGACTTGTACTCGTCTTTTGTTATCGGTGTATATTGAGTATTACACTTTTAATACAGTTTTTCCTTTCCTAAAATGGATATACATTTTTTTGGGCACCCTCTGGCTTAGTCATCAAATTAAGATTATTAACTGAGTCAACAAAAATATTCCGAGAGAACCGCATTCACCAAACAGGCAGACAGCATGAGCTGATTTCCTTTTTCCAGGTGGGATGGTGCCAGGTAGTTTTCTTGCTCAGTTATGAATTAGAAGGCGGGTCACGAGGCCCCGCTGTGTTGGCCCTGAAACGCGTAACTGGGCTCCTGTAGTTGTTTCTAAACACCAATGGCGATCGTTTCCTTCCCACAGTGCTCCAGCTGAGGCTGCAACAAAGGAGGACGCGGGAGCAGCTAGTGGACCAGGGCATCATGCCACGTAAGATTCATGTGTCCTTGTCATCTCTCATGTGACGTAACCAAGCGGGCGTGTCCAAGAAGCACCTGTGCCCCACCCCACTTCGGTTGCAGCCATTTAATCAGCATTCAGTTGCCAAACGAGCTTGTGAGGAAGCCCCAGGCTTCAGAGTTGCCAGCCTAAGAAGGCACTTATTCAGCGTTAAAAAAAACGAGAAAGGAATTATGCTTTTATGCTTGGCAGTCTTCTGAATCATTGACAGTACCTTTTGTTGCTTTATGATAAGGAACAGTTTTTCTCTGCAGTAGTTATTTCCCAGTGAAACTTTGTTTTCTGGACTCCTATTCATGGAGTACCTAAATATCTTAAAGCTAACATCATGACAGAATCAAAGCTTGTTTCATAACCAGCCAGATTTTGCTGGCTCTGCATTCCTGAGCAGGATCAATCAAGTAGGATCAGACCTTGCCATCTAAGATACCACTGCTAAGCCGGCTCTGGTCTGCGTTTGGAAGCTGGCCCGTAGCCAGAGCTGTTCGGGCTGGGCTGCTGGGAGTCTGCAATGCTTCATGCATCAGCAGAGCCGACAACAATGATGCTACCGAGAGTTGATGGGTCAGGCTTGGGAAGTGACAGCCCAAGGAAGCCTCGTCTTAGGTCCCGTCCATCAATTGACTGCCCATAGTTGTAAGTGCATGGTGTTATCAGACAGTGATGGATATACATGCAAAAGATTTGGAAAGGTAATTGACAGAAATACTTGAGAAGGTGATGTAAACAGTGCAGAGTGCCCTCATGTTCAAAGTTAGACGACTCAGTGTTAAATATCCTGAGGACATTTGGGCTTTTTCCAGTAGCTTCTATTTCCATCAGAAGCAAAAACCTGTCAAGGAATCATCAAACAGTTCCCGTGGTGGTGGTAATTTGTCCCAACTACTGGTTTAGAACTAATCTGGCCTGATATTTGTGTTGTCATGATGTACGAGTATACAACTCTATTTTAAATGCTCACCTGTTTTATTTGTGAGATACATCATTTTAATTCTGAAACATTTAAGGTTCCAAATTTTACAGACCTCCTAAAGGACCTAGTAAATAAATGGAAGTGTAGATGGGAACTAATAAGATTAAGAGGAAACAGCAGCAAGATACACTGTAACGTTTGGCTGACGGGTGAACTCCTCCGTTGATACCCTGGAAATGATTTCTTTTCCTCTCACAGCTTTGAAGAGCCCAGCGGCATTCCATGAGCAGATAAAAAGCTTGGAGCGAGCCAGAGTAAGACATCTCAGTTTAAAATGTTCTCCTCTCTTGTATTTTAAAGTACCTGTGGAAAAGTAGTGTGCTTTTGGGACACGTGGCAAACAGGGTAATATATCCTGGGGTAGCTTTGTCTTGGAAGCTTTGTTCTTTTAACACTAGTAACTAATTTTGTACATAAAGGACAAATCACACTTCTTCACTGTCTTGCTTTCAGGGCATAACCACACTTTTTAGAATAATAGTAGAGTTAATTCTGCCATTTGTCACTCCGGCAGACAGACTGCCCCGGTGAGGTGCTGACACCAGATTCTTAGCTGGTTTCCCTGCTGAGTCTGTGTTACCTGCACATCTGAGCAAGACAGGGAGAATTTGGCTGAATGAAAGAATATTGCCACGTTCAACTCTGCTTACGCCTTTGAGTTGACTCGGTCACAGCTCCACATCAAACTGATGTTTATTATTCTCTTTTAAAAGTACCATGATGCCCGTTCATTCTTTTTTATTTTAGGGAAAACTTCTATCCTGTGTTATGAAAAGCATGTTCCAAAAATTCCTTAAGATTTTTCCCAGGATGCAAAATGATCTCTTAAAGTCTTATAAAATATAAATCCCATGTTAAGGCCTTATTGTGCCTGGAGTTGAGTACTATCCTGAAAAGAAAATATGATCCAGGATATGAACTCATCCAAGAAAATACATGAGAATTTTTAGGAAATTAGTTATCTAGGTGGATTTTTACTTGACCTAGAGAGTAGATTTTATTGATTTTAGATATTTAAACGATCAAAATCCTAAATCTGTTCAAAAATCAATTATGAGCTTTTGCCTTTCCCAAGTTTTAAAGTGTTTAGTTTATACCAGCCAACAGGCTGCAGTTTAAATTGTGTTTTGGATAGTAGTTTCTCAGAGTGCTAATTTCTACTCTTGTCTTCCTCACAAAATCATGACCGAAAGGGTATCAATTTATTTAAATAGACTACCTTGAGAGAAAAAACGTAAAACCACAACAAATCATAAACAATTTACGGTAAGACTTTCTCTCTCTCTCTCTTTTTTTTTTTTTAAGACCGAAAACTTTTTGAAGCACAAGATCAGGAGCCGACCAGACCGCTCTGAACTTGTCAGAATGCACATTTTAGAAGGTGAAGCTTTTATTTCTGTTATTTTGCAGCCTTTTGCTCAAGAAAAGAAGTGAAAATGCTACCTTTTCTGTGTGTTCCCTCTTTAATAACGTTTTACCCCACAGGCTGACATCTTCCAAATCGAATAGCAACACGAAGCCCCAGAGTTAAATGTTATGTTAGAGACATGGGAAGGGTTTGATTCTCCAAATAACCTACTGAGTGACTGACTCGTCCCCACCAGCTGGGACCATAGGTGTCTCTACCATACTGTTCTGGAAAAACATTTTCGGTCCAGAAGATTGCTTCATCAGTGAAGGACACGTGCCCACTCATTAAGTCAGAAAGGGTGTGAGAGCCACAAGCCTGACCCTAGATTTTCAGCTCCTGAGACCCTGTTATGCCTACCTGGTACGATGCCCACACCTAACATTTTCACAACACTCCAGCCTTATCTGACCATTATAATACACGTCCTCCTGTGGACCAGACTTTCTCAACAAGCTCGTCTCATCACTCAATGAAGCTGGTGGGGACAGTTCTGTTCCCTCTTTGGTGAGACACACGTCTCAGGCCAGGATGGTTTTCTTTCTGAAGACAAAGCACTCTTGAAAGCTGGTGTCCGCACCGTAAAGTCCCCACGTTACATTTTCTGCCATTGTGTTGCTTCTCTGACCAATTTACTGGCCATCACTGGGAGCTTGAGCCCGAGATAGTCTTGAGTGTGTTAAGCTTGGAGAAGATACAGAAAGAACCTAAAAACTCCTCCTACATTTAGAGACAATTGTCAGGGAAGAGGAAGATTACATTTGTGCTCTCTGGCCGGATGATAGTGTTAGAGTTAGGTTGACATTATAACAGATTAGATTAGAGCTCAACGTAAAAATGAATGTCCTAAAGGTCAGACACGTCCAAAACTAAAATCTTCAGGAAGTGATTTGGTTGCTGTTAGCAGAGAGGTGTTCATTCATTGGCCAGTGAGCCAGGTGGGTGTTTGTCTTCATGGGGCTTACACTCTATTGGCGCAGACAGTAGTAAACGGGCCAAACAAATAATTACAGAGTGTCAGAGTGCCGTATGGGGAGTAAACACGCTGCTGAGATGGAGGGGTGAGCACATGGAGGATGTGGTAGGGAAGCTCCAAGCACCGGCTCTGTCTCTGTAACCCCAGGTGGCATCTCTTCTAATCCAGAGAACCCACGATTATGTGCCTGTCTTCAGATCTGGGGCAGGATGTGGGAGGTACAGGAATACCTTGGTTTGCGAGCATAGTTCATTCCTGAAGCAAACTTCTTGTATGGCAAGACATCGCTCATTTACCACCTTAAAATGTATTAGAAATGTTTGCCCGTCTTGCAGAACCCTCGCACACCACGTTACTCGCAATCTGAGGTTTTACTGTATATGCCTTTCTCTACTTTGGGTTGTGTTCTCAGAAGGCCACTGGACTAAAAAAGCTTTTCCAGAACTCCAGTGGTCGGGTAGGAGCAGCTACCAGCTGTCAAAGAAAAGCACATCTTCAAAGAAATGAGTTTCCTGGTAAATAACTTGGTAAATGGCTCCTCCTGGGCCTGAAAATATCCTGACCTATGAGGGACATTTCGGCAGGAACAGTGCTGGCTGCTTCCACTTGCCTTCTGACTGTAACAGGCTTTACAGTATAATTAAAACCAAGGCAGGGCCGGCCGAGTGGCTCAGTTGGTAAAGAGCTCGCTCAAGAGTGCGAGCTGAGCTCTGAGCAACAGCAGTTCAATGCCCAGCCCGAGCTGAGCTGCCATTGAGCTGCCAACAGGTGGCAGGATGGCTCAGCTAAAAATAAAAAATAAAAAAAAATAAAAACAAGGCAAATACATTTAACTATCAAAAGGGATCATATTTGCTTTTTTTAAACATTTAAAACCCTAACCATGTATATGAATGAACCGTAAGTGATGCTTTTAGACATCTCTTCTCAAGCTGGGATTTTTGAAGTAAGAACTAATGTGTCATCTATCATTTGAAAAATACCTTAACCACTCCTCCCCTCTAGCTCCCCACCCCACCCCACCCACACACTCTTATTTTAACATTATCCCAATTTTGATTGAATTGGATGCTTGGCAAGCAAAGGTCTTAATTATTTTCTGAAGTTCGGCAGCTGAAAGCCAGCCTTGGTCTCAGGGACATGAGGAGGCAATCATACTATGCACAGAAACATACCAAAATGCCAGCTTCTGATTCTTTACTTCTGGGATATTTTCTTTCCACACATTTTCCTGATATCTCTCGGATGGTGTTAGTGGCAGAGAGCCAAGATCTTAGCAAAAGCATTAAATATCAACCTGAGAGTGGTCTGCGTGATCTAACTCTGCACCTGTCACCTTCCTGGGTGCTTAGACGAGTTTCATAACAAGATTGGGGCCACGGTTGGTTATGCAGGAAGATTATAAAAATGAGAGGACCACATGTTATTTTAATTTCCAGAGATGTGCATTTATTTGCCAAAATCCTGACTTTGGGGAAGGCTTTAGTGAATAGAGTTCACATTCTCCTTGCGGCACAAAGCATGGCCCTTGTACACCACCTACCACTGCCGTTTAGTAGAACAAAAACCCAAAAACTTGAAAAGCAATCTGAGTTTAAAAATCCTCCATTTTCCAATTTTTTTCCCAAATCTCTTATTGTTGCTAATTTCCCTAATTTGACAGTGATTTTTTTAATGACTCACATTTATCAAGTTGTTCCAAAGCATTTAATTAAGTTTCCAAGACATAATTATATTTTTGAAGTTTATCATTTTCCCATGACATTTAGTTAAATATGCATTGACATTCGCAATCCCAACAGACATGAACTATTTTGTGGGCAGTTGGGGTTGACTTTTAACAAGCACGTAACTCAGTTGGTGGTAAAAGAAGTTGACCCTTGAACAACACAGGTTTGAACGTGTGAGTCCACTTATGTTTTTAGAACAGTACCCTAAATGTATTTTCTCTTCCTTATGTTCTTCTTAATGGCATTTCCTTTTCTCTAGCTTAATCTATTGTAAGAATACAATCTGTAATACATGGAACACACAAAATACGTGTTCATTGGCTGTTTATGTTGTTGGTCAGGCATCCGGTCAACAGCAGGCTATTAGTAGTTAAGTTTTGAGGGAGTCAAAAGTTACACGTGCGCATTTTTGACTGTGCGGGGAGTCGGCACCCCAAACCCCCGCATTGTTCAAGGGTCAGCTGTCCTCAGACCTGCTGGAGAGCAGTTTATTGGTCACGGGCTTTGAGTAAGCTTCGGGCTTCGACCAGGCCACTTTCCCTACAAAATGAAGAATATCAGTTAATCCTGAGAATACATGTGGGGAATGTCATTAAAAGATCTGTGTAATTTAAGATGCAAGCTTCTTTCAACTCAGAATTTTGGGCTAACCCCTGATCCTTATTTTAGGACAATGTAATAAAATGATCGTTACCATAAACACAAGGAATTGACAGAATTATGTAAATGAACGAGTGACATTTATCTGTTGTACAACTTGATACATTTGTAAGTAGATGAGTTGATGCTATGTGTGACCATTAATTACTCTGTACATACTTGAATGTTCCCAACAGACATGAGGCTATGTATTCAGAAATAGACCCACATTCTTAATCACAGTGGTCGACTCCGAGGCACCCAGGGATCAGTCCAGGAATATGGTTTGCAGCTCTTTCCAATGTCTCCCGCAGAGATGCTTATCCCCTGAGACAGAACGCCCCCCTCTGGGCACTGACTTTCCAGCGAAGCCAAATCCATAATAAAACAGTAATTTCCCGGGCCATGGACCACCTCTGCCTGTCCATCCTCTGTGTTCCCAACACCTAATAAATGTGACTATGGCCCTATCATAAATGAGCAATAGCAGTTCCCCATTGTCACTTGAATTCACATTAAGTTGAGTCTGAGGGCATCCATATTGCATAGACAATGTAAAGCTACTCCGGACTAAAAATATAAGCTGTATTCTGGAGCGTTCTCTTAAATAGTCATTTTCCCTTGCCGTAAATGCATATGTTCGAACCAGTTTAGATTAAATTAGTCGGCCTGAAATAGCGTTATGGAATAGAGAGAGTGATTCAAGTGATTGTTAAAACGGTGTTTCTTCCTTTAGAAACGTTTGCAGAGCCATCCCTGCAGGCCACGCAGATGAAGTTGAAAAGAGCCCGCCTGGCCGATGACCTGAACGAAAAGATCGCGCAGAGGCCTGGGCCCATGGAGCTGGTCGAGAAGAACATCCTGCCCGTCGACTCCAGTGTGAAGGAAGCCATTATAGGCAAGCCTCTCGCACGGTGCTGTGGCCTGGGAGGAAGCGAGCTTGTAATTTTTAGATTAAAACGAATGTCATGAAGAAGGCCAGCGCCAATCATGAGTATTGTTTTCTGGGTGAATTAGAAATGAACCCTGGCCTGATTCCCGTTATTATTGCTACTGTACTCGTCCCTCGGTATCCGAAGTGGATTGGTTCCAGGAGCCCTGGGTAGCACAACTCTCAAATGCTCAAGTCCCCTATAGAAAATGGTGCAGTATTTGCATATAACATACGCCTATTCCCCCATTAATGTGAAGTCATCTCTAGATTACTTATAATACCTAATACAGTGTAAACGCTAGGTACATAGCTGTTGTACCATGTTCTTTAGGGAATCATGACAAGGAACAAAGTGTGTACACGCTCAGTACAGACGCAGCCATCCCGGGCTTAACTATTGGGTTGTCGGAAAAGTCCTGATGCATTTTTTGCAACGAAAACCATAGAAAAAAACACGTCATGACTTTTCCGACAACCCAGTACATAGACACGTCAGCAACGACATAACTTTTTTCCCGCCGAATATTTGCAGTCTGGAGCTGTTTGAATCAGAGGGCCAGCTGTGTCTCTAACCAGTTAACAGACTCTTCTTACATCTGAGGCTTTAGTCTTTTAAGTTCTGATTTCCTAAGCTAAACTTACCGCCTCATACTGTTTAGTTTCTATTGTTTACAGTGTTTGCAGCTTTTCATTATTTGCGTTACTTATTTGCAGGAAAGATAAACAGCTTGTTCAGTGTTAGTTCAGGAAGGTGGGCAGCAGATGAGTCTCGGTGAGCCCGTAAAGGGGACCGTACCTGCCGTTTCCTCCCGTGGTTACCTGGTTACCGTGTTTCCCCTCTTTTCCCACTATGATAGTTACCATGACATGTTGGCACTTTTTCTTTTGCATTAGTATGAGTTTCAATCTTAGGCAGTTTGTAGTCAATAATTCTGAGTAGTACAATCAACTGTGACTCCATTCGATCACAAAATGGGCCCCAAAATACAGTGTCTGTACAGCTGGGCTGCTCTGTGATGTGGGACTTAACCACAGACCCACCCGTGGCCCCGTTTTCCCCGTTGCCTCAGAGTGGTTTTTAGTAGCTGAACTCGAAATCAGCATCCCAGCAAGGTCCGCACGCTGCCCTGGCTGATGGACCTCTGAAGTCGCAGCCTTTTGGGCTGGTCTTCCTCCGCCTTTCTCCGCTGCCTGTTCATTTGTGGATGAACGGGCTTGTTTCGTCCTGTTAGCGTTTCCGCATTCTGGATTCTCCTGGATGCATATGTACACCCCTCCCACCCCCACCCAACCTCCCACCCCTGTCCTTATAACCCCTCTTGTCTCCTGTATTTCCTGTAGCCGGGAGGTGGATCCTAAGGCTTGACCTGATTCAGGTTTGTTTTTTTCCAACTACTCATCTTAGGTAGTTGGGTTCCTCCATCGGGGGGAGTACATTATGTTTGTTTATTTATTTATTTTGAAGCAACTTCCTAAATTCTTACAGTAAACATTGTTTCTCCTCGGTTTTTCATTTTAAGCTTGGTTTTCCAAGGCCAAGACGAGTTAAGAATTATTTGTTTCTTTAGGTGTTGGGAAGGAGGACTATCCCCAAACTCAGGGTGATTTCTCATTTGACGAAGACAGCAGTGACGCATTGTCCCCGGACCAGCCGGCCAGCCAGGAGTCGCAGGGGTCAGCCGCGTCCCCAAGTGAGCCAAAAGTTAACGAGTCGCCATCTCCTGTGACCACAAACACTCCAGCGCAGGTATGACCTTGCTCGTTTTTACCCTTAAACAGAGAACATCTTGTTTTTGACATGCCAAGTATATGTCTTGTGTTTTATATATCAGCACATTCTCACCAGAAGACAAGTCTGAAACTATGAAAAGGTAAAGGTTTTCCACCTGTAATCTAACTACCGTCAACATTTTTCAATAGATTCTTGCATTTTATTTCTGTTCTATATACACATTTGTATTTCACAGTTTTGTAACTCACTGTAAAAATTTTTTCACACAGCTTTTTTGGGGATATAATTCACGTCCCATATAATGCACCCTCTTTTATTATTATCTTCACCATTTTGAAGTGTGCAGTTCAGTAGCGTTAAGGGTACTCCTCTTGTTGTGCAGCCATCACCAGAACTGGTTTGTCTCGCAAAGCTGAAACTATGCCCATTGACCAAGCCCCAGGTCCCTCCTGCCCCAGGCCTGGCAACCATCATTCTGTTTCTCTCTCTGAGTCTGACTACTTTAGGCAGCTCATCTAAGTGGAATCAGTATTTGTCTCTTTGTGACTGGCTTGCTTTACTTAATGTAACGTGCTCAAGGTTCATCCATGTAGAAGCATGTGACAGGGTCTCCTTCCTTTATAAGGCTGAGTAACCTGCCATTGGCCAGAGCACCTGTGTTACCCATTGATCAGAACCGTTGGGGGACTTGGTCTCTTGGCTATTGTGAATAACAGTGCTGTGTGCATGGGTATGGGAATCTCTCTTCAAGACCCTGCTTTCAAATCTTTGGGGCATATACCCAAAAGTGGGGTTCCTGGATCGTATGGTCATTCTTTTTTTTTTTTTTTTTCAGCTGAGCCATCCTGCCACCTGTTGGCAGCTCAGCCACAGCTCCGCTTGGCTGGGCATCGAACTGCTGTTGCTCAGAGCTCAGCTCACACCCTTGAGCGAGCTCTTAACCAACTGAGTCACTTGGCCGGCCCATTTTTTTTTTTTTTAAATTGGGCAATCGGGGAAGGGGAACAGACAAGTTGCTGTCCTTTTGTTCTTCAGTCTAGTTGTGGAGGACATTGCTTCACTCGCCCATGTTGGTATTGTCATTACGCTCTTCCCGCGTGAGGCAGATCGGTCACCAGCCTCTGAACGGCCACTCACAGCAGCTCTTGGCAGCTCACACCAGCCGCCAGCCGCACACGCTGGCTGCCGGCCACTCACTAGCTTATGGCAGCCCACTGCAGCAGGGGCTGCAGCCTACGCCATCACCGATGACTCATGGCAGCCCAGCTCCAGGTCGAGCTGTTGTTCACCATCTTAGCTGTAGAGGGCGCAGCATCACCGGCCCTCATGTGGGATCTGAACCGGGGCCCTGCTGCTCAGAGCTGGTGTCCCAAGCCAACTCTTAACCAATGCGCCACTCGGCCAGCCCTGGTCATTCTATTTTTAATTCATTAAGGAACCTCCACACTGGTCTCCATCATGGCTGCACCATTTCATATTCCCATCAATAGCACACAAGGGTTCCAGTTTCCCTGCATCCTTGCTGACACTTGTGAATTGATGTTCTTTTGATAATTAGCCATTCTGGTGGTGTGAAGTTATATCTCATTGTGGTTTTGATTTGCATTTCTCTAATGACTAGTGATGCTGAGCATCTTTTCACATGCTCGTTGGTCATCTGTATATTATCTTTAGAGAAATGTCTGTTCAAGTCCTTTGCCTGTTTTTTAATCAGGCTATTTGTTTTTCTATTGTTGAGTTTTAGTTCTTTATATAGTCTAGATGTTAACCTCTTATCAGATATATGATTTGCAAATATTTTCTCCCATTCCCTGTGTCACATTTTCACTCTGTTGATAGTATCCTCTAATGCACAGAAGTTTTTTAAGTTTGATACAGTCTCTTGTCAATAAATAGATATTTATATCACTTTAATTGCTACATAGCATTCACTTGAACTAATATACTGTATCTTTTTTAACAAATTCCCTATTATTGGTTATTTGGCATATTCTCTCATATTTGCTATTCCCTGTTTTTTGTGGGGCACTTGTCTCATTATTTCTTGGGGTAACTACCAGATACTGAAATGGACTTGACCTTTTGGTAGGCAGACATTTCACTGCCTTCCAGAAAGATAGTACAGATTTCCACGGTCGTTATGTATTTACCATAAGTAGGTGATATTACCTTAAACCTTGCACACTGCTGTGAGTTCTAAATGTTTTAATTGGCTCCTTGATTTTGGTAAAATTGAATTCATTTGGTCAACAAATATTTATTGAACATCTATTAGGTGTCAGGTTGTATGGGGAACTGAGTCTAGTGCATACAAAGGAGTTTAATAAATTTTTTTGATAATTGAATTGGAAATTAACATTTCTTATTTTTCCATGGGTGTTCATGTATCTGTTGGTTTTATAAGAACTCCTATGCCGCACATAATTTGTTTTTCATCTCTCTTTATGGTGTTCTTGACTTGCTGAAATTTTAATAGTATTTTGTTATTTTAAAGTCAGAACTATTGAACTACTTAATATGATGGGTCAAGCTCAGTAGACGTTCTTGTTAAAGCATAGCATCACAGAACTTTTGAGTCAGAAAGGAATTTAGCAGTTATGTGCCTTAGCCCTTACCCCAGGGGAGGCCCGGGTTCAGAGAGGTATGGAAGTTTGGGGATTAAAGATGTTTGTGTGTTTTCTGACAGCGTTTCTCCTCACGCATGAATATCTATTTGTTAGCAACTGTGTCTTTCAGTATTATTTTCTTCCTTTGCACTTACCACCCGTGATCTGAAATATATTAACTTATTTGTTTATTGTGTGTTTGCCTCTAAGGAAAATGTGAGCCTAGGAGGAGAGGGACTTTGGCTCTTAAGAGGACAAGAGCTACTTTAGTGGCGTGTGTGTGAGAACACGTGTGTGTGTGCGTGCGTGCGTGTGTGTGCACGAGTGCACCGCCTTGCACGGGGCCTGGTACAGAAAAAGTGCTCAGTAAACGTTGGCTCAAGTTCCGTACTGTGTGAGTGCTGGCCGATGCCCGGCTTGTAGAAGCGTTGTGTGTTTGGGTCCCTCCGTCTGAGGGTACAACCTTTCCACCTTGGGTTCATCAAAGGTAGTGTAGGAAGCGACAGCTCATATTCTCCCATCAAAGCTTACAGGGCACCATGACTAATCCCTGGGCTTTGCTGGAACCTGGCCTGGCCGAAGAATGAGGGTCAGTGACCAGCCCGGCCTGAGGTCTCAGCAGGCAGAAAGGGAGAGCAAGGGAGACCAGCCCCACATGTTTGCTGCACCCTGGTTTGGAGCTTTAAAAATAGGGCTAAGAAGAATGTCAAGTATGCAAGTAAATACCGTAAAACACAGTCGTGCTTATCCACTGGGGCTGTCTGCTCTCTGCTGCTGGCCGAGGAGGTCAGACCATCAGACAGCTGTGGGCATGGCCTTAGCCTGTAGTAACAGAACTTCTGTCACCATCTGCCTGCGAATGGCTTCATGACAGCTCCACCTGGAGGAGACGGGCATTCCCCTTGTCCCAGCATTGCTCACACTGTTGGCTTTTTTACTTTGTTCACGAAACTCGGTCTCCAGCAAAGTTCGTAAGTGAGAAGCTGTGACCAGAGGCAGTCCCACCCATTGGGCTGACAGTCCAGAATTCTGTGAAGGAAAAAGGAATAGCAGTGTTTCTTAAAGAATAAATACAGGACCAGCCGAGTGGCGTGGTGGTTAAGTGCTGGCTTCGGCCCCGGTTCGGGTCCCACATATGAGGGACCCGAAAAAAAAAAGGAATAAATACAGTCTGTTTGTCATCAGAGCAACACACTCTGAGCCTCGGGTCATTCCTGAGCGTGACGTTAGTTTTTAGAACATTGGGTGTTGCTGCAGCACCATTCTGCCCGCTGTGTGCAGGCCCCACCACTCGCTCTGTACTTGTCACCAGGCCTGTGGGGAAGGCCCACCTTACAGAATGGTGCCTCCTGACTTAGACCTTCACGTCCGAGAGCCTACCATCAGAGCTGGCCCCCTCGGCCTGACCTGGCACGGAATTTCTGTACCAGGTACCTCGAGGCCTTCTTCAACTGTGTCCTTCGTGAAATTCCCTTGTAGTGTGTGTTTTAGTATTGTAAGTAAGGAACCTGACGAACATTCTTACTGTGCTTTTATTCATGCAATTAAAGGAGTATCTCTCTGTTAACTATGCTTTGTTGATGTGGAAGAAAGATAATTCTTAGTAGGATTGTTGTAGGATATTGTAGGTTTTTTGGTTTTTTTCAATCAACTATAGAGGCAAACTTGATGATGCCTGTAAAACCTTTGAGATGTTTGTGTCATCTAGAAGTGATAATTGGGTTTTGTTTTTAGCAAGTTTTGTACTTTAATTATTTTCACTGTTCTAGTGTTTGCTTATAGAATTTGTCCAGGCATCTCACTTGATATAAATATCTCCCTAAATATAATTACTTTCAATTTGGAGTTCAAGAGGAAAGGATCTGAAAACATGGCTTCTCATCAGACATCAGGTCTCCTGAGGGCAGGGATGGCCCCCATTTTATCTTGGTACCTTCATGCTGAACACACAGGGTCCAACACACAGCAAGTGGAGCTGCTTCGATGAATGAAAAAATCCTCTGCGATTTATTTTTTCCTGCTTTAAAATTATCATTGTACCCCACTCCCACCAAAAAGTCAGTCTCATCACTTTGATTAAAAAAGTCCTTACAAAGCAAAGATAATAAAAGAGAGACATAAGCATCTTATATATTGGGGTAGTCTTTGAGAGTCTTAGTTTTTAATCTTTAAAATGGACCCTCAGTGTAAGAGTTGGATGGTGAATTTAGTTACTATGGACCAGTGATCCTCACATTGCCAGTAGGGAGGACTAATGTCTGTTTGTGTTTTATATGGTTTGTTCAATTTCCGGTGCATAGTGGGCTAATCCTCTTGTAAAATACAATAAAAGTGGTGGGGTGACATCAGATTTCCATAAGACTTGCTATACCTGTCACAGGCAGGTCACAGGCCCACAGACCATACTTTGCATAGCTCTGCCACAGGCATCACTTTGCCTGCTGTTTACCTGACCCAGGTTTTCTCGTATGCTGATTAATCATAATTTCATACTGCACATTTAATACTATGGCTTAAAAACATTCTTCTCATTTCCCTGTTCAATTTTTCAAATACTTGGCCTAATGTACATTTCAAGGCCGGCATAGGGAATTTCTTTAAGGTTCTTTAAAAATTATATTTATAGCTCATTAGTTGAGAGAAAATTAGGCTCAAAATTTCTTTTTTTTAAAAGATTTTATTGGGGAATTGGGGGCGAGGAACAGACAAGTTGCTGTCCTTTTGTTCTTCAGTCTAGTTGTGGAGGACGTTGCTTCACTGGCCCTTGTTGGTATTGTGATCATTGCGCTCTTCCCGGGTGAGGCAGATCAGTCATCAGGCCCACTGCAGCCCCACTGCAGCGTACGCCGTCTCCAGCGACTCACGGCAGCCCAGCTCCAGGTCGAGCTGTTGTTCACCATCTTAGCTGTAGAGGGCGCAGCATCACTGGCCCATGTGGGATCCAAACCGGCGGCCCTGCTGCTCAGAGCTCGCGCTCCCAAGCCAACTCTTAACCAACGCGCCACTCATCCAGTCCAGGCTCAAGATTTCTTAATGCTCTGCTTTATTCCAAAATGTCTTAGGACATAGAGCCTCCTTAATTCTTTTCAGAACACACAGATACCAGGGGATTAAGTCCTACAGTATTCAAATACAAGAAACATCCCCTACCAAAAAAAAAAAAAGAAAAAAATTAACACATAATATTGAGGTAAAGAACAGATTCTTCCAAGTACTCCTCTTGCAACCTCATAGCTGAAATGCTAATGACCTTGCAATGTCAACAGGTCACTACGACACCATGTCCTTCCTTCAAAATGTAAAGTTTACCAGTGAAAGAAATTCTTCTTTGAAATATATGTTTCTGTGTGGTCTGTAAGAAGCTAAAACTGCTTTTCCTTGGGCTCCTTTCGTCTTTTTAGTTCTGATCAAAGTACAGCTGGAAAAGAATTGGGCAAAATACTAATGGAACACACATCCCGTGTTGAAGCTCAGCTTCCTTTATGCATCAACAGTGGGGAAGCTGTAGAAAATTACGGACAGTTAGCCACAGGGAGGACCAGGAGCCTTTACACGGGTTCTTTTAATCTGAAGACTCCTCAGCAATTTCTTAAGCCACCTTACTAATCATTTATGATGAACACACAGATGTGTATCCTGTGATCTGATAGGACCTGTGTTCATTTTCAAGCCTGTGCTACCAGGACAGAGCCTGTGTTGAATTCAAAGTTGTCTGCATAGTTCCCCGAAGACGAGCTCAAGAGAATTCGGTACACTGTGCACTATTTTCTCCCGTTAGATCAAGCAGCTTTCCCGTAGATGACCTTTAGCCAAATAATATAGAGACCTGGAGTTTAAGCTAACACAGAAAATGAGCAAGGCCTCATAGGCCAGCGATGCACACATATATTAGGTAAGTACAGTACCTTATTACAGAATTACAGTAACTTATTACAAATACTTAGCGATAAAATTCCGAGTAAGGCATCAGATATATTGACTATAAATCCCATTGTTACCCCTTCAACTTTGCCCTTTATAACAGGTGTCAAGAGGACTCGGCCGCTATTCATTCACGTACTTAGATTTTGAAGTTGGTTTCCAGCGTTACCTGGGAAGCTGTCTCCCATCCCAATTCTTAATTCTCCTGTGACCCATATGAAAAGCGCCAAAAGTGGTACATTATGCACAACAGACCTTCTCCACTTATCTGTAAATACACAAATGTTTATCAGATTCGGTTCAGATAGTGATAAGAAATAACAGCCGACGTTTGCCGAGCTCTGTGCCCTCCGTGTGCCTCCTGGGACTGATGTCATGAGTACTGGCAGCTGTGTGGCCCACCCGGGGTTTGACGAAGGACTTCTTATCAGGCCAACAGTTGGAGATTTTTCTTCAGACTGGTGTCTTAACACATTACCCGGTGTCATCCTGTCATGCCTCCTAGTGACAGCTGTAATTTGTGTCACCCAAGAAATACGTATATGACATTATTGCCTCACCTGTACAGTCTAGTCAAGTATCATAACTCAGTTACCAAAAATAAATAGCAGTAAGTCTAGTGCTCGTTATGCTTCCATGTTCTGGCCCCTCGTGGGCTCTGACCGGTGAATCTCCAACGGGCTCACACCAAGGCTGTAACAGACATTCGGGGAGATTCTGCAGAATATAATAAATAATATGTGGCAGCTTTATAAAGAGGACTGTGCCTAAACGAGGTGGACACTGAGTGTTTCCAAAACTGTCTTACGTATTAATGAAATTTTTACATCGATCCTCCTGTGCACTTACCACCCAAAGTGACAGATTCATTAGTGGTTAGCTTGGTAACGCTCTAAGTGACTCATCACCCTTCTGCTTTGTGGCAGTTTTTCCTTGTCGCAGTATAGGTCATAATCAAACTATTAAAAATTAGAGGAGTACTAACTAAATAGGCTCCCATTTTAGATTTCTGCGCAAGTGTTTGCATGCTTCACACCGTCTTACCAGTGCCGGAAACTCGCACTAAGGAAGATCCTGCAGGAAGGCCCAGGGCCTCACCCCACACCCCCACCCCACCCCGAAAAACATGAAGTAAACTGGAAACTAAAATCACTTGGTCGGAGCTCTGGAAACCAGTCAGCATCTGTACCAACCACACGAGCACCCCGTCGGGAGAAAGCCCTTCAGAGAGGCAGACAGTGCCGTGGGTTTGTGCCCCCCCCCCCGCCCCGCAGGCCGGAGGGAGCAGAGAGACCGCGTTTGCAGCATTCCGGCCTATCCGTGGGCCACCCAAGGGACTGGCTTCTGTCTTGTCTGACTCAGAGCTCAGGGCAAAGCACAGGGCTTGGTTCTCCGGCCATGGAAGGGAGTGGCAGGAACCTTGGCATGTGGAGGGAATGCAGACCCACAGACACCTGGGGTATGACTTAGCTTCTAACTCCACTTCTGTTTTCTGCAGGATTTAAGCAACAAATGCACAAAAAAAGTGATAAATTGGGCCAGCCGAGTGGCGCTGTGGTTAAGCGCTGGCTTGGGAAGCCAGCGGCCCCGGTTCAGGTCCCACATGTGAGGGCCGGTGACACTGCCCTAAAAAAAAAAAAAAAAAAAGATAAATCTATGTTAATGGCCACACAGTATCTAATGATATAATTTGTGACGTCAGTAATATACAGTGGAGGGATGTAGCTGTAAAGAAGCAGTTTTTGTATGTAACTGAAGTTGGTATTGGTATAAGGTAGATGTCATAGCTTTAGGACATTATATATAATCCCCATGGTAACCACAGGATATATCTACAGACTATACACCAAGGAAATGACAAAGGAGTCACTACAGAAAATCAACCAAACACATAAATGGAAAGATACCCCATGTTCAAGGGTTAGAAGGTTTATTTTTGAGATGTACTACCCAAAGCAATCTACAGATTCAGTACTATTCCTGTCAAAATACCAATGACCATTTTTTACAGAAGTAGAAAAATTCATCCTAAAATTCACATGGAATCTCAAGGGACCCCAGATAGCCAAAACAGTCTTGAATAGAAACGGAGTTGGAGGTGTTCTGCTTCCTGATTTCAAAACGTACTAAAGAGCTGCAGTAATCCAAACAGCGTGGTTCTGGCCTCAAGACAGAGAGACCAACGGAATAGAATAGAGAGCCCAGAAATAACCTTCAGTTTTATGGTTAAAGGATTTTTGACAAGGGTACCGAGGTCACTCAATGGGGAAAGGACAGTATTTTCAATAAACAGTGTTGAGAAAACTGGACATCCACCAGCAAATGAAGATGGATGATGGTGGTGGCTGCCGAACAACACGAATGTACTTCAGCCCTTAGAACTATGCGCTTTAAGTGGTAAATTTTATGTTACGTGTTTTACCTCAGTTTTTTTTAAATAATAGATTTTTAAAATGAGAGATGTGTGCAAGTCCTCACTAACAATCAGGTAATGAAGTACCAACTAAATGTCCACTAGATATTGTGCTGATGGACTTTTAATGTTAATGGACTTTTAATGTTCAATTCTTCTAAAAATGAAATGTTTAGACTTATAACTATGTAGGACAGGAACAGGTGGTCAGTTCTAGGGGATATGTTTTAACAAAGCTTGAATTTTACAGAAAATACCCCCCATCTATTAACTATACAAAGCATGAGTTTTTGATTTATATTCAACTCATTCATTGATAATGAATCATTCATAATGTTCATTTATGAACATTCAACTCATTCATAATCATTTTATTTGGGGATTGGAATATGGAAACAACATTTAAAGAATGATTGCATTTTGAATTTCTTATTTGCATTTTGCCATCTTAATTAAGATCTCTGCTGCATCCTAAATTAAAAACACATTTATTATAGATTTTTTAATCTACAGAACAAAAAAAAAAGCATTGTTTTTAAATATGTAGTTTCTGTCCCCCTGAATTGCATAAAGAAGTCTGATGGAAAAGTAGCTTAGCAGAGGACGTTGATTGGTGCTGGGCGAGTGTAGCATCTTTTCAGAAGGAACTGGGGCACACACCTGAAACGTTACATAACTTGAATCAGCTTAAACATTTTCTCCATCATGTTTTTCTTTTGTAGCGGGACTTTCCCATAACAATATCTGATGAAAGGAAAGTCTTTAAGGTGGGAGGTGCTTGCTTTTGAGTTTTATTTAACACATAAACATCCATCATAAAACAAGTGTTTTCCTGACATTTCCTCTCATGTGTTATGATAACAAGAACTACTGGTCATGTGGCCCCTGACTTGGGATGAAAACAGCCCTCAGAGCCAGTAAAACAAAGCAAAGTTTGCAGCTTTTCTGTTTTTTTTGCAGAAGAGATTCTGAATCATTTTGAGATTAAATTTTGATAGTACTTAGGTTTCAGTGGTAATTTAAATATATTTAAAGACTTTTTAAAAAAGACTTTAACATATCACATACTATGGAACAAAATAAGTGTAGTGTCCTCTATGGCTTGGATATTCTTTTAATCCTTTTTGAAATACTGTAATTTCAAATGCCTTTTTTTACCCCCGCCGAGGGCAGTGTCCCTGGCCCTCATATGTTGGATCCGAACCGGGGCCGCCGGCATCCCAAGCCAGCTCTTAACCACCGCGCCACTCCGCCGGCCCAGAAGCATTAATATTTAGATTGGGGGGAACTCTAACCACCAGGATCCTACCATCTAGATATGTTCCGGGATTTGGGGGGAGGTCCTTTCTAAGGCACATGAGAAAGACTAGCAAAATGTAGAGAAGGGTTTAGATACGATCCCCTTTTTAACCAGCACTTATCTTCACATTAGGTGAAGGTAATCAGTGTATCTCAGTTGAGTTATTCTTGTGGTTTTCTGGGTAGCAAAGTCACACTAAAATACCGACAGAGCTATTAAGATGGAAATATCAGTTATCGAGGCTGAGGTCAGCTAGGCAGAGTCTCGAACTCTAGGCAGAATGTTCTCATAAATATCACAATTGATAGCACATTCATACTCCCAGGTTACTTTTCAGATTATTAACACTGACAGCTCTCAAATGCATCGTCACTGTCATATCAGTCAGTGGGGGCTGGACTGGTAAAATAGCTCGCCACATTAGTAGCATTTATCTATAAGAAAATATATGTATTTCACAATTCAAATGTCTGATTCGATTCCATATGCCAATCATATATTAGCCAAGGAATGTTTCCCCTGTGTGAAAATTATCCCAGAGACAAGTGTCCCCATGTCCCCCAAATGTGCTAAGTGAAAGGAAAACAGTAACATAAAGCCCTGTCCCTTGAAGCAGCCATCAGCTGGCCGTCATCTTCTGCTTCCTGTCAGAGGGCCATTGAGAAGCTGGCTGACTCGGGGCCATCTGGGGTAGAAGTCAGGCTGGAACCTAAGTGTCAAAACGTTTGGAGAAGTCCTTTCTGTTCTGTTTGAAAATGAAATAGAGGATAGCCATTTGAAAAGGTCAAGTGTTTCACATTGTCAGCACTTACGGTTACTGATAATTACTTCAGAGCTGAAATGAATGGCAAATGAAAGCAAACCTCAGGGAGAGAGCTGCCACAGGCGTGCACAATTAATTGCACACTCGCACACACCCGTCACAGTCTCAGTGGGCTGCAGAGTGCGACCTAGCATGAGTAAAGCCACAAGGAATTTCCATTCACCCATTAAACAAATATTTATTGAGTATCTAGTACACGCCAAGCTTCATATTTCTTGTTGCTAATAGCCCTCTGACTTTTCAGGTCATTTATTTTCAGGAGGGAAAATACAGTTTGCTATTTTTAAACCCAAATACTTCACCAGGCGAACTGGTTTTGATAGTTGTAATGAATTTAAGAGTCGTTCAGGGAAGTGAAAGTGATAAAGGAAGACATTTTTCCTTAAGATAAGGCTGGTAATAGTAAGTCCAGGTAGTAGTAGGCAACATTGAACTGATTTCTGGTAATAGTATCTCTTTCCAGTAAATACTTAAAATCTATTTAAAGTAGATCGGCAGTGGGGATAGGTTGTGAGGTGGTTGATAAAAACTTCACAAAGCTTCCTTAGCTCCCCTGTTCATGTGTGACTCTGAACTGAGATTCAGACATGGCTTATCTGGGCCCAGGTGACAAATTGGCTACTTGCTTTAAGTGGGAGGGTGCAGTCAGTGAAACAGGTCCATCTTACCAAAATGTGTCCCATTGCAAGAAATGGGGCGAAGTGGTTAACAAGAGTACTCGCCGGGTTTGGAGGCAGGGCCGCCAGCTGCAGGCAGGGAGTGAAGCCTCGTCCCAGGTGCTGCCGGGCCGGACCTGGGTGTGGCCGGGCGTTCGCTGGGCCGGCACCGAGGACTTGAACATGACATTTGAATTAGCCCAGATTAGCATGAGCTGTGCAGCAGGAAAACCTATGAATACCATGTATTGTTTTGAACATTTTTACAAGAGCCTTGGACTTGTTTTCTGCCAAAAAAGGGTGGTTCTGACCGTATTTCTGAGAAAACACTTCTCCGGTTCAGTCAGTCTAACCTTATTTAGCTTTAGCTTCTTGTTGCTGTTGGGGCAACGACTAAATAATTGGCTTCGCTGGGGTAAAGCGTGTTATTCTCCATCCAGGTCTCAAACATAATAGTGTGCTTTTCTTTTGTTTCTTTTCTAGTAGACTTTTTTTAAAAAAATGAAAAGAAAAAAAAAATGAGGTCATTCTCTTATAATTCTGTTTTTTTCTATTTTTACTGTCATTGATTTCACAGACTTGTTCTCTTTCTGCCTTTTCCACCAGTTTACTTCAGTGTCTCCAGCAGTTCCTGAATTCTTGAAAACCCCCACTACTGCGGATCAGCCCCCCACAAGGTCCACAGCACCTGTGCTCCCCGCAAACACTGTGTCCTCAGCGAAACCTGGGCCAGCATTGGTGAAGGTGGGTACCCCGCACACACGCTGGGTTGTCTTTGCTTGTGACTGTCGTCTGTGGCCCTGTGCACAGAGGACAAAGGCCTGTGTCCACCTCGCCAGCCTGCCTTGTAGCCGGAAGCCTTGAAAACACACCATGGGAGGACTCGCTAGACCAGGCCTCGCGATTTGAAACTGCCACCTTCAACACGTGACCTATTGTTCTGTAGTCACAGAAGACGAGCACACAGGGTGGCGTGTGTGAGACTTTGGAGCAGTGCAGAGGGCCTTCGGGACCATTCTGCCTCGCCCCCGCCACCAAGACATGACACGGGACAGAGGAAGGTGGAACTGCTTTCACACAGCCCGAGAAGCATGACTCACACCAACAGAGGTCTTTAGTGGTAACATGATTTGGGGCCTTATACACAAGGTCAAATGCAGCGGTATTCCAGATCTATTACACGATAGGTTAAAGGTTTTAGAGAAGCAAGTACGTTTTTGTAATGTAGCAGATTTGGCCCGATGAAGCTTAGCATGTTCTTCAGATAAGCTGCAGATTTGTGGCACTATTCCCTGCATTTTACTTGGTCAGAATTATTCAGTTAGAATAAGTCCCAAGGAAGATTAAAAATTTGAATATATAGGACGTTTTTCAAGTGTTCTGTATTTAGAACTTCTAAATAAAGGGGGTGGGGGAATAGCCTGAAGAATAGTTGAATCATTTCAGATGAGGCTTTTGCCAAATCTAGCAGAACACAGATCTCAAACTTTCAGAACTAAAAAAGAACATTCGAGAGCTCCCTACCTTTCAGATGGGGAGACTGAGGCCCAAAGAAGTGAAGCAACCAGGCCAGGACGGACCCCAGTCCCCCGAATTCCAGCCCACCTTCTTTCTTTCTGCTTGCCCGGCTCCCCTATTGCAGGACGCTTCGGAGGCGATCCACCTGCTACACAGCCCTCGCCTCCATCTGTGTCCTGGGCTGGTCCTTGACCATCCTCAGGAAAGATGGCTCTCTCTCTACACCAGGCTCCCTGTTGGTGCGGCCAAGCGTGTGTGGCTTCAGGGCATAGACTGTATTTCACCATCTCCCATCACTTAGTATTGGCAGCAAGTGGCAGCTGTGCCAAGAAAGTCAGCTCTTCCATCCTCTTCCCACATCCCCAAACGGGAACCACTAATGGCGCGAAGAGGGTTTGGCCGCCAACCCACCTTTCCCTGCAGATCCTGAATATGTGTTCTCTGCCTCGCCTGCTCTCTGAAATTCTGCTCTTCGGTCTGTCTGCCTTGAAAGGGGACCTTGGTTCTAGGGCAGCTGTGGGACTGGGCTCAGTGGGAGGAAAGGACAGGGACGCGAGGGCCCTTCTGTGAGGAGCGCTGCTTCCCACCCTCACCTCCTGCGCAGATAGCGCTGAGCTGAGCATCTGGCCCTCAGGCTAAGGGAACAAGGTAGCGGGAGAAATAAGGTCCTAGGAGCACGAGTCCTGGGTCACAGGCACATCAGATGCTTTCCTGGCCCTTGCAGTGTACCTGGCATATCGCTTTCCAGGGTGGCTGTTCCGGTTCCGCAGGCACACAGCTTTTGCATTTCAGACCACTGGGGCGCAGGAGGACCGATTACGTGCGGCGGCATCTTATAATAATGTCCATATTCCCTTTTTCTCGCAAATAGCAAAGCCACCCCAAGAATCCCAACGACAAGCACCGTAGCAAAAAGTGCAAAGACCCCAAACCCCGGGTGAAGAAGTTGAAGTACCACCAGTACATTCCACCAGACCAGAAGGGCGAGAAGAGCGAGCCGCCGCTGGACTCCAACTACGCCCGCCTGCTCCAGCAGCAGCAGCTCTTCCTGCAGCTGCAGATCCTGAGCCAGCAGCAGCAGCAGCACTACAACTACCAAACCATCCTGCCCGCGCCACTCAAGTACGCGGGGCGGGGGCGGAGCTTGCTGCTGACGTGGGGCGGGGCCGGGGGCGGAGCTTGCTGCTGCTCACAGGGGTGGGGCGGGGCCAGGCTGGCTCCCTGCTGGGACTGCTCTGTGGTTCTTTAAGCGGAACCCCCAGTCCCTGAACGTTGGATGTTGTGATTGATTTGTGTTCAGTGATTCTTTTCATTTCCTTGTCATCAGAGCTTCTCACACAGTGTGAGGGTGGCCTGAGGACAAACTGTCTGGACTTTTGCAGTTAGAAGTGACTTTTCACAATTTTTCACCCAGGAAAGATTTACCCTGTCATGTACTCACTATGAAATGCTGTGAGAAAACCATAAGAAGTATAAGGCCTGATACAAACAGCTTTAAAAAAGAAAAAAAAAAATGAGCCTAAAATCTGGAGTCAAGGAAATTTTATGAAAAAGGCAGGATATGTATGTGGGAAAGAGCCTCAAACTTGGGAGGGGCCCCTCCAAGCACAAGGGAAATGATGTGAGTACAATGTGAGCAATGCCAGTTAGCAGGGAGGCGGGAAATGGCCTGTGAGATAACGAATAGGATTAATTTTTAAGACAAGTGGAGCCAGAATCTGGAGGTTGGACCGTGAAGGGGTGCAGACCCCTCACCCTGACATGGCGGGGGTCTCAGAGGGCCGCAGAGACGCTGTGAAATCAAAAGACAGAACAGTTTGACTGCAGTACTGGAGGGGAGCCTGGACGCAAAAAAAGACAGTTAGAAAAGCTGCAATAAAATTAGTGGGAGAAGATGAAAGGGCGCTGACGATGGAAAGGAGGTCTCGGTGACCAGCGGCTGCGGAGGAGCGTTTCCGAAGCTTGAGCCCAAGTGGGAGGGACAGAGAGAGGGAGTTCTGACAGTTTCTGAGACTGAATTCATAGTAAGGTACCCTTATTTTAATTACAGTAACAAAGGAAACTTCTAGCTATACCTCCTCAATGTGCCTTTTTTGGGAAACATACAAATGCAGAGCCCTTGGCCTTCATTTTGTTCACTTTTCAGGAGAACGGGATATTTACATTCAGCTTGATCAGATCAGGGAGAAATTATTCTCTGGGGCCACGTGATTTATAGCAGCTTCTGTTTCCTCCATGTAGGCTAAGCATTCCTCCATGGGGAGCCCCTTTTCTAGGGGAAGAAACAGCGAACACCCACTAAAAACCTTCTCTATTAAAAATGTCGCCTTATAGGCTAATGATCATTAATTTACTTTCTTCTTTCAAGAACCAAATATCTCAAGGAAGATTAGATGGATTAGTCATTCAGACCTTACTTAAATCGAAAACATCAAGGCACAGACATGAAGGAAGAAAGAATTTTTGGAGCGTGTTATTATTTTAAGAGCGAGCAGGCCTGGGAGAGCTGTGGACGTTGGAAGGGGACCAGGGAAGACCCAAGAGAACTGGGGGGGAGGAGAGGGGACACCAGAGGCAAACGGCCCCTGCTCTGCCGCCTGTCCCGGCCCTGTGAGGCGGCCCGCGGCCACTGCCCTGCGCTGGTGTCGGCAGTGATGGCCCCGGTTTACCTGCTTCCTCACGGCGGGCGCTCCGAGCAGTGTGCTCAGCGCTTCCTGTCATCACCATCCCCACAGTAACTCGAGGAAGACTGACATTGTTGGCCTCCTTCCCAGATGAGGAAACTGTTAAACTCAAATCCTCCCGAAGGATTGTTTCGGTGGAGTCTGTGTATGAACCAGTCTTTTCTGTAATGAAAGAAGTGAGCTGTGTGGGGCCAACTTGGTAGATGGGAAGGATACGCCTGAGGTGCGGGGTCCTGAACTCTTCGTCTCTCCATCAAGGCTTCAGTCCCCCTTTGCTCACTCGCCCACCACCGATGACCAAGCGCCGGCCCCAGGAAGAGATCCAGGGGCCAGCACGAGGAAGGGTCACGTATTTTTGTGGATTATTTCACCACACAGAGACTGAACATCCGTTCTGTTTAATTTCCAGGTCCTAAAAATGGAGGTATTGTTTTCTAACACACTTTGTTTTTACCAAAATTCATGACAAGAAACTAAATGTGGAAGTTCTGTAGTGCCCGCAGCAGTGGAATTTGTCTGAACACACAGCCCTTTGGTACCAGCGAGAGCCCGAGGCTGTAGCCCCATGCAGCCACTGGCTAGAGGGCCCCGGAGGCCACGCCATCGCCCAGCTTCAGGTTTCTCGTTTACACATGTTCACATTCGTTGGCGGCCCCCCTTTTCTCTTGATTTATTTGTTATTTTAAAGGTTGGATTAAACACTAAACTTAGAGTAATCAGAGTAACAGAGTATTGTAGAATGGCAACCAAAAAGACAGCGTGAATAGAATAATTAACTGAAATCATGCATTCTTACCTGATTTATTTAATACACTTTTTATTTCATAAATCACAGATATACATAATACATAGATGTGCAGTATGTTTATGCTATTAAAATCTCGTAGGGAGAGTGATTAGGAAAAAAGTGTCTAAAAAGGTTCCTGGATGGGACAATAATGAATATAAGGTTGAGAAACTCGGATCTAAATAAAATGTTTTCATAATTCAACAGTAAGATTTAAAAGTTGAATTTTTAGAAAGGAAAAGAATGACACAGAAAATACATGTCATTTCATCCAAAGTCCAAGAAGCTTCATTTCAAATACTTCAAGTATTTAGCCTCAACAAAATTTCAGGCAGGTTGAAAAAGACTTGAATGAATGTGACGAGTTAGCTGCTAACAAGGCCAGAACTGGCTTCAAACACAGGCTTCGTGAAACTCACCCAACTCGTCCTCACCCCTGAGCAGCCCCCGCTCAGACCCGATTTCAGAGCGTGGAACTGAGAGTCTGTCTGGCTTCAGTACCAAGGCTCACACAATGAGAAAGCCTGAGGCTGCAGTGGAATTGGCCATCGTGTCGCCTCTCCTTCATGGGTACCGGCCACCAGAAAAGGAAATGCTGTTGTAGCCAGGAGGATGGCAGTCAGAAGAAGGGGGAGTGGGGGGGGGGGTGAAGGTCTGGGTTTGACATGGTAAGGGGTTTAGGGAAATTAGTACAAAAGCACCTAACTTAGGATGTTCACAACTGACTCACCAACATTTTTGAAATCATGAAGTATAGCTTACATACAGAGAAGCCCATAAATCATAAGTGAAAACTGATGCCAAAGTAAGCGGCCCCCTGTAACCACCACCTAAATCAAAGAATGGAACCATACCAGTACCTAAAAGAGCCATTGCATCCTCTCTGGGTCACCTTGCCAACTTCTGTCCCGTAGATGATATTGCCTGCTACTGATGCTATATAAATGCAACCCCGCAGTACACATGTGTGTCTGGCTCCTTGCCCCACATGGTTTTGTGAGATGCCCTCTTTACTGGTGCAGATAGCAGCGGGCAGTTTTTATTGCTGTCTCCACCCATCATACTCTTGATGGACAGCTGGGTTGCTTCCAATGGGGGCTGTTATGAAGAATGTCATAGTGAAGTTCCAAGACTGCGTCTTTTTGGCCGACAGATGTCTTTGTCAGGTGTCTGCCTAGGAATGGAATTGCTGGGTCAGATAGGCATGGACTTTTGTTTAGTAGGTGCTATGAAATAGTTCTCCAAAGTGTTTGTACCAGCGCTGTCCGCGAGCTCTGGCTGCTCTGAGTACTTGGTATGGTCAGTCTCACCGCCGCAGTGGCGAGGGGTCCTCTGGGTGTGCAGCCTGTTCTGTCGTGATTTTCATTTTCCTTCCGCCTGTTGAGGTTAAGCGCTTGTGCACTTATTTACTGACCATCTGGACATACTTTTGTGATATGCTTGCTCAAGATTTTCCCATTTTCCCATTGGGTTTCCTGTCTTGTTCTTGCTGATTTACAAGACTTCTTTGTATATTATAGATAGGTGGCCTTTGTCAGAAAAATGCATTACAGATATTTCCCCTGTGGCTTGACTTTTGACCCTCTTAAAAGGTCCCTTTCAGTTAGTGCTTTTTCTGTCCTGTTTAAGACACCTTTGCCTATCCCAAGGCCGTGAAGATCGTCTCCTAAGTTTTCTTCTAAAAGCTTGTTTTCAGAATTCCCATTTCTCTCCCACTTGTCTGTTGTCCCATCCTAGCACCAGCATCATGCCATCTTAGATGTTGGTGTCCGGTGGCATGACTTGCCCAGCTTTGCTTTTCTTCTTCAAGGGCACCATGCTGTTCCTGGTCCTTCCCATTTCCATGTAAAGCTTAGAATCACCTGGTAAATCTCTACCAAGGAGTCAAACAAAACCTGCACGAATTTTTACTGGGATCTAATTTGATTGACATCTTGACCATACTGAGTCTTCCAATCTATGACCATGGTTTTTTTGTGTGTTTTTTCTCTTTATCAGCTAACAGTCTGATTTTTAGCAGAAGCAATGTCAAAAACAAATTATTTTATTATAAGCTCTAATTGTCGTTTTCTTTTGAAGGCCACTCAATGACAAAAATAACAACAGTGGGAATTCAGCTTTGAACAATACCACACCTAACACAGCAAGACAGACTACGTGTGCTCCTGTGAGAAAGCCAGGACCCCTGCCTTCCAGCCTGGATGACTTAAAGGTGACCATTCCCAGGAGAGTTTGTCCCGTAAGCGCCACAGGAATGTTGTGACCTGCCCAATTTGTCAGGCAGACATTCGCCAACACTGTCATAGGCCTTAGAGAGGTGTTTTCCTTTACGTCCATTAAGTTTCTTTCAGAATGGCCAGTAATAACCCACATTTATTGAGCACATCCCATGTGCCACCACCATGCCAGTTCTGACTCCAGAGGCAGATTTTTTTCTTCCTTGCTCATTGCCAAGTTTGGGAGAAGTAGGTACATGGAACAGTTAAGAACCTGATCTCCAGGGCCAGCCTTTCTGGGTTTCTACCCCAGCTCTGCAATCTGGTAGCTTGGACAAATGACTCAACTCTCTCTGCCTCGATCTCCTTACCTGCATAATGGGAATAATAATAATAATAATAATACCTTTAGCTCATGTGAAACGTAACTGAAAGAATAAAGCACTTCCAACACTGTCTGGTGCACAGTAATTACTCAATAAATGTAGCTGTTATCATAACAGAGAAATTACCCTCTAAAAACCCTTGCTTTATTATCATTAGCCTTTCTAGTTCTTCAGGTCTGCAGTTGTGTGTTAAAGAAAAAGAGAGGGGCTGGCCGAGTGGCTCAGTGGGTTAAGAGCTCGCTCAAGAGTGCGAGCTGAGCTCTGAGCAATAGCAGTTCGATGCCCAGCCTGAGCTGAGCTGCCAACAGGTGGCAGGATGGCTCAGCTAAAAAGAAAAAAAAAAAAAGAAAAAAAAAGTCCCCCTTTCCGAGATGCAATAATATGGATTGTCTGACAGATGTAAGCACCACTTTTTTCTGTCGCAGAAGTGTCCTGTAGATTTGTGGGTAAGTTGTAATACCAGAAGCAGGGAGCTGATGTGTTTGTACTTCCAGGTATCGGAACTGAAGACGGAGTTGAAGTTAAGGGGTCTTCCAGTGTCAGGCACCAAACCCAGCCTGATCGAGCGCCTGAAACCCTACCAGGAAGTGACCAGCGGCAGCGCTGCTGTGGATGGCGTTGTGTCAGTGGCAGCCTCTGCCGTTGTCACCAGCAGCCCGGAAGTCACCAAGGCATTGCCAGTGACCACCCTACACAGCTCCGTGACGAGCGCGGGCTCCGCTTTCAAGGCAGAGTTGCCATCTGCCGGAAGCGGCAGCGCAGCCCACATGGAAAATGGTAGCTCGCCTCTGCCAATCTCGCCGGCTCCCTCTGAGCAGTCCAGTCTCAGTGCCGAGGACACAAACATGGCAGACACTTTCACCGAGATTCTGACCATGATGTCGCCTTCCCAGTTCCTGTGCTCATCTCCGTTGAGGGTGACGGGTAACGAGGGCAGCCTGAGCCCCACCAGCAGCACTCTGTCCAGCCTGGAACTGGACGCGGCTGAGAAGGATCGCAAGCTTCAGGAGAAAGAGAAGCAGATCGAGGAGCTCAAGAGGAAACTGGAGCAAGAGCAGAAGCTCGTGGAGGTTCTCAAGATGCAGCTCGAGGTTGAGAAACGAGGGCAGCAGCAGCAGCGGCCCCTGGAAGGCCAGCCCAGCGCCCCTGGGAATCCGGTCAGTAAGTTAGAGACTCCCGGCGTCAAGGACGAGACCTCACTCACGGACTGCTCCAGCCCTAGGCAGCCTGTCCCGGGAGCCAGCCATCCTGCAGCCCTGCCCGTCTCTGCGGGCGGCCAGACCCTTGGTGCCAAAAAGGCAGTAGTGATCAAGCAGGAGGGGCCCGCGGCCGAGCAGCAGACCATCGTGCCGCAGTTTTACGTGAGCGCCCAGGGACAGCCCCCGCCGGCTGTCGTCGCCCAGCCGCAGGCCTTGCTGACCACGCAGACGGCTCAGCTGCTGCTCCCCGTGTCCATCCAGGGGCCCAGCGTGACCTCGGTGCAGCTCCCGGTGGGCAGCCTCAAGCTCCAGGTGGGAAGGGGGGCTGCTCAGTACTTGGCCTGACAGCCTGTGAGAATGGGGGCTCTGCTAAGGAGGGCCCTGGGGTTCCCACAATAGGTGCGTGCCCACCAGGCTTCAGAG
Organism: Aselliscus stoliczkanus; assembly: GCA_033961575.1. Taxonomy (NCBI): domain Eukaryota; kingdom Metazoa; phylum Chordata; class Mammalia; order Chiroptera; family Hipposideridae; genus Aselliscus; species Aselliscus stoliczkanus. The sequence continues at coordinate 6,278,427 of CM066741.1, read as the reverse complement.
ATATAGAAGAGTGTGTGTGTGTGTGTGTTGGGGGGGTTCACAAATTTGAATACCACTGTTTTTATACAGTAAAAACAAACAAGGGGCGCTTTTTTATTTGGTACCTTTTATTTGACACAGTATCATACAGGTAAACGTTTCTGAACACCTGTGACATCATCATAGCGACAATAGCTACTGGCCCTGAGTACTTTTATACACAAGGCACAGCATCACGTACTTTCAGTGGCTCACTTCATTTAATCCACTCCCCCCCCCCCAAAGATCCTAGTGATAAAGCCATTTGTAGATAAGGACACGGAGGCCCTGGAAGCCTCGGCACGTTGCCCAAGCGCAGCCTCTGTTGAAACCTGGGCTTTCCGGCCCCACAGCCTTGCCTCTTAGCCCTCCTGTATTCTGCCTCCCAAATGTAGTTTTTAAAGGCACCATTCACTCATGATGCCTGCACTAAGGAAATCATGACCCCCAACCCAGGAGTGACGATGTTATGGAGAGAGATTATTGGTGAGACTGCCTCATAGGCCCACATACCCTATGCACTGCCTTTCGCTGTCTGTATGTGACGTGATTAGGGGAGGTTTTAACAAAATGGCCCTAAACAGAAACCACTTGGAGCAGCGCTGCTCGCCCTGACCCTCCAGGCCCCCCCCATTACCCCAGCAGAGTGAACCCCCCGGGCTAGAAGGAAGGACCCAAAGGCATTTGCAAAAATCCTAACTCCCCGGTGTCATCTTTAGAGTGTCTGTGAAATGCAGACTGTTCTTTAATCTAGTTTTTCTAAACTTTTTTTTTCTGTCCAAATCGTCCATTTGAGTTGATTTTGATGTTCTAAGAACTGCGTTTCATTCTGGGCCTGTGCGCCTGGCTGACTGTCCCCAGCGAGTGGCCTTAAAATCAGGGCTTTGCACAGCTAACCCTCACAGGTGTCCTTGCTGCGCTTAAAATGATAACACCCGACCTACTAAGTATACGCCTGCCACAGGTTCTTTTTATTTCAGTTTCCTATTTTCCCAAAATTTTCAAAGGAAAATCTGAGCCACCTAAGGAACAATAAAAGCATGAAAATAACTGGTGTTTAACTCTGGTTTAGAATTGTTGCAGCTCAAATGTAGGTGCTGACAAGCTGAAGAAGTGTGTATCTGTAAACATTATCTTATTTCAGATGTGTCCCCAAGTGACCAGTTATTCTACATCTAAACTCTTGATTCGAACTTTGATTTTGCTTTTTTTTTTTTTTTGCCTCCTAGACTCCACCGCAAACAGGAATCCAGGCTCAGCCTCAGATAGCGACCGCTGCCTTGTCCTCGGGCTTGACCCAAACCGGACCTCAGAAACAAGACCCGTTCATGCCCCACGGGCTCGGTCAGCCGCAGCCAGTCCGAAAGGTGGGTGGATGGGACGCAGGGTAGCCCTGCTGGTTTGTGCTCGCATCTGCCGTCACGGGAGCCTCAGGCCAGATGCCATCGGGCTGCGGGTTATCCAGTTATTTGGGAAAGAGAAAGAGTCCTTTATTACTAAAAGGTTGTTTGTCATAACAGCGAAACTGCTTTTCCAAGTAAAATTTTTTTTTTTTTTTATCCTTATATATAGAATTTCCTAGGTCAAATGACTCATTTTGTGAAAACAAAAAGTGCTGTTTCCTGGGAAAAGATATCTGACGATGAAAAAGATATTTTCTGAAACGTTGATCTGGAGTAAGATCTTTAACATGTTGCGTACGGCGGGGTTTAAATCCCTCATACCTCCAGTTGCAACATTCTCGTGATCCGTACGCCACGTGTTAAGTACATATTTTAACAGCTTGCCATCTCACAGGTTAAAAGCCAGAAGGCCTAGGGCTGGTTATCATCCTGGGCCACCACTTCCTAAGTGTTGGGCCTTCTGCACAGTCACGTTCTTTCTCTGAGTGTCAGTTTCCTCATCTTTAAAATGATGGTGGTGATCTACTGCTCAGTGTCCCGTACCCGAGTTCCCACCCAAAAGTTCCCATGTTTAAATAGCCCACAAAGTTACCAAAATTCCCATTTATCCAGCAGGTGGCGCTGTGTGTCCAGCTCCTTTCCAGAAAAATCTTAAGGCCTCAGAAATAGGCCTTGCTGTTTTAAACCTTGAGAATTGTTAGTCCCAGAGTTTTCATCTTCAACATAACATAAAAGAACCTAGGTAATTAAGCTGTTGATACACCCCAGGGTGGTGACTGCTGTGACAACTGGAGGAACAGAAACGACGTCTGGGCCATCACTAGTCACATCAGCACACACGCGCTCTTGGCCCCGCCCGAGAGATGCAGGAGCACGGGGTTCTTAGTAAGGTATTACTTAGTTTGGGCTTAAAATAACATTTTAGTGTAGCTTAGTGAACATTCAAACTTCAAGACCATTTTGTTTTAGAGAAGAGAAACAATATATAGAAAGGATAAGGGCTTATTCACTAAGTCTCAAAATATTAAAATTAGGAATCATTATTTCCAATTTAAAGGAAGAATTTTTTTTTTTACCAAATATAAGGAAACTCACCTTTTCAAAGAGAAGTATACTTACAGCACTCGTCACTCAGAGTTGTACTGTTCTGAATGATATAAGCACACACATATATACTTTCATGCTTAAAAAATATTTATAGTAAAAATATAGGGGATAAGTTTTTCTCTTTCAGGATACTAGTGGCATAAAGTATAAAAAGTATTTTTATAAGCAAACCAGTTCTGTGAAATACAGTTAAATATCATGGCCATCTTTTGTACAAGGCCCTAAAACCTTTGGCCTTTAATGGGGGCTAATAAACAAAACACTTGGTAGTTCCACAGGGAGAAAGTCTGCCCTCCGCCTGGCGGAGCAGAAGACAGTTTCTTAGAAGGGGGCAGATTTTAAATGGACTTCAGGAAATGTTCAAGAAACTAGAAAACTGAGTGTGGCCACAACATGTGTAGCCTTTTGAGTAGGATGGAAAAGGGGCCAGGTGGTGAGGTTTACACACCAGCCAAAGATTGGGATTTTACCCCAAAGACAGGCGCCAGCGAGGGTGAGGGCCTCCACGAGGTGTGCGTGCTAAGACTGTCACTGGGTGGCGGGCAGGCAGGGGAAGGCAGGTTCCGGGAGAGACAGTAAGGACATGGGTTAGGACAGTGGCGAACAGGCTTGATTGAAAAGGCTTTTCTAAGAAGTGTGAGCATGGAGGGCGAGAAGGCAGGCTGGCCTGGCGGCTCCATTTACTAAAATGGAATGGCACAACCAGGATTTACTTTTCCCTGGAAGTCTGGGGGTGGAGGGAAGAAAGCAGGAGGTTTAGTTTGGAATATATTCAGTTTGAGATGTCCTAAATTTGTTTGTAAATGTTGTAAATGTGGCTTTGGCACTTGTGAGCAAGGTTGGAAAAGAGGTGGGCTTGGGGTCATCGTGAACCCTACAGCCAAGAGAGTAGATGGGATCTCTTACGAGGAAAATTACACTGAGCGCTGACCACACTGCCATCAAAGACGGGCCACTGAGTCAAGGGACCACCAATGATGGAAAATCAGGGGGCAAGCTGGGCTGTGGGCCTACTCCAGCCACCCACCCCCGATTCTGTGGGAGCCCAGCCCCACTCGTTTGTGTGTTTACTGTCTGGCTGCTTCTGCCTGCGGGGGGCAGACCACACAGCCCGCAAACCCTGAACTATATTCTCTGTGGCCCTTTGCAGAACTTGTTTGCCGACCTGTCTGAAATATGGTTTTCTTTAGGAGGAAAGGCAGAACCCACTGATGAGAAAGTGTGTCTCCCCTGCAGGTTTTTGCAAACTCGGCGCCCAGCACAGCCGCCCCGTATCAGAGACCCCCGGCCCCGGCGGGCCCGCAGCCCTTCCTTAGCAAGGCCCCCAGCAGCATTCTCCAGCCCAGAAGCGCGCCCCTCCAGCCCCTGCAGAATGGGCCAAACCCTCCCAGCAAGGTAGGTACTCCTGCGGGCCTGCGGTGACAGCATCCTGGGTGCAGAGCCTGGAGCTTTCGGCTGGGGCAACTGAGGGGCAGTATTCGCCAGGGAAGCAGCTGGAATCGTTGTCAGGGGGCCGCTAAGCCGGCATCACAGGGAAGACACCCACCTGTGCTGTCAGCCGCGCAGGGCGGGAGGCTCAGCGGCTTAGATTCTGTGGTTTGGCCACCGCGTAGGGACCCATCGGGTGGAGCCGGCCAGTCCCTGAGGACGCTTACCGCCCAGCGCTGACCTGTGCTCCTCTGTCTGTCACAGCCTAGTTCGCCCCCTCCATCCCAGCCGTTTGTCGTCCAGCACTCTCTGTTTGGGAGCCCAGTCCCCAAGACAAAGGACCCTCCCCGATATGAGGAGGCCATCAAGCAGACGCGCAGCGCCCAGCCCTCCCTCCCAGAGGTAAGCCGGCAGAAACACAAATGCCTTCTTTGCATTTTAAAATCAAAATATCCTTTACTATGAAGACTCCGACTTCTAAACAGATTTCAGCAGCTCTAACCTGGAATTACTCAGGAATTCCGAGTTTGCCTTTTAGTTTTGCCTTTGGGGCCCTGGGCTGGCTCATGAGGATAGAGGGGGTGGTTCTACAGGTCGCTCGCTCTTTTTTCCTATGTAAGCTCCTCCCCTACGTGAGACTGACACCGTGATAGTCATGGGAAATCCAAGCGCTGGCCAGGTCTCCTAAATTCTCATAGATTTGGGGAGATGTTGGTGTGTCCAAGGGTTTGAAACAGTCTGCTGTCAGTTTAGTTTTTCCTGCACGCTTCTGAAGAGCTTGTTACTGATGTGTACCTTAACATCTGTTTGCATAACTTGTTTTCTAATTATAAAAACGTGTGTCCACTTAGAAAATCTGGAAATCTCAGAAAATGTAATAGAAAAACAGTCACCAATGGTCCCTGAGTCCTTCTGTTAACATTCTATATATAAGTCTATTTTTATGTTCTTAGAATTTTTTTAAATATATTTGGGGGCCGGCTGAGTGGCCCCCACTCTCAAGAGCTCAAGCTGAGCTCTGAGCAACAGCAGTTCGATGCCCGGCCCGAGCTGAGCTGCTGCTGAGCTGCCAACGGGTGGCAGGAGGGCTCAGCTAATAGAGATTATATATATATATATATATATATATATATAATCTCTATTTAGGATTCTATGACATAACTCAGTTTTTAAAATGTTTATTGGATGGGCAATATACAGTACTCACTGCTTTTTCTTCTTTGAGTGTGTACATATTTTCTTAATTCTTCCCACCCCCTCAGCTTTGGCAACCATTAGCTTGTTCTCTATGTTTATAAGATTCCACATGTAAGTGAGATACAGTATTGAATTTCTTTGAGTAGAAGAGGAGGAGAAGGGGAGGGAAGAAGAGACCAGAGCCAAAGGGGCGGGAAGCCAAGTGCTTCCCCCGAAGCGCAGGCTTTCCCATTCAGGGACACCTGAGGTACCTTATATGCTGCTTTCCGGGGGGGCAGCACCCTGACTGCACATTTACATAACTTACACAGTGGTCACCCCGAGGATGGCAGTTCTGCAGCTTATCTTAGACTTTAGGATCAAAGAAGAGAGGTCGGGAGTGGAGATGAAATCCACTGGTGGTGGAGGAGGGGCAGGAGAAGGCCTAGCGGGGAGCCCCTGGGTTGCTCTACAGGCGGAATGGAGAAACGCGCGCCTCCTTTCCATGGTGGGTTCAGGGGAGTCAGCAGTGAACATTTACAGTTAGTGTGACGGTGTGTGGGGACACGATAACAGCCAGGGGTTCTGTGGGCTGGCCCGTGCCTTCGGGGAGAAGAGAACATTGCTGGTTTCTCCCAGATGCAGAAACAGCAGGTGGGGCTCGCTCACAGCAAACACGGACCGCTGCTCCGGCCGCCCTGCCCTGCCCAGTTAGGAGACCATCCCGCGTCGCTGCTTTCGGTCTCTGAGTTTGGCAGGCCTGCAGTGTGGCCCCCTGGGCTTGTCGGGTTTATTGCATAGCCCCCTTTTTATTCAAGAAAGAAAGGAAGGAGGGAGGAAGGAAAGAAAGGGAAGAGGAAAAGTTATTAGACGAGCTCAACTACAGAATCACCTTTGGTTGGGACGGTCTGTGATGTTTCCTGTTAGCGGTGATAAACAGAACGAAAAGTACGGCTCAAATGTTAAATGGAAGTGTTAGGGCACATACCTTGCAAATTAGCCGTGTCACGGGGCGTTTGGGCTTCAAAGCCAAGATTGGGTCATCCACGGGCCCAGCCTCAGGATAGCGCTGGGGGTGTCCTTGTGACACACACGTCGTCTGCTCACCTCACGTCCCATCTGACCCAGCGCTCCTACTGCAGTCAGAGTGAACGAGGCAGAGGGACAAGGACTTGTGTTCTCAGCAGCGTGAATCCGCTCAGAGCTCCCAGTGCAGCAGAGCTGCCACTCCGCTCAAGGCCATGCAGTCATTTAAATAGGTCCTGGCCATCGTACGGGAACCGGACCTGGCCGGTGCTGAGTTGTCCCTCTAGCCTGCGGGGGGTAGGGGGTGGGGGCCCACTACGGTGCCGGTCCCTCACAGCAGCCCCCTGCGCTGAGTGACAAGCTGTCTGCCTCCTGCACCCCGAGGCTTCCTCCTCACCGGCAGGCGCCGGCTTGTACCTTGTCCCCACTTCACCTGGCAGCCTGCTCCCTTCTCACTCACCACAGAGCTCATGGTTGACAGCCCCAACTAGGGAAAAAGATCCGAATCACACCTAGTCGCCGCCGTGGTTTCCCAGAAGGGAGACTAAGCAAAGGGACGGTGGCACTGGGCTCATGGCCCAGGCTCTGAGTCGAGCCGATCCGGGGCCCGGCAGCTGTCCCCGCAGCAGCTGCGGCCTCAGGCCCTCGTCTCTCTGGGCGTGTGTCTTCGTCTGGAAGATACTGTCCTGTCACCCACCACACGGGGGCGCTGTGCGAATTACACGCGTGGATTTTAAGACATCCTGTACTGGGTCAGGCAGTTTCGGTGGCTCAGTGCGTAGTAGCTGTTATCGTTATGGTGATGATGGTTATTATGGAAATAAGCAAAGAGCCAACGTTCTCAGATTGAAATGGTTAGAGCTAATCCTACGGAAAAATACACATATGAGGTGAAAATTGGCTGTTGAAAACTGGCCATCGATGGTATGGAAAATGGGCAGGATTTGGAGGGAAAAAAATACGGATTTTCATTTGCATTCTGACACTGGAGCAATTGCTTTCTTGGAGGGTGGGGCAAGGATAAGTCATTCAGAAAGTCCAGTTCTTTCTATCGCCATGTGTAATGGGGATGGGCTACTTGTACTGGGAGGCAAAGTGGATAAGAGTGTGGGAGCGTTTCGGTACGTTACCAAATGCCGTCTGTCATCTGACGATCACGCCTTTGAACCCTGTCCTCTTTGAGTCCCCCTTTTTCCTTCCTGAATCTTGGGTTACCAGGCTACTCCTTCCAGCACGCAGTAGGTGCGCTGTAGATGAACTCCCGCCCTGCTACTCTGGTGGCAACAGTCACTGGCTGTTGCCCAGATGCTCTCAGCCCTCCCACCCCAACCTCAGGGAAATGCTGGGCATGAAAAACTAATCGAATCACATGCTTGTCCCACATGGAGTCCGCAGTTTCGTATGCAACGACAGGAAACAAACAGTAATTGCAGGCAGTGTTCTCGGCCTTTCCTGTGCATGGAAATACACGGGAGTGTTAAAAACTGCGTATTCCTGAACCCCCACTCTGATTCCCAGGTTCCAGGAACCATCATTTCACACATTGTCCACGTGATTGTGGGAAAGGCTGTGAGGACTGTCAGTATGGACGCAGGACCAGTGTCTGTGGCGTGGGGGGCAAGAGCGCCCCTGCTGGCCAGGCTGGGAAGCTGCCCGTTTCCCGAGGAGTGTTGAAACCGCTTCCTGCTGCAGCCTCCTGGCCACAGCCACAGAGCTGGCCATTCTGTGAAGCCACACTCAGGTCTCTCAGTCTGCAGCACCCCGCCTTCCCTCCACCAATTCCCTATGCTTCGCCCAATACGCTGTGTTAGTTACACTGGTTCTTTGTTCCTGGAGGTCTTTCTCACCCCCTCCGCCTGCCTCACCTGGCCAACGTCACATCGGCTGCAGGAACTGTCGCGCGGGCAGATTTACCCTTTACCCCAAGACCCTCCTGGCGACGCTCGGGGGCCCCCTCCGGCATCCCAGAGCACTTATTACAGGAGCGAGTTCAGATCAGTGCTCTGCATGGTTTCCTTCTGTTAGACGGTGACTTCCTGCAAGATCTGATGCCATCTGATTTGTTTCTGGACCCCCAGCGCCTCACAGATGCATGTGACATTCTATCTTAGCTCGCCATCTTCTCTCTCCTTTCCTCAATGGAAATACACCAAAGCTCAGCCTCCCCGCCTCTCTCTCCTCCACCTCTGCTGTTCTTCACCCACCTCCTTCCCTTCCCCTCCTGGAGGGCACTGCATGCCCGGGAGGTCAAAAATCAGGCCTGAAGACATTGTGGAATAAGAATCTGGGCGTGGCTGGGCTCACATATTTGAGCACTCAGGGCTGGAGAAGAAAGCTGACGCTTTTTTAAAAGGATTAACATTTCTGCCAACAGTGAGCAACTTAGAAAAACGCAAACACAGATCACAGATGTCAAATATGACTCATGTCTGAAGGAAAGAGAAAGAAGGCACTCCATTTCCTTTGTGGGTGACAGTGACCCTGAGACCCTCAGATGAATTCGTGACAACTCCAGAGAAAGACTCGACCCCAATGTGAGGCTCAGTTGCTGTGTTTGCAGGCGAGAGGCCAGCCGCTTTCCCGGTCCTGTGTTCCTAGGGGAACCCCAGTCTCTGCTTAGCGTTCTGTTAGGACTACTGACCACATACTGCCGTTGTCTCCCCAATGGAAATGGGTAATTTCAGGCCCTCAAGGAAGGAAGTTGTGGCTGTGATTCAATGGCGCTAAGGAGGGGAGGCCGTATGGTCCACAGGTGAGAGAGAAACTGAAACCCTGCCCCGGGCCCAGGCTGCCTTTTCCTGCAGACACTCTGTAAGAGGGAGTGCCTTTCAGATCTGGCTGTCACAACCCATGCTCAGGGGTGGGCGCCTGGCCTACAAGCCTTGGCTCGCTTTTTCTTTCTGAAACAGGAAGAATAGGGCGCACGTGAGATTTCTGGCTTGTTGGGTGGATCAAATGCCCCGTCCACATTCGTCCACCGAAAGGAACTCCTGCACTTACCTGTTACGGATGGACGACAGGTGCCAGGACATTTTGTTATAACAATTTGGTACGTGGCCTTTATCCACACTTGTTTACTGTCTAATGAGCATGGATGCCCCCCAAGAACTGAAGCCTGGCTTGGACCAGGTGCTTACCAGAGTCTTTCAGGAGCCATCCCAGCTCCTCGTGTCAGGGGCTGAAGGGAACCACTGTGCCCAGGGCTTTCAGGCATTTCCGGTGAGATTCTAAGGCAAGGACAGGTTTTTCTCAGGGTTTTGGCCCTTCCCCCAAGCTTCACAGCACCTCTGTTTAAAGGTGCGTCCAGAAGCCTGGGTGCAGTTTATCTCCCTGGGCCTCTGCAAAGCTGAGTCTAGAAGATCCATGTCCAGATACAGGCGTTTGCCATATAATGGAAGACAGAAGTGTTCTCTGTGGGGTGGTCAGTGAGTGTGGCGATGTATTCTTTCTGTGTCTGTCTTAGTTCTGTCCTTCACAAATCCAGGTTCCACGTGTTGGACTTTGGATATAAAATTCAATTTCATTTTGCTTTTTAGCTCCTTATTTAAAAATTCAGTTGATAGTTTTGATCATTTTATTTATTTCTAAAATCCAGTTAGTTTTGGCTAAGTGATTATGTGCCTCAACTGACAGATTCCTCAGTAATAGAGACACCTGGCCTGCATAAATGAAGGTTCTAGAATCACTGGACAGAGAATCACTGAGTGAACATGCAGATGATGCAACTCCACACTTAGCCACTGACTAATTATCAGACTGGAGAGCCCGGAAATTAACCCACGCCTATGTGGTAAATTAATCTAGGACAAAGGAGGCAAGAATATACAGTGGGGGAAAGTAGTCTCTGGATAAGAGATGTTTGGAAAACTGGATACATGCAAAAAATGAAACTAGATCACTTTCTTACACTATATGCAAAAATAAAAACTGGATTAAAGACTTAAATGGAAAACCTGAAACCACAGAACTCCTAGAAAACGCATAGGCAGCAAACTCTGTGACATTGCTCTTAGTAATATTTTTTTAGTTGTCTCCTCAGGCAAGGGAAACAAAAGAAAAAACAAATGGGACTACATCAAACTGAAAAGCTTTACACAACAAAGGAAACCATCAACAAAATAAAAAGACACCCTACTGAATGGGAGAAGATACTCCCCAATGATACATCCAATAAGGGGTTCATATCCAATATATAAGGAACTCATAAACTTATCGCCAAACAATCCAGTTAGCAAATGGGCACAGGACCTGAATAGACATTTCTCCAAAGAGGACACACAGATGGCCAATAAACATATAGAAAATGCTTGACATCACTAATCATCAGAGAAATGCAAATCAAAACCAGAGATCCTGCCTCACACCTGTCAGAATGGCATCATCAGTAAATCAACAAACAAGTGTTGGCAAGGATGTGGGGAAAAGGGAACCCTGCTGCACTGTTGGTAGTTTTGGAAATTGGTGCAGCCACTATGGAAAATAGTACGGAGATTCCTCAAAAAATTTAAAAAAGAACTACCATATGACCCAGCAATTCCATTCCTGGGTATTTACCAGAAGAGATCCAAGACACTAATTCGAAAAAATATATGTACCCCTGTGTTCACTGCAGCATTATGTACAACAGCCAAGCTATGGAAGCAACAACCTAAGTGTCCATCAGTAGACAATCGGGTAAAGAAGATGTGAATACACATATACAATGAAATATTATTCAGCCATAAAAAGACTTGCCATTTGTGACAACACAGATGGGCGTAGAGGGTATTATGCTAAGAGAAATAAGTCCGACAGAGAAAGACAAATACAGTATGATTTCATTTATTGGGTTGTTAGAAAAGTCACGATGTATTTTTTTCTATGTTTTTCGTTGCAAAAATGCATCATGACTTGTCCTACAACCCAATATATATATATATATATATATATATATATAATCTAAAACACAAACGAACAAACAAAACTCATAGATACAGAGAACAGACTAATGGTTGCTAGACGGGAGAGGGTTTGGGGGGCTGGGTGAGAAAGGGGAAGGGATTAAGAAGTACAACTTGGTAGTTGCAGACGTCACAGGGATGTGAAGTGCAGCCCAGGGAATAGAGTCAGTAATGCTGGAGTGACGATGCATGGTGGCAGATGGGTGATCGTAGGGTACGTAAATGTCTAACCACTGTATTGTACAATGGAAACTAATATAATATTGTATGTCAGCTGTAATTGAAAGGTAATTTTTAAAAACATCCGTTTCTGTATTTACCGAAGAGAAAAGAAAGCATATGTCTATACAAACACTTGTACACAAACGTTCACACCAGTGTTATTTGTAATAGCCCAAAACTGGAAACAACCCAAACAAACTAGTATTTCCTTACAAGGAAAATCTTCTCAGCAATAAAAAGGAATGAACTAGTCCTAAGGTATGCTGTACAACGTGGATAAATCTCAAAATTATATTATGTGAAAGAAGCTACTATTCTTCTCCCCCCAGCCCCCCGCCAGGAACGAGTACATACTGTATGAACCCATTTATATAAAATTCTAGGAAATGTAAACTAATCTACAATGAAAGAAAGCAATCAGTGGTTGCCTGGGGATGAGGGAAGGATTATTCCAAAGGAAACTATTAGCTGTGGATATATTTGTTATCTTGATTTTGCTGCTAGTCTTGTGGGTATCAGGTGTCAAAACCTGTCAAATTGTATACTTCATAGAAGTGCAGTTTACTAAATGTCAGGTTACTCTCATTAAAGCTGAAAAAATATAGCATGATCACTGTTATACGTACTTTGTATTTTTACCTAAACTCAAATGTGTAAAGACATTTTTAAATGAAAATATAGACGTCTCTCATGCAATCAGTGTACACAAGTCAGCCCAGCTGGGGACTCGCCCCCTTCTTGCTGCCAACTAACCAGCTGTGACATCTTGAATAAGGGGTACAGCTTCTCAGGGACCTCGGTGTGTTCGGGTATCCAATGATTGATCAGAAGGAGGGGTTCTGTGAGGCCGCTTGGGGCTCCCAGGTGTCTGCATGGAAGAAAGCTAACCTGGGCTCTGCTCTGTTGCAGATCGCCAGCGTCCACAGCCAGCATATGGATGATCTCTTCGACATCCTCATCAAGAGCGGAGGTGAGTCAGGCCAGCCACGTGACACCCTCCCCGCTGAGCGCAGGCACGAGCCTTCCGCCAGAGCTCAGGCCTTCTAACTCTCCCTGAAGTGACTGTTCTAACATCTGTTCAAGTTAGGCCAGTAAAACAACGGAGAAATGGAGGAAAAGCCATTGTTTCGGGTTTCAAAAGGAAGAGAAGGTTAGACTCATCCATAGATGTACACCTGCTGAAAAAAAGCAAGCCATCTCAAACTAGCAAAGTAGAACCCAATTTAAATTCCACACTGAAAAGCTTCAAAACTTGTTCCATGGGTTGTTATCAGTCACTGGGATTGTAATGTAAAAATATTCCAATTCATGAGTTCCTTCTGTAACAACCAAAATTACCCAGCTTAGATTCTATGGCGGAACTTTGTTACTATTCAAAGGCAATTCTAAAGTACTTTCTACATATAACCTGAAAATCTTATATTTTACAATGTATCATCTTAAAAAGGGATAAGGGCTATAAACTACACACACACACACACACACAATGAAGGATCTCTGTGCCTCAGTTTACATAGCTTTAAAAATAAGTATAAAATCACTCTTTCCAAAATGCAAATACTATTTTGGAATATTTATTCTTAAATTTCCCTAATAAAAATAGTTTTATTCCAATTTTTAAATAGTTATAAAATCTCTCCGTTCATACCAAGTACTATTTGATTTTGAGGCTACTGACCTTGTTGTAATGTTTGATATTGGAATACAGATCTGCATGTGCGAACAGCATTTGTTTTTGTTTTTGTTTTGTTTTTTTGCTAAGAACTATATTGGCCTTACAAAATAATTTAAACCCATGATATATGTAAAACTATAGACATTCCATGCCCTGAATTTAAGATTTTAAAAAATGGTTTTGTTGTTGTTGTTTACCAAATGTGGTAAAAATACTTTAAAAAATGATTTCAAAGAATAATTTTTACAGCCTTAACTTGGAAATTAAAATGTGACAAAGTCACCACACAAGTGAGTTATTTTCTAAAAGGAATGATATTTTTATGGTAAAGTATCCAATGAGTGTGTTATTTCATCTTAGTGTAAACTAATACCAGTAACCAGAACAGATTATAAGACGAGTTACTGAGATTGCACTGTCAGCTTTCAAAACCATTCTCGATGACTGCAGAGAATGAAAAGGAACAAAACTGTCCTAAAATCGCATGCAGTACACACCATGGACAGTCCACTCAAAGGAAGCCGCACTTGAGCTTTTTCTCACCTCCTTACGTATCCCAAACATTGCGTGGTAAGAGCTGTCATTAACCCCATGTTTCCACCAGAGCAGACCCATAAAAGTAAAAAAGCTAGCTACGTATATTTGAATGAAGTGAACACTGGTGTCTATAGCAGATGGCCCATTAATTTGCTGCATCTGGCAAGAAATGACACATAATTAGTGCTTATTAAGACATTTACCATCCTCAAGATTTTATATAGATTCAAAGAACAAGACAAAAAAAGTGAGCAAACTTAGGTCAGAAGAGCCATGTTAGCTGTAATTCAGCAGCGACATAGGTGGTCATGTACCTTTCAGAACTTCATACAGAACGCAGATGGCCGGACTGGCACCCAGTTCAACCGTGACGACAAAGGTCTCTCACGGTGTGAGTGGGGCTCGGGCTGCACAACCTCGGGCGCGTTCCCCCGCTCACCTGGCGGCTGTGCGTCCCTGAAGGCACATCCGTGGGGCAGAGTAGGACAGGAGCCCCGTCTGAAGCCCCAAATGGCTGAGAACAGGACCCAACAACCAAGTTGTCTAAAACCAGCAGCTCCTCCCCGTGGGATGCCACTGCTTTTGCTGCTTACTCTTACTAAAAAGAACTGAACGCGTATCAGAATGGGATAAACACACGTTTATCTGATTAAAATAACCTGTCTCGGGCCGGCCGAGGGGCGCGGTGGTTAAGCGCTGGCTTGGGAAGCCAGCGGCCCCGGTTCGGGTCCCACATAGGAGGGCCAGTGACACTGCCCTCAAAAAAAAAATAAAAAATTCTTCAGCAAAGGAAAAAAAAAGAATGAAAGGAGGAAGATTAAAAAAAAGGAATAGACAGGGGCCGGTCGAGTGGCACGGTGGTTGAGCGCTGGCTTGGGAAGCCAGCGGCCCCGGTTCGGTCCCACATATGAGGGCCAGTGACACTGCCCTCAAAAAAAAAAAAAGATCTGTCTTCCTAAAGGTTATCAAGGACCAATGGCACTGGCCGCCTACCTCTAAGATGGAATGTGTATAAATCACCGCCAAGTAATTGTCTTAGTAATGAATACGAATTTTAAATAGTAGTCAGTCTTTGCTTACTAACTGCTTGTGGTGTTTTGCAGAGATTTCCCTCCCCATCAAGGAAGAGCCTTCTCCCATTTCCAAAATGAGACCAGTGACAGCCAGCATCACCACAATGCCAGTCAACACAGTGGTGTCCCGGCCACGCCCCCAGGTGCAGATGGCACCACCCATATCCTTAGAGCCTATGAGCAGCTTGTCCGCCAGCTTAGAGAACCAGCTAGAAGCTTTCCTGGATGGCACTTTACCCTCGGCCAATGACATCGCCCCGCTGCCCAGCAGCGGTGAGGACAGGGAGCCCTTCTCTCTGATGCAGGAGCTGCAGGATGACCTGCTGAGCCACGCAAGCATGCTGGGCCCTTCGCACTCGCCCATGGAGACGTCCGAGGCCCCGTTTGCCGCGAGTGCGCCCTGTCTGGCGCTCGACCTCTCGGACTCCAACTTGGACAACATGGAATGGTTAGACATCCCGATGTCCGCCACGCCGTCGGGCCTCACCCCGCTCAGCGCCACCGTGCCCGCCATGTTCTCGGTGGACTTCCTAGACCCCCAAGACCTTCCACTGCCGTGGGACTAACGTCACAGGCTCATCGGCTCACAGCTCGAGAGGTTGAGGAGGACGAAGATGATCCTAGAAGGTCAGTGTTTAGAGACAGAGCCACTGTTGCAATTAAAATATGTTGTCACAGAAAGGTCAGATGGTCACAGCCTGGGATCCAAGTTGGAGACCGTCTCACGGCCTCCGGCAGTGAGTGTCTGCGTTCTGACACGCACCGGGCCTTCTGAGCAGCCCTCGTCAAGGAAGACTCCCTGCTTCCCCCCGACGTCAGTAACCAACAAAGCATCTTAGATAAAACACACAGAAGAGGGTAACAGCAGGAGGTGTCTGGTAACTGACTGCATTTAAACCTCCATGATCACTTTAAGGCTCTAAGTAAAAGGCAGACGGCGCCACTCCAAACAGCGTGCTGGTGCGTGGGAGCCGACATCGCCGCATGTTCCTAAAAATGGCCAGAGCCCAGCCAGTCCGGCCGCAGCGTCCAGCTGATGACTTTTGATTCCATTCAGAAACCAATGTAATTTTTTTGTGTTGCAATCAGTCTATTGTGTGATCTTTGGAATCTCACTTTAGATTTCCAAATGTAAATTTCAGTGGAAGCCCTTTCACCATAAGCAGACCATGTCTACAAAAGACTGTCATGAACCATCCACTGTAAGAAGTCCAGGCCTATTGATAACGCTGAAAATCCAATGAGCAGCTTTCTGGGCTGATCAGATTGATTTAGTGTGTAAATGAGGCATGTGCATGTCCACTCTGAAGTTGGGGTTTGCACAGCCTACATTGGGTAGGGAATTGGGTAGCCATCCAGCGGCCCTACTTTCAATAACAAATATTTCTAGAGTA
The DNA here is from genome assembly GCA_033961575.1 of Aselliscus stoliczkanus. Classification (NCBI taxonomy): domain Eukaryota; kingdom Metazoa; phylum Chordata; class Mammalia; order Chiroptera; family Hipposideridae; genus Aselliscus; species Aselliscus stoliczkanus. The sequence goes on along the minus strand of CM066741.1, from coordinate 6,262,428 downwards.
CTTGAGCCACGTGTATTTTCGTATTTAAAGAACTGCGTAGTTAAAGAACCGTTAACTTTCAGGTAACCAGATCCATCTCAAAGAACCGAGAAAAGGCTTTAGCGTAAAATACCTTTCTGAGCTGGAGAGTTGCAAAGCGAGGGCAAGGGAGCAGCCTGCCGTTTCCAGGACATCCCCACACTGTCAGGCTGGGCTGTCACCGGGGGGCTCGGGCCCCCAGCCCTGGCTGCCCCTTCTCCATCACTTAGCCTGGTCATCGTTTTACAGGATTGTAACTGGATGCCATGCCCGAACTCGCACTAGATTTTGAAAAACTGGAGGCTTTATTAGTTGTTTTTATGTAGACCAAAAGTTACCACATATTTGTTGAGTAGTTTCTTAAGAATTTTCTAAAATGCCAACTATCGCAGAATTTCCAAAATAATTTCAAACTAGTCATTTAAGTATATGACAAAATGTATATAAGTGAAAAGAAAAAATTACCAAAAAGTGTGGAGGTTTTTATTAAATATTACCATGCCCTCCACCTCACCTGTGTAAACCCTCTGGTCAGGCTGCTTTCTCTAGGTGGTTCCATGGTGACAACCCACAGTGACATGCGAAAGGCAGCCTGAGCCGTTACTTGGAAAGAATCTGGGAGTCATCTCTGGGCTTTTGCCGAAGTGTTTGATCTTCTTTCAAATTTTTGTTTCAGTTTGTAAATTTCACTACATGTAAGAAAAGTCCGTTTTTCCAGAATTCAGTCGCCCACGACACTGCAGCCGTTACCTGAAAGCGCCTGTGAACGTTTCAGGGAGAGGCAGCTGTGCTCGGTGTGGTCTGCGGTGAGCAGCTGCGGTTGAGACAGTGCTGATCCAACACGCGGGCCCGGTACTGACCAGACGCCACATCTGACCCAGCCCAGCCAGAGTGTCCCACCCCGGGCGGGCGTGACGTGCACCCAGAGACCGCTGGGGGGGGGATGTCCCCAGGGGGCTGTCCCCAGGGGCAGCCTATTGACTCAGGCAGGTCTTAGCAGTGGGATTTTTGTCTAGAGCTTATCTGGTCCACCTTAGACTCTGAGCATTGCCGTCATTCAGATGTAAAGGGCTTCTGAGCTCCAAGTAGGAGGTGGCTGACGAGCCAGTGCTGCCGACTCTTGTTGAATAACTGTTTTCATCTTTCCGAGCTGTGTACACAGATCGTGTTCTAGCCCTCAGCTCCTCTTACTGCTTTTTAAAAGGGGGTTTGCAACCAGCCCCAGGAAGGCTGCTCTCCAAACACACTCCCTGCAGGGCACGGAATGCCATCTCCTGAGCCTGCTGACGTGCCCACTTCACGTACCAGCGTTTCCTGTCACAGGAAGGCAAGGAGTCTCTAGTGACAAAGTCTCCCAGCCAGCCGGCACTCACACCATTCCGCTGCCCCGTCCCGCTCGCCGGGTCCCACACGCGGCCCCAGTCACAGTGAGGACATAGACCGCACGCAGCATGCCACGTGACCAAGCGACACTCTGACCAAGGCCCCCTGACCTGACTCGGTGGGAAGGGTGTGTGTTTCCTAAGGAGGCCTGCTCTGAGTGCGAGGGGAGGCCCACAGCCAGGGCACCGCGACAGAACAGGCGCGGAGGTCCGGGGCAGCGCTGCTGGGTGTCCTCTGCAGAGTTACCGTGTTGCCAAGGCATCGCTCACTCCCAGAAGTGTCCTCTCTCGCGACCAGTCTTGTGTCCCTCACTGTCCCTGAGGCTCAGCTTTCAGGGTCTGCAGGTGGCAGGGCAGGCCGCGGGGTGGGGTGGATGGAGCGCCTGCGGGGCTTTGGAAGTGGCGGGTGTGGGGTCGCCTTGTACATTTCAGCAGGGAGGCTTTTTCCTGAAATGTGCACTCTACTGTCTAGTGTTTGCCCCTCTTTGTACATAGATGGATTCTGAATTCCTGGAGGTTCTAGCTCAGATACTATTCGTGTTTGTTTTGTATGAATATTTTTATAATACTAAAGAGATCTTATTTAAATATCCTTTTAGAAAACTGCACGGTCCTGTGACCCATGTAACTGACACTTTTGTAAGTGCAGCTTAAGGACAGTGGAAAAGCCAGGGTGCCGCCCACTGACGGCAGTCATGGCAGTGAGACGGCACCACTGAGCCATGCACTCGGCGGACACTGAGTGCGGTGGCAGGGCACTGTCCCCACGTGTCACCTAAGCTGACTCAGGCGTCCTCTGCCCTCAACCCCAGATCATTCCAGGCCACATAACTTTCTTCAGTCCTTCAGAATTCCCAGGCGGAAACCAGCCACAACAGCTGACACAGCAGCTGTCCGCACACGTGGTGGGACAGTCCTTTCTCTGCAGACAGGCCTTAGGGATGTGCTGGCGGGGGGCGCACGTAGCGCCACCGGGGACTTTTTAGAGAACTTAGGGAGACTGGCTACGGGGTGGCCTAGCACAGGTCCATTTAACCACCGCTCTGGTGTTGCCACCGTCACTGCAAACACGAATCCTGACTCCAGGCAAGGCAGCCCACGAGCAAACAGACTGTGCACTGCCCCGGAGGCCACGAAATGAGCCCCAGTGATCAGAAACATTAACTGGAAGGTGAGGTTTATCAAGAGGCACCGCTTCCCAATGCAGACGTGTGTTTGGAGGGCACCCTAACTGCGTGTCGGCTCGCCTTTAGGTGGCTTCGGTCAAAACTGGAAAACACGCCCGACACAGGCTTTCTTTTCCGTCTTTCGGCATCTTGCTCGGTGACCTTCCGGGCTACGTTTTTATGTGTGAAGCGACTGTCCGCATGGCAATACGCAGGTCTCCGTGTCTTCCCTGCTCACCCTTTCTTTCAGTATTTGAGGAAATGCACCATGGCAAAGCGTTTCTACCAGAAATCTGTGATTTGAGGCCTATAATTCAAAAAGCTGCACACGTTTACAGAGGCACTCTTATCCTCCACACAAACACATCGCTCTGTGAGTCATTACTGGCAAACGTCACAACTTTGTGACCACAGCATGGCAATCTCAGATCCACAAGGTGCTGTCTGGAATCAGATAAAGTCTGTCATTGGCAATAACGACACAGCTGTTGTGTTTAACAGAGCTTTGTGCCAACACTAAAACAAAGCTTTCCCCACGGTCCGAGACTCCTAACAATCACCTCTCTGTGCTGTGAGGAAACGTGCTGATTTGGTAGGAGGAAGCAGCAATTAGGAAAGGGTTTAGTGTCCACCCAAAGTACTTAACCTCAAGTAACCAACAGTAATGCAAACTTGCTTTAAAGGAACCAAAGGCATTGCCAAGTATTTGCCAAAAGGAGGGGGCACTTTTTATTTATCATTTGAGACTAGTGAGATCTCAAAAGTCAGTCCCAAAAGGTATTACCCATTTAAGGTTATCATTTTCACAAAGATGTAGATATTTCTCTATTGTTTTCATGTAAAATAGTATAGGTTTGTTTTGTTGGTTTAGGAATAGTACATATTTAGTAGTGATACAGTTTTTTCCTTTCTACCTACAAACGAGTTTCCTTTTCTTGGCTTGCAATAGAAATGCAATGTGATAGGTGTCTCTTCTTCTTTTCATTGTCACATTATGTCTTAGCATCTCACTTTATGAAAAAAAGGAGAAAGACACCAATCTACAGAGCCCTGCTTATTAAAGCACTCGTTCAAGAAACAAAATATGATGGCAATCGGGGGTCCATTCATGTATTGCCTTTCTGTTGTTTTTTTTAAAAGAAAACCCATGATGCCTTTGTATTTGCTGTTTGCACCCGAGATCAATTCCATATCATGTTTGAAGGCCATACGTTTTGCACATGTACTGTACATAGGTAATGCATATGTATTTTTATATGTGTGCACATTTATCAGATCTTTTGTACATAGTGGTAGTATTGTAGCTGATGGGAAAATGTTTGATATCTCAGCAATTTTGCATTTTTGTGTCTCAAATAAAAAACATTTTGATGTATTATGATTCTTGCTATGCAGAGAAAAGAGCACCTAAGGGTGAGGATAGCCACTGTGTGCGGTGGGGGTGCTGCGTGGGTGGGTTTGGGAGGAAGTCCCACCTCCACAGCACTCGTCACACCAGTGGGCCCCCCGCCCCAGGCCCTGAGCACAGGGTACAGAATAGAAACAGGCACTCGCTGAACTTGAACATGACAAGATTTACATCAAAATCATGTGCACTCTTCCACAGTCTTAAGAAGACAGTAAGCGAAAGTCATGATAAATATGTAGTCCCCGGGAACTGGGACATACATGCACGACTGACGCACTTTGACAGTAATCACTGTACCGCCACCACCATTTCTGAAAGACCCAAGTCATCCTTCAATTAGCCGAGTTTCAAAAGCAGCTATTTGTATGAGGTGTTTTTATAGACCACACATAATGGTCTTTCTTTAGAACTCACTACTCTATTAGTAAGATAGCATTTCATTTTCAACCCCAAAGCCCACCGTTATCATCGAGCTTTGAGGAGAACAGCATTCTATTTTCCTCCTTGCTTTGATGAAATGAGTAACGAGTAAACATGACTGACAACCATAACTTCCACGTAAATATCTGATTATGAAAATGGGCCTCGTATCAACCACAGGAAGAGAGGAAAAATCACTGCTCAATACAAGACGCTCGTTATCTGGGACATTTAGAGACCAAAGAGCAGCCTCAGCAAACCAGTAGGTAGATGGTGCTTTCTAGGGGTGAAAACATTTGTAACATTGTTACCAGTCAAGGTCCTGCCCTCGGGGAAAGTGATGCCGGCGCGAGCACAGAAAGGGACCGAGCTGGGAGCGTTCGGGAGGGACATGGAAAAGATTCCAAGCACAGAAAACAGTTTCGGGGAGGTCGGAGCTAATGAGATGTTGGTTGAGATGAGGCCCTGCTCTGTGCCAGGCCGCGGGCAGACCCATTCAGGAAGCGCTGCAGAACCTTCTGGAAAGCTGGGCATTCCAGGATCCCAGTCCCCAAAAGCCTGGGCGCCTTCCGTAGGTAACTGTTCTCTGGGTAACACAGGGCCTTGGAAAGCTTTCCAGATGTGTACTGCACACCATCATCCTGTAGCAGCTGTAGAATTCTCTGCAGCGCGTTTGCCCCAGAATCGAGGTAAAAACCAAGCATTTGTAAACACAGACACACTCACACACTTAGTGATAGCTGACATGGAGGACAGCTGGGCTACGTCACAATAAAACAACAGCAGGAGCCCAGAGAAGACCAACTTCAGGACAGATGAAAACCACACGTCACCGACAATTTCAGGTGTCACACAGTCCCCCTGAAGATTTCCCAAGTCATCTTCCGTCACCTCTCCTTCTACCAACAGCTTATCTTCCATTTCTGATGGGCCAACGTTCAGAAAGAAGCCTCAGCCTGACAACCTGGCTATCTTCCACTCATTTTTATGACAAGTTATTAAAACTAAAGCCACATTGTATAATTGAACCAAAAAAGAGAGACACTCAGCCACTTGGTGAATTCCCCTCTTGGCTACGATTGGGTGACAGATCATTCCAGAAGGGAAACCTCTGAGGACGGCCCTGTGGGTGGTAACTCCAGGGTGCCCACTCCGGTGCTGCCCAGATGAGACAAAACCACCCAAAACCCGACAGATGTCAAGACAGCTGGCAATGGGCTGTGCAAAGCCAGTTTGACAGTTGGTGAGGAGGGGCTTTTATCCAGGTTGACAGATGAAAACTTACAGGGTTTCCCATCAGAGGCTCAAGGACAGGCCTTTGAGTGCTTTGCTGTGTGCTCACCATAGCTGGCTGCAGTCCAGGTCACGCTAAGCAGAATGGCCAACAAGCCGTCTACGTGAAGTTCTCTAGACAACAGGAGGTCACAGTGGTTTTGTGGCAAGACTTCTTGAAGCACTAGAAAGTGTCTGCAGAGCTGTTCAGACAAGCACCCTTTCTTTACTTATATTACGCCAGCTAAGCAACTTGGAACATTGGCCGGGATGTCACACTCACAAGAGACACAGAAACTACAGTGGGGAGACCAAGTGAAAGGTGCTATGCCCAGAAGCTGCTCCCTATGCCCCTGACACATGGTACCAGCGGACGGGAATACAGTGGAGACAGGATAACAGCAAATGGATTCAACGGTGCTAGATGCCAGGCCCTGCCCCAAACACTTTATATATATGACCTCATGTAACTATAAGTCTGTGAGCTAGGAACTCTTATCCCCACTTTACAGAGGTGGCAGCTAAGGACAGAGGGGAAGTGACATGCCTGAAATTATAAAGGAAGCAAAGCCAGGGAAGGGAATGGGTTCTTGCCATCTGTGGTGCCATGGGTGGACCTGGAGGGTATTGGGCTGAGTATGTCAGACAGAGAAAGACAGATGCAATGTGATTTTGCTTATACGTGGAACCTTCAGAACAAAATAAACAAAACAGAAACAAACTCATAGATACAGAAAACATTATGATGATTGCCAGATGGGAAGGGCTTGGAAGGGTGCTGAGTGAAAAAGGTGAAGGGATTAAGAAGTACAAATTGGTTCTTAGAAAGTAGTCATGGGCATGTAAAATTAGCATAGGGAACATAGTAACATATGGTAATAACTATGTATAGTGCCAGCAGGACTATAGTCAGGGGAATCACTTTTTAAATTATATAAATCTCTAACCCACTATACTGTACACCTGAAATGTAAAATAATATTGAATGTCAAAAAAATAAAATAAAATGCAGCCAGAGGGAAAAAAAGCACATGCTATATATATTTAATAGAGCAAAGGTAAGGATGATGGCAGATATCTTGTTGGAAACAAGATGTATGTTATGAATCCTATAGCAAAACTAAACTAACAAAACAAAGAGTTACAGCTAATAAGCTAAGCTAGGGGATAAATGGAACCATAAAATCTCAACAGGTTCAAAGATGCATAAAAACTGAGAAAAGGGAAACAAATGGGACAAATAAAAAATAATAAGATGATAAATATCAATAGACTCATTAAATGTATATGGTTAAATAATGCAATTAAAAAGCATGGCTTTTTCAGAATGGCTATAAGAGCAAAACCTAACTCTATGCTGCCTACAAAAAAATACACATCAAATATAAAGACACAAATATAGGTTAAAAGTAGATATATAGAAAAAGTAGACCATTATAATACTAATCAATTATTTGTATCAGATAAAATTTCATAGATTTTAGAGCAAAGAATATCAGCGGAGGGAGTTATTTCATAAAGATAAAGTCATCAAGAAGTGAAAAGAATCTTAAATGTTTATGTGTCTAGGAACAGATTCAAACTGAATGAAACAAAAAACTACAGAACTTCAAGGTGAGATGAACAAATCCACAATTATAGCCAAAGATTTCAATACCCTCCCTCTCCCTCTCAGTAACTGATACAAGTCAACAGAAAATCAGTGAGGATTTTTTTTTTTTAAAGATTTAAACAATGCCAGCAACCAATTAGGCCTTATTGACATGTATAGAACACTTCACCCAATAACAGCTGACCACATTTTTTTCAAAGGCACACGTTCCCCAACCACAATGGAATTCAGAATCATTTAAAGGAAGATCCTTTTGAAAATCCATAAATATTTGGAAACTAACACCCTTTTGAGTAACCTGTGGGCCAAAAAACAAGACAAAAGAGAAAATAGGTATTTTGAACCAAATTAAAATAAAAACAATATATCAAAAGGTGTGTGGGCTGGCCGAGTGGCACAGTTGGTTAAGAGTTGGCTTAGAGCACGAGCTCTGAGCAACAGGGCCGCCGGCTCAATTCCCACATGGGCCAGTGAACACTGCGCCTGAGCTGAGCTGTCACTGAGCTGCCAACAGGTGGCAGGATGGCTCAGCTGGTGTAACAACAAGGTTGCCTGTTCAATGGTGGGCTATGCCTACTGGCAACTAAAGATTGAACTCGGCACCTTGAGCTGAGCTGCCGCCCAGATGGCTAAGTGGATAGGGCATGCGCTCTTAACAAGGCTGCTGGTTCGACTCCCGCATGGGATGGTGGCTGCGCCCACCCACAACTAAAATTGAACTCAGCACCTTGAGCTTAGAGGCTACAAGCTGCCAATGGGAAGCCAGATGGCGACTGGCACCCTCCACAACGAAGATTGAAGAACAACAACTTGGCTGGTCCCCTTCCCCAATTCCCCAACACTGTTCCCTCACCCAATTCCCCAATAAAAAAGAAAACCTTAAAAAAAAAATGATTTTAAGAAAAGGTGTGGTACGCTGCTAAAGCAGTACAGAAAGGGAACTTTATGGCACTAAATGCCTTTGTTACAAAAGAATGGTCTCAACTTGGTGGCCTCAGGGTCTACCTTTAAAAAAACTAGCAAAATAAAAGCAAATTAAACCTAAAGTAATTAGAAGAAAGTAAATAATAAAGGTCATAGGGGATCAATGAAATAGAAAACAGAAAGGCCAGTCAAGTGGCACGGTAGTTAGGAGCTGGCTTGGGACATCAGCGGCCCCAGTTCGGATCCCACATATGAGGGCCAGTGACACTGCCCTCAAAAAAAAAAAAATAGAAAACAGAAAAGCAATAGGGGAAAAAAAAGTCAGTGGAATTAGAAGTAGTCCCTGGGGAAAGTCAGTAAAATTGATCATCTTCTACCAGACAAATCAGGAAAATAAAGAGAGGACACCAAAATCAGGAATGAGGGAGGTGACATCACTACAGACTCAACAAATACGAAATGGATGATAAGGCAATAATAGTATGAAAAGCTTTGTCAATAACTGAGGTGGAACAATTCCCTTGGATGATACAAACTATGAAAATTCATATAAGAAGAAAGTGATGACCTGATTAGCACTCTATCTGTTAAAGGAGTTGAATTAATAGTGAAAACCTTTTAACAAGGAAAATCCCAGGCCCTAGTGGCTTTCCTGGTGAATTCTACCAATCATTTAAGGAAGAAATAATACAGCAACTCTCCTAGAAAACCGAAAAGGAGGGCCGGCCGAGTGGCGCATTGGTTAAGCGCTGGTTTTGGGATGCCAGCGGCCCCGGTTCGGATCCCACGTGAGGGCCAGTGACACTGCCCTCTACAGCTAACAACAGCTCCACCTGGAGCTGGGCTGTGCGAGCCCCGGTGATGGTGTGGGCTGCAGCCCCTGCTGCAGTGGGCTGCCATAGGCTGCAGTGAGTGGCCCGCAGCCAGCGTGAGCAGCTGGCAGCCAAGCGTGAGCTGCCAATAGCCGCGATGATCGACATCCAGAGGCCAGCGACCGATCTGCCTCATCCGGGAAGAGCGCAATGACGATACCAACAGTGAAGCAACATCCTCCGCAACTAAACTGAAGAACAAGAAGACGGCAACTTGTCTGTTCCCCTTCCCCGATTCCCCAACGCTGTTCCCCTACACCAATTCCCCAATAAAATCTTTAAAAAAAAAAAAAAAGAAAAAAGAAAACCGAAAAGGAGGAAATACTTCCCAACTTATTCTATGATGCCAGTATTACCCTGATACCAAAGCCAAAGATGTTACCAGGAAAGTAAATTATTGACCAATATCCTTCATGAACACACAAAATTTCTAAACAGATTTTTAGAAAACTGGGTCCAACAATATACAAAAACGATAGCCAACACCCTCACCAAGTGGAGTTTATCCAAGGAACATAGGGAGGGCTTAACATTTGAAAAATCAATTAATGTAATTACCTTATTAGCAAACTATAAAAATTGAAAACCATGGTCATCTCAAAAGACACACAAAAAACATTTGACAAAATCTGACATTCATTTCTGATTTTTTAAAATTCTTCAACAAAGTAGGAGGAGAAGAAAGTCTCCTTGAACTGATAAAGGGTATCTATGCAAACCCACAGCTAACATCACGCTTAATAGTGAAACAATGACCGCTTTCTCCCTAAAATCAGAAACCAGCAATGAAGGCCTCTCTCACCACTTCTCCTCTACATTATACTGGAGAGTCTAGCTAATAAGAAAAATAAATAAAAGGCATTCAGATTGGCAACAACAAAGTGAAACTGTCATTATTCAAAGACATGACTGTACATGTAGAAATCAGAAGGAATGTACCAAAAAACTACTAAGACATGAATTTCACAAGTTGGCTGATTACGAGGTCAATACAAACACCTCAAGTGTATTTCTAACTACACAGTAATGAACAATCAAGAGTTAAAATGTTTTAAATAGTATCATTTATAATAGCATTAAAAATATGAAACACACAGGGATAAATCTGAAAACAGGATTTGAAAGATGTATACACTGAAAATGACAAAACACTGCTTAGCGAAATTGAAGAAGATCTAAATCAATCGAGATGATATATCATGTTCATGGATTGGGAGACTTGATATTGTCAATATGTCAATTCTCTCCAAATTGACCTACAGATTTAACGCATTCTCAGGAAGATTTTTGTAGAAATTTTTACTGGATTCTAAAATTCACATGGAAATGCAAGGGAACTAGAATAGTCCAAAAGAACAAAGTTGAATTACTAATAACACCTGATTTCAAGGCTTATTATAAAGATACATTAATTAAGACAGTTCTGGAACTGATGTAAAAATAGACAAATCGATGAAGGGAACAAAACAGAGCCCAGAAATAGACCCCCACACACAAAGACAATTGATTTTCAACAAAGATGCAAAGGCAATTCAGTGGAGAAAGGATGGTCTTTTCAACAAAAGATACTGGAACAATTTGACATGTATGTGCAAAACAGCGCACTTCAATTCATTACTTACATCAATACAAAATCAGCTCTAAATGGATCATAGACCTAATGTAAAAATCTACAACTACAAAACTTCCAGAGGGGAAAAACAAAACAAACAAACCTTTGTGGCTTTGAATTAGGCAAAGATATATTAGATATAACAAAAAAAGAAAGATGCACAAAAGTACAGATAAATTGGATTTTATCAAAATTTAAAACTTCTCTTAACTAAAAACAACAACACTGTTAAGAGAATGAAAAGGGCCAGAGAACAGGAGAAAATATTTGGAAATTATATATTTGATAAAGGATTTGTACCCAGAATACATGGAGAAATTTCAAAATTCAATAATAACAAACAACTCAATTAAAAAAAAAATGCAGGCCGGCCGAGTGGTGCGTTGGTTAAGAGCTGGCTTGGGATGCCAGCGGCCCCGGTTCAGATCCCACATATGAGGGCCAGTGACACTGCCCTCTACAGCTAAGATGGTGAACAACAGCTCCACCTGGAGCTGGGCTGTGAGTCCCCGGGACAGCATAGCTGCAGCCCCTGCTGCAGTGGGCTGCCATAGGCTACAGTGAGTGGCCTGCAACCAGCGTGAGAGGCTGGCAGCCAGCATAAACTGCCAATAGCTGCAGTGAGCAGCTGTCCAAAGGCTGGCAACAGATCTGCCTCAGCGAGGAAGAGTGCAATGATAATACCAACATGGGCCAGTGAAGCAACGTCCTCCGCAACTAGACTGAAGAACAAAAGGATAGCAACTTGTCTGTTCTCCTCCGATTCCCCAACGCTGTTCTCCTCCCCCAATTCCCCAATAAAATCTTTAAAAGAAAAAAAAAAATGCATTAGGGATTTGAACATACACTTCTCCAAAGAAGATAGAAGAATAGTAAGTAAACACATGAAAAAATGCTCACCATCATCAGCCATTAGAAAAATGCAAATTAAAACCACAATGAGACACCACTGTATACTTATTAGAATGGCTAAATTAAAAATATTGACCACACTAAGTGTTGGCGAGAATGTGAAGGAAGTGGAAGTCTCCTATAACACCCTTGGGAATGCAAAATGGCATGGCCACTTTGGGAACCAGTTTGTTAATTTCTTTAAAAGGTAAATATACGATCTAGACATTTCACTCCTCCCTATTTACCCAAGAGGAATGAAAGCCTTTTAGTGTTCTTTTAAAGGTCTGTCGATGGATGTTCATAGTAGCTTTATTTGTAATCACCTAAAACAGGAAACAACCCAAGGTCCACACCACTCAGTGATAACAAGCAATAAATTGTTGGTACACAACAATGTACAATATGGATGAATCTCGAAATAACTTTGCCGAAAGAAGCAGCACCCCCCCTCAAAAAAAAAAGAATACATAGTGTTTGGTTTCATTTATATAAAACTCTAGGATATGCAAACTAACACATAGTGACAGGGGGCAGAATGGTTGTGGTTGGGGAGATGGGAGAGAAGGATCACAAAAGGGCATGAAAAGAACAACTAAATACATCAAACAACCCAATTCAAAAGTAAGAAGGCACCCAGAATCAAAAGACAGAATAAATGAGCAAACTAATCAGAAACAGTCTCAGAGATATAGAGGAAAAACTGAGGATTACTAGATCAGAGCGGGTGGGGCGGAGGGAGAAGGTGAGGGGATTAGAAAGCACAAATTGGTAACCACAGGATTGCCGTGGGGATAGGAAAGACAGTTTGGGGAATATAATCAATAATGTTGTAAAGATCCGGTAGGGTGTCAGATGGGCACCTGTCTTATTAGGGAGACCACTTCATGGACGGTGTAGATGCCTGAACACTGCACTGTACACCTGAAGCTGAAGCTGAATAATACTGAATGTCAACTATAATTTAATATTTATAGTCACAGGATGTGGAGTACAACACAGGGAATGGAGTCAGTGGAATTCTAACAGCTATATAGGATGTCAGATGGAGAGTAGATTGGGGGAGGGGTTATCACTTTGTGAGGGTGTAAACATCTAACTATTACATTGTTTTGTATACCCAAAACTAATTTAAAAAAGAAAGAAAGAAAAGGCACCCTGAATTTCTACAAGGTGTTTTATCGGAATAAAAAACTAACTAGTGGCTTTTGTTTGAGATAAGCTTTGGTTGGGGTGTAGTGTTTATACTTTCTCTAAATATTTTCCCTTGTGTAATTTTTAAAGATAGCATAGGATTCAATAGTGCTCACAGATACACCATGGCAACTGGCAAACACACAGAGGTAAACACAAAGCAACCATTCACACTTCCAGGGCATCTAGCTGACATCCAAGCAGCTATAGAGGGAAATAATCACAAGAAAACAGTGACAGCTTTTTAAGAACCGTGAAATGAGAAAGGACAGCAAAAAATGTTTCCGATAAAATCTTATTCGTGTTTTCATAAAAGAAATTCTAATGTGTGTGAACAGAATCAGAAGGAAGGAAAAAGTCACGTTTCGTGTTCTACAGTTTTACACCTGTGTTTTACATATACATTTACGGTTTTACAGAGCTAAAAAGTAAAGCCACAAGGAAAAAATGTGAAAGGTATGTTCTTTTCTGTAAGTCAATTTATCATCATATGTGCTCTCATTTCCTTCCATCCATTTATCTTTTCACATTGCCAAGAACAGCCCTGGGGATAATCACCTCCCCCGCCAAACACTGGGGATATGATAATTGGCCTCTGATGATGGGAAATGACATTTTTAAATAGTCACTTTCAACTTGGTACCATATATTTCATCTTTAACCACGTATATACTGCTTTCACTCCTAGATTTTAAAACAAGGGAGGGAATATATGTGGAAGATGGCCCAAGAGCAAGCATTAATTCATCAAATTTGTTTTGGTTAAAGAAAAACACTGCAACCCATTAGGTCAAGTGTCACTTATGTTAACAGTGATCTTAAAATACAAGAGGTCACCATCTGTCTATCTGACTTCCTGGTTAATATGAGTCAAGGGTTGAGTTTTTGAAATATAATACTAAGAAATCTAAAGGAAATAAATAATTCTTTGCTATATTGAGAAACTCATACCATGTGTCATTCGTGTGAGAGATGCTGGTACCACTTTATAGAAAGTGGTAACACATGTGAAGGAACCAATTTGGACATTTACATATTGTCTCTTACAAGCTCATAATACTGCAAAGAACCCAAGCAATTTGTCCCGTTTGATACCAACACGCCCGTGACACATCTCCACCAGCTGGGCAGACCTCGGCCGTGCCATCACACAAAGCATGTGGCTGAGTATTTCTGCCTCCCCACAACCAACTCCACACAAAGTTAAAAAGGAGAGACTTGAGCAAAAGCACATATTGTTCCTGTAGTCCACTGGCACTGAGGACTGGCTTACTCACAAGCAAGCAATTAGTTGCAGAATTGTTTGCTCGAGACTGCTAAAATACAAAAGAAGAACTGTCTTAAGAGAGCAATGAGCTGGACACCCACGCTAAAGAACATTCCACATGTGTGCAGAGGGAGGCACGTGCAAAGATGCAAGAGTAGCTGTGTTTGTAATGAAGAAAACTCAGAAACAACCTAGGTGGCCAGCAATAGGGGATTTATTAAAAACGCTGTGGCAATCACCCAGCAGACTAGAATGCAGGAGTTAAAAGGAATGAGCTAGCTAGAGTCATAGGGAAGGATAAGGCTGGACCTCTGATGCTCTACAGCATAAAAGAGAGACATGTCAAATAATATGTACACTATGATACCATTTGTGGGGAGCAAAATCCCACCCCCAACACTACATTTCCTGTGCATAAACATGTATCAATACAAAAGCAAAGAAAAAGGTATGGAGAAATCTAACATAAACTCATAATAGTGGTCACTTGGAAAAGGAGGAAGGAGAGGGAGGGAGAGAGGGAAGTGGGAGCTGGGGATTAGGATCCTGTGGTAAATGCAGAACGAATAATAGAATAATAAGTAGTAATTTCATTCTGTTACTGTCTACTGCTTTTTACATACACAAAGCTATTGTCAACTCTGCATGTACCTCAGATAATCTGGTGGGCCTTTTTAGAGTCTCTGAAAAAAACAAAAGGGAAAAAAAAAAAAGTTTGTATTATTCATAGCTGCCCACTTGATCTTATTCTGTTTCAGGAGTGAACCAATTAAAACATACTTTCCAAGGTTGGAGGCTCCAAGATTGACTTGACTGAGATGACTCCAGGGCATCTGAACCACTGTCATTTTTCTGCAGAAAAAAATTAGTTTTCATCTTTACAACATTTTGTGTGTGGTTGTCATGATCTGTTCCTGGCGATGACGCAATAATCGCCCAAACTGGAGAGCTTTACTTCTTCTGAAACTTGTCACAGCAGTTCAAGGGCAACACATCTGGCTTCCCTCCTCACTTTGGGGTGTCCTGTGGCGGGGGTGGGGGGCCACATAATTCCTACATGGGGCAGGGATCTGTGCTTAGATGGAGTGCCACAAGGAGGTGAACACGGCTCCCACAAACAGTCCAGCTAGTCTTCCACTGAAAATCATGGGGAACTCACATCATGAAATGCCAAAGAAATGAATTTAGACCACAAGACCCACAGGCCCCAGCAACAAACAACTGAAATATTCATGGACAGGAGAGTTCAATAGTGTTAAAACAACCAGTTCCCCCAAACGCACCTATAGAGTCAATGCAATCCCGATCAAAATCCAGCAGGCATTTTGTAGAAAGGGATGAAGTGATTCTAAAACTCATATAGAAACGCCATGGACGAAGTTGGAGGATTTACAATACTTGATTTCAGTGCTCCCCATAAAATACAATAATCAAGACTGTGATTGGTATAAAGACAGACATGCAGGTCAGTGGAACACAAGATGAAGCCCAGACACAGATCATACAGATGCAGTCAGTCAACTGAGTGTCAACACAGGCACTGCGGCAATCCCAGGAGAGAGGAGATCATTTCAGCAAACGGTGCTGGGAAAAAATGAATGGCAAGCCCCAACTGAAACCACACACAAAAATTCACTCAAAAATAAATCACAGACCTAAACATAAAGCCTAAAATGATCAAAATTCTAGGGGAAAACCTTTGTGACCTAGGTAGACAAAGATTCCTTAGGACACACAAAGCATGACACACAGAAAAAAAGCACAGATAACTTGGGGACTTTGTCAAAATTAAACACTTCACTACTCTGACATCGTTACTTACATGAGATGGCAAGCCAGAGAGGAGAAAATATTCACAATACATCTCTCTGACAAAAGCCTTGTAGCTAGAATATACAACAAACTCTGAGGCTAGATAATAGGAAGACAAACAAGCTATAAAAATGAAGATTTGAGCAGACACTTCCCAGAAGATGTAACAGACACAAGCTACCAAGCACATGGAAAGGTGCTTCCCACCACCCATCATGAGGGAAACGCAAATTAAAACGAGATACTGCCACACACTCACCAGAAGAGCTAAAATTAAAAAGACAGGCCCGGAAAGCTTGTCTCCGGCAGCTGTTTCTGGTGGAGGGTAAAATGGTACCACATTGCCTGGCCCTGGAAACTCTTGCCCACTCTGTCCCCACCAAGCACTTGAGTGCCCAGCCGGCCTGAAATCACTGAGTTGATCAAATCAAGCACTAAAAAGGGGCTGTCAAGACTTGGAAACAACCGAAATGCCCATCGGTAGATGACTGGATTAAGAAACTGTGGTACATTTATACAATGGAGTATCACTCCGCTATAAGGAAGAATGAAATCGTATCATTTGCAACGATATGGATGGACCTAGAGACTATTATGTGAAGTGAAATAAGTCAGAGAAAGACAAATACCATATGATCTCACTTACATGTGGAATCTGAAAAACTGAATGAATGAGCAAAGTAAACAGAAACAGTCTCATAGATATAGAGGAAAAACAGCGTTGCTAATTGGGAGGGGGGTGGGGATGAGAGAGAAGGGGAAGGGATTAGACAGCATAAATAGGTCACTACAGTACTGTCACAGGGATATGAAAGACAGTTCGGGGAATATAATAATGTAAATATTTTGTGGGGTGTCAGATAGTCACATGTCTTGTTAGGGAGACCATGGATGGAGTAGAGGCTTGATCACTGCACTGTACACCTGAGGCTGTTGTATAATATTGTATGCCAACTGTAATTGAATATATAGATAGTCACGGGATGTGGAGTATACAGTGGAAGGGAGTCAAAGGAATTATAATAGATATGTATGATATGGGGGGAGTGGGGTGGCGAATTGCGGGAGGGGTTTGTCACTTTGAGGGGTAAAAAGTATAACTATTGCACTGTGTTGTACACCTGAAACTAATTTTTTAAAAAATGTTTATTTCACAATAAAAGAATTTAAAAAAGGGGAGGGGGGGCTGTCTTTTCTGTCTCTGATCCTGGGTTCAAAACCTTCCATCACTAACAATGCCATGATGAGCTAAGTGAGCTTTCCTGAGGTAAAGCCTTGATTTAGATAATTAGTAAAAAGCCTGCTGTCATTATCTCAGGGGGCCTAAATATCCAAGCCTGAGGGTTGTTGTGTGTTTTTCCCTCTTCATCATGCAAATGAATTTCTCTAAGAACACTGCAGAGCAGTGGTTGCCAAAGCCACATCAGCGGGGGTTAGCAAGGTCGGGGCTGGTCCAGACCTCCAGGGCCAGTCTGCATCTTCATGAGATGTGCAGGTTTGAGAGGGAAGCCCTGGGAAGCCACAGCTAAGGTGCCATTGAGGTAACACAGGAGAAAGCCCCTCATGGCTAAAATGAATGCAATCCTTGCTCTGTGGAGGCAGCAAGTGGGTCTAGCGTAGCCAGGACGGGGGCCACGGGGCACTGGCTACAGCAGGAGGCGTCACTGGAAAGGGTGAGTGGCTTGGAGGCATCTTCCGTTTTTACAAGCGACCTCAGCTGTGGTGAAACAATTAAGATGCTACAATCTCAGTGGGGTTGGGGTGAGTCACAGACCATAGGAAGAGAACCAGCACAGTAAAAACCACTCTAAGCCTTCTAAGACCTACAGGAGGCCTGTTTGAAAATCTCAAAAAAACTTGTGACCAAGACACACACATTCGTTTCACATAATCTTGGGGAATTCACAGATTTCCTGGTCTTGAGTGTATGTTAGGAATTCCTGCTTTGGGAACAGGCACACAGAAACAGAGGTGCAGAAAACAAAACAAAACAGATCTAAAACTAATATTTTTTTTTTTCTAAAATGGAAAACAGCGATGAAGTTTCAACACAAAAGAAATGTAGATGCTTATAAATTATTCAGCTGTAGGCAACTGAATCATACAGATGAAACAAAAAGATCCATCCTGTCACCTGGTCTTGTCACCAGATCAGTTTTGACATTTTTTCACTTCAAACATCACCTTTCCAGACTCCTCAAAGCACCATCTGCTTCACTCAACTCTGGTTTCTCACCCTAACCTTTGGGAGGTGTGGGATCCGGTCACAATTACTTGTGTGCCATCAGGACCCACCTGCCCCAGGGACAGGGCACAGGAAACATTTCTTTCCATAAAGGTGAACAACAGGCTGCTCCTCGCTGAGAAGTTGCAAGTTTCTGCTTGATTGGGGGAGGGTTCATAAGAAATTCGATGCCAGGGCTGTGCTGACACTAGGGTTGGCGGGCACCGGCCAAGGAGCTTCCCAGAAGCGTATGAAAGGACCACGGTGAAAAGAATCCCACGTTAATTCCTTCTGTAACACTTTTTAAGGACCTACCTTGTGCAGCACCATTCTAAGACGCCGGAGCGAGGAGAAGCAGACCCTCCATCCAGGTATCCAAGGCCTGGGGCCTCCCCGGGCTCCTTACACCTGTAAGATAAGTAGGGTCTGACCACCCAGCACCTGTGCTCTCTACTTGAGGGCTCACAGCGGGTTGGAAGGTCTCTCAGCACCACCCCCCACCCCCGGATACCTGGGGCATCCCACCTGCCCATCAAGGTACAGATGCTCCCTATCATTCAACTCCCTCCCTTCATCGCTCTGAAGACAAAGCTGAAAACAGCACCTGTTCCCTCTGATTCCCATTCCACCTGCCAGTGAATTCTGGGCTCAGCTCCCATGTGATTTTCTCTCATGTGCTAATTTCTTTCATTCTTTATAAGCCACTGTCAGTCACTTTTGCACAATAATTCCAACAACTCAATGAACACCAAAAAAGGAGGGGGACCATGGAACCAATTTTATCATCAACTAATCAGAAGCAATGCTGGGTAACGCATGTTTTAATTCTGAAAATGTTCTCCAATTTTTTTATTTTTATTTTTTTTTTAACTTAGGGAGCTGCAGTGAGGTTTGCATGCTGATATCAAGCACTGTGGGTGCAATGTCTCAGCGCTCCCATCCCAGGCAGTGCTGGAGGAGAAATATCAGGGCCTTTTCCACTCCCTTACCCAAACCTTGACATTTACAACAACTTGGTGAACACGACTCCCTGGCATTTTTTAAGTTTCCTATTTGCCTGCCTGGTGGGCTGTGGACATTCCTCATATTTGTCTCCCATACCCTACAAGCACCACTTTTGCCAGGTGGCAACGATGTACGTGGCAGAATGTTCAGTGCCACAAAAACTCTGCACACAGCTCAAGGGCTCATCCCCAGCAACTGATTACATCGAGTGTGATACGCAATAGAAAACCAGGCAGCTACAAAAGGGACTACAGTAATTCATGCATACTATCATAGTCTATTCTGCAGTCTATATAATTCACTATATAATATTGTAAGCGTCTTCACATTAAGTTATTAATGATATGACATAATGTATGTAGGATTTATTGTGATTCTACTGCATTATGTTCCACAAGTCATTGTATTAGGTAATACATCATACATGAATTCATGAAAAATCAAACTACAAGAGAACTGTACATGCATCCCATTTGCTAAAAAAAAAAACAACTAAAAGGGCACGTTTGAATCTATAGATAGGCAGGTGCGCATCGCGGATCAGCACACCCCCCCCCGCGCAGCTGCATCCCCTGGAGGGCCAGTGAGAACCCAATTGCCGGGCTCCACCCGCAGGTCTCACCGGGCAGGTGTGCGGGCAGCGGGAGAAGCCGCATTTTTAACCAGCTGAAGCTGCTCGTCCCGGGGCCCGCGCGCCCTCTGGGGGAACTCTGGGAGTTTCATGGCAGAAAACCTAACGTGTGCATGCAACCAGTCGAGCAGAGTGCATGCAGCCACTGCAGCAGAGCGCCTGCTCGGTGCAGAGCAGCCGTGGGGACAGCCCCGGGGTCCTCATAGCGAGAACGGCCACCACGCCTGCAGCTAAAGGGGGCCTCGCCCTAAAGGGGAAACTGAGGCTGCGGGGCCGGCCGTCCGAGGTCGCGGAGAGATTCTGGCCGGCCTGGGTTTCGAACTCCCGTCTCTGAGACGCGGGCCTGCGTCCCCCCTCGCCCCCCCCGCCCCGAGTTCCGGACACGCCTCCTGACAAGCCCCTGGGGGTCCCGGCGACCCAGCGCCCTGGCCTGCGCGGACCGAGGGGTCTGCTAGACCGGCACCACACCGGGAGCCCGCGGGGAGTGGCGGCCGTGCGCCTGGTGCAGCCCCGCCTTATATCCCGGCCGCCGCGCGGGGGCGGGGCCGCGGCGAGGGGGCGGGGCCGCGGCGAGGGCGGGGCCGCCGGGCGCGCTCCCGCTCGCGCTCGGGCTCGTGCCCGCCGGGCGCACTCACGGGAGCGGCGCCAAGATAGAGGCTCGCGGAGCCGCCATTCCAACGCAGGCGCGGTGGCCAAGTGGTAAGGCGTCGGTCTCGTAAACCGAAGATCACGGGTTCGAACCCCGTCCGTGCCTGCCGCTAGATCTTCCTCGGGCGGAGGGGAGACTTTTTAGGGGTGCTTACCACTTTTCTAAAGTGTTCATCCGTAGACGGGTGGCACCCCCCTGGATTTCCCGTTCAGATGCGAGCCCACCGGACCCACTGTTTTCACTCCAGTTTCGTTTCAAACTCGCCTCGCAATCCGGGCGGCCCACGCGGGACACGGCCCCCTAATGCGACCCCTGGGCACCTGGTGGCCTGGGGAGGGCCAAGGGCTCCGGGGGCCGGGGCTGCAAGCTCCAGTGTCCCAGGGATCGCCTGCAAACCATGCACCCTGCAAAGCACCCTGCAAAGCCCAGCAGCCTTCGTGCAACACATGCAAAGACCACTAAGCATTTTTCTGCACATGGAAGTCCAATGTCTGTCCTCTAAAGACAGAACTGCTGTGGCCGGACACCGGGTCCACACCCAGGGTCTGGCTTGCTGTTTGTAAAAGGAAACGCATTGTGACTGCTGCGTTAGAGAAAGGAAATCCTGCCCGGACTTGGAGCAGCGCTGACATAACAACAGAACCCTGTCTCCCTCTCTCTCTCCAGGCCTCCGTTTGCCCCTCTGTAAAATGGGTCTCTGGAAAGCAGCTGCCAGAGTGACAGGCCTTATGACACTTGTTTCCCTTTGCACCAGGAAAGGATGCCTGGGCTTCTGGAAGGCATTGAAAGAGACTAAGCCACGGCCTCAGTCTCCAGGAGCTGGGGTGTTGCATGATCTGAAAACCTGTATCAGCCCAAGGTTCCTCACTGCAGGAAGCATGCAATGAGCCCCACGTGTATGCCTAGGGGGGCCCGGATCTGTGGGTTGCTTAGTGAAATCAGCCAGATCAGGGCGGGCTCTCTCTGCCAGAGAAGGGGGAGATGGATGTGCTGGGGTCCCAGAGCCAGCCGGTAAGAGTCCCACTCTTAACACTCCGAGGTTCACAGCACCCCTGGAGGGCTCGTTAAAACACATCGTTGAGCTACCTCCAGAGCGGCGGCTGCATTCAGGAAATCTGAGCTGGGGCCTCATCATTTGCATGTCTAACTACCTCCCAGGTGGTGCTGATGGGCCGCTACTGTCCGCGCCACACTGAGACCACTCTTCCGGAGAGAGCCATATTCTAAAATTGCAGTCTCAACTCCAGAGCACGTGTTTGCATGCATCCACATATGTAAGATAACACGTATGAAAACAGTGAAGGAACACCAGTGGTTCTCATACTCAACCCAGGCATCGCCTTAAAATGCAGGTTCTGACTCTGTCGTCTGGGGTGGGGCCTGAGGCTCTGCATTTCTAACTTGAGCCTGGCCCAAGCTGGTGCTGCTGCTGCCAGCCCTTCCTGAGTAGGCAGGGCACAGAAGGATCCACACCAAAATAACAGCTGTTGCCCCTCCCGAGGGAAGTAGCCTGGGGGGAACTATTGAAAGGACTTCACTTCTCACCCTGTCAACTTGCATACTCGGATTTCCTACAAGATGCCTGTATCAAATGTGTAATCCCCCGCCCCCCAGAATCACCTACAAAGCCCACCAACACAAAGATAACCTATTAGAACCATCCAGAATTAAGACAGATAAATGACTGAGTTGATCCCTTCTCTCCGCCGAGGAGTCCACTCGTTTCTCTTTTAAGAACTGCCACAAAAGAGCACTTATGTTCCTCCCATTAAAAAATAAAAAGGACCACACTGCCCCCCACAGGTAGGCCAGAATCTGGAGAGTTTGTCCACACAGATTTTTCTGTCCTCCCCTGTGACATCATTCTAGGAAAGGGCCCACTGTCATCCACCCCCACCACTGCCCCCACCCCACCCAGGACACCTCACTGTCTGCCCTAGCTGAAGAATGGACTTTAGAAAAAGACAGTTTACATAATGTACTGTAGGCACCATTTATGCCCCCCTCCCCAAATTGCGCAAAATATCTAAAGGTAAATATTCATGTGTGGAGACCTGCTTTCTATTCTGCTTTATTTTTAAACCTGGAAGATTACACATGAGCCCCCAAACTGTCACCTCTGTTTGAAATCTGGAGTGCCACGGAGCTGTAAAAACATTTTGCATGTGCTGCAGAATCAGACGTTACTGAGCAAAACCCTGAATTTAAGGTCCTGTTAACACTTAAATGGGTAAAGTGTCTAAATAAGCAAGATGTTTTATATTGACTTAAGCTGCTTGTGTTTGTGAATACCAGGGGTGCCACAAAAATGTATACAAGTGGACACTTGGGTCCACGTTGCTCAAGCAGTAGTTCGCCGTAATCAGAAGTGTCTGGACGCTGATGGGAACCACTTTGAGCACCTCTTGTCATTGCAGAAGTTAAACATGACTTGTATTCACCTTTTGTTATCAGTATATATTAAGTATTACGGTTTTTATACAGTTTTTCCTTCCGTGAAATGTGTATACATTTTTTTTTGGCACCCTCTGCATATAAAGCTGTGTTTGGATTTCTGTGACTTTCATATGAATTTCATATCCGAAAATCACCTTGAAGTTGGCAGTCTTTGTTCTGTGAAGAATCACTCTCTGGTCTCCCTTTCATAAGTAAAGGGAAGATAAGAAGGCCCCCTGACGCTGGAGTTGGCGGGGAAGAGAAGAGGAAGGTATAGCAGCCCAGAGGGACCCTCTGAGACCTCACCATGCAAACTTGGGGAGAAAGTGGATTTGTATAAGAAGCCCAGGGTTTTCTGGGAAAGAAATTAAACTCTTCCAGCCCACCTCCTTGTTACTCAAAGTTAGAGAGACCTGTAAAGATAGATCATGATGGTTGGTGGCAGAAAAAGGTTTAATAGGACTTTTGAAACTGCAGAGGGAGCCCAGGATCGTCCTGTGGGCAGGGAGGGCTGTGTGCCAACAGAGGCTGCACAGCAGCAAGTTGCAACAGTGCCGCCACGTGGCAGTATGAAGCAAAGGCAGCGCTAGAGGGCTGCTCTGCCCACATCCATCAGGACCTGGAGGAAGCCACGGACCCACCACGGAACCTCTCTGTGCCTCAGTTTCTCCCATTCTAAAATTGGAATGACACACATTCACTGGCTCCCCCTCTCATGCAGTTCTCCTGATGACAACCTTGTAAACATCTACTGGCCAGGATGTCAATGCTGATCCATCCACCTCATGGCATCATGGGTAGCCATGAGAAAGAATGACTGATTTATTGATCTAAGGGGTGATAATGCAATGGCATTAAAGGAGAAAAGTTGATGCCTTGCTGTTTGATTTTTTTTTTTTTTGCTGCTCTATTGAGGTATAATCAACTGCACATACTTAATGTACATAATTTAGTGAGTTTGGACGTATGTATACACCTGCGATACCTTGACCACAGTCAAGGTAACAGACATATACCCACCACCTCCGAGTCTCCTGCAACCCCTTTTCTTTTCTTTTTTTTTTTTGCATATGTGATAAGAACACTTAACATGCCATCTACCCTCTTGACAAATTTGTCAGTGACAGTACAGTATTATTAACTAGGGGCATTGAGCTTATTCATCTTGCAGAACAATAACTTTAGTGGATGTCCTGTTTTTGTAAAAATAAATAAGCATATTTATCAATACACGTATGGATGTATATATTGGTTTCTTGGAATGTGAAGGAAGTCCACACCCCCGGCGGAAGGTTTCACATCGTGCTACTAACAATGACTAGCTCCTGGTGGGGTGAGAGGTGGGGAGGAATTGCAGAGACAATGACTAATGCTTCCCCTAATAGCATAGCCTCGGAAAGAGAATCTCTGTTCCTCTTGGATTCACTGCTTTTGCAGCAAAGCTTATAAAGCTAACAACAGAAAAAAGAGAGAATGTAAAGAATAAACAGATGTCAGGGCTCTGAGAGCACAGGCGTCCACACAGAACTGGCGCTGCACGGGTAAGATGCCAAGCCTGCCCCGGAAATGCTTGCTCTTGTCGTCTGGACTGCCCCTCTCCAAGGAGAGGCCTGCAGTCCACTGCCCTGGCACGTCTCCCATCTGGGCTGACATCACGCTCTTGGAAAACCTACATTAAAGGATTAAAAATGGGACTCTTAATAAGGGAGTGAGTAGTTTGTAGTCGTGCATGAGCTGAGAACCACATTTCAAAACCAGAAGCGTTTTTCAGGCATGAGTAGCACTTAAGAGAAAATATTGTGGCAGGCCCCTGGAAGCAACAGACGTTGTTTATGTCACATCAACTTGAGTTTTGCTTAGCAAATCACCAGGCTGGCGCATAATGAACATTTCCAGAGACTGTTCCCTTTGGCCCCCAACCCTGCCCTTCCAACTCAGGTGAGCGAAGCTGAGTTTTACTTCCTGTGGGCAGAAAAGAACCCTGGAAGCTGAGGCCTTGCTGGAAGAAAAATCTATCAGTTCTGGAAACATACCCGATAAGAAACCCACACCTCCCTCTGAGAAGTGTTGGCGGATAGGCACTAAGGTGGCCTCAGTTATCCTTGTCTTCGGGGACTCACGCTCTTGTATAATTTTCTCCTCTTAAGCGTGAGTGGGACTGTGACCTGCTTCCAACCAAAGCATACAGCAAAGGTGACATGATGTCGCCTGTCTGTTACATAAGATGGCAACACCCATCTTGCTAGCAGATTCTCTTACTGGTTTGATGAAACGGGGAGCCATGCTGGGCAGGCCCATGATGACAAAAAGTGGACAGCATCATCTGGCCAACAACCAGGAAGAAACTGAAGCCTCTCAGCCCAACAGGCCACAAGGAACTGAGTTCTGTCAACAGCTATGTGAGCTTGAAAGCAAGTCCTTTCTTGGAGCTATGGGTTGAATGCTTGTGGCTCCCCCAAATCGAGATGTGGAAGCCCTAACCCCAATGTATGTGGAGGTGAGGCCTTTGGGAGGTGATCAGGGCTAGCTGAGGTCATGAGAGGGGAGCCCTTATGGTAGAATTAATGCCTTAAAAAAAGAGGACAAGAGCCGGCTGAGTGGTGCATTGGTTGAGAGCAGGTTTTGGGATGCCAGCAGCCCCGGTTCGGATCCCACATGAGGGCCAGTGACACTGCCCTCTACAGCTAAGATGGTGAACAACAGCTCCACCTGGAGCTGGGCTGCTGTGAGTCCCCGGGGATGGCATAGCTGCAGCCCC
Organism: Aselliscus stoliczkanus; assembly: GCA_033961575.1. NCBI lineage: Eukaryota > Metazoa > Chordata > Mammalia > Chiroptera > Hipposideridae > Aselliscus > Aselliscus stoliczkanus. The sequence continues at coordinate 6,236,875 of CM066741.1, read as the reverse complement.
TGCAGCAGTGGGCTGCCACAGGCTACAGTGAGTGGCTGGCAGCCAGCGTGAGCTGCCAATAGCTGCTGTGAGCGGCCATCCAGAGGCCGGCGACAGATCTGCCTCATCCAGGAAGAGCGCAATGATGATACCAACATGGGCCAGTGAAGCAACGTCCTCCGCAACTAGACTGAAGAACAAAAGGACAGCAACTTGTCTGTCCCCTTCCCCGGTTCCCCAACGCTGTTCCCCTCCCCCAATTCCCCAATAAAATCTTTAAACAAAAAGAGGACCAGACATGAGAGGCCTCTCTCTGCTACTGAGTGAGGACGCAGTGAGAAGGCGGCCATCTTCAAGCCAGGAAGCGGCTCTCAGCAGACCCTGAATGTGCCAGCACCTTGGTGTGAAACATCCCAGCCTCCAGAGCTGTGAGAAATAAACATTTGTTGGTTAAGCCTCCCAGTCCAAACCGACGACGACGCTGGCTGAGCGTTCAGGGGATAACCCAGCCAACAGCTTGAGTGTGGCCTTGCAGAGGATCCAGCGAAGCTGTGCCTGGGACTCCTGACCCAAAAACCTAGGGGATAATAAATGTATGTTGTTTACTTGTAATGGCAGCCGCTGAGTCTGTGGTGATATTACTATGTAGTCATAGATTACTAACACAGGGAGGGTTCGATAGGGAACACCAAAATCTGATCTTCCATCCGGGTACACAAGTCACCACCACCCCACCGTGGTTCACGGTGACATCTGCCTGTAGGCCAGCTACAAACATGCGGTTCATCCTTGTGTTCATTTTCTACCTTTGCAACACCAATTTACCACAGCCTTCGTGGCTTAAAACAGCATAGTTTCTCTGGGTCAGAGGCGTAGGTTGGCTTGGCTGGTTACTCTGCTCTGGGTGTCACAAGTTCAAAGTCAAGGTGTTGACCAGCTGGGCTATTAGGAGGAGGTTCTGGGAAGAATCTGCTTCCACGTTTCCTCCAGTTGTCGGCCAAAGTGAGTTCCTTGCGCTTGTAAGACTAAGTTCTGTTTTGCTGGCTCCCAGAAGCCTCTCTCCTGTCCTTGCACACGGCATTCTCGTATCTACATCTCACGCTTCTGATCTCTGACTTCCTCTTCCCCTGCACCTCCCTCATGCGAGCCAAAGCAAGTTCTCTGCTTTGAAGAGCTCATGGGTGTAGATTGGGCCCGCTTAGATAAGCTGGACTCATCTTGCTAATTAAAAGTCTGTCACCTTGATCACATCTGCAAAGTCCCTTCTGCCATGACACGTAACATCTTCCTAGGTTCCAGGGGTGAGGGTGTGGACATTCTTGGGAGAGCATTATCCTGCCTGCCCCAACCCGTGACTCACCCCTGCATCCTCACCTGCTCAGACAATTGGTCACAGCCTGAACCTCTCTCCAAACAGTCACCTCTGTGTTACTTCAAGCCTTCACTGTCCCACTTCTTTGCAGCAGGCTCCTACCTGATATTGCTTGTTTCAGTCTTCCATGCCCCCTCCACTATCACCTGATCTCTCTCAAATACAGCCCTGAACACGTCTCTCTCATCCTTCAGTCCTTTACAAGAGGCCCACCACCACCAGGATAAATCCCAACTCCGGCCCCAATTGTGCCTCTTACCCTGCTCTCTCTTCCTCTTGTCACACCAGCCTTCATTATTCTTTCACTTCCACTTGTTCCTTAGTCCTCTGTGCCTGGGCATATGCTGTTCCCTCCACCTATAATGTCCTTTCTCTACCCTCATCTTCCAGGAAATCTCCTACACATGCCACAAAACCTTACCTAACTCCCACTAAATTAACTATGCATTTGAATCCTTCCTCCACTTCTCAAATGGAGTTAGTTGCTATTTCCTCTATGGACCACCAGCAGTGGGTGCTTATTGCTTTCATAGCACCTATCACAAGCTTACACGGCCTTGTATCTCTTAAGAGACCAGAGGTTGAAAGCTCAGATGCCCCCAGGGGCCAGGCAGATCATGTGAACCCATGAAACCACTTGGCTATAAGACAACAGGGACGAGTGGGGACTGAGGAAAAGTTGAGAGAACGTGCCAGGCTAGAAGCCACCACATTTCTGAAAAACCCATGTAGACGTGACCCAGAAATCCTACTGTGAGGTGTATACTGTGTAGAAATTCCCATGTGTGTATAATAGGCTGTTCACAGCAGCACTGAGGAGGGCAGAAGAACAAACTGTGGTCAGAGAGTAGAATTAAATTCAGCAGTTTAAATAAATAAACCATAACTACATTGCTTGACATGGATAAGACTCACAAAATGTGTGTGCGTGTGTGTGTGTGTGTGTGTGTGTGTGTGTGTGTGTTGCGGTGGGGGTGGAGGGAAACAGGGGCCAGCCAAGTGGCTTAGTTGGTTAAGAGCTCGCTCCAGACTGCGAGCTCTGGGCAATAGGGTCGCCCGTTCAATGATGCTACACCACAATACAATTCATACAGAGTCAACACTATACACACAATGCCCTATTTGTTGCTTCTGGCTACACAGGCAATAAAAGCATCACAATATGCCTGAGAGTGATACAGTCTAAATTCAGGATGGTGTTGTCAGTGGGAATGTCAGACGATAGGCTAAGAGGGAGAAATGGCATACGAGTGGTCTTGATCAATCTGGAATTGATTTAGGTATTAATTAAGCTGGGTGGGAAGGCTCATGGATGTCTATTCATTTATTTTATATCCTTTTTGGATGGCCTGAAATAGATCATAATTAAGAGGGGGGCAAAAAAAGTGGGTCTAGTGTGGTCTAACACACATCTTACCACCCAGGACAGAGGTTGGCACATAAATGACAAGGAAAATACGACTTCCATTTTCCAGATGGAATCATTGAGAGAAAGAGAGCGGAGGTCTTTTCCCCAGGTTCCAGGGTGTTTCTTGGTGTTCGGTACATCCCTGGCCGCCCCCCCGCAAACCAGCCCTCCCTGGCTCAGATTTATGCAACCTTTGCAAAACGTGGCGTTTGGAGGCCACACCAGTCCAATAGGAGAAAGGAACTGAACAGCCATTTAAATCTCCACTATGGACTCCCAGAAGATATCACAGGGCGTGCTGGTGGGGAGGGGCTCCAAATAACACAACGCAATGGCTTTGCAAACTCTCCCATTCTTCCTGTCCCACAGGCCCTGTGTCAGTAGGAAGCCACCTCTGGCCTCTTCCTAGGCTCTGTCCCAACCCAGCCAGCTGACTCTCCTCTGATCAGGCCCACACTTGTCACACACACGATCTACTCTCTTTCTCAGACTCAATGTATCTCCCACCTGTCTAGTTCCTTCTGATTGGGCCCCTCACCCATGACCCTAAGGGCATATCAAGACCTTGCTCATGAGGCTACCAGAGGATTCTTCTGAGGTTCTGGGGAGAGGCTGTGCATATTCAGAGCCTGCTTTCTTCCCTTCTACCAACAGCTTTTCATCCTTGCATATCCCCTGTTCAGGATTAGGGTGACTCAATGGCCCAGTTCACCTGGGACTGATCCTGTTTTATCACTGAAAGTCCAATGACCCTGGAAACACCTCAGTTTCTGGTGACCCAGATGATCGGTCACCCTACCTAGGCGCCCTTCCAAAGGAAGCCAGTTTGAATGTCATCTGAGGGACTCTCTTAAGGGCTTGGGGACAGGCCACCGCGACGCTCATTGCTCCTGTGAGGAATGACCACCTGCCTCTGACCACCCAGGAAGGCCCTGCCCACCCTGGATCCATAGGCCCCATGGCTTTCCCCTGACGAGGGCCCCAAGCTGGAGTCTTCCACACCCCACCTTCCAGATTTCTGCCATACCATGTGCTTCCTGCAGTATATTCCACTAGTATTTTTAATTCACTTAACTCGCTTTTATAACCTGGACAATTTTATTTCAAAAGGAAATGTTCTTTCACATCCACAAATGGAAAAAGAGCGCCATCTGCCATAAATAGATGATTATTTTTAAACGCAACGAAAACATAAAGGTGCTCACATATTCCGTCTCGATGGGGCTACGGATGAGCCGGAAGCCTGGGTTCCCTTCCTGAACAGGGAGCTTGGTAAGTGTTGGGAAAGGGTTAAAAGCAGAGAAGCACCCAAAGGGGACTTTCTCCTTCACAAGATCAGGAGGAGGACAGGAAAAGTGAAAGGGGAATACATTTCTACTAGGTTTTTCGGAGTTATATAACACCTCCTCTGGCGAGATCAAAAATTGACTTTGTTCCATCATTCGGCCCAAGCTTTAGAGCAATGACCTGGCAGTTGGCAGCAAACCTTCCATTATCTGATCACTCAGCGGTCTCAGCCGCTGGGCAGTGACCACCAGCCAGCATTTCCTGTGAACTCTCTAGGTACTGAGCCTTGGGGAAGAGCCTTCACACATCTAGTCATCAAATCATTAAGCCATGATCACAACAATGTAAGGGGTAGCTTTGTGCCCAGCTGCGGACAATGAAGCTCTGAGAAGTTACCTGGCTTGCCTAAGCTCACACAGCTAAGAAGTGGTGGAGCCTGGGCTCAAACCCATACCTGTGTATCCTGGACTTGGTGACACACTGGACTGCTGCAGCCCTGAGGTGTTGCTCATGGGGATCCAGCCCCTGGATGGGACCATGCTGTCCCAGGAAGCACTGATGCTTGCACATTGCACCTTCCAGGGGTAGACACTGGGTCATTTCTATTCTAGAACATAAAGGTGAAGGCTGGCCAAATGGACCTCAGCTCTGCATTGGAAGAAGAAAAAATGTAAGTCAGTGGGTCAAGACTCAAATACCTACAAATACCTACACGGCCAGGCAGGTGAACCTATATGACTCCAATCAGGCAGGGACTATACTCTAATCAGTTTGGATACTTTATTCTATAAGGAATAGGAACTCCCCTGCCGCAAACTGGCTGAACCAGTAGGGGAATTGATTATGCATTGACCAGGAAGTCTAGAGGTAGGGTGGGTTTCCAGATTGGTTGTGAGCAACTCCACCGAAACTCAGGTTTCTTCCATCTCTCTTCTCTGCCATCACCATGTTGGCTTCACCCCAAGGCTAGTCCCAATATGGCTGCTGCAGTTCCAGACATCATATCCAAATTCATCCTGTCTCATTAGTTGCGATTCTTATCACATGACCATTCCTCAACCAATGACTGGTGGTTTTCCCCAAGCCACATGACAGTGCTGGGGAAGGAATTTCTATGACCAAATAGAGAAAGCATGTAGGGCAGCCACTAGAAACAGAGACACCGGTGCTTATAAGCTTCTGTGTTCTCCTGTTCCTCCTGGGCCCTGAGCCAGGCACCACATTTCACAGCCCCCTTGGGTCCCTGTTGGGCCCCATGACTGGTTCTCACCAATGTGGGACATTTCTTACCTGATGCAATTAAAAACTGGTCTGTTTTCTCCACAGTCTCCCTCACCATCCTCCAGCTCAGTTAAAAAGAATGAAGTCCTGGGCCGGCCGAGTGGCACGGTGGTTAAGCACTGGCGTGGGACACCAGAGGCCCCGGTTTGGATCCCACATATGAGGGCCAGTGACGCTGCCCTCAAAAAAAAAAAAAAAAAAGAATGAAGTCCTAGAAAATACCAGAGCCATGAAATGGAAGACACCTGGGGTCCTAAATGACTGTGGCCACCCCAGCCTCCCTTCCTTCTTGGACTGTGATATGAGCAGCAAACAAAATCGCATTGTGGTAAGCCACAGAAAGCTTGGGGCTGTTCATTACAGCAGCTAGCCTTCCCTGACAAATCTATCATCCTCTACTCTGCCCCAACCAGCTGTTGCCCTGTGGGAATGCAGGCCCGCTGCTGCCAAATCTTTTGATCATCTGATTTTTTTTTTTAAGAGAAGCCAGAAATCTGGATTTTTTTCAAAATAAAATTTCCTGATTTAAAAATGTTGGCAACCAAATCAAATTTATTATTACAATTTTAAACACTCTGCGGGCCAAATGCAACACATCTGCGGGCTCCGCTTGGCCTGTGGGTTGCCAGTGGCAACCTCTGGTCAAAAAATGCAAAGTCAACGGCATTTATTTTTAAGTTGGCATTGGTCTGAGAAGTGGTGCTAGGTTCCGAGTCACGTGGGTTCCGGACAAGGGTTCTATACGGATGGACAAATGGGTCAACTCTTCCATTTCCACTTGGGCTGGATGCGTGAAGCATTCGTCTAGTTTCTCTCTCTTTTTTTTTTTAAGCTGAGCCCTCCTGCCACCTGTTGGCAGCTCAGCGGCAGCTCAGCTCGGGCTGGGCATCGAACTGTTGTTGCTCAGAGCTCAGCTCGCACTCTTGAGCGAGCTCTTAACCAACTGAGCCACTTGGCCGGCCCTCGTCTAGTTTCTCAACACAAGGTGGCCACCCTGCTGAAACTCCAAGAAGCCGACTCTGCATTTCTAGGGGACCGGGTCCAGCGAGGCCAGACTGGGCCACCCTCTCAGACCACAGTGCCACTTCCACTTTGGTTCCACTGGACTGATGAGCAAGAATGAAACTGATGCCAGAGACACCACATCTTATAGGAGAGAAGAGAGAATACCTCACACTTGTAAATCCATTCAGAGCACCCACAGGCCTGGGCGGTTCATCACCCCCATTTAATGGCTAATGGTAATTGCTACAACTTATTGAGGACTTAGTATGGGCCAGGCCCTGACAAGCACACCGTGTGAATTGTGCAGTTTGATCCTTTTTAACATCCCTGTTGCTGCCAGTGAGGAAGTTAAACTCAGGAGGGTTGAGGGTCTGTCCCAGGTCACAGCCTGATGTCTCGCCGCTCTGTTCATCGCAAAGCCTTTCTCCACCAGCATTTTGAGTGCCTGTGTCACGAGCACCTGAGCAGGTGAGGGTCAAGGTCTCAGGCCCCTGGGAACTACAACCCCTTCGGTCTCGCCACATGACCGTCTGCCTTCTGTCCACCCAGGGCCTGGAGTTTTCTGCCTCCTGGGAACCCCGAAGTCCTCCCAGGTGGGATGTCACTGAAATTCCAGCCCCTTCCAGGACTTTTGCTTCCTTCTTTTATTCATTTTCAAACAAACCTTTTTTCGCCCTACTATGTGCCAGACAGGACGGTACCAGGGCTACAGGACATGAGACAGTGGGTTGCCCGGGTTTCTCATTTCATAAAGAAACACAAGGCTGGAGGCCCACAGGGACCCGTGGCTCTGGGTGGCCTTAAGGAAACCCAGGCTGGCCAAGAGTCCTCTCCACCCGCCACCGGCAGAGCCCAAAGGCTCTGTTCCTTTCAGGGAAGCAAACACCACTGAGGCAGGTGGGCGGGGCAAAACGAAAGGCCTTGGAGTTGTTCCCACCACTCGGCATCCTGCCAAGGGTCCGAGGCTCGGGTGGGGTGACCTTTGGTTTTCAGGGTGCTTCAGTCCTAACTTGTGAGGACCACTTGGCCTAAGTCCTCGTATTCAGAAAAATTTTTTTACGTTTGATTCTTAACATTATCTCCAGAAGCTATCAACGGTGGTCACAGCCTCCCTCTGATGGGGTTGAGGGAGGAAGGCAGATATCACATCACTTCAAACTCGTGTCCCATGAACCTCGCTGGAAGTACAGACAAATGTATTTTCTGTAAATCCTGTCATTGTTCCAAGGCTAGCATACCTATGTTGCGATCACTGCATTATTATGTGTGTGTGTGTCTGTTTTTTAAGCGCATACATTTGTTCAATGCAAACGTTTAAAATCTGTGACACAATAATTTTTGTAGGCCTACTTTGGAAGTTTTTCATTCTTGATATTCTGGGAGTCTCAGGAGATGGCAGTGACTACGTGTTGGCACCCTCTTCCTGTGTCTCTCTCGCAGGCCCCAAGGAAACCGACAGAGAGAGAGGGTGAGGCCTGCTTGTGTCTCTCTCTTTCTCTTTCTCTCTCTCTCTCTCCTTGGGAGCCAGGAGTCCAGAGGCTGCTCCTGTCTGGCGTGGCCTCTTTGCACTTCTGGCCTAGGCCTTGCCATCATCCCCGGGGCCAGAAACCTGGGTGCGGGTGGGGCTCCTTCCTGGGAGAAGGCCAGAGCGGGCCTCCGGGCTTCCGGCAGGAGAGCGGGTTGTTTTCTCGAGTCTGGCGGTGCATCCGGTGCTTAACTGGATTTCAGGCCCGGCTCTAGCTTGAGTCATGGGGAGCAGAGCCAGCACGGGCAAGAGCCGGCCTCAGAGGGACCGGGGGGCATCTTTGAGGGGGCTTTTAAAGTGCCCTGGCTGCCTTCAGTGGGACCTCGCCCGCAGGTCCTGCTGGTGCCACCAGAGCCTGCCTGAAGTGGGGGTGATATCCAGAGTCCCGTGGCTCAGTGCACTGATGTGGGTCAGGGGTCAGCTCCTGCAGGACCCTGAGCCAAAGCTGCTCAAGCAGGAGGGAGCTATTTCAGCTCCCGGAGGAGCCCGGCCTTTGCACGTGCTCCACCCGGACTCCACCCCTCCCACTGGCCCAGTTTTTTTACTCTTTGCTGTCTCAGTTGAGACACCCCCTCCTCCAGGTAATAATACCCAGCACCACCAAGCATCTCATGAAGTCACTCAGAGACTCTTCTCAGTCAAACGTGAAGATGCTAAGAGAAATCCAATTCTCTATTCTGAGCTACCACTGAAGTTGGCACACTGATCTCCTTCCCCAGGAATGGGAACAGAAAGAGAGAAGAAATCCAAAAGGGAATTCTGAAGCTGCAGGACGATCAGAGCAAAGAGGAAAAGGAAGCGGTAGGACACTAACTTGCCAGAAGCATCTCAGGGAGAGGGAACAGAGCAGTAGGTCAACAGTATCTCAGACTGACCCCCTATGGCACTTGTCCCTACTGCCTTCAGACACCGAGGGACTTTCCACGTTGGGTTTAGATGACAAAGAACCCATGTGCAAGCTACTCAGAGTGCTTTGGAAATGTTAATGCTTGTTAGATGTCATAGAACTAATTTCCAATGAAGTGTGTGTCAAGTACCAGTCAATATGTTAATGAGGCCAATTTTTGTAGCATTCATCATTGTTTTTTTCACTTGTTAGGAAGGTTTTGTTATGAATGTTCTGCTAATAGTAGTTAAAACTGGGCTTGTAAACACAGAACACATAAAAAGAAAATATGTATCGGAGGAAATGAAAAAAAAATTTCCTAATTTCCCCTACCCAGACTTTGTTTCATTTTATCCTCCTAAACATCCTGTAAGGTAGGAATTATAACTCCCACTTTACAGATGAGGAAACTGAGGCCCAAAGAGGCTAAGCAGTGACCAGGGTCTCCCAGCTGGTTGGTGGGACAGCCCAGCCCGAATCTCCGGTCTCTCCTGGGGGCCTGAGCCAAGGCAACCATGCTCTCAGGACCGGCAGCATGGGAATCACCTGCTGACTTGGGTCTCTCCCTGAGACAATGAGTTCCTTGAGGGCAAGGGCCTGTCCTGTTTGTCGCTGTGGCCCCAGCATCTCTGCGCCTGGTACACAGAGGGCAAACAAGTGTTATATCAACCAAAGCCTGACCTCTAAGCCTCAGTCTTCTCATCTGGAAAATGGGGTGAGTTGGGTTAGCTAGTATACGTCATGTGCTTGGCGCATAGTAGGTCCTCAAGAAAACGTGACCATTATCAGTGATCCGCCCTTTGCCTTCAGAGGGGCCTGACCTATTTATCCCCGTTGCCACATCCCCTCGCCAATTTGCTATTAGGGAAACCATCATCTAGGAGTCCCCCAGCCCAGAGTGAGCCCCCACCCCTGGAACATGGCCCTCCAGGCTTATGGAATTAGGGCCCAACAAGGGAGAAGGGTCATGAGCCACAGGGCCAGTGGGTCAAAATCCTGTACAGCGAGCAGCTGAGAGCCAGGACCCCTCTCCCCCACACCCATCAAGGGGAGTAGGGGTGAAGCTGGAGCAAACGGAGAAGAGGGGGCTCTCTGACCCACTCCTTCTGATTGGAGTCCCTGGGATCCCCCTGATGGCAGCAGGAGCACCCACTGGGTCGGGTGATGTGTTTTCTGAGTGTGACACGCGTCGGCCAACAGAGGACAGCAAATACATTTTTTATGATCCTTGGAAGTTCAGTCCAGTCACGTTCACTCGTAAAGAGGCTGGGCGGTCAAAAGGGACAAGTCATGTCTCAGTTATTTGGATCCTCTTTAGGCAAGAAGGGGCATTTCTGCCATGATCTGGGGGCCCCTGAGCAAGGGGTGCAGGTGGGGCAGATTTCAGGGGCTGGCTTAGTGTGGGAGAGGGTCCCCCTTACTGTTGAAACCTTATGTGGTTTATGGAGGGAGAGTAGTTTATGGGGAGGGGGTGGGGTGTCAGCGCCAGAGGCCAGATCTTTGCCAGGGAGACAGGGCACCCCCCCATGCCCCAATCCCCACTTCCCAAGTGTTTCCCAGAGCCCGAGGCTGTGAAAACAGCAACAAAGCCACATTAGAATGGGGAGCGGGGGGAGCACAACTTTAGCTTGTGGCCTGAAGATGGATTGGTATTTGGGGGAGTTCTTGGGAACAGCTGTCTGCTCCGTTTCAGACCTGAGGCTTCCAGGACATTGGTCATCCCCAAAGGAGATTAGGGGTCACCAAGGGGTGGGTGGCAGGTGAGTGGCCCAGTCTGGGTGCCGCTCCTACTTTGTTCTTGGGGGCAGGGGGAGTGCTGGAAACCGGAGGAAGGGCTAAAAGCGCGTGCTGGCACTGTCACTGGCGTTCCCAACAGGGGGAGGAAGATCTGGGGGCGGGTCTGAATCTTAAGTAGATGTGTCCCCATTCAGGCACCCCTGCACCGCCCCAGCTGCGGGATCCCTGGAGCGCCTTTGGAGGAATGGAGACCCGGGCTGGGCTCCCTCCTCCCGGCCACCGGGGTCCGAGAAGTGGGGGACTGTCCCCTCTACCTCGTGTCCCCCCCAGTTTAGAGAACCCCAAGCTCTGCCCCCCACAGGGTGAGACTGCCGCCGCCGCCGCCGCATTTCTAGGAATGCCCCTATCCGCTGACTATATTTGGCGAGGGTTTCTAGGAAGGCACCCCCCGGCCCCCGCCCGAGCCCCCGCCCGGGCTCAAGGCTCGCGCCCTCTCGCCCGGGCCGGCCGGGGAGGAGCCGCCCCGCCGCCTCCCCAGAGCGGCCAACCCCGGGCCGGCCACAGGGCGTGGGGGGGCGGGGGAGGGGGGCGGGGGCGAGGCTTTGTGGCGGCCGCGGCCCGGGGAGGCCGGGTGCAGCCCGGCCGGCTCCCTGCTCTCAGCAGAAAAGGATTTTCTGCGCGCCCCCCCACCCTGCGCCCGTCCCTTAGATCTTGTCTGGGGAGGGGTGGATTTTTTTTTTTTCTGCAAGTCTGCCCCCCCCCTCCACCCACCCCACCCCTCGGAGCAGGATTTGAGGCTGCAGTCGAGGCGGAGGCTGCAGGGCCCGCGGGGCACCCCCTGCCCCGCCAGGCGCAGCCCCGGGGGGGCCCCCTGCACGCGCGCAGGACGCAGCGGCGGTGAGTCTCCCCCTTTTTTTCTGCATGGCCCCCCCTCGCCCTCCAGGCCAGGGCAGGATCCGCGGCAGGTGGGTGCCCGGGCCCCCGGGGCTGAGAGGGGTGCGGGGCCCCCGCCCGCCTGGGAGCCGGGGCAGCGCGCGGCTCTCCGGGGACCCGGCGCTAGACGCCTGTCTGCGCCGCGCCCTGGCTTCCAAGCGGGGCGTGTGGGGCGCGCTGGAATGGGGGCGAGGCAGCGCCCCCTCCCCCAAACCCCCGCCACCCTGCTGATCCCGGGGCGGGGAGGCTGGAGAGGCAGCCTCCCCGCCCCCACCCCGGGAAGCCCGTGCGCGAAACGGACTCGCTGCGTGACCCCGATACCAGCGCGGGGCCGGCGGGTGGCGGGTCCGCGCCCACCGCGCCCGCCGCTCCACGTGCGCCCGGGGCCGCGCTGGCACGGCCGGGGGTGCGGTGGGGGTGGGGTGGGGGCCGCGCCCGGCCCTGGGGACATCTGCAAACAAGAGCGGGGACGGACCGTCCCCAGGGAGCTGCCCTCCCCGAAGTTAAGTTGGCGGCCCCCCCCCCCCGCGGTGCCTCCCTCCCCTCCTGGAGCAGGCGGCCTTGGCACGGGGGCGGTTTCAGCTTTTGCTGGGCGAGCGTTCACCAGCTAGGCGCCGGGGTGCAGATCGGGGTGGCATGGCCCGAGACCGCACCAAGTGGCTCCGGCAAAAGTTAAGGGGAGACAGGAAACCAGGGAAAAGGCCTTTTGACTTGGGCGTGGGGCAGTGGCGTGTCTGGTTTCCCCTGCTTCCAGTCCCCTCGGCGGCGGGGAGCGCAGGAATGCGCCCTCTCAGATCCTCTGAGGACACATCCATATTTATAATTTATTTTTAGGAGAAGTTGTGAAAAAAAGGGAGGGGGTTTCCAGGGGCGGGGGGAAGAAAAGGTGTGCGTGTCCCGGGGGCGGCCTTTTCCAGAACACAGAGGCTCCAGGAGCTATTAAGATGGAAATAATTTCCCCCAATCTGGGCAAGCAGCAAATTTGACTTTAATGAGAGGCAATTAAGGGCATAGATAACTAAACTTTAGCTGGATGGGGGTGGGGGGGGAGCTGAGAGCTGTAAGAGGACCAGGCGCCACAGGCACTCCTTTGCTCGCTGCTTAGGGACATTTGGGAGCACCCAGCGTCTTGTTTCCTGGGAAGATTCCAAGCCCAGCTGTGAGGCTGGGGACAAGAGGGGGGAAAGACCCCCCATGGGGCGTGCAGATCCATCCGCCTCCCTGCCACAGGACTCCGCTTTTCCTTGACATGAACTATCACGCCTGCAGGAAAACCTTGTAATAATTCATTCGATTATCCAGGATTCTCCAAAATCTTGCCTCAAAGTCAGCCTGCCCCTGTGCTGTGAGCTGGGGAGGAGTCACTTCTTGAGAAAGACGATTTTTGGAGGCTGTGGTCCCAGAATCGGGGTTTTGAGGGCGAGATGAGTTTATGTTTTATCCAACTGGCCCACAAAGTCCCGCTTTTGGGGTCATTCTCAACAGCGAGGGATTCAGGCGCCAACTGCCCCTGGACAGTGAGAGAGAGAAACTGACACCCCAAGCTGCTCCTGTAAGGAAGGTTGGCTACCTTTGGTAAAAAGCAAAAGACCATGTTGGGGATATTCTTATATGAGTGTGTGTGTTTTCTTAGTTTGTTGAACCTGCTGTGTTTTCAAGGGCCTCTTTCTTTGGGAGGCCAAAAAGAGATCCGAGAAGTGGTTTGATGAGGCGTTTTCGTGGATAGGATTTGAAGGGAATGCGTGGCACATAGGTCACCCCCAAAATCAAACACTGCTGGAATGGTGAACCTTAATTACTTTAGACCTGTCAGAGGGGCAACCCTCTGCTTACTTCCACGTGGAATCACAATATTTCTTTGCAATTCCTTGCCACCTCGCTCTTTAAGTCCTTTTTAAAAGAAACTCTGCATAAGGTGTTCACAGGAAATTCCTGTAAGCCTAGGGCGGCGGGGGACAAATGCCCCTCCCAGAATAAGGTGAAGTTCATTAGCCTTATTAAGTTGTATGCGTTTACACACACGTCCCTGCCCTCCAGTTGTAACCTACATAAAGATCCACATACCTTACATTTATGGATTTGCAAACCTGGATTTCAGTCAGCTGTTCACAACAGGGAACAGAAAAATAAGCCGTACCTGAAAAACTTTTGAACACGAAGCCCTGGCCTAAGGCTCAGTGTTTAATAGATATGGCTTGTGGTCACACAGGTGACAGCTGCATTCCCGGGGCCTTAGCAAAAGCCGTGTTTTATCTCCAGAGTTCTCCTCTTTGTTATGGGACACCATGAAACAGCACAATTTTCAGGAGTCCACAATTCCACCCAGGCCTGGGCGATGGGAAATTGTCATGTTGTGAAATAAATTGTGTTTGTGCTTTGCCGAATCGTCACCCACCCCCATTGGAGCACTGGCGAGCTGTCAGTTCCTATTTGCTCTGCTAAATAAGGATATCTCACCAAATTAGCCTTTAATGATACTTCTACAAATAGGGCGTTTTCCGTGAATTACCGAGGCCGGAACACTGAACGTTGTGCCAAGATCCTGAGCTATTATCGAGGTGATGAAGCCGTGTGTTGAAACTACTGAATTGTTAAGTGTGGAAAATCAGGCAGGATTTGGTACTGAATGTGAATAGGAGCGTTTGCCACAGTACAGTAGTCACTGCTTAGATTCAGCCCTCTGAAACCAGGCATGTAAGTAACTATGAAAACGTTTAGCAAACTTCTCCCCCTCCCCACCCCCCAACCTCCGAGTCTGGAAACAGGCAAAGTAGTATGACGAAGAGATTATAAGTCAGCACTTTGCAAGTGAGAAGTCATTAATTCGGCAAAGAATCACAGCTTCTTTTCCTATTCTTACCAGCACCCCCTCCCCCGACCCAATAAGGGAAAAAAAACCAAACGTGGAACCCATGAACACACTGACATTTTGCCTTGTCTCCTTTTATCCTCCTCCGCGTGAAATTTCATTAAGCAGTTGCCATTCCCACCCCCCAAAAGAAATGTGGATTTAGGGGGAAAAACAAACAAACCAGTAACTCTGAATTTCGTTCTTAGAAATACACAAGCCAGAGTGAATGTCAGGGAAAAAAAATGTTTCAATAGAAGAGAACAGGGTATAGCAGAGGAGGGGGTTTGTAAAATTTTTAGAGATGGTACTGCAATAAAACTAATACTTCCTTAAAAATAAAACATGCATTTATGACTCAAACCAGTGAAAACTGGAAAAGTCCCTATGAAGGAACACTCCCTGTTTCTTCTTTCCCTCCCCCTCCCACCTTATAGTAAGAACAGAAAGAAGGTTCTTGCCAGATAATAAACTTACAGTGTCCTAATAGATGGGCTCACCCTCTTTTAATTGGGATTGTAGAGTAAATACAGCTATTTCAGATGCGGTGCTAGAAATTAGTCTGATGGAAAGTTCAGGCAAACTTGGTCCATACAATCACATGCCAGGAACTGAGGGCGTACACAACAATAGAAAACATTGATCAGAGTTCAGGGAAGCTGTAAGTTTCTTCCTTGCCCAGTATCCCAAACTCAGGAAAATGTAAAGCCCATGTTGCTTAGTTTTGGAATGAGCTGAAAATAAACCCCGAACAAAAGCCGGCACAAACAGGATATAAACCACCATAGATTTTTCAGGCAAAAAGCACAGATGTTGAAGAGAGTTTGGAAGGAGTGGATTTGGGGATCCCTCCGTCACCCCGAGTCCCCCAGCCCTTTTTGTGGTCTCTTTTCAGAGCAGCTAGTCATCAGGTGTTGCTTTCTCAGCCTCCTGAGTTGCAGGGGGCGTGAGCAAATATTAACAAAGCCTTAAAGTTTCTGATTTAGTGTCATCACCTTCCTCATACACAACATTTAAGTTGAAGGAACCACAGAGCCAACTTGTTTCTGTGTCCTCAAATGGCTGCACCAGTAGATGAACGGGAGACACACCTAGAAAACGAAAACTGATGTTGGTGTCACCACAAAGCCATTTAAAAAATGCACTGGGAAGATGGGGGCAGATTCAGCCTCTGCTTGAGGATTTGGCCCAGGCTGGGAAAGAAGTGAGCGGCTGCTGGCTGGGGCCTTCGGTTAGCTGTGCAGCCTGGTGTGAAAGTTTCCTCAGAGGCGTGCAGAAAGCTAGGCTGTCTTGTTGGAATCATGCGTGAGATCAGTGCCCAGGCCTGTTGGCATCTCTGCCCAAGATGGCCTGGACCACTGCCAGTCCAGGCCTGAACGTGGCCTTAGAGCCACCACCAAAGCCCAAACAAGCCCCAGACAGGTGGCCGGGTTTTTTTTTGCGGGGGATGGGGGGGGAATGTCTCTCCTCCTGTGACCTGGCTGTAGACTTCCTTCGCCAGAAGTGGGGTGTTTGGCTCCTCAGGGCAGCCTCCTCTGAGACTCTGCAGGGTTTACTCTCAGTTAGTGGGCCCGAGTGAGGGCAGAACCCCACTTTGCTAAATAAAGCAGGGTCCTGACTGCTCAAAGGGAAGCCACGAGGCCTTCCTCCCGGCTTGGAGCAAATCAGCCCATACGAGGGCAGACTCAAGTCTCAAGGGTTCAGGAGCAGAGCTTTGCTTTTGCAGCCCAGGCTGAGGTTCTCTGTTCTCTAGCAACAGGGCTGCGAGCCTTCCAGGTGGGGTGGGCTGAGGGGCTGTGACACGGGGCCAGCCACAGAGCACGCACACAGCTAAGCTACCGCCAGGTACCTGCGTGTTTGCGTCTGCTTTCTCCAGCCAGCGGGCCTCCCACCTGGGAGCTGAGCCCTCTTCTTTCATTGGGCAGCGAGGAAAACCTGGGCCAGGAGAACAGGGGTGCAGCCTTGGAGTGGGGAGAAGGCTTTGGGAGGGCCATCAGAGGACCAGATGCAGGGACTTCCATCTAAGCCCCCTAGGGGTTGGAGGGGAGAGAGAGAGAGAGAGAGAGAGAGAGAGAGAGAGAGAGAGAGAGAGAGAGAGAACAGGATGGGTATTCTGGGGTAAAACGCACAGGAAAGAAAAGCCTGCTCTGCCTTGGCACCACAACCAACCCACTTGGGGAAGCTGCACCCAGTCCTGAGTCAGCCATTCCCACGGGAGTCCCATTTGGCCCCAGTAACTGGACTCCAGGCTACCCAAAGGCCTCGTGGGTTCCTGATTATATCTTAGAATGGCATGAAAAGGTCCAGACCGGGCACTTGCAGGCCAGGCCATATTTAGCCTTAGGTTCACCCG
Organism: Aselliscus stoliczkanus; assembly: GCA_033961575.1. Lineage (NCBI taxonomy): Eukaryota > Metazoa > Chordata > Mammalia > Chiroptera > Hipposideridae > Aselliscus > Aselliscus stoliczkanus. Next base: position 6,220,261 of record CM066741.1, on the reverse strand, counting down.
AAGAATATTTTAGGTGCTGCTTGAAAGAAGAGACCTGGCTGCCGGCTGTCACATGGCGAGTGTAGAGTCGCTTCCTCCCAGGCCTGGCCCAGACGGCCGGCTGGGTGCTCACCAGCACAGATGCCAGAGGCCCTGCCAGAGCTCCGGGGGCACGCGACAGGTGCCAAGGAGCCAGTGAGCACCCAGGCAGTCGGGTCTGTGTCGGGAAGGCTTTTTGCCCCGTTTTCGTTCCGATGGTGATAAGGCCACTTCCATTCACAGAGCTCACAGACGCTGTTTTCAGCCCCTCTCGTTTGCGATGGCCCAGTGCGATATGCCAACTGCTGAGTGAGCAGTGTCCTCCTCCGGTGTCAGGCACTGTCGGAGGGGTTAACTCTTTCACGGCCTGGGGTGCTGGCGGGCATGGGGGCCCCTGCCTGCAGGGACCTCGAAGGCCACATGCCCCATGGGAGCCACTGCCATGCACTCCTTAATCCTCAGCCATTCGTGGCAGGGCCTAAGAGATGGGACCCTGGACCCTTAGCACTGATTTCTCCCTTTTTATCCCCATCAGTGGTACCCACTAGACTCCCCTACCCAAGCCTTTGCCCTTCTTTTTCATACAGCCAAGGACACGGCTGCTCGCTTTCCAGATATTTCCATCTGGGCTTCTCAGATGATTAAAGTCTCCACATTCCAGAGTTGGAGGGACTGGTGGATTTGTGGTTCCCCGAGATCATTGATGAGAGCTTGGGAGTGCCTGTGCAGGGTCTTGGGGGAACATCACACGTTCAGGGAGTGTCCTGACTTTAGGGAATGACCCCTGGAACCTGCCCTGGGGTTCCCGATCCTAGTTTTCTGGGTACAGAGGAGGTGCGTCGGCATTGAAGCCACTGCACGGAGACCCGTTTAGCCAAATTCCGGCCAAACATTATCAGCTTTTTGGGAGCCTGGGTGGAGCCGCCGTTCGCCGTGATAGCTGTGGCTTGTTGAAAGTGTGCTCTAACTTTGTACAGTTTTTCCTTTTTAGTGTTGGCTCTTGTGCCTGAGAGCCACCACATCCCGCCCAGCCAGTTCATTACCGCAGGGAAAATGAGGGACTTTTGGGGGCAGATGTGTTTCCATTCCACTATCATAATGCCCCTAAAAATCCTTATTGCTCTTGCAGTATTCCTCGGGGGTCCTGGGCTGGCCCGGCTGGGATGACAGCTCTGAGTTCCTTCAGCACCAAAAGAAGAGACAAAGAGGGTCCTCCCAGTGCCTCATAGATAGCCCCTCACAGCGCTCAGAACTGGTTACCACCACGATAAAGAAAAAGCCGCCATCCACACATACCATTGTTAAACATGCTTTTTGCCCCCCAGGGGCAGGATGTTGGAGATCAGGCCTGGGGAACAGGGCCAGCTGTGGCTCCTGACGACAGTTGCTCTGGGGGTTCCTGGGGGGAAGCGGGGGGTGGGGGTGGGGGGAAGTGGGAAAGAAACAAGAGCTACCTGTTTGACAGGCGAATGTCACGTTCAGCCTGGTCCTTCCAGCCACCTCTGGGATCCTCACCTTGGCAGGGATCCCTGTGCAGCCCTGGCTTACTCACCAGCAACATGAAACACACGACTTTCCCTATTCTCTGCCTCAGGGCAGCACCCCATGCTCTGGCCTCAAAGGGTTCTTGGTTGCCCCTAATGTGATAATAAGTTCAAGTGATATACCAGCTCCGAAGATGCTTTGAAAATGGGGCAGTTAGAGCATTCCATGGGGAAGGTGTTCATGCAGAGACAACTCAGACAGGTGAGGAAACCGCAGCCTAGCAGTAAGCTCTGGTTTCCTGAAGCAGCCAGCCCAGGCTCTGCGACTCTCCCTGTGTCACCCCAGGCAAGTCACTCAACCTCCCGGTGCCTCCATTTCCTCACGCCTGAAACCCACGTTTAGGAATAGAGGTTGCCTGAGTCTGATGTGCCCATCTACTCGGTGATTTTCAGTGGTACCTGGCTAAAGGTGTAAATTATTCTAATAGGCATTTCTTTGTACACACCTCATTTCCATTTGCAGCAAACATTTGTTTTTCAATTTCAGGTAGGGATAGAAGGGCCCTTTTTTTTTTTTACATCAATTTATTGAAGTAAAAAAGGGTGAGTTGCTGGGAAATAAAAATATTAAGCAAAGAAAGGATAGGTGGTTTGAGGATGGGGCAGACATCAAGATGGTAGTTTTAAAGTTTCATAGGTCTACTTACTTAAGAGTTCTTGTTTAGGGCCGGCCAAGTGGCTCAGTGGGTTAAGAGCTCACTCAAGAGTGTGAGCTGAGCTCTGAGCAACAGCAGTTCGATGCCCAGCCCGAGCTGAGCTGCCAACAGGTGACAGGATGGATCAGCTGGAAAAAAAAAAAAAAAAAAAGAGTTCTTGTTTATTTTAGAGATTTTCAAGATGACCCAGTAGAAGGGCAGGTTGCCAGTTCAAATCTATTGGGGGTTCCACCCATGACAACCTGTGTCACATGTCTTCTTCCCTTGTGGGGACAACCCCTTCCCTGCTCACCAACATCCATGAGACCCCTCAGGCCTCCACCCCTACACCCACTCAGAGCTCTGATCTGTCTCTCATTTTAGGCCCATGATACCCTAGCTCCCTCCTTCCCTGCCAGGGCCTCTCTGAGCCTCAATTTTCCCAATGAAATGGGGAGAGTAATAACCCTCTGTCTCAGAGCAGGAGCTCAATCAGACAGCTATGAGGGTTCACCAGCAGCCCTGGGATGGGCAGGGGGCATAGTGGTACCACCCTTGGCCCAGAGGGGCGCTCTTCAGACAGGCCACCCTATTCCAGGCTTGGGTACCAGCTCCCCACCTGCCCCTGGGATGGTAGCTTTTGGGGGGAAAACAGTGTGCTGGGTCCCAGCTGTCAGGGGCAGACTCTGGTTTCACTTTCTGCTGTGTCATGGGGTGGGGGGTAGCATTGGGGCCCAGCTGGCCAGCTGGGGCGGGCACCAGGAGGCAGGCAGACAGCTGCCAGCCCAGCTGTCAGAGCATAACCCACACCCACCCCGCCCTGCAGCCTGCCAGGATGGGGGCTGGGCCCTCAGGGCGCCCCTTAAATGCCCCTACCCCACAAAGTGGGGAGTACCCCAAGTAAGAAAAGCCTGGATGGGGTGGGGGGGGGTAAGATGGTTTCTGTTGATTCTGAATCAGAGTTCTCTGTCTAGACACTTGCTTCCTGCCTCCCTACACTGGGCATTTGTCTGGTGAAGGCCTACTGTGTGCTACGTGCTGTATCACAAGACAGAGGTACAGCAGGGAGCAAGACAGCCCCTGCAGGAAAATTTCACGCTGTACGCTTGGTGTTAGCTTCTCAGGGAAGGGGCATGCATACATGCGTGTGTATGTACATATGCGTGTCAGTAATGTGTCAACTCCTGGGACACACAGGTAGGTTAAGAATGCAGACCCAGAGGCCAGGCATCCCCTATTTTATTCTGGATTCTTCCCCTGACTGGTGTGTGACCTCAAGCAACCTCAGGCAAGTTCCCACCCCTCTTTGGGCCTCCGTGTCCCCATCTCTAGGTGCTGGAATAAAAGGGCCTATGTGATAGAGCTGCAGGGAAGATGAAATAAACCAACATCCCTAAAGAACTAAGGACAGTGCCTGGCATCGACCAAGTGCTATATGCGTCTCAGCTCTTATCTAAGAATAATAAATGTGCACTATTCTTATAGGAGGCAACGCGGCAGTCACATCAGGCTGAGGACATCGGTAAGATAAGGCTGTAGAGTCCCTCCTCCCTGCTAAGCACTCTACATGCCTCATCTCACTTTTGCAGCCACATTGCAGCCACACTCAACCCTCGGGTGGGCCTTAACATCTAGCGTTCAGGTGAGGAAACTGAGGCTCAGGCATGTGAAGAGATGTGCCCACGGGTATCTAGTGGGAAGGGAATTTCTCCCCATGTGCAGGGACAGCTTCATGGCTAGGCGCCCTGCACTTGGTTTCATGCTCTGCTGTTGTCATCTTGAAATTCTTAATCATTTTGGAACCAGGGGCCTGTGTTTTCATTTTGCAAATATGGCACCAGTCCTGCCCAGATCTGACTTACTCAAAAGCTGTCACTCTTAACTCCTACCATCATCCATATACCACACAGCCAGGCCCGGAATCGTTTTCCGGTCAATATAGTGTTTTGAGTGGGGCTAATTCCAGTGAGAACATGAAGTCTTATTATGGAGCTGCACTGCCCAAATGCCTATTCGTCCGGTGCCCCTGTTAGAAGGCAGGCAGGGCAGTTGCCAAGGTCAGGGGCCATGACTCATTTGTGTTTGTGTCCCCAGGGCATGGCATATATTAGCTCAGTTAATAACTGGTAAATGAACGGGAGGCTGTATCCCTGGAACAAAACCTATTTAAATGACACCTTCCAGGAAAGAAGGCCATCAGGGATGCGGTGTCACCTCGGTGGACTTCTTTCCGGACGGACACTGAAGGGTGTGAGGACACAGGTCTGTTTGCTCTCCTTGCCCTAAACCTGCCTGGGAAACCCTGTAGCCAATTACTATGTAACAGGTTCTGGTGGGGAGCTCAGAAGCAACAGGAGTATTTAAAGACACGCGGGCCTGGATTACTGAGTGCCTGTTACTGGGGAAAATGCAGCGTTCAGCTCAGCGAATGCTCAGGTTTTTGTCCTGCGCAGGTTCAAATCTCAGCCAGGGGTCAGGGGGGCACCATTTCCTGAACTGTTCAATGAGAGGGTGTGGGTTTTTGGCTTAAAGGTCCGCTTAGCTCTGAAATCAGAGTTCTCCTACACTCTCAAAGCTCCAAATCTTAAATATTACTAAGCAGTCAAGAATCGTCTTGAACGCCTTTAAGAGATTTATAACAGTAATAAAATGTAGACTCTTTTTGCCAACTGTTTTCACAGGCGTTGTCTCCATTGCTTCGGATAACCCTGTGAAGTAGGAATTCCTGTCCCCATTTTCTAAATAACATTATCACCACCAACATATACTGGGTGCTTTTTTTTTTTTTTTTGAGGGCAGTGTCACTGGCCCTCACATGTGGGACCCGAACCGGGGCCGCTGGCTTCTCAAGCCAGCGCTTAACCACCACGCCACTCGGCCGGCCCTATACTGGGTGCTTTTTATGTACTAGCCACTTTACACGTATGAAGTCATTTTAGTCACATAAGCAACATATAAGGGAGGCACTGTGATATCTGGCTTGCTGATGAGGAAAGCGTTCATCCATTTAAAGTATATAATTCAGTGGCTTTGAGTAATGTTCAGAGTTTGGTAACCATCACAACAGTTTTAGAATATTTTTATCACCTCAAAAAGAAACTCTGTACCCTTTGGCATTCCCCCCCACCCCTCGCCCCAATCCTCTGACACCCTCCGCCCCCATCCCAGCCCTAAGCAAGCTCTACTCTACTTCCTGTCTGATAGATTTGCCTGTTCTGGGTGTTCCATATGGAATTATAACATATGTGATCCTGCGTGATTGGCTGGTTTCACCGATCACAATGTTTTCAAGGCTCATCCATGCTTTTTGTGGCTGAATAACAGCCACATTTTATTTATCCACTTGTCGGTTAACAGACATTTGTTTATACCTTTTGGCTTGTATGAATAATGCAGCTGTGAACATTCATGTGTAAGCTTCTGTGTGGACATACGGTTTCATTGCTCTTGGGTCTATACCTAGGAGCAGCATTGCTGCGTCACATGGTAACTCCACGTTTAACATTCTGAGAAACTGCCAGAGGCACGCCTTACGTTGTCTTTTTTCAACTTTGTCTCCTGGAAATTCCCTACCATACTGAAAGCAGAGAAAATACTATAACAAACACCCATACTCACCATCCAGGTTCAACCATGATCAGCCTTTTGCCAGTCGATTCATCAGCCTTCCCTCCTCTGCTTTGTTTTCCAGCGAAGAGCCTGAAGCCAGTTTGAACGCTGCACTTGGCGTTGTTAACGTGGCTCACAGGTCAACATTTTCTTTTGCACCAAACCTTCAGCTCAAGTCTCCTGCACCCATATCCTTGTGTATAGGGAATTGGGGGAGAATGGAGGAACTGGGGCAGAGTCTAGAGTGGGTCATTGTGGGGTGGGAAAGGAATAGCTCCTGAGTGAAGCAAGACTGGCTACATAATTTGCAAAACGAAGGTATGGAACCCTTTGTTCAAAAATTATTAAGTTCAAGATGATAACAGCAGAGTACACAATCAAATGTAGGCCCTATGTAGCTGCAGAGGTCACGTGCCCATGAGGCCAGCAAAAGGGTGCCCAAGCAGAACTGATTCATTGAACACAGGAATTTAGAGCCTGGAATTTAGAGACATAAGCACCCTTCACCCCCAACCCATGGAAAGGTTCCGAGAAAAGTTGGGTCTCCCATGGCATGTGAGACGGGGTTCAAACTCACTACATTTTAATCTCCAGCAATAAGATGACCCCAGCTGACATGTGGGTTATAAGGACTTAAAAAAAACAGCCATTTGTCTTAAGCCTTCTTCCCTAAGAGCCTGCAGTTGTTTTACTTGGCCACACCATTTTGTCCTGGATGCTGAGTGTACTCTGATATCACAGCAAGTGACAGGGCTTCAGGCTTCAAAACAGAGGCCCGCGGCTTAGCAAACAAGCCAGAGCAGTGGCAGGACCAGCGATGCCCATTAGAGGCAGGTGGCCGTGACAGACATTGGCAACCAGTCATGGCACCCAATTCCTCCCAGCTCAGATAGAGTTCCACGGTCCTTCTTAAAGGGTAACCTCCACCAACCAAATGAACCTTACTGCCTGCACTTATCTAAACTCTCGGCCCCAGAATTCACCATTAAGTGTGTGTCAGGATGACACCCAAGGATGCACTTACACAAAAAACCTTGTTATGAAGGGGTGTATAACATGACCGGGAAGAGGGCAGAAGAGGGACTCATTGAGAAGAGAACAGGTAAGGACATAGCAGCTTCTTCTGTTCTCTGTGGGATAATCATCGAATGAATGAATGCTCATTCATTTATTCTTTCATTTGAGTACCTACTATATATACATAAGGGGCGTGAGCAATATAGTAACCAACAAGACAGATGCAGTTCCTCTCCATAGGGGCAGGAGAGGCAATCATAAACCAAAGAGGAACAAAACACTTGAAGTGTGATTAAAATAATATAAGTTACAAAAAACAACTACAATAATAAGGTTAAAGTAAAAAAATTGGGGGTATATAGAGAGCCAAAAGTGAATCTTAAAGCAAAGCCCAGGTCAGGATTGAGGCAATTCTCAGCAGAATGACTATAGAAGCAGCACAGCCGGGAAAGAAGGCTCCAGAGGTAGATGGCTCTGGGTTTTTTTTTTTTTCTGGCAGCATTTTTTCTCCCATTTCCGGTAACAGACCCCACACCCAGTGGGAATATGGCTGAAGATGGTCGCTCACTATGCCCATCCCGCAGCCACAGTAATTGGTCCAGGTGTGGTCATGTGACACAAGCAGGGCCAGTCCAGGATTGTCCTAACTGGAGCTGGTGGGAAGGTTGCTTTTCCCCCCGTCTCCAGCATCCAGAGCTGCGTGTAGCCCTAGTGGTAGAGGCCCATAAGCAGAGAGGAGGACAAATGTGAGATGGGATGAAGGTAGAAGAGTAGGAGACATTGGCACTGCGTTCTGACCCCAGAGCCGAGCCTTCCGGTCTCTGAATCTAAGAGCAGCTCGGCCTTCCCCTTTCTTCATTGTAGCTACCCAAGTGAATAAATCCCCCATTTTCCCCACTAAGATCCACGCTGGTTTCTGTGTGATACAAAGCATCCCAATTCCGGGCCTGGAGACTGTTTCCCTCTTCATGGATTGTGTGAAACAAAAAGGGGCAGGTTATCCTCAGAACTCATTCTCCCCTGGGTGTGCCTGCTGTATATGAGAAAAAGAGAATCTCCAGGCATATCTCCATGTGCTGCCCGATTAATTTCCCACTGAATCAGAGCTAAACACTTGCTCTTGAACATAAGTTCCCATCCTCTTCCTGCTTGCCTCCATTTCCTGGGCCTCATCCCCAACACACACCCACCTTTCCTCTCACCCTGCTGTCCGCCATGGACAGAGCATGCAGCTTTTTTTTTTTTTTTTTTTAAAGATTTTATTGGGGAATTGGGGGCGGGGAACAGTGTTGAGGAATCAGGTAAGGGGAAACAGACAAGTTGCTGTCTTTTTGTTCTTCAATCTAGTTGCGGAGGACATTGCTTCACTGGCCCATGTTGGTATCGTCATTGCGCTCTTTCCGGATGAGGCAGATCGGTCGCCAGGCACTGGATGGTCGCTCACCGCAGCTATTGGCCGCTCACGCTGGCTGCCGGCCACTCACTGCAGCCTATGGCAGCCCACTGCAGCAGGGGCTGCAGCCCACACCGTCACCGGGGCTCGCAGCCCAGCTCCAGGTGGAGCTGTTGTTAGCTGTAGAGGGCAGTGTCACTGGCCCTCATATGTGGGATCTGAACCGGGGCCGCTGGCATCCCAAAACCAGCTCTTAACCAATGCGCCACTCGGCTGGCCCCAGAGCATGCAGCTTTTGCTGGCCTCTGCTCTGATGCCACCATGTTACATTTACAATGATTTGTTTATGACTATTCTCTCCACGGGTGGTGACCTTAAAGCTGGGAACCCCTTTGCACCCCCAGCTGCTGGCACACGGCAGGTGGGCAGTAAGCATGGGAGGGAGGAATGGAGGCAGGGAAGGAAGAAGGAGGGGAGAAAGGAATCTCATTTCTATTCTGGTTTAACCCGTGGGTTACTTGGAGGGTCAAGTTCTGTACTGGTTCCTGTACTCCAGTGCCACCTTCCCAGTGACCTGCACTCTCCCACTCCCCTTCCTGATTCCTTCCTTCTTTTATCCTTTCTTATACTCTTTAGCACCTTCCGCTATCATCATTCCTTCCCCGTGTTCCATTTGTTTTACTTACTATCTCTTTCTCACTAAAATGCTCCAAGTGGGCAGGTATCTTTGTTTTGTTCTCTGCTGTATCCTCAACAAATGGAACTCTGCCTGTCACCTCGCAGATGCTCAATAAATATCCGTAGATGAATGAATGCATTCTTTGTGTTCACTAAAACCACAGTTCTACCATACTTATTTCTTAAAGGACCTGTGCACATCATGCACTTTACAGGTGCTGTGAAAGTCAGATGACGTATTCATTTCCTAGGGCTGCTGTAACAAATGACAGTTGACCCTTGAACCACATGGGTTTGACTGCGTGGATCCACATATCTGGGATTGTTTTCAATAAATATCTGTACCGCTGTTGGTCTGAGGTTGGGAATCGCAGATTCAGTGGGCCAAGCTGTGTGCACTGATCTATGCCACTTTACAGGGGACTTGAGCGTCTGTAAATTTTGTATCCTCAGGGGTCCTGGAACCAATCCCCTGAAAATACCAAGGGACAACTAAGTTTTGGGGAGTCAAAAGTTATACATGGATCTTTGACTGCGCAGGAGGTTGCCACCGGTAACCCCGCATTGTCCAAGGGTCAACTGTATTACAAACTGAGCAGCTTAGAACAACAGAAATATCTTATTTCACAGAAGTCCCAAACCTGGCAGGGTTATGCTCCCCACAGGTGCCTCAGGGGATACTTCGTTCTTTGCCTCTTCCAGCTTGTGGTGATACCAGTGTTCTTTGACTTGAGGCTGCCTTACTCCCATCTCGGCCCCACTTCATACTGTCTTCTCTCTGTGTCTATCTTTGCTTCTCTTTTCTAAGGACACATGTGACCACGTTTAGCGCCCATCCAGATAACCCAGGAAACGTTCCTCCTCTCAAGACTCCTAATGTCATCACATTTTTGCCATATGAGGTAATACAACTCCCGGGATTGGAAATTGACCTATCTTATCTCTTTGGGGACCACCAATCATCTCACTATAGGTCACGTGCACCAAGACCAGAAAGACAAAGCTGCCCACCACCCTGCATTGGCCTGACAGATGCGAAATGACAAGAGCGTTTTTGTTGTACTATGTTGCTCCAATCAGAGTATGGAAATGATGTTTTAAAACACCAGTCTGTGTTTTTACCCCAATTTAAAAAAATAATACCATTGCTTATGGTAAGAAACATAACACCAAAGAGCATAATGTGGGGAATACAGGAGCCCCTTTGCAGTTTCACTCTAACTCCAATTGCGCTTTGTAAAAAGCCATCACTATGTGCAGTCTGCATAATCCTCATAAATTATCAAAGCATACTCAAGTGCAGACACATTTTTGCACCTCACATTACAAACATTGGGGGCATTACAATATATCCTAAAGACATGGCAGCCCTCCAGCCCACCTCATTCTTTCTAGTGACTTCTAGGGTTGCACCTACTTAACCTGTCCCACACTGGCCAATACTTCAGTCAACTCCAGGATTTGGCTGTGATGACGTATATGCTCGTTGGCACGTGTTCAAGTGTACTCAGAGGATACGTTCCTAGAAGTGGAATTTCTTGGTCAGAGGATATGTGCATTTTCAATTTCTACAGCTATGGCCCAGGGCCCTTCAAAAACATGGTATCGGGCCGGCTGAGTGGCGCAGTGGTTAAGCACTGGCTTGGGAAGCCAGCGGCCCCGGTTCGGGTCCCACATATGAGGGCCAGTGACACTGCCCTCAAAAAAAAACACACACAAAAAAACGTGGTATCATCCCCATGCCCACTAACAACGCATGTGTGAGGATGCCTGCTCCCAACACCCTCGCCTACCCTGGCAAGGACGCAGCATGTCAGGAAGCAAACCCCAAATGAGGTAAGTAGACTGTCCAAGTGGGCCTGGGTGGGTTTGGACATGGCCTCTGAGATCACCCCTGCAGCCTCTGAGGTGATAAACTGTTTATTCCAAGTTCTCGTTAGCTTGGGTTTAATAAACAGAGGCCGAGTTTGAGGAGATGAGCCAGGACCGTGCAGCAAGAGGCGTTGTACAACCCAGTGTTTATTTCTTTACTGCAGTTAGAGCTTAAATATGGTCAAAACATATTTTTCTTTGAATTTACACAAACAAATGTGTTCCCGGGCTGACACCTCCAGTGCCAAGTTTCTAGGGGAAACGAAATTCTACTGTGAGATTATAAACCACTAGGGAGAAAATGAGAATGGAAAAGCCACTGCAAGTTAGCTTGACGCGGCCAGATCTGGGCTGCTGAGAGGTGTCTCTTTCTGTCTTCGTTGCAGATAAACTTGCCAGTAATTTCAGCGAATGCAATGCGGACTGTGTAAAGGCCAGAGGATGGAAAACGCTCCAGTTTTGATAAAAGGAGGTCTGCTCGCCTTGGAACCCTCCCTCCTGCTGGTCAGGAGACACAAGGATATATCCAGAGGGGCTGATGAATTGAGGGAAACGAAACGAGGCCAATGTGAGTCGCCTTTCAAGGGCTGTGCTAATATAAAACCAAACAACTTGAAATTGTTCCAAGAGGGGATTAAAGCAACATGTTATTTTGAGTGATTGCTTAATTTATTGAGCTGCGGCGAGATCTGTAATGAAATACAGCCCTTGCAACTGATAGCCTCCTGCTGCAATTGAACTTGACAATTAAGGAATATTTTCCGAGGGCTTTTCTGGAACAGCTTAGGATTTTTTGTCTCTGTGATGGGTGCTTCTGAGCACTCATTTTTCCATGCAAACTTTTTTATTTCAAGAGGGAAAGGCTGATGTTACTAAGCGGCATTTTATTGAGTGCCTTATGCGCACCAGGCGCATAATATACATTATCCCTAATCCCATCAACAGCCCAGTGAAGTAACTCTTATGAGTCCCTATTTTATGGATACGAGGTTCCTAGGCGGTAAGTAATTTTCACTGTCCAAGACGGTAGCTACTAGCCACATGTGGCAGTTTATGTGTAAATTGGTTAAAATTTTAACAATCCTCACAATTCACTTCCTAGGTTGCACTTGTGAGTAGCACAAGTACCCACCAGCCATGCGTGAGAGCGCGGATACTCTTTTGGTTACTGTACAACAGAATGTTCTATTGATCAGTGCAGTTCCAGAGCATTCACAGGTAGAAAGTGGCCAGAATTCAAACCAGAGCTAATGGGCTTCGAAGGTAGCATCATTCTATCATTTCCCTTTGCTTCCTTCTTCTCTTCCTTTGGCGGAGAAGCAAGGTTTAGAACAGGGATTTTAAGCCCTGGCTGCACATTAAAACTACGTGGACTGCTTTAAAAAGTATTGATGGTAGGGTCCTGGGCCCAGAGATTCTGACTCAATTGTGATGTGTGTGTTGGAGGCGGGGGACAGGCATGAGGGGTTTTTAGGATAGCCCACGCAACTCAAACGTTCAGCCAGGATTGAGGGCAGCTGGGTGAGAGCATCCGTCACTGGGATGGTGGAAGGAGATGGTTTCTCTGAGCAGAGGGTAGCCTGTGTACCCAGAAGTGGGTTTCTCCCAGGGTCATGTCTCAGCCTTGGGTTTCTCCCAGGGTCATGTCTCAGCCTTGTCATCAGACAGCTCAGGTTCATTCCTGTGGAAAGACTTAAGTGCTTTCTCACACACTTTCTGCTCGATGGGAGACACAAGGAGGGGCTCTGCTTTCAGAAACAGGCTTTGTCACACTGTCACGGGAGATGGGATATAAGATCATAGAGGCCAAGTGGGAAAGGGGCAGTCCCAAGTTCAAATTGGAAGCATCAGTATGAACTCATGCTAGATTTCACCTGACAGAATAAAGCACGTGTTTCCTAGCTCTCTGTCCACTGAGAATGTTAGAAATTATGACCAGTTCAGGAGCAGTGAGCCCTGCCAGCCCCAGATTGGGGTCTCTAAACACCACTTCTAACGAGAAAGCAGGGCCCTGTGCAGACACAGCTTACTGCAGGTCTGAGGCAGGATGCGTGCACAGTGAGCCTGGAACATTCAGTCACTCGGATAGTCAGAAGCTCTCAACCTCTCCTGGCATCAGGTCAGAAAGGATGCAGGGGACAATGTGATGGGACAGCTGGCCAGAGACGGGATTGATGCGCGCATCAATAGGAAGAATAACTGCAGTGGATTGAAACGTGATATCCAAATCTACACGTTCACAATGATATTTAGAAAAAAAGAAAAACGTAAACTCATTTGTCATCTTTGGAGGATGTTGGGAAACCAACTCATTATTTGGGAAACTGTCAAGTAAAGGGAAAGAATCAAGCATGTCTCCTTTCTGGTATGAACCATACCTTACCATAACTAACTCCTTGATAAGGGAAGTTTCTTTTTATAGAAGTATTCCAGCTAATAAACAAAGACAGAAGGATAGAATTAGTTTGCCACCATTTTGCAACCTCTAATGAACCCAGACAGTGATCACCAACTGCTAACATCACCAGACATTATGTGCCTTGAAATGGAAATACAAAGCAGCCATTAGGGAGACACACACACACACACACACACACCACAGACATACCACAGACACACACAAAACAGACATGAGTCTAAATAAGCTTCTAGGTCTAACTACTGATTTTCAAAAATTAGAGGGGAGAGAGGAACACATGTAACACCAAAATGGGGATGCAATAAGCAACATCCAGGCTGTGGAACAATCTAGAGACAACCAACCCAATTTCTTCAATGAAGACATCGCAAGGGAAGAAAAAGGGAGAGAGAACCTACAGATTGAGAGAGACATAAGAGACATATCAACCAATCATAATGGATGAACCCTGCCTGGATCCTGAGTTTAACCAACTGAAAAGAAAACATGTATGAGACAACCAGAGAAATTCCAACACTGACCAGATATTTGCTGATATTAAAGCACTGCTGTTCGTTTTACTAGGGGTCATGATGGCATAAACCCCATCCCTTTTTTTGGAGTCATCTACTGAAATATTTGCGAAAGAAATGATTGCTGTCTGGATTTTGCTTCTAAATATCTGAGATGAGGGAGGAGGGGAAGGCCTTGAGATGGAACAAGATTGGCTGAGAATTGGAGATAGTTGAAGCTTGGTGATGGGTAGCTGGGATTCACTGTTCCATATAATCTACTCTTGTGCATGCTTAAAGTTTTTCACAATAAAAATAAAGAAGTGGGCTGGCCGAGTGGCGTGGTGGTTAAGCGCTGGCTTGGGATGCCAGCGGCCCCGGTTCAGGTCCCACATATGAGGGCCAGTGACACTGACCTCAAAAAAATAAAAAAATAAAGAAGTAATGACAAGCCTTTTCCTTCCCTTCTCTCAAGGGTATCGGGGTGGTGTTTCCACCCACTGCTGACATCTTTGGGGTGAGCCTGGGTAGCAGGTTTGAGATACGTCTCAGCATGCACATGCATGCCTCTTCCTATATCCGTGACAATCAGTGAGGCGAGAAAGCAAAGGTTCCTGTCCTCATGAGGATCAGGCCAGGCCGCCAGCATCATACCAGACCCACCACAGCTACTTTCTTTGGAGAATTCCTAGTCTGGCCGTCACAGGGGAGACCCCCCCACACCAGATCTGCCTTCTTGCATCCCCTCCCTGTCACTCTTGCCCTCCCTATGCACTCCCTGAGGACACAGAGACCCATCAAGGGAGAGAACAGGACTCTGAACTGGATTCAGGTTCAAATTCTGACTTCCCCACTTCACAACATGACCTGTAACCATCCTAAGCCTCATTTTTCTCATCTATAAAATGGGCACAATGTAACCTCAATGGATTCAATAAGTATTATCGGGGCACAGTGGCAAAAAGGACCTCGCCTCTACTTTGTAAAACTAGACACTCAGAGGTGAAAGGTAATCTTACTAGGGTGCAAGTGCTATGAAAATGCACACGTAAAATTGGAGATGTAAGCGTACTCAGTCACATCCCAACGTTTTTGAAAACTGGCAGCCACTACTTAGGAAATATCATAACTCTCCACCATACTCGTACTTCTCATCAACCAGACATGTGCACTTTCCAACTGCTGAGTCTCCAGAAATGGCAAACACACAGCAGAAGCTCATTTAACTTAGACCTCACATTTCCGTTCAGTAAGTACCATTGTTCCCACTTTGTGGAGGAGGAAAATAAGCAGAGAGGAGAGGTTCCTTGCACCAGGCTGCACCATGCGGACACGGCCCTGCTCTACCCTCTGCTTTGATTAAGCTTCAAAGTGTGGCAGCAGGGCCAGAAACATCAGAGCTGCTAGGAGACCAATGAGCTCTGCAGGTCAAACTCCATTTTACGAATGAGGCAACTGGCCCAGAGAAGCCAAGCAACTTGTCCTGGGCCACACAGCAAATTAGCTGCTGAAACTGTCTCCGGGCTGCGTGAGGAGAAGGTGAGGGAAGCCGGCTCTTACTGCTCCATTTAATCTTGTCCCAGAGTGGGGTGACCAACCATCCTGGGGGGTCCTGGGACAGGGGACTTGAAGAGCTAAACCCAGGAAAGTCCTGGGCCAGCTGGGATGAGTTGGTGATGCTGTCTCACAGCAGGACGTCTAGATGGATGTGTCCCAGCGCACAAGGCCCGGACCTGGAGAACCATCAGTAAGGACCTGAAGAAGCGCTAGGTTTCACGCCTTTGGTCCCTGGAGGTAACACCCACATGTCATGTCAGCAGCCTTGGAGTAGCCTGTCACCCAACACCCTCTCTTGTGCCTCTCCAGTCTGTCCCTACCCCTAACAGCCACAGTGCTCTTCCTGAATTGTAAATCCAGTCGCCCCATGCCCCAGATTACAAGCCTAAAGAGTTTCTCATTTTTCCCATTGTTTTAGGACAAACTCTAAATTTTGCTGGCCCAGAAAGCCCCCAGTCCGGCTGCCTAGCCGCCCTCTTGTACCCACCCCACTGCTGATATTCCAGGATAGCCAGCGACCTTCTAACTGTACCCGCCTTACCCATGTACCCTTTTCCTGGGACCCCACCCTAGTCTTCCACAGAATCAGCACAGTTGTAATCACATAGCTATTTGTATAATTAACTGATTATTAATCTCTAGTCTCCCCGCCCCTGGCTAGACCATCAGCCCACAAGGCAGGGACCAGTATGTGATGCTCACTTCTGTTTTTCGGCCCCTGACTCAGTGGTGACACATGAATAATGCCCAATAAATAGTCATCGAATGGACCAACCAATGCCACCATCGCCTCCAAACAGGCCTCCATCTGAAATCACAGAAAGCCGTTATAGCCACCCTGACCACGAGTCCCCATTTCAGACAGGCTAGTAGCCATGAAGTCACATGACAGAAGGTGACCCCAGAAAAAGCTTGGCCAAGAGGCTTCCGGAGGGAGCTATGGCAGCCAGGAGCGGGTAGGCTTTTCCTATAATTATTCTACCTGTCTTTACACTCTTTCTTGGCTTTGTTCACATCCCTACCCCAGCACCAGCTCAGGAAAAAAAAACAAAAACAAAACATTAGCCCTAGAGTTTGAGACAAGATAGCTGGTTTCCTCTGTGCTTGTAATTAACGCCAAAAATATTCATGACTTGCCTTGGCTGGAAAGGTAATAATAAAACCGTGCAGCCTGATTATTTGGCTACTAATTACCTTCTTGGCTTTTATTTTTTCCTCCCTTTCCTTAAATTAATTCCAGAGTTCCTCCAGATTTCTCGTTGCTAAGCTATAAAGTTCCAGGATTCACAGCGCCCATGCCAATTGGCAGGCAGCTCCCTGCAGCTCCAATCAGGAGTGGGTTGCTGAAAGGAACATCCACATTGCAGCTTGCCTGGGGGGTTCTGGAATTTTCTCGCTGACGTTATGAACCGCAAAGATCTTTGTCTAACTCTGCAAAACCTGTTCCCTTGTGCTTGCCTGCCTCTCTCCGGAGGGCAGGCTGTCAGGGAATGGCAGAGGTCCTGGGGTGTCCTCAAGAAGAACACGGTGTCCCTGAATCACCAGGTTTGGGTCAGCGACAGGGATGTCCTGGACCCATTCATAGCTGACCACAGGCAGCAGCAGGATGCCCTGCCACAGGCCTGAGGGCTGTCTCAAGCCCCCCAGATTGTCCTCTCTCATGCCATCCCTAAGCTTGGTGAAAGACCCGAGGAGGGTGAGGAGAAGCGAACACCATGGCCTGTGGGGCTGTTGGGATGGAGGCCATATTTGTAAAGGGTTTTAAACATGTGGAAGGCAGGGCCACCATTGGGGTTCATTCTGGTGTTTCCCCCTCCAGAACCCTAAAGCAAACAGCCACCATGAACCGAGTTCCTACAGTGCACCGGAAACTTAGTTTTTATTTTTTTAGACCACTTTATTGAGGTAAGATTGACTTCCAAAGTAGTATATCACCACAATCTATGTCATAAATATATCCATCACCTCCAAAAGGTTCCTCCTTCTCTCTTTATTTTTTTTTTTTTGTGATAAAAAGAGCATTTAACATACGATCTACCTCTTAGCAAAAATCTTAAGTACACAACACAGCGTTAACTGGTATCACCGCGCTGTATATTAGATCTCCAGGACTTTTTCACCTTGCATAACTGAAACTTTGTACCTATTGGCCAGCATCTCCTACCCGCCATCCCCTAGCCCCTGGCAATCCCCATTCTACTCTCTGCTTCTATGAGTCTGACTATTTTATTTAGGTGCCTCGTATCAGGGGAATCATGTTATATGTGTCCTTCTGTAACTGGTTTATTTCACTCAGCATAATGTTCTCCAGGTTCATCCATGTGCTCAGGTATAACAGTATTTCCTTCCTTACTACGGCTGAATAATATTCTATTGTATGTATGTATATACCACATTTTCTGTATCCATTTGTCTATCATTGGACATTTAGGTTGCTTCCATGTCTTGGCTGTTCGGCCAAAAACTTTACATACACATCTCTTGCCATCCCGAAACTACCATCAGGCAGACCAAGAACATGATGGACCATCTGCTGGTTTTGACTGCTTCTACCTTTCATTAACAGCAGAGCCATGTCATGGGAAGTCATGTGACACAGGCCTGGCCACAGTGATTGGCTCTGGGATGGGCATGTGACCAAGCTGAGCCAATCAGAATCTTCCTTGAACTTCCTTGAACAGACTTTATTGCCAGAACTATAGGAAAAGACACCCCCTTCCTGCCACTGGATTTGCTGACCTGGGGACCACTGTGAACACACGTGGAAGGTGCCTGAGGGAGATACAAAGCCCCTGGGCCAAGGCCTGAGACCCAGGTGCATCCGGGAAGTCAGATCGATGTCCTGGAATTTAGTTACCGGAACAGTAAATTCTTAGTCTGTTGATACCAGTTTGTCTTGTGTGTCCTTCTGTGTAGCTGACAGAGTGTAGCACAGACACGCACTTTCTCATTCTGCCTGGCTCTGGGTTGGGCAATTTGCATATATTCCCACACAGGGTTTTTACAATCACCTGGTGAGGTAGTCTGCTTTGCAGATGGGGAAACTGAGGCTCAGAGGGGTGAGGGGGCCTTGCCCAGATAATACTGCCAGTATGAGTTCAGGGATTCAAACCTGGGTAGTCTAATTCCTGGATGTCTTGGCGGTCCCTCAAATTCAACTTGTCCAAAACTGAATTTGAGACTCCTCTCCACCCTGATTCCCCTCCTGGGTCCCCATCTCAGGGACAGTACCCCCTTCAGCCTGGGTGATCCTCACCAGAAACTAGGTCTCATTCCTGACCCCTCCCTGACACTCCCAAGCCTCACAAAATCCTGACCTCCCTGTCAGTATTGGAAGGAGCTTACTTCTTTCCCTGTCTACCTCTCCTCCCTTGCCCAAGGTGCCCTCATTTCTCAAAACCTTGACCTTCAAACATTGCCTCCTGCCTGGTTCTCCCCTCCTCCAATATAACTTCCATTGGCAGCCAGAGGAATTGCCTCAAAATGCCAATCTGATCACGTATTCTTGCTGGGGGAGGCTGGGTTTGATGATCTGAGGACACACATTTGTGTCTGGGGAGGTTTTAAAATACAGGCAACGTGTTGATCCCACCTGACTTCTGGGCACAAAGTCTTCAAGCCCAAGAGCCGGGCAGGACACAACTCCCTGCACCTGTGCAGCCATTCCATCGTGTATTTCACAAATAGCTGCTAGCGCTCCCAGGCACTGCTGGTTGTGCTGCTTCCAGGGATGGGCAGCAGCAACTGGAGCGGACCGCTCAGGACAGTTGCCTAGGGGGGCCGGGGGAGGGCGGGGAAGGGCGCTGTGCTCTGTGCCTCATGCCACTCACTCGCTCACTCCACCAGCGGCTCTATAAAGCCGTGACTGTTATTAATCCCATTTTACAGATGGGAAGAAAAAGGTCCCTGTTCCATATGGAGTTTATATGCTAGTGAGAGAGACTGACAAAAACAAGTCAAACACACACACACACACACAATTCAGAAGGCGATGACACCGAGGGTGATTTTCAGACTAAGTCCAGAAGCTTCCAGGTGCCTCCCTCTCAACTCAGCCTGTAACATGTGCAGGACCCAGAGGAAGAGTAGAAATGGAGGCCCATGAGTTGTGAGACTAGATTTAAAAGTTATAAGTCAGGCTAAGAAACCATGTATAGAGAATCTGTTCTAACCTCCCTCTTTGACAAACATGCCTTTGCTACAACCTGGAAGGCCACGTCTGACTTCACCCCTTGTCAGGCTGGTGCAAGAAAAAAATGTGACTAGCAGGTGCGACACTGCTCACCCCCTCACAATTCACCTGGCCAGCCCCAGGGCCAAAATGCTCTTAAAGGTCATCTTTTCCAAAAAGGCCACCTCCACCCTTGCCCATGGCAGCACTGGGGACAGGCTCTGATGTCAGGGGCCAGGCATGCCAGGTCCCTAAAGCAGGGCCTAGGAGAGGTGGGCTCTGCTCCCGAAAGACCGGCTGGGAGCCCCTCACTGCTGTCGGCCCCAGCCTTGCCCCGACAGCAGCCAGCGCCTGAGGGAATGTGTGTCAACAAACTCCCTGTGCTCCGGCCACATGTGTTTGCTGCTTAGCTTTCCAGTGGGAAGTTTGTTTTTGTCACAATTGTTAGTATTTGGCTATGTTTAACCAAGGCCGTGGAGGGGTGTGTGTTTGTGTGTGTGTGAGAGAGACAGAGAAAAGAAGAAGGAGAAGGAGAAGGAGAAGAAAGAAAGAAAGAAAGAAAGAAAAGAGAGAGAGAGAGAGAGAAAGAAAGAAAGAAAGAAAGAGAGAAAGAAAAAGAAAGAAAGAAAGAAAGAAAAAGAAAAAGAAAGAAAGAGGGAGGGAGAGAGAGAGAGAGAGAGAGAGAGAGAGAGAGAGAGAGAGAGAGAGAGAGAGAGAGAGAGAGAGAGAGAGAGAGAGAGAGAGAGAGCTGTATATCAATCCCTTGTGCACAAGGCCTGCAGTGGAATTGCCTGACCTCACCCCCCTTCCCAAATACAGATGATTAGCAAGAGGTCAAGGTCTCTTTAGAAATCAGTGTTTCAACTCAACAACAAAAAGCTGTTGTTTATTCTAAACTCCATCAAATGTGATGACTTCTCATCATCAGATAAGTCATTAGAACTATATACTATTTGAATGCCAAAAGCCATTTGTCTGTCCATCCATCCATCCATCCATCCATCCATCCATCCATCCACCCATCCATCCATTCACCAATTCATCTACGTACCCACCTATCCATCCATCCATCCATTCATTCACCAATTCATCTAGAATTGGAAATTCTCTCCAAGCGTATTGGAAAAGCCATGGGAAGTTTGGAGCAGAAGAGGATACAGACTTTAAGAGAGACCTCTGCTGTGTGGACAGCAGACTGAAGGAAAGCCATGGGAGAAGGGATATCACTCAGGATGTCACTGCGGTTGTCCAGGCTGATATCTGGTGGCTGGGACCAGGGTGGTGGCTCTGAGGTTGAGAAAAGAATTTGAGATGTGTTTTGGATGACTTGATAGGACTTAAAGATTGGAGTGAAAGAAGTTATCAGCTGTTATCTCAAGCTCCCTCAGAAGCAGACCCTGAGGCAAGGAGTCACATCATGGGGGGGATCCAAGGAGGCCTGGGTGGGGAGGGGGAAGGTGAGACAGGCAAGGAACCTCGTGGGAGCATGTGGTGAAGCAAGTTACCTCTGAGGGCAGCGGGAGGCCTGTCCCTTTAAGGAACCTTGGGAGCTGGATCCCAGAATGGATCCCACTGAGGCGAGGGAGCTGGGGTGTTTCTACCCCAGGCCTCTCCAGGCGCTGGTGGAGGGCTGTTCCCAAAGCCTGTTCATTTCCCACACTCTCTCCAGCCACGTGAGAGGGCGGAGCCGGCTCCAGGAACCCGAGAATGTCCTCAGGCAGAGAAATGCAGGTGTTGCATTTGGAAGCCAGGCCAGGGCCCCTGAGGCGGGAGAGGCTGATTGGATGTAGGTGAGTCACCAACCGTGTGTCTGCCATCATCAGCAAAGATCTGAGTGTTCCTGGTTGGAAGGAGTGGAAGTTCTAGTTTCATGGAGTCTCAGGCGCTGTCAGACATGGGGTTTAATGACAGCTTTCCCCACCTCAGTGGCTCCCTCTTGCCCCTTTACAGCCCTGCTGTCACCAGACTCTTGGATCCCATTCTTTCTGACACCCAACCGCCAAACCTGCTGTTCTCCCAGTCAATGGCTCCACTCTCCATTCAGACCCCAAACCCAGGAGTCATTCACAAAATTCTTCCCTTTCCCCTACCCCAACATCCACTCCTATCGACTCAAGATATCCTGAATTCAACCAAGTTTCTCAGCCTCTAGCGCCACCACCATCATCTAAGCCACCACCCCCTCTTGCCGGGAGCAACCTCTCACGTCCCTTCTGCCTCCATCACAGCAGCCAGCGTGATCATTTATGGCGAACCGGGCCACATCACAACCCTGCCTACTACCTTCAGTACCACCACCACGCCCGCCACTGTGATAACAAAATCTGAGCTCTTCCCAATGGCCCGCAAGTTCACATGAGCCAGCCCTGCCCACATCTCCAAACCTCACCCCTACCACTCTCCTCTCGCTCACTCTGCCCCCGCACAGGCGCCCAGCCATTCCTCAAATGCATCAAGCCTGTTCCTGCCCCTGGGCCCTTGCCTGTGCTGGTCCTCCTGCCTGGAACACCGTTTCTCCCAGCTTCCTGCAGAACTGATTCCTTCTCATCATTTCTGTCTCAACTCGAATGCTGGCTTGTTCATGTGTCCGTGGGGTGGGCTGTGCCTCCCCGTACCAAGCTGCATGAAACTGAGACTCTGTTCTCCTTCACCACCATCCACCACCGGCTGTGTCTACATGCTGAGGTCCAGTAGGCACTCAAATCAGTGCATGAATTACTAGAATAGTGACAAAGACCTTATTTCCCCATATGGTTTCTAACCAGGGCTAGGTATTTCCAACCGTTCTCATGGTTGGCCAGATTTTAACTCGGCCCCATCTAGAAGTGAGCACGTTAGCGCGGTTCCTAATGCCCAGCATCCCTGGTCTTGTAAATGTCCAGTACCACTTGCTGAGGCTCTGGAAAGAAACTGAACCCAAGCCAGAGCTGAGTCCAGCTCATGGCCCTGCCTAGAGCTGCCCACCTGTTGGCATGGCCTTCCCTGGCCAGCCCCTGGGCACTGGGACCCGTGGCTGCATGGGAGGTGGTGGGCCGGGGGGGGAGGGGAGCTCTGCCTCCCAGCCCCATGTGGCTTCTGACCAAGTCCCTAGACTGAAAGCTCCTCCCTGGAGCAGGGGTGAGGAAAGGAGGGGGCTGTGCATTGGGGCTTTTCTTCTCCTGGCCACGTGAACACCGATTTTTGCAGAGACACTAAGTGGAGTGGGAAGGCTGGGACATTGAAGGCTCCATTAAATACAGATGGCCAGTCCCCTCCCACCACATGAGCGACAGCCTAGCCACTCGGTAGGTACTGCAGCTGCAGGTGTTCCCACCCCCCCAGCCGGGGGGAGCCAAGGCTGCTCTCCCCTGCCAACCCACTGTGGCCCCCCAAACATGGTAACTGGATAATGGTCCACAGGCACCAGCCCTGACACTTAACTTGGCAGTTGTGCAGCGCTTGGGCAAGTCACTCAGCTGCCCTGGTCCTCAATGCCCTCAGCTGAAATATCGGAGTGATGACAGCACCCGGCCTACAGGGTTCACAAAGGTCCGTGAGTTCTGAGTGCAGCACAGGGCAGAGAACACGCTGGAAAAATGCAGCCGCTGCCTCCGTTAGCACAGAACCTAGCTCGGGAAATTTCTAAAAATACGTTTTATTGGATTTTCTGTCTGAGCTACAGAAGCAATATATGCTCCTTGAAACAAGCCAAACAGCAGCAACGAGTAGAGGGAAAAGCCAACCTCTTTCTTCCCCTACACTCCCACCTCACAACCCCCTACCACACCCGCCACATGCCGCTGGATAAGCTAACATTTGGCCGGTTTTCCTCCCAACCCTTTCTCCTTGCACATTTACGTCTTTGCATATATGTGGTGTATTTGCTTCATTTGTACAGAAATGAGCTAATTCCATCCATATTTCCCCAGGCCACTCCAACAGAAACCAACCTCATTCTTTGCAGCGGCTTCCTCCCATGCCCCCGTTGGCAATGAGCCTCCATGTATTTCAAGGTATCGGCCCCTCCCCTGCTGACGGCTATTTCCAGGCCTTCGCTCCACCAGCCGTGCTGTACCGACACCCTTGAGTCTGCCTGCTCATTTCTACAGCAAAGTTCCCCAAAGTGTAGTTAGGGGGTCAATGGGCACTGGTTTTGTTTCGTGTTTTTAATAAAAATGTGCTGCCCAGTGAGCACGTCCAGTGGCTGATCCTGGGCGGCCCAGCATTTACTCTACTGGAGTCTCAGCAGCAGGCAGACATCCGCTCCAGCCAACAAAAGGGACACAGTGTTTCACCCGCCAACAGGGGAACAAAAGGCCCTATGCCCGACTTTGGGAGCCTGAGAAAGCCCTGGAAAACTAGCAGCAGCACAGGCGGGCACTGGAGATGACCCCAGGTCTGGATTTTCAAGGGGCCATCACTTCCCAGCACAAGGCTGGTCTCATGGACCATCGCCACGCCCGACACAAATGAAATAAATGTCACCCTTCTCCTTTGTCAGTGCTCTGGGGGACAGGTGGTGGCTCCAGGGGCAACACAAATAAGACCAGGAGGTCCTATGGAGGCCGAGCAGAAGGCTGCCTGCCCTGGGGAGCCAGGTGGTCCGAGCGGCCTCTGGACAAAGATGCTTTGACCCGAGATGCCGGGAGGTCGGGTGCAGGCTGAGCAATTTTAGTGCCATGGCACAGAGGAGATGCCATCGGAATTTTACAAAGTGAGAGACCTGGGTGTGAGTTGCCAATCTCTCTGCATCTCAGTCTGCACATCTATGAAATGGGGACAGTAGTTGGATGTTCTCCCTTCCAAGGTGTGCCGTGAGGATTCAGCAAGAGGTGGTGGGTTGCACCTGGTGCTAAGAGCTCCTGCCCACCTCTCTCCCCACCTCCACTCGGGCCATCATCCTTGTTGACCATCCATGAACCTCTAGGGCCTTTGACCCTGGCCCCGGGGCACCATCCTTCACCCTATCTCAGCCACCCACCCCCTGGGGTTATACCCCAGTCCTTCCTATAGCCAGTGACTGGAATCATCCCCCCTCGCCAGTAACTCCACCACCACCCTCTCATTTTCAAGCTGGCCCTCTTTAACCCTTTCCCTTACTGCGGGACCCTCAGCCCCCAGAACAGCTGCTGCCACATAGTAGGTCCACAGTAAATGTGTGTCAGATGGATGGATAAAGGTTTGGCAGCTACTATTAACAACCGAGAATGGTGGTACCTTACTAGATACGCACACATTCCTGTAGGAAGGCATCACACCCCACAGGCTAGCTTCTCGGTCGCCACTGCCCACATCCCCAGGTAGAGCCCCAGCCCAGCAAAGGGACTGTCCAGGACCTGCATGGTCCTCACATGGGGTGCTCCAGGTATACGCAATGCCTCATTCATTCATTCATCAATTATGTATTGAGCACCTACTATAAGCTCTGCACTAGATCAGGGGGACACAGCGGTAAGCAGACAAGGCCCTGCTCTCCCCACCATCATGGTTGTGGCAGTCTGAACAACGGCCTCCCAAAAATGTCCCCATCCTCAGAACCTGTGCATATGTTACCTTGTGTGGGAAAAGGGACTCTGCAGATGAGACCAAATACGAGATTTTTTATTTTTATTTTTTATTTTTTTTAGCTGAGCCATCCTGCCACCTGTTGGCAGCTCAACAGCAACTCAGCTCGGGCTGGGCATCGAACCGCCGTTGCTCAGAGCTCAGCTCACACTCTTGAGCGAGCTCCTAACCAATTGAGCCACTCGGCCAGCCCTAAATTTTATTTATTTATTTATTTATTTATTTATTTATTTTTTGAGGGCGGTATCACTGGCCCTCATATGTGGGACCTGAACCGGGGCCGCTGGCTTCCCAAGCCAGCGCTTAACCACCGCGCCACACAGCCGGTCCTCAAATACGAGATTTTGAGATGGGGAAGTTATCCTGGATTACCTGGGGGCAAGACCCAGCCTAACCACAAGTCCTTATAGGAGGGACCCAGGTGATCAGAGCCAGATGTGAGGATGGGAGCAGAGGTCAGAGAGAGGATGCTATGCTGCTGGCTTTGAAGAGACAGGAAAGGGGCCAGGAGCCAACGAATGCACCTGGCCTGCAGAGGCTGGAAAAGGCAGGGAAGCCATTTCTCCCCGAGAGCTTCTCGAGAGAACCAGCGCTGGGGACTACAAACCTCCACAGCTGTAAGATACTAACATCTGCGTTGTTTTAAACAACCCTGAGGTAATTTGTTGGAGCAGCCACAGCAAACTAATGGAAGGGTGTCATCCACCAATCCCACCAGGGCCAGATATATAACTTGTGGGGGAGCCCAGTGCAAAATGAAAATGCAGGGCCCCTCGTTCAGAAATTATTAAGAATTTCAAAACGGCGGCAGCAGTGCATTCCACCCAGGTTGGGGCCATGGGCACTGCCCAGGCTGTCCACAAAGCCAGCCTCGCATCTCATAAAGAACTAGTTCATCACAATGATGACATCAGGCTGAGAAGTGAAAGGGCCCCTGAGAGTGTGTGATGGCGAATGGGACCCCAGAGCTCTTCGATGGGGTGACACTTGCTTTGGACCGGATTAAGGGGAGGTGGTGAGTCAGAGCGCCCCTGTGGGGGAACAGCGGCTGCAAAGGCCAGGAGGTGGGGACTCACTTGGTTCCATGCTTCCCCACCTGGAGATGGCCGTTGCCTCCGTGAGCAATGCCCTTTGTTCCTTTTCTTCCCCAAGACTCGGTCTTCCCCTCCCAGGACACCTAAGTCCTAAATTTCCTAAGCTCCACTCAGTACTTCCCCTTCCCTAATGAACTACAGCCTTCTGCCCCCATCCGCTTTAATATCTGTAAATAAACTTTATTTGGGAAAACTTGGGGGATTTACAGAAGTGTTACAAAGACACAGAGAATTCCCACACGCCCTTCACCCAGGTTCCCCTAATGCGGACATCTTGCCTAACGAGGGGACTGTGGTCAAAACAAAGATATTAACATTAGGACATTGCTATCAGCTACACTCCAGACTTTATTCGGACGTCCCCATATTTCCACAAATGCCTTTCTTTTCCAGGACCCAATCCAGGGTACCACATGGCATTTAGTTCCCCTTCCATCCTAAAAATTAATACCTGAGTATTGTGATGGATGGACGAGGCCCTGTGTTTGACCTCAATGGATTCTCATAATCATCACCACTCCCATTTTACAGATGATGAAACTGAGGCCCACAGATGTTAAATAATTAACTTAACACCCCTTTCCTTAAATCTGGTTCCCATCTCACCTCCCAAACCCCCCACCCCCACCCCCATGTTACCCAGCCCTGTATGATTTTTTCTTCTGTACTCCTTCTCTGCTTAATACATTTTTTTTTTTGGCTGAGCCCTCCTGCCACCTGTTGTCAGCTCAGCGGCTGCTCAGCTTGGGCTGGGCTTCAAACTGCTGTTGCTCAGAGCTCAGCTCACACTCTTGAGCGAGCTCTTAACCCACTGAGCCACTAGGCTGGCCCTAATACATTTTTTTCTTTTAAACAAATTCATTTTTTTAAAAACCAAAAAAAAAAAAAATTCTTAAAGGATTCATCACATGTTGACCATAGTGGAAAGCTTGGGCCACTGGCCATAAGTAGAAGGGAGCTGAGCAAACAGAGACAATGAAGATGAAGTGATGGTTCACACTCCAGCACAGCTTGGCGTCCAGGCTCTGGGTGAGTGACATCCCGGCCTGAGACCTTCTTCCTGAGGGATCCGAGAGTTGGAGCGCCCTCCCTGCTCCAGCCTACACCCAGACCCTGCCCTCAGGGCGTCACTGGCTGACCCGGAAACCTAGATCTGTCAACATTGCACAAGGCAGTGAGCAAAGGACCCAGCACTGGGAACCACTGAACAGCCTTCTGCTAATTAGGCACCTACTGCATCCCAGGCACTGCACACCGTCTCACTGAAGTCCCCAAAAAGCTGATCCTAACTGTTATCCCTGTTTCTCAGGGGAGGACAGAGGCTCTGAGCAGTCACACCGCTAGCCTCTGGACACACAGAATTCAGCGTTTGAATGATAATCCCCTTTGCCCAATCCTGACTCTTCTATCTTCTAACCATCTCTCCAATGCATTGCCCCCAGTCTGTCCCCTCAACAAGTGCAGGGTGACGCTGGGTTGTCAGCTCCCATTTGTTCAATGCCCACCTTGGCCAGGCCCAGGGCTGCGCCTCTGAAAACCCTTGTGTCACGTGAGCCTGGTGACAACCCTGAACATGGATGCCATGAGTTTCCACCGTGTACAGATTAGGGAACTAAGGCTCAGAGGCAGAGTCTCATCCTCAAGGTCACACAGGCTGGCAGGGATGTGACCAGGACTCGACCGCAGATGGGCTGCACCTCCCGGCAGGAGACCTTAGCCACACATCTGGGTGCTTGGGCCAAGCCAAGGCTCAGGTGTTCACAAGAGAGCTGTCGAGAAGCTGATGATCCCAGCAGCATCATGCACAGGTAGCTATAGGCAAATCACAGCAGGGAAATGTATCTTCCCCAAACAGGTAAATGAGGGGGTGATATTTGACTTACAAAAGTCCTCACAAAGGAACTGGACTTTGGATGAATATGTGATTCTCTTGTCAGCCCTCTGGGTATTTTCTCCTTCTCCTTACTAAGCAGAGAGCCAGCCACTGCTCACTCCTTCCATGAGAGGCACAACCAGGGCAGGGGACAGGGACTCGGGGCCTTTGTGGCTTTGGCTTCCCAAGGCCTAGGCCAGGGACAGCCAGCCACAGCCTGGAGCCCACACTCAGTCCACTGCCCCTCTTATTATTATCATTGTTGTTATGGTAAGAACACTTAACCTGAGGTCTAAACTTTAAGTGTACTATACAGTATTGCTCATTACAGGCACAATGTTATACAGCAGATCTCTAGAGCTTATTCACCTTGAATAACTGAAATGCTGCACCCATTGAGCAGCAACATCCCACTTCCCCTCGCCCAGCCCCTGGCAATCGCCATTCATTCTACCCTCTGCCTCTATGAGTTTGACTATTTCATATTCCTCATATAAGTGAGATCACACAGTCTTTATCCCTCTGTGACTGGCTTATTTCACTCAGCATAATGTGCTCTACGTTCACCCATGTTGCTGCATATGGATTTGTTTCTTTTTTCAGGCTGAATAATATTTCACTGTATTGTATATGTCACATTTGCTTTCTCCATTCATCCATCAGTGGCTACTTAGTTTATCTCCATATCTTGGCTATTGTGAATAACAGTACAGTGGACATGGGGGTGCGGATAGCTTTTCAAATTAGTGTTTTCATTTTCTTCAGATACATACCCAGAAGCAGAATTGCTGGGTTATAAGATAGTTCTATTTTTAATTTTTTTTTTAAAGATTTTATTGGGGAATTGGGGGAGGGGAACAGCATTGGGGAATCGGGGAAGGGAACAGACAAGTTGCTGTCCTTTTGCTCTTCAGTCTAGCTGTGGAGGACGTTGCTTCACTGGCCCATGTTGGTATCGTCATTGTGCTCTTCCCGGGTGAGGCAGATCGGTTGCCGGCCTCTGGATGGTCGCTCACCACGGCTATTGGCAGCTCACACCGGCTGCCAGCCGCTCACGCTGGCTGCTGGCCACTCACTGCAGCCTATGGCAGCCCACTGCAGCAGGGGCTGCAGCCCACACCATCACTGGGGCTCGCACAGCCCAGCTCCAGGTGGAGCTGTTGTTAGCTGTAGAGGGCAGTGTCACTGGCCCTCGTATGTGGGATCCAAACTGGGGCTGCTGGTGTCCCAAGCCAGCTCTGAACCAATGCACCACGCTACCGGCCCCTATTTTTAATTTTTTGAGGAATTTCTGTACTGTTCTCCAAGTCAATTGTTTCTTTTGCAATGCTATTTTTATAAATAAAGCTTTATTGGAATACAGCCATGCCCAATTGTTTACCTATTGCCTTCTCACCTATAATTGCAAAGTTGAGTCCCTGCTACAGAGACTAGGTAGCCAGCAAAGCTTGAAGCACTTACTATCTGGCACTTTACAGAGAGGTTGCCAAGCCCTGGGGGTTTCAGGGAACTAAGGGTAAAGGTTATACTGGGTAGGAGGAGAGCGTGAGGAAGGAAATATCCGTTTTGATTCTTGAGGACCAAAGAGACTTCAAGAGGGAGAAGGGATGACCCTGTCCGAAGCAGCCCCAAACTTCCACGTCTCGAGGGGTCTATGACGCTTTTCCCTGCCTTACATCACCGGTCCGGGGCAGGGCCAGTGGAACACAGTGTCAGCTCCAAGAGCTGGGTTAGCCCTGAAAACCAGAGGCTAAACTTTTCTGCCAGCCTGGCAGGATGGGGGCTTAAAAGGAAATTAGGGCCGGCCGAGGGGCGCGGTGGTTAAGCGCTGGCTCGGGAAGCCAGCGGCCCCGGTTCGGTCCCACCTATGAGGGCCAGTGACACTGCCCTCAAAAAAAAAAAAAAAAAAAAGGAAATTAAATGAATTTATACAAAAGTAGAATTCCAGCATACCCGCATCTGCAGTTGTGTCTTATATACCTGCCCAAGTTGGCCTTATTTTAAAGAGCAATCATGTGACACAGTCATGTTGGTTCCTATTTCAGAGTCAAGGCAGACATGCCAACAAGACTACCCGTCCCTTGGTTTCTGTGCCATCCAAAGTGACCACCAGCCTCACCTTGTCCTCACCGGGAGGCGGCAGGATGGTTCTTTCCCAGTTCACAAACAAAGTGAAGCACAGGGGCTGTTTATTCAGTGAAACCAGCCCCCAAAGCCATGTGGGTCGAACCTTCTGGAAAAAGCCCTCGCTGGGCAGAAAGTGAGGTGACCTCTGAGCTGAGTGTCATGTTCTGGCACGTTGTTTGTTTGTTCACTGCTTGACTTTGGGCAGGTGGTGCCCCTCTCTGCTGGTGACATTGGTACAGCAAAGCAGTTCTGGGGTGCAGTGCCACCGACTACGTGCTGGGTTCCTCACTCTTGGGGCTTCCAGGACGTAGAGCCCAAGAATCAGGCAGGGCAGGAGGCCAGGGCTCGGTCCAAGCAGGACTCACCATTCTGGATCTTTGTACCCAGGCCCAGCGGGCTGAGTGACACTCATGTGATTTAGCTCTGCCCCCCGCCCCCCTCTGCCAAATCCTAGGACTCAAGCCTGAGAAGTCTCTCGACGCTCCCTGTGCTGAGTAATGAGAGACGGGTGGAGAAGGCCCCACTATCCCTTGGCAAGTGGCTCCCATCAGGCCAGGGCCCTGCATGCAAGGGGGGACACAGACCCCAACATTCTGTTGCCTGAGGCCTGTGCCTCCAGGAAGCCCACCACCACCACCAACAACAACTCACTCCTGGTGTTTGCCTGCTGAATGCCGGGCACTGGGCACCGATGATCTCATCTAATCCTCCCACAGCCCAGGGTTAGAACTATTTTTATCCCCATCACATCGATGGAGGAACTGAACCAGAGAGGTTGAGTAACTTGCCCAAGGACACACAGCTATGAGAGGCTGAAACACTACTCAGTGTGAATCTTGAGCCCAAGCAGCTGCTTTAAAAACATGCATTGTTTCAAAGTTGTTACTTTTTTTTTTTAATTTGAAATTCTGAAAAGTAGTAAATTCACATGGGTTCAAAACAAAATAAAATGGCAATGAAGAAATCTGTGTCCCCTCCCCTCCCTGTGTCCTCCAAGCACTAAGTTTCACCACGCTTTCTCAGGTGAAATTCAGTCATGCTATGGGTAACCACAGTTTCTATATGTAAATGTAAGCTAATACAAATATATATATTGTTACCCTGCCCTTTTTATGCAAAGATGTACATATGCTACTTGAACCTCGCTTTTCTCACCTCACCTACTAAAGCTTAGAGACGGTTCCTCACTGGTCTTGACAGCTGCACAAACAGCACTGCAGTCTATGGATGGTGCCAGTTTCTCTAATCAGACCCCGACTGATGGGGCTTTAGGTTGTTTTCAATCTTTCTCTTTTACACAGTGTTACAGAGGATAACCTTGGACTTAAATAATGTCCCACAAGTTCCAGTTTATCTGTAGGATTATTGCTGGGCAGCAGCCCAGCTGGGACAGAGGGTTCTTGCATTTGTAATTTGGACAGATATTGATTGCCAAACGCAACCAGGTTCCAAACAGGGCACAGCCCAAATTCCAAAGCCCTAGGGGTGCAGGTGGAAGCAAAGCCCGTGCTGTAGTGCCACCTCCAAAGGCCAAGGTCCAGGGGAGGGAAGGGGCCTGCGATGGGGGGGAGGGCGGGGGTGGGGGGTGGCGGGTCTGAGGGCAGGCAGGGCACCTCCTGCCCTGAATGTCACCTACAGTCCAGCCACCATCTCACCGTCTCACCATCTCGCCCCCACCTGCTTCCCCTAAATCTTCCAGTGATGGCTTAACCGTCCTGGCCATCACTGAACCGTGCATGGCCTTAAATGCACACATGGTGAAACAGCACACAGCCACAACAGGTGAGGAGGACAGCAGGGGACAGCACCAAGATGTGTTCAAAGGGAACAAAACGAGAAAACACTGGGGAAGGGAAAACTCTGCCACCCCGGTCCGTCCCCCAGGGGTGACCATGAGCAAAGGGGTGAGGTCTCATTCACTGGACTTTTCCCGACAGGCTGAACCATTAAACTGGGACACTGAGACGCCTGCCGCATACCCGGGGCATTTTCTAATCAGGAGGGCATTCGTGGCAGCCCGTCCCTGTGCCAGGGCCCCTGCAAAGGGTTTCACGTGCATTATCCCAATTAAGCCTCCAGCCACCCATGAGCTCAGTTCTATTATTACCTTTGTCCTCCATCTTCCCAAGAGGACACAGGTGAGGTAACTGCCAAGCCCACGCTCCACACAAATCATGAGGAGGACATTTGAAGAGGGTGGGTAATGGGGCTAAAAATATTTCTTTGGAACCGATTCTCAAGGCAGGTCAAGTCCCCACTCAGACCCCACTTCCTGTTACAATAAGCTTTGGCGACAGCGACGGACGGGTGAGTTGAGCGAGGGTTCCATCCGGCTCTTCTTTCTGTGACATGCATGGATTTATCCTTCGATAAAGGTAACGCATACTTAAAGCAGAAAATGTGGGCCATATTGGAAAAAGAGATGAATCCATAAACCCTCTACTAACATCATGGCACAGCAGCTGCTAGCCTCTGTTTTCATCAAGTATCTATATGTGAGCATGCTAATTAAAAATATAACCCATGCGCAGAAAAGGACACGGATTATAAATGTATTGCTTGATGAATTCTCAGAGCGACATCTCACACATAATGAGCAGACAGGGACCAGGGTGACACAGCTACAGAGCTAGACACCAGGGACTGCTGGCAACTTCCAGAAGCTGGAAGGGAAAGGAAGGATTCTTCACCTCGACCAGGGCTCGGCAAACTGCGGCTCGCAAGCCCCACACGGCTCTCTGGGTCCATCCATGTGGCTCTGAAGTCAAATTGAAAATGAAAATAAAACTATCCTAGTTTTATGTATAAAACTTTCAAAGGCTATTATTCACCTAATGGGGATTTCATTTGTGTTATGGCTCTTGAATCATTTTTAAATTGTTGTGAGAGACAGGATTGGCTCTTCCGCCTCAAAAGTTTGCCGGCCCCTGGTCTAGAGACTTCAGGCCCCGAGCATAGCAATTTCTGTTGTTTTGAGCCACACTGTTTGTGGCAATTTGTCATGGCAGCCGTAGGAAATGAATGCACATGGTTTATGCAGTTGAACATTTTTTTCTGACTCTGAGAGTCATATGAGTTCACCTCTCACCTGGACACATGCTCTCTAGCCCCTGGACTGACCTAAGACTCTCACCTCCTGCAGCCTGGTGACTGCTGCAGACACATCGGATGATGTCACCACCAAAAGCACTTCAGTGGCTCCCCAGTGTCCCTGCGGCCTGGCTCCTGCACCCTCCATCCTCATCTCACACCCTGCTCCGTGTCCAGCCCCACTCCTCTCTGTCTCTACTGCCACAGGACCTTAGTACATGCTGTGCCATCTGCCACAGGTGCCCCCACGTGTGCCCAGCTCATCATCATCCTTCAGATCTAAATTCTTTCCTGTCCCCGCTCCCCACCCCCGCCCCAGGCCCACCACGTTCCCTTGGAACCCCAGTGATCTCCGTGTTTGGGGGAGGGGTTTCCAGGGAGCTGTCCTGAGCACACTGTCACCGGGACCCTGGCTCCTTCCCTACCTTCATCCACCACGGGCCATGGGCCCTCAGGGCCCCCTCTAAACGTCTCCCACACCTTGTTCATCCTCACCACCATAGTGTCCCCCTCTGTTCCCCACACTATGAAACGCTCCCCACTTTCTCACTAAAAGCCCTCTCACCACTCCCCATTGCCACGAGGGTACGTGTCTAACTCCAAATTCCCGAGCCTCCTCCACAGGCCATTTTGATCCAGTGCCCAATCTCCACTTACCGCACCTGCCTCACCTCCCTTCAGCCTCAGCCCCCACAGCCAATTCACGTCAGTTCCCCGTCCCCCACAGGGGACACCATGCCTCAGTGCCTTCTCCCTTTGCACCTCGGTTCCCTTTGCCTGGCCCCTTTCTCCTTTCAGCTTCACCTGGCTACATGCTGCCTTTGTCCTTCACAACCCCCACCGAGGTGCATCACCTCCTCAAGAAGCCCTCCTTATGTCTCCAAGGAGTAGGAGTGGTGGTTTGGTTTATCTGTGGAACCCCAAAAGTGGGTACACAATGAACATGTATCAGATACATTATAAAGACAAGGCCTGTGGTAACAATGGGTCGGGTTTTTATTACGTATCCAAACGATATTGACTGCTGGGATCCCACGGGCGTCCAAACTTCACCCAAGCTGCCAAGTCATGCTCCCTCCTTTGGGCCCAGAGAGAGGGGCTCAGACCATCTACTCCAGCCTGTACCAGTCACAGACGACACTCTGTCCAAAGCACCCCTGGACCATCTTCAGAGCGCCTCTGAAGCCTACTGGTCTGACTCTGAACCCACCTCCCATCTCAAAGGGGGTGCAGTGGTCCCGCCCCTCCAAGCTCCCAGAGCCCCAGGAGGTCGCTTCTCACCTGGAGGCTCGCCTTCCCCAGGCCACACCCCTGGCCCAGGCCAGGTCGCTTCCTGGGTGAGGGAAGGAAGCCCATCCCTCCCACAAGGAATGGCCGGGCCTTGCAGCTGAAACAATGCCCACTGCACTAGACCCCGAGGCTGTAACCTTGTGACACCCACTGTCACTCAGCTGCTGCGTGCACCCGTGGGAGGCAGCAACGTCTCGCTTGTCCTTTAGCAACTCAGCCCTGCCTCTCTGCACACACGTTTCCACCATGAAGCAGGGTTCTGGAGAGTCCACCTTCCACCCGACTGGGCAGCCCTGTTAGGCCCCAGCCCGCCCCTAGCAGGGAGGCACGTAGGCCCAGTGTTGGCTGATCCTCCGGTTTTCAGGAGAAGGCAGGTATCATACTTCTGCACAAAATGGCCCTGCCTTAAAACAGGACTCAAATTTTTCAAATCTCTAAGTGGCCAGGTAGAAGCCCAGCTCTTGGCAACCCCAGGCTCAGGACACCAGCAGGGTCCAAAGTGAGTCAGTGATGACTGGTTTTCCCAAGCATCACCAGTGGGGACTTGCTTGAAGTTCTGGGACTAATTTAGGCCCCTGTGGGACCAGCTGGGAGTGGGCTATGAAGATGCCCCATGAGCAGCCTACGCATCTGGAGTTTTGTCTGGAAACCCACAGGCCTGGGTGGGTAGACAAAGCCATGACTAAGTGTACCCAGGGCTCACAGCCCTAGAAAGGCAGCAAGGGGTGGGATTCCCAGCAGGCACGGGCTGGAGGCCCATATCCTAGACAGTGCGCAGCTGCCTGTCGTCTGGGCCGATTTCCTCACCCTCTGTCTAGGGAGGTGGCGCTGCTTGTCAGGGACAGTTTCCCAAGCTGAGAGGCGAGGGCTGCCTCCGTCCTAACAAGACCAGGCAGCCCAGGAGCGGGACAGACTCCAGGGGCAAGTCTATGCCCGTCGTCGTGGGCAGGCACCCAGCAGGGAGTGAAGCAAACCTCAGCCCACGTCTGCTCATCACCTGCCTTGCACCTCCCCCAGAGAAGGCTCAGCCCAGCAGGGCCTGGCCACCATCAGCCCTCGATAATAGTTGTTGAGTGAATGACTGGCCGGCTGGATGAATAGATGGACAGATAGATGGGTTCATGGCTGGACGATGGATGCATGGATGCATGGATGGAGAGACAGACGGATGAACACATGAATAGATGGAGGGATGGAGCTGTAAATCTTTAAGGACAGAGGATGCTTTGCAGGCCCCAGGTACAAACTGGGCGTGAAAGCAGCCCAGGCTTAAGGTAACCCTCAGCTTCCCGCAGAGAGCACACGGGGTCGCTTGGGCAGTCACACAGCTGGGGTGCATGGAGAAGGGGGAGGGGGTGTGACTGCACTCACCTATGCCGTTCCCCAGGCCTGGAGCACCCTTCTCCACTTCTTTGCCTGCCCAGTTCCCACTCAGGCTTGTACGACTCATTCTGGGCTTCTGTGTCTCCAGGAAGGCTGTCCTCCCCCAACCTGGGTGGGCTGGGTTCCGCCCCTGAGCACCCCTACACTGCCACTCAGACTGCCCTGTATCGAAATGGTCTGGCTCCTCAGCGGGCTGCGGTCCCCAGCGCTGAGCTTGGCATACAGCGGTGCTCAGGCAATGCCACTGAACCAAACCGAGCACAGGAAGAAGGGACTCTGCTCCCCACAACCCCGGCGTACAGATAATGTGATTTGATCAGACTTTCGCTGGCCCAACTCAACATTAAAGAAACAAAACCGGAGCCACGCAAGACACGCAGGCTCAGACAGGGAATCACAGAGCTTCCGATTTGAGGTGCGATAGGACAGAAAAGCCCCATATTTACGTAGCGTCTCACGGTTTACAAAGAGCTGTCACATGAGTCAGCACAGCAAACCCTGTCATCACAACCACCTTTGCTAAGTGGGAACCGAGGCCCTGAGCTAAAGCGACTTGCCCAGGGTCACGCTGGGTGTGGGGACCGGGGCCTGGGCTGCGACCCTGGTGCAGGGGTCCTACCTGCCAGGCCCGCGTTCTCCTTCTGACCAGTGGGTGTTTTTCAGGTTAGGAATCATTGATAGCTAGGCCTGTCCAGGAGGGGAAAGGCTGGTTTTCCCACACAGAAGAGACAGGAAGCTCAGAGAGCCCAAGTCACCTACC
Source organism: Aselliscus stoliczkanus (assembly GCA_033961575.1). Lineage (NCBI taxonomy): Eukaryota > Metazoa > Chordata > Mammalia > Chiroptera > Hipposideridae > Aselliscus > Aselliscus stoliczkanus. The sequence goes on along the minus strand of CM066741.1, from coordinate 6,183,696 downwards.
TGGCCTCCCACAGCTACAGGTGAGGTGTAAGGTAGGGAGTGGCTGGCTGGAGAGAGGGGCAGGCCTGGAACCTTGGGTCAGGCGGAGATTTCATCCCAAGGGCCCCTCTGTGCCATCTGGACTACCACGGACCCACAGCCAGGCAGGTGGACCACCTGTCAAAGTCTAGATATCGCAGGTCCCAGGGTGTCCCAACCTCAGCAGAGCTAGAGAGAGACTGTCCTCAATGGCTCAGCTGGCAGACACCCAGGTTTTGGGCAGAGGAACAGTTCTGAATCCTAGTTCTGCCATTTGCAAGCTGGGTGAGCCTCCGAATGCATCTCTCAGGAGCTTGCAGGGTGGTCATGACAACCACAGGAGATCGGATATTGAAGCACCAGCCACGGAGCCCAATAAATGGCAGGTTTTCCTATCCTTGCCACCGGTAGCATCTTCGTGACACCAAAGCACAGGAGGAGGGAAGCTCAGAGCTCCTACAGAAAAGAGTGACTAGCAAACAATAGATTTTCTGTGCGGTACCCACAGCTTCTCGGGCTGACAGGGGAGGGTTGGGGGGTCTAGAGTGCAGATAGGGCTGGGTGGGGAGTTCCCCACTGCAGGGTTTTTCTTGTGATGAAAAATTTTAAGATCTACTCTCCTTAACCACTTTCAGACATGCGATATAGCATTAAGTACTGTCACCATGCCACACATGACAGCCAGCCCCAGACTCATTTATTTTATACCTGGAAGCTAGTACCTTCTATGCCTTCAAAATTAGAAGTTTTTAAAAATGACATGCATGGTCTCATGCTTGCAATTGGCTTTCAAACCCTCCAGCCAAACGGGGGAAAAGCAGGAGAGGGGGGCTCACAAGCAGGTGATTGAAAAAAAGATGCAAAACATTTGCCGATGACGGACAACACCGAGGCTGGAATCGCTGTCTGGTTCTCTCGACTTCTGTGTGTTTTTTGAAATTTTCCATAATGAAGACGTTAAATCAAAAATGCTGATATGGGGCTGGCCGAGTGGCACGTTTGTTAAGAGCTGGCTTGTGATGTCAGCAGCTCCAGTTCTGATCCCACATAGGAGGGCCAGTGACACTGCCCTTTACAGCTGAGATGGTGAACAACAGCTCCACCTGGAGCTGGGCTGCTGTGAGTCCCCGGGACGGCATAGCTGCAGCCCCTGCTGCTGTGGGCTGCCATAGGCTACAGTGAGTGGCCGGCAGCCAGCGTGAGCAGCCGGCAGCCGGTGTGAACTGCTGGGAGCCGCTGGGAGTAGCCGTCCAGAGGCCGGCAACTGATCTGCCTCACCCGGGAAGAGCGCAATGGTGATACCAACATGGGTCAGTGAAGCAATGTCCTCTACGACTAGACTGAAGAACAAAAGGACAGCAGCTTGTCTGTTCCCCTTCCCCGGTTCCCCAATAAAAGTCTTTAAAAAAGAAAAAGAAAATGCTGAGTGCATGGGTGGGTTCACGCACGCTCAGACACCCTAGCGCAGGCGTGTGCCCAGGGCGCTGACTCACAGCTCACTATCAGCCCAGGAATTCTCCCCAACAGCCGGATGTGTACACATGGGCATTAAAGAAAACAGATAAGGCTTAACCCCCATTGTGGAATCCAGCCACGCCAGCTCACACGTTTGTCAAGCCATCTGCAGGGTGGGGCCGAAAGGGGTCCAGCGCTGTTTGAACTCCCAGAGAGAACTTTCTGGGAATTGGTGACTGAGATGGCTTCTAAGGGGAGAGGGTATAGGGAGGGGAAGACTCCTCAGAAGAGGTGAGAAGCATAGCAGTTTCCCCAGGTGGCCCCAGGGCCGTAGAGCAGGAGGGGAGTTGGCTCCTAGGCAAGGGGAGACTGAATGGGGGCCCTGTCACTGTTGGGTAGCGGGGTGGCCCCTCAGCGCTCATTGGGGGGATGGCTGGTGTCAGCCCACCTTGCTTGATCCCCTCAACATCACAATTACTTCAAGAGATTTTAGTATGATATCCTGACCTTGGAAGAAGTCACTTCTTGCTCTGAACCTCAGTTTCCCCCCCTAGAAAGTAGGTCTCATGACAACACAAATCTCACAGTGTTGCTGGAAAGGTCAAATGAGGCGGCCAGAGCCGTGCGGAGCTGACTCGGTGCCCGGCCCTGCACTAAGGACTCTACGCCTATTCAATTGTTCAATGTATGGCACTGTTACCACCCGCATTGGCCAGAAGAGAAACCAAGGCCCAGAGAGGTTGAGAAACTTGCCCAAGGTCACGCAAGCATTAGGGCGAGGAGCTGTGTATGAGTCAAACCTGCAAGTAAGGCACCGACTTCCAGGCCCTCGGTGAACGTTAAGGGGATGATGATTTTTAAGTGACAAAGCATGTTCCTGGCGGAGGCACTTGTTGGGCAGGAAGCACAGGATGAAGACGACTCTTTGGCCCACTTAAAGTCCTGCCATCTGTTTGGCCCTGGCTATAAAGGTTGGGGACTAGAAGGACCCGGCTAGCGCAGGTCCCCATGCCCAGCCCCCTGACCCAGGCCAAAGACCAGTGCTCCCACCAGAAAGGACCAGTCAGTGGAAAGCTGGGGTGCAGGAAGCAAGGAGGGATCCTCCAGCCCGGCCCACTGCTGTGCCTGGCCCTCTCAATCTCACATGTCACAGGGGAGCAAGGGGGTGGCAGCAGGGCCTTCCGGGTGGAGGCCGGGGTGGGGGTGGGGGTGGGGGACTCCTGGCTGCCCCGCCCAGAAGCCCGCGTGTGACTGGGCCTCAGTTTCCCCCCTGCCCCCCGGATGGCGTTGAGATTTGCCCAGCGCCCACAGCATTCCACAGCATCTGTGACGATCCCTCCTTCTTCCTGAAGCACATCTTTCTCACAAAGAAGAAAAGAAGGCCGCACCCCACGAGAACAAAAGAACCATGTGCAGAGAGGGCGGTGAGCAGCTAGAAGCGACCAGAAGTGACGTCCCCAGCCTGAGGCCTGTGGGGACACGAGCACCTGTGCTCCGCGAGATCCATGCAGAGGTGCTGGGCAGACCCGGACTGCAAATCACATCCTGGGCGCCACAGCCTCCTTCCTCAGAGCTCTGAGGAGCTTTGGCTTCCACAGACGCTGCCAGGTGGGGTGCTGAGTCACCGAGAACCTTGGTCGGTGGTTCATGACTAAGGGGAGTGAGGCGTGAGGATAGCAATGTCCTGGGGAACCGCACAGAGTCCTCCCTGCAGCCCACGCGTCCAGGAATGAAGGCTCAAGGGGAGCCCGGGAGTTGGGCGGAAAGCCTTCAATTACTGCTGATGACAACCTCCTGACTGGCTTAGTTTATGGAGAGTCTGATCCCCACATGAAGAGGTTCCTTGTGGGATGAATGAAAGGTCAGCTGAAAGGGCGTGACGGGGCAGGGGATAGAGACAGCCTGGGAAAAGGAGACAAACCCGCAAGAGTGTCACCATGAGAAACCCAGCAAGACCAGTCTGGGCCGGAGGTTGGCTTATACCATCATCTTTCCATTCTGCATCCACTGCCTACGGTCAAGGCTTGTCGGCACCTCGGGGTGGGGTGACCACAGAGCCCTGGGTTCCTGGCACATCGCGTCCCCTCCAAGCCCCCATGTCAGCCTCAACAGTCCATCCTACCGTGTTGTCTCCGGCAGGGACCAGAAACACAGCACTCAGGAACCCCGCTGGGGTCCAAGAAGTAATGGAGGCTGGAGTGGGACAATAAGGGGGTTGGTGGGCACTGGACAGCAGGAGCTCACAGGCCCCCAACACCGGGCAGACGTCACTCAGCTCCCACTGGTGCTTGTCAGGTGGGCTGTGGGCCCAGAGCTGCTCGAGTTGTCCATTGTTCAAGCAAGTCAGAAATCTGGATTTTTTTCTAAGCCTGATCTCTAAACACTGCAACTGCCCCCCGAATTGAAACCTAGGTGCTGTACACACCACACAAAGCCGGTCTGTGGCTGGCTCTGCTCTTCGGCCTCAGAGGAAGTTGAGTCCTGGTGACCCGGCCTCTGGCCACCGCCCCAGGTTCCTTCTCCGCTCTCTCCAGACCTCGAGGAATCCCGAGGGAGCACCTGGACACAGCCAGTGGTTTCCAGCTCCCTCTGCCCCCTCCCTTCACTCTGGGAGCTCATCTCACAGAAAGGTCCCCGGAGCTCCCCAGGGTGAGGGAACGCAGTTCCCTGAGGACACCCAGAGTGGGCCTCTACTGAACGCATGTAGCACGTGGGACAATTCAGTTCATTCCAACTCCCTTCCTTCATTCTAAGCCACCGTTGATCTGATAACAGCACCTAGGGAGAAACACACACACACACACACACACACACACACACACACACACACACGCAGAGAGAGCTTATCTCAAGGCCTATAGGTCCAGTGGGATGTGGCCCCTGGCAACTTCTCTGAATTTTACCCCCTCCCTCATTTTACTATGCAACAGCCTTGCTGACCTTTTTTCAGCTCCTGGATGTGCCAAGCTCGCTTCTGCCTCAGGACCTTTGCACGTACCTTCCCTCTGCCTTTTCTAGTAGGTCTTGCTAGTGCTTGAGCTAGGGGTGTATGGATGGGAGCACACATCTCTCAACAGTCCCCATCCTTATTCCTTTGAGACACCTTCATTGGCCTCAAGCCACCCAATCAGGCCAACATCACAGTTCATACCTCAGGACCTTTGCCCAAGTGATTCCCTCAGCAGGGGATGCCAAAGTTTCCACTTTGTCCCAAGACCAACTCCTTCTCAGAGGTTTCCTCCCCCTCATCCCAGGAACATTAACCCCTTTGGACCTTGTATCAATTCTCCTCTCCAGGGCTCAGTTCAAAGTCACCTCCTTAGAGAAGCCTTCCCTCCAAACTCTGCAGGGCAGGTGGCCCAAGACTCTTCTCCAGATACTCTCCATCCCTGTACATTATCTTATTTCCTTCTGGAATCTGTGGCTCCCTAATATCATCTTGTTAATGTATTCCTTTCCTCCATCTCCCCCCATGGACATGAGCTCCACACAACCAGGGGCTTGGTGTGTCTCCCCGCTGCATCACCCAGGCCCTTTGAATGCACGGCCATCCCTGGGTGCCCATAAACGCACATTATGCCAATGCCCATTACACAGGCTCGCTGTTTGGACGACACTGAGATTTTGGAAATCGTTCACATCTGTGGAAAAAACACGTCTTAGAGGCAAGACAAGACTGTGTCTGAAATACGTGCCTTCTCAGTGCCTGTCGCCCAGCTAGGATGCACCAGTGTTGTTTTTTTCTGGGTGCCTGGTGCCCAGCACCAGGCCTAGCCAAGAGGCATCTCAATGGCTCCGTGCTGTGACCCCAGTTTCTAGGCTACTCCCTCTGTGAAGGTTGGAGTGTCTACCCCAGACCCAGCGGCCTGGGTCCTCAGTCCAGCGCTGTGGGCTCCGGGCAAACACTGCCTCATGTAACGCCCCCGAGGCAGGCGGCGCTGTCCTCAGCTTATAGCTGAGGAACCTAAGGCTCATTCGGCTAAAAGAAAGTCACGCAGCTCTGAGGGCAGAGCTGGGGCCCCAGGAAAGGCTCAGGACCCAGCTGCGCCCCCCCATCTGCAGGGGGGAGTAGGAAAGAACCAGCTGCAGCCCCAGCCCAGACCAGGCAGCATCTTCTGGGAGGCCCTGCCGGGGTGGCCCCAGAGGCTGGCCTCACTGCAGCAATACTGTAATCTACCCAGAAAGGCAGTGGACCAGCAGGGTCTGGCAAGTGGACAGCCAGCCTCTAGGGACACGGCCTTTGCCCCCAGACCCGGGGATGAGCTGCCCTTCTGTCTGGACTCCAAAAGCAGGAAACACTAAGAGACTCAATCTCTTCTTTAGAGCGCAGATGATGATGTTCGTCACAGATAAAGAAAGGGACAGATATTTTCTGCAGAAACCAGCGATCTTGAGACTTAAGCTGGGAGCCAGGCGATACACAGCGCCCATCTCTGAGTTGACTGCAACCCTATCCCATGTGCAAAGCAATAACAGCTCAATGGGCTTCACCCCACCTGACTGGGCCGACATCATCATGGGCTCTTTCCTACCCCAGGGCCTTTGCACAGGCTGCTCCCTTTGCCTGGAACACCTTCTTTTCTTTGTCCCAAACCGACTGCTTTGCAGACATTCCCGCCCTGAACTCTCCCTGACCCCTTTCCATCTCCTCCCCCTGGCAGAGCTAGCTCCCATGTACCCAGTGTCAGTAATGTCTCTAAAAGTGGATCCTATTCAGCAGTGTATTCGTCTGCACCCCTTGGCCACTCTCCTGACACTTGGAAGTTTGTCACCAAGAAGTCACTCCCGTGATGGAAGGACATCTCACTGCACAGCGCCCAGGGGATGGCAAGCCAGGTTTCCCTGTGTCCCAGAGAGCCACCCTTGGCCGACATCAAACGCACAGTATGACCCCCTGGAAGGCCTCTCCTTCCCCGAGCCTTTACCTGGGGACAAGCGGCACCTCCTGCCCTCAGAGTGAAACAGTGACATGGGTGACCCCCTCCACCTAGCCAGGCTGACCATCCAAGGGTCTCTGTCCCATGTCTCCATCTCTGAGAGACCACATTCCATCACCCAGACTGGCACAGGCCAGAGCAAGGAAGGGGCTCAGAGTGGGCGGCAATGCCACCCTGTCACCTGGCTCTCTGCACACATCTGAAGCCTGATGCCTGATGTCTAGCGATGCTCCCAAAATGGGAACAAATGAAGAACAAAGGAAAAGCCCCAGAGCCCTGCCAAGAAGACAACACTCCACGCGTGGGCCAGGCTGAGGCCCACAGAAGCAGTGGGGAGTCGATGCAGCCCTGAGGTGCTCCCCAGGTGTCAGCAGAGGTAGTCTGCTCCATGGGGACCCAGCCCGGGGATGGGCAACCTCAGGCCCCTGACCCACTTGAGGACCATGGGAGCTGCAGGCCAGGCTGGGTGAGTGGCTGGGTGGTGGGCACAGGACCGACTCACAATGACCTTGACCTCTGAGGCAGGCCAGCCGGGAGTCCTTCTCCCCAGCCCCATCAGCAGAGCCTGGCTGCAGCCACAGTAGGAGGCTCAAGGTAGAGGAGACTGGGGGCCTTGCTTCCAGCTGCTTCCAAGGCCACGCTTGCCACACTTCATCCCTTGACATCTGTCACACCCACATATATGATCTCCACCATCAGTGACCCAATACCCTGCATAATAGAGCCGCTCCAAAAACATAGTCATTACTCACGTGCAATGAAAATATGTGATCACTACCCAGTCAAAATTAAAGTCTGAGGGGGCTACTTATTGTCCCACTGCCACCCACTCCACAGCTATACAGTAAATAAATAACTATAAAAATAAAACATGGCTCACCCACGTACTGTCTAAAACCATCATCCGTTTCACGAGTGCAAGCCTAGGAATGCGCAGGAGCTGTGAGCTTGAAGGCAGAGCCCCCTCACCAGGCAGTGGTCACATCATTTCAAGGGGCGCGAGATCTTCCTACAGGTGGAAGATGGGGGAGACAACCTCAGGCCACAGGGTGGAGACACTCCCTAACCCATCCCAGAGGCCGGGGTGGGGCAGGAGGGGAGGGAGAGGTTGTCCTTGGCTCTGAATCTAAGTGCCCAGAGTGACTTGGGGGAAACGGGGGCACCCCTCAGATGGGTCTTTGCTGGCCCTCTAGGCAGCTGCTTCCCAGCCTGGCTCCGTCTCACCGAACCAAATCCCCCAGGCCACTCTGCGGCTGCTATAAAACCTTCTGTGGCTCCGGAGGACCCAGTACTGGGGACACCCCCTCACCCCATCCGTCTCAGCCTTAGGAACTTGGTCCCGAACCCCATCCTCGAGAGGCCTCCTTTTGTTTTGCCACATGCTGTTCCGAACAGCGTTTTCCCCTTCTCCACCCAGGAAATTGCACTGCACTTTCAAAACTCAGTTCCAACTTCATAGCAGCCATCCTTGATGGCCTTGGGGAACTTACCTTCGTCATCTTTGTTCCTTTAGCCTAGAAAATAGCGCCTGGATAGTAGGTGTCGCCTGAACATGCCATCTGAACGGCTTGGGCATGTGACTACATTTGAACTAGACCCTCGCTAACTGGGACTCCCTTTAGCCACACTGGGACTTGTGAACATCTAAAAGAATAGTGACGATAATGAACACATTCGATAAATAAAAACCCCTGTGTTTATACTGATACAGTTGATCCTCACTATTCATGGATTCGGTACTTGCAAATTTGCCTACTTTGCTCAAATGTATTTGTTACCTCCAAATCAATACTCTCAGGCATTCTCAGAAATGCAGAGTGGAGGAAAATCAGAGTTGCCTGACACACATGTCCCCGCTGAGGCTAAGCCAGATACTGCTCTGCCTTCTTATTTTAGCTCTTATACTGAGAGCCGAAAGCAAGGATCCTATTTACTGTCATGCGTTTTGCATTTTTGGTGGGTGTTGGTGGTGGTGATTTTGCTGCTTAAAATCGCCCTCAAGCATAGTGCTGTCTTGTGTTCCTGGGGAAAGGAGACCGTGAGGTGCCCTGTGGCACATATGTCAGAAAAGCTTCGTTCAGGCACAAGTTACAGTGCCGTCGGCCATCGGTTCGATGATAATGAGTCAAAAGCCCATATTAAATAACGCTGTCTTTAAATAGAAACACTCATAAAACCAGGTGATGTGTTGATCAGTTGAAACTGTAGTGATCAGAGGCTCACAGGAACCCAACCCTGAATTCCCTCTAGGAGCAAATGGTCCAGTGTTCGCAATGACGCGACAGGACATACGAGTAACTGCCACGAGTGATGAGAACTGACTGTACTTAAAGAAAATAAAAGTGGGGGAATACCAGCTAAAAACGTAGAAGAAATGAGAGCAACATTGCCGTTTGGCAAACGCCAGAGCAGTAACTGACTCGGGGAAGGATCACCAGTGGCCATGAGAGCCCTGGGGGAAAGGCCACTGCGGGGGGAGTCAGCCCGTGCCAGGACACCCACAGGTTACTTACTGTGCAGGGGACAACAGCGTTTATGACGGAGAAACCGGGCAGGCAACACCTAAATGAAGTAATAAGCTCTGCATCGCTGAATTCTATAACCTGCCCGTGGGAGTTCCCCAATGCAACCTAACGTACAGTCAGTCACCTGGGGGATTCTTTCTGAAAACAGTGTGTCAGAATCTAGTTAACCCTGTAGGTCTAGCTTGCAGGTGACAGGACATACAGGGGACACAGGAACATTCAACAACAACCTCATTGAGGAAATAAACAAATACAGAATTTGAGATCGTCTACAAGATAGAAGACCTAGATTCTTCTAAAGGTCAATATCATGGGGGGGAAAAGAAGTCAGGATGAAGATAGACTCAAAGATTGAAAAGGTGTAACGACATACAAGGTGTGAACCACGTGTGATAGGATCCTGGTTTCGAAAGGCAGCTATAAAATATATTTTTATAGAGTGGGAACATCTGAGTGTGGACTGGGTACTGAAGGACACTGAAATTGTGTTACTTTTCTTGGGAATAATAACGTATTCATCTGCCATAGTAATGTACGCTTTGCATCCAGACAGGCCTGGGTCCAACTCCTGGTGAAAATGTGCCAGCTATTATTACTACCACTCAATGCCAGGCCCTGTGTGAGGGGTGTTACGTGCATGGTGTGTCCAGTTCCCAGGTTTGAAGGCTTTTTGCTGGCTGTGTGACCACAAGGAACTTACTTAACCTCTCTGTGCCTTGTCTGTAACATGGTGATAATAATAGTACTGAACTCATAGGACTGTTTGAGCATCACATCGGATAAGGCCTGTGATGGGCTTAGCTCAGATTGGCACAGAGCAATTTCTCAATAATGTTATAGATATTTTAGATGCAGAAAGAACAGACCACCTTTCCACAGGTGGCTTCTGATCAATGACTGAATGCTGCAAGGCCACTAAGTCCCCTTACTAATAAGGATGAATGCTATATATATATATATATATATATATATATATATATATATATATATATCTCCCATATTTATGTAACACCTATATTTATGTACACATGCTCATATATGTACATATATACATGCAATCAATCCTCATTATTTAATAGCAGATTTGGCATTTGTAAAATTGCCTACTCATTAGAATTTATTTACAACCCCCAAATCCACATTTGCGGTGCTCTTGTGGTCATTCACAGATCTGTACAAAACAGCAAAAACTTTTGAGTCAGAGCCTGTGCACCTTCCCAGCTGAGGCTGAACAAAGCCGCACCCTGCCTTCGAGTTGCCTCTCTCACACTGCAGACAAAAATCTTTTCTGTGGTCTGTGCTGAAGTGCTGTCTGGTGGGCTGGGCTGTGCCTCCCAGAGAAGAGGCACCGGTTAGATAAGGGCACCAGTTACAGGGCTGCTGGCCGCGAGCTCAACGTTAGTGAATCAACAATGTATATTAAATCAAGTGAACACAGTGTCTTTAAACAGAAACACACAGAACACCAGGCTGGCAGGAACCTCAGCCTGTAGTTCCCCTAAGAGCAATGGTTCAGGCAGGATTTGCTAATTCAGTGTTTGCAATAACTTTATAGAACTACTGGGAATAACAAAGTGGGTGGGTGTGTCTGTGTGTGTATTCCTATTCTGCAGAGAGAAAACAGGTTTGGGAAAGTTTAGTCCCTTTCCAAGGTCATGACGCTAGGTGCCTCAGACATGGGATTCAAACCCGAGTCTGCTGGTGTTGCAGCATCCCATCCTCCTCACCCGCCTCCCGTAGAAAGCAGGCACCTAGAACCTTTGGGGGTGGGGTTCCTCCTGATTGCTCAACCATGCTGCTCTCTGCCTTCAGAAACACCCACAAGACGGCGAGGATGGGGGTTGGAGGGTGGCGGGTGTAACAGAAAAAGCCGTCAGTAGCGGGTGCCCGCAAGGGGGACTCACAGGGTGACAGGCACATGGTACTGACTCACAGAGGGCGGCACAGGGTCAGGGGAAGCCCAGAGAGGCCGAGTCTGAATCCCGCCTTGCGCTGGCTGGCTGTGAGCTCCAGCCAGCCCCTCAACACCCCAAATCCCTGTTCCCAGGTCTGTCAGAGTGGAGCTGAGGGGCACGCTTGGGATAGAGCCCTCGAATTCCAGAGGCTGAGCTGACACGGTGACCCGTGTGCACCTCTGAGCAAACTCAAGGGGGAGTGTGGGCCTGGTCCCCTTCATTTCAGAGGAGACCCTGGGGCTCAGGGCTGTGGGCCCACCATGCACCAAGCGGGCCCTCCCTGCTGCCCCTCATCTCTGCCCTGCTGGACTCTCGTCACGTGAACACGGGGTGGGGAAGGGACACTGGGGGTGCCCTGGAGGACAGAGAAGCGCAGAGGAGGCCCTAGTCTGTTACAACGCCTCCCCATTCATTTTTGCTAGTTTCTAACTAAAGAAAATAGATAGTGCTAGGCGCAGCCTGGGGGGCGGGTCTGTTCTGCAAATGCTTGTCTCCCCCTACTGTGTCCCAAGCCCACGCACTAGGCTGGACACAGAGTGACATATGAATGCGGCTGCCCCAGAAGGCCACAGTCCCACGTGACCTATGAATCTCTGCATGTTAAGGGACTTGGGAGGCCTAAAAAGAACACTTTTGCATTGAAAGTAGAGTATTGTAGAAGTTTTTACCTGCAGAATTAGCAAGTCACCTGGGAGGTGACAGTCTGAGGAAGGTCATGGTGGGGTTTTATGAGTCGCACAGTGGAAGCAAAATGAAGGGAGCTGCGGGGTGGATGAAAGCATCTTTGAGAACAGGGGTCAGCCAACTATGGCCCTCAGGACATATCGGCCCACTTCCTGTTTTTATAAATAAAGTTTTATTGGAACACAACCACCCATTCATTTACATAATGCCTATGGTTGCTTTTCTGCTACAACAGCAGAGTTGAATGGCCGTGATAGAGACTATATGGCCCACAAAGCTTGCGACACTTCCTACTATCTGGCCCTTTCTAGAGAAAGCAAGCCTATACCTGTTTAGAAGTTGCAGGAGGTTACAGCTTTGTCAGCTCTGTTCTCTGCTGTCTCCCCAGCACACAGTACCTAGCCCAGTGCAGATGGTTATAAAGTGATGGGAAGCTGCTTGTAATATCACTTTCTACTTCTGTTAACGTGATCTATTTTCAAACACTTATTAAAAAATGCATCTTCCAGACAAGTCAGTAAGTATCCAGCCATGGACAGAACAATGGAGAAAAAGGAGGCCCCACCTGGCATAGCCCTCAACCCCTTCCCAGCCTTCCTGTCCCTCCCCGTGCAGCTGATCTCCTGCCCTGCCCTTGGTGGCCTGGGGCTGCCCTGCAAGCCTGGCCAGGCCTGTGAATCACTGAGGACTGACTCATTCTCTGTCTAAAAATACATATTATCCCATGTTGGTGAGCACTGCTTTGATCACTGTTTGCACTCAATCTGGTCTTTTTTGGAGCACTTTGAGGGCAAGATCTAGGTTTTCATCACTCTGGGTCCCCAGGGCCCAGTTTTGTCTGCCGCCTGGGCTAGAAAGGCATCTGGGTGGACGAGCTTGGGTGCTGGGTGCAAATTCTGCCCTGCCACTCATGTGCTGGGTGACACTGGGCCAATCAGCCAACCTCACTGAGCTCTCGTTTCATCATCTGTTGCCAGGATGAAATGAGAAAAGGGGGCAGTGCCCATGCACATTGCTCAGTCCCTACCTGAGCATGGTGACCTGCTCACTGACCCCCAGCTGGGCTTTTCTCTGCCAGTGAAATCATTTGACAGCATCTCACATCCAAGGAAATCAGGAACCTGAGCTGATGCCAAGTTCTGGGTCTCAGCGCCAACCACTGGGGAAGCTCTGGTTACAGAAAACAAGTGGAAACCACGGGCCACGGGCAGGACGTGCAACTAATTTGGGAGGCAATGAGCAACAGTGGAATATAACCCGGAGCCTGGAGGTGATCCGCCCCGAGCCAGGCCCCGGACCAGATAGGGCATCTGGGTTCTTGGAATCGCTTCTGCAGGGAGCAGGGGCTGGGAAGGGCCCCACCTCAGGACGGCCGGGTGCAGATTTAGAGCCCGGGCCTCAGGGTTGGAGCAACTTTCGTTGGGCCCCATGCCCCTCTCCATGCTGTGTGACCTGGGGCCTGTCCCCTCACCTCTCTGAGCCTCAGTGGCCACATCTGTGGAGCGTGGGAACTAGGGGTGCCTCCCTCAGAGGGTGGCTCCAGAGAAAGCTTAGCACAGCACCTGGCACGAAAGAAGCCCTCGGTCAGTCAGAAATGTTGAAACATGACGGCGGCGGGCAGGAGCACAAAGACCAGTAAGTCCTTATTTGTGCTCTTCGCTCAACCAACACTTACTAAGCATGTCTGCTGTGCCAGACGGGGGATACAAAAGGGAACACGGCAGTCCCAGCCTGGCCCGCCAAAGAAAATGAAGAAGTAACGTGAGATAATAGAAAAAATACACATTGGTCTCTGCCCCCAGATCCTGGCACAGAGCTCCTAAACCCTTGTCATTTCCTAAGTGATAAGAGCAGTAGGAGCATCTAACGAGGGGCTCCTGGATGGGGGCTGATCGCCAGAAAGGCCACCCATGATTAGACGCTTGGAATTTCTCTCCCCCGCCCACCCATTTCCTTGAGAAGGGAAAACGACCGAAAATGGACTTAGCTGATGATGGCCATGTGAGGACGCCTCCGTAAAACCCCAATAGTGTGGGGCTCAGGGAGCCTGCAGGTGGGTGAACACATCTGGGTTATCAGAGGGGCACACCCCCCAACTCCATGGGGACAGAAACTCCTGCGCTCAGGGACCCCCCCAGGCCTCGCTCTCTGTGTCTCTTCATCTGGGGTTGATCTGCGTCCTTTATCACGTCTTTCACACACTGGTAAATGGTGTCCCTGAGTTCTGTGGGCCGCTCCAGCAAATTGGTCCACCTTGAGGAGGGGGTGGTCACGGGAACCTTTAATTTGCAGCCAAGATGGACAGAAGTTGTGGGTAATCTGAGGACCGAGTTTGATTGGTGTCTGAAGTGGGGCGGGGGCAGTCTCATGGGATTGAGCCCTTAACTTGTAGGGTCTACACTAACTCCAGTTAGTGACAGAATTGAATTGAGTCATAGGACACCCTGCTGGTGTCACAGAGAATTGCTTGGGGGCGGTGGTGGGAAAGCCCCAGATATTTGAAAACCAGAAGGCTCAGGAGTAAAGTGCTCTGTGCGAGAGTAAAGGAGACACGCAGGTGGAAAGCTGAATTTTCCTAAAATAATTGTATATATAATTGTAATAATCCTATGAAGGAAAAATACAGGGGCTGGATGGAGAGTCATGGCTGGGAGGTCTACTCAGGCAGGGGGTTCCGGGAAGGACTCCAGCCCACAGTGAAAGGGGGAACAGAGAGGGAGACATTCCAGGTAGAGGGAACAGCGCTGCAGAGGCACTGAGACAAGAGAGAACGGGGGGAGGAGGGTGTTGGAGGTTCACCAGTGTCAGGACACAGTAAGAATTTTGGATTTTTATCTCAGCTGTCCTGGGGAGTGGACGAAGGGTTTAAGCTGGACCTGACACCATCCGCTAACTCCCTCCCAAGGTCAGACACAGGAACTGCCCGGCTTGCCCCTGAAGGGCAGCGCTATGTCCACAAACCTCACTTCAGGGCCAAAAAGTGAGCTGGGGAGGGAGGGGTCAGTTTGGCTATAGCCTTGAGGAGTGTGAGGGATCCCCTGTGTGCACCCTACAGAGGGAGATGCAGAGGGGAGACACGACTTGCCCAAGGGCGCCTGATGAGTTAGAACCAGGTTTATATGGATCCACCGGGAATGACGTGCTGAGTACCTCCCGTGTGCCATGCCCTGCGATGAGTGTGAGGGGTGGGGTGGTGCCTGGTCCTCAAGTTGCCTGAGCTCCGCACACAGAGACGTGTAAACTGACACCCGCAGCCAAGCCCAGAGCTGCCTGCTTCCCAAATCCCCCACCTCCCAGCTGAGTTCCTTTTCGCTGGCATTCCCCCAGGCGTGATTTGGGGGCAAACAGCTCACATCCCCCCTTCACACACATAGCGTATCTCCAGGAGCCTGCCTGGGTGATGGACCAGGGACATGCCTCTGGGACAGAGGAGCAGACAGAAGCAAGTGTCTGGCTTTCGCCCCGCCTTATTCCACTTCTCTACTGGGGGTGTCACCCAGGAGTCCCCTCCACGAGGACCATGGCCCCGCCCCCAGCTCCTGAGACGCAGTGCAGCCCGACTCTCCAACAGCTCAGCAGCTGTCTACCACCCCCATGTCAACTTTGCCCATGGAAGGGGACCCAGAGGGAGGAGCATTCAAGGCACAAGTAAGGAGCTACGGGCGGCACCAGATGGACACCGAACCGGCAGCAAGAGGCTGTGAGCCGCCAGGGCCGCCGTGAGCTGCCGTCCAGAGGCCGGCGACCGATCTGCCTCATCCGGGAAGAGCGCAATGACGATACCAACATGGGCCAGTGAGGCGACATCCTCCACAACTAGACTGAAGAACAAAAGGACAGCAACTTGTCTGTTCCCCTTCCCCAGTTCCCCAATAAAAATCTTTTAAAAAAAAAAGAAAGAAAGAAATAGATTCATAGACACAGAGAACAAACTAATGGTTGCCAGATGGGAGGGGCATTGGCAGAGCTGGGTGAGAAAGCGGAAGGGATTAAGGACGACAAATTGGGGCTGACCGGCTGGCTCGGCTGGTAAGAACACTGAGCTCTTAACAAGACTGCCTGTTCCATGGTGGGCTACGCCTGCCCACAACTAAGACTGAACTCAGCACCTTGAGCTTAGAAGCCACGAGCTGCCAACGGGAAGCCAGATGGCGACTGGCGCCCTCCACAACGAAGATTAAAGAACAACAGCTTGGCTGGTCGCTTTCCCCAATTCTCCAACACTGTTCCCCTCCCCTAACTCCCCAATTTAATAAAAAAGAAAAAAAAAAAGAAGTACAAACTGGCAGTTACAAATAGTATGGGGATGTAAAGTGCAGCATAGGGAATATAGTCAATAACATGGAAATAAGTGTGTATGGTGTCAGACGGGGACTGGATTTATCAGAGTGATCACTTCGTAAGTTATATGAATGTCTAATCACTATGTTGTACACTTGAAACGAATGTAATATTGTATGTCAACTGTAATTTTTTAAAAAATTCCTAATAAAAGTAAAAACAATGCACCAAAAGTAGGATAATTGATGGATGGGTACATGACAAGTTTAATAAAATGTTAACAAATCAGTGTTGCTGTATGTTAGAAAATTTTCATAATAAAATGTTGAAAGGAAAGTAGCAATCTGTCCCCGCCGCCCCGCCCCGCTCTTCCCTCCCAAATAAGGAAGCCTTTAGTGGCCCTCATTTCCCACAGAACACCTCCAGGTACTTGGCTAGGCATTCCCCTAGCATTTGCCTCAGATCTGTGGGTGCAATATTTAACCTCTCTAAGCCACGCGCCCCTCGTGGGGTAGGGGAGAGGCCAGGACGAAGAGATCAGCGCTCAGCATCATACCCGCACACAGTAGGTGCTCAGGAAATGCTACCTCCAATCCTTAGAGCTTTAAGGCCCCGTCAGTGACTCCCAGGTTCTGGGCACACCTGGTCAGCCAGCATTCCCTGGGGGCTGTCAGAGGGGCCACTAACAAGAGAGCCCTTTTTGTTTGTGCTGGGGTCTCTCAGTCAGTCCCTTCGATCACTTATTCTCTGGTCCAGGAAATCATTTCTGTGAGCCAGGACTCGTGCTGGGCGCCGGGAGCCCATGCGACAATCAAACAAGTCCTTGCCTTTAAGGAACCCCCTCCAGAGACAGTTCCAACCCCGTGGAATAAATGGTCCGAGGGAACCAAGCCCAGGGCCCGGAGCAGGCGAGTCTGACAGCGCCCGCCTGGTTAGAAAGACGGGCCTGGCCTTGGACTGCTGACTCCCTATCGGCCAGAGGAACCCGGGCCGCACACAGCACAGGATGGACCCTGGGTTTCCGACCCCTGGGCCCCTCCCTGGCTCAGTAGCCCTGTCATGCTGGGGCTCAGCTCCGGGCAGATGAATGCAAGATTCCGTGAGGCCGAAAAGGGACCCAACGGAGCCACAGATAGGGGGTTCATACCACTATGTTATATTCTCCATGACGGCCGCTTGAGACACGAGAAGCAAACATCCATCAATACCCCAACAAGGCGTCTTGCTGCACCAGTCTCACTGGGGGGCCAGGTGAGACACAGGAAGTAGAATCCGCAGGGTCTGCACCATCCGCGACACCTGCACTTGCTAACGCAGCCGGGGCAGTTATATACAAAACAATAGTGGCTATTGGCCAACTGGTTACAGCTGATGGCAATCTAATAACCACGCCAGCACCTTTTCACGTGCGGCCAAGAGCCTGGAAACTGCCCCCCTGGCCCTTTCCCAACAAGCCCGCGTGAGCCCCCTGGAGGGTCTGCAGCAGCCGCAGCATGCACTCGCTCAGGGGGAGAGCAAGGCCAGCAGGGCCCTTCTCCCAGAGGGCCCGGCTGCGGCCAGCACTCAGACAGCCTCTCCTCGCAGGGGCCCACCTGGTTCAGAACCCCACTCCCCACTCCCCACGTCAGCCACCCACACAGCTGCGTTCTTCTTGAGCAAGGCCTGGGCCCGGAGTCACGGGTCTTGGTCCAGCTTCACACCTGCCCCAGAAGTAGGCTCCGCGTGTGGGTGTGCAAACAGAAGTTTGAGGCTGTTAAATAACTTGCCCGAAGTCGCACAGGAGCCAGCCCTAGCCATGACCTCTACTCAAACCAGGTCAACAATCATGGCGGCTGGCGTTCTGGGCCACTGCACATACATATCTCACTGAAGCCACCACAATAGCGTGAGGAAGGAAGAATTATCACGTCCATCCCTCAGGGATTCAATGATGCCTGAAGCAACTCAATGGGTCGAAGGCAGAGCCAGTGCTCAGTGTATAACAACAACAACAATAATAACCCAAATGGCAGCTATATTCTTCTACTGCTGCTGTAACAAGCACCATACACATTGTGACTTAAAATAAGGGAGTAAGTGTGTTCACTTATAGTTCTGGAGGGCAGAAGTCTAAAATCAAGGTGTCGGCAGGGCTGTGCTCCTTCTAGGGGCTCCACGGGACAATATGTCCCTTGTGTCTTGCAGCTTCCGGAAGCCGCCTGCGTGGCGTGGCTTAGGGTGCCTTCCTGCATCTTCAAAGTGTGTCACTCCAACCTCTGCTTCCATCTGCTTACCCTCTCCTTTGATGCTCCTCGCTCCTTGCAGAAGGCCCAATGTGATTCCATCACTGGGCCCACCTGGAAAATTGAGGCGTCTGTCCTTACCACGTCTGCCCAGGCCCGTTTGACTGTGTAAACTAACATAGTCACAAGTTCTGGGAATTAGGACCTTTCTGGGGGCCCCGTGATTCAGGCTCGCTAATGCTGGTTGAGCTCTGACTACGTATGGGGTCCTGTGCTTAGCGTTTTGCATGTCTTATTCTAGAGTGGGACGCCTCACACGGTAACGTGCACACAGGTCCCCAGGGGATCGTGCTCAACTGCAGATTCTGGTTCAGGGGACCCGGATTTCTAACACGCACCCAGGTGATACTGATGCTATTGGTCCCGAGACCACACTGTGAGCAGCAAGAATCTAGCAGAAGGGCCGACAACCTGTGAAGGACCTGACAGGTAACCATTTTCAGCTTCGCACGCCTTATAACCTCTGTTGCGATGACTCCGCTCTGCTATTACGGCCCCAAAGCAGCCGTCACCGTTATGAGAAAGAACGGGCGTGGCTGTGTGCCAATAAAACTTTATTTATGGACACTGACATTCCATATGGTGTTAAGGGACGTTATTCTTCTTTTGATTCTTTTCAGCCATTTGAAAATGCAGAAACTCTTCTGACTACAGTCCATGCAAACACAGACACTGGGCCCGATTTGGCCATGGGCTGTCGTGTGCAGATCCCTGACCTGGGATATTAGTTCCAGGATAGCGTGTATTTCTTATTTTTTTCGCCACGGTAATCTTTACACATGGCACCTCATAGCCGCTCAAAAAAATATGTGTTGAATGAAAGAGCAAATTTAATTTTCATAACTACTTCCCCCTGGCAGTGCAGTTATGAACCCTGTTTTGCAGATAAGGAGCTGACAGGAGCCGTTTCTCTGGATTTACTGAGAAAAAAGGGGCACAGAGATGATGTGCCTGGGGCCGTGCAACTGGCCCCCTGGAGGAGCCAAGATCACTCTGACTCCATCTGTGTTCCCCGCACCCAACAGCTTGGGGCCCCTCCCCCTGCAGCCAGCAGCACAGAGCTGCCTGCTTCCCTGGCTCCCCAGAATAGCAGGTCTGGGGCCCCTCACACAGCCACATCTTGAGCCAGGCCTGGTGGAGCTCGCACAGGGCAATGAGAGGCAGCCAAAAACTTTTCCTCTGTTGGTTGGCAACAGCAAACACCCCAGCACTTCCGGCCTGGGCAACCAGGCCCCAGCCTACCAGGTCAGAGCCTGGCAAACACATTTCCTTTGGAGGCCAGTCTGGTAATAGAAACATGTGAAACGGGTGGGGTTGAAACCACAGGCACCGAATTGCTGCTACTGCCACCATCAGGGACACCTATCCAGCTCCATGGCTTTTTTAAAGCCCTCTGTGGCCAGAACAACACATCAGAGAGTCTCCCGTGGCTTGAAAGTTGCCGGTATGTCTCTCCTGGGTTTTGCAAGGAGCATTTCGCACCCCAGGTACTGTTCCCTCAGGCTGGAATACTCCTCCCACCCCAACAGGTAACTCCTTCTCAGATTTCAGGGTCCCAGAGAACCCTTTCCCAGCACAGGGACTCTGTACCTCCCTTGTCACACTAGCAATTTCACATTTGCTTGTGTAATGAACTGATTGATGTCTAGTGTTAGTTTCCTGCGGCTCCTGTGACAAATGACCGCAATCTTGGTGGCCTAAAATGAGAGAAATTTATTCTCTCGCAGTTCTGGAAGCCGGAAGTCCAAGATCAAAGTGTCTGCAGGGCTGGCTCCTCCTGAAGCTTCTAGGGGTGTCTCCTTGCAGTGATTCTCTCCCAGGTTCTGGGGGCTGCCGGCCATCCTGGGCATCCCTTGGCTTGTGGACACGTCACTGCCATCTCTGCCTCTGTCTTCGTATGGCCTTTCCCTCTGTATCTGTGTGCCTCCAACCTCCCTCTCTTTTTTCTTATAAGGACACCAGTCATTGGATTTGGGGCCCACTCTAAATCTAGGATGGCCGCACCTGGATTCCTTAAGTTGATAACATCTGCAAAGACCCTCATTCCAAATAAGGTCATGGTCATGGCTGCCCGGGGTGAGGAGGTGGGCATATCCTTTTTTGGGGGAGGGGCAGGGGAGAGAGGCCTTGTTCAACCCACTATGATCCTCATAGACTTTAAACTTCATGAGGGCAGAGACCGTATCAACCTTTTTTCATCAGTGTATTGTGGTACCTGTCACATAGCCTCACACACACACACTCTCAACGCTCAGTAAATATGTGTCAAAGGCTGGACTAGCTAGGTAATAGCTAGGTAGAGACCAGTGAAAAATGAAAAGGCAGAACCCCTAGTTCAAAAATCAAGAATTTCAGGATGGCAACAGCAGAGCATTCAACCCAACATGGTCCCCTTCTGAGAGGGGACACTGGCCTCACAGGCTGCATGCCCGTGGGGCTGGACCTAGTGGACTAAACGATGAATGTTGAGAACTGTTTACCTTGAGAGTCACCCTGGGAAATGACTGGTGAACGAACTCTTCTTCAGCCCAAGCTCCAGGCATGGGACCAGGGGTTCTGTCCATTTTACAGATGGGGAACCAAGGCCTGAGAAACCAAGGACGGGCAAGATCAGACAGGGCTCGGCGGGGACCCACGTCTCCTTTGCCCGTCCTCCCACGCGGCCTGTTTGGCGGGAGCAGCCCTCTCACCTGCCCCCAGGGCTGCCCTTCTAGCAAGCAGTGGGGCCGAAGAAAAGGAGGACCCAAAGAAAAACAACTGTGGGAACTCTGCCCACACTTTAAACAAATCACGGGCTTGGCCCAAGCATCCGTGTCAATCAGAGTGACATTTGCTGGGCGCTGACCCTGGAGCTGGCGTAGCAGCCTGTGACAGCCGGTCCTCTTTAATCTTCACAGCTGCCCTCTGAGAAAGGGCTGCCTTATCCTCCTCACACACACGCGGGGCTTAAGTTCAACTTAGTTCAAGTGCACGGAGTGGCTGCCATCTGACTCTGAGATCAGGTGCCTGCCTTTCAGCGCTCAGCCTCCAAACAATAACACCAGCGCCAGTGCTATAACCCGCACAGCCCTGCGAGGAGGGTCCTGTCGTGACCCCCATCGTTAAGACAAGGGGACTGAAGCACAGAGCACTGATTTGCCCAAGAAGAGGTCGATTTGGAATTCAAACCCAAAGAATGAGCTTCCTGGGTCCTCGAGGGCCTCAGGTGGGATCGCCAGCAGAGTCTGGGCTGGGAGGTGCTAAAGGGAAGGGTTACCCCCATCTACAGGAGACCCTGGTCCAGTAGGCGTGGAGAGGGTCCAGCAGTCAGCATTTCCCCAAAGGCGAGTCCATCACAGAGGGGAAGGCGCAGATGAGGAGGCCGCGTGGGACCCACGGATGCAGCCGGCTCAGGACCATGCTCTCCACGCCTGGGGCTGCCCCCTCTCCCAGGGCCTCAGCTTGTAAAGTGGCAACAACTGAGCACGCCTTTACAGGTGTGTTACGAGGCCTGGATTGTTTATAAAGTGCCAGGCACAAATTGGCACACAATAAAAGCTTAAGTAGGGCCGGCCGAGTGGCGCAGTGGTTAAACGCTGGTCTTGGGAAGCCAGCGGCCCCGGTTCGGGTCCCACATATGAGGGCCAGTAACACTGCCCTCAAAAAAAAAAAAAAAAAAGCTTAAGGAATTGCCTATGGGTATATCGGGCCGTCCACACATAGCCTCTCCTCGCTGCTCCCGAGGAGATAAAACCAGTCCCAGCCCTAGCAAGGGGGGGCCAACCCTTCTGGCTTGCTCAGAACTGGAGGATTCCCGGGATGCAGGGCTTTTTGTGCTAAAACAGGACAGTCCTCAGGGCACGGGGACGTGTGGTCAGCCTAGCCCTAGCTGCCCAAAGCCACTGTCTATACAGAGCCATCTCCGGGCTTTCGGTCCGTCATGAGCTTGGAGCAACTGGCAAGGGCTCAACAATGCTGGTCACTGCTGTCCCCAGGGAGATGTGATGCTGCCTTCCCTTTGAAGTGGTCCCAGCTGCAAACATAAAGTGGCCTTTTCTGCTAAAATCTTTCATCAGCTGAGAACTTTTTCTCCTCCTGGAAGGGGGCCAGTTTCCTATTTGAAGGCCTTATGGGGGTGGAACAAGAATTGTGTGGGCTCAGGAAGGCCCCATGTGAAAGTCCCAGGGTTGCTGTACAAAGTATCACAAACGGGGTGGCTTACAAACAACAGGCATTTCTTCTGTCACAGGCTGGAGGCTGGAAGTTCAAAATCAAGGTGTCAGCAGGGCGGTGCTCCCCGGAAGGCTCCAGGGGTGAGTCCTTCCTGCCTCGTCCAGCTTCTGGTGTTTGCCGGCAATCCCTGGGTTCCTTGGCTTGTGGCAGCATCACTCCAATCTTTGCCTCTGTCATCAGATGGCGCCTCTCTCCCTGGGTGGATCTGTGCCCAAACCTTCCTCTTCTTCTAAGGGCATCAGTCATTGGAGTGAGGGCCCACCCTAGCACAGCATGACCTCATCTTAGTGTGGTTAAATCTGCAAAAAGACCCAATTTCCAAATGAGGTCACATTCACAGGTTCTGGGTGGTTATGAATTTGGGGGGGTGCGGGGCACAATTCAACTCAGTGGATCCCCCCAAGTGGGGGATCCCTCTGCACCATGGCTGGAAGGTGGGCAGGGGCAGGACCCGAGTGCTGCCCTCAGCCACTCACCACCTGCCTACCACCTTGGCCTGTGCTGGGGTGACACTGGCTGAAACTAGGCAGGAGGAAAAAGGACCACGGGTCAAAGCACGCCAGTGGTCAGGGCAGGCGTGGGTGGTCAGGGATGGTGCAGCGACACTTGGGAACGTAGTGTGACCAGCCTCCTTTCTTCCTCTCCCTGGCACCAGGGTCTGGCTTGTTCTTGGAAAACTCGCCCCTCTCCCACTGATAGTTCACAAGATTTGGGTAGAGGGGATACCATCCCTCACTCAGGACGGCCTGGTCAATCCAAGCAATGCATCCTACTTGACAAAGGAATCAGTTCAGGACTAGACAGATGACCCAATCAGCGCCCACGAGACTCACCCTGGGGTCCCGCAACAGCGTACCCTTGGGAAGCTGAGAACGTGAGCGGCCACCCTGCCGCTATGAGGGAACCTGTGTTTGAATGAAACCACCACAGAGAAAACTAGATTCAAGAGGCACAGAGAGGCATTACTGATGCCATACAGGAGTACCTAGATCCAGCTGTTCCTGAAGCCACGTCTATGCCCGCACTTTTCAGGGAATTGGGTCAGTCAGTACCCTTTGCACGTAAGCTACTTGGAGTTGGTTTTCCATCAGGGATGAGTGAAGAGAACTGACACATGGTGTTAAGGAGCATTGGACCTCAGGAGCGAAATGGAGACTGAGGTTTGGTGTGGTTGGACGACTTTCTCAAGGTCATTTTTCTGACTCTGTAGCAGGCACCGGACTAGACAAGCTTGGTCCCTGTTTAATGGGATAAGGAATGATTACAGGCTCCAGAGCCAAGGCCAGCGTCAAGAGCAAGACCTCAGTCCCTGTGCAAACCCAGGAAGGAGAGGCCCAAGGAGAGAAATTCAGGATGTGGGAGGCAAGCGTTTGGGGGTGACGGAAGGCAGAAGTGGACGTGCTGAAGGGAGGTTTGGGAATAGTCCCTCAAGACTGGGCAAGAGCCTGGGGCATGGCAGAGCACCCTGAGAGGAGGTCGGGGAGTGAGGGCCCTCAATACTAGGGACAGGGCTCTTTCTGGCTGCTGGGAAAGGCCCTGGTCCCCAAGCCTGGCCTACAAGCAGCATGGATTCCCCACCGGAGGGCCTTTCCATGCATGTTCTTACCCATGTGCTTCTGAGACTCTCTCCCAAAGCTGGAGAGTGAGGGTGGGGAGCCCAGTATTGAGCAGATGGCAGCTCACAACACATTCCATTTGATTTAGAGAAATAAAGGATTGCTGTATTTTGTCTACACTACCTGAAGTTGTCTATACATTCAATGCAATCCTTGTCACAATTCCAATGGCATCTTTCCCAGAAATAGAAAAAACAATCCTAAAAGTCATATCTTTCGAACCACAAAAGACCCCAAATAGCCAAAGCAGCTCTCAGAAAGAAGGACAAAGCTGGAAGCATGCCATTCCCTAATTTCAAACTATACTGCAAAGCTACAGTAAACTAAACAGTGAAGTTCTGGCTAAAAAGAAACACACAGGCCAATGGAACAGAATTGAGAGCCCAGAAACAGACACTCCCATCTACAGTCAATTAATATTTGATACGAATACTCAGTGGAGAAAAGATAATTCTTCAATAAATGGTGTTGGGAAAACTGGATAATTACACGTGAGAGAATGAAACTGTACCCCTATCTTATACCACTTACAAAAATTAACTTGAAATGGATTAAAGATTTAAACATAAGAACTGAAACCATAAAAACGCCCAGAAGAAAACATAGGGAAAGAGCTCCTTGATCTTGGCTGGGCAACAATTTTTTGGATATGACACCAAAAGCACAAAGTAAACATAATAAGTGGAACTACATCAAACTAAAAGACTTGCGCACAGCAAAAGAAACGATCAACAAAATGAAAAGGCAAGCCATGGAATGGTAGAAAATGTTTGCAAATAATACATCTGATCAGGGGTTAATATCAAAAAAATATATAAGGAACTCATACTACTCAGTAAAAAAAAAAAATCGATTAAAAAGGAATTGAATAAACATTTTTCCAAAGAGGACATACAAATCACTAATAGGTACATTCAAAAGTTGTTCAACGTCACTAATCATTAGGGAAATACAAATTAAAACCATGATGAGATATTACCTAACACCTGTTAGAATAGTTATTATCAAAAAGGCAAGAGCTGGGCCGGCCGAGTGGTGCAGTGGTTAAGCAATGGCTTGGGAAGCCAACGGCCCCAGTTCAGGTCCCACATATGAGGGCCAGTGACAATGCCCTCCAAAAAGAAAAAAAAAAAGACAAGAGCTAACAGTGTTGCAAGGACTTGGAGACGAGAGAAACTTGTGCACTGCTGCTGGGAAGGTAAATTGGTGCAGCCACTATGGAAAACGGTATGGAGGTTCCTCAAAAAACAAACAGAGCTACCTTATGACCCAGCAATTCCAATTCTGGGTATTTACCCAAAGGAAATGAAAACACAATCTTGGAGTGATAGCTTCACTGCCATGTTTGTTGCAGCATTATTTTCAATAGACAAGATATGGAAAGAACCTGAGTGTTCGGTGATGGATGAATGGATTAAGATTTGGTACACACACACACACACACACACACACACACACACACACCATGGAATATTATTCGGTCATAAAAATAAGAAGGAAACTCTGTCATTTGCAACAACATGGCTGGACCTTGAGGACATCATGCTAAATGAGATAAGTCAGACCAAGAAAGATAATACTGTATGGTATTACTATATACAGAATCTACAAAAGCTGAGCTCATTAAAACAGTAGAATGGTGGTTGCCAGGGGCTGGGAGGTAGGAGAAATGGGAAGACGCTTGTCAAAAGGTACCACCTTCCAGTGATAAGATGAATATGTGCTGGGAATTTAATGTATAGCATAATGACCATAGTTAATACTGTATTATATACAGTATTCCCCCCTTATCCATGGGGGATACATTCCAAGACCTCCAATGGATGCCTGAAACCTTTGAACCAGTCCCTATATACACTATGTTTTTTTCCTATACACACATATCTTTTCACTTAAAGGAGCACTGTATGGCTTCTCTTTGGCATATGCGAATGGTCAGCATCATACTTTTGTGCTTTGGGCCATTACTAAGTAAAATAAGGGCTCCCCGAACACAAGCACTGAGATACTGACCGTCAGTCTGATAAGCGAGATGGCTGCTAAGTGACTAATAGGCAGGGAACATCTATAGCGTGGAGACACTGGACAAGGCATGAGTCACATCCTGGGACAGACAGACAGAGCGGGATGGCGAGAGGTTTCATCCTACTACTCAGAAACGGCACGAAATTTAACACTTGTGAATTGTTACTTCTGGAATTTTCCATTTCATATTTCCAGACCAAAGTTCACCACGGGTAACTAAAACCCAGAAAGTAAAACTGTGGATAAGGGAGAGGGGGAGAACTACTGTACGGTAATTGAAAGTTGCTAAGAGAGTCAATCTGAAGTGTTCTCACCACAAAAAAACAAAAACAAATGGTAATTATGGGATGAGATGGAGGCGTTCAATACCATGGTGGTAAATCACTTTACAATATATGGGAGTATCAAATCAACACACTGTCTACCTTAAATTTACACAATGTTGTAAATTTACACAATGGGGAAAAGTTTAAGTAAAAATAACTTTTTAAAGCATTGTGACATTTGAAACACCCACTTTTGTAGCATGAGACTTATCTGTCTAATGCTGGGAGTTCCCACCAGGAAGGCTGCTGGCTACTCCCCGCCCAGCCCTGGACCTTCCCACCGGCCTGTTCTCAGCCAGGAGTCAGCTATTAAACACACTCCAAGCACTCAGAATTACCCCTGGCTCACAGCACAATTGCATAAGTGCCTGCCCTTATTATCGCTGCTGTGATTCCATCCAGCACTTGACAAGCGTCAAGTGGGAAGTCCTAGTTTGGTAAAATACCAGCCGCGTGTCCTATTTAAAAAAAAAAAAAACAAAACAAACTCTTTGAGTGCTGAGCCTATGACAGAGAATAAAATCAGCAAGTTTCCTTCCAAATGTTTAAGGAAAAAAATGTAAAGATGTATCAGGGAGTCCCAGAAACGTCCCACCCCAAACCTCCTACCTTGGACCAATCGCGTGATGACCCAGCAGCCTACTCTTGTCATTATGCACTTCCTGCGTGCCATTGCTCCTGGTAACCACGTCCAGTGACAAACCCATTTCTGCCCACTGTCCCCAAGCTGGTGCCTTTTCTCACAAAGCTTCTTCAGGGTCCAGGTTTTCTCTGCAGATTCACACAGTCAATCCTGTGACCCTGCCCCCCAATGAACACGGGGAGTCTGCCATGTTCTTCCCCACCTGGATTCCCCCATCTGGCCTGAGGTAGCCACCCACCCAGACTATGGCTACCTCCCAGATGAGGCTGACTCTCATGTTCTGAAAACACATAGAGGAGAACATTGATGGTTCACTGCAAACACGGGGCCATCTGTCTGCAAGGCTAAGCTGAGCACACACATGGCAATGGGGCTAAGGAACTGGGCTGAGACAGGAAACCATCCCAAATGTAGTGCACATTTGGGTCCTCAGACTGATACCCTTTGACCAATGACCTTTGTGCATGCAGCTTTAGTTCTGGGGTGACAACATTACCTGCTGAGGTCTGAAAAGGTGAGTGCCACCAGCTATAAATACTGAACGATGTCCAGGTCACAAAAACCCACTGGTAACATTTCCTGTGGATGACACCGCCTCAAAGAGGCCATTGTTAGCCAACAGCCAACTCATGCATCGTCTGAGCATCTCAAATTCCGAACAGAGACTATCAGGGCAGAGCGTGGTGTCGAGAAAAAGTCACCCAAGGACCAATCCATCACTGTCGCGAATCTAAATGGCTTGCAATTGTTCCTTGTGAAGATGACTCAAGTTGGGCAAGCACCCAGCTCCCGACTGCTTAGTAAATGCTCCTGCCCCTGATCAGAATACTGGTATTCATTTCCTCCTTAACGCTTTTCTCCGATCCAAAGCCCCTGTGTGCACAAACCCTTTGAGCACGCTCAAACTCTCCGAGCATCATTTTGTGGTGACAACTTGCCCAGAGTGCCCATCCCCTCCATGCTTTATCCTTCGAGTTCACACTGCACTTTTCAAGTCAGGCCCTTACAGGGACACGGGCGACGAGTGTGTGCTCATACGGCTTTCACATCGGGAATGTGAAAGCTCCTGCAACTTCATGCTAGAAACCTATCCAAGTCCATTTTTTAAATTGATAAAAGCATGTTAGCACAGTATTAAGAATAGTATCCCACGTATGCACCCATTTCCCCTTTTACTCTTGGGTTTTAAATAACTGCTTTTCCGAAATGCAAAGAACTGGTAAAGAAGGTTTTTAATAATGCAATTGAGCCTTCTGTGAATATTTTATTAAGTTCTCATGTATCCTTGTTCGCTAATAAAAATAAGGAGCAAGAATCCTGGCACCTCTTATCTTCCTTCATTATTGAAGAAGATCAAGGAGGGGAAATAAGTCTTAGGACTTGGCACCAGCTTTTTTCTTCTCCCCAGAACATTTGTTTTCACGGAAATGCCTTGGTCTCCACTACTCTGAAAAAGTGGGGTTTCATTAAGTGTGAAATGATTCGGAGTCCGTATTCTCCCCATGTGACACTATCCTGTCACCCGGGAAGGGTGATAATACAAAGGGAGGCACTCAATTCTTGCCACAGTTAGGTGCACACATTACCGTGGAACCCAGGGGAACACCAGATTTTTCTCCCAGCGACACCCAGAGGGACAGGTTCGTGGGGACTGCAAGGACTTTAGTCATACAAGAGGAAAGGTCCCCAATAGCCTAAAGGAAAGCCAGAAGGAAATATGATACCTGTTCACTCAAAAAGCACCCTATGTCCCATAAACCTGACTTTGACTCCTCTCGGGGAGAGAAAATTGGGTTGAACTCATGCATGTTTTTAAATTTTTTATAAAGAACTCTATAAATGCTCCAAATCCTGGTTCCGGCTCAGCAACAGCAATGCGGAGGAAGGTCGGGCAGGAAGCAAGGGTAGCTTCGGGGCGGTGGGCAGGGGAGGCGGGGGTCCAGCTCCTACCTCCGCCTTGAGGCTGGCTATCTTTAACCAAGTGTCTGGTTCATATGGTAAATGGGGAGACTGGATTAGAGGGGTTCTAAGGCCCTTTTCTGCTAAATCTCACCACGCTGTGAGCCTACCAGCTGTCTGAGGAATCTTTATTTTCACAGGAGTGTCACTGTACGGACTGTTGGGGTTTTTTGGAGGGAGAGGGTCTGAGCTATAAAGGGGGAGAAGGGAGTGGGGTAATTCACATATTTGACACAGCCCAGCTGTGGGTGCTAGGAGGCCTTGGTAAGAAGCTTGGGAAGTGGACTGGGGACGGTGGCCTTTCACTAACCACCTCTCCTTTGGCACTTCCCGGGTGCCGGCAGATCGTAGGTGGGCACGTGATAGACTGCTGTCATTTCATCCTCACAACTGTCCTGAGAGGCAAGTGCAGGTGGTAGAGGCTGTTGGTTGGCTCCCAATCTCTACCCTCCCGTTCCTTTTTACTAACAGACCTCTGGGGATGGGTCCCCCTGGGAAACTACTGTATTAGTTAGTTACTGCTGTATAACAAATAAGCCCAGAACTTAGTGGCTGAAAACAACAAACGTTATTATCTCACGGTTTCTGCGGGTCAGCTCTGTGGGTCCTCTGGATCACGTCTCTTGAGAGATTGCAGTCAAGATGCTCTTCCAAGTTCACTCCTGAGGCTGCTGGCCTGAGGGCCTCACTAGCTGTTGGCCAGTTCCTTGCCAAATAGGCCTCTCCATAGGGCAGCTTACAACATGGCAGCTGGTTTTCCTCAGAGCAAGAAAAGTTGCCCAATATAAAATCCACCATCTCTTTTCAATCTGATCTCAGAGGTGACGTCCTATCACTTTCACCATATTCTATTGATTAGAAGGAAGTGACTAGGTCCAGCCCACACTCGAGGGGAAGGAATTACACAGGGGAGTGAATGCCAGGAGGTAGAGATTAGATATTTAAAAATAACATACCACAACTACCTTTCCCAGACTTCTTTGCAGCTAGACAGGGCCCTGTAACTAAATTCTAGGCAATGAAATAGAAGCAGAAGTTTTGTGGTGGACTTCTGGGGAGACTCCTCAAAAGGTTCATCAGAATGTGTTTCCTCTTTCTTAAAGTGTGGAACCTAATGGCTGGAGCTCCAGCAACCACCTTGGACCATGAGGTAACCTTTGGAATGGAAGCTAACATGGAAAAACATATCCTGCTCCCCAGACTTCTAGAGAGATCTGTGGGGGAGAAGCATCCAGAGTTCCTGACCCATCTTCTAGACCAGGGGTCAGCAAACTGTGGCTCGTGAGCCCCATGCGACTCTTTGGGTCCGTAGATGTGGCTCTGAAGCAAAATTGAAAATGAAAATAAAGCTATCCTCGTTTCATTTATAAAACTTTTAAAGGCTATTATTCACATAATAGTGATTTCATTTGTTTTATGGCTCTCAAATAATTTTTAAATTGTTGTGAGGGACAGGATTGGTTCTTCTGTCTCAAAAGTTTGCCAACCCGTGTTCTACCTTAGACTATCTTCACCATGTGAAGTCAAACAGGACACAGGAGTGGTATGTGACAGCAGCCTGGCAAAACGGTCCCTGTACTAGGGCAGGGAGCAAAGATGGCTATTTTATTCATCATGTTCTCTGTCTTTCCTATAAGGACACTCAGCAAGGAACACTGTGGGCTGGGCAATTGTTAGTTTGGGAAACATTCCCAATTTCAGAATAAATAACAAGGAAAGATGCACCGAAAGAGCAAGAGATCTGGATAACAAACGGTGTGTGTTTGAAGGCAGGCTGTCTGTCCCAGGCTATGGCAGTTTAGTACTGCCCTCTCAGAGCAGGGACAGAAAAATGCTTCAAGTCACAAGGCCATGTCACTCTGGAGATCCTAATCAGACCCCCAGGAGAGTTGAACAGAAGGCTCTGGTTGAGATGGGTCATCCCCTAACCAGGGAACTCCATCACAAACCCCAGGGCCTTCCAGAGTCACCAGCCTTCCCCTGGTGGTGGGATGACGCTCGCCAAGTCACCGTCTGTGCAGCCTTTACATGTGTAAAGACTTTCTTCTTTCACTCACTCCCCTGACCTATCTATCCCACACGCTCACACTGAACATGAACCCCATTAATGAATCTACCTGGATGAATGGAGGAGGGTTTGTTATCAGCCTATCAATGAGCCATAGGTCATTGAGCCATGAGTACTTCTCAAGGGTCTGAAAAGACTTGACTTTCTCAAGTTAAACTAAACATTTGTCTTACTCTTTATTTAATCTACAAGTACTCTGTACTAGCAAGTCTCTTCACAGACTGCAGGGCCCTTCCTATATCCCAATACTCCCTGTAACAGTCAGGGCTTTTTTTGGTGGCAAGTGACAGAAACATAACTCAAACTAAGAGAAGCAAAAGGGGAGACGTTTTATCGATTTACATCCATAACTGAAAAGACAGAGGTGGGTCAGGCACTGGGCACGAATGAATCCAGGTTCCAAATGCTGCCACTCATATGCTCTCTCAGACTGAGCTGCCCTCCACTTTTGTTGCAAGTGGGTTCCCAGTGTGCATTGGAAACAGGCTACCAGCAACCCCAGACCAGGTTCTCTAACACAGGGACTGTTTTCTGCCGTGCT
Organism: Aselliscus stoliczkanus; assembly: GCA_033961575.1. NCBI lineage: Eukaryota > Metazoa > Chordata > Mammalia > Chiroptera > Hipposideridae > Aselliscus > Aselliscus stoliczkanus. The sequence continues at coordinate 6,152,170 of CM066741.1, read as the reverse complement.
CACCTGCCCAGGAAGTGAGTGGCCCATCCCAAGGAGTGGGGGCACTCTGATTGGCTGGGCCTGGGTCATGTGCCCACCTCCTGTGGCTAAGAGGGTGGGGGTGCTGCGAATGGCAGGCCCTGCTGGAATTACACAACTGGAAAATGGGCTCAAAGAAATGGGGTGCTTCCAGAAAAAAAGCAACCTGTTTCCACTTCGGTCCAACACTGCAAATATGTGCATGAAGATTTTTCTGTGCGCGCTGGCAAAACCAAGTGCCCTCTCGAATCCAGCTTGCAGACGGATTTGTCAATGCACCGCCACTCGTGAATCTGGTGTGGATTCCTTCCGCCTCGCCATCCTCTCTGCCTTGCTCGCTGTCTGCCTGACAACCTCCCCTCCTTCTCCTGCTTTTGTTTGCACTGGGATCTTAACCACCAGCTATAAAGTTCCTGGGATAGAATCTGGCATTCTCTCTAGATGCACCCAACCAAGGGTGAACTTTCTCTATCTCGAAGGGGGAATTCCCTCTCTAAGCCTTTCCTAAGCCCTCTGACAGCTGCCCTCGAGCCCTCTGAAGACAGAAGAGCTGCTAGTAAGTGGGCTGCCAATTCCAGGTGACATTTGACCTTTCAACTCCAACCAGCTGAGTGGCAGCTGAGTGCAAAGCCACAGCTGGACGCTGACAGCTCTAGGCTGCAAAGAGGGAAATGCAGGGAGGTGCAGGCCCCAACCATCTTCTGGGGGTGGAAGGGATAAGCAGATCTGCTTTGCTTGACATATCCCAGTGCTAGCCTAAGAGACATCGGGGATAAGCTCATTTACAGTTTTTTTCCCAAAAAAAACTGCTGGGGCTGTAAAATCAAGTGTTCCTTTCCAAGGAGCACAGCTCTATTGGTAACCCTGCACATTTGGGCCCAGTCACAGCAGCCTTGGCATGGCTAGGAGTCCAGGGCAGGAAAACATGGCTGGGGTTACTTGACAACATCCCGAGAACCTTCAGGGTTGGTGCCACCATGACATCAGGAAGCTGGTCAGCATCTCCAGTCCGTTGTTGCTATTCTGTCACTGCTGCAGAGGCCAGGGGTGACAGGGAGTGTAAGCAAGCATGTACCCATGAACATCCTAAACACACAGATGGCAGTGGCAGGCGGCCAGAATTAGGACAGGCCTCAGGAGTCTACCTTGTCTCGTTCCCTTCTTTCAGGGGTGCATCTTACCCCCTCATTGCGCTGTCAGCCTAAAAGAGGGTCTCTGGACCACCTTTCTTCAGGGCCCTTTTCGTGGTCACCATCCAGGACTCCATTTCCTATGCAGTCACACTCCTTCCTGCCGTGTGCTATCCTGTTTTCCTAGTCGCCTCACCCGTTCGGAGAGGCAACGGAGAGAAAGAACACAGTGAAGGGAGCTGGTCCTGGCAGACAGACGGACGGACTGTGGGCTCATTCTGCATCCAGGCGTTTATTTGAAGTCTTCCTTTTGCCCTGTGTTTCCACTGGCCCAGTTTACGACAGTCGAGTCATGAAAGTATATGCAAGAGTCCATTTTAGAATGTTTAGCTTTTCTCTCGCCCTCTCTCTTTTTGGTGCTGGGGTCCAGGCAGAAGCGGAAGCCGGGGCAGAGGCTCTGAAGTCTCAGCTCAAGCTCCCCGTCTGTGGAGGGACATCTGATTCCAGAATTGAGCCATTTCTCGGCACCTTGGTCTATTTTTGCAGTAGAGCTGACTGCCCCATGCCAAGGCGCCTTACCACAAACAGAACTTCTGGAAAGGCCTGCTGGTCTCCTCCGGGCTTCCAGATACCTCTTCACATTTCATTTGGCTTCCCTTCGCCGGCCTCAAAAGGGAATACTTGGAGCCCCTTCTGTTTTGCTGTGACTGCAGGCCCTCTGAGGCTCTCCAGGGGGAATTCCTTTGGGGCGGCGGGGAGCCTGGCCTGCCTCTACAGCTCTGGCCTCTGGCACACCCAGCTGCTGCTCCCCAGAAACTAAGCTGAGAAGCCCCAGGGGTTGCCAGAGGGCCACTGTAGGCTCAGACCTGGGTGCAAGGGTAAAACCAACCAACTCAGGGTCCCTGTCTCCTCAGATCCCAGCCCTTCCAAGTGCCTCTGGCCCTCACCTGTCATTTGAGACAGGATTTGAGAATTCATCATATAAAGTGTGATGGGCAAGTGATATACAACTGGGATACTTACCTACTGGGGGAACGCCTGGAGTTGGAACATTCTAGAAGCAATCCCTACGAGTCAAACTGAAACAGGTGGGGGAAATATGAGATCACCTCACTAATTGGTCAACCTGGCAAGAGCTACCTGTGCCTAAGGCTGGCTTTGGTTTGTCCGAGTCCAGGGTGAGAAGCAGCAGGGAAAAGCCACTTTCTCAAGGCGCTTAAGACAGGGCTTCAGAAGATGCCAGAACCATACCAAACCCAATGACTTGAAAGACTCTCACCTAGGTACGCATCCCAGCTCCTTCTCCCAGGCAGTGTGGCCACTAAGAGCTGTCTCCGGCTGACAGGCGGCCGCTCACTAACTGTGGGAACCTGAGATGTTTCTAAACTGCTCTGAGCTTTCCTTTCCCTTCCCAAGGGAACAAAGGGGAGAATAATAATGTGCCGGACACAGAACAAACCTCAAAGTCTGGGGCCGGCCGAGTGGCGCATTGGTTAAGCGCTGGTTTTGGGATGCCAGCGGCCCCGGTTCGGATCCCACATGAGGGCCAGTGACACTGCCCTCTACAGCTAACAACAGCTCCACCTGGAGCTGGGCTGTGCGAGCCCCGGTGATGGTGTGGGCTGCAGCCCCTGCTGCAGTGGGCTGCCATAGGCTACAGTGAGTGGCCCGCAGCCAGCGTGAGCTGCCAATAGCCGCGGTGAGCGACATCCAGAGGCCAGCGACCGATCTGCCTCATCCGGGAAGAGCACAATGACGATACCAACAGTGAAGCAACATCCTCCGCAACTAAACTGAAGAACAAAAAGACGGCAACTTGTCTGTTCCCCTTCCCCGATTCCCCAACGCTGTTCCCCTCTGCCAATTCGCCAATAAAATCTTTAAAAAACAAAACAAAACAAAAAAAAACCCTCAAAGTCTGAAGAACCAAGTGTCTGCGAGCGCCAGTCCCTCAACCTGAGAGAGTGACATTTTCCACATGGTCGCAATTATTGAAACTCAAGATTCGAACGAGCTAAGGGGAGGCGCCGATTCCTAACCTGAACTAGGGAGAGACGTGACCCTGCCCTTGGACTTGCTCCCAGCCGCCCCAGCTTTGGCTTACAAACAAGTGTGTGCCTTGCCCTTGCAGTCGAGGCGCCTTTCCCAAGACCAGTGGCTCCTAAACCTGAGGGGGCACCTGAACACCCGCAGGGCTTGTTTCTAGACTGCTGGCCCCACCTCGTGTTTCTGAGTCAGTAGGACTGGGGTAGGGCCCACAAATTTACATTTCTAACAAGTTTTCAGGTGAGGCTGCTATTGCCGCCGCTGCTGCCGCTGCCGCTGCTGGGAACACGCTGCATGGAAGGCCTGGGTGTGTCTCTTCATGGCTCTGGGCTTCCACCGCCTCCTCTGCAAGTGACACGCTTCACTGGCTCTCAAAGTGGGTGTTTTGGACACGGCTGCTCAGGATTTGCAGTCCTCTGGAGGGAGCGTACACTGGAAAACCAGTTGGCCATATAGATAGAGAGCCTGTACAATGGTTCCGCTTGCTGGTGCTGTGATGCTCTTCATGGGAAGCTGTCTCTTGAGAAACAGTCTAAGATGTGGACAAAGCCTTCTACTCGCCTGTGGCACTGAGAAGGAGGTGGTGAGAACTCTCTATTCCTAGAGCTGTGGATGGGCGGAGAGTGAGAAGAGGGGGTCTCCTCCCAACCCAGTGACCGGACTTCTGACATAATCTGGAAGTGCACAGATGAGACTTGGGGACACAAGAGGATTCCCGCACCCCAAGTGCCTCAACACAGGCCACTGGCATTTGTCTCCCTGCATACGGGCACATGGCAGTATCAAGTCTCCGTTAGGCATATGGCAGCGTAGTCAGACATCTTGAGGTTTGAATTCCAGCTCTGCCACTGACCGTGACCTCCAGGGCAAGCGACTGAACCCACTGGGGCCTTAGTTTCGTCTTCAAGTGGGGAAAAGAATGTCTAGACTTCAAAAAAATTGTGACGTGCTTCGAATAGAGTGTGCTCCAATATACCTTTCCTGTCGTTATTACAGAAACACACACACACACACACACACACACACACACACACACAGTGGCATGGAGAAGAAAAGCTACTTTCAAAACGCAAGGATTAAATAGTGGAGGGGAAGTTGACCTTCAAATGCAAAGTTCTAGAGGCAGGGGGTTGTGCTTTCAAGGAGACGTAGTTCAGTGACCCCATGAGGAGAGTGGCCTGGTCTCGTTTGACAGCGGAGGAAACAGAAACTGAGCCCGCATCCTCAGGTTCACAAGGTGGAGGGCTGACCTCAGACCTGGGCAGCCACCAAGCCCAGCCGCCGAGCGCTGCAGCCACCTCCTCTAATGTGTGGTTTCCTCAAGCCCTGTGATTAATGGAAACTCTTTCAAGAGTCTAAGTGGGAATGAGCGAATGGAAAAAGGAGACAATGAGGGCTCTGAGGCTCCGTAAGGTGGGTGCTCCTACGACACTCTCCATCAGGGTGCTGAGTGCTTGCTGACTTACGCACACCGGGCAAAAGAGGAAGTCCACCGGGCAATGGAGAAAAATGGGGGGCTGTCAAAACGACAAAATACCCAAAGGACCCTCCTCTTTGCCTCCCATTTAGATCCAGCCTCCAAAGGTAGGCAAAAGCCTAAATTTCTGAGTCACGGTTATCTGTCGAGGTTAACTTGTAGGCACAGCATTCCAAGATGCTATTTAATTTTTACCCCCTCCAATGAATACAGGACAACCTGTTGGGTAAGATTAGTCTTTCCTGAGTAAAATGAAGGGCTCTGAATTTCCAGCTTCTGGGTGTCGGAAATCAGAGGCTGGGCCAAGTGGACCGAGGGGAGATGTGGAAAGTGATTGTACACTTCTCATCACCACCTGGAAGGTGGGACGGAAGCATCTTCAGTCTAAGCTCCCACCATCCAGGCCCGGGGCACCTGTGAGGGTCACTGGAATGAGAAGAGCTTTTCCCACCTGTCCTTGTGCTGAGGACGCCAAGATCTGGTAACCAGTCCTCGGGCTGCTCTCGGGAATATGGCAAGACGTTCCCATGAATAAGCGGCAGGAGCCGGGCATGGATCGCACAAGGTCACAGTTTGCACACTCACGCAAGGTTCTTTGGCTTCAAGCTTTCCGATCTAGGATCTCCCTTAAAAAAAATAGTCATGGGCCGGCCGAGTAGCGCGGTGGTTGGGCACTGGCTTGGGAAGCCAGCTGACCTGGTTCAGGTCCCACATGTGAGGGCCAGTGACACTGCCCTCAAAAAAAACAAAAAAACAAAACAAACAAACAAAAAAATAGTCATGGGGGTTCAATTTCTTTTCTTACAAAACATTAAGTCGCCCCCCCTTCTCCCACAAGACACCCAATCAAAGAGCTCTTTTCTATTATCCTGTCTTGTCTGATGGGATACTTTTATCTAAAACATTTCAATTTTAAGACCCTCTCAGCTGGTGATGTTTTCACCAGGCCCAGCCGCACCAGGAGCTTTCTCAAGTTCAGGTTCACCATATGGCTAGAGAAAGCAGGAGACCGAGACGGACATGGGCAAGTGGGTGAAGACACACTGCACTGCTTTGAAGGCACCAGTCCCCTTGGAGGAGAGGACGGCTCACAACTGGGGGAAGCCTGAACGGGCCTTCGGGGATTCTGTTTCCCCTCCTTGACAAAACTGGACACAAAGATTTACTCCCTGAATCATTTGCGAGGAAAAAAAACGATTTCCATGGAAGTCATGAAACTTAAGTTATGAGACTAAAAAAAAAAAAAAAATGCCTCCCCAAAGATTGCATTATTATTATTATTTTTTAATTCTACAGGTTTTTTTTTAACTGAGCCATCCTGCCACCTGTTGGCAGCTGAGCGGCAGCTCAGCTCGGGCTGGGCATCGAACTGCTGTTGCTCAGAGCTCAGCTCACACTCTTGAGCGAGCTCTTAACCAACTGAGCCACTCGGCCGGCCCAGATTGCATTATTTTTTTAAAAAAATATTTATTTATTTATTTTATTTTATTATTTTTTTGAGGGTAGTGTCACGGGCCCTCACATGTGGAATCCGAACCAGGGCCGCTGGTGTCCCAAGCAAGCTCCCAACCACCACACCACTCGGCCAGCCCTGATTGCATTATTTTTAACCCTCACTCGTTTCCCAGGTCAGGAGAGAGTGGCCTGGCCTCAGCAGTAACCAAAGGTCACAATGTTTTCCTTGCCGTGTGAAGAGAAGGGCTGCAAAATCGTCCAAGTGCAGAAAACAACAAAGCCCTCTCTCTGTGTGGCTGTATGGCAATAAATAACAGCGCATCGTAAGAACACACACACTTAAGACCCACACTTATTAGGTCCACAGGTTTTTGTGCCAGGCACCGACGGTGCTGGCATAACTGAGTACCCACGTACAGTAAAAGGTCCTCAATGCATCTCACGCCACACCCAAAAAAACTAATTCAAGATGGACTGTAGACTTAAAATATAAACTCTAGAATTACAAAGCTTCTCGAGGAAAGTATCTTTACAACTTGGGGGTCTCTTAGAAAGAATGTAGAAAGAGAAAATTGACAAAATAGACATCATTAAAATGAATAACTTCTGCCCAGTAAAAGATACTGTTAGGAAAATACACAAGTTGCTGGGAGAGTGTATCATGAATGTTCTCACCACACACACAAAAAAAGGGTGACATGGGGCGGGCCGAGTAGCGCGGTGGTTAAGCACTGGCTTGGGAAGCCAGTGGCCCTGGTTCGGGTCCCATATATGAGGGCCAGTGACACAGCTCTCAAAAAAAAAAAAGGGTGACATGATGGAGGTGTTGGCTAGAGTTAAGGTGGGGATCCTCTGGCAATGTTACAAGGTGTATCAAGTCATCACAGTGTCCACCTTAAACTTACACAATGTTATATGTATCTTAATAAGGTTGGAAACAAGCAAGCCATAGAATAGGACTGAGTATTTGCAAAACAACTATCTGACAAAGGACTGCTGTCTGGCATATATAATGAATGCCTGCAACTTACTATCAGGGAGACAAACCATCTGACAAAATATAGGCACGAGAACTGAACAGGTAATTCACAGAGGATACTATATACAAACGGCCAATAAGTACATCGTCAGTAGTCATCAGGGAAATGCAAATGAAAACTTCAGTACGATGTATTAATGTATTAACCCACCAGGAAGGCCAGGCGATGCCAAATGTTACCGGCGTGCTCATACATTGTTGGTGAGAGTACAAATATGACTGCTTTGGGAAAGGATCTGGAAGTTTCTTATAAAACTAAACATGCATCTAGCCTATCACTCAGTAGTTCCATTCTTTGGTATTTACCTTCCAAAATGACAGCTTTTGTTCTCAAAAGACTTGTACCAGAATGTTCACAGCAGCTTTATTCATAATGGCCCCCAAATGGAAAGAGCCCACGTGTCATCAGCTGGAGAATGGATAAACAAACCGTGAAAAGTGCACTAAAAAGGGAAGAACTATTAATGCATGCACCAACATGGATGCATCTCAGAAAACATCAGGCTGAGTGAAAGAGGCCTCACATCAGAGAGTGATTCTATTTTCATGAAGTCCTAGAAAAGGGCAGACTGATCTATGGTGAAAAAATTCAGATTGGTGGTTGCCTGTACGGGTGGGAGTAGGGTGGGGGTTGGCTGGGAAGAGAGGCATTAGACAATATGCTGGGGGCATGGTAATGTACTGTATCTTGACAGTGTGAAAACGAATAAAGGAAGCCTCAATCCAAATGGAGTCGGGAAGCCATGAAGGGGGAGCTGTCACCTAGGACCCTCGTCTGGGCTTGTATATAGTCCCGCAGGAAGAAGGAAGATTTCCTCCCTACCCGGCAACAAGCTGCCATGCCTGCAGCCAATGAGATGCCATCACCACTTCCATCCCTCCTTTTCCTCTAATGAACTTGTTCAACTTCCTCCTTTCCTCTATAAAAGAACGCGCTTCTGCTTTGTTCTCCAGACTTGCTTATGGTTCGCCATAAGTTGCTTGTGCCGAATGAGCTATCCCCAAATGAACTCATTTGCGGCTCGATAACTTTTGTTGTTTAAGGTTGGCAATGTTCGGTTGCATTTGTCAGAATTTATCAAATGATACACTTCAGATTTGAGCATTTCACTCTAAAGTTTGTCCCCACTGACCCCCAAATATAAACAAATACTAGACTCTCATGAAAAGCATGCTGTCGTACTTTGGAAGGGGAATCTACTGATGTTTGCAGCTCAGCAATGCATGAAAAACTAAGATGCATTGATGGATGGAGAGGATGGCTGAGTGGTTGTATAATAAATATGGTAACTGCACAATCTAGGTGGTGAGCAAATGGGTGTTCACTGAACAATTCGCTGTGTCTGAAAATTTTCATAATAAAATGTTGAAGGGGAAATAGGCAAATACAAAACTATAAAAATGGACAGAGCCACAGTGCTCTGTCCCTGCCCGAGCTCCCAAATCAAGGCACTACAAAACTCTTTGCAGGGGGTCCCATTCCCAGGCCTGCCCCGAGATTTGGCTCCAGTATTCCAGAAACCCGAGCCACAACCCCATCATCATATGACTCAGAGCCTCAGGATCAAAAAACCAAAGCACCCTCCTAGGATTCTATGCCCAAAAGAGACAACCTGAAAGCCTCGTGTGTGTATATATGGAGGGGGCCAAGCGCCAGCCGAGTTCACCTGTTCAAGTCATTTGATACAGATGGGGAAACGGGCCAGGGCGTGCATGAGGGCTCCTGGGTATTTCATTCTAAGCCACATTCCACACCACCACGCCTAGGTCTGCTCTAGTTGACATCAGCAGATACAAGGGTTTCAGATGAAAAGCGTCATCTTCAAATAGAAATAATTTACTGTGCACTGTGTATGCTGGGCAGCTTACATAGTCTCATTCAATCCTCTAAGGTAAGTTTATTATTCTGATTCTATGATTGAGGAAACTGAGGCTCAGAGAGGGTGCATCACGTGCCCAAGAGCACAGAGTGGGGACACACGCTCTGGAGCACAGGCCCTTCCTAGAAAGCTGCCCAAGCCCCTCTCTAGACCAGTCGTGACAGGGGTGCAAACTGTGTGTTTGCACAGCTTTTGGAGCAGGAAGCCCTGGGTTGTAGGGGACAATGCAGAATTCCATCACCGAGGAGCAAGAGGCCTGCTGTCTCTGGCTGAAGGCCTGGGGCTGTCAGACCACCACTGGATCTGTGTTTGCTGGCCAGGAGCGCTCAGTAGGCCCCATGTATTAATTTTCAGATGTACGCCAATTACAGTCTTCGGTCGGTTTCCCCTCTTGTTCACTAGGTAAAAGTGACCGGCGGGTCCAGCAGTGTTCATTAAGCCCCCTCCCTTCACACTTCCCCGCTGAGCTGTGAGCGGTGACAGCCTTAGAAGGGGGACGCTCCTTGTTGCCATGTTTGGGTAACTTTGTGGCTATCAGACTCCTGGGGATGGGAGAGGAGGTGCCTTCAGATCTGAATCCGCGTGGCACCAGGGATTCCGGATTCCAAGCAGAGTTGTGTGAGTTCAGATTCCTCCCACTGTGGAAAAGGTGCAAGCCCTCCCACACAGCCAGTGACCATGGGCTCAACTCTAGTGCCAGGCGTCTGACTCCACGAGGCAGGTAGAGGGGTTACAGGGAAAACAAGAAAAAAAAAAATCCATTAACACCAGACTTGGTAACTTACCAGAGATTTTTCGGGATATCTTTAGAGAGAAATGATACCTACGTAGAGATCAAATACGTCTTTCACTTTTTAAAGAGAGAGAGAAATGAAAAAAACAAAACAAAACAGATTCCTATGAAAATGTCTTTAATTTTCATCTTTTGGGAAATACATTTTTCATTTTCATTTCCATGATACAAAAATGTTAAATATCTAACAGTGATCTATCGGAAGCAGCTCCACTGAAGTAGGCCCAGGAAACTCTGCTGCTGCGTGATCTGCTTCCGCAGAGACAGGGCTAGTACACGTGGTCGGGTCATGACTTTACACACACGCTCACACACACGCACGCACATGGACACACACATGCCACCTTCCCCCGGTCAGCCACCCAAACACAGGAGACAACCAGGCTAAGACACTGACACGTAAACACAGCGCTGCACGTAAAAAGAGAAAGGAACTTTTCTACTTGTCCCGCTGTGACAAACTCACATCTTAGGAAAAACAGCTCTAAATCAATATGCCCCAAGGCCAAGGCATATGTTAAGCTCCTTTACGGGTTGATGTCGTTGGTGGAGATTTTCCTACTGGAAAAACAAGCTTGCGAGCTCCATATTTTCAGGCAGCTAAGGTGGGAGGCAGACACAGCTGGTTTCTCCGCTGGGAGACAGGAACCCGTGCTCTGAATGCCCCAGCATCTGAGCACGAGAAGGCGAGGAGAACTTCTGCAAACAGGAAGGAGTTCAACCCCAGAATCATGATCCCAGCACCCAGGAATGTCGGCTCTTTCTGCATATGTCACAGCCGACATTCCCTGTCAGGTGGAGTCCGAAACACACTAATTTATGACAGGGAAGGTTTCACACCAGCAACAAATAATCGGTTAATAATGTACACATTCATGACAGCTTGCAACCGTGCTGAGTGTCAGCAGACCGTTTACATTAAAAAGGAAGGAAGAAAACACAGCCAGAAATATAAAAGCTGGGTTGGTTGGTGTTTTTTCCAGGACACACACTTGGTTTGAAGCCCCTTCCATGTACCACACTTATTAGATACAGTGTGGCTTCCAAACGCGCCGGCCGGCTCCTTTGCAGCGACAGCGCCCTCGATTTCTTTTACTCGGGTCTTGGTTACCACGTGTCAGGAACTTCAAAGAGCTTGGTGGAGCTGTCCGAGACGCTTCCTGGCGGGAAAAGACAAAGCAAGATGAAGAAGGAGAGGGGACTGAACAGCCAGCATGGGGCGGGGCGGCTGCACAGCCACGCGGGCAAAGGCATCTGTGGAGACCAGTGGCCAGCAAATGGAGGCAACACCCCAGATCATCGCGGGGGGCACCGATGAGGCACCTCTCCCCACGTGGTTGCCTGTTTGTTTTACTTGACAGGTGGCATTTATAACATCTCCGGGTGAGCACAAAGCCCAGGTTCAGAGAGGCTAGGGGAGTGGCTGAGACAGCACGGCACCAAGACGCCTGGGACTGTCCCAGAAGGCTGCGTTTCTGTGTTTGGGGGTACGGGCACCCAGATGAGAAACCACAGGGTCTGCTGGCCACAGAGGGGCCACAGCAGGGGCAGAAGCAGCTTGTGGCCTTTTCTGATCTCAACACCAGTGGCTACGGTCTTCCTGGCCTGAAGGGACCTCTTCCATTACCAACGGCTTCACCCCAAAGTCAGGAGCCCTTCTCCCCCCTCCACGCCACTGTTGGCAGCAGCCACAGCAGCAGCCGCCTGACTGGGTCAGGGCCGGAGCAGCGATGTCCAGAGCTGAGAGTGGGAAGCCAGGCAGGAGGCGCGTGAGCCTACGGCGAGCGTGGCAGGTCGGGTGCCCCCACGCCACTGCTGTCATGCAACACGGAAGCCATAAACTGGAGAGTTCGCAGCGGCCACGGGCTGAGCCAACCCCTGCTGCTCACACCCCGAGATTCCAAAAGGGACAAGGTCTTTCATGATGCCTACAACGGGGAGTAGCTCTTAAGAAGAGCTGGGGTTCAGAGTCCCACAAAGTAGGAAACGGCTCAGCTGAGAATGGCTGCTGTCACTGACAGGAGTGCCTGAAGGTAACCAGGTCTAACATCTGAGATACCATCGAATTTCAGCTAAAATGAGAAGCCCCACTCCTGGTCACTTATGGAGATTCAAATCCAGAGAGACAGGATGGATGAGCAGACCAGGAGAGGCGTACTTTGAAGTTTTCTGGGTCTCATTCACTGTGTTGCACGTTTTGGGACTCTCAATAAAGACTGCGAGGCTGCTCCTGAGAAGTGACGGTGGGCAGGAGGTGGTCCACGGAAAAAGGCTCCCACGGTCCAGTGAGAAAAGGAATACAGATTATTGAACACAGACACACACACAGACACACACACACTCCCCTCCCCAGAACTAAATACCGTAAGACATACGTAGCCTGACCTCACTCACACATTCATACAGTGTTTATCGAGAGAGAGGAAAATGAACATCACTGAAAGGCATTTTTATGGTTCACATATCAGAGAAATAGTACAGCAGCCAATTAGCCATTATCAAGGTAGAGGCCACAACGCCAAATGCGGGGAACTGGAGTAAATTAAAACTGGCCAAGACGGGGAAAAAAGAGAAATGGCTAAAAGCAGCGGCACTGTGATCCTTGTTGGGGTGACTCCAAACACGTCCCGCTGCCCCACCTGTGAGAGGGGCTGACACTATGCGACACAGGACTTCTGTGACAACGCGAAGTTCCTGGCACAGAGGAAATTTTTAATGCACGTTAGGTCCCTTCCTCTTAACAATAAGGTGGCCCAACACTGGACATGACGCCACAGCCTGCAGCCAGCGATGCTTCTTTTCACTGCCCACCATGTGCAGCTGCCGAGTAAGAGTGATGTGGACAGAGGAACCGGAAACCATACAGGAGGCCAGGGCCGGAGGGCGTCGTCAGTGTTCTTTCTAGCACTTTCCAGAAAGACAGCGCTTTCTGTCCAAAGATCATTCTCAAAGCTCATGGATAAGAAGCTGTGGCCAGTTTCCCAGGGAACTCATTGTCATAGCCCTGTTTTACTAGAGTACAAAGAATTATTCAGGAACAGTTTTTCTTTCTAAACAGATACTTAAGGACATCTGCCTCCTACTAAGATGGACCTCAATCCATACCTCACACCATATACAAAGATGAACTTAAAATGTATTGTAGTCCACTTAAGTGTAAAACCTGATACTATAAAATTGCTAGAAGAAAACAAAAGAAAATCTTTGCCATCTCGAGTCAGGCAAAAGTGCCTTCAATATGACACCAAAGGCATAATCCAAGAAAAACAACCTGATACATGGATTTCAATAAAATGTAAAACTTATACTGTTTGAAAAGTACTGTTAAGAGAATGAAAAGATGGGTAGTAGACTTAACAGGGTGATCCCTTCATAATAAATTATGTAAATGTCTAATCACTACGTTGTACACCTGAAACTAATATAATATTGTATGTATGTCAACTAAGACATGAGAACGAGAGGGAGAGAGACAGGGAGAAATTTATATACATACAGCCTGGAAGAATTTGCAAAACACCGAAAAGAACTTGTATCCAGAATATACAAAGAACCCCTAAAACTCAGTAAGAAGAAAACAAACAACTCAATGAAAAAATGGCCAAATGATATAAACAGACATTCCATCAAAGAGACGTGGATGGCAAATAATCACATACAAAGATGCTAAACATCATCAGTCATTAGGGCAATGCAAATCAAAGCCATAATGAGATATCCCTACATATCCATCAAGATGGCTAAAAAGGACAATACCAACACTTGTCGATGTGCAGGGCCACGGAACCCTCCTGCCCTGCCGGTGGGAATGCAAAATGGCGCAGCCACTTTGGAAAACTGTTCTAGTTTCTTGTCAAGTTAAACACACACCTACCATAACCCAGCAATTCCACTCGTAGACATTTACCCAAAAGAAATGTTAAGTTCATGCAAAAACCTGTACCCAAATGTTTATAGCAGCTTGATTCTTAGTTGCTGAAAACTGGTGACCATCGAAATGCCAACTGGCAGAATGGATAAACAGCGATCCACCCATACAATGGAATACTACTCAGCAATAAGAAGGAATGGACCGCTGATACATACCACACCAAATGCATCATGCTAAATGAAAGACTCAAACGGTTACCTATCGCAAGATTCCATTTACAGGACATCTGACAAAGGCAGATTACGGTGGTAGAAAGCAGATCAGTGGTTGCCAGGACCTAGGGGAGGGACCGACTCTAAGGGGGTATGCGGGAATCTTCTGGAAGGACAGAACTGTTCCATATGTAGATCACAGGGGTGGATACATGGCGATACACATTTGTCAAAACTCAGGTAACTGTACACCTAAAAGGGACTTTTATTGAACATGCTGTATCTTAACAAAGCTGTCCCTGCAAACGATATTAGGAATGTTGTTTTAAAAAAAAAAATCCAACAAAACTTTACTATAAAACATCATGCTGATAATTAAAATGATCTGACCAAGGGTTTTTTTAAATGGAGAAAAAACAGGATACTAAATTGCATACAGTATGATACCAACCATGTGTAAAAATGATAGGCAGAGTGAAACATATTAACGGAGTATGAATACCTGTGGAGTTTAAGTCTTCCATTTGTTTTCATTTAATACATTTTCATAGCGAGCACATTCTTTTTATTAACCAAAACAACACAAGAAATTAAAACGGGGCAAACATGACGTGTGGTCGCTTCTGTTTATTTACCTGTCAATTACCTACCGTGGAAAGGGAGAAACTGCGAGGTTAGCAGCTCACCTCAGGTGAATTCAAAACAATCTAAACACCTGCACAATACACTGGAGATGGGCCATCGGAGGATTTTCTGGAGTGGGATTCTGTATACGGAAAGATCCTTTGGGGAGCCACACACGTTTTTAACTAGGAGGTGCTCCAAAGGGCCTGATAATGGGAGGTTTCCCCGCCTGGCAGGCAGAGCTCCCCTGGGCGGCTGATGGGGTCCCAGAGGGCTGCCAGGAGGAGGCGGGGGCACAGAAACGCCGGGCAGGGCAGCACAGCGCACACCTGCCCCGCCTCATCCAGGCTGGAAACCCCACTTTAACTGAGTAACTTAACAAGCTCCTTGGGAGGTCACTGGCTCTTCCCAGCCTGGTCACTCAGGTGACCCACAGCGACAACTGCAGATTTTCTTTGTGATGCTAAGGAGACGCAGAACGG
Organism: Aselliscus stoliczkanus; assembly: GCA_033961575.1. Classification (NCBI taxonomy): domain Eukaryota; kingdom Metazoa; phylum Chordata; class Mammalia; order Chiroptera; family Hipposideridae; genus Aselliscus; species Aselliscus stoliczkanus. Next base: position 6,137,143 of record CM066741.1, on the reverse strand, counting down.
CAGAGGAGACTGCTGCTCTGAGGAGATTCCAGACTTTTATCCTGAGACCCTAAGGGTTTGAGCTGGGAAACTTCAGCAGATTAGTCAACACTCCAATAAAACTCAAGGCTCTTGGCAAACATTTCAAAGCCGAATGCGCTGTGTTTCAAATGCAGAGAGGGACGTGGAGCAGCTTTTCTGTTATGCCACAAAATAGTCAACAGGACAGCTGCCATCTCCCAGCACTGATGGAACCTCCAGCCACTGGACTGTCCGTCAGGGTCCCGAGAGGGGCCAGTCTGCTCCGCGTCAGGCCACCCCCCAGTGGCCCTGCGACTTCCTGTAGAAGTGAGGGCGTGAGGCCGAGGCTGGGGTTCCTCCAGCCCCTGGGGACACTATTCACTGGGTCAGCAAGAACAAGGGTGCTGTGGAAGCCCACCCATTACACGCTGCCTGGGAACGGCTCCCGGGGATAGTTCATTCCAGCATAAACAGCACACGGAACTGCTTCCTTTCTGTACCAACCGAGAGCACTACCCATCTACACTAATTATAATAAATATTAAAGGAGGGAACTTCCATCACACGTTTGCTTCCTGAAAATAGGATAGAAACGACGCATGCGAGAAAAATATTTACTAAGTCCATAATATGCACATGAAACAAGCTCCAAAGAGGCGTGGTCATGTGGATTTTTACCATGTGACTTCATCATTTCAAAGTCCAGGTAATAGCTTCTGCTCTAGAACAGCTGCCAGGAGTCCTTTGTGCCCAATCCTGTGCGTCCTCTAAGCCTGGATCATGCTGACGCACAGCGGAGCAGAGCAGTGTGTGAGCTCTGGATCGGACAGCCCACCTCGGCCACTCCAGCTACACAGAGGGTGCCCAAAACAAATGTACCCGCAGTTTTAAGGAAGGAAATGTGTATTAAAATTGTAATATTTAAAATATACCGGTAACAAAAGAGGAATACAAGTCACGTTGGACTTCTGCAATGACACGAGGCGCTCAAAGTGGTTTCCATCAGTGTCCAGACACTTCTGATGACGGCGAGCTACTGCTTGGGCAACGCTGACCCAAGTGTCCACTTGGAGACTTTTTTTGGGGGGCACCTCCCCCCTTTGACTTTGCAAGTTTGTAACTCTTTGAGCCTTGGTTTCCTACAGAAATTGAAGGTAATATGTGTATACCTTATTGGGTTTTTATAAGGACTAGACAAGGTAAAAAAGGATGTTCCTAGTACAATGTCTCTGATACACTGCATAAACTTAGTAAGTAGTCATTTGGGTTGCTGTGTCATCTCAGAAGGGGTCCAGTACTTTACTCTTCGTGAACCTTAGATATTAACAAGTATAACTAAGAAAAATGACACTGTTTTGTGTGGGGCTTACTGAGTGTCACTTGTCCCAGGATTGCCACAGTACACGATATTCTGTGGTCCTATGGTTTTGCTATTTCCTCCTTGGAAAGGGGGAAATGCCCTATAGATGAAGCACTGCCTTTCACGATTGTCATGCCCTCACTGACAGGGCTGGGCATCCAACACACCATTGTGAACCCCGAGCACCTGTCAAGGTACGCTCCCCAGTAGGAGAGCTCCGGCTTGATGCCCCAAAACCTGTCTCTGTAGGACAGACGTCCCCCACTTACCAAACACTCAAATACAGTTCCAACCAACATCCAAAAGGCCTTCACAGCTACGGGCGCACTCTGAACCTTCGGGAGTTGAATGCAGACCCTTGACACGGGCTGAACTTTGTACGCTGGCTCATTATAGGATCTTAGTAAAGTAACTACACAATCAAAGTGTGTTGATTCAAATAAGTTCAGCAGCACCTGATCGCTTGACCTACGTCCTGCTAATCCTATTAGGACTAAACTTTTACAACAAACCACTGGAAAAGAACCCATTAAACTTCCACCCTTGCAAAGTCTTACTGTGTGAATGTAGCTCCATAAGGAAGCTCGATTCTCTCAAGTTTTCCGATTCAATTAAAACTTGTCAGATGTCTCTCTCTCTCTCTCTCTCTCTCTCTCTCTCTAGCAGGACCGACAACAAAGTACAAAATCTATCTTTTTTTTTTTTTAGCTCACATCTTATGCCAGTGACAGCTTTACTGTCAATGGGAGAGAAAAAAACTTTTTAAATATAATGACGATATTATAAATTCAAAACCTCAAATAACTCATATAAAGTTTTCACTTAAAACGATGAAAGTTATAAAAGGAGCTAATCTATTAATGCAGTCAGTCTATTATTAGGAATTTTAATTTTAATACCTTTAGGATTATGCTGAGAGAGAAGGGGAAGAAAAAAAAATCCACTGAAATCGTGTCCCTGAGAAGTAACAGATAAGCGGAAAAAAGTCAAAAGAGAATGAGATGTGAAGGAAAGGAATACCAGAGGGGACCCTCTCCCCAGTCACGCTCAGAGTGATCTCTAAGTCATGCTAACACTTAGTATTTGGCATTTGTTGAGCAGGCACAACTGACAGGGGTAACAGGGTATCACAGATGAAAACTAAGTATGCTACAGGTTAAAAGCTTCTCTAACACTATTTTAGGGAGAGAAAGGGAGGCAAGTGCAGGGAGACAGCCTGATTTAAGGAGAGAGCTCAAATACACAATCCAGGCTTCAAACAAGAGTTTAAGTTTTCAGGTAAAGTCAGGCGTCAGCAGACTGTACAGAAAGCATAAGCAACACGTTGCTGCTTCTTTGATTTAATATCAATGAGATGCAGGAAACTTCCTAACGGCAGACTGGGCCACATGCAAACAAACAACAACAAGGAATTAACTGAAACACAGCAAGTTCCTAGGCTGGGTATGAATCAAGTGCCTCTGGTTGTCGGCTCTGCTAACCAAGGCGACTGTCAGGGTGTGAGACGAAGGAGAGGAATGATGGCCCTGTTACCCTGAGCAGACAACACAGACCTGGGCTAACAGAGCCGGTTTCCTCACAGGACAGAACTAAGGGCTCTGTGACCTTGGGCAGGGCGGGCAATCCTTTAGGCCACCTGTTCTCTTAACTGTATGACAGCCCAGATGGCTACCTCAGGGATTTAAATGAAAGAATTTCTGTTAAGCATTAAGTGTCGCGCTGGGTCCCTGGCAAGCACTCAGTCAGCAGCGGCTGTCATTGTCACTGCGACTGCTGCCTGGCCAGGGTATGGCCACATCTGATGAGCAAGCCCCCTCCTTCTTTCCACTCTGGCCCTGGGTAGAGCCTGTGCACGAAGGGCTGACGTAGGCCGCAGACCCTCCACAGCGCGCCTGCGTGACACAGAGGATGTGGGATTCGGCGCCAAGTGGACCAGGGCAAACCTGCTGGGTCTGTTTCTTACGAGCTGCATGGACTTGAACGTGGTTTCTCCACCTCCCTGAGCCCAGACTAAAACTGGGATGGAATTCCTTACGGCAGGCCTGTTGTGACAATGAAACTCAGTAAGGAGAGGAGAAACTTCTACTACGGCATCTAGCACGCAGTAGGCTCTCCTGTTCCTTTGCTCCTTATATAATTCTGCTTATGAGAGGAATCCAGGCTGCCTGGGGTTTTGCTGGGAACAGTGAAGCCTCTGCGACCGAAAATAACATGTGTAGGAGTAGACCTCGGTGCAAATTTAAATGTACGTTTAAAATACAGGGGCTACTTGAAACACATCAGCAAAACCTCTCAAGCATGGAGGGGCGAGAGAAGACTCCAAATCTTTAACCAGGAGGCGCCCTGACCAAGCCTTACTTACTCTTTCAAGAGCCAAGGCTTTTAAGGGGTTCCTCCAATTAAATTAAATTGATCCTAAAAGCCTCAGGTCCTGTGGAAGGCCACAAGGACTTTGCCACCAATTGAAGCCCTGCTGTCATTTCTCCCCCAAAACATGAGTTTCTCAGGCACTGATGAGTGTACACAATACCAGAACTTCAGAAAGAGCCAAAACGAACCTGCCAGGGAAAGGTCCTTCTTCATTCTTTTAAACTTCTTGGCCTTTTTCCTTCCCTCTGAGGGCGATTCTGCACAGGAATCTGGCTGCTCAAGATCAGGATCGGACATCTCCCCCGATGCTCTGGCCTCCATGCCAGCTTCTGCTTGCCTGGGACTCCGGCTTCGGCTTCTCTTGCCTGCTGTGCTGGTCGCCGTAGGACTGAAATGCAAACAGTGGAACAACACGAAAGGTGTTAAGAGTAACAGGAAGCCTAGGCTATAAAACTATTTTAAGACCCTTAATTCCATAACACTTAACCAGCAATCACCAGCTCTGCAGCAGCTGCTGCCTGTATGTGCAATTTAAGACTTTCTTAGGAACTCAAAAATCAAAGCTGTTCTTAGTGCTTAAAAGAACAAATTTTTGAAGATAATCCCTGGTTTCTATTTTGGTAGAACTACTATGATAAAATAATAGTCCTGATTACCTTAAATCATGAAGCATGTTACCTTCATGACTACTAATGGATACACAGCAGAACAGAAGAAATCTGGGGTTTGTCAGTTATCACACTACTTGTACATTTGAATACACTAACGGGCATAACCTACCTTCCTATAATTCTCTTCTATCCCAAATAGGTGACTTGCCAAATTTGTGATTAAACCTGGCTTCTTTTATAGGATTTGACATGTTGAATTAAATCAGATTATATGTCCCGATTTTTCCTTAACAAAATGCACCCTGAAATATAACTTGATAAAAACGGAGTCCACATGGCCAGTGTGAGTCCTGTCTCTTCTAAATGGGTCTTATAAATAGATTTTTTCATTATAGCCCCAAGTTATGAAAAGCATAAAAAAAATCAAGTCATTCCAGGTAAGAGAAGCCATGCACGCCCAGAGAAGAGACAGAGAGGGAGCGAGAATTCTGGTTACCCAACTATTCAAAAATCATCAATAGATGCTAGATCTGGGGAGAGATTTTCATAAAGAGTAAGATATCTGCATGGTCTTAAAGTGTTTCCCCCAGACTGACACCCTGAGAAGGACATGTTACTTATGTAGTATTTTGGTCAGGACTGTATAACTTGAACGTAATTATGAAGAAACATCAGACAAAACCAAACCAAAAATATTTTACTGAAAAAAAAAAAGAAGTGTGTGTTAGGGCTGGTGCTCTTCAAAAATGTCATTGTCATAAAAAAGACTAAAAGAGACATGAAAGCTAGATGCAACACATTAAAATAAACCAGATCTTACACTGGAGGGGGAAATGCTACAAAGATAATATTGGATCAGATAATAAAACTGAGGTATGAACAGTAGATTGAAGTATTAGATCAATGTTCAATTACCGAAGTTGTTAACTACTCTAGTTATGCAAAGGAATACCCATTATTTAGAATATTTAGGGATAAAGGGCCATTAGGTATCTAACTTCCTTGCAGACTGTTAAGAAAAAAAATAATGGTGTTGGTGGCAGGGGCAGGCAGAGGGAGAGCAAAAGGGAGAGGGAACACACTTCTGCGACTGTAAGCAATACAATATATAACAAAACCAATTCTACCGTAGGCTAATTGATATAAGCAATGGCATCCCATCAGCATTATAGCAAAACGACACTGAACAAAATGATTCAGAGGGTCTGCTGTATACAGATAGGGAGAAGGGGAAGGCAGAGTGACCACAAAGCCAAAAACAAATGCAGCAAACTGTTAACAGATGACTTTGGGGAGTCTAAATGGGTGATCTTTGTAATATCTGTGTGACTTTTTTAAAGTTTGGAATTATTTCCAAGTTCAAAGCCAAAAAAAAATTAAAAAGCATGGAGCGTAACAAATGAGAAAAGTAAATTTCATTGAAGACTATTTTCTGATACCTGCTGTGACACAATCTAAGACTGAAGTGTGTACGCTTTTACATGACAAATAAATCTATTGTCACCTTATTAATACAGGGAAGAAGCTGCCTTGACCACAAACAAACTGTCTCACTTGATACAGCTGAATGCCTTTCCAGCCGCCCGGCTCACGCCCTGGGGTCAGCATGGTCAGCATCCGTCCCTTCTCCTTCAGAGACGCTCCTGCCCTCCAGAACCAGTATTCGGCCAACTTAGTAAGTGCCTTCCCGGGCCATCCCCAAACAGCCTCCAAGCCTCCGGGTTTCATTCCCATCGGCCAGCCGTCCAGGTTCCCTCACCCACTGCAGGCCCTCCCTATCTTGCCCCAGACTCAAAGCAGGATGCTAACTGGTCCGTTTTGCCCTCTCCTACTCTTCCCAGATTCCCTTCCCCTCAAATCCAGTCCTTCAGATGGTGCCAAACTTCTTCCGAAGCAGAGGCTTGATCAGGATGTTCCCAGCTTAAAAACCCGCATGGCTCTCCACTGCAAGCCTAAATTTATACTGCCTGGCACAGCACCCAGGCTCCTCTGTCATCTGGGTCCCAATCTGCTTTTCTAGGCAGTCGAGCTGCAAAGACGATACACATTTACCTTAATGCATTCCATGACAAGCATGCTCCCATTTATCCATCGTTCCGTTAGAGGGCTTAGCCCCAGTGCACCCGTATTCCCCATTTCAGCGCTGCCGTTTATGCCTTTCCTCCCGCTCAGTCACCACGAGCCACGATCCGGTTCCTCTGCCTACTGTTCCCCTCCTCCATGCTTCCCATAACCCTCGGTTTGTGCCTCACGTGGACCTGAAGTCATCCCTCCTTATCACTTATAACAAACAAAAAGTGTGGGTATCCACCAACAGGAGAGCGGATAAAAATGGCACATGCATACAATGAAATAACATGCAGCATATCAGTAGGAACTGCTGATAGTGGCAAAAATGAATCTGGAAGACATTCTCAGCGACGAAAGCTTTGACATAAAAGGCTGGGTATAGGAGTACGCTTTTGCCAAACATTAGATGGATATTCAAAAAACGTGGGGACCGATTGCTTTAGTTTTAGCATTAATTGCAATGGTGACTTTGTAGGCATTTGCTGGAATTCGCTGTTGTTCTAGCCAGAGGTTGCCATGGTGTGTTTGCCCAGCAGGCCTCATTATTCCGTAGTGTTCCTCCACAAACATCTGCAAATCTGCTAGGCTTCAAGAGGCTATGCTAAGATCTTGTGTCTGGGAGGTTCTCGCTCTTATATAACTTTTAAGTTTACAAAGCATTTTCATAAACATTTTCTCAATTAATCTGAAAGATATTTCTTGGTTCCTAATCTGTAGTTTCTGCTCTCCAATAAGAATCTTTTGCTTCTTAGCAAGGGCTATTGTTGATTGGGACCATCTTGCCAGAGAAAACCCTCAGATATGTCTGAAATTAATCCATTTCATATGTTTGCATATGTGTATGTGTATGTAATACCCACGCCAACATAAAATCTTCTCAGCTATCATTCTCTGATGAAAAGTCACGGTTATATCCCATATAGCTTAACTAAAGCAGTTTTGAATCAAAAAGTTTTTATCATATACTGAAAACCAGAGATATATGAAGTACTTACTGCCTTTAAATTTTAATCCTTTATGTATTTTTAAGGTATGGCTGTGTGCATGTGTACAGACATTCTCAATATTCTCAATACATGTATGTTGATAGGATACTCCTTTACGGATTGATTTCAAAGGTCAAAAGTCAAAATGAAAATCATGCAAAACAACCGCCCATTAGTCTGAGCTCATTCCGTATGTATGCAAAATTATAATGCATGAAGTGAGCTGTTTTATAATGAATATGAAGAACACATTTAAATCCACTAAAGAAGCGGTGACTAATTAAAAAATAAAATGTTAGACACAACTTGGTATGTCAGAATTGAACATTAAATCTTGATTAGAATTTATATGGGGGATGCAAATGATAAGCCATCCTGGTTATATTATAATGACTCTTATGTCAAACTTAGAATTTTGCTGTACAATATTATTAACAATACAGCAACTACACACAAATTCTGCAAGATTCTCCAATAACTTCTTCCTTTTAAGGAGGAAAAAATGTTTGCTAATAGAAAGATTATATTCACAAGCTCCTTCTTCTGTAAGACCACAAAAATTTGGCTGCCCCTTGAAATTTCTCCCCTCCTTATTTTAAATTATGGTATTATTTACAGGCAATGAAATTCATTTTAAGTGTACAGTTTGGTTAATTTGGGGAGTTGTATATAAACGTGTAAGCACTACAAAAATCAAGGTATAGAGCAGTGCCCTTCCTCTGAAAAGATTCCTTGTGCCACTTTGCACTCAATCTCCTTCCCAGCAACCATCAATCTGCTTGTAGACCCTCTGGTTCTGCTTTTTCTAGAAGTTCATGTGCACAAAATCAGACGTATTTAGTCTTTTGTGCCCGACTCTCACTTAGCATAATACTTTGAGAACCAGCAGCACAGCTACAAGTATTGGTATTTTATTTCTTTTGTTACTGAGTAGTCTTCTTTCACAGTACGGCTCTGTGACAATTCATTTATTTATTAGTTGGTAGACATTTAGGCTGCTTCCAAGTTTTTGCTATCATAAGTAATAATACTATTAGGCTTTTCTGAGTCTTGTTGTCTAGTTGTGGTAAAATATGCATAACATAAAATTTACTATTGTAACCATTTTTAAGTGTACAGTTCGGTGCTATTAAGTACATTCCTATTGCTGTGTAACCATCACCGCCATCCATCTCTAGAACTCTTTTCATCCTGCAAAACTGAAACTCTATATTCACCGAACGCAAACTTCCCATCCCCTCTCCCCGCCAAAGTCTGGCAACCACTGATTCTACTTTCTGTCTCTGTGATTTTCACTACTCTTGGTACCTCATGTAAGTGGAATCATATAGTACCTATCTTTTTGTGAATGGCTTATTTCCTTAGCATAATGTCAAGCAAAGTTCATCCATGTTGCAGCATGTCTCAGAAATTTTTTTTTTCCTTGTTAAGCCTGAATAATATTCCATTGTATGGGTATACCACATTTTGTCCATCCATTCATCTGCCAATGGATGTTAGGGTTGCTTCCGCATTTTGGCTGCTGTGAGTAACGCTGCTATGAACTCAGATGTACAGATGTCTGTGGAGGAGGGGGAAATTTTCTACCCTTCTAAGTTCTCCCAGCTGGTCTAATAATTAAATTGACACGAGACAGTGTAACAAGAGAAAATAACCGAATTTAATTACCTACATGTGGGGACCCCACATATATGAGAAGTTCAGACAAAAGGGTAAAATGAGCTTGTATATGGCATCCTGAGCCAAGGACTAAGATAAGGCACCCGGGATTTCAGAGGGGAGGAGGCCAAGTCACAGGATGATAAGAAGGGCAGATGTTCAGTAATCAGAAGTTTGCCCTGCCCTATACATAGGTCATAGAAACTTATTTCTGCTGATAACTCTTTTACGGCAAGGCCCCGAATTTACATTCTTTAAAGGAGAGGTAAAAGTTTCTCTTGGGCCCGCTGGGTCTCTGCTGCCTTCAGCTCAAAATCATCCACATGCCAAAGCAGTGCATTTTGGGGAGGCCTGCTCTGAAGCCCTTCCTATCTCCTCCAAACCCTGTTTTCAGTTCTTTCGGATACTAAGAAGGAGAATTGTTGGATCATATGGTAAATCTATTTTTAGTTTTTTGAGGAAATACAATACTGTTTTCCACAGCAGCTGCACCATTTTACATTCCCACCAACAGTGTACAAAGTTCCAATTTCTCCACATCTTGCTAACACTTTTTTATTTTGATGGTAGCCATCTAATGTGCGTGCAGTGATATCTCATTCTGGTTTTAATTTGCATTTCCCGAATGATTAGTGATGTTGGGCATCGTTTCATGTGCTTGTGGGCCATTTGTATAACTTCTTTGGAGAAACATCTACGAAAATTCTTTGTCCATTTTTTAATGAGGTTATTGGGTTTTTGTTGTTGTCGTTGAATTTTGGGAGCTCTCTATATTTTAATCCTTTATCAGATATATGATTTGAAAATATTTTCTCCAGTTCTGTGAACTGCCTTTTCACTCTGTCGATAGCGACTTTCCCTCATATGTGGGACCTGAACCGCGGGGCCGCTGGCTTCCCAAGCCAGCGCTTAACCACCACGCCACTCGGCCGGCCTGTTAGTGACTTCTGATGCACAAAACTTTTAAATTTTCATGAAGTCCAATTTGTCTATTTTTTTTCTTTGGTTGCCTGTGGCTTTGCTGTCATATCCAAAAAAATCAAGGGCAAATGTACTGATGCTAAGGGTTTCCCCTAAGTTGTCTTCTAAGAGTTTTGTTACTTTGCTCTTACATTTAGGTTTTTGATCCAGTTTGAGTTAATTTTTATATATCGTCTTAGGTAAAGGTCCAACTTTATTCTTTTGCATGTGGATGTCCAGTTTACCAATTTATGAAAAATTATCCTTTCCCCACTGAACGGTCTTGGCACCTTGTCAAATATCATCTGACCATATATGTAAAAATTTCTTTCTGAGCTATTCTATTCTATTGGTCCATATATGCCTGTCTTTATGCCACACTGCTTTGATTACCATAGCTTTGTGGTAAGTTTTGAAATCAGAAAGTGTTAATCTCCCGACTTTGTTCTTTTTTTTTTTTTTTCTTCAAGATTGTATTGGCTATTTGAGGTCCCTTGAGACTCCATATGAATTTTAGGATGCACTGGAGTTTTGTATTTCTGCAAAAAAAAAAAAGTCATGAGGATTTTCACAAGAATTACATCGAATTTGTAGACCACTTTAGCTAGTATTGACATCTTAACAACATTAAGTCTTCAAATCCATGAACATGGAATATATCTTTATTTGAGGCTTCTTTCATTTCTTTCAGCACTGGTTTATAGATGGTAGGAGACAACCATCTGTTTTCTTTCAAGGGCACTAATCCGCTCATGAGGCCCCCACCTGTGTGACCTTGTCTGACTCTACTCACCTCCCAAAGGTCCCCTAGTATCATCACATTGGGGGGTGGGACTTCAACATATGAAGTTGATGGGAGTGAGAGAGAGAGAGACAATTCAGTCCACAACACAAGGTCACCAAGACTTTTCCCGCCACCTTTTCTTCTAGAAGTGTTATAGTTTTAATTCTTACATTTAGGTCTACAAGCTCATTTCAAGTTCATTGTGTATACAGTGTGATGTAAGAGTGGGAGCTCATTTTTTGTGCGTACTATTATCCAATTGTCTCAGCACTATTTGTTGACAAAACTAAGCTCTGCCTACTGGGTCACCAGCATCCTTGTCGGAAAATCTTAATTTTCCAAATTCTCAACGGTGATTAAGCTTCAGAATTTAAGAACAAGGAAATCAGAATTCCCGAATCAGAAATTATTCTGTATATTTGAGTAGCGCTTTATGATGTCTTTTTAAATCATCGTGAGTGATCATAAAACAGCTTTTCTGTGATAGAGCTACAGGAAAAGTCTCAAGAGGTAGTCTGGTAAAGTAAGATATAATAATGTGCCTGGGTTATTATTATGAACCAATATACTGTGACATAATTACATATTTCAATAAATAATCTCTATTTAATACAGACATCTGGTAATAGAAAACATTAAAAGAATAAAATATAAGCACCAAAGGGCTGCCCAATAAATATCATTTAAACATTGAAAGATGTCACAAAAACTTAATATTTCACAGGTATTCTTAAATGAGATTTTAAAACACACAAGCACTAATTGCTAATGTTTGTCTTGTGACAAGGATTCCAGATTTAGAAGTTTCTTTCATGCTGTGCTGATGTTGGTCAAATTATTCTAAGTGTGTCCAGAGCTAATACAAGTTGGGCGTTAGGCTGTACAGTTGCTTCATATAAGCTCGTTGCCTTTTCTAGGGATGAAAATATTTTGTCTGCTTGCCTTGATTTTGGTTTTGCTGTTAAAATTGATATTGCTTGTCCAAAGCCAGGTTTTAGATGAGCTAATTTCACACAGGAGTATTCCACAATGGTATTTACATTTTGTCTTTGTGTTTCTTCGGCAAACGTATTTAGAAAGAAACACCACTGGATTCTAAGACAATGCACCATTCGGCTATCCTAGCAAGTTCACACAGCACTACTACACAGAAACACGTTTCAAAACTGCCAATTTGAGGGCAGCTTCCAGAACTTATTAATTCTTAAAATGAGACTCGCAGGACTTTTTAAAGTATACTCATGTGTATAAATTCATTAATATATTTTTATTTATAAGAATGACTCACTGTTGGCAGCAGAGAGGGCCATAAACACACACGTACAACATGGCAACCGTGACAATCAAGAACGCTGATCTGACTGAGCCCCTTCTCCTCTACACACTCCTGTCCTGGTTTCGGAAATGTTGACCTGAACCTTTGAACAAGTAGTGTCTACGTTGATGGTGAAACTTTCATTTTCCACAGACTTTCTCCTTTATCCTGATTTCTCAGCTGATTTTTCTCACGATTGGGAGTAACATACAAATGCCCCCCCAAAAATGCCAGGAAGGAAGTCCTGCAAGGAAACGCTACTGGAAATCAACTGTCCACAAGTGTGTGGTTGTATTTCTGGACTATTCCGTTTCATTATCTATTTGTCTTTCCTTATGGCAGCACCACGCTGGTTTTATTCCTGCAGCTTTATAGTAAGTCGTGAAGATAGAGTTAAGCCCTTTCGTTGGCTGGGAGGTTCGTGCTGCTGGATAAAGCACTAGCCACTTTTCATTTAAAGGGCTGCCCAGTTTACAAAACGCTCTCCTTTGACACTTGTATATGACCATTTGAAGCTGAACATGTGTTTTCATTCCTATTTGACAGATAAAAAAGCTCATCCTCAGGATAAGTGGCTTCCCCTAGGTCACACAGCTGGGGAGGCAGATCTGAGATTGTCCTCCAAGTCCAGCGCTCTTTGAACTGCCTCCTCGCCTACCTCTCCACCCCCTTTCCCAGAAAGGGGACCCCTCAGAAGGGCTTGCCCTGACCTTTGAGGAACCCCACCAGCCCCTTTCCCTGCAGTATTCATCCCTCCGCCTTGTTTCGTTTCCTTCCTACTACTCATCTCTGCCTGTGCTTCTTATTTATTTCTTTGTTTAGCCTCTCTCTCTGCCACTAGAATGTGAGTTCCAAGAAAGCAGGAGCTCACACTCCTTGTTGACCACGGGGCTCTCAGCACCTATCACGGGCCTGCAGAGCAAATCCTCTGCAGTCAAGGTTTACTGAGTGCAGGAAACAAATGAAATAAGCAGATGCTTGCCCCCAAAATCAACAGGGCAAGTGACAAACACCAAATTACTTATTTCATCCTGAATTATATATATTATCAACATAGTTTATATTCTAGTATATAGTCACCTCCCCCAGTATGTCTGGATAACGACATACTGCCTCTTAGCTAGAGGTTGCTAAGGGGAAAAGGGAATGTCCCACTGTGCAAACTACCACACACAGCAAAATGAACCGGAAAAATCTGGGCAAGTGGGAGCTAGAAAATGCATTTTCATTGTTTTCACAAACTCTCAGGCTGAATTCAAATTCCACGGGGATGACTGTTTCTGTGTATTCAGGCTTGAGCTGGGTGAAGGAGGGAGGGTGCCGGGCAGCTTATGCTCCGTCCAGAAGGCAATCCCTTGGAGACTGCTGATAAACTGTGTTTCTTATTTCTAATGAACAATGTGATTTGGAAAAGCAAAACTAACATGAAATAAGCTATGTCTGTATGCTAGCTACCCCAGTCATAAAGGATCTCTCTTGTAGAATGGGAGTATGTGGGGATGGAGGGGACAAGGAGACTATGAATGTGTTGTGTGTGCTCAGTCCTGGGTATAAAGTTTATCTGCAAATATGAGATGGGCCTAAATGAGAAAAAAAAAACTGATTCTGGGTTTCAAAGAATCAATGGCATTCAATTAGAAGTACATTTTACAAGAACTTGGTTTGACTAATGTAAACAATCTCCTATTGCTAACTCACTTTAATTCAACATAGAAAAGATTAACTAATGACAAACATGACAGAAATTAATACCAATTCCTAAATTAAGAACTTATGCTCAACATACAATTAATTAGAGCCGAATACAGAACATCTGAAATTTTCAGTTTAGGATGAGTTTTACTTTTGCACTAAAATTTACCCTTGACTTTGATAAAAGGATTTGCTCATGAAACCAGTGATGTAATCAACATTATAGGAGGAAAAAAATTACCAACTCCCCCATATCAAAACCCCAACTATTACAGGAAAAAAATTGCTTTTAAAATATTTTCCAGGGGCCGGCTGAGTGGCATGATGGTTAAGCGCTGGCTTGGGAAGCCAGCGGCCCCGGTTCGGGTCCCACATATGAGGGCCAGTGACACTGCCCTCAAAAAAAAAAAAAAAAAAAAATTTTTCCAGGGCCGGCCGAGTGGCTCAGTTGCTTAAGAGCTCGCTCAAGAGTGCGAGCTGAGCTCTGAGCAACAGCAGTTCGATGCCCAGCCCAAGCTGAGCTGCCGCTAAGCTGCCAACAGGCGGCAGGATGGCTCAGCTAAAAAAAAAAAAAAAAAAATTTCCAGGAAGTTAAACATAGCCAATTGAACACACACATTTATCTGTAGAGAGATATGAATATCTTGACAAAGGCACAGAGACCTGGAGAGGCAGCATCAGAGAATGGGGTGTCAGCTCACTCTAGCGGTGACAGGTAGGGAGGGTGAGTACCTGACAAAGAACTACACAGAGGAGGAAGCAGGAAGCCAAGTGCTGTATAAAAGGCTGACTCGGGCCAGCCAAGTGGCGCAGTGGTTAAGAGTTGGTTTGGGAAGCCAGCAACCCTGGTTCGGGTCCCACATATGAGGGCCAGTGACACTGCCCTCAAAAAAAAAAAAAAAAAAAAAAAAAAGGCTGATTCACCCAAAAGAGCCCTGCAAAGTCTCACAAATAGCAGGCACCAGATTCCTGACATAAACAGGTGATAAGGACTGGGGCTCTGTGGACAGGGAGAAAGGCTGCACCCCCATTCCTGGGAAGCCAAGGCATCAGCATTCCCCTGGGCGGCAGGAGCTGGGCAGGAGGTTTTAGCCTCTGGAGCAAACAACCCTCAGGGAGGCATTGGGTCCAGCAGTGGGAGTGAGTGGGGCGATAAGAACTAGCAGGATGGGCCGGCCGAGGGGCTCAGGTGGTTAAGAGCTTGCTCAGGAGCGTGAGCTCTGAGCAACAGCGTCGCTGGTTTGATTCCCACATGGGCCAGTGAATGCTGCGCCCGAGCTGAGCTGCCGCTGAGCTGCCAACAGGTGGCAGGATGGCTCAGCTGGTGAGAGCACAGGCTCCTAACACCAAGGTTTCCTGTTTGAGATGGTGGGCTACGCCCACCCGCAACTAAAGACTGAACTCGGCACCTTGAGCTGTCACCCAAGGGGCTCAGGGGATAGAACACGCGCTCTGAACAACAACGCTGCCGGTCTGACTACCGTGGCTATGGTGACTATGCCCATCTGAGCTGAGCAGCACAACTGGACTGGGAGCTGAGCTTGCTGTGCCCTCCGCAACTAAGACTGAAGGACAACAACTTGGCTGTTCCCCTTCCCCGATTTCCCAATTAAAAATATCTTTTAAAAAAAAAGAACTAGCAGGGAAAGGGGCACCCCCACACACTGACACGTAAGGCCTCCGGCTTCCTTCTGCCAGTCCTACCTGCAGCGTCAGCAGCACTCAGGCTCATGTCCCCCAAGGTGCAAATCAGAAAATCAATTTCTAAACACATGAATCCTTATAACTATTATCATACTTAATGCTGAATGCCTTGCCCCTAAAATCAAGTACAAGACTCAGATGTTGGCTTTCACTATTTGTATCAGCATTGTTCTAGAGGCCTGGTCCATTGGACAGGGAGAAATACAATTACCTATACGTACAGATATGACTGTCTAAACAAAAAAAACTGAATAGTCTACAAAAAGTTATTACAACTAATAATTTAGTAAGGTCCCAGGATACAAGGTCAAAATATTCAAATCAACTGTATTTCTTTCTTTTCTTTTTTTGAGGGCAGTGTCACTGGCCCTCATATGTGGGACCGAACCGGGGCCGCTGGCTTCCCAAGACAGCGCTTAACCACCATGCCACTTGGTCAACCCTCAACTGTATTTCTTTATATAAGCAATGAACAACTGAAAATTGAACTTTAAAATATATGACTTACAATAGCATCAAAAAGCAAACTACTTAGGGACAACTCTTAATAAAGCATATGGAAATTTTAACACACTAATAACACTGTGAAAACTATAACGCACTGATGAGAGAAATCAAAAACTTAAATAAGTGAAAAGGTATACCATGTTCATGGGTTGGAAGACTCAATATAGTGAAGATGTTAATTCTCCCCAAAATGATCTACAGATTCAACACAATCCCAATCAAAGTCTTAGCAGGATCTCTGCAGAAATCAATAAACTGATCTAAACTTTTTGTGGAAAAGTAAAGCACTTAAAATAAACATTTTTTTTAAAAGAAGGACAAGGCTGAAGGACTTACTATCTAATTTCAGGATTCATTATAAAGCTAGAGTAATTAAGGCAGTTTGGTATTGGTGAAAAGAGAGACATACAGATCAATGGAACAAAACAGAGTCCAGAAATAGACCCACCCCCATATATATTAAGATATATAGCCAGCCAGCCAGCCAGCCAGCCATCCGATTTTTTAAATTATCTGAGCTATCCTGCCACCTGTTGGCAGCTCAGCAGCAGCTCAACTCGGGCTGGGCATCGAACTGCTGTTGCCCAGAGCTCAGCTCGCACTCTTGAGCGAGCTCTTAACTAACTGGGCCACTCGGCCAGCCCAAATCCATCTGATTTTTGACAAAGGAGTCAAGGTAATTCAAGTAATACTCGCGTTCACACAATTATAGGTGTCACCCATTCTTTAAAAGAAAAATCTGCATTTTTTCAAAAATGTCCTACTGTCTAGGCTAGTCTTCATTTTCACTCATCTGAATTAGTATGGTATTACCATATTCTACAGTTACTAGCATTTGCAAGTAGAAATGACACAGAAGAAGAATTCAAAGCCTCTTCCGTAAACGACAACAAAATCTATAGTATTACGATCTTAATCCTATGCGTTTTTTTAAGACATTCCTTCTTTTCAGAAATTGTCATTTTCAGTTGTTTCAATTTTTCTTATAAGTCCACTAAACCTAAGCTGGGAAGGAAAAGAAAAACAACATAATGTCAACCGAGCTGGCTCCAATTTAGAAAACTATTGTTTCACAAATGATGACGAAGGAAGGAGGCAGTGAGGTTTTCACACTCATGGAAGGATCCTGGGCACTCACCTCTATCTGATGCCCATCGTACAAACAATCTGAGCTGATAGAGAGAAAGAGACTGGGGATGAAAGGAGAGGCTAGAAAGGAGCCATCAACCATGTAGAGAATGCTACTCTAAATTCTAATCGTTTCATTGCAGTCATAAATTTAGCCGTCCTCAAGGGACATTCACATCACATAATTAGTCAAATTAATGACGAGATGACATCATTAGCACTCACAATTTGATGGGATGAGTCAATGGTATGACGGCTTTACCAGGAGAAATGGAGAATGTCATTTCAGCTTCTTTAGAGCAGAGGACTACCTACCACAAAATGTTCTCCCACCAAGAAATCTTCTTCCAAATTACACTTCTGAGGGTAATTTGTGTCTACAGCAAACAAGAGACTAATCCCTTCCAAGAATTGAGAATTATCCATTAAAGATGAGCTAACATACCTCATAGTCATTCCCAAGAATTCCCCAATTCTTTATATCAAATAGATGACGAATGAATGCAATACTCAGGAAATAGTATCCTATGAGATGGATTTCCTTTCCAGCGGTTTTCCCTTAAAAACTGTGGTAAGCCATGGTAAGTCTTTAGGCTGAGATATATTCCAGGGCCTCCACTAGATCTACTCACACCTTCACATGGCTCTTCAGTCTAAACAGCAGGTAAGACAATAATATAAGGTTGATATTGGTGGAATTATGAATAGAATGTCATTCCTTCCTGCCTTTAGCAAAGCCATTAAAAGTCTTCACAGCATGACTGTATACTGTTCAAAAGGAAAAAGGCAGTTTGCATGGCCTTCTCCAATACAAAACTGGGTAGGAAGGTATGTTCCTGGTGTGTTATGGGTTTACTTGCTCATTCATTGAAATCTTTTTCTGAGTGACCACAAGGCATCATTTGTTAGGTGCTGGAATGCTAATATGAATAAACAGCAATCCCTAACTTCATCTTTTCACTTCCTACAAAAGTCACCAAGCCAAAGAATTCCCAGTGGTTCCAGGTGGCCTGGAAAGCCTCTCAGGGAGCGTGTCTGATGGTGGGGAAGGATCCCAAATGGACATCTGAGGAAAGGGCAGGCATTCTGGAAAGAGCATGAAAGGGATTTGGGATGCGAGAGACGAGGGCTTGGATCTAGGTTCTGTCATTTACTGCTTTTGTGCAAGCTCCTTTTCAGGCAAGCTCCTTTAGTGCTGTGAGTCTCAGTTTCCTCAATTATAAAACAGGTTAGTGCGGATCAAATAAAAAACAAAACCAAACAGCACCTGTTACAGTGACTGGCGCGCGGCAGACACTTAAACGCCCGCACTTCCTCTGATCCCTCCCTGTCCTACGGTGAGCAAAGGGGGAAGGTCCACGTTTTTCAAGATGCTGATCTGGGTCTTTAGAAGCAGTGGTCCCAATCTTTGAAAAGCATCAGGAAAGAAGGAGGGAAGGAGAAGAAAGAGTAAGGAAGACGCAAGCGTAAGTGGGTGGCACAGCGGGTTCTGATGGCTGGAGGGTAAGTGTTCCGGCAGCCTCCCCAGCGCACAGCTAAGTAACCAGCTAGACAGTCAGTTTTGAACTCATGGGTGTCCAGAAACCACCCCAACCCCCTACTCCGCTGGAAATGTAAACAAGGTTTCTAGAAGACACAGTTCCATTTTCCCCAATATTTTATTATGAGAACTTCAAAAATACAGAAAGTTTAAAGAACTGTACAGTAAATATCCATTTAGCCATCACTTAGATTCTGTAATTAATTCTACTTTGGGGATGGAGATTTGAAAATATGCAGCAGATTTTGTTTTTTGCACTTGGGAGTAAAGGGGCACAAAAGGGAGGATGCGCTAGAATGTCCCCATGTGGTAAGCACATGGTTTCTACTCTACCAGCGATGCAGGTGAATGAGATGAAACCTTTGCTTCAGGCATTCCTGAATGGACAAAAGGAAGCACCTCAAATCTGTAGACAGCATTTAAACACGGAGCCGCCTATCAGCACAATGACAACTCCATGCTGGGCCACAGAAGTCATTCATCCTTACACCCAACCCACCCCCAAATAAACGCAAACACACTGTGGCTTCCACTGGCTTATAATGTACTAGCGGAATTTTTTAAAAGCATAAAGTGTCAAAAGAGAACTGCCAGAAAAATGTTAAGGGTTTCTATATCTGGCAATGAAAATATAGGATTTACTCTGTATTTGATACTCTATTTCTGCTAAATACTACTACAAATGCTATAGGAATAATCCTAACTGGGCAACTCCAATAGGAAATTGGTTTGGTTTGGTTAACAGATATGGAAAAGGCAGCACTGCACTTTCCTGTCATCTAAGTGTGCTGAGGGCAACTTCAGTTGTTAGCCCCATTTAAAAAAGGTACTATTACAGGAAGATAAGCATAATAATATAACACATTATTAGAAACACAGATGATAATTACTTTCAATTATGGTTAATCAAATAAATAACATGAATAAACAGAAAGAAAACACTGATTTTCAAATATTACTGCCATTATGAAACATGAAAGCACTCCAAACACCAAAAGTCAGATTGAGTGTAAAGTGATAAATTGAGCTTTTCATGTTATTTAAAATAAAGTCTTGAGATGCCATACTGCTTTAAAGTGTGAGGTGAAAGCAGGCTTTCAGTGCTAAATTCTAAATTTCTGCATACAGAAACTTTTAAATGGAAATGCTGAATTTTATTGGAAATGGGGACTAACTCTTCTGTTTTTAAATTTAAAAAAAAAGCAAAGTCATTACTAAAATCTAAATTTAATGAAATAATTACAGATTTAAAACATCAACTACAGAAATCTTAGAGATTGAACCCTTTAAAAAGTACACATATCATTTTTAATGAATATAATTGTTCTGCTTTCGTAGCTCCACTTCTGTCAATTGTGATACACACTTTATACAGAGAAAGTGTCTATATACTACACTTGATCTTAGGCAAAAGGCCGAGAAGCGACAGAAAGTGTCTATATAAAGTGTCTTTATGACAGGACAATTAAAGCAGACCTTCCTCTAAGAATCCATCTGTCTGGTTGTCAGACATGCTACATCCACATAACAGGTGAGAAAAAAAGGCCAGGTCTTTTCCAATCAATTCATCTAGTAGTTTATATCTTGAGAATTTTTACATCTACAAAAGCATTTTCACAATAATCAGTAATTGAAAATTATAAAGTCACCGACTATTTTTCTTGATAATTTATAATTTTGTTAAAATGTTTAAAGTACTCTAGGCCTCTCGTCAGTATCCTTCCCATCCTCAATCATCACAAGACAGGCTTCAAAGTCAAATTCTACTATAAAAAATTGCATTCCAGGTTGCCTGCATCTTTTTTCAAAAATCGTAATTGTGAAGAAATACATGTAACATAAAAATTGCCTTCTTCACCATTTTTAAGTGTATAGTTCAGTCATGGTGTTGTGGGACCCATCTCGCCAGAGCGCTTCATCTTGCAAAACAGAAACTCTGTATCTGTTAAATACTAACTCCCCACCCCTCATTCCCAGCCCCACCCGACACCCATGGCAACCACCATTCCACTTTCTGTCTCTATGGATTTGGCCACTCTAGGTACCTCATGAAAATGGAATCATACAGTATTTGTCTTTTTGTGACTAGTTCATCCACGCACGTTGTAGCGTGTCGAAATTTTCTTCCTCTTTAAAGTTGGATGATATTCTATACATTATGTTCATCCAAGTTGCTTGCATTTCTTTTTATATTATTCTCAGGAATCTTGTTGAAATAGCTTCTATGAAAGAGAGCAAAGGTGTCTTGATCTAATGGCCCAAGAGAAGTCAAAGGGGAAAACTTAAATCAGTTCATCTTTCCCTGACACCGGCCAGGCAGACGGGATAGAAAAAGGGTACTTGTTAGAGTTGTTCCTGTATCTTGATTTTAAAAAGCTCCCTGGCTTTATGGTCTTAGGGACATTCCATAGTAAAACCAATTTTCCGGTTAATCACTCTACTTTATTAGTAACTACATACTTAAAAATTCTGCATTTTACATTAACTGGACTCTAGTTTTATGCTGAATGTTCATTTGAAATACTCCCTTCAGCCCAGGCTGATCCTTCCTTTCAGTTGCTCAGATGTTAAGGGGGACAGCAGCTGAGTAAGAGGGAGGACAGCGTGGAGGGTCGCAGTAATTTTTCCTTACTTGTTAAAAAAAAAAAATCATTTAGAACAGATTTTAAAGGTTGGTACCACCTTTCCAGTCTGAAGTCATGAGACCTAGCCACAATCAGCCAAGAGCAGGGGAAGGGAGCCGACCAGCCGAGAAGACCTGTGTCATCTGTGTCATCGGGAGCAAGGCGCTTCCGTCTCCGCGTGTTCTTACCGGTGAGGTGGAACTGCTCCTGCTACCTAAGCCCCCCCAGGGTTCTTCCTCACCACTACTCGGCTCATACTGGTATTTCATCATCTTAACGTGGCTCCTCCTAACCCTTCCCATCGGCCACTGTTGCCGGAGGAAGAGACTGAACCTCTCCCCTTTCTGTCACCACCAAGTCATTTTCCTCTGGACTTGCGGTGGTTCCTCTATTTAAAAACCAACCAATCAACCCATCAAAGGCCAAGACTAGGTTCTACTAAGGGGCTGACCAGTGCATACTAGAAGGATGACACCTAAGTGTTTTTGATATTCTTATTTCTGTCTAGTTAAAATCCAATTTTGTTTTAAATAATAGTTTTACATTGATAATCCATGGAACTAGACATCTAAATCCCTTCCCCAAAGAAGTAAGACTGAAATTCAGTTTTAACCAAAGGATTTCCTTAACACAGGTTTCTTTTTGTTTTTTGTGTTTTTTTTAAAGAAAATGTAACTTATTAAAATGACACAGCGTCTCTCTCAAACATGCACACTCATAGGTGTAAATGTGTCGTGTTCCTAAGAGGCAACTTAATACACTGGGCTATGGATCCAAAGCACCCGTAAGTTAGAATCCTGTGTAATCTCAGCTAAATTATTTAGCTTCTCTGAGACTCAACTTTCTCATATATAAATCAGGAATATCACCCAGGGTTACACTGAGTTATTACACCAGTTTTGAAAAAAATGATATAAGACATCTAGTACAGTGCCTGGGATGAAGAATCTGCTTAATAAATAGGAGCATTCCTCTAGATTTTCACGTTGGTCTGTAGATATTCCAAAAAGTGTGCTGTGTGTCAGTGAGCTTCACGCCTTTATACTGAAGGGACAGAGAAAGAGATAAGAAGATGAGAAAAGGTTAAAGAAGAATGATTCATCTGAACCAAAGCACTGGTCATGAATTAATCTTTCATAAAGCGCCAGACTTCTACAATATTCATGAATTTCACTACAAGGTCGATCATTTAAACTAGGGTTAAACACCCAGGGTTAGCCGGTTAGTATGTTTTATTAAGGAGCGTGAGGAACACTGCAGCCATTTGCACTGGAAAGAAGGGCATTCTAACAGAAGCGGAGTAAGAGTGGCTTCTAAGCAGAATGAGTGGCTTCTAAGATATGTGGCTAAAAGAAAAAAGGAAAGTGGAGAAAAGCATGCGTGGTCCATTACTGCCTAAGAAAAGGCGGGAGAATATATGCACAGTAATTGTTGACATGTTTGGAAAAACGGAAGGACAGACTAAAAGCTAACAAAACTGGTTCCCACGAGATAGAAAGGGTACAAGTTGGAGAAGGCAGGTAGGCAATACTAGTAGATTTGTCTTTGGGACCACATAAGTGTTTCACATAATTACAAAGCAAAATTAAATTTAAAAGAGAAAGAAAACCCCTAAAAGTAAAAATAAAGTGAATCTAAATATTTATTGAGTTGGTAGTGTAACCACACAAAGAGGAATCAACGACTTCGAGTGACTTTAAAATAAGGTTGTTTGTTCATCTCTAGTCAGATACATTCTAGGAGCAAAAATCACTGCAAAAATATAAAAGTATTTTCAATAATTATTAATTAGTAATGGTATCGATACAGTTATTCTGAAACTATTACATGTAGTAAGATAAAGCAAATAAATATCATTAGAAACCAGAATTTTCAGCAAAAAAAAAAAAGAGAAACAAAATTAGAAGAAGTTAAGTAAGTCCTGGAGTCTATCTGAAATAGGAAATATCAGTATAAACTTAAAAAGAAAAAAGGAAGGAAGAAAGGAAGGGAGGGAGGGAGGGAGAGAAGAAGGAAGGGAATACTTTGCTAGCTCTTTTCATTCAAAAGGCTATAAAACAACAACAGAGCCAATATTGGTCAGCACCCTTAACACCCAGACTATGGTTTCTAAATACCATATCCCATCAAAATGAACAAGCCCCTTAGAGAAAGGCTGATTCCAAATATAAGGTAGGAAAAAAAAAATAATAAGGTAGGAAAAAAAAAAAAGAGGAGCATGGAATATCATCTCAAGAATACCAGAAGTGAGGGCCAGCCAAGTGGCTCAGTGGGTTAAGAGCTCGCTCAAGAGTGTGAGCTGAGCTCTGAGCAACAGCGGTTCGATGCCCAGCCTGAGCTGAGCTGCTGCTGAGCTGCCAACAGGTGGCAGGAGGGCTCAGCTAAAACAAAACAAAACAAAACAAAAAGAACACCAGAAGTGAAAAAAGCTATTGGGATTGTATCAGAAATTCAAGAGACAACTCAAAATGGTTCTTACTGGTCATAAACAAGATAATGAGAGCACAAAAAGAATAGCAACTGCAGTGTAGTAAAAGATATGAAATATATTTTTTTAAAAACACATGATGAAAACAAACAAAACGAATCTCATTGCTCCCCTCTGGAAGGTGCTAGGAAACCAGTTGTTCTGAAAACTGGTTTTAAAAGGGTGTGTTGGGGGGGAGAGATTAAAGAATTTATTCTGCTTTTTCTATATGAACTATATCTCCAGATAACCAAATAGATAATGAGAAGGAATTTTTTATTTTAAATAAAAGCATTTGGGATAATAAATGAAGAAGGAACAAACCGTAATCTAATATTGCCATTTTGCAACTCCTAATGACGTAATGAACCTGGCCATTGATCATTAACGGCCACTAAAACCATCAGGCGAAGAGCTGACGGGGAATTTTAGATTGGATGGATCAGGAGAGCAACATCTCAATGCATTTGATCCTCCGTATCACAATGAGAGGGACAAGTGGACATTTTATGTCATCAGTGATGTAATAGACAATACCATCTATGACATAGTCTTGTCATTAGTTCAGTCCTCAATCTGATCAATTTTAATAGATGTAACTACCAGTTAATTACAAACACAGTAGTCAGGGAACATGGTAAACAACCATAGAAGAGCGTTCCAGAATTCTGGAACTTCTACAGAGCAAACAGCCTGGTTTCTTGAACGTACTGCAAAGGGGTGGGGGCTGGGGGTGGGATGGGGATACCCTCACCTCCCTGGAGGTGCGCTATGAGCATCACATGAGATCAAACACGAAAGACCCAGGCCAGAGTGGGCACTCAGGAAGCTGGGACTCAAGTTTTTAGTCATTCATGAATTCACCAAACATCTGAGTCCAACTCCAGGCCAGACTCTAGGTGCTAGAGATACAAAGACACAGGAAATGTGGCACCTGCCATGCGCCTGAAGGCGCAAGTCGATGATTATAAGTGGCAGTGTATTTAAAGTTCTGAAAGGAGAAAATTTTTGGATCTAGAATTCTATATCCAGCAACATGATCAATTATGAAGGTGAAATAGAGGCACTGTTATTGAGTTTACTACCATACACTATATATGCAAAAAAGAAAAACATATCACTCAAGGAAAAGAAAATTACTTCCTTCAAACAAAATCTATACCAAAAAAAAAAAAAAAAGGCTGGGATATTTGGAAGACTCTCCTTAGGGGAGCGAAGTTTTAATGACACAGGAATTCATTTTCTTTTTTGTGGACACCAATGTACTTCTTTTCTTCAGAGAATTAGATTTACATAATCATAATAATATTCACACCGTTTGCCCGTTGCCATCTCTTGAAATCAACTTCTTAAGAAAGCACAGAAGTATAGATACGAAAAAGCAGTTAAGTAGTATAAATAGGCTAACCACCCCTTCCTGAGAGACATGGAAGGTAAGATACATGTGCTTAACTTCTTATCTTTTATAGAAGCGATCGAGATATATTGGTCAAAGTTGGTAAGTCAAGAAACAGAGGTATTATGTAAAAGTAGAGTGGAACCCATCAAAAAAAATGGTAACGGTAGCTGCCGCTGGGAAAAGGAACTGATAGTGTAGAGAGAAGATCTCCCCCCTTTATTTTATACTTTCCTGCACTATGTGAATTTTAAAAAATCATGTGCATTATCACTTCAGTGGCTTACACAGTGTCTCTGCTAAAATATACAAAAACTCACAAGAGCTACACTGAATTTGCCAACATTTATTCTGCCCCAATACAAGAATGATTCTCAGGCTGCTAGACTAGGTAACGTCTACAGTCCTTTCCAGAAGCCAAGGGTCTAGCCAAAGGAATATGCAAATCGTAGGAGTGCCATTTGGTTAAGATAAAGACACAGATGAATAGTCTGTTACTAAGCTACAGGACCTAGGAGCAACCAAGGGCGAAACAACAGGACAGTTCCTTAGAAGGCGGCAGCTGAGAACCAGGAGCAGCAGAAACGGAGCCAGAGAACAGAACCGGTCAGAGCTTCTGAAGGTGCCTCTTACGCTGACAGGGAAAGCAGGGCTGGTGCCCCTGCTGCGGAGACCGATTCTGCGACAGAGGCGGGTGGTGGTGGGTCAGAAGCTGAGAGACCAAGTCCCAGACGCAGGGAAGCAGTGAACATATGCACTGAGAGCTAAGCCACAGAGGACAGACTGGGTTGAGGACAAGTGTCTCCTGCCACAGGGAAGCGGTTTCTAGCCATCTTTTTGGTCACGGGGGAGAAGCTTCTAAGAAATTCTAATATATGGGTGGTAAGTAGGCATTTAAAAGGCAGCACCCACTGAAAAGGCCAATAATCTTTTCTTTATGTGGTGTGCTGTCTTTGCTGGTGTTGCGTAGTAAAGGGCTTTTATAGGTTTACTTGTCACAGTGGTTTTTATTATATGCTCCCCAACAAACAAATTCTACTATAGGGACTTCCAAAAATCTAAGTCTCGGGTTGAGAAGAGACTCCTTGCTGTCTGGGGAGAGAATCAAAGGGATGAAGAGCTTGTATCAGCTCCCTCCTCAGGCCCTACGCTTTGGACAGTGTAAAAACATTTGGGATTTAAGAACTAGAAGGGACTTAAGCATTCTTTCCAACAAAATGCCTCGCTTACGCTGAGAAAACAGAGGCAAATGTTGGGCTCTGCTGACAGTACTGACAAGTACTCGCAGAAGGGAAGGGTGAATGAAGAGTTTATTTCAGGGTACGAGGCGGTGGCAGAGCCCGGGCTAGAACCCCGTCTTTCCTTTCCCCTGCCTTATTTGTCTTTTGGGTTCTGTTGTCTCTAAGGCACTTTTTTCGGTAGGAGGAGAGAAAACACTTGCTCCCCTGGCCCATTTATGAATAAATAAATGTGTAAGCAGTCTGACAAAGTAATGGGTCTTGGAATAGTCTGGTTCATCATAATTCCTCTTTGTCTCTAAAGGCCCACCCCACACACCACTTCCTAATGTAATATGCTTATTGTTACTTTCAGAAACCACTAACTTTAGAGGAAAAATATGTGAAATCTGAAAACCATAGCTGCAATGTATGCTTCGGCGTTTCCTACACAACAGGGATTCCTAAGGGCTACTCCATATTCAAGAAGGCTGAAATTCAGCGTCACAGAAAGGAAAAGCTAGAAGAAGGCTGAAATTCAGCGTCACAGAAAGGAAAAGCTAGAAGAAGGCTGAAATTCAGCGTCACAGAAAGGAAAAGCTAGAAGAAGGCTGAAATTCAGCGTCACAGAAAGGAAAAGCTAGAAGAAGGCTGAAATTCAGCGTCACAGAAAGGAAAAGCTAGAAGAAGGCTGAAATTCAGCGTCACAGAAAGGAAAAGCTAGAAGAAGGCTGAAATTCAGCGTCACAGAAAGGAAAAGCTAGAAGAAGGCTGAAATTCAGCGTCACAGAAAGGAAAAGCTAGAAGAAGGCTGAAATTCAGCGTCACAGAAAGGAAAAGCTAGAAGTAAGGGCCTACAGCCAAAGCTGGCTCCTCCATCAGTTGAACTAAGCCAAAAAGCAAATAATCCATACACGCGCCCTAACAGAATCTCTGTAAGGGCAAAGTGGCTTTGGAAAACCATGTCCTTTAATTATAGAACATGATTAATTAAATGAGGATAGTAAGAGCGTCTGTCTTTCAAGAATCTTTCAAACATTAGTGTTTATTTATGGGGACTAAGTACCCATTGGTGAGATCTCAAATGTTTTCACAGCCACTGTACAGGAATGTTCTGCAAACACGAGGCAGATCTCACGCCACCACGACAAACCTCCTTGTCCCTTTCTCAAGTAAATTTATATCCAGCCCAATTTCCCAGGATCTAAGCCCTATCTGTTGTCCTGTTGTCAACTATGAAGTCCTTGAATATTCTGGACACTGGGTCTATTCCAGAAAAGACGCATTAGCAGAAGAAATGAACATCCATCTGGATCAGCGCTGTGAGCAGCCAACAGAAGCTCAGCTGTTGTGAGGTCGCTGAGTCAATTCTCTAAGCTCATGGAGTTGAGTCACAGAGCTGCAGCTGTCTTCTTCTCAACCACGATCTTAATGGTACCATTCTAGTTACTGGTGCCTGAACTTTGATGTTTATACTTATGTCATTTGCCCCATACTTTAGCCCCTTCTTTTGAGAGTACCAACTGTTCAAAGAAAAAAAGGAAAAACAAAAGCAACAAAGTACCAAGGCATTGGGGGGTATACAGACTATGGAGAAGTAAGCCATGAGACAAAGTATCGCAAAGGATGGGTGGGGGATAACTGGGCATTACTGTTGTTAAGAGGCTTACATTGTTCAAGAAGTAGTATAATTTTTCCTTGATGATGAACTGTGATACATAAAGATGCATATTATAATCTCTAGAGCAGTGCTTGACCAACAGAAAAGGAATGGGAAACAGATATGTAATTTAAAATTTTCTAAGAGCCACCATTAAAAAAAAGTAAAAAGAAACAAGTGAAATTAATATTTTTATTTAGCCCAATATATACAAAATATTTTCACTTCAACATGTAGCCAATTCTTCAAAGCCTGGTGTGGGTTCGGTCCCACATATGAGGGCCAGTGACACTGCCCAAAAAAAAAAAAAAAAAAAAAAAAAAAAAAAAAAAAGTCAAAGCCTGGTGTGTATTTAGATTTACAGCACGTGTCAGTTTGGACCAGCGACATTTCATGTGATCACTGCTACCACACTGAACAGCATGGCCCTAGGGCAGGGGTCAGCAGGCTTTTTGGTAAAGGGCAGACAGTACACATTTTGGGTTTCGCGGGCCATGCGCTCTCTGTCACCACCACCCAAATCTGCCACGGTAACGCAGAGCAGCCGCAGGCAATAGGATGTTACTGGGCACGGCTGAATTCCAACAAAACTTATAAAGCCCGTGGTCCAGATCTGGCCTGTGGACAAAAGTTTGCCAAACACCACTCTGGAGCAATGACTGAAAAAACAATACAAAGAGGTATAAGCAAAAAGTCAAGAGAGAAGAAAAAGTGGGATGCTAACATATCAGCAAATAATAAATAATTCACAATTCATCCAAAAGGTGACAGAAAGCGACACAGAACAAACAGGACAAATAGGAAACAAACACCAACATGGGAGACAGGCTATGTGTATCATTGATTATATTAAATAAAAAAGGCAGGGATTTTCAGAGTGGATTAAAAAGCAAGACCCAACTATATGCTGTTTACAAGAAACACACTTTAATTATGAAGTTTAATTATAAAGTTGCCAGTAAAAGGATGAACAAAATACTACGCAAATACCAAGTATGAGAAGAGTGTCTATATTTACGTGGGACAAAAGAAACATCAACACAAGATTACTACTAACAATAAAGAGAGATATTCCATCATGACAAGACAGGCCATTAATTAAGAAGCCATAACAATCCCAAATGAACATACACCCACCAAAAGAGCTTGAAAACACATGAAGCAAAAAAGCAACAAACAAACAAAACTGATATAATTAAAAGGAGAACGAAATCTACAACTACAGTTGGAGATTTCAACAGACAAAAAAGAAAATCAGTAAGGGTGCAGAAGATTGGAGCAACACCACGAACCAATGTAACCTAAAATGATGTTCATGGAATATTACCCTCACTCTTTCAGTGCAAATGGAACATTCACCAAGACAGACGATAGGCCACAAAGCAAGTCTCGGTAATTATCAAAGAAGTTCTCAATAACTCATGGGTTAAAGAAGAAAGCACAAGGAAAATAGAAAATATTTTGTAACAGACGATAATGGAAAGATAATATATTAAAATATGTGGGATACAGCTAAGCCGAGTCTAAAGGAAAATTTACAGCTTTTAAAAGTTTTTGAGCTGGCCGAGTAGCTCAGTTAGTTAAGAATGTAAGCTCTAAGCCACAGGGTCGCCGGTTCTATTCCCACATGGGCCAGTGAGCTGAGCCCAAGCTGAGCTGCTGCTGAGCTGCCACTGAGCTGCCAACAGGTGGCAGGATGGCTCAGCTGGTGAGAGCACGTGCTCCTAGCAACAAGGTAGACTGTTCGACTCCCGCATGGGATGGTGGGCTACGCCCACTTGCAATTAAGACTGAACACAGCACCTTGAACTAAGCGCTATGAGCTGCCGATGACCGGCCGGATGGCAAATGGACTTGGAGCTGAGCTAGCTGCGCCCTCCACAACTAAGATTGAAGGACAACAACTTGGCTGTTCCCCTTCCCCAATTCCCCAATAAAAATCTTAAAAAAAAAAAAAAAAAAGCTTTTATCAGAAATGTAATAAAATAAATGAGTTAAGTTCCCACCTTAAAAAGCCAGGCAAATAATAACAAATCCAAAATCATTTGAAGAAAAATAACAAGAACATAAATAAATGAAAACATAAAGACAGAAAAACAATGAAGTTAAAGTTGGTTCTTTGAAAGAATTGATAATCACCAAGCAAGAAAAAAAGAGAAGAAACACAAATTACCAATATCAGGAATTTTTAAAGGAACATAATTATAGATCCTACAGGTATTAAAATTATAATAAGGGAATATTCTAAGCTAATAATTGTATACTAATGAATTTGACAACTTAAATGAAATGGACTATTCCTTGAAAAACACAAATTACTAAAAGTGATACAAGAAATAGAAAATCTAAATAGCCCCCAGAGTTTAAAAAAATTGAGTTTATGGGCCGGCCGAGTGGCGCATTGGTTAAGCGCTGGTTTTGGGATGCCAGCGGCCCCGGTTCGGATCCCACATGAGGGCCAGTGACACTGCCCTCTACAGCTAACAACAGCTCCACCTGGAGCTGGGCTGTGCGAGCCCCGGTGATGGTGTGGGCTGCCATAGGCTATAGTGAGTGGCCCGCAGCCAGCGTGAGCGGCTGGCAGCCAAGAGTGAGCTGCCAATAGCCGCGGTGAGCGACATCCAGAGGCCAGCGACCGATCTGCCTCATCCGGGAAGAGCGCAATGACGATACCAACAGTGAAGCAACATCCTCCGCAACTAAACTGAAGAACAAAAAGACAGCAACTTGTCTGTTCCCCTTCCCCGATTTCCCAACGCTGTTCCCCTCCGCCAATTCCCCAATAAAATCTTTAAAAAAAAAAAAAAAAAAAAAAAAAAAAAAAAAAAAAATAGTTTATAATAAAAAAACCACTCCACAGAAAATTTCTATGCCCAGATGTCTTCACCAGTAAATTCTACCAAAATTTTAAAGATTGAATCCTATACACATTGTTGCGGAAAATAACAGAAAAGGCACTGCCTAATTAGTTTATGAGGTCAGCATATCCTAATACAAAAACTTGACAAAAACATAAAAGAAAATTACAACCCAATGTTCCTCATGAATAAAGATATAAAAATGCCTCACAAAATATTAGCAAATCAAATTCAGCAACATGTAAAAAGGATAACACACCCTAACCAAATGGGATTTCTCCCAGGAATGCAAATCTGATTAAGTATTTAAAACCAATTAATGTAATTCAAAATATTAACAAATTAATGGACAAAAATCATCTGATAATTTTAAAAGATACAGAGAGTGTCTGAAAACATTCAGCATCTATTCATGACGCAAACTAGAAATGGAAGGAAACTTCCTCGGCCTGAAAAGGTCTTCTATGGACAACCTAAAAATCATACTTCTTGGGAAAACACTGACCTTCTCCCTCTCTAATACTGGAAACAAGGCAGGGATATCTTCTCTACCACGTCTATTTAACAATACACCAGAAGCGCTACTCAGGGAATAAGGCAAGACAAAGAAATAAAAGACATAAGGATTGAAAAGAAGTAAAACTGTTAATAGCATGCCAATATGATATGTACTTTAAAAAAATCTGTGGAATATTAAAAACAAAAGTCCTCACAGAATAAATGAGTTTTAAAAGGTTTCAGGATACAAGGTCAATATACAACAATTAATCACATGTCTGTACAGAAGCAGCAAAAAATTTGAAAATGAATGGTTTTAAGAAACAATTCCTTTATAATAGCATCAACACATTTAGGAAGAAATTAACATAGGATATGTGAGACCTCTACAACAAAAACTACACAAAAGGCTTAGTGAAGAAACACACCAGATGATTCTCATTTGGAATACAAGGGATCTAGAATAACCTAAACAATCTGAAAAAGAAAAACAGTTTTGAAGGATTTATGCTGTCTGATGTTAAGACTTATAAAGTCACAGCAATAAGAAAGTGTGGTATTGGCATAAGAGTAGACAAAAATTAGTGAAGCAGAAGAGTTCAGAAATAGACCTAGATGTACACGGTCAATTTATTTTTGACAAAAATGCCAAATCAATCAATAAGGAAAGAAAATCTTTTGAGCAAATGTTGCTATAACAGCTAGATATCCGTATGGAAGAAACTAAATCTTGACTCCTATCTCATTGCATATACAAAATTAATTTGAAATAGACCATGATTTAAATGTAAAAATTAAAACTATGAACCTTCTAGAAGAAAACATGTAAGAAAATCATTACAGCCCTGGGGTATACAACAATTTTTGGACAGGGATAAAACCCACTAATCATAAAGAAAAAAATTACAAAGAGGATTTCATCAAAATTAAAAATATATGCTCATCAAAAGACACCACTAATAAAATGAAAAGGCAATCCCAGACTCAAAAAAATATACTTGCAGCACATACATCTGAAAAAGATGTATATCCAGAATACTTAAAAAGACTGCTACAGCGAAAACACTGAAAAGACAAAGAACCCAATTAGAATATGGGTAAGAGGCTTAAACATCCACCTCAAAAAGAAGATATCTGGGGCTGACAGAATGGCGCATTCATTAAGAGCTGGTTTAGGATGCCAGCAGCCCCGGTTCGGATCCCACGTATGAGGGCCAGTGACACTGCCCTCTACAGCTAACAACAGCTCCACCTGGAGCTGGGCTGTACGAGCCCCGGCGACGGTGTGGGCTGCAGCCCCTGCTGCAGTGGGCTGCCATAGGCTACAGTGAGTGGCTGGCAGCCAGCGTGAGCTGCCAATAGCCACGGTGAGCGAGCATCCAGAGGCTGGCGACCGATCTGCCTCATCCAGGAAGAGCGCAATGACGATACCAACATGGGCCAATGAAGCAAAAAGGCAGCAACTTGTTTGTTCCCCTCCCCCAATTCCCCAATTTAAAAACATCTTAAAAAAAAAAAAGAAGATATTTGAATAGCTAACAAGCACACAACAAGATGTTCAACATCATTAGTCACCAGAAAAATGCAAATTAAAACCACAAGGCAATGCTATCTTACACCCTCTGGAATGGCTGACAGCACTAAATGTTGGCAAGGATATGGAGCAACTGGAACTGACATACCACACTGGCGGAGGATAAAATGGTATGTCCAGTTTGGATAGCTTTTTGGTTGTTCTTATAAAGTTTAACATACATCTAGTCTTAGAACCAATGACTCTAATTTACTCAAGAGAAATGAAAACATATGCCTATAAATTTTTTTTTTCACACAAATGTTCATAGCAGCCTCATTTATAAAAGACCCAAACTGGAAACAGCCCAAATGTCCACCAATAGGAGAACAGGTAAATGTAGTATATTCATACAGTGGAATACTACTGAACAACAAAAAATAATGAACTACTGACACAAGCCATATCAGGGATGAATTTCAAAAACATGTTAAGTAAATGAAGCCAAACACAATACCATATGATTCCACTTTTTACAAACACCAAGAATAATAAAAATTAATCTATAGTGATCAAAATTAGAAGTGGTTGCTTAGGGCAGTGGGGGATTGGGGTTGTTTAAAAAGGGGTACAAGGAGGCCGGCCGAGTGGCTCAGTTGGTTAAGAGCTCGCTCAAGAGCGTGAGCTGATCTCTGAGCAACAGCAGTTCGATGCCCAGCCTGAGCTGAGTATCAGGATGGCTCAGCTAAAAAAAAAGAAACAGGGGTACAAGGGAAACTTTGGAGGGAGACTGAAGTGTTATGTATCTTGCTTTGGGTGATATATATATGTTAAAACACTTTGAATTAAACATTTTACATCTGTACATTTTATTGTATGTTAATTACACCTCAATTTTTTAAATCTCTAAAATACCATTTAAAAGTATGGAGGGGGACCGGCCGAGTGGCTCAGTTGGTTAAGAGCGTGAGCTCTGAGCAACAGGATCGCTGGTTCGATTCCCACATGGCCCAGTGAACTGTATCCGAGCTGAGCTGCTGCTGAGCTGCCAACAGGTGGCAGGATGGCTCAGCTGGTAAGAGTATGTGCTCCTAACAACAAGGTTTCTGGTTCGACTCCCGCATGGGATGGTGGGCTGCGCCCGCCCGCAACTAAGATTGAACACGGTACCTTGAGCTGAGCAGCCGCAAGCTGCCTACAGGTGGCCGGATGGCGACTGGGCTTGGAGCTGAGCTTGCTGCACCCTCCACAACTAGGACTAAAGGACAACAACTTGTCTGTTCCCCTTCCCCAATTTCCCAATAAAATCTTAAAAAAAAAAAAAATACAGAGGGTTCCAACAACATGGAAGGATCTTGAGACTCTCATGCTAAACAAATATGTCAGATGTCAGATGGAAAAGGACAAGAAACATGATTTCACTTATATGTGGAATATAAAGCAGAAAGCAACAAACAAACAAAAAACTTATAGACACAGACAACAGTATGGTGGTTACCAGAGGGGTAGGGGGGGAGGCAGGGCAAGGTAAAGGGGTCAAATATACAGTGATGGGAAGAGACTAGACTTTGGGAGGTGAGCATACAATGCAATATTCAGATGATGCATTATAGAATTGTACACCTGAAACTTATATAATTTTATTAATGAATGTTACCGCAATAAGTTTAATAAGTAAAAAATAAGTAAAAGTATGAAGGGTAAGCCAAAATATTAACTCTGATTACTTCTGAGTGGTGGGATTATGGCCAACTTTTCCTTTTGCTAATTCACACTTTTATGAATTTTATAATTTTCTGTAATGAACTACCCCTCTCCTATTCTCTATACCTATGTTTTGTAGTTTCATAAAGATGCCAAAATGTTACCATTATTTACCTTCTGAAAAGTAGGATTATTAAAACCATTAAAGGAGGTACGAGGTTGGACAATTAAGTTCACGAACTCACCCTAGAAAAACTGCTACATACCTCATTGCTGAATATCACTACGGTCACCTTGGAAGCACTCCCCTTGGGACGCTATGCACCGATCCCAGTGCCTAGTCCACCCTTCAAAGCAATTTTGGAGTTCTTTTCCTGGAATGGCCATCAGAGCTGTCGTTGTATTACCCTTGATGTCCTGAATGCCATCAAAATGTCTTCCTTTCAATATTTCCTTTATCTTCGGGTAAAGAAAGCAGCCATTGGGGGCCAGATCAGGTGAGTAGGGAGGGTGTTCCAATACAGTGATTTGTTTACTGGCTAAAAACTCCCTCACAGACAGTGCCGTGTGAGCTGGTGCATTGTCGTGATGCAAGAGCTGGTGCATTATTGTGATGAAAGAGCCATGAATTGTTGGCAAAATGTTCAGATTGTCTAACTTTTTCACACAGCCTTTTCAGCACTTCCAAATAGTAAACTTGGTTAACTGTTTGTCCAGTTGGTACAAATTCATAATAAAGAATCCCTCTGATATCAAAAAAGGTTATCAACATGGTTGCAACAAGTTCACGAACTTAATTGTCACGCCTTGTATTCGTCAGGGTCTCTGTGGGCATGTGGTTCAGACCCCTACAAAAAGCCTGCATGGAACTCAGAGGGTCAGGCACAGGTGATGTGGCTAGCGGACTGCAAAGGGGATGGGATCAGACACAGAGGAGGTCAGCTCTGAGCCTGGCTCCATCACTGAACTGGTGGGCCAGTCATGTTGCCGCCCTTTCCTCAACCCTACAGTGAGAATAAGATGCATCCTGTCTGCCCAGCGAGGGCTTTGTATTAGCTGAAACAGCTGTGGTTGATAGAGCACATAAGGAATTCAGGTACTATGGAGAAAAGGTAGAAAAAGGTCTTTCTCCAAGGTCGGATTTGCTACTTACGGTCCTGTAGAAAGCAATAAGAAAAGCTATTGCCCTTTGAAGTCACTAGCAGAGGAGTCTTACCTATTGGTGCGGTAGCAGTGATTCTGCAGAGCGTAAGATATGCCCTGAGTGGTCAGCCGCTTCCTCTCCACCTCCTTCCAGCTCTCCTCTGGCCACTTCCTCTTGGTTTGCTTCTCCTCGTGTTTCTTCCCCACATATTCAGCATACGTCTGGATCCGATAGCTTTCTGCATATTTGCTGGTATTGACAGCTACAAGGAAAAGAAAAAATCCTTATAGATGAGTGTGGCCTCGCTCCAGACATGTCACCGAGGTGGTCGAAGGGGCCCTGGGTTCAGGCCTGAGCTCAGATGCTGGCTCTGCCCCCGAGAAGCCAGGTGGCCTTGGGAACGTTCCACACACTCTCCAAGCCTGAGTGTCCTGTCTGGAGAAAAGACAGCCACCACTCCCCCATCTCCCTTATCGTGTGAAAGGGCTCTGTAAACCACAAAGAACTGGAATGATGTAAGTAAAATGTTAATTTGCAAAATGTCTGCAGGTAACATTACCATTTGAAAATTATTCATGTTCAGGCTAAGAAAATGAAAACAGCAAGAACAAAAGCAAACCACTAAGGGAAACCTGTAGGCCCTCGCTTCTTTTGTTACAGGTGAAAACGACAATGAAAGCAATCTTGACAGTGGTGCCGATTGCTATGTCAAATACTGACGATCTACCATATGTCTGCGCCCAGTGTACTGCAAACACGGTGTCGCGTCGTCACAATATGCATGCAGGGGAGGAACTGTTTCTGCAGATGAGAAGGCAGGGGCACGGAGGTCGGGTGATTTACGGCGGACCACGCCACCAGTCAGGGGCAGCGGGGAATGCAAAACCAGGTTCTTCTGACCCTGAGGTCAGGACCCTTCCTGCCGCTTCGCACCTCACCTTGGACTCAGAAAACTCAGGACCGCTTGTCCTTGTGCTTCTAAAGGCTGCGGAGAGTCTGTAATGTGCCTCCAGCTGGCAAGAGCACTTGAAAGCTGGAGCTTATTCCCTCTCTGGGGTTCACGCTTGACTAAGGCCAGGCCAGTTCTGTTGTAATTCCTTGCTGCCTCCTCCTAGGAAGCAGGTGGGATGGAAAACGCTGGTAGTGGACGGGTGCCCCTTTGCTGGTCCTGGCTCACGCAGTTTGAGCGCAGACTCTCCTAGCCCGCGACCACTGCCAACGGTTACTACCCACACTGGCAGAGGGACAGCAAGAGCCTGGCCATGCTGCCAGGGGCGGCTAGGAGCAGGCTTGGTACCTGGGCAGCTGCAAAGGCACTGTGACTTCTGACACAGACTCCATACACCCACTCCTGGCAAGGTTTGTGGTACAGAGTGGTTCTAATATTATTGTGAGTGGGTGCACGGCGCGATGCAGCCAGGGACGGTGAGCATGCAGTCTGCGAGCACATCAGCACGGGACAATGGACTCCAGCATATTAGGGACCTTAAATCAGAGGGAAAGACAACCGAGCGGGAGGCAGATCCTCCACGGATCTGACACCTGACACGTCATCTTCGCTCCACGTGGACCAAACGTGCTTAGAATTTTTCAGCACCATGGTGGTTTACAAAATGTCACGCTGTAAATGTTTAGCCGTTTAAGAGCAAAATAAAACAAGAAAAACAAGAAAAACTCACTTCTTTAAGAGGCACAAATTTTTCATAAGAAGTTTGCTGGAATTTTCAAATACTCACTTTAGAGCTGAAGAGGGGGAAAAAAAATACCCTCAGAGTATCAAGGATTTTTAATATTCTTCTAAGTCTCCCAAAGTAGAGTGAGTTACTGAAATGCGAGCTCAAAATAGCACGCCCTGACTCCTCCCGAGGACATGGCAGAGAAGGCATCCAGTCGTAGAGATGAGCTACCCACCAACCACTTACATCAGAGGGCCACAAAAACAGGACCCTTTCTTGAAAAACTTATTCCTCGTGATAGCTATTTTTCCTGCTTTCAGTGGACCACATTTCTGACTTTTACCCTCATTTATCTAACCACCCAACAATTTCCAAATCAACAAACATTATCCATCCATGCGTCCATCAAGTAACTGCTCACAGAGTGTCTGTCCAGGGACTACGCTAGGTATTTAGTGAAACAAGACACCGTCTCCCACACCCCCCCTTGGCCTCATCGTCTCACATGAGAGCTTTATGAAGCTTGATGTCCCTTCAAGCTTTAGACTGCCCCCCAAAACAGCTTAACCCACCCATGTGAGAACCCACAGATTCTACCATCGTTATTCTGTACGGGCTGTTGGTAAATGAGCACTTCATGGATTTTCCTCTTTTAAGTATCATTCCTTAATATGGCAGGTTCCTTTCGCAAGCGTGCCCACAGGGGGCGACACCTGCAGTAATCCCTCTCTTCAATTTAATCTGGGCTACCAAGTAAAAGAGTAAGCCCGCGTCACTATTTCCCATGAAAACGAAGGCAAAGGGGCCAAGGTGATCTATTTCACAGTGTCCAACTGCTTTCAGTCATTTAGCTCTCAGCCCCATGGACAAAGGTTACCAACAACTGCCTGACCACGGAGGGACTTGAATCTGAGCACATTCGGAATCAGGATCACTTAAAAGGGGAAACGAATAACAATCCACTTTTCACTGCTGGCCTTCACATGGCAGTAATTTACCAGCATTCCTTCAAGTCCCAGCAGCTTTGCAGCTCTCCGCCTTTCATCCAGGAGCCAAGCCCTGGCAAAAAGCCACCCCTCTGCTGGATGAATCAGCAAAATGAACTGGCTGTCAGCTGTGTCCTCCGCTGATTCCAGCTCGCCTGTCAGAAGCAGCATGTAGCCGGCTGCTTGGCAACTCGAACCTTTCCAAATTTGTCAGGGAAATGGGTCAAGGCCATCTTTTGGTTGTGCCACTTGGTTCAAGTCCCCGGGGAGTCAAATGCAGAGTCCTCCCTCTTTCCTCGTAGGTGAGCGAACAGTTCCTCCCAAATAATAATAGTCTCATCCACTCACGGCTTGACTCTCCTGGGTCTGTGTCTCTTGACTCTGGGGCATTTAATCCTCACAACAGCCCCATAAGGAAGGGATGTTCTAGTCACACACAGATACAGAGATGGAGCATGAGGGAAGATGAGCAGCCTGCCTAAAGCCTTGTAGGTGAGCAGCACAGCTGGTCAGGAGCCAAGATGGGTTTGTTTCTTGTTTTTTGTTTGTTTGTTTTTAATGTAATATTACCGCATGTCTGCCATATGTTTGTGTATATTTATGTGTTTATTTAGATGAACAACTACCTTATAAAATGCTTCCTTTACTAAGAGTTTTAAAGAATCACTTAAAATGTTTAGATGTTGTTTTTTTTTCTAAAAATTAAAAACTTTCCATTATGGTTAAGCTAAGTTTTTCCAACTAAGCTGATGCATACATGACGTTTATGGACAAAAAACTTAAAATAAGATGTAGGGGCCGGCCGAGTGGCGCGGTGGTTAAGCACTCACTGGCTTGGGAAGCCCGCGGCCCCAGTTCGGGTCCCACATATGAGGGCCAGTGACACTGCCCTCAAAAAAATAAAAAAATAAAATAAAATAAAAGATGTTGTTCCTTTAAAAAAATAATAATAAGATGTAGGTTCCTTCATAAATTTATCTATAGATTTACTGGACACCAGTAAAAAAAAAAAAAAGTCCAATATTTCAATAAAACATTGAAAAAATTGTGAATGAAATGAAAAACAAATCTCAACAGAAAACGGAACAGTGGAGGGCAGAGGAGGAGGTCAGCTACAAGGGGATGAGGGAAGCCCCGGGGGGGCGACAGAACTGTCCTGTATCTTGAGTGTGGAGCTGGTTACATAGTTGAGCACATTTGGTGAAACACAAAACTGTGTAACAAAGAGGGAAATTTTACTGTATATACCTCAATTATTCTGTGGAATTAGAAAGGCTGGTTCCAAAATTTAAATGGGCCAACGACAGCCTAGACATTTCTGAAGAGAAAGAAAAGGGGACTTGCCTTGCTAGCCAAACAAACTTATGGTAAAGCTACAGTAATTAAGACAGCGTAGTATGGTGCAGAGACAAACTGACCAGTGGCATAGAGGAGCCTAGAAATACAGTTATTATGCATCTGTCAAAGTTTGATTTTGGACAGAGACATCATGACAGAGAGTGTGGAAAAGGAAAAGCTGGAAAAATTGTTTATCCATAGGAAAAAAATGAAATTGGATTCTTACTCACACCAAGCCAAACAATCAACTCC
This sequence comes from Aselliscus stoliczkanus, assembly GCA_033961575.1. Lineage (NCBI taxonomy): Eukaryota > Metazoa > Chordata > Mammalia > Chiroptera > Hipposideridae > Aselliscus > Aselliscus stoliczkanus. Next base: position 6,097,124 of record CM066741.1, on the reverse strand, counting down.
AGATGGATGGAGAACTTAAATGTCAAAAGCAAACTTTAAAAACTTGAGCAGAAAATATAAGTAAATACCTTCCTGAGCTTGAAATAGGAAAGAATTTATGAAGACACAAAAAATGTTAAGCATAAAACAAGATCAATACATTTAGCTATGTTAATATTAAAACTTCTGTCCATCAGAAGGCACTTTAAATAAAGAGTGAAGACAATCTACAAACTGGGAGGAGATATTTGTAACACACGCTACTGATGGAGGATGGGCACCAAAACACATAAAAACACCTACAAATCATTAAGAAAACACCCAACAGAAAAATGGGCAAAAGACATGAAAAGCGTGCATAGTCATTTCTCAGAAAAGGAAGCATATAAAGCCAATAATTACGGAAAGAGATGCTCAGCCTCAGGCAAAGGCAAATTATGAGCATGGCAAGATAATATTTTGTAGATGTGTAGAGGGGGAGGGGCAGAAACAGGAAGAGAGAAAGGGGAAGAGGGAGAAGGGAGAGAGGGAGGGAGGGAGGCAGGCAGAGAGGGAGAGAGAATTTAACAAACCAGAAAACAGGGCTGGCCAGGGCCAGAGTGGCGCGGTGGTTAAGCACTGGCTTGGGAAGCCAGCGGCCCCGGTTTGGGTCCCACATGTGAGGGCCAGTGACACTGCCCTCAAAACAAAACAAAACAAAACAAAACAAAAACCAGAAAACGACCAGCACAACTAACTCTCTGGAGAAGAGTTACCCAGGCAGGGAATCAGGAGCCAGGGGGAGGGGAGGGCAGGGGAGGGCAGGGGAGCGCAGGGGAGGGCAGGGGAGGGCAGGGGAGGGCAGGGGAGGGGAGGGCAGGGCAGGGGAGGGCAGGGGAGCGCAGGGGAGGGCAGGGGAGGGCAGGGGAGGGCAGGGGAGGGCAGGGGAACAACAGGCAGACGCAAATTTGGTTGAGTGCTGGTTTCACAGATGTGCATTACATTTTAAGCCAACAAGCTGTTTAGGTTTTCTGTTGTTTACCCTGTCCAACTCCTAAGGCCCATTTCCAGGACGGCCGGTCCGTGAACGGAGGTCTCTGTGAGACCAGATAAAAGTTACTGCGGTTTCAGTGTCCTGAGTGACACGGCGGTGTCCTGGAACGGTCCCCGCAGGGTACGGAGCCCTGCTGCTGAAATGCTGGGCTCTCCAACCTTCCTCAGGAAGCCGAGGTCATCCGTACAGGGGGCTGTCCCATGGCTAAAATCCCTGTAGCGCAGCAACTGCTGGGCGTGGGGCGGGGAGCGTCGGGAAACCGCCGAAGCAGTTACACACCATTAGTCTCGCATTTTTGACAACAGCCGGCCGTCTTCTGTCAACATCAAGCTCTCGCCTACGAGAATCACCTGTGTTCTTCTTAATCCAATGTTCACAAGAGAAATATTTATTGGACACTTACTCTGCTGGACACAGAAAATCCTGTACGCCTTATCTTGACTTTATAGATAAGGTAACGGGCTCAGAAAGCTGACCGGCCCAAGGTCGCGAGGTTACAAGCGTTTGGGCGCAGATCCAAACCAAAGCCTACCTTCCCGTGGACACGTGCACTGGAAGGGTCCCAGGCCGTGTGATTCGGCGTTAGCACAGGCACGTGCATCTGGGTGACAGAGAATCAGAGCCTGCCTATCTCTCTACACCACGGCTTGATGGAAAGGGCAGAAGGCCTGTGTGTGATAAGCTGGTATGTGATGCCACCACCAGAAGGCACATGTGCCACAGCAGCCTCTGCCAGCTCGGTAGACCGGCCACTCCTGCATGGCAGTGTCCAGAAGCCCTTTACGACGGTGGCCTTGTTCCTCCGACAGCCTCCGGCCCGAGGCCCTCCACTCCTGTGCGGCCATTCTCGGTCTGCACCCCATGCCAGATGATACCAAATGCTGTTTTTGTGACTGCATGTTTATTTAAATATCAATATAGTAGATACACAAGTTTTCTCATGCGCCATATAATTTTGATCAGATGATGGCTTCCAAAAAGGGGACAGCTTTGCCACTTTTATCAGAAAGAGGAGGGAGGGTTTATCTTGGATTCTACAGAAGAGCAAGCTTTAAGATTTTTCAAGGAAGGAATTAAAACCAAACCATCCAACCCAAATCATCGCTGTGACCATTCTCCTGTGTTCAAAGCACCGCTCGGGATGTACTTCCCCTTAACCCATCCCAGGGCCTCGGCAGACAGCGGGGAGTGCGTGCAGGAATTGGGAATCTGGCAGAAGGGTGCTGTGATACAGCTATTTCCAGTGTGCCCTAACAGGCAAAAGTGGGCAGGCCGGCCCAGGAAAGAGACCCTCTCTTTTACCTCTGCGTCAGTCCATCCTTTGCCTACGGACACCACCCTTTCTCTCTTTCTGGTCCACAGAACCCTCCAGTCTTCAAGAGAAAGTCCCAATGTGTGTTGCACCATCCGGGCGTCGGGAAGCAGCTGTCTGGCTTCCACCCTTTTCCCACACTTACCCCACAGGGCCGGGCGCCCCTTGAGGAAGGGGCCATGCCTTCTTCATGTCTGTGGCGCCTGGGTTCTACTCTGGTGCTTTGGTGGGGACTTAATCTAAGAAGGAGGGGGAAACACAGCTTTCATATCTGTTGGCAGCCGGTTCCTCCTTAAGAGAAAAGAGCCGGAAGCAGGACACGTCTTCTCAGACCTTTCAGCTAAAATCCCGACGTTGAGGCCTGAGCTAGTGGACGAAGAGGCCGGGACGGGAGGTGGCTCTGAGCAGTCCCTGCCCGTGGCCACACCTGCGCCTCACAGCGACCCGGCGGGCGGACGGGCCTCCGGCACAGGCGAGGAGGGCAGCTCACCTTCCCCTTGTCCTCCCTTCTCCAACAAACGGGAATTACTGTTTAACGTACTGAGCCTGAAAGAATGAAACGCTTAAAACTTAGGCAATGAAAGAGCCCCGAGCCCCGTAAAGGGGACAGATGGAACCAGCGGAGTGAGAGGCAGAGGGGGTCTTGACTCGTTCATCTCTGCTTTCCCGCGGCCTCCACCATCGCGCCTGACTCTTAGGGGGCACCCGGGAAAGGAAATGGAGGAAGGAGAGGGAAGCCCTCCGGCGACCGTGCTTGCAAAACGAGAAGTGCAGAGCGAAGCCGCAGGAGCAGCCGAACGTTGACAGACACCTCCACACCCCCTCACCCCACTGAAGGCAGGTGTTGTCATCCCTGCTTATCGGCAAGGCTGCGAGAGAACCGCTGGCACCCAGCGAGGACGTGGCAGAGAGGGCGAGGGTGCGATGCTGGTTCCCCACCTAGGAGTCACGCCTACGACTCCATCCTCTCTCCACATCATCCCCTTGATTAAAAAAAAGATAGGCACTCCTTTTGGTCACTGTCCACACCTCATTTCACCTCACAGTTCTCTAATCAAGGCCAAAGAAGTGGTGAAAAAAAACACTTTACAACTGGACAAAGGCTGACACATAGATATGGAGACATTCACTTGAAACCTATAATATAAAAAAGGGAGGAAACAAAGTCAAGTGGGAAAAACTATCGGTTTGAGGTCACAGAGGCCCAGGTTCAAATCCTTCCCAGATCTTCACTTGCCCGAGCAAGTCATCTGCCTCCCTGGGCTTCGATTTTTTTCATCCATAAAAAGGAGCCTATCTCCCTATCTTACAAAGCTGTTAGGAAGAGCAGAGAGGATGTACACCAAGCTTCTAGCACAGGGCCTGGCACATAACAGGTGTCTGACCAACGAGGCTACTGCTGGTAAATCACGCAGCGCACTTCTGACAAAAAGAACCAGGCCCAAGCCAGCACTGGACACTCCGGTGACACGGGTTTGGTGCACTCTGCCTCGTCACGCCTTGGTGTGCTACACGCGCGGAGGCCTGACACACGGGAGTCGGCAGCAGCTCAGGGAATGCCGCTATCACTGAGAATTTGGGTGCGATCTGGCAACATCTTGCCTACGTGAAAATGTGGACATCAAATGGAAAATATAGAAACCAACCTATCAACCGTACTCAGCAACGATAAAATCAAAAAGTCTGAACTGTAATTTTTTTTTTTTAAATTGAACCGAGACCAAAATTAGTTTATTTTCACTAAGTCTCCTCACACCACGGTAGCCTGGCTTCTGAAAGTCATCTCATTCACCCATTCCTTCCTCCACGCCACAAACACTGGTCCTCGTTATTGTGCTGGGCACTGGGGTGTGGGGGAAAGGAACAGATCGGTAGGAAAACGCCAGGCAGGCAAGAATCAAGGTGAGAAATGATGATTTTAGGAAGAGACAATACGAGATGTTAAGAGGCTGCGTGAGGGCGAGGCTGCTATTTCAGCTCTCAGCTCCCAGGAGAACGGCGTCGGCTTTTAATGACAGATGTCACTCAGGAACACTGCTTCCATTAACCAGCCGGGGGGGTGGGGGTGGGGTGGTTCCTTTTTCATTTCATGGGTACTAGCTGAAAAGTGGATTAAACATAAATAAAGCTGCCATTTATTGAGGACTTACTATGGATCAAGAACTATGCTAACTGCTCTACAAACGTAGTTGATTCTCCCTTGTTCATTTATTCACCCATCCGTGTGTGTATGAATATAGACATTGATGTATGTATTAAATTCTCATTTGTTCATTTATTCATCTGCCCATTCCTTCATGAGCGAACAAAGCACCTTCTAAGCTGAGGCAGCGGGGGCTGCGAGGGGAACCAGAGGCATGGCCCTGTGTCCCGGGGGAGAGGCAGCCAGCGTGCGGGGCCCCCACGCGAGGGCTGAGGGGAGAAAGGGGGCCCGCCTGGGCTGCCCAGCGGGGAGCCGATCACAGCCAGGCCACAGGGACCTGTCCCTGAGGCAGTGGCACTAGGGCCTTCCCTGAGACGGAGGTGGGGAGCGTAGACAGTGCTAACAGTCTCGGGAGCGGGGACCTGTGCTGCAGGCAGAGGGGACATGGACTGACCCTGGCCGACGTCTGAGCGAGGAGCTGAGAAGCCCTCCGTGGCGGGGCCCTGAGCGAGAGCGGAGGGGAGCCTGCAGGGAGGTGGACACGGCACAGGGCAGCGGGGGCCCCCCGGGCTTTAGTCAGGAGGGGGCTTGGTCTGCTGTGCGCCTCTGCTCGATCACTGTGGGTGGCGGGGAGGCACGGAGCTGGGCATGCAGAGGGCACAGGGGAAGGGACGTCCTGGCAGGATCTGAGGACATCAGCAACTGATGATCCTACGGAGGGGAGGGCAGGCCTGGGAGCCTGGGAAGCTGCCGGCTGAAAGGAAGGGCGGCTGACCTAGAAAGCACGAAAAACGGTCGACATCCTAGCGTCCAGGAGAGAGGAGCAGGGCCGCAGGCCTGATGCCACGGGGGCCCCAGGGAGCCCGGAGAGGAGACAGGGCCCGGGGAACGTGCGAGGAGGCAGGCGTGGGGGCAGAGCTCCGTGGGTCTGGGGTGGGACGCTGCACCCGGGAGTCGGCTCCTTCCTTCCGGGGGGTTTGGTCCTCCGAGCTCCGGGGTTGGAGACAGGCAGGGAGAGAATAGAGCTCCTGGGCCAGTTACTGTGAGGGCCCCACCAGAGAGTGGCTTTCTATGGAGTTACCAATCTGCTCTCTCTCTCCTCTAAACAATCCCACAAGGTGGGCAGTGGCTCTGCAGACACGAAAACCGAGCTGAGGGAGGTTAGTAACCCACCGGGAGCCAAAACAGCTCGCTGGCAGAGCTGGGTTTGAGTCCCAACCTCCTGGACTACGGTTTTGACGACTGTTTTAACCCACCCGTCAAAGTTGTCAACAAAGCAGCTGCTCTAAACCCAAGTCAAACAGAAAAAGGTTTTCACAAGCTCTGACACAGCTCCTTAAGAGACAGGGCAGTGATGTGCAGAAAAGAAGAAGGAATTTTATGAGGGAGCCACACAGGAGGGATGGAGTTCTCCAAAAGTTTAGGATTGAGAGGGGGGAGAGAGAGAGAGAGAGAGAGAGAGAGAGAGAGAGAGAGAGAGAGAGAGAGAGAGAGAGAGAAAGAGAATACCTTTTTTTTAAAAAAGACGAAACACACAACTTAAAATAGGAGTTGGAAAGCAATTCCATACTTAACAGTCTTGACAAACTTGACAGACAACTGAAAGGCCTAAGTAATTTACAACATTCTTCACACTTCATGGGTGAAAATTAAGATTGATGTCTCAACTACACAGGAATAATTTAAAGTAAAATCAAAGATCTCCTAAACTGTGCAAAATGGCAGATCTGAAATGGCAGATTCTAAATGTCAAGTACACTGAATAAATTCTTCTCTAGGGAAGACTAAACAGTATGTGTTTTAGTTATACTATTTAAAACAGTATCTTTAAAGTCTGCTTACGTACAAATCACAAAGGAGTACAACAAATAATAATCACGGTTTGCAGAGAGATTAGCATGTACCAGGTGTTGTACTGGCTCTAGCCCTAATATAATATTCTATATTCTGTAATATCCTAATATATTAATCTGAACATATTCTCTTTAGCCTCTAATCTAAAAACAGCCTGATTTTGGGCCAGCTGAGTGGCTTAGTTAGTTAAGAGCACGAGCTCTGAGCAACAGGGTCACGGGTTCAATTCCCACATGGGCCAGTGAGCTGCGCGCAAGCTGAGCTGCCACTGAGCTGGTGAGAGTGCATGCTCTTAGCAGCAAGGTTGCCGGTTTGACTCCCGCATGGGATGGTGGGCTGCGCTCCCCCTCAACTGGATGGAAAGCGGCGACTGGACTTGTTGCTGAGCTGCGCCCTCCACAACTAAGAATGAAAGACAGCAACTTGACTTGGAGCCGATGGGTCCTGGAAAAACACAATGTTCCCCTCCCCCAATTTCCCAACAGTGTTCCCCTCCCCAATTCCCCAATAAAAAGAAAACAAAAAGCCCTATTTTGAATACAAACGGGAACAAATGGAGCCCTAGACAGGTTAAGTCACTTGCCTGAAGTCACAGAGCCTGATGGCGGTAAACGGCCAGATTTAACCCACTCCTAACACCACTTACCCCGCCCCACACTCGTTGAGTGTGTTTCATGTTCCAATGGCCGCACAGTGTGCGCAACAGGTTTTAAATTGCAACAGTATCCCAAACAATACCTACCTTTACACGCAACCCACTCTGGAGTTTTCTATTCTGTTTCTTTCTCCCTTTTTTTTTATACTGGTGTCAACCAGCATTGATTTCCTGACCCACTAAGGGGCCCTGACCCAAAGCTTGAAACATGCCACAGCTCACAGACACCCACAATTCAATACGGCACTTCTAGGAGACAATGTGCTTTGTGTTCTAAAAGGTTAATCAACAAAAGAACTTTTAGGATACCACCTATTCACCAAGCAGAGCCTGCGGAACGGAACTGCCGGCGGGAGGTGCTGGCTGGGCCTACGGTCAGGGTGAAGGAGGGCCCTTTCCCCTGGACGAGTTCTCTCTAACCAAGCTTCGGACGCCAGATACAAACACACACCACATACAAATGTGCACCACAACCACCTAACCTGGGCAGCTTGTGGGGCCGTTTATGAAGCCTGAAGTCTGCCACAATATTAGTGCTATTGCCACAAAACCTCAGTGCACCAGCTCGTCTCCACTTGCCACGCCCAGGCGTGCAAAAAGCCTGACAGGGCAGCACATTTTCAGGTGGTCAGCTCCAGGGGCTGAAAAGCTTCCAGTCTGTCTGTTTCTAAGCCAGCCAGAACGGGCGATGCCGTGCAGCAGCACTTATTCTTCCATGAAATGTCTCTCTGAGGACGTCCTGATGTGGTTTTCATTTGATAAAAGAAGTCACTTACACCTCCCGACTCAGCCTTTTCATTAACCAGAAACCCGAGGGAAGGAGGGGACCAGGAGAAAGAATGACAGGCCCTTATCAGCCAGGCAGGGCTGATCTGTGTCACCTGCAAGGGGAGTCACTGCCCCTAGGAGGGAGGGTCTCGTCACCGAAAGCAGCCTCTCCAGACCCGGTAAGGAAGAAGTCACAGGAATTCCATGTAAACGGGACAACCCTGCCTGTGGTTCCCTCTAACCATTCCTTGCCACGCTACCAGTCTGGAGCCAGTCAGCGCTCTCAGGATGGCAGCATGGGGCCACCCTACGAACAGCCATCTTCCCGGTCCTTCCTCCCTTTCCTCTCTTCCCCACTCCCCACCCCTGCAATCCAGAGATGGAACATTCTGAAATCTGTATCAAACGTTGACTCCCTTCTTCAGTATCTCCAGGAAACCCCACGTATGATCTGTCACCACCAAAAAGGTTTGAAAAAAATGCCAATGCAACCTCATCTAACAGGCCGGCAGCCTCCCCGCCTTCATGGAGCTCTCCCTGGCACTGCGCCCGCCCCCTGTGGAGAGTGAATATGGGGTCTGACAATTTAAGTTTGCGAACTCTTACAAAGATGGTGCTCACCTTTTTTGATATCAGAGGGATTGTTCGTTATGAGTTTGTACCAACTGGACAAACAGTTAACCAAGTTGACCATTTGGAAGTGCTGAAAACGCTGTGTGAAAAAGTTAGACGACCTGAACTTTTGGCCAACAATTCATGGCTCTTGCATCACGACAATGCACCAGCTCACACGGCACTGTCCGTGAGGGAGTTTTTAGCCAGGAAACAAATCACTGTGTTGGAACACCCTCCCTACTCACCTGATCTGGCCCCCAGTGACTTCTTTCTTTACCCAAAGATAAAGGAAATATTGAAAGGAAGACATTTTGATGACATTCAGGACCTCAAGAATAATATGACGACAGCTCTGATGGCCATTCCAGAAAAAGAGTTCCAAAATGGCTTTGAAGGGTGGACTAGGCGCTGGCGTCGGTGGATAGCTTCCCAAGGGGAGTCCTTCGAAGGTGACCACAGTGATATTCAGCAATGAGGTAGGGAGCTCTTTTTCTAGGATGAGTTCGCGAACTTAACTATCTGACCTCACAGGTTAACAACAAAAGGAATGAGGTCTGCTCTTCAGACTACAGGTTGCCTTGGCACAATGAGATGTACTCATTATAATCGACAACGTCTGCCTTCAGCAAGGAAATATATAGAAAGAATCATACCCTTTTCCACAGGGGAAATAAACAAAGAATGATGAAGTTAGTCTTACTTTCCACATCAGTTTTACTCTTGGCCTTTGCTGAGACAATGTGCCCAATAGCTGATTTATTTCACTGGCAGGTTCCATCTGTGGACTGCACACTAAAACCCTAAGGATTATCAAACGTCCAAAAAAGGACAGCACGAAACTGAGCAAGAATTAATTTTTATTTGAATGTCCCATCTTGGCATTTAACACATTCATTCTACACTTGTACTATTATTCTCCTTTTAAATCACCAAGTCACAGCCCTACAGGCTTCATGATTTTAGGCAAAAGAGTCCCGCCTCTCTGTGGCCTTCACCCATGAGCCTGTTTCCCTGTTATGGGAGGGCACTGCTGCCAACATCAGCGCCAGACACAGGCAGCATGCGGGTCTGAGGCGAGCACATGAAGCTGCCAAAAGTGGCTTAAGCAAACTTAGTGACATTTCTTTGGTGTCAAACACATATACACACAGGAGGGCAGAAGAAGGGGGAAAAAAAGGAGAGAGGGCGGGAGGGAGGGAGGGAAGGGGCTGGGAGAGCTGCTTTTCCCATTGGGTGAGCAAGTGCTTTTAGAAGGTGGCAACTCCCCAAATTCAGAGAAGTAACAAGTTCTTCACCAATCCCGCACATTTCAAGAAGCTGTGAAATTCTTTGCCAGCAGGAGAATAAGGAAGATTCTTTAAAAAAGATTATACTGACATTGTTCAGCTTTCTTGTCTCAAGCTGTTAATATCTCTAAGTTGTTCTAAATATTCATTCTGTTTTCTACATCCAAAGGAGAAATTAATGTAGACCCTTTTGCCTATTTGGACATCCAAGGCAAAATCAACTGGTAAAAATCAACTAGATAGAGGACGCAAGTCTTATATTTAAAAACATTCACATGAAAAAAATTAACACAATGGCAAGTGTTGCGATTTTCGCTACAGTTTAAAATACTTTAAAATATTTTAGTATTTTTTATTTTGTATTTTGTGGTTTTTTTGAGGTCAGTGTCACTGGCCCTCATATGTGGGACCCGAACCGGGGCCGCTGGAGTCCCAAGCCAGCGCTTAACCACCGCGCCACTTGGCCGGCCCTAAAATATTTTATAAAATTGCATCTTAACATCCCCAATGACCCAGGGGTTCCCTACCATGTCAAAACAGTCAACACAAATTAGGAAATTGAAAAACGACTTTAGAAAGTCATGTATCTGTACAACAGAACACAGAATGCTTAATAATGGAACATTCATGGATTTAAGAAAGTACTCTCTACATTTATTTATCCCTAGAAAAACGCTATCATCCTCTGAGTTCCCACATCTAATGCCTCTAACATAAGTAAAGTCTCATTTTCAAGTAAGGAAACTCAAGTCTGTTTGTTTAATGAATGAATTTACTTACTCTGCCTTTGCATGGTGCTATGCTATGATTTTAATGAAGGGAACGGTGAGTACGTGACAGTAACTTCCCCGGGACACCTGTGGAAAGCTCCACACACACGTTTTTCCAGTGAGCTAACGCACAGACAGTGCTCCATGCCCTGGACCAGGTTAGGGCAACAGTCAAGAGGTTTTCATCCACAGGAAAAGAACGAGCCAGGCTTGCTCTAAAGGCCACAACTGGATCCTTCTGGCAAAACCAAATTGGAGGGCCGGCTGAGGGGCGCGGTGGTTAAGCGCTGGCTTGGGACGCCTGCGGCCCCAGTTCGGTCCCACATATGAGGGCCAGTGACACTGCCCTCAAAAAACAAAACAAACAAACAAAAAAAACAAATTGGAGTCAGGGATGTGTATAGCTATAGACTCCTGCTGTATATCTGCCTCCGTGAAATAATCCACAGGTCTGAATCATAAAATAAAATAATTTTGACTACTATGAAAAAGAATATGTTTTCAGTAACTAATTCCCCCTCTTGATTGGGGAGCTTACATTTAAGTGGTATACAAAGGAGACCTGAAGAGATAGCAAGTGTTAAAATGCAGGCAGGGGCATGAAAAATAAAGAAGCCAAGTTTATCTCCTACTCCTCCACCCTGAGTGGTCAGCCAAGAGCTGATAGGGGGCTTTTTGGTAAAGTAGGTAGAAGGAAGCCCCATGACTCGCAGGTTGCCAGGCAACAGGCCACATCTTATTAAAGCAGTAGCTGGTGAGAGTCCTGAGGGCTGGCTGGAAGGCTGTGTCATGTGTTGTCAAAGCTGGTCGCCTCCCCTTGCAGTTTCTCTCCACAGACAGGCTCTTGGGAGGCTGCGTGAGGCCGCAGCTACCTAAAAGTGGCCCGAGAGTCTCAGACAAGGAGCAAACAGCACGCCAATCAGGGCACCTTCTTTCTCCAACTCAAGCCAGAGGGAGGCCGGAATTCGCGGCTGTTGCCAAAAAGAGCACAGGCAGACCCTGTGCTTGGCTCTCTGGAAGCCTTTACTAAATGCTGTTTGGATTCTTTAAAAAAGTCTGACTGTTTTGTGGTTTAAAGGATCTTACTAAACACTCTGAGCAGAATGCACGGTGGAAGCAGCATGCACCGCCGGTGGACCGGTCCTACCCTGGGCTACCAACGAGCCTCTCCTGGCAAGCCCTTTCTTATCCTTGAGCTCAGCTGCTTTTCACAGTTCATTTCAGGGGAAGCAGGGAGCACTGGGGGGTTGCAGCAGTGCGGGGGTGGGGGGACTAAAGGTGAGAACTGTGCAGTCAAAATTACCCTTGAAAATTCCCTCCGGAGGATCCACCCTGGCCCCCAACACGCCCCTCCCAGCGGGGGGGGGGGAATGGGACCCATGGCTGTCTCTTCTTCGCTTGCACACCAGAGGAAGACGAGCATGTTTCTGAACACGGACGCGTGCGAGGGCACATTCTCATCAGCGCATGCCCAGTCCAGGAGGGAGGCAAGAGCCGATATTGACCGGGGCACAGCAGGTTCCTATCTCCCATTTCATCTCCTACTCACTTGGACATCTACCTTCGCCAAGTGGAGTGACAAGCAAAACCAGTCTCACTACTGAAAACGTAACTTCCCATAGTGAGTAAATTTGAATTCACACTTTGAGTCAAAGTTTTCTGATGCAACGCTGATTGGAACCTAGTGAATACACAATCCATGCCTTTGTGCCCGAACTCTGATCACACATAGCCACGCTGATTCTCTGCAGACAAAGAATGTGTTTTACTCATTTTATGTCACCAGGGATACTTCTCCCGGAGAGGATGCGAACACAGTCGTGTGCCTGCAATTACTACAAGCCACTGAGTGACCAGGGTTTAACTTCCTGGAGCATGAATTTACTGGAGATCAGGGAGGCCAAGTTAAATAACTGATCTGGTAATTTAAAATATTTTAATATTAAAAGAGAAATGGATGTACTATAGAATTTTTTTAATCTGCAACAATGGTTTCCATAAAAGACGGGGTTGCAGAGAAATTCCAGCCCCCCTCTTTTCTATCGCCTCCACCCCTAACCCCTCCAGCATTCCTATCTGCCCTCCTCTGGTGTTGGGGTACTTAGTGAGTTTAAGAATAGGCCCTTAGTAATAAATGGCCAAGTCTCCTTCTGATCACGTGAGGCTATGAAGAGGGAGAAGAAACCCCGCCTTCTCTTCTTGGCAGCAAAGTGGTGAATGTAGCGTCCACAATGAGTACTTGACACAAGACAACTTGTGTTCTAGATTCACAAACAACACTCGCGGAGCTGTTAGGAGTTCTTTATGGTTGGAAGCGGTCCTGGAAAGAGCTGACTGGTCTGAGAAAAGGGTAACACAATGCCTGTTTTTCCAGCAAAGATGACAGAAATGGATGTGTCGCACAGAAGGAAGTGAAGACAAGGGCGGCCTAAGCAGAGTGGGCATGCTCTCGCAGCCCCACTCAGCCTGCCTGACAGGGTCCTAGGCCCACGCGCCTGTAAGCCCGATACCTGTGAGCCCGCATACCTGTGCACGCACCGCGAAGGTGGGACTCCTGTCCTGTAAGCGCACATCTGGCCCTCACTCACTGGCCGGTACCTGTTGGCCAAGGTGAAGTGGTCCCTTTGCATCAGTCAGCTCATCTACCCAAATGGTCTGGACTATTGTCAGGCTGTCCTGTATAAAGGTTATAATCAATTTATAATCCATCCAGTGTTAGGTTTTTATCTTTTTTAAAACCACTCTTACCAGCAGTTCTTTGATTTCTGAGATAGAATGTATTTTTTATTTTTTTTTTACAATTAGACTTCATACATTTTATTTTGGTTTTGCTATTTTTCCCAACTTTTTATTTTGAAAAATTTCAAACCTATAGATAAAGAAGGCAACATTTTGTCTTATCTGCTATGGCACATTGTCTTGACAGCTTCTTTAACTAGTGCAGCCAGATAAAATGTTTTCATGGAGTTTAAATAATGGGAAAACTTCTCACAACTATTAATGAGGAAAGCAAAGCCTAAAATTCTATCTATAGTATGATTAGACCCACACAAAGAGGGTCTACATACAAAGTGTAGAAAGCAAATATACCAGAATGTTATCATGATTATTTCCAGGTGCTTATTTTTCTTTATTCCATTGGGTGTGTGTGTGTGTGTGTGTTTGTGTTTCTCCCCAATTTTCTATAATGACCAATGTATTCGTTTTATTTTTTAAATGCCTTTTAAAAATAAAAGACAAAAAAATTTGGCATTCTTAGACTCAGACCATAGTGAAATTTTTGTGACGGCAGTTACCCAATTAGATGATCTGAAAGCTGACTCATATTCCCACAGTGCTGTCCTCTGTAATAACGAGGAGAGAGTCCTATTTAAAAAGGAAACATTTTAGCTGACCCAGGTATAGCAAAGTTTTTGAAAATTATAGAGGAAGGTTATGAGTTAAGAATACATTTAAACATTTTATTATTAATACGCTGGAAGTTTATACTCAAAAGGATTCAATGCCAGCAAGGACCAAATAAATTTTCTTTGAGAAGAAGCAGTCTGAATTTTTTATTTAATTAATTTGGTGTTTGACTATAGCTTGACCTCAAAAATCCTAATCTAGGCTGAACCAAAATGCCACAATTCATTCCATTTATAACTAAAGGCTTAAGAGAACAGTTACCACAGACTGAATGAAAACCCCTATATCTTTTCATCATAAGCTGACAATTGCTCCCATTTGATAGAATTTAAAAATTATTCTTGGAAATAAATTGTTCTGAGAATTATAAAATTATTCGGAGAATCCAGAAGGTGATATTTTAAAATGGTAACATTTCCTAAACATAAGCTCAATTATAAATAAATACAATTATTCTGAAATAAGTAAAATTATCCAGGGAAATAAAATACACCGTTTAGGGGACTTCGCCTACTTAGACTGACCTCTCAAGTAAGCCAGTTGCTTCACTGGGAAAGGAACCTCTCCCAAAGGCTACCAGCTGCCAAAGAAAAGATGTAAACAACATGTCAGCCTGTTTGTTTGGCCTGACTGATCCGCCCCTGATGTGGCGTCCAGACAAGACATCTCCGCCGGGGTGGGCAACTTGGGAATATCATGCTTCGGCTGGCCCTGTTTGCTCCCATCCAGAAAGAACAAACAGTGCACCTACGATTACTGAATTGGGTGCAGAGAAGGGGAAGAAAAGGCTCTATTCAATAAATGTGCATTGCTGCATGATTGTTTATTTAGTAACGTTTTCTTGGGCTATAAGTAAAGAGATAATGTTAAAATGTTGTCACAAATGATAAAGCAGTGTAACTGCCAATCTGTTTTCATGTGAAAAGGGATATTTGGGGGATAAAAATTGTACACCCTAACCCCAACGCATCACATAAGACAGACAGCAAATGGATATCAAATCATAAACTCTTATTATCATCATTATGATTTAAATCCCACAAATATGAAGCTCTTATAAACGGTCACCAGTATGTAAAAGCACCTGGAAAGCATTTTTATTTGTAATATTAACTGTAACAAACAAGTGTTATGGCAAAATGTATTAAAATAAATTATAGATTTTTATAGCTAGAGCCAAAAAAAAAAAAAAAAGGCCCGTGGGAACTATTGTTCGAGGTAGAAACCTGCTTCCAGGGACGGTTCCCAGTCCTTGTGGAGGTTTATGTATATTTTTCTACTCTTGAAGGAATAAACACTTTGGCACCAAATTTCTTTAGAAAAGGAAGACGACAACTAAGTGTCCTTGCTCTTTCTGGTCCCTAAGAAATGGGTCTCGCTACTCACCGGCGTTAAGGAATGTAATTTATCATGCTAACAGAGTCCCAACAGTTTTCTTTCAGTGGCGAGTGCTAAATCCTCACCCAGCGCCAACTCACAAACAAAAACCTCCCAACAAGATGAGGGCAGAGATGAGTGGTGGGAGCATTTCTATTCAGGAGACTCCCCGACACCCACCGATTACTCACTGAACCGACTCAGTGTGGTTGCGGGGGCATCTTTGCAGCCTAGGGCTCTTCCCCCAAGGAGAGAACAAACGGCAGAGGGTTGGGGGGAATGGATGTGTGCTGTTGTGTAACCGGGCCATTTCCAAAGCAGGGGGCGATGAGTTTCGCCAAATTTCAACAAGAACTGCAGGAAAACTGCGTAAACCAACACCTTCTCCCCAACTATACACCTCCATCCAGATGTATAACCCTTTTATCAATACAGGTGCAAGAGCCCATTGAACCAGTACTGTGTTTTCCATCCTTTTCACAACTCCTAAAATAAACAAAGGCTGGGAAAACGACCTTCTTAGGGATAGTTAAGTGCCAGCACAGAACCGCAAATCATGTAGGGATTTATAAAAATTCACATTTTAAAATCACAAGTAAAGAAGAAAGATTCATCGGCATGATTTGAAGAAGGGGAGGGGCAAGATGATCAAGGCCTTAAAGAGAAAAGAAAAAACTGCTTAGTTAATATGACAAATGAGGAAACCCAAACTTCAGCTGGACTTAGTTTCTTACGCTACCCTTCTGCTTTGCCGAAGCCCAGAGCAGATCACCGCCTTTTAAGCCTCGGTCTCCAATGACAACTGCAGAAGCAGAGCAGCAGGCCATCCAGCTACCACCTGTGACACAGTGTTCTGACTGCTGTACACACAATGCTTATCATCTGGCCAAGCTTGTTCTGCTGCGATGCTAAATCAAGGAGGAGGAAAGACAAGCAAGAGAAGAAAACTACACAGACTGTGGAAAATGCAGAAAAGAACTGAGCCACAGAGGGGGAAAAAAAAAAATTCACCCAACCGTAGGGCTGCTCAGTAAAAGTAGTTTCTAGATCATTTCTCCTTTTAAAGAATTCCAAGAACACGCAAAATTCAGGTCACAAGTTCTATTATCTCCAGTCTATACAAGTATTTCCTTTAAACTGTACATTAGTCTTCCTTTATTTAAAAAAATAAAACAAGGGCCAGCCAAGTGGCTCAGTTGGTTAAGAGCTCGCTCAAGAGTGCAAGCTGAGCTCTCAGCAACAGGAGTTCGATGCCCAGCCCGAGCTGAGCTGCCGCTGAGCTGCCAACAGGTGGCAGGATGGCTCAGCTAAAAAAAAAAAAAAAAAATTTAAAATTCACCACTAGCTCAAACCCCAAAGCACATAGCTTGCTTACCATCTCCAGGAGTTGACCAACGGTGATAAATCCAAGGTTCCATTATCTTTTAAAGGTCAATGATGAGATCGCAAGGCCTGTTCTGGGAACAGTCTATACCTCAGCACCCTAACACCCTGCTCAGAAATCAATGCTGCTGTTCACAAAAGCGGGGCAGTATAGACATATCAATACAAATTTATTCCTACTGCCAAGAAAACCCTAAGCCACATCCTAATTGATGGTTCGTTTAAAAAAAGAAATTTTACTTGGGAAGTATTAAAGCAGTGACGAATCCGAACACTAGAATAGGTGGCTAATAATACGTCACACATATAAGCTTGAATCAATGCGCGGAAATCATGAGAAAACTATGAGACAGACAGATCCCTTTGGCTTCCTCTACCTCCTGAATTATTAGGTTTAACAGACTCGTGCTGGGATCCACGCACCTAAATGGTTAAATGAATCTAAAAAGTAATTCTGAGAAGCCTTTAGGGTCTGAAAAGAAGTGACTTTCTTTTCTCCTTCCGGAAGGCAGAAGTTAAAAAGCCATTAATTGTGTACAAAAGCCAGTAAGACAAATCGTTTTATCTTCCATTCTGTAGGTCAGAACCACCATTTAATTGAGCGATTCCTAAGTGCCAGGTCTGGGCTAAGTGTTGTACTAATAATCATTTCATTCATCCTCACTGATCCTGGGAGGCCTGTGACAAAGACGCTCCTGCGAATGGGCCTCTATGAGGAAGCGGCTCACTGACTTGCTACAGGGGGATGAGCTTCGTACTATTTCGGCTTCGTTTTACTTTGGAGGAAACCTAGGCTCCGAAAGCCTGGATAAGGATCTGAGCAACATCACACAGATCCTAAGAACCAGACCCCAGAAATCAAAGTGAGGCCAATGGAACTCCACAAAGGCCTGCTCTGTCCACTCTGCCTCGCTGCCTCTGATACTTTTTTTTTATCCATACACTACTATAAACCTTGACCTTTCCAAGTACAACTAGCAATAAATGTGGTCATGTTGTAGATTTTAAACGTTTTTTGTTGTTGTTTTTTTTGGGGGGGGGGGCATTTCGTTTTTAAATTTTACAACTAAAATAAATGCTTCACTTCCAGGAGCACTTAAAAAACTATTTTCAGGGCTGGCTGAGTGGCGCATTGGTTAAGAACTGGCTTGGGAAGCCAGCGGCCCCAGTTCGGATCCCACATATGAGGGCCAGTGACACTGCGCCCTCTACAGCTAAGACGGTGAACAACAGCTCCACCTGGAGCTGGGCTGTGTGAGCCCCAGCGTCAGTGTAGGCTACAGCCCCTGCTGTAGTGGGCTGCCATAGGCTACAGTGAGTGGCCGGCAGCCAGTGTGAGCTGCCAAGAGCTGCCGTGAGCGACCATCCAGAGGCTGGCGACCGATCTGCCTCATTCGGAAAGAGCGCAATGATAATACCAACATGGGCCAGTGAAGCAATGTCCTCCACAACCAGACTGAAGAACAAAAGGACAGCAGCTTGTCTGTTCCCCTTCCCCGATTCCCCAATGCTGTTCCCCTCCCCCAATTTCCCAATAAAATCTTTTAAAAAAACCAAACTATTTTCAGAACTTCAGCCAATAAAGTATACTATTAAAAACAAAACCATTACAGCATTGTGACCTAGCTAATATAAAATACAAATATGAACTATTTATTACATATACTCATTTTATGAGATCTCTCAAAACTCCTATGAGGGATGGATTCCACCGTTAATTCTTATAGCTCCATGATGAGTACCAGGCAGAATCCTGTATTTATTATACACATTGTGACTTACCGTGTCATCTGAATTGTGACCCAACCTGTGTGGCTGCGACTGGTACTACTTTTGAGATTGTTCACTAAAAGCAAAACCTGTCCCTTGGCCTACACGGCCCTGCCCAGTCTCCTGCTCGCCTCTCTCCTATCCCCTCAGAGCACGGGCCTTGAAAAGGTGCTCTGTCTCCCTGGGAGACTCCCCACCACTGTCCCCCAGCTCGCATTTCCTACTCTTTCACTTCTCAGCTCCAAACTCTGTTTCTCAGACAGCCCTACCCTGACTGCCCTCCATGGGCTCTGTTTCCCATACAGCACTTTGCATACCTAGCCGCCACACGCCGCCACACGCCGTGAGGGCGGGGCATCTGACTCTTGCCATTGCATCCTCAGCGCCCAGCTCAATGCCCAGCACATGCGCATTCGTTCAACAAACTGCTGAGCGACTAGTACGTGTCAGGAACTGTTCTGGGCACCAGGGGTCTATCCTGGACCTCAGATGCTAATACGGGAAAGCAGACATGGGGCGAGGGGACAGACAAAACGCAAAGTCAAACAATGACAGTGCTCTGGAGAACAATAAGGCAAGGAAGAGGGTCAGGAGGGAAGAGTGACTTTTAAATGGAGTGGAAAGGCAAAGACATGCTAAGCAATGACTGGACAGAGGTGGGGTGCAGGCGTGTGACTCACTAAACCTCTGGGGAAAGATCCAAGGGGAGAAAGTAGCCAGTGAAAAGGCCTGGAGCAGGGGGATGCCGGGAACCCCGGATGTGAGCACTCAGTAGCGATGTTTTGGATCAATGAGATGGCACAGAAAAGCCACATGAGATCAAACTGCTGATTAGCACAGATGCCAAGGTGGAGCTGTTTCCTCAGGTAAGTGCTCTGTTGGTAACAACGCACTACATGGTCCACGGAACAAACGCCTTACTATAGGCCTTAAAGCAACACTTAACCTGCTCCTTGTTGTCCCCCGCAACCAAACCTGCCATTGCCATTGTGCTTGTCAAATTCCAAAATACAGAGGCTGCCCCAAAAATGTACACACATTTTAAGGAAGGAAAATTGTATTAAAATTGTAATAATACATACCGATATCAAAAGATGAATACAAGTCACGTTTGACTTCCGCAATGACAAGAGGTGCTCAAAGTGGTTCCCATCAGCGTCCAGACACTTCTGATTATGGAGAACTACTGTTTGGGCAACGCTGAGCAGTGTCCACTTGTAGACATTTTTCTGGTACACCCAGTATATAGCTGCTCCTGTCTCTCACAATTCAGACATAGCATTTCATACATAAACGTATGTACTCGGAGATGCTAACTTCCTCTTTAAAACAGTGTCCCCAGTATAAACAGGAAATGGCTTTACTCACCTCAGGTAGTAAATTCTAAGCTATGCTTCAGTGCAGTTAAATCACTGGGACTGACAACTGAGATCAAATCGATGTGTGTGAAGATATTGTACTGCCGATTTAATGTCTTTTCAGAGGTTTTAATAGTAAAAAGATAAAAGAAAATGCAGCCAAAATGAGAAGCAGGAGGATTGTGCTCAAATCCCATCGGAAGTTATTATAAAGAAGCAGCAGAAAAATTACCCATATGGCCAATGAAAGCATGCCAGAAAGACATGCCTACAAAAGAGATGAAAACAGCCCCTAATATTTTGAAATGAACTCAAAGGACTTAAGAGAATGATATATGAGAGAACAAAATCAGAATCAGAAGAACTCAGAAATGAGGTGGCGGCACTCAAGAAAACATTAGAACACAGGAAAGAATTTTACAAATGAAGACTGAATCAGAAAGAACACAAGAACAGATAAATGCAATATGCCTTAAGAGGCAGAGAAGATAAAAAGGAGGAAAAAATTTAAAACCAAAAAGAAATAAAGAGATGAAAATGATTCAAAAGTGACACAGAAGACAGGCAAAGAAGGTCCCAATAGATATAATAGCAGTTCTCATAAACAAAAACAAAAGCAATGGGTTTACCTGTAAAACTAACACTAAGTGATGATTATAAGGGACACAGTACAGTGCGCGGTGGCTGTGCTCTGACAATGGAGATACAGTCCAGTTATTAAAAAAAGGAAGACGAGAATGGGAGGGCATACAACAAGATGAAAATAACAGTGCTTACGGTGGTTAAGTGCTGGCTTGGGAAGCCAGCGGCCCCGGTTCGGATCCCACATATAAGGGCCAGTGACACTGTCCTCCAAAAAAAAAAAAAGAAAATAACAGTGTTGCCCCCTTAGATAGTTAGTAATGATGAGTAAAAGGGTATTTCTTCAATTCAGATGCAGAGGAGATGGAAGACAAGGGAAATAAGAGATTATTAGCTAATTTTCGTAGGAAACCAATTGACAATAACTAAAAATAGATAAAATTAAAACACTGTATAATGTTAGTTGTGGCAGACCATAAAATGGCCCCGAATTCTTCCTTTGTTTTATGCACAGTCTCTGCAATGTGACTTTTCTGCTCTTCCATCAAGAGGTGTGCTGTATACACTGCTCCCCTTGAATCTAAGATTGGCATGTGACCTGCTCCGGTCAAAGTGGTGTTAAGAAGCATGAATGCAAACAGAAGGAACTAATAATGAAAAAAAGGGGAGTGGCTAAGGTATTACATCATGGCATTAGAATATGGCAGCCCTCAGAACAAAAATGTGAGTTGCTCTTTAAAAAAAAAACCCCACAGAAACAATAAACAAAACCAAAAACGTACTAACTAAAGGGGAGAGAGAATAAATAAAACAGACCACACAGACCATTACACATATGTAATATAAAACAATGACAGAACTGAGGCCAAATATATAGATTATATGAATCAATTTTCATGGGCTCAAATTCACCCATTAAAAGAAAAGAAGTTTCAGATTGGCCAGCACAGCAAAATGCATCTCTACGCGGTACCATGGCCTGGGCATCCTGTGAGGTGCAAAACACAAAGTGGAAAAGCAAGTAAACACACTAGATTACAATTTATCTAAGAAATAGGACAATATAAACATGTGCACTTCCCTGTTTATATTACGAAAAACAAACAATGGCAAGATAAAGCACAAACAAATTCTTGTAACAGCCACTCATAAGGAAAGGGAAGAACAGGGCAGAGGAGGTTTGGATAAAAACCAGACTTTTCTGAATACCTTGTTTTGTAACTTTGACTTTGGAATCGTGACAGAATTTCAAATAACTACAAAACAATTATAATGTTAAAAGCGATCACTAAGAATTGAAAATAAAAGGAAACAAATGAACCTAAATGTATCCAGCTGGGGGTATCACCTCACCGAGAGGGAACTAGAACTAATCCCAAAGGCTCAGGTTGTCCCAGTGCGTCTGTCCCTCAAAGGGGGACACCCTGAGCCAAAAGGAACTGCAAAAAGTCTTACTGCTCTCAGTTATCATATTGGTGGTGACTGCACTGATTTTGTTATTCTGAGACTGCTAGACATATATCATGGGATAAAGCAAGTGAGTAATTGTATGACAGTCTATTTCTAATATTCCCAGTATCCCTCTGAGAACCAGGATTCTTAGTAAGGGAGAAAGAGGATATTGTGTATGCAAGACAGAATACGTTAAAATCTGTAGTCCTGATGTTGAATCAGAAATACCCGTTTGAACTCCTGATGTATTTTTATTAGGAAAAAGGAAGGGAAGGAGAGAAGGAGGGAGGGAGGAAGGGAGATATCTTAGCTCCGTCTATTGGAAAGGCTCAGAATGGGAACTCTAGTACCTAGACTGGGGTCTCGAAATACCAAGTTCCATCTGAAGTAACCAGAGCGCCTGGGAGAAGTACTGATTTCAGGTCTGGGGTGGAACATGGACAAAACGAGCTTGGAACATGTTGTCATACCACAGGGCAACTTGAAAGAATCTGGCCAGCCCAAAGAGGCTGGGACAACCGGGACTGAATCACACTGGAGATGCCTACAGCCGTTTTGTCCCTGAGTTCATAATGATACGAAAACAAAATAACTAACTGACGTCATCATTGGAGAATTCTAATAAATCAACTCACTTGTTAAAAAGTAGGAGGTGATGGGAAAGGATCCGATCTATACTCCGCTTTTCCTGTACCAATTGCAAACCCCAGATAAGAGAGTTTCTCTTTATAGAGGTAGTCTAACAAATAAAAGAAAAAGGAATGCTAGAATTACAGTATCACCATATTGCAACCTCTAATAAAATAATGGATCTAGGTTAAATAGGAGGACAGGAGACTATATAAAACAACCCAAGAGGATAAAACCAGTAAAATCAGGGCTGCAGGAAACTACAGGACAGATGACCCTGTTTCTTCAACAAATGAGAGAAAGAGAGGCCTATAGATTAACAGACATATCAGACATTTCAATAATCACAAATTGTGGCCCTTATATGGGTCCTAAGTCAAACGGAAAAAGGAAAACTCATGACACTTGAGATAATCGGAAATTTTAATAGTAAGTGAATATTTGATATTAAGGACTTCTTATTTTTTAAGAGCAATAATAGTATTGCGGCTATGTTAAAAAAAAGAATTTGTCTGGCCGGCCCGGTGGCTCAATTGGTTAAGAGTTGGCTTGGAGCACATGCTCTGAGCGGCAGGGCCGCTGGTTCGATTCCCACATGGGCCAGTGAACGCTGTGCCCGAGAGCAGAGCTGTCGCTGAGCTGCCAACAATGGCTTAGCTGCTGTAACAACAAGATTGTCTGTTCGATGGTGGCTACGCCTATCTGCAACTAAGACTGAACTCAGCATCTTGAGCTGAGCTGCCGCCAGATGGCTCAGTGGATAGACCATGCACTCTTAACAACAAGGCTGCTGGTTTGACTCCCACCTGGGATGGTGGCTACGCCCACCTGCAACTAAGATTGAACACAGCTCCTTGAGCTTAGAGGCCACGAGCTGCCGACGGGCAGCCAGATGGCGACTGGCGCCCTCCACAATGAAGATTGAAGACCTGCTTGGCTGGTCCCCTTCCCCAATTCCCCAATAAAATCTTTAAAAAAAAAAAATTGTCTTTGAGAGATACATAATGAAACATTTACTCTTGATTATTATATAGTATCCAGAATATGCTTCAAAATAACACAAAAAGGGGGAGAGTGGGTATTGAAAGAGATGAAATAGGATTGGCCATGACAGTGGTTGAAGGGGAAGGAGTTAAGTACACAAAGGATTCACTATATTCTTCTGTCTTTTTTGATTATCTTTAAAAGTTTTCCACAATACAAAATTCAACCAAACCAAGCAACCAGACGGAAGGAGCTCTCCTGTCCCCTGGCTCCGCCCCTCAGAGAGCACGCCAGAGTTCTCCATGGGACGTCAGCGGATCCCCGTCTGGTGACTGTGCCACAATGCCTTCCCTGTGGCTTTCTATTCTAGCTCCTCAAACAGCTGAACTAAGGTAAAGGAATCTCATTTTGTCAGAATCTCCTTTTCACTTCCACTGCTTTTTCAGCTCTGTCAAGCTGCTATAACAACAAACTTTTGCAAACCTAAATATTCCCTTTTCTTTTTCATATGCAAAATAAGGTAAACTAGAGCACTTGATGTACAACAGATTAAGCTCTAATTTTTTCCCCAAAAAACAATTAAGATGAGGCCTACACATCACCTAAGACATGTAGTCCAGAATTTGGATCCCTTGGAACTTCACACTTTTGGGGATTAGGAGTTCAAACAAAAAAAAACGAAAAAAAAACCAAGCAAACATATCCCCAAACGCAGACTTTTGCAGCTGTTCCCTGAAAGCCAACCAGAGATGCCAAACACCTTCAATGATCTGCGGGTTCCGTTCCGCAATCCTCCAGCCTGGCACTCACTTGACATGTGGTAAAATCTGGACAGTCACACATCAGTAAATGAAGACACAGAACCGCCGAACACCAGTTCACACCAACAGAGAAAAGGTGCTGCTTTCCATTGGGAATATTTGTTCAATATTACAAAGGAGCCAAGTTCAAGGTAAAAGTGGTCAGCAGGTAAAAAACCAGAAAAGCCCAACACCAACACTCCAGAAAGATCTTTTGCCACAGACATCACTTACAGCATACCAAGAAACAAACAGCACTGGGGTGCAGGTGAGGGGGTGGACGAGGCTAATGCTGAAACGCAGAGCCTCCTCCCACTAGAAATGTGCAGGAGTGTTAAGAGAAAGATGACTGCTTCCCCCCCTTTTTTTTAAATGTACAGCTGTGTTTAAATGGGGAAAAAAGGAAATCTCAGGTGTCAGAAAGAAGAAAGAACTCAAAAGCAGGGGTTAAGAGCTCGAGAGGGCAGGAGCAACCTGGGGGCGGGGAGTGGGGGTGTCCTAAGCCCTGGGGGCACGTCCCAACATCCAGAAGCCACGGGGAGACCCAGACTGGATGGAGGGCCCCGTGTGGCACATACCCGAGTTGCCCTCTCCGAGACGACTAAACCAAGAATGCACCAACTGGCCTGAGACTGGCAACCCCAGGCGGTGCCTCCCTATGGCACTGGGTGGGGAGACGCTGTGGGGGAAACCACACCTCGTGTGGTAAGTAGTAAAGATAAAATGACCAAATTCAACATTTCAAGGACAGATTCTCAGACTGAAGAAACTGGCACTCTTTGCTGATCACAAAGATACATCGAAAGCAGTTCAGAAAGGCTGAAAGTAAGAGGATGAAAAAAGATATTTGAGGCAAATACTAACCAAAAAAGAAAAAAACTTGGCATAATTAAGTTATATCAGACAAAACTGAGTTCAGGGCAAAAAACAAATAAACAAACAAAAAACACCTAACTAATTAGAACAATAGCATTCAACTATCCCAAACAAAAACCAACAGAACTACAAGAAAAAAACAACAAAACCACATAGGAGGTTAAAAAAAATTATATCCCCATTATAAACTTATAGATCAAGCAAATAAAAATAGTCAATAAAAGATTAGAACCACAAATTTAATAACTTGATCTACTGGACATATGGAACCCTATTCTTCACAAGTGCCATGGACTCACTTCACCCCATTCTGTAACTCTCCAGTGGGGGCCAGGCTGCAAAAGGGAACAATCTCCACTTTCTGCCCCTTTGTCTGAGCGCAGTTAGAGAAGCCTAACTTCTTCCCACTAACCTAAAATGAATATTGCACATATCTAGAGGATGGACTGATGTAGGAAAGGCTGAACATTGTACAGAACGTGGAATGATTATGACACTTCATATCAATGACAAAGCAGCTAATGACCCCATGAGGGAAACAAAGCCTGCTGGGTCCCTGGATCCCCCCAGGAATGATGCAAGGATCAGGGCAAAAAAGGACACTGAGTCATTCAGGGGAGAGGGAAGCCTAGAAACAGCTAAGTAGTTGATTATCACAGGTTGATAGCCTGTGAGCTTTATTAAAATTCTCTTTTTTTTCTTGGCCTAAGACACTTAAGAAAGTGTCGTTTTTCCCAAGGCAACTTACTAGTTATAAACTCCTCGTTTTGCTTTTCCTTATCAGTGAGCTCTCAAAGAAGAGCTGAGGCCTGAAGGCAAACCAGTCTATGAACATCCCTTGGTCAACCACTGGCAGCTTAGACAACCAAGACTCATTACCTGGGATCCTTTCCTGTCCAAACACGAATTATGAAAACAGATCTTTACTTCTAAGGGGAGGTTTTTCACTGCTGCTGCTCAACTGCAGCATTAAGAGGATTCAATTCCTCAAGATAAGAAGACAAAGATCAAGCTCTAATATAATCACTTTTTTAAATGCTTGTAAGCATTTAAAAGGGGGGAGGAGATTAGGAGGAGGAAGGCCCCTTTACTCAAATTAGAAAGCTAATGAAAATTCAGAGAAAAGTCTTTAAATTTATTTCAAATGCTTTACTGAAAACATTTTTATCTCCACTTATATATAACTTCCCAAACATTATTCAGTTAAAATGCCTCTGAGGCAATGGTAAAAAGGAGTGTCAACTGCTTGTAAAAATTTATCTGAGGAGTTAACATCAACAAAAGGTAGCCATCGTACCATTCAGACCTGCCCTGTGGCTTTTATGTGTGTAATTCCCCATTCAGATCCATTAAATCTTTCTATTACCAGATATCACGGCAGTATATATACGCAGGTATGGAGATAAAAAGAAACTGACTTCATTTGTACATCAAAATGAATCTATAACTCAGCACAGTGTATGTAACGGGGACGGAGGAAGACCTGATTTCATGAGAAAGGAGAAAAAGAAGAATTTAAACAATGACAGATTTTAAACTGGTCTATGACAGATCTTTTCCAGAACAAATAATACTACTAATTTTTTCTTAAAAATACATGGAAGTAAACAACGTATTTCCTTGTTTCTGCTCATTTGAAGTCATGCAGAATGTTCACGGATAATCTTGCCCTGGAATTTGTTTGAAGATCTCTGAGGAAAACCCCCCAATAAAGTTCCTGTGCCACTCTTACTAAATGTGACTCTCTGCGGGAAGGAAACGCACCAAAGGATAAAGGTGTTCTCTGCCAAGAAATGAAACAGATGATCCCTCCCATCCAAAAGATAAGGACGTGTCTGGAAAATGCAGGAAGCCTGGTCTGAAACTGTCCAAGACCTGTCAGTGTCAGTACTTAATACTGATACAGGCCCATCGCTGCAGCGGTCACCGAAGGGGCAACCCCCCAAGGCAGCCAACCATTCTCAGGCTGAGGTAGGGCACACAGACACCCCCTCTGAGTGGCCGTCAGTACGGCTGTGTCTGTGGAACCAACTTCCACGCGGGCGAGTGAAGGCAGTGACATGCCGTCGGAGGGATCTGTTGGGGACAGGGAGGTCCCCGCTCGGCATGTCGGCCTACTCGCTGCTGCCTCTCTTCTAAAAGCAAGACTTTCCTTAACTGTACGCTCCCCTGCAAAACACTGTGCTATGTGTTCTGTGTACAGACATGAAGGGAGAGATTGCACGAGTGTTCTCACTGATTCCAACCGAATTTGCTACAGGTTATTTTTTCCAAGTATCTGCCAAAGGAATTCAGAGACTCTTCCACTGGTTTTTATCTTTCTCCCATCTCAGGTCCCGTCTTTGCTCAAGGGCCCAAGTTGCTAATTAAAATGCTAATTAAAATGCAGCTGAAGTGACAAGGATGGCACAGTAAGCCACACATCCCTAGGTTTCTTGCCACGCAACAGTTAAGGTGGAAATCCACAGTAAGAGGATTTACTGGCAGAAATGAGGTATGAAGAAAAAATAATGACAACATCACCTTCAATTAAAGTCAAATTCAACAGCTGTAAGGATTCTAGGCACAGAACGGGTGTTTAACATACAACTGAATTTCACTAACCTCGGTCCTTTGGTTATATAACTATAAAAAGAGAAAAAATGACCAAAGTCACAAAACACTGAAGACAGGGCTCTGTACCCATCTCACTTAAGGAAGATCCTAGGTCCCCTGTCACCTCATTCCCGGCACTGAGCCGCCTCACGTCCCCATGCCAGTCGGGGTCTGTGCCCCTGCTAGGCCAGGAGAGGCCGTGCCCTGTAGCAAGCCCATTTTCACAGCAGTGTTCCTATCCAGCAAGAGCCAGGGACCGCTCCTTGAAAAACAAATAAAAAGTAAGTAGCCCAGGGGCTGGCCGAGTGGCATTGGTTAAGCGCTGGTTTTGGGATGCCAGCGGCTCCGGTTCGGATCCCACATGAGGGCCAGTGACACTGCCCTCTACAGCTAACAACAGCTCCACCTGGAGCTTGGCTGTGCGAGCCCCGGTGATGGTGTGGGCTGCAGCCCCTGCTGCAGTGGGCTGCCATAGGCTACAGTGAGTGGCCCACAGCCAGCGTGAGCAGCTGGCAGCCAAGCGTGAGCTGCCAATAGCCGCGGTGAGCGACATCCAGAGGCCGGCGACCGATCTGCCTCATCCGGGAAGAGCGCAATGACGATACCAACAGTGAAGCAACATCCTCCACAACTAAACTGAAGAACAAAAAGACAGCAACTTGTCTGTTCCCCTTCCCCGATTCCCCAACGCTGTTCCCCTCCGCCAATTCCCCAATAAAATCTTTAAAAAAAAAAAAAAAAAAAGTAAGTAGCCCAGAAATCCTTTTCCCTAGGGCTCTGAGTGGAATACCCTGGAGGAGAAAGAAACAGAGAGTCAAGTGTCAAATCTCATTATTCCTGGTGGCTCTGGTCTATTGAGTCTCCACAAACACTGCACCCCTGCTTCCAGGGGAAAACAGGGTTCGAGTCCTACCAGCTTCTGGGCACATTTTCACACCCATCAATACATGCTCCTGTTTTATGTGTGCTCCTATTGAAAGATCCTTATTTAACATACACTGTGGATTCATGGATACTAAACTCACCAGCAGCCCCCTATGACTCGTTACCTAACTCCCATATTTTCTCCATTAGGCACACCACAGTCTTCTTGTGTAGGAACACTAGGCAGCACTTGGGCACTACTTGGGAGCCATTTTTAAGAGCAAAATCATCAACAAAAAGCACAAAAAATGTGAAAAACGCAGCACTAAACACACTGAACACCACCTGTTTGCAGTGTGAGAACTGCAACAAAAAGGCAGAGCATCACCGTGTCCCACCTCAACCAGATCACATGTGCCTCGGGCCACTCACACTGTCCCACTCGGCGCACATCCAGGAAAGTCCACGAGAGCTGTGAGAGCTGATTTTGAGGATACAAAAAAATGTTAATGAGTAGGTGAATTCACAAACACAGAATCTGCACACAGTGAGGGCTGACTGTACGTTTAAGACCATTCTCAAACCAGCATCCCACCCTGAGTGGGAATAAATCCGTAGACCCACCATCCTGCAAGCTTACAAACTTCTGTGTGTCTGCAGAACCCTCAGCTGACTCAGGAACCTCCTCAAAAGAAAACCTCGACACCAGGAAGCTGCCCCGGGAACCAGTGAAGTGAGGGGGTGCTGACGGAGACCCCTGACTGCACAGTGAAGAGAGTCATTAGATGGCAACCAGCTATTGGAAGCCACAGGGAAAAAAACCCACTAAGAACCACTGTGGCAAAAGTTTTGGTCTTTGTTCAAAAGGTACGGGTGGGAGAAGACTCTAACTGCAGGTCACTGACACCAACAAATGTCACTCTGCAAGCTGAGCAAACAAACACCACGAGCTTTACACTCACAGACTCGACAAGCAGCAATGCATATTTTTTGTAAAATCAATTTGGTAATACTATTTGAACGTCTGGATTTCTGAATGCGGGTGAGATGGGGGAAGAAGTGGCATCTACTGAGCAGTTGGTGACAGGCGCTCTACTGACAGCGTTACCTATTACCTCGTTGATCAGTACTTCCCAGTCCTGAGAAGTGCTTCTCATCTTCACTTTACAGCTGAGGGCTCAGAGAGGTTAAGTCAATCACCCACGATCACACAACCAATTTTACTCCAAGTCCGTCATACTACCGGGGTTTCTTTCAAGTGCTTAAATAAACTGAGAGATTCTTGGGTACTTCAACGAGGTGAGTACTCAGTTAAGCACTGAATTGAGCACAGTATTTCTGATCAGCTTAATTCATGAGCTTTCCTCTAGCTACTCAGATCGTTTCCAAAAAGAGAGGAGGGAAAAATGTTTTTTCTCTGTGGAAACTTCTCTCATCTCTGTTCATAAAATTTCAAACCAAATCGCAGAAGACTGCATAGAAATCCAACAGCCTAACAGACACCTTCATCCTGACTCCTCAGAGAGTGTTCCTTCACCCTGAGTGCACAGGTGGCCCTGAGCAACCCTAGCCAAGGCCCCCATGGCTGGTTTCTCTAGCCCCACACTCTTGAGTCTGTGACCCTCCAAATGTTCCATGTTGCCTAGCTGTGCCATACTGCATAAGGGGTATGCTGTGAACCCTGCATGCTAACTCTGTCCACATGACTTGGCGTGAATAAGCATTTAGATGACAAGTTTTACTTGAAGAGGGGAAAGGCGGATTGGCAGCCAGCACAACAGCGCCATCTTCTGGTTGGAGCAGTAGAATGAAGACATAGAAAGTTACATCTGGTGTTAAAAAGCACTTCAAAAGTTTGGTAAGCCAGAAACTAGAAAATCAGTTTCTGCAAAACCTGAACAATGTCAGTAGTAAGTACACACTCTCACAGACCCAATATGGAAGAGAAAACATTTTAACTGTAGGTCACTAGTGGCCGTCATTCCACTTTTGCAAACATGCAGCCATGGCCAGCTTTTCAGCTCTCCCATCACGCCTTATGAAAGAAACTACTTATCATGGCATCAGCCACACTCATACCCAGCTGGGTGTGCAAAAAGCTCTCTGCTGCTCACACACAAAGTCGAAATTTGACGGGGGCAGCAATCGCCAGCCAGGCCCTCGGAATCTGGCCCTTTCCCCAGAACTTCCGCAGCACTTGGGGAGCTCTGTCCTCTTATGGGGCCTCACAAGCTGAGGGACAGACAGAAGAGCTCATGGTGACTCCGCATCATCTCTATGTTTCCCCAAAGTACAGACTGCGATGGAGAGAGACCTTGGGTCTGAGGTCCAAGTGGGGCTTTCCACCATAGCTGCTGCCATCCCCGAAAAATTCCAGACCAGGAGACCCCATCAGCAGAGAGAACTGACAGTGGCAGGAACCTCTAAATTATTTCCAAATCTCTGCTGGCCACATTCACTAAAAAGACTTCACGCCCACTGACAGAGTGTGAACCACAGTCAGACAAACTCGGTCGTAAACATCCACTTTCATTCCTACCTCTGTTGTGTGTGTGTTCCTCTCTCTTCTTTGCTAAGCCACAATCAGCCCTCCATCAAGGACCAAATCAAGGCCTCTCCTCCAAGTCATCTGCAACTTGCGCCCAGCACAGCCCAAATGCCCAGTATGTAAAATAATGACTGCGACTAGTCCCCAATTCAAGGAGTCAAGTCTACTGGGTGGGACAGGTTAACGCTCTATGATTTGCTTTAGCACAGTCATCTCCCCTTCCTCTAAATCCAAAAACACCTGCCATCAGCATTCATTCATTCATTTGTTCATTCATTCATTCCATCATTCACTCCCCACCTGGACTTACCCTGGTACCATTTGTGTAAACATTTAAATGTTTATCAAAAAGAGGACTCTTTTCATGAGCTTTAAATTAAGAACTGAAGTGAGCTGTCACTGATTCTTGGAAGCCAACAGCCCATTTGTTACTCTGTGCAGCATTTATAAAATGTGGCAGGTTCCCAGATAAATTCAATTTGGCCTCAGTCTCTCAGAGGAGGCTATGAACTAAAGTAAATGCAAAGACCAACCTTCTAGACATTTAAAAATAAATAGAACCTGCTCAAATATGTCCATCTATTTTTGACTCTGCCTCAATGCCACTGTACATCTATGAACAAGTGCCACTGAGGGTGCCACCTCTACAATCAGGCTTTCCAATGGCAACTCCCTGTTTGGTTGACCAACTTGGCATTTAATACCTGGAAATTCTTTTGAAAGGCCCGAAGTTTAACAAGAAAACTAGTTAGATGCAGCACTGTATTTTAAAACTTGATTTAATGAAAAATACCTCAAATCAACATTACAGCAAGGCTTGTACAAAGGACACGATTCAAATTCCTGTTTTTAACACACCAATTCCAGGTTTCCACCTTCTAACTTCCCCCCAGCTACTCCACCGCATGCACCAAAGGACGTGCCAAAGCTTTCTCGGCCGTCCACTGCTAGACTACACCCAGCTCCTATCTGAGGGTCAGCACAGGCACCACCGACTCCAGGGAGCCTTCCCTGCTGGGCCGCCGCTGCTTCTCCATGCCAGTTGGAGCTGGTTCCCCCTTCCCTACATGTGCTTCCAACAGTTTGGTTTACTTCTAAACTTGGGAGCAGGAGAGCACAACAAAAGCAATTTTTTTTTTTTTTTTTACAAATTACAAGTAAATGTAATAGGTTTATTGAATATTCTGATAGTACATCACAAAGCAAACATCCTTAGATCAGTTAACATGGCCCCTAAAACACAAAAAATCAAACCCAATGCTTTGGACCAGCAACGACTTAACGGAACACAAAGATTCAGCTTCCAGAGCACAAACACTGTATTTCTTTTTCCTGGTTACGTTCTAACTTCCACGGGACTCGTTTTCTCATTGCTGCATTAACACCGGTGATTCTGTTAAGAACTTGGGAAGCCTTATCTGGTAGTCAGGAAGCTTTTTGTCCTATTCTCATTCCAGCTAATGCCCTAAAAAATACTAATTAGGGAGCGTGCAAATTCTTGTTGCACTCTTAAATAAATCTGCCTGAGACAGATTTCATAGCAGAAATGAATAAAACTGCTACTTCTCAAGATTAAACATGTAGGGGAATTAGGGAAACAAGAAAGTTCTTAATAAAAAATATTAAAATTTCCCACAGTGCTTTTCATGGGTTAAGTGATTTAGAGGATGAAAAGAAACAGGCAGTTGCTCTTACAAGCTTTCAAATCAGGAGATAGCCACACAAAACACAAAACCACATTTCTCACTAATAAAGATTTTCCTTTATCAAATTGAAGTACTCAATAAGCTACTATTGTAAAAATCTTGTCTGAATAAAAGAAATACATTGTTTCCAGGATCCAGTATTTATGGCATAAAAATCATACATCATTTAAACCACAAGTTATCAGCCCCTTCCTTCCAAAAAAAAAAAAAAAAGCTCATTTAACAGAACTTATTTTAAAAAGTCATGTCATAGTTAAGCTCATTTATCTATTGATACCTTTATAATTCAAGATAATTGTTGTAAATCCACATTGAGTTTAATATTAGGAAAATTAACATACAAAGAAAAACATTCATTTTTTTAGTTCTTTTTAACATGTTTTGTGTATTTCTTCCCTGATAAGAAAAAATATATAGTAACACACTAGCCAACTATGAAAAGCACCACCAATAGAAGCAAAGATACCAAATACATTGTCTGGATTTTGTCTGTTGCAACACATGTGTACCTGAAAGGAACTGAACTTAAGTCACTTGTATTCAGTTAAAGGAGGTACTAAAGTAGTGGGCTTTTCATACATTAACATAAGATTTTCTTAAAATGTCATTAAACAAAAATAAAGAGGTAGTTCAAGCATGGTATAATATGGCTGGAAGTTTTACATCAAAAGCAGATGCTAAAAAGGGGAACAATTAAAGAGCATAAGTAAGAATGTTTGCATCCAGTAAGGAGAATAAGCACCTAACCAATCAACCTTTCCTTTGATAACAGCTATAAGCTCTGGGAAATACATGAAAGGCAAACCAAAAAAATCCAAGTATCTGAGGGCTCTAGAAGTTGAACATAAACAGGTTTTGGACGGGAGTCAAAATGTGGAGGAAGCAAACTGACACAGAATGAATGTGTGTGTGTGTGTGTGTGTGTGTGTGTGTGTGTGTGTGTGTTAGAGAAAGAGAGAGAGAGAGAGAGAGAGAGACAGAGACAGAGAAGAGAGGGAGAAGAGAGAGGAGAGAGACAGAGAGACAGTGAAACACTCTACCCTAAAGGGAAATTGTAGTTAAAGAAGCATGGACAACTAATACTCTGACAGAAAATCCTATGTTTTTTGGTAGGATGAACCATTTAAAGAAGTGAAGGGCAGCCAGTTGCAATAGAGAGTATGTGACAGATTCTAGAAACGAGGAAACCAGGAAATGGGAACCCCAAATCTGGTGTACAGACTTTTTGACTGACTCTTACCCATGCGTGTGCAGACTAAAAGCAGTCGAGGGTAAGATCTGGGCCACTGTCTACCATAAGCATGAAAGAGTTTGTAGTTTGAATTTACCTAAGTTAATTGCCTGCTAAAACAAAAGCAAAAATATCAACACTCTTCTGAGGAATGTAAGTGAATCCAGAGTCTCCATAAAAGAACATTCACAATGTCCAGGAAGCAATTCCAAATGACTCAACATATAAACTGCCAGGAAAATGTGACCCGTTCTCAAGGGAAAGGTGATTAACAGGCACGAGCACCCAAATAACACAGATGCTGGAATTAGACAAAGATTTTAAATAAGCTATTCTGTGTTCAACGAGATAAAGGAGTAGGGCTCAAAATAAAAGGAGGAAACCTTCAGAGAGAAACAAAAGATTTTAAAAAACTGAATGGAAATACAGAATTGAAAAATAAATATGTGAAATAAATTTTCTGGATGTGCTTAACAGCAGTATAGTGATAACCGAGGGAAGAGTAGTGAGCTTGTAGATCAACAGAAATTATCTAATGTGAGTAACATTAAAAAAAAAAAAAAAAGGTAGAAAAAAATGAACAAAGCATTAGGAACCACTGGAACAGTATCCAAAGGTTCCCTATATATAGTAATTAGAGTCCCAGAAAGAGAGGTAAGAGAATAACAGGATAGACAAAAATATCTGAATAATGTCTAAAAACTTCCCAAATATGGTGAAAGACATAAATTTATAGATTCAAGAAACCTAGTCAACCCTAATAAGGTAATTACAAAGAAATCCATGCCTAAGTACATCAGAGTCAAACTACTGAAAAACCAAAGATAAAGAAAACATTTTGAAAATAGCCAGAGAAAAACAACCCATTATGTACATCAGGCAACAATGATTCAAATAACACAGACTTCTCATCAAAAACCATAGAGGCCAAAAGGCAGAACAACATTTTTAAAATGCTGACAGAAAGAACTCAGAATTTTACATCCAGCTAAAACATCCTACGTGAATGAAGGCAAAATAAAGACATTTTCAGATAATGGAAAAATTAAGAGAATCAGTGGCCACCACCTCAGCACTATAAGAAATTAAAGAAGTTCCTCAGGCTAAAGTGAAATGATACCCAAAGGAAATCTGGATCTTCAGGAATGAAGACACTTGAAACAGTAACTATCTGGGTAAATAAAAGAAACTCATTCTCTTAAATACAGGATTTAAATTTTTAAAAACACATATGACTGTTTAAAGCAAAACTATAACACCACTTTGAGGTATTTATAACGAATGCAGGTATAACTCATATGCCAACTACAGCAGAAAAGACAATTGGGACTGGAATGAATGGGCCCATATGGATATGAGATTTCTACATTCTGTGTGAAGCAGTACAACATGAACTCTAGGTAGACTGTGAAAACTTATGGCTATATACTGTATTGACATCCCTAAAGCAAAAGAATTCAACGAGGTAGTGCTAAAAAGCCAACAGAAAAATTAAAATGGAATTCTTTTCAGAATTTCAAATGATCCAAAGAAAAAAAGAAAAGGGAAAAAAGAACAAAAAACAGAGGGAACAAATGAAAAACAAATTTTTAAATGATATGCCTAATCATATAAATAATTACATCAAATGTCAATGGACTAAATACTCAAATTAAAAGTCAGGATTTTCAGAATGGGTAAGAAAGCAAGACCCAACTATATGCTGCCTCCAAGAGACGCATATCACATATACACATAGGTTGATAGTAAATGGAAAGAAAAAGATATACCAGCCAAATATAAAAAAACAAACACAAGAATAGATTAACTTCATTAATATAAGGTATACTTAAAAACAACAGTGTTATAAAAAATAAAGAGGGACATTTCATAATAACAAAGGAGGCAATTTATCAGAAAGACTAATCAGAAATGTGTATGTACCTAATAACACAGCCTTCAAAATATATGACATGAAAACTGACAAAATTAAAAAGGGAAATAGACACAATCATAGGAGATTTATATACCCGGTCTCAAAAACTGATAGATTACTAAATAAAACATGAGTAAAGACAGTGACTATCTGAACAAAAGTGGTATTTATAGACCACGCCATACGCCATATACCAAACCATATACAGAATATCCATTCTTTTCAAGTACACACAGTAAGTTCAGCAAGACAGACCTTGTGGTAGGCCATACAGCAAGTATTAGTAAATTTTAAGGAATTGAAATCTCTAATCATTAACAGAATTAAATTTGAAATGAGTAACAATATGAGATCCAGGAAAACTCTTATGTACTTGGAAATTAAACAACACACTTTTAAAGAATCCAGGGTCAAAGGAGAAATTAGAAAATTTGTCTAATTTAATGATAATGAAAATGCAACACGTAATTTGTGGGATGCACTCAAAGCAGTGCTTAGAGGATATTTATAGCTTTAAATGCTTATATCAGAACCGAAAAAAGGTCAAATTCAATGACTTGGAGAGTTTTAGTTATATACACACTGCTGGCTGGGCGTGAGGCCGTGTGTGCCCACAGAGGAGACAAAAAGTTCCAGCCAAAAGTAAAAACTGGGGCAGACTTGTAAACTGCCTCAATGCTGAATGTGTTTCCCAACCTAGCTGGCAAAGGTGGAAGCCTAGCTGGATTGAGGTGTTTAATTAAGCACACCTGACCCATGATGGGCCAACCACTAAGCTCTACGGATCCAGGGCCACCTCTAGGAAGCCAAGCTTAAAAACATTTAGAAGAATTAAAATACAAAACAAACAAACAAAAACACTCACATCACAGAAAGTTCTACCTCTAAAGCTGGATAAAAAAATAAAAGAGCAAAGTCAACCCAAAACAAGTAAAAGAAAGGAAACAGGAAAAAAATAAATAAATAAAGCATATACCAACAAAATAGACAACAGCAAACAATACAGAAAAACAAAATAAGCCAAAAGCTGGTTTTTTGAAAAGATCAACAAAATCAATAACCCCTAACCTGGAGTGATCAAGGAAAAGCGAGAATACGAATCACCAATATCACAAATGAAAAGCAGTTAACACCACTGACTCTGCAATCATTAAAAGGGTAACAAAAAACACAGGTACAGTTTAAAGTCAGAAGCAGGGGCCGGCCGAGTGGCGCGGTGGTTAAGCGCTGGCCTTGGAAGCCAGCGGCCCTGGTTCGGTCCCACATATGAGGGCCAGTGACACCACCCTCAAAAAAAATAAAAAATAAAAAAATAAAGTCAGAAGCAGCCTTGTAGCAAGTAATAGGGCGGAAGAATAGCCTCAAAAGAGTTGTATCTACAACTTTAATATTTATCTGTTCAACAGCATCAAAAGCTGTGCTTTTAAAAAGTCTGATTTTAACATAAGCACATTCAGGCTTTGGACTGAAGTGAAGCCAAGATACTCCCTCCCACTCCCCAACCCCAATCCCAACAAATCATCCTGAACAAGCCCTAAGGCAGCATACCAGGAATGTGTGTAACTACGTGAATTTAGGCCGGCTTTACAAAACAATTGTTAGATTTCTAGCTCTTCTAAAGAAACTTTCACGGTGTGCTCCAATCTCCAGCACGCAAAATAAATGAAAAGGTTGTTTGTCTCAAGCTACTGCTATAAAATTTATAAGCAGAGGGAAAACGTCTTATAACGTATTTAAGGGCACTCAAGACAATGTCTAAATTTTGAGAGTATGACTAGAAGGCTCAACTACTTTTGAAATCTTTTTGAACTCTTCCCTTAGTTAACAAAACTGCATTGGGAATATAAAAATCTTAAATATGAATGAGCTATTCAGATGTGACCATTAAAGGTGATTTCTTACTCGGCTACTTTGAGAAAAATACTCTAATGATGAGACTAAGTGATCTTCCCCATGGCATCAAGTCCCACACGGCCACCTACTATCTTATCTGAAGAACCAGAGGGTGAGGAGACTGCATGTATAACTGTTTGGCTTGTCACTATTTGAACACCCCAAAGTCACCAGGGACTCACTCTCACCTTCACAGCAGCAGCAAAGAAAAAACAACAGGAATCAAAGCACATGGCACTCAGTCAAAGGGTTTTAACAATTAGTGTAATAAGATTTCCTAGAAAAAGAGAACACTCACATTCAATGTGAGTTGACAATGATTTTTTAAAAATCTTGATTAGAAGTAGCATTATCAAAAGAAAAACGATAGATGTCAGTTAAAAAGCAACTCCTTAAATGTAAATCAAAAATAGTTTGTAATAGAGCCAAAAAAGCCATTATGAGCTGCTATAAATAAATAGGCATTTAATGATTTTTCCAATGTTACATTATTGATCTAACGGGTCCTCTGCTTCCGCAGAAATGAATAAGTCATTTGTTTGAGATAACATTAACAGGGCTTGCGGCACACTGGAGACCGTGGATCTGTCTCATCATTAGAATTACCACAGTAAAGAACAAGTTTTACATTGGCTTTAATGAAACAGCCGCAGAATTTTAGAAATCACAGCAAAAGACCAGAGACATTATACATATCTATCATGCGCAAAAAAGCATCTCTAAGTCATGGTACCCTGAATATCACTTATTCAGCTCAATAAATATTTAACCAACTTACGAGTGTCAAACACCTCTGCTCTAAGCACTGCAAACACAAAGGTGAACAAGAGACAGGACCCCTGTGCTCGAGGAGTTTACAATCTATCACAGAAGACAACCAACAAAGGTGTGTCAGGAAAGGTGGTCAGGCTAGCACAGAAAACGGGATCCAATCCCCTGCAAAGGCAGCCAGAGAAGACAGACGTCTTAAAAGACATCCAGAGAAGCGGATGTTTAAGCTGAGATGAGGAGGGAAGTGGGACATGGCCAGGCTCTGGAGGCAGGCGATGGCTGAGTACGAGATGGCTTCTGCCATAGAAAACCATGGCGCTAGGCACAGCAGGCGCCAATGGCCAGATATTTCAAGAGTTGTCTTTTGTGTAAGAGAAGAGACAACATTGGAAAATGAGACTGCACTAGTAAAGCTGCATATTATCAAAACTCAATAGTCATCTACTTCTTAACCCAGGAGGAAAAATGGTCACATTTGCATCTTGACCTAATCTCCATATTCCCCGTTCACACACACATTTATTTCCTCATGCCACAGCGTGTGCCAGGCACTGGAGAAGGACTCGATGTGAGTAAGGTGGACTCTATACTGGCTTCAGGGAAGCAACACACCTGGGCGAACAATCAAATTAGAGTGCTTCTGTGACTACCTGATTTCAGGTATCACTGAATAAAATGCTGAGCTCAAAAGCCACTGTTTGAAGAATCTTTCAACATAAATATGGGAGCCATCATTCTTGGACATCAAATATGGTATAACAGAAACATTAAAAGAAGCTTTGACATCCGATACACAAGCATGTACTAACTTGAGCTTTCCTGATGTCAAAGCCTTTTATACACTCTCTTTTTTACTGTTCACGGCAAGAAAGGCCAGGCAGATATTTTAATAATTGCCTACCATTTGTCGAGCCCTGCTT
Organism: Aselliscus stoliczkanus; assembly: GCA_033961575.1. Taxonomy (NCBI): domain Eukaryota; kingdom Metazoa; phylum Chordata; class Mammalia; order Chiroptera; family Hipposideridae; genus Aselliscus; species Aselliscus stoliczkanus. Next base: position 6,057,646 of record CM066741.1, on the reverse strand, counting down.
GCACAGTGGCAGGCACGGTGGTGGGAGCTTAATATCCACGACCTCATTTCACAGAGTAACTACCGTCATTTCCGTCTCTCAAACAAGGAGCCTGTGTCTTACAGAGTTTACATAACTTGCCCAGAGACGCACGGCTGACAAGTGGCGGAGACAAGGTGAGTCCCCGTGTCAGGCTGACTTCAAAGCCTATGCACCTCCTTCCATGCACTGCATAGCTTCAATGTCACCAAGTCGGACAGTGAGGAAGCTGAAGTGTGACACTGAGCAGGGGAGGCGTGACTGTTCTTCCAGCCCAGTCTGGTCTTAATCTCAGAGTCCCTGCCCCTCCACTTGAATTTATCTCTAATAATCCAGTCCCTTTGGATTCCATACAAACTGCCTAAGCATCGAGGGGGGCGAGATCACAGAAACGAGGAAATATTACAACATTTAACAACCAACACCATTCACAGCCTGCCATCCGATGCTATGCCTGATGTCACGTGCTGCTGAAGGGTAGGTAGTTCACATTGAAATCTATGAAATGACCACAAAAGAAGGTCAAAGCTATGGCATGCTTTATGTACATAATCTCCTGTAATCCCGACAATAACCCTTAGTCCATACTATCACCCTCAGTTTATGCAGATAACCTGAAGCTTATCAAGGTTAAATAGCTTGCCCAAGGTCACACAACTAGAGTAGTACAGCAGTATGATTCCAAGCTTTTCCTCTCTATAATAGCCCATTTGCCTGTGAGGGTCATATAATTAAAAAAATACCAAATAATCTGATCTGAATGTGTATGTTTGTAGAAGTTTTCATACATAATTACTCATATAGTTATATTATCAGAATTATATAGTTTTAGTATGTGGTGCTTTGTTAAATAAAAAGAAAATTTTAATTGGACATATTGCTGAAAAATTTCACACATTTTATATTATCAAGCACCAGGGAAATGAAACTTTATTTGAATAAAATATGCAGCTTAACATTACATATTTTCGTCAGTATATCACTCAATAACTTTTCAGCCTAAGAAAACAGAATGTTTTATGATGGTAAATATCAAAATTGTTTAGGATCCAGTGAGAGACATGGTGCTCCATCTTTTTACAATCCTATTTTTAAAGCAAACAAAATACCTTTCAGTTTATTTGTCTGTAAAACAAGTATTTGATATAAGTTGAATGGAATGAATAAATCACAGATATTTACAAATACCTGGGGAAAGTACAGAGACAAATGGGGCAATGCAGGTATTGTGTTTTGGTGACCCCCGTTCCTCTCAATTTGCTACTTCTAATTCTAAAAGTAAATATGCAACTCATTTTAGAAAAAGTGCAATGGGAAAGGAACAGAATTAAGTGAAAAACAGTATTATGTAATGTATTTAACGAATCAATAAATTTGTCTTATTTGCTCACCTCCACATGACTTACTAATTATTTCCCTTATTTTAGAGACAATTGCAAAACAAACCAGGCAGCAATGCTTGTGAATCAGCTGACTGAACCCACAGTGTTTAGGCTAGGGGTGGGGGGTAAGCTCCCACTTTAATGAACATGCAAAACAAAGTTCAAAACACTTACCAATTTGGACTTGTTCAGGCTGGCTGAGAGAAACAAATGCTGATGTGTCATCAATCCAGGATATCTGAATGCTACCTGCAATATTGAATTAAAAGTAAAGTGAACACTTGACCATTTAGCTAGCTATCAGATTTCATTTGTAGCTCTGATATATTTCAGACTATGTGTTAATTTGAAGAGAAATGTGGTGCTGGTTTAAAATTTGATCTAAATCTCAGCATTACAAAAAACTAAAACTTATATCTACCAAGCAGTTATTTCAGTTAAAAGGCAAATCAGAAAGAAAAAGGAAAAAAAAAAAAGGAACTTAAAAATTTGTTTTAAAAACAAAAGAAAGCTCCTTCTGGATTAAACCCCACGGCACTTCATCATTCCACCCAACTTCATGCCAGGGCTGGATACTCTGTTCCCATCAAGGTCACTAACAAAAATCAGGCCACATAAGTTCAAACATACAACTATTTCTTTTTAGAAATACAAACTTTGAAAATTGCAAATGGGATATGTGAATGAATCAATGCAGCGAAACATAAAAAACAAAAACAAAAACAAAAAACAAACACTGATCTCAAGACCAGGTGAAGAAACCAGGGAGCAAATTGGCGGACAAGGAAAAGAAGGCGTCAGAGAGACAAAACCAAGAGAGGCTAACAGAGAAAAGAAAAAACAGAGAGGGGCAGAAAGCAGGCTAGTGAAACAAAATGATTTTCGCAGAGACAAATCCTCAATAAAGGCTAATCACAACCAGAATGGAATATAAGAGAGCCCTGAGGAAAAGAAAGGAGCGGGGCAGTGGGAAGTTGGAGAAAACTGAGGGTCAAGGCAGAGAGCTAATGATTCTGCTACCCTTCTTCTTGAAAAAATACAGAACTGGGATTTTTTAAAAAGTGGGGAAACTCACCAGAATGTAGCAAGGAAAAATTCTAACTAAAATTTTCGAAGGCTAGAAAGCTGCTTTGTTTTGCTGTCCTAGGAGGCAAATCTACTTCCTACTGCACAGTATGGTGCCATAACGACTTTCTCATTTAAAAAGTCACTTTGGGGCATGCCGAGTGGCGCGGTGGTTAAGCGCTGGCCTGGGAAGCCAGCAGTACCGGTTCAGGTCTCACATGTGAGGGCCAGTGACACTGCCCTCAAAGAAAAAAAAAAGTCACTTTGTTATTTCCTTACCGCTCTACCCTGTGTGTATGTTGTCTTTGAGCTAAAGAATAGCTAATATTTATTAAGTAGTTACTATACGCCACATACTATTCTAAATGCCTTCCATGAATTAACTCATTTAATCCTCGTGATATGCTTATGAAATAGGTGGTATCATCATCATCATCATCATCATCATTTCCAATGAGAAAACAAAGATACAGAGAGGTTACTTGTCCAATATCACAGAGCTCACAGCTAATTTTTTTTAAATTAAAATGAAAAAAAAAATCCTACTCAGAGCATTCTACTTAATTTAGCCAATTAAAATTTGACTACACGGGGATAAGAACTTAACAATACAAGATGAGGAACATCAAAAGCTTTCAAAAGAAATGAGCCGTGAAATTCAACCGCATTTCTAGATCTGTGCTGAAGTTAAAAAGCAGAACTCAAATTTCAGAAGACAATTAGACTATCTACAAAGATTAGGACAACTTTCAAAAAGTAGACCTGCTTTCACTTACTTTTCTAAAATGTAAGTGTGTAAAGTTTTATACTTCTAAATGAAAGCTAATACCGTGTTTCCCTGAAAAAAGACCTAGCCGGAGAAGAAGCCCTGGCATGATCCCTCCAGGATATAGAGGGTACACACCCCTCACATGAGGGTTTTATGACCTGCCTCAGGGAGAAGGGTGCCTTTCCACAAACTCCTTCGGCTAAAATATTCAGTATGCCAAGGTGCCATACTTTGGCACCTAAAATCGTGCTATGGCTGATTTTCCGGCTAGGTCTTATTTTTGGGGAAACAGGATATATATATATGCTTATTTTAGAAAATACAGAAAGTATAAAGAGGAAGAAAAAAATCTTATCTAAAACATTCAGTTATAATAGCATGATGCTTCCTTTCAGTCTGATTTCTATACAAAAGTTTTTTAAAAAATAATGTTGGTTATATAGGAACCCTACTTTGTATCTGTTTTTTACTATAAATGTTAAAAATATAAACAGTTTACCATTTTTAAATAAACTCTTCAAATATTTTTTAAATGGCTATACACTAGTCTGTTAAGGAGATACATAAACATTTACTAAACATTCTTATTATTGGACATTTAGGTTTTTGCTGTGTTTACTTTATCCAAGAATATCCAAAGAGAACAGCCTACATACTTCATTTGTTAAAATAAAGAAATGTTGCTAAAGACTTACAATCAGAACGGTTTTTATAAACCCTAATCAGAAGACTGTTCAATTGATCGTAATCACCTGACCTGACAAAAACCAAATAGAAAAACAGCCCTACCTCACACATATCATGCATCTCGGACCTCTCAAACATCTGTGTTTATCTGCTTGGGCTATTTAATGTCAAGCAGTGACCAACTGGCGGCCCTTAATCTTAAGAATAATTTATCCTCAGCTTAGATTTATTTCCCATGGTCAGCAGTACCGGGCAGTCATAGTCATTGTATCTTGCTTTCCATGGATTAATAATAACACTCTATTGTGGGTTGAGATTAAAACCCTGCATATTAATATTCCCTTATGCCCAAACTGAAGCCGTCTATATACCTCTGATCTCCTAGACCAGGGGTCGGCAAAGTGCAACTCGCGAGCCACATGCGGCTCTTCGGGTACGTTCCATCTCAAAAGTTTGCCGACCCCTGGAAGAGCCAATCCTGTCCCTCACAACAATTTAAAAGTTATTTGAGAGCCATAAATATATTTTTACATAATCACCATTATGTGAATAACATCCTTTAAAAATTTTATAAACGAGGGGAGTGGTAGATGAGGGTAAACAGGATCAAATATATGGTGATGGAAGGAGAGCTGACTCTGGGTGGTGAACACACAGTGTGATATACAGATGATGGATTACAGAATTGTACACTTGGGGCCGGCCGAGTGGCACGGTGGTTAAGCGCTGGCTTGGAACGCCAGCGGCCCCAGTTCGGGTCCCACATATGAGGGCCAGTGACACTGCCCTCAAAAAAAACAAAACAAAACAAACAGAATTGTACACTTGAAATCTATGTGACTTTACTAACCATTGGTCACCTCAATAAACTTTAATTAAATAAAAAAAATTTTATAAACGAAACTATGAGTTTTATTTTCATTTTCAATTTTACTGACCCCGGCAGCTCTTCTGTCCCAAAAGTTTGCCCACCCCTGTCCTAGACGGAAAAACCCTAACAGTGCATCGGTACTTGTGCTGTACTCACCAAAGGCACTGAAAAGCTGGTAAAGGTCGCTGGTTTTCCATTCTTTGGGGAATGTCACATGGAGGACATGATCGCGTTTAGGCTGCACTGCAAGACAAATTTTTGATGATAAGTCAATCGTTGAAAAGTGAACAACGCCCCAGGGCTTCTCTGATGTAACTAAGCCCACGCCAACTTGGGGAATCGTGATGGATGCCTCATGGTTGCCAAGCAGCTCCTGAACACATTCTCAGGAAAGGCCGGACTCTGCCATCTCAGCCTGGTCCTCAGGCTCGGTTGCTTTATAGAACCCACAACAATTTGAAACCCTAACGTTCTATGCAAAGACACCTGTGCTCATGATGTGCCTGTGAAAATTATCTAAAGGAAAAAGACGGTTGCTCTGTTTGAGAAGTTTCACTCAACAATTCACTTTCTCCTTTTAATCTAGTTGTCCACATGTTTATTTAGCTTAAAAGAAAAAACAAAAACAATAAAACCAAACACACTGTCCAAACTAAATGGACTTAATTGCCTTTAGGACCGTCCTGGGCACAGTTTCGTGTTCTCACTGCAGACCACCGCTTACCTGTGCAACTCTGAGTGAGAGGCCTAACCATTGCAGCCATGTATGGCTGTAAACTGGGAATGTCAATAGCTAGCTTGCACAATTGTTTCAAGAATGACAGATTAAGTGTAAATCAAATATGGGGGTGCAGCATAGCATGCCCTCAAATTAATATCATTGCAATGACTAATATCTTCAAGTATAGTTCACCCATGTCCATATCCCTGTGGCAGGTATTAAGGCAAATAAACCAAAGCTGGGAAAAGAAGGTGTAGATGAAATAGAGAAAAATCAGAGGAAGCAACCATCTCCCAAAGACTGGCCTTCCAAGGTTTTCAACGATGATAAAAACAAACAAACAAAAATATCAACCTACTGAACTTAAATATACTATACTCAAATAATTGGAAAACAGAGAACTTACTGCTACTGACATAGCTAGCACATCGCAAAACCTATTATACAATATATATTTACAGGAAATTATGAATTTAGAGTTCTGAGTAAAAAGAAATAATGGAGATATAGTTGTGGGTTTTTTTTTAATTCAACTCATGCATAGACTGGAAAATATAAGAGATGAGTAGATCAAGGCCCAAGGGTACTGTGAACTTAAGCATACTATTCATATCAACCACAAAATCACTGCCTAGTTTTAAGTGAATAAAGGCTCTTTCTTCCGCAGTACTTTTCCTGTGGCCCCTTCCAGATCGCACAGGTAAATGTGCAGATGAGAAAATAAAATTTCACGTACAGTCCGGTCCTTCCAAGTTTAGATAGGGGATATCCATGACTCTCATAAGAAATAACCTACAAAAAGAAAAGAAAAAACAGGTAATGAACAAATTTCAATCAAAAACCCAACAGGCATCTGTTAAATGTTTTAGAAGCTTCTTATTCTATTACTCTATTTTAAAAATCATTTTAAAAGCACTTCAAGGGCCGGCCAAGTGGCGCGGTGGTTAAGCGCTGGCTTGGGAAGCCGGCGGCCCCGGTTCGGATCCCACATGAGAGGGCCAGTGACACTGCCCTTACAAAAAAAAACACACAAAAACACTTCAAGTCACATCAAAGATTTTTCTCTAGGGCTCAATATTTATCACAAATAAAAGAAACAGAGTATCCCTAACGCCCACAATAGTCCCTGGCACTCAGTAGCTGCTCCACAAAGATTAGCTAAATGAATGAAATTAGTAATCAAAGTCGAAAGATAGTCCTCTCCTGAGCTGCAGTTAGTTCAGAGAAATTGAAAGAAAACAAATACTACAGGCTGCTAACCATCTTCCCTACTTATGAACAACTGTTCCTAAAATTATAAAGGTAACCCCTTTGACTGGTATTTTGTGAGTTGAGAATAACAGCACAGATGTCTTTTTTTCACTGAAATGCAAAGTCATTGGATGAAAACTAATCTTACTGGGTGAATTGAACAGTCTGAAACGAATGACTACCTTAGAAGCTCATGTCATTATTGTCATTTAAAACATATTAGATGTGCAAAGCTTCTGAAAACTTCCACAAAGTAAACAGATGGTTGATCTTTAACTCAAAATATAAAAAAAAAGTGCAAAGCAAACAATCCCTGGTTTAAAAAAAGAAACCAAAAAAAACCTAACCACACTGACATAAACCATAGCAGTATTTTATGTATAACTTCCAAAACGGATACAAAGGCACTTAAAATAGAGTACTTATAAATTACAACTCTCTGTAATGCCGTTCAATTTTCTCTTATATTCAAGATTGTGGACAAAACATTAGGCATTCTTTTGTCTATGAGATGCTTTCAATGAGTTTTCTTTAGATAACGATATATTTTGCGTTTCTGGTACAGACTACATTATACAGCAAATTAAAAAGGCAATCCAAGTACCCAACAAGCAATTAGTTTGGCATCACTGACCCACAATTAAGGCACATTATTACCAGGCATTCAAAAACCAAGCAGGGTATGATCTAGTTTACAAATGGAATCATCAGTCTGAATAACACTGCTCTGTAACATTAGAAAAAAAGCAGTCGTGGTACTCTGTGGTTGGAGAACTTATTGCCTAGCCTACAATTTGATAAACCAAATCCTATGGGTAAGAAACCAAATTTATTTTTAGTTTACTAATTTAGGCTGAAGTGTGCTATTCTGGTTCCGGTAGCTATTTTCCCCAATTTCATCAATACTACCTACAATGCCAGAAGATGGGGAGACATATAAATCACCCAGCACATAGGAGGTTCCCCGTGGAAGTCACTGCGAGTGCCAGTCAGAACCTGGAAAGTTATTCCTGAGTTAGAAGGCTCAGTACTTTTATGCTTCACATGATTTTTAATTCTCCATTTAATAAACTCAGAGATGGCCCCCAAATTCTAAATACCAAATCAAAAAAACTTTCATAGTCAACAGAACATATCGAGCACCATAAAAATAATTTAAATTTTTTACCCTACTTTCAACCGAAGAATAAGAGTTAAACCAACAGGATGTTCACTGCCATGCTGCCAAGTACACCAATCATCAAAATCAGCCTCAAGACTTAATAACATGGACAGGTTGGTAGATTATAATTTGTCAGTCAACAGAACATTAAACAATCAAAACAACGTTTGGGAACTTTGCAGCATGAAGACATTGTGATACAATTTTAAGTTTTCAAAAGGCACAGAAGTTCATGACTACAGCTGTGTATAATATTTATATGTCATTAAACCAAGAATAAAAAAATACTACCCCTCCCCGGGGAAAAAAATCAATGGTTTCAGGAAACTGGTTTTTGTTTCTCCAGATTGCTTTTACTATTATTTTTTAAACCTAAACCAAAAAAATAAAGGCTCCCAGAACTGAGAGGCCCGGGGGAAATAACTAGACGTTCCCCTAGCAAACCCAGCTGAAAATGCCCACTGAATCAACCTGATGCATCCCGTGTGCCATCTCACCTATCGTGGAAGAGAGGAACATAACGTAAAATCGCAACTTTACGTCTGCAATTTCTCTACTTCTTTTTAAAAGAAGGTTCCATTTCTAAAATCATGGGACCTCAATAATGAGAAGACCTACTGTCCTATAAATATAAATAAGGCACTTACAAAGAAAAAAAAGACTTCCCCAATTTATCCCAGCGTATAAATGTTTAAAAAATTTTTTGAAAGGTATCTTCTGTCAAGCAATATATAGGCTATTCGTTCTCTAAACTTTCATCTGAATTTTAAGTATCATCTCAGCTTAAAATGAGTAAAAGCTGATTCTCAGCTAAAACACTCAAAAGTTTTTTAAAAGGTTAGTTAATCCTGCACTACCTTGGTTGCTTACTTAATACTTTAACTAAATAGAAACCCCTTTCAAATGAATTATTAATAGCATTTCTCACTCTTCCCCTAGGCCTCCACCTTCGTGTCTGGCGTTAGAGAGAGCTGAATAGCCCCAAACCCTGGAAGAACACGAAAACCAACTGTGGGTGTAACTTGGCAGACTGCACCTCTGGAGAGAGCCCTGCAATTGGGAAACCGACTAAAACTGTAGCCGAGTGTCTGAGGAACTGAACCAAAGAAAACTCTGCAATGGCCTCCCACCCCGATGCCAGGCTGCTCGTAAGCCACTGCGCTGGTAGCATCCCTGCCCTTTGGAAGGAAAACTAAAGCATTTCACTGTGCGCACGCCTCATGCAAACTGGCTGTCCAAAGGCCTGCACTGACTCCCTGGCCTGATCTGATAAAAGACTTCACATGAGGATCACTGCACTGGACAGGTTCCATTTTACTGTGTGAGGAAAGGCTGGTGAATACATGAAAGGATGCCTTTTTACTGTGAATTGTATTAAAGAACCTCTCCCAGGAGATCTTCCACTGGCAGATATCAAAAAGACACTCAGACCTACACCTGCATGAAACGCTTTCGCTGTTAGTGAAGATTCAAGAAAGCTGTGATTGGGTAAAGACATTCAAGGCGGTGCGGGAGTCTTGTCACGTCCCTGTAAGCTTTCTGATGAAATGTTATTTTAGCATTTTCTCTCTAAAGGATTGACACTAGCTCTTGTCAAAGACTAAAATTAAAATTCCCATTGGATACAATGGCCAAATTTACACCAGGACTCTCTATACTGTGCATTAACTCAAGTTCACACTCTAAGATGCCATAAAACAAATTTTACTCTTTTTGGGATTTGTCTGTTTTTTCATGTTCTACGATTACACAGTGGGTGATGGATGCTGTTTATCTCAGCTTTGAAACATGTCTGGAAAGATTCAAGGGTGAAGCACAGGCCACTCGGGCCTCTGCTGCTCAGCAGGCTGGGTGGCTGCAGCCTGGCCTAATGGGTGACACAGGGCAGGCTGTGTGTGATGCCATTATCCCCAAAAAGCCACCCACCTCTGTGGCCTCTACGCTGTGGGGCACTCGCACAAAGCCACCGGCTAACATTCTTTTCCAACCAGGGCCGTGTGACCTGGACTGTGTAAGAAGGCTGGCTACTCATCAAAGAATTTCCTTTCCGACGTGAAACTTCTCGGGGACCTCGGATCTTGAGCCCTTATCCTAGTGTGGCTCCCCGGACCAGCAGCCCAGGCCTCACCTGGGAACTGGACAGAAATGCCAATTCCTGGGCCCCACCTCACCCTCCTGACTCAGAGCCTCTGAGGACCGAGAGTCACTGAGTTACCAGGAAAAGAGTATGTTCAAGGTTGAGTTGTTGTCATTAATGATAATTCATTAATCAGCGGGATAATAATGACGGGGGCCAACTTCCCCGAAAATTATTGGTCTTACTGATTTGTTCGTATTAAATGATTTTGGCTTAGAAAACCACCAAACTATTAAAACAAATACCAAGGACTACCTTATAATCCAGGAAGCAATAACATAAGCATTCTACCACTCCCTGAAACCAGGAGGCCAGCTAAGGCAAGCAACTAGGTTCTCTGCGAGAGAGAAATTGGGGAAAACTATTGCTCTGGCAGCTCTTTTCCCCATTTTTAAGAAAAAAGTAAAAAAAAAAAAAAAAAATTACTTATACCACTCTCTTGGCAACTCATTGGCAAGGGTCCAACCTATTTCTGTGACGTGGCCACAAACGAACACCTCCAGTATCGGCATCACAAATTAAACTTTAGCCATGAATGTGGCCCAGAAGACTGACAAACACTTTACACGAGGAGTCAGACATCTCGGACCTTATCAAAACTTTCCAACCTTACCAACAAGCTTCAGACAGATTCTGGCAACCACAAAGCACATTACGCTGCTTTCAGAAGTACACTAAGATCAGAGGTTAGCTTTTGATGACACAACAGTTTGCCTTGGACTATGGCTTATCTGAACCACTCCCTACTTGTCCAGTGAATAGAAGAGGATTGCAAAACAATGCCAGTATTAACCCATCTTATGCAGCGAAGCTCAAAGAAACAAAAAGGACAAAATGATACTCAAAAACGCATGGAGGGGCCGGCCGAGTGGCGCGGTGGTTAAGCGCTGGCTTGGGAGGCCAGCGGCCCCAGTTTGGGTCCCACATATGAGGGCCAGTGAGACTGCCCTAAAAAAAAAAAAATGCATGGAAGAAGTCCTGAAAAGGCTCAGATCTCGGGGAACTGAAAAGGCCATTAAACTTCTGTAAAATTCTGCATTACCAAATCTATGCAAAAAAATCAATGATTCTATTTATTTAGAAAGAAAATATTTCATTTTGCTCCAGCAGCAGCACGCTTTTCAATGCTATGTGGGAGAGGTGGCCTTCTCACACTTTGCATTTAATCTGAGCTCTTTCCAAAGCCCCCATGTGAAATGGGGAGCTGGACTCCTAGCAGGAGCGGCGAGGGACAAGTCAGGGATTTAGTCCTGAATCACCACCCAAACCCCTAGTGTGTAAAAGTGAAGCAAGAGCTCAGGATACACGTCAAGATCTCAGAAACATTTTCTGTCCTGCTCTAGGGCTGATTGAATGACAGCTTCGTGCGAGGAGCAGAGCCTAGAGACCAGAAAGGAGCTTGCTGTCTGAGAATGAGCTTTGGGTAGCCTGAGTTTTCCAGGCAACAAGGAACAACAGGCAGGAAGAGAGCTATGTTGTCACAGTCTGAAGGACAAACTTCCCATGTTCACAGCGCAGGACAAGCTGTTACCTGGGCTACCGGGGGTCGGGCTTCCCTGTCACCTGCCCCCACACACCTTGGCCGCCACCAGGAAAACTAGCGGAGGCTCTTCTCAGGGTCGAGCGAGACACCGAGGTGTCTGAATAATGGCGCTCACTTTATGTAAATGTCAGGTTTGTACACCTACGCACGGGCCTGAATGAACTGGAAGGATTGCTAACGTTGTGGCCCGTCTTAATAAAGAAGCACATCCTGTTTCCCTAGCAAACACAGTGAAACCTGCAGCCCCCAAACTCTTCATTCTTCCGCCTAGAAACTTAGTTTTGCACTCAGTGGCATTTGTTTATTGGCTTCCTTCAAGACTCCACTTCGCTTCCCAAAAAGCTTTTATCTAAAAAAAAAAAAAAAGAAAAAAAAGGATTTCCAAGTAAAATTGTACTCATGAGCTCTCATAGCACTAAAGATTGGGATACAGAAATGTTGAGTATAATCTAATCTCAACACAACTGGAGCAGTGAATTAATTGTGGCTCACCCCAAGTCCCAAGCCTTCCAAAGAAAAATTGAAACCTTTAATGACTGTCAGCTCTACTGTATTTGCAAATGGCCTTGGTTTTTCCTTCAGGGCACAGCAATAAAAGCACTTCATAAGAACCTTGTGTGCAAGAGCTCATCATTATACATATTTATGTGCTATAAAATACTAATTTTATCATCCAGGGTAGGAAGCATGCAGACATCTCTTACAAAATAAGCTCATTTATTTTACTCACTAAAGCTCTTGTGTAAAATCAGGGGGCAACCGCTGGCTAGAAGGGAGTTTCTGTGGCATGTTAGTTTAAATTCACTTAGGTGGGGGGGGCATACAATTTTCAATCTAGTCACTTGATGTTCTGACAAATAGAGCGTTACCCGACATTTGTCCTGAAGCCAAAGCGTGTCCTTTCTTAAATAGAAATACAACACTAGAAACAAGAGGGGCAGGGGAGGAAAAAAAGAGAGAAAACCAGCAGCTCATTTGAACTGTCTTCATCAAATGAACTGCATCAAATTACATCAAATAAAAATGTTAAATTAAGCATTATACAAAGGCAATGTCTGCAGGGCCTATAAAACAAGATTGTAAAATGTCAGAGCAAACTAGCCTCATACGATCCAGCGGTCAAAGTCAACATCTTTCAGAATCATTGCTCAGCCTGAGGAAAAAAAGAAATCTTTCAAAGACACCAGCATTCTTTCCGAAAATGTGCGATTAACTGTAGAATTGTTTCTTTTAGAGACGTGTGTTGCGCAGGAAGAAACCATTCTTAGTGGAGGACAGACCTGGGTTATCCCTGATCCTGCCATTTCTGGGGCTCTCAGCAGATGGTCTCAGCTTTAAAATGGGCACATTATTATCTATCTCTGAGGGCTGCTGTCAGAAATTACAGGCAATACGGGCGATTAGAGAGGGGAGATGTTCAATGGAGAAGGTACGTAGTAGCTAGTCTAAATGTCTTCGAGTATACTGTTAACCCTTGAATCATATAAATTAAATGTTAAATAGTCTTAAAAATAACTAGCACTCCTGTCCCTGAAGAAGTCATGGAAACAAGTGCTAGTTGTCCCAGTCTTAGGAAACCAGACAAAAGGCTTACAAACGCCTTAATGTGCCCTACACTCACCTGTCTTTGAGCTTTATGAAAAGCAGTGTGCTCAAGAACCTTCAGGGCGATCAAACCAAACCAATTCTTGGAGATTCTTTCTATCCCAGTAATCTGGAGAACCCAAAGCGACTCGGGGCAAAATGAAGGGCTTTAGTTAAGCTACGTGTGGATAAAATACATTTTGTGTTCCAGGGGAAAAAAAATACATCTGTAAACTAGGAAGAAATTGGCTTCAAGCCTTCTGGAATTTGGGAGGCCGGCCGCTCCACGTGTTAGTAACAGTACAATTCTACTCTTCATGGCACCTGACTCCAAAATTTGCACAATCTAGACTCCGTTCTTATTAGAAGGCTTATTCCCTGGGCTCTTTACGATTCAAAAGCAATGTCCACCACAGCACCAGTCGGCTTCTAAACAGCTGAGGATGAGTGATGAGCCGCGCTCCCTGTCCCTGGCTCGAGACCCATTTTTGGTAGAAGCCAGGAGGCAGAGGACATAGCTGCTTTCCTCAGGCACCAAGAATGTAAAATGCAAGGGAAACTACTACCAAGGTCTTGGGGAAGCCGGCCCACTGGACAGGCAGGCTCCCACGAGCACCCCTGCTTGCCTTGACCTCCTCACGCCTGGCATCAGCAGGGGCGTCTGGGGACATGTGCAGGGCACAGCTGCTCCTGGTGGCAGATGAATGGGAGGGACTGTCCGCTTTACTCTCTGGCCTCACAATTTTCCCAGCCTCACCACCATCATACAGCACAACACACATGGATGAGACCAGCACTCAGGGCGGATATTCTCTTCTGCTGACTCAATCCAACATCACAGCAAGGCCTTTTTAATGAAGACACAAAGACAGTTAAGAAATGATTCCTTAAGAGGACTTCTAGGCTGCTGTTCTCTATAAAACAGATTTTATTGGCACCACGCACTTCTGCCTCTTTCCTCCTGTCAACACACAGAGACTGCCACCCAAGGATACTCGGCTAAGTGCACACAGCGTGCTCTGCTTAGCTCCCGCTGACGGACCTCAATGCCAGGAAAAGCTCAAGTCACGTTCTTTTCTTAGAAGCTCACGGTGGTGAAAGTCACAGTGCCAGCTACACTCTGTACACCCAGCACACACACGCCACGCACTGTGTGGGCAGCCTCTGGGTGCCACTCTGCAACCTCAGGACAACCCTGCGAGGTGGACGCTGACCACCTCCACTGCGGATGTGGGAAGCCAGCTTTGAAAGACCGGACGTCCCACCTGAGTGGTGTGATGTGAGCCGGCCGGCGCCACCTGAGGCCTCTGCGCTTTTCACCCTGCCCCGCCCTGCCTTACCTAGGAGCACACCTCAGTCCAGGCAGCTGTACTTCACGTCCACATACCTCAAGGCTGATGTGCCCAACAAGTGATCTAAACACAGAACAGCACCACAGACAGAAAAGAAAGATGCTCCAGCTGTCGGAAACTGGTTTTAACAGATTAAAATCTCACTAAAGCAATGAGTTGCTCAAAAACAGCTCACAAAAGGACAGACTGATAAGTAAATTAGTGGTTACCAGGGGCAGAGGGGAAGGGTAAATGGGGAGTTATGGTTTGATGGTTACGCAGTTTCTATTGGGTGAGAAAAAAGTTCTGGAAAGAGATAGTGCTGCTGGCTGCACAACACTGTGAATGTAATTAATGCTACTGAATTGTACGTAAAAATGATCAAAATGGCAAACTATGTTACCTATACTTTACCATATTTTTTTAAAATTAATAATACCATATACCAAACACCACTGAATTGTACACTTTACTTTTATTTATTTATTTATTTATTTATTTATTTATTTATTTATTTTTTTTGAGGGCAGCGTCACTGGCCCTCATATGTGGGACCGAACCGGGGCCTGCTGCCTTCCCAAGCCAGCTCTTAACAACCGCGTCACTTGGCCGGCCCACTACGACATCGTTTTATATACAGGACTTGAGCATCTGTGTTTTCTGGTGCCCAAATGGGGGCCTGGAACCAATCCCCCACCGATACTGGGGGACGACCGTATAGGCCCGAGTTTTGGTATTTTGTTTTCCTATAATACTTCAGCTTAAAATCTCTCCGATGTTAAATATGAAGCACATGCATATTACACAAAACCAACTTGCTGCCAGCACAGGACTGCTTTCCATGGAGAAAAAGGGAAGAAACACTGGTCGGCTTGACTTCAGCCACCATAGGCGTCCTCCTCTCTCTACACTTAGAGCTCTTCTATGTACCTTCACCACCTTGCATAAACTGTTGTATTCATTTGAATAACAAAACTTTAAACGTGCTCCCAATCAAAGCAAACTTGCTCCTGTTATGCACCAATCTGACACACTTCATCATCATCTGAAGCCAAAGTGGACACTTCACTTTTCCTGCCACTATTCCAATTTCATCTCCACGTGATAACAAATGTTCTTCTTTATCACGGATCTAAAAACATAAAACACATTCCACTACCACATCTACTTTTTTGAATATCCTAGCATGTAAAATTCTCTTCTAGTTCAAGGAAAGAAAACAATATATACCGGTACCCACTAAGTCCTAAGAACTGTCAAAGTCCTTTCACATCCCATGCAATCTTTATAACCTCCGTGTGAGGCAAACAGTTCTCCCCACTTTACAAAGGAAGAAACAAATGGGCCAGGCACATGTCACTCCTTCCAACGGTTTCCCTCCTCACCCGCCAGGGTCATCCGAGGAAGGCCTCGATTTTTAGAGGGATCCTGTTCAGATTCCGAACACTGGGGTCACGCACGAGGTGGCTACGCTATATGAACAGTGACTGCAGGCAAGTCTTTCTTTTTAATTCTATTACTTACAGAGAATAGCCACAATTAGAGACTTAGTCATTGCTTTCTTCTTTCTAAGAACTGAGGTAAATGGAAAATAACCTTCCAAAAAAAACTTCATAAAAGGTGATCTATAAGAGAGTTGAAGGTGTCTTACTAATAAAACGCAAGGCAACAATCTGATTTTGTGCTTTCTGTGGTGCAATAAACAAGTAAAAGCAGAGAGTATTTTTAGCTCTTCCCAGCCTAAAAGGATCTGACCAAAGGATCGTCTCTAAGTCTGGTTTTCCATGCATTGATTAAAACTGACCAAGGTTATGAAAGAAAGTAAGTCATCTCCTGACCAGAGAGCCTACGACACAAACCAATAGCACAGTCCACGCAGCCTGCCATTAGCAGGGGTCTGATCCTGATTTCCATCACTCAGCTCTTTCTGACTGCCATCCTGATTCCAAAGAAGAAAGGAGAAAACTATGACGGGCTGCGGGTGTGGGGGAGGGGTACCTAAGCCTTGAGAGAGAAAATGGCACCATGCAAAATCATCATGGGACATTCTTGCAGACAAATACGGCTCAGAACACACCTTCTGCTACACACAGGCTCTGCATACTGCTCAAATGCCAGCTATCTTGGGATCTTAACAGTTGACTCAATAAAGCTCCCCAAAAAGATATCTAATGCAGTCAAATGCTAATTTAGAATAATGCAGAAATAGGTGGAGTTTACTTCCCCTCCAGATTTACTTTTTAAACATAAATCTGGTAAAAACAAAATAAAATATTATTTGCATATGTGGGCAGTTTGATGTCCTTCAAATTTTATGTTAGGACTATCATATTTGGTTAAGCTTACATTGAGGAAAGCCTGCTGTCAAAACAAATAAACCCTCGGGAAAATTAACAGTGTTTTCTAAAATCAACTACTTGAGATAATGTTTATTGGAATTGTTGGATGTTTTTGTACAAGGGTAATCTTGAAAAAATGACAAAATCAAGGTTTAATGCCATAAATCAAACCTCATGCAATTAAGAATGAGGTCATTGGGCCGGCTGAGTGGAGCGTTAAGAGCTGGCTTGGGACGCCAGCGGCCCCAGTTCGGATCCCACATATGAGGGCCAGGGACACTGCCCTTTACAGCTAAGATGGTGAACAACAGCTCCACCTGGAGCTGGGCTGCCGTGAGTTCCCGGGACGGCATAGCTGCAGCCCCTGCTGCAGTGGGCTGCCATAGGCTACAGTGAGTGGCCGGCAGCCAGTGTGAGTGGCAGGCAGCCGGTGCGAGCTGCCCAGAGCCGCTGTGAGTGGCCGTCCAGAGGCCGGTGACTGATCTGCCTCACCCGGGAAGAGCGCAATGACGATACCAACATGGGCCAGTGAAGCAACGTCCTCCACAACTAGACTGAAGAACAAAAGGACAGCAACTTGTCTGTTCCCCTTCCTTGGTTCCCCAACACTGTTCCCCTCCCCCAATTCCCCAATAAAATCTTTAAAAAAACATAGAATGAGGTCACTAACACGGGAAGAAGCAACTGCTTTTCCCACTTTCTAAATGAGCTGAGAATGGATGACTGTACTTGACTGAACTATTCCAATATAGAATAAAACCAGTTCTTATTCTGCATTTCAAATCCTGCTGGAGTTTTTTCCTTCCAAGGTCAAGAAAATATTCTTCCTTTATAGATTAGGAAAAATAGAACAAAAAATCAAATTAAGGAAGAACTTTCAATGTAATTCAGGAATCCTCATGTATTTTTGGTATGTATTTAGGTTTCAACGGCAACAAAAAAAATCTGAATGGATACATGTCCCAATTTAAAATGAAGCCATGTGCTCACTGTCCAGTTCTTTGGAGTAATGGTCTTGCACATTATTAACAATATTAAATTGATCTAGAAATATATAAAGTCTCACTTAAGCTTTTGAATCAGAGCTTATTTTGAGTGCTGTTTATGTTGGTCACAAGGGTTACTGATAAACTAGGGGCTGCCTATATGTAACCCAGTTTCTATCCATCACCTGATTTATTACGGAGTTGACTTCATGGAGAATAGGATTGTTATTTATTTGGGTTTCTTTTAGCTGAGCCATCCTGCCACCTGTTGGCAGCTCAGCTCGGACTGGGCATCGAACTGCTGTTGCTCAGAGCTCAGCTCACACTCTTGAGCGAGCTCTTAACCAACTGAGCCACTCGGCCGGCCACGAGGATGGTTACTTTCAATATTTACAAATAAGTATCTCACAGTTGAAAAATACTGTTGAACAAATGAACTTAACATCAAGCACATAAAAATGTAAGGAATGACCATAATCTAAACAATATTTAGTGTCACCTGTAGGTTCCGTGGTCTATGACAGAAACTGCCCTTCCAAAGATTTACAAAGGTACACCCTGCCCCCGAATAAGAGTTAAGGGCAAAGAAAATCCTGTTTTACCCATAAAGGACCGGACAGATGGCAAGGACTCCATCATTAAGCAGAATTAATTTCCCATGCAGAAAAATTCAACGTCATTTCTAATATATACCACATTGTTACCCAGTCCACTTTGAAAGACATTTGTAAAGTCAAATACATTTATTTCTGAACAAAGACTACAAAAAAAAAAGAAAGAAACAAGAAGCCACAGTACGATGACCTGCCCTCACTCAGACTGCACAAATTCCAAACCTGCAGCAAGTCAGATGTTTGAAACTGACAACTGTCTCTGCAGGATGTCACCCACAGACAAGCCCGTGATGCTACTGTTTACACAAATGCTACTATTTATCACCTTAAGGTGATAAGGTGACACTGATAAGACTGTGATGCGCTGCACAGAATGTAAGTAAATGATGGAACCAACCCAACACCCAAATCGTGCTCTCTCCCAGTGGTGGCGATCGCTGTGGGCTGCCTTGTTCTCTCTGGCTCGCCCAGACTCTCCTAGAACCTGCCCTGCTAGGAGAGCTGGAGAAGATGAAGGCTTAGGGCTCGGGTGCAAAGCCACGCTGTGGCCTCGTCAGGAGCACATCCATAACTCAAGTTTCCATGGTGCCAAGGAAGCATAAGCCACACTTTGAAGTAATAATCTTAAGATTCTTTGAAAATGCTCTGAACTTAGACTTCTCCCTAAATCACACTGACTTCTTCCAACAATGAAGGTACTTCACTTCACGGGGTCCATTCGGACAAGGGCTCAGGATACAATGACAATCAAAGTTCCACAGATTATTTTAAAAAGTCATTTGCATAACCAACATTTTCTTAGAAACAATATTATTTAATCAGATAATAATACAAGTGTAAATAATAACCTCCCATGTAAAGTTTGTTAGGGGTAAGTTAGGTCTGTGTGTGTGTGTATGTGTACGCACGCGCGTACACACACACACAGGGTCTCCCTTGTAGTTAATTGACAAACAAAAACCACCAGTTCTTTGTCTTGGAAAAGATGCACTATCTTTGGCAGTGTTTTTTCTTTCCTTTTTTTCCCAGCCAATATATATAATAAGTTATTTCCCAAATGGTCAATTTCTATTTTCAAAAGACATCTGAGTCACTAGAGATGAGAAATATTTCATCTAAAAATGCACTACACCTCCCAATCATCCCTAATTGATAGCCCAGATACTGGGCTATTCCACAGGGAGAGAATGTAGGCCCTGGGAGCCCAATGATAACTTACTTGTTAAAAAAAGGTTCAATGAGTTTTGATCTGGCAGACACATGAATTTTTGGAGGACTAAGAAAAGAACCTAATGAAGAAAAGAAGCAGAATATTATATACAGTCAAGTAGACAAAGCCTGAAAGTTTAGGCAAAAATGTATTTAAATCAATGGTATGGTTCGGTAGGGTACCAAGTACCACAGCACAGGTGCGAGTCCGTGGTCCCTCCTTGTGCGCACCCATCCCCCCACCCCAATCTCCTGCGACTCAGGCCCCTCCCACTTCTAACTGGGTGAGGGGATCCCAGGGAAATGGTAGACCTTTAAGATCCACTCTAGACCTACGTGTGTTTGATAGAAACATGTATAGTGAGTACCTAGGTAGTCTGCCATGGAGATGAAACACAGTCCAGTGATATAAGCATCATAGCCTGCCTCGTGGAGCTGTTCAGAAGCTGTGTCATAACTTGGAAAACCTTCTGCGCTTTCTAAAGAGAGAAAAGAAAACAGTTTTCCCAAGGACATCGCAAATTATGAAGACTGTTAAGCCCCATCAAATCCAAATAACATTAGTGTGTGCTGCAGAAATAACCCTAAATCAGCATTAAAAAGCTGCCTACATTTTAATTCTCACCACACAGGCCCTACAATATGATGTAACAGTCACTGAAAATGAGGGCTTTGGTCTGGACCAGGGCTCGGCAAACTGCAGCTTGCCAGCCGCAGGCTCTGAAGGAAAACTGAAAATGAAAATAAGGGGCCGGCCGAGTGGCGTGGCGGTTAAGCACTGGCTTGGGAAGCCAGCGGCCCCGGTTCGGGTCCCACATATGAGGGCCAGTGACACTGCCCTCAAAAAAAAAAAGAAAAAGAGAAAATGAAAATAAAACTGTCATAGTTTCATTTATAACATTTTTAAAGGATATTCTTCTCATAATGGTGATTATGTAAAAATATATGTATGGCTCTCAAATAAATTTTAAACTGTATGAGGGACAGGATTGGCTCTTCCAGGGGTTGGCAAACTTTTGAGAACGGAACGTCCCCCAAGAGCCGCAGTTTGCCGACCTGTGACCTACACGAGAGCGATGCCTCAGGTGTATTTCCCCAAACTCGGCTGCAGGCCTTCCCAAGGCACCCTGGTGTGCTTCGGATCATGCATAACTCACTCTATGACTGTGATTGCTCTTCTGATTTCTAAGGTCACAAAAAGGAGCGTCTTCCCTCACAGGTGATGTAACATCGGGACACAATAGGAATTTCGGAGTAACGATTAACAGCATGGACTTTGGGGTGGCGCTGTCTGAGTCTGAATCTCTGCTCGCCACTTACTAGCTATGTCACCTTGGGCCTCCATTTTGGTAGAACGAAGGTAACAATCTCACCTCCCTTGGTTTTCTGTGAGGTTTTTGTGAGGCTCAAAGGAGCTAATGTAAGTAAAGCTCTTTCATAGTTACTGTAATTGTTATATATTGTAGTAATAGCCCAGGTAACCCTCCCCAAAAGCAAAAGACTCCAGTCAATGCTGGCAGCTCAATTTAATATTGTCCTCTACCCTGTTGCCAAGCTTACAAACCTACAGATCTGCAACTAACTCCAA
The DNA here is from genome assembly GCA_033961575.1 of Aselliscus stoliczkanus. Taxonomy (NCBI): domain Eukaryota; kingdom Metazoa; phylum Chordata; class Mammalia; order Chiroptera; family Hipposideridae; genus Aselliscus; species Aselliscus stoliczkanus. The sequence continues at coordinate 6,036,389 of CM066741.1, read as the reverse complement.
AAACAGATCAGAACTTGCTGTAACACGGCCCGTGGAACAAAGGCCACTTTATAGGTGACATCATTTTATAATATGATTTTTTTTTTGTCATAAGGACCTACACAGATGCTGACAGAATAAAATCTGAGAAGAGTGACCTGCTTTAGAGTAAATGCCCTACCAGATACCAGAATATTATTTGGAAATAATAGGATAAAAATGTAACTCATATTTATGTATTTCCTAGAATGATTCTGGAAATGAATATCAAAAAGGTAATAACAGAATCAAAAGCATGTAGGGAAATTGACAATGAAAAGGATATAACTGTTTTTACATCAATACAATGCTCTTTGAGCAAGAATCCTTTAACCTCCTTAAGTATTAAATATTAGACTTTAAGCTTTAAAAAAAAATTTTAACATGATAGCCAACTAAATAATAGCTTCTATTCTGCCATTAGCTGAAACACAGATTTCCAAAATCACTTATTTTCATTATATTGTTACAGAAAACATCAGGTCTCTTCCCCTCCACCTGACCCTACCACCCCTTTTCTTAGTTCCTTTTTTGGCCTATTACCCAGGAAGGCAGGCAAACAACTGTATTCTTGACTGCTGTAACACCTTCCATTGTCAATTTCTGAACCCGTCGTCCTGTTGTCAACGTCTTCAGAAGTTTGCAGGCTACAGCTAATGGAAGGCTAAGCCTAGTATCAGCAGCACAATTAGACAAACGGGAACTTAGGAAGAAACAACGCCTGGAAAGCTTACGAAATACCTGGATAGGGGCCGAGGCCAGACATAGCAAAGCATCTCCGCCCAGAGAAACACATCCCCCCACTTCTCGCTTCCCTCACTGCTGTTCCACTCCTAAGCCACCTCTGAAGGAGGCGGGAATGGAGACGACTCTCCTTTCTCATCTGTAAACCCAGATCTTGGGCTTTTCTGAGAGAAAAAGTAGATTTTCATTGTAGCCCTGGCAATGAATCACCAACTCTTTGTCTCTGCTTAAACAATGCACCATAGAAAAGGACACATCAAGTGTGGGGATAATTCCAAGCATTGGGAAACAAAAGTCCTGAAGGCTTAATTGCCAAACTTCTCAATGAACAGGCTACCCAATTCTATGAACATGAAATTGATGTAAGATTAGACCATTTTTATTCAGAAAACAGGAATTCAACACAGGGCATAAGCAAATTAATTTAGCAGAAATCCATAAATGTGTAATATAATTTCTAGAACAGTTTTGCCTTTCTTCTACAATTTACATCAATACATAAATACCACAGAAGAGTTCGGGGGTTTTCATTTTATATTTTGCATTCTTACCAACTTTAGGAGGGTTGAAAGGTGTCTCTTTTAACCGCTTTTCCAATTCTGCAAGGGATGTATTGTTAATGATATCCTGCGAATCAGTAAGCAGAGAACTGTGAGCCTTCATCATCTCAGTGCAACACAGACAGCGGGTGCCCAAAAAATGTACACATATTTTAAGAAAAGAAAAAACTGTATTAAAATTACACTGATGGGAACCACTTTGAGCACCTCTTGTAATTGCGGAAGTCAAACGTGACTTGTATTCATCTTTTATTATCAGTATATATTGAGTATTACAATTTTAATACAGTGTTTTCCTTCCTTAAAATGTGTATACATTTTTTTGGCACCCTCTGTACTAAGAGATTCACTGTCATGACAAACAAAAAAAAAATAAATCCAACACTGCCCCCTTGTGTTCCGTAAAGAAACACAGGAGTCATGGTTTATTCAAGGTGAAAGAGAAGCAGCCAGTTTAATTTTCACCATATGGAAAGCTTAGCCATATGAAAGAAGATTTTTACACATGCATTGACTACTGGCAGACCTTGGGCCAGAAAGCTATACTGTTCTGGCCTTCATTTCACTCAGCTGTATAAAGTCGCTTCACAAAGTAGCAAATGATATCTTTACCTGAATTTGCTTGATTAGAAAATATATCCGAAATATATAAAATAAGGAAAATAAAGGAAGACGTGTGTGCATGTGTTACCTATTCAAAAGTACATTATATAATTTTAATGTTAAAATTTTACATTCAAAAAAATAAAGGGGAAAAAAAACCAATTCCATCACCCAAGAGACAACTGATATTCACATTTTGACATATTTCTGGTCTTTTTCCAATTTCTTTTTTTTTTTTTTTTGGATGTATTCGAAAATGATATTTAAACAGATCAGAAGTCTCCAAAGCTCTCAAGAGCAATTGAGAAAATTTCAAATGTTTAAAATACCTTAAAAGGTTGTGTGCTGGCCATCAATTTAGTATCCAAGAGTCTAAAAACAAAAGAATTTTTAATCAGATAAACAAGATGCATATCAACGTTCAAAATGTGTTTTACTCTAATGAACAGCTTATTGTCTGAAAAGAGGACAGGGAACTAAGCACATTAACCACTGTGAGCCCAGCACTGGCATTCCTGCCGGGTTAGCCTAGGAACTTGGTCCCCTCAGCCAGGGATTTACCAAGGGCCAGTGGGGAAGTCCACGTGCTGCCACATGCAGAGCACAAGTTCCAGATTGGCTTGTACCCTGAGAGAGTGTGGGCTACATCAGTGTCAAGGGGAAGGCCAGTGTCCTCGTATGTTTTTACACGGGTCACATCCGGCTGCCAAGACATCACCATCTACCACCAGATGTGCACAACACATCTTCTTGGAGGGTCAAAATCTGCATTTGGCAGTTTCCTGCTATTGTTATTTCTTACTATCTGTTTCAATATTAAGAGATTTCGATATTGAGAGAGAGAGAGAGAGACAGAGAGACAGAGAGAGACAGAGAGAGAAAGAGAGACTAATACGGAAGCTGTCTCTCTGCACATAAATGTGAGCGCTGGATAAAAGAACAGAAAGAGCCCGGCTGAAAGAGCACTGGCTCCACTGCCCTCCTGTCCCTCTCCGAACAGGTCCTTACACGCGGAGGCCTGCTCTACAGGCCCCACATGGCTGCCACGTCATCCATCAGACACGTGACAGGTGATATACCAGAACTAATCCGCAATATTAACTATGGAAAATACTAACGGGTAAAGGCACTGACTTAGAGTTGAGGAAAAAAATCTCTAGCCAGACAGTTGACAGAATACTCTCAACTGGGGATATTCAACTATATCCAGCTATATATTCAACTGTATTCAATAGTCAACTGAATACTCTCAACTGGACACTTTGTGTGAGAACCTACAGGAAAGACAGGGCCAACTTAAGAAAATGTCACCAGTTCTACAGGTAGCAAGACGTGAGATAAGAAAAAAAGAGCTGCTATTTTCATTCTCAGTTCAAATTCTGACTTTTAATCAAATAACACAACCAATCATCAGTTATAAAAATCAAACCATGATACACTTAGAGTTATTAAACCATTTCCCAGCTTATATGAACACGATTGTAATCACAATCCAATCATTTTCATAAATTACTTACTATAACCATATTTGTATTATATATGCCACGATGAGTGTTTTGTTTGTTTGTTTGTTTTGTGTGTTTTTTTGAGGGCAGTGTCACTGGCCCTTATATGTGGGACCAAACCGGGGCCGCTGGCTTCCCAGGCCAGCGCTTAACCACCGCGCCACTCGGCCGGCCCTACGATGAGTGTTTTAAATGAAAGACAAATTCTCAAAGCTTACCTGGGAAAAACACATGCTGTCATCTCCTTAAATTCATTTAAGTCCTAAAAAACAAGAGAATAACTTGTTACAATTTAACACTCACAGTATTAAAAATACACATAAATATTTCCAGTTCCACAGGTCTCTTTTCAGTGGTACCTGACACAGGCTCTTTAGGCTAAACTGCCAGACCCATTTCTAGTTAGTAACAACTTTTTAAAAGCTTCACCATTTCCTCACTAATTGGGAATCAGACTCATATGACCTGATATAAAAGCTTTGCATAACCAAACAGACAAATTTAAGTATTTTGTGGCTAAACTAGGAGGGAAAAAAAAGTTTCTATTGTATGTAGAAATCTTTCAGTAATAGCTCTATTACACAACTTCATCATTATAGTGAGAGTAGCAAAGTTATTTAAATAAAATGGTTTATACAGGAAATGGACATACTATAAACTAGGTTATACCTTTACTGGGAACACCTTTGAAATGTTAAAATGGCCACTAAAACACAAACTTTCCAACACACATACGATCCCTGCTTTAACTACTCAGAAAATTGCTAAAATGGCACCAACAGCAAGACAAAATTGCCTAAATTAGACAACTTATTTCCCAAGTTGACTTTGATCAGGAGGTCTAAAGCGGAAGTGAGACCACTCTAATTTTTTTTTTTTTTTGAGGGCAGTGTCATTGGCCCTCATATGTGGGAGCCGAACCGGGGCCGCTGGCTTCCCAAGCCAACGCTTAACCACCACGCCACTCGGCCAGCCCTGAGACCGCTCTAATTTTGAATTAACTCGTGTACATACATAATTGCCACGCTAGACTGATTGTCAGATTCTTGACCCTTTGTAACTGACTTCTCTTCAGTGTTATTCATGCTTCATAGGAAACTGCCATTTCCAATTAGCTTTTCAAACCTATAAATACAGACTGTATTTAGCTAGTCTGCAATATTTACCAGCTTTTTAATGGCTACCATTAAATGAATGGACAATATATAAACAAGTGGTTTCAATGCTAACACCATAAGAAAAGCAATAAGGATGGTTTGTAATCTCTCAATACCATTACAAAGCTTCACAAGCAGGACAAAAATTAGACTTATGGCTACTTGCAGGGCCAGCAATGGCAGAGTGCTAGACCAGCCAGCGCCTTCTAAAGGGTCAGGCAGGACCATGAAGAGACTCTACCCTAAAAGGCAGCTCCAAAATATGGATTCTTCAGTCAACTTTCAAATGCACATTTTCGTACTGGTGTATGTAAAAGGGCTACCGTTTTCAGTAGGTTTTCTTATTTATTCTTGATTTATTCAAAAGGTAGATGGGGGGAAACCATTTTCTCCCTCTGACAATAGCAGAACACAAAGAAGTTAAATAACTTACTCAGGTTACCTTAACAATAAAGCAAGGGGTGAACTCACTTGTCCTAACCCATCCCTCCTGCTGTGCAACAAATCATGTGCTCTGCCTCCTGGAATCTGATTCAAAACTAATTTCGTTCCAGGTAACACATATTAAGTGCTTATGTGCTAAGTGCTACGCTAGGCATGAGCTGGGCCTTGGTAAGACAGGTAAAGCTGTATACAGCAAGTGTTGAGAAAAACTTGAGAATATTCAAGTTGGAGGAAATTATATACCAAAACCACAGACATGCAAAAACACAAAGCACTTCCCAGGGAACAAATGAGCCAGGTTGGCTGGGAATAAGAGGAGTGAGGAGTGGCTAAGCTACCCAAGAAGGTTGGGACAGACTGTAGAAAATTTGATATTCTGGGGTAAAAAAAATCAACTGTATAGAAAAACAAAGAATGTGGGATTAGCTCAGAATTTTGAGCAGGATCAGTGGTGTGAACAGGGCCATACATCAGCAGATTATAAAACTAGCACAGTGGGAAGATACTCATTTGTTAAATCAATATTTAATGCCTCCTATGCGCTGAGCTCTGTTTGGTAGCCAAAACACCTACAGGCAAAGTATTAAATACACTTTCGTCTTTGCTTACTGATAATTCATTGCTTCAAAGGTCAAAAAGTCATGAGAGAAGCTGCTACTCTGGTCTGTTTGGCCAATACGTAGTTCATCTGAAATAAACATTAGCTTTTTAGATTTACAACAATGCGAATTCACACCCATCATGTTTGAGGCTCACAAGTATGGAGCCTTTTGAGTCCCAGAGGGTGACACGGTTGTCGCAGTGACAACCTTAAGGTGGCAGAAGTAGGAAAAGGGGAGCAACAGAGCCACTGTGTTCAAGGTGGGCCGGGTTGGGTGTCTCCAAAGGAAACGACCCAAATGCTGATGGAACAATGGCTCCTAAGAAATGAGAAGCAGGAAAGGCTTTGCAGATGTAGAAATGAGCCTGAACTCTGAGGTCCGTATCTTCCCGTCCAGAAGTCGTGAACAATCATCTGGTGGCAGTCTAAAGCAGGGGCTGGCAAACTATGGACTGCAGGCTAAATCTGGCCCACTGCCTATTTTTTTAAATAAAGTTTTATTGGAAAAGCCACACCCATTTTTTTATGCATTCTATGGCAGTTTTCAGACTATCATAGCAGTATTGACAGAGTATGACAGAGGCTGTACAGCCTAGAAAGCCCAAAATAATTACTTTACTCTTTGGACCTTTATAGGAAAATGTTTGCCAACCTATGGTTTAAAGGATGGGCTGAGGGTTTAAGGAAGACATGGAATCTTGCCTGGAGTTTGCTAAACTACAGATGAAAAATAAGGCTACTTGCAATTGAAATGAAAAGAATCCAGATGTAAGAGATAGCATGGAGACAAAATCGGCAGGATTTTGTAACTGAGCAGATCTGGGGGACAGAAGAAGTGTCAAAACTCATATTAAAAATAGTGACTAGGTATCAGTCAAGGAATCAGGAAAAATAACTGGTTTGGAGACAGTAGGAAGGAAAGGTAGCGTGAGTTACACGTCTTGTTTGAAACATGTATATTAACCACCACTGTCTGAAGTTCTGAAGGCTGGCCAGGTGGACACCTGTGGGGTCCAGCATGGAACTGGTACCCAGATCTGAGGAGTGGTCACAGCTGGAGACAGTGATGGCTGTGTCTTCAGCTGAAGTTATGAAAGTGGGGGATATCTCTATAGAACAGAAAATACAGAGAGAAAACAAAGGAGAGGGGAGGACAAGTGAGATGAGGCCGCATGCACAGCGGGGAGCAGGAAGGAAGAGACAGAAGAGAAGCTCTTTTCCTGAGGAACCAAAGGAGCTCAGCTTTGATGCAGAGATGACTTGGCTCCAAGAATGGAAACACACCAAGGTCGACAGGGAATTGAAGGGCAGCAGCTTAGCAAGGGGCAATCGAGAACATTGTAGGGTCTGATGCAGCTCAGCTCACCTAAAGCACCACTCACCTTCAATGGTTCCGCTACGTCTCATGTTGGCAGTTCCGAGCTAGACGACCATGCCTCGAGCAGAGGAGGCCCCGTCCAGCGCTAACTGACCAGAGGCATTAAGATAAAACACGTTTCGCCCTGCTCGGGCACTGAAGAGCCCTTAAAATGGCCTGTATGTACATCTCTCCAAAAATGTACAACCAAGCACATGAGAATCTCTCCCCGGCAGACCCTCTCTCTCTGGGAACATGCTGCATACACCCAAGTAGAGAGCACTTTCTCAGTAATAAAGAATCATGAGTTTCAACCCAGGCTGTCAAGTCACTTACCGCAGGCAGATGGCAGTAGAACTGATGAACTGTGTGCATGACATCCAAGAGCATGTTGTGTCCAATAACAAGTTTTCCCTAAAGAAAGTCAAGGTCAGGACAAAGACTTCCGGCTACAAAATTACAGTGGGGCTAGAGAGTAAAATGGATGGTTCGGATTCTGTGTTAAACTTACTTTTGCACATTAAAAAAAAAAAAAAATCATAAATATACATAAATAAGTAAATTCATTTTACTTATTTACTGGATTCATTTCTCTTAAATTTGGGGATGCTAAATCTAGAATGCAAAGTAAAAGCTCCAAATGCTTTTGATTTCACTGATTTTATTTTTCTGATTTTTATTAATCTTGCCACCCAAAAGAATCAGAAGTAGTAAAATTTCAATGGAAAAGCTCAAGTTAAAAAGGTAAAATCTGAAAAAGTTAAGTCCCTTGAACTAGCAAATAATTTGTGAACAAACTGCAAATATCTATTTTAGAAGTGCATTCTTTAAAACAATTCATCTATTTTTAAAAGAAACATTCATAACAGTGCTGAAAGGTAAAAACAATTTCTAATTATATCAAACAGAATGAATTTTCATTTCCTTCATCATCTATGTCAAAATTCACAGGGCATGGTCTTAAATTGATAAAAATGAAACTACAAAAATGGAACATCAACTTAGATTCAACTAGCCAGGTGACACCATCTTTAACAGAAAGCATCAGGTCCCTACAGTGGAGCTTGTCACTGCGTCCCAATGGACCTTTGGAGTAACACTCCTTGACTCATAGGGTTAAATATAATTCTTTGAAATTGATGATGCACAAAATCTCCCAAATCCAACAGCCAGGCTGTCCTCTTGGCTTAGTGTTTGTGTACATTCTGAGTACCTATATGATGCTAAAATACCACATACTGACTGAAACTACAGAAAAGATGTGGAAGGAACCCAAAGTAAGGCAAACACTAAGAGACAAACCTCACTGTATTATAAGTGAATTGTGTAACCACACTGAAGGAGGCTGGGAAGAAAAGAACCAACTATGGAAACAGCATCTTGACTGTTATCATCCGGCTAACGACAAAAAGCCCCACACGGGAACCCTGCGGTTGTCTGAATGCACATGTCACAAGGTCTGGGAGGGAATTCTGAAACTTCTTACACGTACACCAGATTTAAACAAACACATATAATGCAGATAAGAAGAACGGGATTTCCCACTGTTGGAAGGAAGTTACAAATAAAAGAGTAGGTTAAAAATAAACCCTACGGCGGCCCAGCCAAGTGGCTCTGTTGGTTAAGAGCATGAGCTCTGAGCAACAGGGTCACTGGTTCGATTCCCACATGGGCCAGTGAGCTGTGCCTGAGCTGAGCTGCTGCTGAGCTGCCAGCAGGTGGCAGGATGGCTCAGCTGGTGAGAGCACGTGCTCCTAACAACAAGGTTGCCTGCTCAACTCCTGCATGGGATAGTGGGCTATGCCTACCCACAACTAAGATTAAACACGGCACCTTGAGCTGAGCTGCCCTAAGCTGCTGACAGGTGGCTGGATGGTGGCTGGATTTGGAACTGAGCTAGCTGCGCCCTCCACAACTAAGACTGAAGAACAACTTGGCTGTTCTCCTTTCCCAATTCCCCAATAAAATCTTTAAAAAGTAAATAAGTAAATAAATAAACCCACCCTACGGCAATGGATTGGAATCTGAGGTATCAGTACAAAGGTGTGGTTATATATACAGAGGGTGCCAAAAAAATATATACATATTTTAAGAAAGGAAAAAAACTGTATTAAAATTGTAATAATATATACCGATAACAAAAGATGAGTACAAGTCATGTGTATACATTTTTTGGCACCCCCGTATATATGAGTGTATGTATGTATATGCATATGACAAAAATATCACGTCCATGTGTGTACATGGTCATATGTGTGTATCATGCTTAGCTCTGCCCAGCCTGGGAGCCTAGAGTACTGCCACTACAGCAGTATCCTAGTGACAGGTCTGGGTTTCTAAACATCGTTCACCAACTTGGAGAACTCATTGATTCGAGAGCTGGAGCAGGCAAAGTACAAGATGAGTCTGGAACACCTTGTGATGCCAGGAAGGAAGGGAGCGCTCGGAAAGGATGGGGCGAGTTCGGAGGACACAGGAGTCAACCTGACAAAGCTGCAATGGCCAAAGATGGTACAAGCTGACGACAAAACAAACAAGAAAAATACTCAATTATAACCTGTAAGATAAAATTAATTTCCCTGAGTCCGTATTCACATATATTTTAAAAATGATTAAATAAACAGGGGAGAAGGGACAGCTCTTCCTTATAAAAGAATTCCAAGAACAAATGTAGGAAAAAAGACAGAAACACAAACTCGCCATTGCTACACCACAGTAATAATGGCCACAGGCAAGATCCACTGATAGAAGCTGTGTTCACAGGCAAAAGCATGAGAGAAAAGCAGGTTTCCACAGACTCAAAGTATTTCCCCCAAGATACTTATTAACCAGAAAGGGAAAAATAGTAACTTTATGATATAGGAATCCAACAGGCACCATCCTAACCAAGAGATCAAGGTCAACATCTTAACCATCATTTCTGTGGTGTATCTTGCATAAACTGCACATCCTCAGCGCAATCATGAAAATTCCAAAAAATCCAACAAAGCCAAATTGAGGGACATCTGACAAAATGAAATCAATACTCTTTAAAAATACCAAGGTTATAAAAGTCAAAGAAAGACTGTTACAGACTGCAGAAGACTAGGGAGAAATAACAAGCAAATGTAATGTGGGATCATAGCTAGACTTGTGAACAGAAAAAGAACTCAGTGGGAAAACCGGTGCAATTCAAATAAGGTCTACAGTTTAAGTCATAATATTGTGCCAAAGTTAATTTCCTGGTTCTGTAACTGTGGTTATATAAGATGTTCGCATCAGGATAGCCAGGTAAGGGATGCATGGAAATGCTGTACTATTTGCAACTTTTCTGTGAGTGTAAAATCAGCACAAAATTAAAAGTTTTTAAAACACAGATTTACTACTAAGGGTGATAGGAAAAGAATTTGGTGTGATATAAATATTTAAGAGTATTTACTGCTCATTAGCTGTACAGAGCTTAACTATATTAGCATTTTTAAGGTATGTGACTTTTAGATTTTAAATGTCTGGATCTCTAATAAATGAGGCTTGTTTTCATAGTGTGCTCTGTGACGCAAACTATCAAAGGTCAGCAACATACTATGTCTTCTGCAGAAGAAAGACGAGAGAGGAAAAACAGACAAAGCAAGCTCAGGCATCTGAATCTGTACACGGTGAGCACAGGTCCCAGCCCAGAAAAGGCTAAGCTATCATGATGGCCACAAGAGAGCTCAAAGCTCAATGATGTCCCACAGCTCTGTATCTCAGGGCCAGCCATGATCAGGCCAACCACTTAGTGGAAGTTGGGTGGCTAAGTGTGTGTTATGGAAGCAAATGTGACCAGAAGCAATGCTCTTCTGGATACCCGTGATCTTGGTCAGATCTGCAGAGACACACCTTTATTTCTCTCCAGGCTGATCCAACTTACTATTCTGTTCTGATTCCCTCGCTTACTGCAGACAAAAAGCTCCTAGTGAGCCCGCGCTCTTCTTTTACAAGGCTCTGCAGCTTCTGTTCAGCGCCAGTTGAGGACAGCGGTGTGCCTCCCCTCAAACGCTCCTATTCTAACACGTCTGCATGAGGCAGTGACACAGCCACACAACTCTGAGAGGGTCTCTATGGCCTTAAAACTTCCCTGGTGCAAAGCTCAGCATCTAAGGGACACGTCCTTCTCCAGGAGGACGATTCCTTCTCCCATGGCCAACTATTCAAGGAAAAGAATGGCAATTAAGAATTCAAGCAAGCAGTCTGGCTTGGATGTGTAATTCGCAAAACCACCAGCAGCGGGACCCAGTTTTCCTATGAAAGGTGTGGGTGCCTCTTTTCCAAAAGGACTTAACCAAGAAAAAATGTCCACCATATCTATCACAGAACCCTCTAGCGTATTTATACAAATGGTCAACACATTTTTAAAACTTGTCAAATATTATTAAGGCTATGAGATGTAAGATTCAATTACAGTTATGCAGAAGAATTCAACACAATTATTTTTATCCTCTGGATTCTTCTAATTAAGGAACAAAATGCCTTCAGTCAACACTTGATTGTTTCTCCCCATATTCCTCACTTTCTTATTCTACTTCTTATTGGTTTTGAGAAAAATATTAGTTTCATGAAGCCATACAAGGCCAACGTAGTGTAATCCTCCTGTGCATTCTACAAGAGCTTTCTGAAAAATGGTTTGGACATAGTTCAGCAATTATGATGTCACATAAAGAACATTACAACAATAGTCTATGCAATTCTAACCTCTTCCTCCATGTCAGGTAAATAGTCTATATGTGACAAATTATTAATTTACAATGATAAGCTAGGCATTTCCCCTTAAATGTTATGTTCAGGAATCTAGTTAAAAAGAAAAAGTCTGATTTACTTACCGAATTAGCAATGGCATGAATGACTCTAGAAAATCCCACAGCATCATTCAGTTCTTCCTAGTTTAAAGAAACAAACCAAAAAAAAAAAAAAAAAAAAAAAAAAGCTATTTATGTATATACATATATTCCTTATTTGAATGTGTTAAAACCTAGCTACAAAAAAAATTTTTTTAAAAAAGAAAAGAAACCACTGCAATTTTCTATCGAATTAGCTTTAGCTTCACATGCTTTACATCTATCATCCCAATCAACTGCATGTGAAATGATTTATGTTATTCCTTTCTTCTGTTTTACAAAGTGGGATGAGCAAGTGGCAAATCATCCATTAGTTACGAAAATAACAATGCCTGGGGTTTATCCATCACTTCACACCATTTGTTGAAATTTCTGAGTCGTCTATCAAGCGATCTTAAAAAACACAACCTTGAAAAGCTGCCACCTGCTGGCCAAATCCAATACTACATTAAATTCTGAGGAAACCCATCCGTCCAGCAGTTGATTATTAAATCAAGCATTCTCTTAACCCTGATTTCTTTCCTTGTCGATGCATTTTTATAAGATTTTTACAGCACAGTGCTCTGAGTCTCATCCTCACTCAGTTCCTTCTTCCCTATTTTCTTCCCAACAGTGTTTAAACAGGGTCCATTTCTCTATCTTGAAACTCCTTCCTTAACGCTGAGCTCCATGCAAGTATGGACGCCTCTCCTTGTCTCTTCACAGCTAATTACTTCAAGGACTTGTCTCCACTCACTCGCTTACCTCCCAGACACTTGCAGCTCTGCTCTTTGGCATCACCCTCCCTGAAACTGCTCACCTCTTTCCACTACTCCCAAGGCTAACTAGTGTTGGTGAGGATGTGGAGAAATTGGAACACTTGTGACCTTTTGGTGGGAAGAGAAAGTGGCACAGTCGCTATGAAAACAGTAGAGTGGTTCCTTGAACACACAGAATTTGCAGATGATCCAGCCATTCCATTTCTGGGTATATACCCAAAAGAAATGAAAGCAGGGGCTCAACAGGATTCTTGTATACTCAGGTTCATAGCAGCATTATTCATGGCAACCAAAAGGTGGAAGCAATACAAGTGGCCATCGACAGATGAATGGATCAAGAAAATTCGGTTTATCTATATAATGGGATACTATTCCACCGTAACAAGAAAGGGAATTCTGACACCTGCTGCGATATGGATGAACCTTGAGGACATAATGCTCAGTGAAATAAGCCAGTCACAAAAAGACAAATCCTCTTTGATTCCACTTCTTTGAGGAGCTTTGAGTAGCCAAATTCAGAGAGAGAGAAAGCAGACCGGTGCTTACAGTGCGGTGGGGGTGGGGCACTGGGGAGCTGTCGCTTACTGAGTACACACAGTGTATCAGTTTTGCAGGATGAAAAGAGTCCTGGGGATGGATGGTGGTGACTGCTGCACGACAATGTGACTGTACCTAACACTACGGAACTGCACACTTAAAAATAATTAAAACGGCAAATTTTATGTTATGTTATATAAAAATAATTAAAAGGGTAAATTTTATTTTACTACAACTAAAAATTTTCTAAAGAGAAAAACGACTCCCAAAGCTAAACCCAAAGGCCACGTCTCAGTCCCTACCCTCGCTTCTCCGGAGTATCAGACATTGTGGACGTCCCTCTTCAAACGCTCGCTTCCCTTGGCTGCCACGTCACAATAATCAGACACGCTTTTCTCCTTCTGCCTACCGTGGGAATGCTGGTGGTCTCCAGGACCCCACCCTGGGCCCCTTCTCCTTTCTCGGGCTCTCTGCAGGTGCTCTAATCCAGGCTCGGTTCTGCCAAAAACAACCACGTCTAGCCCTCACCTCTCTGCTGTGCTCCACAATGATAAATCTGCCTACAGGACACCTACCCTTTCACATCCCCAAGACATCGCAAACTCCATCAAGTCAAAAACAGAACGTATCATCTTTTCCACTGCAGGGGGACAGCTCCACCATGGTGCCCTGGTGACTTCGCACGTACCAAATAGGCCACGCGGCAAAGGCTTGAGCTGCAACTAATCTACGTCGTGGTGAAACACCCCAGGAGAGGATGGAGGCAGAGGCCTGTAAGGAGCTGCTGACAGGCCACCTCCCACCCGCCTCCCTCTCTCTCCTGAGGCTGTCATCAGATAGTTTCTCACCGCCTCCCAGGTTCTGCTGAGGCCTGGGGCTTCCTGCCTCACCCCCTGGTCAGAATAGGGCTGCAGGATATAAGACCACTTGGCCGCAGTCTAGAACTGGCTCCTCGGGGGTGGGGTAAGCACACTCACTCACGCTGCAGTCATCTGGCCTCTTTTGTTTCACTGTGGGACAAAGTGCAGGGCAAGGACCACTTGCAGCCGCACCCTCTCTATGTCAGTAATAAACCGTCTAAGTCTAACAGGGGCTTGTTGTGTCTTTACAGGTCAGAGGTGGCCCTGCTATGTACGTGTGTGAAAGGCAACCACATGCACACCCTCCTCGGCCTGTCCCACCGCCAGGATCACTCCAGCCACTCTAAGTGAACTGACGTCAGTCTAACCAGTTGCTCAGGTTTCAGGCTTGAGCACCTTCCTTCTTCCCCATCCCTCTTTCACCACCTATACCTTCAAAATGTCTCCAGATTCCACCTAAGCTGCTAACTACCCTAGTCCAGGTCACTGACATCTCTGAGCTGCGTTACTCCACGGCTTAACTGGTCTCCCTGCCTCCAGTCTTACTCAAGTCCATTCTCCAGACAGCGACCAGGGTGTCGATCCAACAACGCAAATACAACCACGCCATCCGAATCTGTCAAATCACATGTCTTCAACTTTTAGGAAAACTAGTAACTGTGCTCGAAAGCAGACATAGTGATAATAGTTAACAGGCAATGAAGATCAGGGACACACAATCCAAAAGATAATCAAGAATGTGTCCGTCAAGACTGCTTCCTCTAAGGGGAGACTGGGCAGCATGATGTCGGACTCACTTTGTTGGCATATCTAAATACTTAAGTAACCTTAAGTTTCCCTCATTCTGATCTAGGTTTTTCTACCAATTCAATTCTTCTGTGGCAGAAAACTATTCATTAAATTGACTCCAACATATGACCTACAAATATATAATAGAGCCTATGTTGACATTTCTCACCCAAAGGAAATGCACATAACTCCATTACCTACCTGTTCTTTGGCATGTTTCTGCTGCTCTCTTCTTTTACGTTCTTCTTCATCTACTTTGCTGATAACTATGTATCGCTCTTTCTAAAAGACAGAAAGCCGACATACAATTTTCTGGAAGCAACCTGAGCCCCCCCAAAATTCAGAATTCTACTACTATCATAAGTTATTGTTTTTATCACCGCACAGTCTCTCATGCGCTAAACACACTGCAAGTATTTTGAAATGCCACCAAAAGTTGAGTTGATGCCATTACAAACCAAAATTCTGCCTATGTTTCCAGGATATTTTCCCCTGGTTATTAATTCAGCCCAACAAATGTTCAAGCATCAACAGATGGTGAGAATAAGATACTCTCTACGATGAACTAAAAAATTATGTTGCATTTGAACATGAGTTTCTAAATACTTGGCTTTAAAATAAAATTTCTAAATCATATTTCATTACCATAAGAAAAAAAACCCTGGATTTCCTGGTCAGTTGTCTGATAACAAGCACCTTCTTCCTCATATAACATATTTTATATCAATTAAACACACCACAAAACCTCTTGTGTTAAAGTTTGAGATTTACCTTCTAGCAAGACTGTTTTTTAATTTAGTCTCTAATTTGACAATGGATTTAAGAACAGCAACCAAATTCTAAAGTCCTAAAAGTCTGCAAAGGGAACCTACCATCAGCCCACCATTACACATCACGGTTCTTTCAGTGCATCCTGGGAATACGTGACGATAGCTATGTGCATGCTTATGCCCCAGGTTCTAAAATTTAATTTTACTTGCCCACGTAACAGGAAGCCATTTTTTCTTTTTCTTTTTTTAAAGGGCAGTGTCACTGGCCCTCATATGTGGGACCCGAATCCGGGCCGCTGGCTTCCCAAACCAGCTCTTAACCACCGCGCCACTCAGCCGGCCCAGGAAGCCATTTTTTCTTGCACGCCCTCCCAGCTTTCTGCCATGACAACATGTACTAACATTTTCATGCTTTCAAGTTTACAAAGCCTGTTCACTTCTGTTTACCCACTGGATGACCACAAAAAAAGCTGTGAGATAGGTATAGATGATCATTATCATGCTCACCCTCAATTTACAAAGAAAATGAGGCTTAAAGAGGATAAATGACTTGCTCAAGGTCACCCAGCTCACCAATAGCAGAGCCCAGAGTAAATTCTGACTTCTGACATACCAACACATCATTGCGTGTGTTTCATTATTAACCCTGGATGATTCTTGAAGTTACCTTTTCAGTTTCTAAAGTCTCAACATGGATGCCTTTGGGATACCTAAAGGAAAGAAAAACACATGACATCAGTAGATCAGACGACGACAGCTAAAGCCGTAAGTATTTTAAAAGCAACCATATAGCTACAATTCAGGGCCAGCCGAGTGGCGCGGTGGTTAAGCACTGGCTTCGGAAGCCAGCAGCCCTGGTTCGGGTCCCACATATGACGGTCAGTGAGACTGCCCTCAAAAAAAAATAAAAAAATAAAAATAAATAAATAAAGTAAAAGCTACAATTTAATTAAGTGAAACAAGTTCTATTAATTATGAAATAAGTATTACTACGATGAAAACTGTATAGTAAGCCTATTTCATAATATTGGGTTGTCGGAAAAGTCATGACGCATTTTTGCAATGAAAAACATAGAAAAAATACGTCATGACTTTTCCGGCAACCCAATATGTCAGCTGCTCAATGTTTACCTGTCTTTGCCCTTAAATATACAGGAATGTATCTGATTTCAAATTCATTTTTTTAGGGCTTTGGCATTTTCTGAAATGTCCCACATCACATAAGAGTCATCTCATTACCACATAGCCAGATCTTGCTTCCAAATATAATAATTTCTGTAAGGATATAAAATCTCACTTCCTAAGTGAAATTCTGAAGGGCTTTCTAGAATGCGGGGGCATACATAGGGGAGGCTGGACTTGAGTAACTGCGCTGGTTTGGCATGGTGTCTGGCTTGGCATGGTGTGGAGAGGGATCTGGGACCCACAGGGAGCAAACTGCAAGGAAAATACGACAGGAAAGGAGCCTGGTCAAAAGACAATGGCCCATTTCCGGTTAAGTTCAAAGTCAATTCCCAGGATACATGTCACTGGCAGATTCTAATGAAAGAACAAGAACCCCAAACAGTCAAATGCAAACATTGATCTAACACCGATGTTCAATTTTAGGGTTTGAGATCCACTTGAAAATAGAATTGAAACCAATGGAAATATCCCCAGGAAAATACCCCCACTAAATTTTGGGTATCATTTCAGGGGATTCACAGATCTCCTGCAACTCATCCAAGGTCTAATTCGTACTTTAGAAAACATTCAGCTGAGTATTTCCTAGGACTTAAGACCAAATCTTTCTCGTATCCTTCCAAAGAATAAAAAAGCCACAAATCCAGAACTTAATAGATAAACCCAAAGTGATAATTAACAGAAATTTTAAAAGGCTTTAAAGTGTCTACTAAGAAGCAGTAACAAAGAAAAAAAATTAAGTGGGTATAAAGAAAATAGGGGAAAATAACAAAATAGAGCTGTGCACATAAACGTGGTATGGTCAAATCACCAAGTACTGCAGCATTTTAAAAATTAAATGACAGCTAAGAGATTATATTTGGTTTGTAGACCCTGGGTCCCCCACAGAGCTCTCGTATATAATGTAAACACTTACTTCCAGCTCAATGTCTGATAAATTAGTTTTCTTTGGAACCTATAAAATCAAAAGAAAAAGTAGTAATTTTGGTTCATTAAAAGAGAATCAATCCTAACTGACCAAGCACGGGTTGGAAAAGACATTTAATTTTTAAGAGATTTCATTAGAAGGGACAGGTAATAAGTAAATGAAAACAGGCAGGATGTTTGGCGTCAGGGTTCCTCACCACTTGTCTTCATCAAAATGTTCTTTAATGCTATTATGTTGCCCTTATAGAAGAGGTAACTAAAGTATTACTTTGTGTTACAAAGTATTACTTTATATTACAAAGTGTTACTGAAACACTTTGATGAAGCTAGCCCTGAAGTAAAAGGAAATAGAATGTCTAGGTTACTGACTCTTTGAAACACTGATTTTTTTTTTGCCAGAGAAAATCTGAAAGGATAGGAGTAGCCTGACAGTGAATTCTCCTCTTCTGAAGCCTTGACATATTAAGCATTCCTCAAGGCTAAAAAGTTACGCCACCTGGAGCATAACTTTCAATCAAAGTTGCACAAGTTTTCTCTGCCCAAGAGGGAACAAAGTATCCACTCCATCTCACTTTATCATTACCACAATGAGGATGATGGTATATTAAGTGCTTACATCTTGGGAACATACCTGTAATAACAGGACTACTTATTAATGTGTTTTTTAAAAGCCAAATGCAGCACATGCCAGAAATCATCATTTTTCCCCCCACAAAGAAAAGATTCAGGGCAACTAACCCAGTACACGGCTCTAAGTCCAAGTTCTTGTTTTCTTCACTTTGTAACAAATCTTCGATTTTCTCTCTGAGGAATTAGAATACAGGCATGACCATGATACCATTAGGGAATAAAGTCATCCAATAGAGCAATCATACTCAAAAGTTATCTCCATATAAGAACATATGACAATGCCATGTTACCAAATCATGTTATAACTTGTTTGTCCAATAAGGCTCCAAGAAAAATAATTTATTTTGGCATATTTTTGTTATTGCTGTTATGAATGAATTAGTGACAACTTCTCAAGGATTCACAAGTGACTTAAATCTTTACTTTTCTAGTAAAGCAGTTAATGATAAGGAAACTAAGCAAGACTAGACACTCCTCCAATGGCACATCTGCTTATCAGAAACTTCACTGCGAGAGAAAAATGTGTGCCCGTGTCGCGAGTATCTGGACAGGCCTGTTTCATTCTTCTGCCTTCAGAGAAACTGGACAGTGGCGGTCAGGCCCGTGGTCCACGCAGAAGGCCTGCCGAGTGACATGTGACAGGTCTAAGGACAGTACACAGAACCCTCCTTACAATGTGCTGTTGTCACACAAATTCAGATACGCCCAGTTCAGCCCAGCCCCTCCCATCACACTGAAGGTCTACTGGGTACACACAGCACAGGTTGAGATACAGATGTCAGCGCTGTCCCAGTGCGTATTACGCAATGCGCGTCTGGTTTCGGCTTAGAAACTTACACCACTTGGTCAATGAACTTCTTCTGGTCCTCGGGAATGGTCACAGGACATTTTGACGTGTTGGGAGACACATAAGATAGAGCTCCTGCACCGTTGGACTGCAGACGTTTCTCATCATACTGTTCTCTTAACTGTCTTTCTTCTTCCTGATTCAAATATGGAATTCCTACACACAGTTTTTAAATGAACGTATTAGCAGAAGTAACTGTTGAACATAAAAATTGTTTTAACAAACAGTCTAAAATACTCAGGAAAGACTTACCATATTTAATAGATTTCAAAAAAAGAAAAATCAACAGAAAAGAAAAAGCAAATGATTTTGAAATATGTTTGCCTATTCGTGTACTTGATCATTCATTCATTCATTCATTCTTCTTTCAACAGGTTTTTATCGGGCCTTTACACTGTGGCAGGAACTGTATCAGGCACTGGGGAATCTAACAGTGAACAAAGGAGATGCATCCTTCTCTGAAGTGAAGGGAATGACGTTAGCCAGGGTGATCAAAGAAGGCCACAGCGAGGGAGGGTCCAAATGATGAAAAGGAATCAGACACGCAAAGGGCTAGGGGAAGAGTATGTCCAGCAGGGGAGTTAAGTATAAATGCCCTGAGGATGGAACTGGTTTGGACTGCTCGGAAAAAAGCTAGGACGCTGGTGTGGCCAGAGCACAAAGTGCAGAATGGCACGATGCCAGGTTGGAGAGAGGATGGAGCAAGATTACTCACGCCCTTACAGGCCGCGGTAAGAATTTCTTTTATTCTAAGACCAACGGGAGGCCACTGGACGATTTTAGGCAAGATAATTACATCACCAGCTTAAAAAGATTATTTTGACTCCTGTGAGAGTTGAAATAGGAAGGTCAGCTAGAAGCACGTCCACTGCAATTGTCCAGGCAAGCGATGGTCACTTAGATCAGAGGTCAGTAAGCTTTTTCTTAAAGGGACAAGTAGTAAATGTTTTAGGCTTGTGGCCATATGGGACTCTCTACTGCCACGACTAAGCTCTGCTCTTATAACCTGGAGTAATACACGATGAGTAAATGAATGGGCATGACAGTGTCCCAATAAAACTTTATTTACAAAATAAGCAGCGGGCCATAGTTTGTTCCCTGGCCTAGACTATAGAGATGGAGAGAATGATTTTAGAAATAGGAGATAGCACTTGCTGATATACTGGAGATGAGGGATAAAGAGAAGGGCAAAATCAAAAACAATGCTATAAGGTTTTAAACAACTGGGAAGATGACAGGACCACGTAAGTGAGGTGAGGAAAACGAGGCAAAGAATAGGTTTGGGGGTCCAAGGATGAAAACCAAAAGCCTTCTTGGACACAGGAAATCGTCAAAGGGTATACATAAATTAAAAATTACAGACATAAGTCTATAGTGCAGACAGGTGTTGACACAGAAATTAAGGCATCATCAGGATATGGGTGGTCTTACCAGCCGGGAGACACTAACAAACTTTGTAGGAAGAATGATGGAATTAGAAAATCACCATTTGTCAACAGACACTGCTACCATTGCTGGGCTTGGTGCCTACATTCATAATGGGAATGTAGGGAAAAGTATAGACGTGAATTTCTTCCCCTCCAAGTTCACAGACTCCTGAATTCTATCTATGGAGGGAGGAAAGGCAGACCACGGACTACTATTTACAGTTAAGAAGCTCTGTACCTAAAGCATGTTTATAAAGGTGTCCCAGTAGGGAAAGAAAATAATACAGGAGGAGGCACTGCTTGAGCAGGAGACAAGGACCAGCCACTGACAGGAACGCTGTCAAGGTGAGAAGCAAAAAGGCTGGGTCCACAGGGGGGTCTGATGATGTGAACACGAAGTAGGTCTTCTCTGATGGCTTCTGTTTTCACTGAGAAGCATGGTCATCAGGTACGGCGGGAGGTTTGGAGAAAGGGATAATATCCTAGAGAGCTGGAAAAGGAATTCCTAAGCTAATCAAGCAGGATTTTTGAGCACAACTGAGTGTTGATTTGAAGCCTGGGGTCATGAATTTCAAGTGACTCATTAGCTCAGAGTGTCATGTTCTCACGCAATATTCAGATGCTCAGAAACAGAGAAGGTGGGTGGGTCAGATGAAGCCATGGTTGGGGCTTTGCTGGGCACGTGCAATGTAGGGACACAGGAGCAAGGGAAGGAAGGAAGGCTATGACGGACCATGTGACAGGAGGGCAGTCAAGACAGGACAGTGGAAGGAAACCAAGAGTGAAAAAGCAACGGAGGTCA
The DNA here is from genome assembly GCA_033961575.1 of Aselliscus stoliczkanus. Taxonomy (NCBI): domain Eukaryota; kingdom Metazoa; phylum Chordata; class Mammalia; order Chiroptera; family Hipposideridae; genus Aselliscus; species Aselliscus stoliczkanus. Next base: position 6,015,018 of record CM066741.1, on the reverse strand, counting down.
ACAGGTTGCTGAACTGAGGTACTGGAGTAATTGAATGAGTAGCACAGGAAGCAGTGCTCTCAGTGAGAAATGTTGGAGGTGGGTGGGGTTACTGGTGATAAGACCCACAATGCCACCAAGGGAGCAGATGGCTAAGTGGAGGGAGAAGCAAAGACTGCTGACCACCTGGTCAAGAAACAGACAAGATAAAGCATGCGCTGCTCATCCTTGTAGGTGCTGAAGTCACCCAAAATGAGGACAGGCAGGAGTGGAGGGAAAGACAGGGAGCCAAAACCAAGGCTGTTGGTGAATGCCATGCCCATGAAGTTGGCAGAAGGAGGGATGGCAGGCACAGCTGGGTGACACAGCCCTGAGCAGAACTGTGGCTCTTGAGAAGAGGGCATGCAAGTGGTATGAATGTGGCGTGGGGAAATAAGGAGACCTACTGCTGCCTGGCTGGAGACACCTGTGTTTGACAGGGCTGCAAGGTGGGTGGTAACGAGGAGTCACCTGGTTCCGTTTCAGACAAGGAAGTCAGAGGCACTTCCAACAAGACTACCAGGAAAAAGGGGTCTGGCATTTACGGGGCCTGGTGGAAAGGTTTGATAAGGAAGAGACGAGAAGGTCTACATCAGATTTACAATAACAAGGGCATGAAGATAAAAGGTTCTGGTAGTGGCCGGCCAAGTGGCTCAGTTGGTTAAGAGCTCGCTCAAGAGTGTGAGCTGAGCTCTGAGCAACAACAGTTCGATGCCCTGCCTGAGCTGAGCTGCCACTAAGCTGCCAACAGGTGGCGGGATGGCTCAGCTAAAAAAAAAAAAAAAAAAATTTCCTGGTAATAACAGATGGCCTGGGAGTCCTGATTCATCTGTGACTAAAATAATCCAAGGTCTGACAATAAAAACAGTGAGAATGAGGCACACTCCAAATCGGCTGCTTCTCTCCTTTTATGAAAATGAAACTAGGAAGCTGGAAACTACACTACATCCGTAAGAGTTAGGTTTAAGAAATCCCTTCAAAAGATTTTTTGCACTTACTCCAACAGAGAGCTCTGGCTAATTTTGGAACTTATATCTTATCATGACCTTCAGAGTCAAGTATGAGCCAAAGGAAACAAATTATTTTATACACTCAAATTGCGTTGCCCACATATTCCATCCATTGTGTTAAGTAGCTTTGGCTCCAAAATTTTTTAGGATTTCCAAAAATCAAAATCATCAATAGAAAGTACGATGCAGTGCCACTGAAGAAATTAAAAAACAGTGTGGTATGGTTCTGAGGGCCTCTTAGGGAGATCACGCTGAGTGCAAGACAATTTATTTGAAATCTATGTTCTAATATAATACTTTTGTTGAGAAAAATCTCCTTCCTTACCTCACTCACTAATTCTACATTCCCTATGGAAAAGAATATAATTTAGGAGAATAATTAAATTAAAAGCAGTTATCAACCTTATAGCAGCAAGTGCTTAATACAGCTGGGAAAACCAGAGGCTTTTCCAAACACTTTTTGGGAAATAAATGAATGGAGGAAGGAAGCCACTCTGGGGTGCTCTAATGTTCAACAAGCACTCATCGAATATTCAGTGGTCCCCTCCCTGACGCACAGAGCAGTCACAATTGCACTGAGGGCAGGGAATGAGACACAGCAGTCCATTACCCCAGCAAGACAGCTGGTGTGCCGTCCACAGACTGTTTTCCTCCCATGAGAAATGGAGAAACCATCTCCAATTATAAAACAAGCACCAGTTGGAAAAGGGAGTTTTTCATGACAGGATTACTGGAATCCGGCTACTTTTTAAAGTACTATAGCATTTGTCTCACTGAAGGAAAACAGGGAAGAGTTCCCCACAGGGGGTCTGTTAGGCGAGTACGTCACATATAATAAAGTAGGAATAGCTGTTATTCTATGTTGTAATTATGTATAAGTAGTGGATTCACGTAGAATAAACTAGGAATAACTATGTTACTCTATGTTGTAACTGTAAGTATTAGGTTGTTGGAAAAGTCATGACGCATTTTTGCAACAAAAAACATAGAAAAATACGTCATGACTTTTCCGACAACCCAATAGTTGATTCACGCAGAATAAACTAGAAATAACTGTGTCATTCTATGTTGTAACTATGCATAAGTAGTTGATTCACACAGAATAAACTATGAGTAAGCTCCACTCAACAAAATCGGGAGTTTGAGAGGCCTCCTTAGAGCAACATAAAGTACCATCAATTCCCCATTCAGTTCATGGCTGAGCAGGCTTTTAAAAAAATGCACAACAAAAGGGTGTTTTTTTTTTAACTCTAAGGCTGTACATGATGTACTGGAAACCTGAGATCTGTCTCAGAGAGCAGGCACAAAAGTATAACTCTCAACCACATCCAGATTTACAAGTGCTAAAGATAAGTCGCACATAATCTTACCATTACGAAAAACTTTATTAAAATCAAATCCTTGGCTTGCTAGAAAGTCAATGCTTGAGCTCTGAAACAAGAGTAAACAGAACATACATTTCGGTGATGGTAATGGCAGGTGTGTGAACAGAAGTGGAAAAGTAACTCAGGTGAGTAAACACAGGAAACCAGGCAAGGAACCAACACACCAAAGGTCAGAAGACAAGGGATTTCTACTCGCAGGCTGACAAACAATCCATTAATTTACTTAATCTGGGCTTTGTTCTTTTATAGCTTTTAAAACAAGTATTCTTTGTTTCATAATATTTAAGAAAATTTTACTTGGTGAACATATATTCTTCTCCCAATGGGCAGAAAACTCCTGATTGCTTTACTAACTAGGAGACTATAAATGCAAATAAAATGTATTTATATTGTCTCACCCCAGGTTTGAGTTTAAGGTCGCTCACATTTGCAGGCTATAAGACATCAATCTCTACTTCAAATTAGATTCTGAAAACCCAAAATTGTAATTGGATGTTGTTTGCATTCAAGATCAAAATAGAGAAAAGTTCCCAGTAACAAAACTTATTAAACGTAAGTCAAACCTAGTGTGAGTTGAAATCTACTTTTAAAATCTACTTGTTTAAAATCATATTTTAAATAAAAATACGAATAAGACCACACATGGTACCTAAGTATGGCACGGCCAACAGTTCTTATTCTATTAACTCTTTTTTTTTTTTTTTTTTTGAGGGCAGTGTCATTGGCCCTCATATGTAGGACCGAACCGGGGCCGCTGGCTTCCCAAGCCAGCGCTTAACCACCGCGCCACTCGGCCAGCCCTGCAGTTCTTATTCTAAATGACTGAAGAGTGGGAAACATCATGGTAGCTACTCTTAAGTCAGAACATGAGGGTGATGTACCTGAAGCATTTTAATCTGGCCCCTCACTCAGCTACCTTTCAACCGTAGTTTGCCGTCACATCAGTCCAGATTCAGAGTCATCATACTGTCCCATTAACCTCGTTACAGTATTTGTTTTAGAGATATGGTTGGACACAAGGTTTTCTACGTTAATGATTTATGATAATGAAAGGGGAATTGTCTTTAGGTCTCGAGTCTGAGCAAAGCTGCCCTTCTAAGCTCCAGTTTGGTTTGATCCTATGGCGAGATTGCGTGTTTCCCCCCTCTCTGAGGAAGCTCAGAGACAAACAGGTGAGTCTTTCTTTGGTATGTTCTAATCATACCATAGTCATCATCCTTATTTTTATTTTCTTCCAATTTTTCATTTACTTATTATTTTAATTATATGTTAAAAGGTAAATGCCATATGTATCTTTATTAGCCAACACAAATTATTTTTAAAATATGGTAGTATAGGGCCGGCCGGGTGGCTCAGTTGGTTAAAAACACAAGCTCTGAGCAATACGGTTGCGGACTGGATTCCCATATGGGCCAGTGAGCTGCGCCAGAGTTGAGCTGTTGCTGAGTTGCCAACAGATGGCAGGATGGCTCAGCTGCCAAGAGAATGATCCTAACAACAAGGTTGCCGGTTCGACTACCACATGGGATGGCAGGCTACACCCACCTGCAACTAAGATTGAATATAGCACCTTGAGCTGAGCTGCCCTGAGCTGCCCACAGGCGGCCGGAAGGCGACTGGATTTGGAGCTGAGCTAGCTGCGCCCCCCACAACTAAGACTGAGGAATAACAACCTGGCTGTCCCCTTTCCCCAATTCCCCAATAAAATCTTAAAAAATATATATGGTGGGATATAAAAAGGCAATCTTACCACAGAGACACACAGACACACACACAGACACACACACACACACGTAGATACACATCATTTTCCATCATGTCCAGGTCCTCTATGCTTTAAAACAAGCAACCTTCCCCTGATGTCTTCCCTTTTTACCCTGTTCTGAATCAAGGACCCCAAGCCTCCTTTTGTCTACCATGTCTGAGTATTCTTGTAATTCTGCCCATCTAAATATTCTATCACTGACAGAGGCACCAAAAGATGGATTATGGAAAGGTAGTTTTGTCCCTTCTGTCATTAGACTCCAAAACTTCCTAATGTCCTTCTCTTTAAAGAAACTGTCTTCCCCTGCTACTGCTGGAAAACTGTAACCACACAAATTTCCAAACAGCCTATTTTTCTCACAGTGAAAATCTACAAACACTGTTTAATTAAGTATTCTACACTTCGGTGATTTGTAAATAGCTGTTAACTGATTGCAGGGTAAAGAAAAGAACAGCTATGGTGTATTTGCTAATTTAAGAAAACAGGTTACAAGACCAAAATTGCCTTCACTTTTTCTCTGTAGCCCTAGGCACAATTAAGGTTAACTCTGGGTTTCATTTGCTTATTTCCTGCCTTATCACAGAAAAAATCTGAACTGACTGGGTCCCTCAGCAGCCTGCCCTCCAGGCTTTCTTAACTGCTTTACGGCTTACATGCAGGAGAAAGGTGAATCAGGAAGACTCAAAAGAACTAACTTGCTACTGGGAGAGAAGCTAGAGCACAGGATGATAAGGGAGAAAAGATTAACACTCTCTTTAATCACATATCCATGCACTACACCACCTTCACATTCTCCGCACACACCCACTGTTAAGATTATTAAGAAGCCAGAAAAAGGAAACTGGTATTTACAGAATGTCTGCCAGGTCAGCTACAACAACCCTAAAGGAGATATTCTAAGGGGGAACCTCCCATATCCTTACCTTGGCTCATAAAGTAAGCCCTCTCCTCCCCAGGAGGAAAAAGCAGTCTTTCCACCTTCTCTTTCCTAATTGATGAGCTTGGGAAAGGAACTGAGCGTATGTAGTTTAGTCTCTTCTGAGTTTTCTTTCAGATAGCATACACACATATGCTGTTCTTCCAGAAAATAAAGCTCTACACTTGCAGGTGGGTGCAAGGAGAATGGGGTGGGGAGAGGCAGGTCTTGGATGTACATTCGATTCAGGCGTAAGATATTAAAAATCCCAAATACTGATGATTGCTAGATGGGACGGGGGTGGGCATGAGGGAGAAGGGAAAGGGACGAGGCAACATAAATTGGTAACTCCTATATTGCCGCAGGGATAGGAAAGACAGTTTGGGGAATATAATCAATAATGCTGTAAATATTTTTAGGGGACCAGATGGACTCATGTCTTGTTAGGGAAACCACTTCACAGACGGTGTAGAGGCCTGACCTCTACACTGTACATCTGAAACTGCTGCTGAATAATATTATATGTCAACTATAATTTAATACATATATGGTCATGGGATGTGAAGTATAGTGTGGGAATGGAGTCAATGGACTTGTAATAGATATGTGGGGGGGCAGGGGAGGCGAGATGGGGGTTGTCACTTTGTAAGGGGTGAAAAGAATAACCATTGCATTGTTTTGTACACCTGAAACTAAAAACAAAAAACTAAACAACAACAAAAATCCCAAATAGAACCACATTACAAAGCCAAGTACTCAAATTCAGTTTTACTAACAATGAAGCTCATGTTCTGATTTCCATCTGTCTGTCTCTTGCATCTTATTCCTTAATTCATTCTGAAGTAAAGGGGGAGATAGCAGTGTCATTAATTTACAACCCCAAACTGAAGATCAGATAGGTGAAATGACTCGCCCAAAACCCAAAGTTAATGGCAGAATGAAGTTTTAAAGAGAATTCTTATTCCACGTTTCCACACTGGCTCATCAGCAATTCATAACAGGAAAAAAACAACAACAAAAAACAAAACTCAATTATGCCACTAACCTGACAAACAAATTTGACATCTGGTGAGGATCTATTGAAGGGTTTCGGGAAAACATAGAAGTTAAATGACTTTGTTATATACCTGGGAAAATAAGATAAAAGGAGACTTAGGGGGTTACATTATGTCATGACACAAGAAATCCCACCACTTGTTAAAACAACCTACTTTGAATCTGTGTTGTCATACTTAAAAGTGCAAAGGCCAAACTGAAATAGCAAAAAGTCCATGGAATGCTGGAAAAGGAAAATAAAACATTTGTCAAAACATTGCCATATAGTCTATGCGAACAACAATATTTTCAAAGAGGTGGGCTTTCTGATTACTCAACTTGACTTTGGAAGAGTATTTCTGATTAGAACAGATGGCAGATTATGTATCAGAAGCATTATTAATTTATACACATTTTAAAATATTTTTTCTAATTAAGCACCCACCAACCATCCAGAGCATCACATTAGGCCTATTTCCATATGATTAAAATAACCACATCGTATTTCCTATAAATCAAATTAATAGTGGAAATACTAAACTTTCCCCAAAACGTTTTCCAACAAATAGTTACTTTTGCAGTTGTTTTAAATAACACTAAAATAACATTTCATAGCTGGGGTTGAGAAGTTAATATGCAAGTGTAATGACTGTATTTCTCTATAATTCAATGTAAGGAGGACCAATGTGAGGAAAAATCTTTTTTTCTAGTACATCCACTTACTTTTTTAAGCTTCTGATACCTTTCTTCTGGAGTGTCAAAACCATTTGTTAATGCAGTAACTGAAGGTCCATCACTGATTCCTAGATTTTTAAGAAATAAAAGTTTTTAACTTGCTAATAAATGCTAACATAAAAATGTCAATCAACTATTCAATGACTCTATAATTTGATATTCTTATGAATTACAATTAATTGGAAGTGCTCCTTACTTCATTTTTTTCAAAATTAGCATTAATTTCAATGGCCACCAAGTGAAACTCTATAACGACGAATTTAGATATGTGAACGTTTCAAATTGAAAATGGGCAGTCCGGGTGTCTACAATAGGTTTCAAAGCACAGTAATGATTTAAGAAAACAATCTGTATGATTGAATACATTTTGCTGCTTCCAACAGGTTAATGCATAATCTCTTATCAACAAATCCTGAAGTATATTATTGTTAAGAGTCCCAGTCTTGGCCAACAGTTTGGAGTAACATCTATACAACGAATGTATTTTTCAAGGTCAAGAGGAAATTATTTCTGGTGAAAACTCTTAGCTCCCCAGGGAATTGACTCCAATTAGAACGAACATATTTAATTAAAGCCAATAACCATATTTACCCAGCATGGATTCCTTCAGAAAGAGCTGAAGAGTTTTTTTAAACATGTAAAATCAGGTAATGAAAGTGGATATTTACACCGAAGAAATCCAACTGTTCATACTGGCTTCAACTATTTAAAAATTATAGTCTTTAATCCAAAGAAAAACATCTTGCAATTGTAAGTGTTGGTAAGATATTACACACACGCACACACGCGCGCGCACACACACACACACACACACACCAATGCCAAGGTATGCAGATGCAGAAAGGAATACCCTCATTTATCTGCAAAAGCCTGACCCTAAAGTCAGTCTCAAAGGGCGAATACTGTATTACTTCACTTACAGGAAATGCCTGGAGCAATCAAACTCATCCAGACAGAAATAGCGGTTGCAGGAATCAGTGGGAAGGGAGGCATTAGGAGTTGTTATTCAATGGATACAACGTTTCAGTTTGGGAAGATGAAAAAGTTCTGGAGATGGATGGTGCAGATGGTTGCACTAAACTATATAAGTATTTAAAAACGCTTAAAATGGTCGATTTTGTTATGTATATTTTTAACACACACACACACACACACACACACACACACACACACACAGCCTGACCCTAACTAACCCTCAAGTTCTCTACTGTGCGCCTGTCAAATTGTTAAACTTTAAGCAGCACCAAAACGAACCTCTATCCAACCCTCACAGCTCCAACCATCACACCCAACCCCATGGCATCCCTTCCCTGCTTCTGAAACGTGTAGGAGGAAATGCTGAGACGCATGGAAATTGCCTCTTTACACTGGGGGAAAAGGGGCCAGCACGCAGAAGTCCGGGGCAAAGGGGGGTCAGGAGCCTTGGCTCTGCATTACATAAGGTGCCAGCCCCAAGCCTGCGAGCGAGGGATACCTGAAAACTCCCCATCGATGGCAAAGAAGTCCGCCTCCTCTATGGCCTGGTACACTTTGTGAAGGTTATTCTTAAAATCTGCGGAGAAACCGAGAAGCAGCTCAGAACCGCCGGCCTGGCTTCCTGCCCACGGGCTCCTAAGGCCTCGCGGACTGGAGGGCAAGCCCTGGGGGTATGCACGGAACGGAGCGAGTCCCCGACGGGTGCACTGGCCTGCAGGGGGCCAGGTCCCCAAAAGGTGCACCAGACGAAGGAGACAAGGCCGGAGGGTGCACAGGCCAGAGTAGGGCAAGACCCCAAAGACTGAAGGTGCACAGGCCAGAGAAGGGCAAGACCCCAAAGGCTGAGGGTGCACAGGCCAGAGAAGGCCAAGACCCCCAAAAGGCGCACGGATTTAAGGGGGGGCCAACTCCTGGGGGTGCTGCCTCCGCCCCAGGCCACCGAAAGCAGGCCGGCCGGCTGCGGCCCGGGCCTCGATGGCAGGGGAGCGGGGCCGTGGGGGCGTCGGCAGGTGCACGGCGGACACGCACTGCTCCTGATTATCTCCATGCTGCAGGGCGGCGGGACACCCCGGCCCAGCGCGGGCCCGCAGTGCTGCTCGCCGAGTTCCGCGGAAACCACGAGAGCAGCAAAGGCAGCAGCGGCGGGGCACAGCGGCCGCGATTTCCGGGAACGGCGCGCGCCGGCGCGCGTCACGTGCGCGCCGCGTCACCGCGGGGGCGGGGCCGAGGCTGGGCTCCCCCACGGGCCTTACGAGGGAGAAGGGGCGTGGCTATCGGAGTCCCGGAGGCGTGGTCTGATTCGTGAGGCAGGACCCAGAGGGCTTGGACTTAGAAGAAACGTGCACGTCCTGACCAAGGATCGGGAGCCAATGTTTCCTGGCACCATGTGCCAGGCACTAGGAAGGGAATGGGGATATACAGTGATACACACAAAACAAGTCTTAGCTTGGGGGAGCATGATAATCTCTGCACACAGAAAGAGCGGGGTGCTGCAATACAAATAACGGGATGGTGTTACTTAAAGAGGTAAAGGAGACAGCAAAGTTGAAACCTCTCATCTACCGCACTAGCCACTAGAAGTGGCGAGCAAAACAAATAAAGTCTTGCCTAACAGAGTTTTGGCCTTTGCCACTGATCCCCAGAGCTTACAACAGGGCTGACATCGTGGATGCTCAACTCAGTAAACGTGGGCTGAGTGAATGACGTCGCCTTGGTCTTCCACAAAAGTCAACTATGAAATTGGTTAGAAGACCTGTCTGTTTTCAAAGGCTACATTTATTAGATCTGGGATATAGTCAGACTTCCTAAACCACTAAATAGGCCTGAGGACCAATGGTGATAAAGTATATGAATTGCATAGTACTGTATGAATAAATATAAGATATGAGTACAGTTCTGACTTGCTGCCACATTTCCCTGCATTCACACCTCTTAGGTTTGAGAGAAATGCTGAGTACAAAGCACTGGTGCTTTCTGAAAAGAAGATAACCATTTTTCCCCCCAGAAGGAAACATTAAAGAAATATTATTTGTTTTGTAAAGAACAAATAAGAGTCTGGTCAGATTTTCTCCACCAGGTTGCATAACAAGTCCTTTTTCCTTGCCTCATTTAATGGAAATTTATATACAGGTAATTATGCCCACTCTCCCCAGGGTTGGCAGCAAAGAGTGGATGTGAATTCTAAAGTTCAGCTGGAATGACAATATGACTAAGTAGTCAAACCTCAAGTTTGAAATGTGTCTCTGCCTTCTTGTTCCAGCTTAAAAACTCCTAAGTGGAAAGTACTAGCCACATATGTCATAAATTTAGATTTTAAGTAATTTAAATTAATCAAATATCAAAACTTACTATAGAGCTACAGTAATCAAAACAGTGTGGTTTTGATTAAAAGAAAGACACAGAAATCCCGAAATCGTTTGAGAAATTAGAACTTTGTGCACTGCTGGTGGGAATGTATTAATAAAATAATGTAGCTACTATCGAAAATAATATCGTTATTCTTAAAAAGTTAAAAATAGAATTATATGATACAGCAATTCCACTTCTAGGCATGCATCCAAAAGAATTGAAACAGAGGTTTGAACTGCTATTTGTACACCCATGTTATTAGCAGCATTATTCACAATAGCCAAAGAGTGGAAACAACTGTCCATCAACAGATGAACAAACAAAATGTGATGTACACATACAATGGGATATTATTTGGCTTTGAAAAGGAAATTCTAATATGCTACAAACTAGATGAAACTTGAAGGCATTATGCTAAGTAAAATAAGCCAGTCACAACAAAACAAATGCTATACGATTCCAGTTATTTTAGTACCTAGTCAAATTCATAGAGACAGAAAGAAAAATGTTGGTTACCAGAGGCTGGGGGAGGGGACTAGGGGGAGGTATTGAATGGATATGGAATTTCAGTTTGGAAAGAAGACAAAGTCCTAAAGATGGGTGGTGATGATGGTTGCACAACCATGTGAACATACTTAATGCCACTGTGCTGTCCACTTAAAACAGTGAAAACGGTCATTTTTATGTTACATATCTTTTACCCAATACAAAAAAAAAAAAAATGCTGATACCTATTACCAGGTTATCCTCCAGAAAACGAATTCACTCTCAGCACTAGTACAGGTCATTACCCATCTTTTTACTCTTTTGTCAGTTTGATTGGGAGGGAGAAAAAAAAGTGTCATTCCGAAGGATCACTGGAACAAGCTGCAGGCCAGCGATTTAAAACAGATAACCAGCAAGAATTCTCCAGGGATCACAGACGCTGGGATTAAAAAAAAAAACGTGGTCAGCCAGTCCTTTGAACTCCGATTCTTAATCCTGCAAATGCAACTTCAGCCACGGTCCTCCGATGTTCTGCATTAAAAATGCGCAGGCAAAAAAAAAAAAAAAAAGGTGTGAGTGCAGCGCGCAGTGGTCACAGTGTTTTAATTTCTGGGTGGTTGTTTCTTCCAGAAACAGGAGCTGGGGCGGAGATGAAACAGATAGCAGCCTCACCCCTGGAGGGGTTACGCCCTGGCCCCTGGGCTGTCCCTTAAGAGCAAAGGGAGGGACCCGCGCTGGTACGCATGCGCCGAGCTCCGCGGAGGCCCGCCAGCGGCCGCTCTAGGCAGCGCGGAGGTCGCGGGGTGGCAGGGGCTGGGAACCGAGGGCGGCCTCTCCTCTATGGTAGGGGGCCCGGGACGCCCTCCTCCGCAGGCCGTCCGTTGCTGCCGGAAGTGAGGCTGCCCCGTCCTCCTGTGCTTCCGCAGGGGACATCCGGAGGGTCTCCGGGAGGGCGCAGCGCGGTGGTAAGCCCCAGCGCGTCGGGGGGTCGGCGGGTCGGCCCGGGCTCGATTTCGGGGGCGGCCGTGGGGGGGGGCGAGGTCCTAGGGGTGCGGGGCTCCCCTGACTCAGGCGCGCGTCCTGGGCAGCCGCGTTCCTGGACGCGAGGCGCGGACCCCCGCTTGGCCAACGGGGCGCCCCCCGAGGGGCAGCTGCCGTGGTCTGCGGCCATGCGTGCAGAATTGATTAATTGATTAGGTTCCCCATAGATGCCAGGCTGGACACCCTCTGCCCCACGGCGGAACGGTCGCTCCCGTTGGAAAATAAAAGAGTGACGGGCGCACAGCGAAACGGGCGCGGGCACCTTAGGGATAGACTGGAACCCAGCTCGTGTGATTCCAAGCTCAGGGGCAGAGCTCTGAGCTTGTGCAAAAGGGAGTTTCAGCAAATGAGAGTTAGGTTTGGGTTCTAACTGGGGATCTTTTGCAGGGCTGCTCTCCTACTTTGTTGGAAAGTTAGACACCCCCCCCCGCCCCCCAGAACCTGCCATGCCCTCACCTGTCGCCGTTGGGTCCTCCTCCCCAGAAGCCCATTGGTCGGCCAGTGGGGGATGGTCTCCATGTCACTCTCTGAAAGGCCAATAGCAAGAAACTTGACTGTCTTTTCCCCCCCAGGCACACTCCAGAACCTGCCTGAGCGCACGTGCAGGCTGGGTTTGCTTGTTTTTGTCACGGTTTTGTCAACAGCCAGCCAGGGTGTAGGATGAGCCCTGCGTTTCCTGCCTATCTCTATAAATTGGATGGAAAAACTGTACTTCTGCAGGGCAGTTCTTTTTTTTCTTTTCTAAGTTCCAATGCAATGGTGCTGGCATTACTTACATAGCTAGCACTCAGTAAATCCAACTATTAATAATTCCACTAACACCGATCAACCGTACAGTAGACTCTTCTCAAGTACCTATGCATAGAGTTTGTCACTTATAAATAGGAAATAAGAAGCTCAGGGAGAATAAATGTGACCTGGTTTGGAACCCAGGTCTCTCTCATTCTTAAGACCATAGTCATTCACCTACACCAGCCTCTCCAGGGAGATTAGTCTGTGAGATGAGGAAACACACACAAAAGTGACACTACTGCACAGAGGCAGGAAGGATTAGTTTGTGTGTTGGGGAGAGTTAGTCATTAAAGATTTTTAAGTGAGTTGATTTGGGTCTTGTCAATTGGACACTTTTGACCCAGAAATAGTGTGGAGCTATGTTACAATTGGAGGGAACTGTGTGATATGGAAAAATGGCCCAGGAGCATGAATTAATAGGTGGGACTAGAGTGAGTAGGTGAGTAGTAAGGGTTAACCATAATAATATTAGTAAGAATATTAATAATAGCTAACACCTATATTGCACTTAATATTGTAGGCACTATTATACACGTTAATTCATTTAACCAACAGCCCTATCAGGTAGCTACTATGAATATCCCCATTTTACAGGTGAGGAAACTGAGGCACAGAGGTTAAGTAACTTGCTTGAGATCACACAACTAATAATTGGTGGAGCTGGGATTTGAACTGTCATTCTGGCTCCAGAATTTGTACTCTTCTTTAAAACGTTGTGTTGACTGCTAGCGGGCCATAAAGATTCTTTTTTTTTTTTTTCTTAGCTGAGCCATCCTGCCACCTGTTGGCAGCTCAGCTGCATCTCAGCTCCAGCTGGACATCGAACTGCTGTTGCTCAGAGTTCAGCTCGTACTCTTGAGCAAGCTCTTAACCAACTGAGTCACTCGGCCGGCCCCATAGATTCTTAAATGACAAGATTACAACTATGGGTTTTAATGCTCATGGTCAGTAAGGTTTTGAGCAAAGGAAGGGCTTGATTAGAATTTTGCTACAGGAGGATGATTTGGGCAGTGGAGAAAGAAGGGATGGGAGAAAAGAGGAAATGAGATTTGTATCCACACCTTACCCATACATTGTCTGAAACATATTTCGGCATGTACGTATTTACTTGTACAGGCATACCTTGGACATATTTCAGTTTTGGTTTTAGTTCCACACCACTATAATAAAGCAAGTATCACAACAAAGCAAGTCATAGTCTTTTTGCTGGTGGAGGGTTTTGCCTTCAATTTGTTAAAAAAACAAAAACAAAAAACAGTACCCATGGAGCACAAAAAATCAAGACGCAGTAAAACGAGGTATGCCTGTATGTACAGTAGCAGCTCTGTAAGTCCCAAACTTCCACATGCATGAGAATCTCCCAAGGGGCTTGTTTAACCTGTACCTTCCTGGGCCTCTCCCAGACACCCTTGCTCAGGATCACCAAACTTGCCAGGTGACTGTGGTGGAGGTTCTAAGAAATTACTGTGATAGGGAATCAAATTTTTGTTCATTTGATTTTCATCTGCAAATTTCTAGAGCCCAGCTTTGTGCCAGCTACCCTGGGGTTCCATGATAGAATCCTATGGCTTGGCTCCTGACCTCAGGGAGCAGAGGATTTAGTTGGAAAGGCAAAGACTATTCAAACAGTCATGTGCAAAAAGTATGAGTGTGAGCCAAACCTGAAAAGGGTGTGTCAGTTTATAACGCGTGAACCATAACAGAAGAGCTTAAAAAAACAATAGTTAAGGTGTGGGTTACTGGTAACTACCAGTAGTTTTTTTTATCACTTTCTGCGTTATTGGACATCTACGCAGTTCATAGAGGGTAGGTCATTGAATATATGCCACAAAACAGAAAAGAATGAGGACAGTCTCTAGAGAGAGCCAGGACACCCTACTCAGCGTTCTCGTCTTGCCCAACACACTCACAGGCAGTAAATCACTGGCTGCAAAGTTCAGGCAGCAAGTCAACATGCAGTGAGCTCGCTACCTTTGCCCTAGTGACGTCTGACCCCATTCAGAAAGAAAATCGGTCTATTCAGAGTTGGAAAAACACAAGGTTTTATATGGTAGGAGGCTGGTAGTGCTTCTCTGGTATTAATGAAAGCCAGCTTTCGTCCACCTACGAGAAGTACACATAAAATTCTCTTTTTAGTGCCATTTCTGACCCTTTACTTACATTTGGGCACATTTCTTTTATTTCATCATCATCAGAAATGTATGGTCACTCTTTGAACATTTAAAAAGGTCTGTAGGGCTGGCCGAGTGGCGCGGTGGTTGTGCGCTGGCTTGGGAGGCCAGCAGCCCCGGTTCGGGTCCCGCATGTGAGGGCCAGTGACACTGGCCTCAAAAAAAAAAAATTAAAATAAATAAATAAATAAAAAGGTCTGTAGTATTCTGCCAGTGTTTATCCCCAGAGGTGGGCTTGAGGTGCCAGAAATCGGGTGCTCCCAACCACCCTTACCCATTTCTATTGTGAATGTTTCTGCTTATTTATCTCATGCAACAGCACACTCACCTGAACAGCCACACACTGGAGTTCATGTTCCAAAATGTTGTCAGATTCTAGTTCGTTTTCTCTCATTTGGATTTCTCAGCTTTGCAGTAGCAGCTTCTATGCTGTGGCCTAGATGATAAAGGAGCAAATCAGTCCTCTGAACTAATAACAGTTACTGATTACATTATTGGGATAATGTAGTGCTATGAGGACAGGCTGTAAGTCACACCAGGATTTAGAACCTGACTCTGTCCTCTATTAATTAGGCTCCTATTTTCTCATCTGTAAAATGGAGATGATTGTACTAATTATCCCATAGGATTGTCGTGCCTTTCACATTATTAAGGTTCAGTGAATATTAGCAGTTGCCATTATTCTCTGTGGTCAGGTAATATGTAATGAAAAGAAATTGCCATATAAAGCCAAAATCTTTCTATTCCTGTAGTGAACATCTTTGCTAAGAAATGATCGAGATCATATTTTTCAGACTGGAATTGCAATAAATTAGCCCTTCAAAGGATTATTCCTAAAACGTTAGGTATGTACTGTGGTCACAATAAATGTTTTGTTGAATGAAGAAGAAGAACCATAATTATATACCAGTGAACAAAGCAGCTGGACGATTATGATTTCTAGAGAGTTAACAATCATTATATTGAGATCTTTTTTTTTTTTTTTTTTTTTTTTTTTTTGAGGGCAGTGTCACTGGCCCTCATATGTGGGACCGAACCGGGGCCGCTGGCTTTCCAAGCCAGCGCTTAACCACCGCGCCACTCGGCCAGCCCCATGAGATCTTCATAAGCTAAGGTATTAAAACCCTTAACTTAAGCTCAGAATTAATGCATTGTTCTTTGATAAACTCAATAAAAATTATTGTATTAATTGCCTTTTGTAAGTGTTAATTGGGTGACAAAAGAATCAAACAGGTTATCACCAGTGCCAAGGCCTCCTTCTGGATAGTAGCTTCCCAGATAAATCCATAAATAAATAAGTACTTGACCAAGTCAGACAAACAACTTCGCTTCCAAGGGGGGAATAGCCAAGTTCATTCCAGGTTCTTTAGTTACACAGAATTAATTGGAGATTGTATGTGTTCAGCCCTTGTTTTTCCTTCACAGATTTTTTTCAGATAACTATATATGTCAGTTAGGTATTTCTTTAGAAAAACATAGAAAAGGCTATGGTGATAGATTTCTTGGAATTGCCCAAGTCACTTTAGAATGGTAATTGTTTCCTATTAGTTGTGCAAACAGACCAAACCCATGAACATTTTAGAAAACGTCAACTATACAGGCTATTCGTATATGTGTATTCATGTCATATTTTACATATTAATGCTTTCTAAGATTTTGTGCCATTTCTGGACACTGAAATTTTAGAGGTGGTGTGTTCCTCAGAAAGTACTCTCTCCAGGTGTTTTACAATTACCTTGGTGAGACGTTAGAACAAGTTGTTGATTTTATGGCATGGGCATAAGGACATCTTGAGGCATTCCTCACTTGGATTGGGAAATGTCACCTATCTGGAACATATGGAAGAAGGGACCACGTTTATGGAACACTTCCTATGTGCTAGAGTTTCCGTGTGTCCTCTGAATGCTCGTGACAGCCCTGTGAGGTGGGCAGCAATGACCCCATTCCTTGCATATATGCTAATGTGAGAATTGGAGAGAATGAGTCATTTCTCCATGATCTCATGGCTCACAAATAGTGGGTGGAGCTAGGACTCAGAACCTGTCTTCTGATTTAATTTTTTTGTATTTTATTTTATTTTATTTTTTTTTAGGGCAGTGTCACTGACCCTCATATGTGGGACCCGAACCGGGACCACTGGCATCCCAAGCCAGCTCTTAACCACCGCGCCACTCGGCCGGCTCTGTCTTCTGATTTTAAAACTGGAGGTGCATTACACTCTCAGAATCAGGAAGTAAATAATACTTCCAAAAACTTAAAATAAGTATATTAAAGGCCTTGCCCAAAATATTTGACTCATAGAAGAGCCCACAAACTCTCACTCCATTCATTTGAACCTAGTTGTCTGGGGATATGGTGACAATAAAGCTGACTTAGAATTTTTAGACTCAATCCCTGCCCTCAATTTCATCCAGAGCCTGTCACACACAGAATCTACTGAGCAGGGTTATTTGGCCATTGAGTGTAAAAAAGAATCGAAGCGGTAATTAAAAATTTTATGGGAAATCTCTTAGGCAGTCACTTCCTTCGCAGTAGTAACAACCTGACAGAATATCAAGAGACAGGAAAACAGTAAGCTGACAGAACTCCGAAAGCTTCCTAGCCTCGGGCTAGTTAACCTGGAAACACATACTCATTAATAGACTCTGAAGGCATCACCTTATGGGAATGACATGAAAACATATCCCCAGGGGTCAGGCAAGTAACAGAAATGAGGAAAACAGGTGCGTAGCCAACTAAAGCCTGGCTTGCCCTGTCTGAACGGGGCCGCTTCTGACTTACTCAGCTTGAGCTGACTCTTGTCACATAAAACGAGATCCTATTTCAGTAGAAGCCAGGAATCTGGATGTTTATGTGAAATCGGATTTTTTTAAATGGTGGCACCAAATTCAAAAGAAAGAAAGAGGAGCAGGAAAGAGACAGGGAAGAAGAGGGGGCAGAGGAAGACAAAGACCATGTGTTAGAAAGCGGGCTTGCAGGCCAGATGTTGCCACAGCGGAGTGGTGGGGGCCAGTGTGGAGACGGACGATGGGCGCTCACGATGATAATGCTGCATCACTGTGGACTGGCTCACCTGCATCAATAGAACCACTCGAGGAAGCGGAGGCGTGTCAGAAAGCCTTGGGCCGGCCGAGCAGCTCAGTTGGTTAAGAGCTCGCTCAAGGGTGCTAGCTGAGCTCTGAGCAACAGGGTCGCAGGTTCCATTCCCGGCCCAAGCTGAGCTGCTGCTGAGCTGCCAACAGGTGGCAGGATGGCTCAGCTAAAAAAAAAAAAAAAAAAAAGAAAGCCTTATCCCAATGGATAAACAGGAGTTCTTAACCTTATTTGGACCTTGGGCTCCTTTGAGAGTCTAATAAAAACTAGAGATTTCCTTTGGGAAATGCTCGTATTACGTGCTCAAGCTTGGCGTGTAATTTCAGAATATGTAGAGACCTCCTGAAGCGCCTCTACAGACATCAATTGACACCTAACTTTTTTCAGAACCCAAGTCCCTAGAGGTTTTGCTATACTCTTCAGATCTGCAGTGTTCAACCTATCGTTTTAAACTTGTCTGTTTGCAGTTTTGTAGACTTGCCCAAACTCAGGCATTCTTCCCGTTAGTTTTGAACTGGGTAATTAACACTTGTAATTTCATGTGATGATTAACATGTCAACTGATTGTTGTTGGTGCCAATTCAATGCTAACAGGAATCCCCAATTTGGGGTGCAGTGAGGGAGAAAACGTTATTCAGTGCAAACAGTTCAATAGTGCTACAGCTCAATTATGAAGTGGCATGGCTGTGGAATAGCACTGCTGCAAGGCGGCCCAGGGGTGAAGGCCCTCTCCAGCTAGACAGCTGTGCTCTGCTCCAGTGAGATGTTTCCTATGTTTCAGCTCCAGCAGGGAAAGGCAGTCTTCAGTGGAAAGGAAAAGTGCCCCTCAGATCCAGAGGGGAGCTGACTTATATAATCAGAATTCCCACCTCTTGTCCCTGATTGGTCTGTCCTTATGCAAATGAGGACTCCAAATCCTCAAAGTTTTATTGGTCCAAAAGGCACTGTCCTGATTGGTCAGAATGGAGCTGCTTTTTTTTTTTTTTTGAGGGCAGTGTCACTGGCCCTCATATGTGGGACCGAACCGGGGCTACTGGCTTCCAAAGCCAGCGCTTAACCACCGCGCCATCGGCTGGCCCCGCGCTGCTTTTATTGGTAGGTGAAGATGCTGATGGTAGTAGCTCCATTTGAATGGCGGAAAATTTGTTGAAATAGGATTCCAGGAATTTCTTTATAAGGCCTGACTCAGATGACAGAAACACAGTGCAGGCTTCTCTGAAGTGTGGTTTGCATGAGAGGCCCCTATACTGGCTGCTAAGCGCTGTTTTTAAATTGGAGCCCACTTAGTCACCAGGAGCCCTTCTCAGTATGTATCTTCTTTGTCAGGGTCCATAAACATAAACCGAAGTGTAACCTTGTGAACAGGTTACTAGTGGTGGATGGCGATGGAATGACTCGCCTTGCCCCAATCCTAACCATATCCCCCTGGTCTTCCCTGAGGTCTTTGAGACAAGGGGGAAAGGCCAGGAGGCTTTAGGGATATTCTAACACGTGCTGACTTGTGAGGAGCTCAGAAAGAGCCAGGGAACCTTCTCACAGCACCACGTGCTGATAAGTGTGCCAAGTTTGTAGAGAACAGCTGTAAACATCCTTGGGAACACTGGGCCTTCTCAAAGAGCCCTTTAATCGTTGTCAGTGCAGGAGGGTGTGTTTACTGAAGTCAGAACACCACAGGTTGGAACTTTAGTGTCTGAGCTAGATTTTTATCACTGAAGAGGCACTTTCATTCTCTAAAAGTATTGCTTTCTTTAATGGAAATAACCCAAATACATACAGACAGAAATAGCAGAAAAGATCAACTGAATTTGCTTAAGATGTGTATTCTTTCTCTGTTAACTTTCACCTTTTCAATTTAGGGTAAAATGAAACTCGCAAAACTCCTAAGATGTAATCAAAGTCGCCACAGTTTCTAGTTTGTTAAAGACAATTATAAAACAGAGTTAGTGGCCACCTCAGCGTTTCAAAATACGACTTATAAAATACACTGCGATGTCAGTGGGTGATTTGTTTACTCGCATGAAAAATAAACTTTCAGATCTAGTAAGCTAGGAACCACTGGTGCATTCTAGTTTTAAAAGGTTAATTTGTGAGAAATTAATTTTAATATACATTGTCATTTTTCTGCAAATGACTCTGAAATCCACAGACATGGCTCCATTCTTAACTCTCAACTACAGTTTTCTATCTCTAGCTGCTCACTAGACAACTGTTCTTGGAAGTCTTGTCATAACCTCAAACTGAACCTTTCTAAAATTCAGCTAACGTTTCCAAGATTGGCCCCATTTGTTTACAGTGACCCATTTCTATCAGATATACTGCTCTTTCCTAGTTCTGAAACCTAGCCAGCATCTTTGATCTTTCTTTCTCTCTAGTCACCAAAGTCCATAAATTATTTTCTTAACATCTCTCTGATAGGCTTATCCCTTTCTTTGCCACCTTTCATTTCTTTGCCATTTTCATTTTTGCCCCAGAAGTTAACACCTCACCTCTAACTTTCCCAGCCTAAGCCCTCCTTAATGAGATGTATCACCCTCAAGCACAGCTTTGCTATCTCATTGCCTCTGAAACCCCTATGTGCTCCTATCAGCCCGCCTGTCATTACCTGGGCACATAAGACCTGTATCTCCCCGATCACTCACTGCTCCCACGAAAACACTGAGAGCAGCAGCCACATCAGGCCCGTATTTTCTGACCCCTTGCACAGCCCTCACTGGAAGTGTCTTTCCTCTGACACTGAATCCACATGTGATCATGAATGTATCTAAAGAGCCTGCCCAGTGTCCAAGCTGATAGGAGATGTTCAATAAGGAGCAATTGTTCAATCATTGGGATAATACTTTCCACATGGCAGTTGTTTAATCACTATTAGCCAAATAAAGGAACTACATTATCAAAATGATTCCTTTTGTGCTGGCTTCCACAACATATATACTAAAATTGGAACAATACAGAGATTAGCATGGCCCTATGCAAGGATGACACGCAAATTCATGAAGTGTTCCCTATTTTAAAAAAAAGATTCCTGGGGCCGGCCGAGTGGCGCAGTGGTTAAGCGCTGGCTTGGGAAGCCAGCAGCCCCAGTTCGGGTCCCACATATGAAGGCCAGTGACACTGCCCTCAAAAAAAAAAAAAAGATTCCTTTTTCCAAAAATCTATATAACACATCCCATTTCCTTAGCAATTTGAAGAGACTGCTAAAAGGAAAGGACTTAGAAATTTTTTAAATGTTCCTAAACATACAAATAATGATCAACTGTGATAATCAGAAATAATTTAGAATTTGTCATTAAGAATATTTATTCAGATTCTTCCAGAAAATAAGTCTTTAATGGGCCTACAGAAGGTCATTATCTTATTTGCTATGGTCTATTATTGTGAATAACTATATTAACAAATATATATTTTAAAATTTTATATTTATTTTTATATTGGGTTGTTGGAAAAGTCATGATGTATTTTTTCTATGCTTTTCATTGCAAAAACACGTCATGACTTCTCCAACAATCCAATATTTAATCTTTTAAATTTATATTTATCTAATCATCTTAGTACTGGATAAGGAATCTATTCTACGCTAACACTGAGTTTAAAATTTAGTTCTGTTTATTCTCTGAGTTGAAAATCTCCCATTGTTGCTAGGCCAAAAGAAATACAGTATATTTTTGATAATTTTATATATGTATTTTACAATTATTATAATGTCATACATTTTCATTAATAACAACTTGGTAAATACAGAAAACCCAAATCAAAACTATCGTGATCGTCCCCCACCCAACACACCCTACTAACACTTCATTGTATTTTCCTCTAGTCTTTGTTAATAGATTTGTATGATAGTGTTACCGTGTGCTGTGTAAAATTTTTCACCCTATAAATGGTGATAAAATGCTCATATCACTGCATTGGAAAACCAAGTACATTGCTATCATTTAAGGTTTACTTACCATATGCCAGGCTCTGTACTAGGCCCTTTACTTGCATTCTCTTATTTCATTCTTAAAACCTCCCAGTGGATACCTGAAATGAATATAATATTGAATGTCAACTATAACTGAAAAAATTTATTAAAACAAAAAAAGATTGAGTCAGTGCTATACAGAGGGATCTGTATTTGGGGGTTACTATGACTCTTCTACTCTTCAAGTGGTCATAAAAATTCTTGGACTCTTAAGAAAAACAAAAAACCCTCCCAATGGGATAAATGCTATACCACCCCCATTTCTGCATGAGAAAGCTGAGACTCCAAGAGGTCCGGACCCCACAGCTGGTAAAGGGCAGAGGTGAGCTAAGAACCCAGGCAGCCCAGCCCTGGCACCTGTGCCCTTAACCACTGTGCTGCAAAGCGTACACAGTGGGCTCTTCTCGGCGTGACCGGGGCGGCGGTGGACAGTGATTTACTTTCTTTCCCTTCACAGCAGTGAGATTGAGAAACCTCTTACCCACCAGTCCTACCCTGTGGTGGTACCAGGAATATTATGAATAATCACTTCTGTAGCCCCTGTTTACACCACACAGCGTCCTAGCCACTTTACAGTCACTGCCTCTGATCTTCACAAGAAGCCTTGAGGAAGCAAGCTCAGAGCTCAAGTAACTTGAACAGTCGCAGGCTTAGTGAGTTGGAGAGTTGAGATTCTCCATCATACTTCCTCTGAGTAAAAAAAATCTCCTTAAGACCTAAATTAGAATGAGAAGAGAACAGGTCTCTGCTATTTGCATATTGGTGACAGGAGCCTGTCTCTATGGCACCAGATTAGCTGGATGCAGAGGGCATGCTGTATATGTTTGGGCTGATTTGGGAGAGGATAATATTGAGCCCTGGGACGCTGATCTGGCAAAGGGCATCTCCAATAGCAAACAAGGCTTCAGTCGCTTTCCGGAATCGCTCCTGGGGAGCCTCTGAAATTAAATGCTTGTAAAATAAATCATCACCTAGTGGGAAGGCAGATTTGTTTGGATAAAATGTGTTATTTACATGAAATACATCTGTTACTGCCAACTCAAGACATTTGACTGGGCCAAGAAGCTGGCTTATTTACAATCACACACACTGAAGGATTTTGGAAATTTAATTGAGAAAACTGAGCCTAGAAAAATTACATTTTCAAAAGAAGCTCATGAAAGAGAAGGATCTAGAATTCTGCAGACTGCCTCCCACGTCTATTGAACTTTCCAGTACACTATTTTGGTTTACCTAATTTTAAAAAGTATGACAAAAAGCCAGAAAGAAATTCAATGATGTTTATTTAGTTTCCGGAATATGAATTTTTAGAAATCATATTTGTTACACTTAAAAATCGGCTTTAATAGAATGGCAGTCATCTCAAGCGCCTACTAAACTATTTGTCCTATTTCTGTTGGTGTCTCTTTTTTTCTAGATTTAACGATGCTTTGCAGCAGTTTTCTAAGTCTGCAGTTTTCTTTGCCTGTGGATCCTAGAATTTGCTAAGAGATGGAGGAATCTCAGCAAAATGATATGAACGCAATGTCCCTTGAGAAAGATGACCCTCTCAAGAGCACCGGCCCTCAGATTTCTGTCAGTGAATTTTCCTGCCACTGCTGTTATGACATCCTGGTTAACCCCACCACTTTGAACTGTGGGCACAGCTTCTGCCGTCACTGCCTGGCTTTATGGTGGACCTCGTCAAAGAAAACAGAGTGTCCAGAATGCAGAGAAAAGTGGGAAGGTTTCCCCAAAGTTAATATTCTCCTCAGGTAATGCTCAGTCTATGTTGGTGGCACATACAGCCTGTTCAGTGTGGCCTCCTAATGGTGCAGCCTGGTTTGAAAGGCCAGAGGTAGAGCCAGCCTCCACGTTTGGATCTGCTAGAATCTGGAGCTCAAGGGCCCGAAAATCCAGAATCCCTCCCCCATAGGCTACTGTGATTTGTTTATTCTTTATTATAAAAGAAGGAAAGACATTCTGGTTATCAGTCCGTTGCTTGTAATTCTTTGCCATTTAGTACTTCTTATTGATCTGAATTCACTGAGACACCTTAGGTCTAACAGAGAAAATGGTGTTAACTGTAGAAGTCTCAATAATTGGTTTGATGCTGCTTTTCATAATCTTTGACTAAACTCTGATCCAATCATCACATTCATAGAGGTAAGTTCTCATGCACAGCATCACACAACAGATAGCAAGACCTTTCAGAAAGCAGGATATTCCATTCATAATATTCATCACGTTCAAAAATTTTTGAGGGTGCTGCTGATTATGAGCTCTTTGAGGCTAAATTCCTTGTCTCTTCTTCTGTTGTCTTCTTGATATCAACAGAGTACCAGAAAGTTCCATGAAAACATTAACCCAACATTCCCTTTTTCACAGGAGATGTATTTACAAATACTTTGCTCTTCCCTGTCAGCCTTGTTTTACCTGAAGGTTCATCTTAAATTGAAGGAGGGTTTTCTGGTTGTGTGTAATTGAAGAAGAAAAGAACCCGACAGTATGACCTGATGGTTGGTCTTTCTCTTACTACTGACCTTCACTTTTTCTCTTTTCATGAATTCATTTATATTTATTTATTTATTTTTTTGAGGGCAGTGTCACTGGCCCTCATATGTGGGACCCGAACCGGGGCCGCTGGCTTCCCAAGCCAGCGCTTAACCACAGCGCCACTCAGCCAGCCCAAATATATTTGAGAGTTGTAAATTTTTTCTTTTTTTTTTTTTTTTTGAGGGCAGTGTCACTGGCCCTCACATGTGGGACTGAACCAGGGCCGCTGGCTTCCCAAGCCAGCACTTAACCGCCGCGCCACTCGGCCGGCCTCATTTTTAATAGTATAACAATACATATATACATTCGTTTACATTCTTTTTAAAATATTAGAACATTACTGATAAAGCTAAAGACGCCTTTGAGCCATCCCCCATGTTGAAACACTTCTTTCCTTTTCCCCGGGGTAACTTCAGTTATGACTTAGTTGTGATTTCTTTCAGGTTTTTCAAAGTATTTTTACACATATATGTGCCAAAAGGAAATGAAAACATTTCCTCACATCAGTGGTGTTCTATCTGTATGGTTCTAAAGTTTACATGTAGTGTTCCATTGTATGAATATGCCATGTTTTATTTAGCTGTTTGCCTAACAGTAGGTTTTTCATTTTTTGCTGTTACCAACAGGGCCATCACCAGTCTTCATGACCATTATGCTAGGGTACTTGTCTATTATTCAATGTTAACTATTAGTTTTTTTCTGTCTTCTAAAAATTACAAGTGTGTTTCATCAAAGAGCCTCCTATGATTTTTGTTTTCTGTTCTCCATAGGGATGCCATTGAAAAATTGTTTCCTGATGCCATTAGAATGCGACTTGAAGACATTCAGCAGAATAACGACATAGTCCAGAGTCTTGCAGCCTTTCAGAAATACGGGAATGATCAGGCTCCTTTAGCTCCCAGCACAGGCCGAGCGAATCAGCACCGAGGAGGGGGATTCTTTTCCGGAGTGCTCACAGCTTTAACTGGTGTGGCGGTAAGGTGATCACACTTTCTCTGTCCCCCGCCCTCCCACGCTTTCCACTGAAGTCAGTGCTGTTGAAATACAGTAAAACGACTGATGACATACCTGCATGTGGTAATTCACTGCTGAGTTGTATGATTCTTTGGGGATGTTGCTTACTCAAGTACACATACTGTTCAGAGCCCAGTAAACCTGAGCTTTATCCCATTTCCTCTTCTGCATAAGCTATGCAATAGGTACCATTGATTCCCATTTTAGAGATGAGGACACAGGTGCAGAAAGGTGTTAGAACTGGAATTGGACCTGTGTCTGCCTTGATGACAGTCTTGAGCACAGCACTTGACTAACTTCCATGTAGCGACTACTTCCTTTTTAAGTTCCAAGCTACAGAAATCTAAACGTTACAAATTCCCAGCAGAAAAGGCCCATGAGTCGGTTATGTTGGCCAGGTTGGTGGGGGTGAGGGTGCAGTGCCCCCCGGTGCCCAGCGATGAGTCCTGCTCCTGTCTCTGTGCTCTCAGGGCCCCGTTCTCTGGCAGCGGCAGCGGCAGCGGCCCGCTTCTGTGGACGGACCTGACATCGTCCTCTGCAAGCTCGGCCTCTCCCCTTGCCTGCCCCACATTCACAGCTACAGAAACTGACCTTTCTGTGTCTTAAGGTCTCTGTCACTCTTCCCAGGTGGTCCTGCTTGTCTATCACTGGAGCAGCAGGGAGTCTGAGCATGACCTCCTGGTCCACAAGGCTGTGGCCAAATGGACAGCAGAAGAAGTTGTCCTCTGGCTGGAGCAGCTGGGCCCCTGGGCCGCTCTCTACCGAGACAGGTTTCTATCTGAAAGAGTAAATGGAAGGTGAGGAACAAAATCTTTGGCACGTCACTGACATTTGTTTAAACAGCTTCATTGAGATATAATCCACATGCCAGAAAATTCACCCATGGAAAGTGTGCCTTCAGTGGCTTTTCATATATTCACAGACATGTGCAACCATCACCCCACAAAGAAGCCTCCTACCTATCTTAGCAGTCAATCCTCATTTCCCCTCCCTCAGCCCCTAGCACCACCATTCTATTTTCTGTCTCTGAATTTGCCTATTCACAGTATTGCATATAAATGGAATCATACAATATGTGTGATCATTTGTGTCTGGTTTTTTCACTTAACATCATGGTTTCCAGGTTCATCCAAGTTGTAGCATGTATTTGTGCTTCATTCCTTTTTCTGGCTGAATACTATTCCATTTTATGACTAGACCACATTTTATTTATCCATTCTTCAGTTGATGGACATTTGGGTTGATTCCATTTGGGAGCTATTATGAACAATTCTGCTATGATTGTTTGTGTACAAGTTTTTGTGTGGACATATATTTTCAGTACGCTTGGAGTAAAATTGCTGGGTCATGTGGTAATTCTATGTTTAACTTTTGGAGGAACTGTCCAAGTGGCTATACCATTTTATGTCACTGACATTTTAATGTGTTTCTTCCTGATTATAAAAGTAACATATATTTATTATTTATTTAAAAAAATAATACAGAACTAAAGGATATTGAAAATGAAATACCCTTATAATCCTACTCCTCAGAGAAAACCAGTGTTATCGTCTTGCTGGACACCTTTCCAGATTCTTTTCAATGTTTATACAGACATACACATCAACATGTGTACCATTTTATTTATTTAAACGGTTGTACCAAGCAGACCTGTGTTTATATGTGCATATGTGTGTGTGTGTACATGCTAGAGTCTATTTACTTGATCTCTGTGAATACACACTTGGGTTGTTTCCTTTTTCCTGTAGACAGTTCCACACAAAACTACAGCAAATGCCTGGAGGGGCTCATTGGGATGAGCAGCTCACTAGTCCTGGGGCTGTGGGGATGCCTGCTTCTGCCCACCCACAAACCCCTGCCCTTCCCAGAGCCCTTGCCTGCGTTTGTGGAGTCCCTGTCTTCCCTGGAGGGACCGTAGGGGGTTACTAAGAACATCATGCAGTGCTAAGAATAGCTGCTTTCTCTAATCTGCTGGTTTTAGACTTGGAGTCCACGCACTGCCCGGCTGCCCGGCGGCATCATCTTCCACTCTAGTCACTTTTCCCCCTGAACTGAGTTTTCAACATGTGACTCTTCTTTGGGGGAACAAAATGCTTCCACTTTAATTATCTGTTTTTTGTAAAAATTAGTATACACACACACACACACACACACACACACACACACACCAGAATTGTGTTTAAAAAACATTCTCTACCTAGTTAATACAATAGATCTCTGTATCACTGTCTTCCTTCCACCTTAAAAAATACTATCAAATTACCTGCAAAAGGACGTCAGTTTTATGCTCCTCCAGCCGTGGCGGCGGCAGCCTCCATCTGCCAGGGCACAGGGATATGTTTTTCTGACAAGGCACTGTGGAGGTGGAGTCATGTTTTCTGATGAAACAGCAAATAAGAGAGCTACAATTATTTTTATTAAATCACTACCCCAAAACAACTACTCTTAACATCATAATGTTTCATTAGATTTCTTTTCCAATTTTTTTTCTATACACACATTATAACATAGAGTAATGTGGGGGGTCAGAGTGCATAGTGAAAAGATCAAAGGTTAGGAGCAGATCAGACCTGGCCATCCCTTGGGTGAGTCACTTTATCTCTCTCAGCCAACTTTCTCATCCACAAAATGGGCATAAGAATTGTTAAATGGGTCAGTGAGGTTTATTAAAGTATTTTCAGATAGTCATTGGCAAATAGCATTCAACTGTTTGCTGTTATTAATATTATTCATGTATGAAGTGTCTTACCTTACTTCAAGGCAAAAGTATTTGTGTTATAAGATATTGAACACTGAAAGTTTGCTTCCAGTATTTAATCTCAAAAGAAATCTCTTATCCCCTTCCCCACCGCAGACTGCTGTTAACTTTGACAGAGGAAGAATTTTCAAGGGCTCCATACACCATAGAAAACAGCAGCCACAGAAGAGCTATCCTCATGGAACTGGAGCGTGTCAAAGCCCTAGGCGTGAAGCCACCCCAAAACCTCTGGGAATATAAGGTGAGCTTTTTCTTTTGGTTATAATTGAAAAAGTAGAGCAGTTTAGCCATCATCTGCACACCCACTGCTCAAGAAAACATCCCACACCTGATCGGAGCCCCTGCCTCCCACCCACTCTCGAGGCCCCACGCTCCTGTGGCCGGGCTGCGCATCCTTCCCGGGCCTCTTTTCCTACCTGAATCATGGGAATGTATCTGCAAGCATCAGGACCATGGTTCTCTCGGTTTTTAACCTTAACGGAAGAGGCATGAACCGAGCCTGTCCTTCGGCAAGTAGGCTGTATCTCTGGGCTCCAGTTCAGTTTGGGTGCAGTATGGGGTGCAGTCTTCCACTGCACGAGGCCATGACAGTTTATGCAGTTTCTTGCTGATGAACATGGAGACTGTTTCCGATTTTGCTGTTAGAAACCATGCTGCTGTGGACAGTTTTGGAAGTTCTTAGGCTCATATACAAGAGTTTCTTTATGGCATGTACTGAGAACTAGGGTTACGAGATCACAAGTAACTTACATCTGCAACTTGACTAGATATTGGTAAATTGTTCTTCCACATGACTGCACCAACTGGTTGTCCTTCACAGAGTGAAAATACTACACTGTAAAACAAATACTCTTATTTGTTATAGAATATATCTGGAATGTTCCGACTTATACCCTAAAAATGACATGATGGAGAAAAATAAATATAAATAACCAGTAAGTTTATGGAAAATGCTCACTCATAATTAAAGAGTGAACCAGATAGCATTAAAAAATATGAGGAAAGAGGCCCTCGCATTTTGAGGGTCATAAACTGGTGCAGTCACTTTGGAGAGCAGTTTGTCAGTAACTAGAATACTTGAAACCGCGGCGCCTCCTCTTGGGTCTGCAGTTTCATTCCTTGGCGTTTAGAGCGCAGGCAGCACAGCACCCTGATCAGCAGAGGCGTGGGCCTGATTGCCGGGCCCCTCCCGGACACCACAGCGGGTGTGGGCGCACCAAGCACCCAGGCCTCCTGGTAAATGACCGCTTCCTCCTCAGTAAATGACCTGTAGAGTCATAGTGAGAATTGGATGTGTAAGTCACAAAAAGTCTTTCAACCAGATGTTCACCGCAGCATCGTTGGTAATAGCAGCGCATGGAAAACCACCTCAGCGCCCATTGTTAGGACCGAGTGAGATAAATGTGGCTCATCCACACGTGTGAGCATTACCAAAGGAGGAGATGATTCTGGGGGTGCTAATAAGGAAAGATGCCCATGCTGTGTTGTTAACTGAAAATAAAGAAAAGTAGATTGGGAAATACACACATTTGTATGTATGTATATGTTTGCATAGATATAGAAAATTTCTGGAAGGATACAGAAACTGTTAACAATGTTTTCATCACGGGATTGAGAGTGGGATGGGAGGGGGAATTTTATTTGTCACTTAATATATTTCTGTACCATTTGAAAAAAATGTATTTACTATGTACATTACAATATGTACATGTGTTACTTTAAAACTGAAAAACCACTAGTTTCAACATTTTGAAGAATGGGCGTGGAGTTCCTAAGTAGAAAGTTTGTTATTTTTTTGTGTTATTGTTATTGTGTTTTAATTTTTAAAATCCCTACTTTTTTTAGCATATAAATTCTTAGTTTTAATAGGGTCAAACTCTTTTCATAGCCAATATTGATCCTATGGCGGATTTAATATCTGTGGGAACATATCTGGGTCACATAACCAATAATGACCCTCTATTTCAAATACGGTTAAATCTTAATATTAACCAGAGTGAATGGGAGGAAATGTGACCGTGGTCCTGGTATAAAAGCAAGCAAAATTGTATCAGTCTGCTCATCAGATCTTTGTGCTGCCGGCCCCACCTGAAGGTGGCCATTTGGTGATTAGGATTCCTCCAACCTTACTGTCCCCAGGAAACCCCCCCCACACACACACAATGCCACTGTTCTCATCAGGTATGAAAGACCCAGCTCCCCACTGTAGTGCTGTCATCATAATCACCTTCCTGGTGGTTGCTTTTTCCTCCTCATCTGATAGGAAATAGCCAAGAGTTGCAATATTTTGGTCCTACATTCACATTGACTCCAGACCTACTAATATGTAACCTGGTCATCTCCCTTCTCATGTACCAAACCCTGACGTGGCTGGATACAATCCGACTTTTCTCTGGGACCTTTGTT
This sequence comes from Aselliscus stoliczkanus, assembly GCA_033961575.1. Lineage (NCBI taxonomy): Eukaryota > Metazoa > Chordata > Mammalia > Chiroptera > Hipposideridae > Aselliscus > Aselliscus stoliczkanus. The sequence goes on along the minus strand of CM066741.1, from coordinate 5,984,573 downwards.
CCTTTAGAGTCTGCATACTCAACCAGGGCACTATTGCCCCAAGGCCTCTGGTTCTTGGGGGGTGAAAAAGTCTTAGATATCAAAATGATCTGTGGTCTCCAAAAGACCACAGTATATAAAGCATTATATACAGAACTATCTGTTGTATTATTTCTTGGGGCTGGAGGAAATTATGAAAAAAGAGTCTTTAAGGGGTGATAATGAAACACTACTTTAGAATTGAACTGCATATATAATTTATTTATATATATATATATATATATATATATATATATATATATATATATATATATATCACCTAAGTTAGGATAGAGATATTTTAGAATTAAAATTCTATTACATTTAAAAAAAAACATCATTATGGAAAATTTCAAACATACACAAAAGCAGGATAAAAATATTGCCATCTACCTATACCATTGACACAACAATACCCCCACCCACTCCCACCCTGTTTATTTTGAAAATCTCAGATACCTTTTCATAGGTAAATATTTCAGTGTGAATCTCTAAAAAGTAATCACTTTTTTAAAAAAATGAAACTAAAACACCACTATTGTACATCCCCCAAATGAACAATAATTCTCTGATATTATAAAATAACTTGTCGGTATTGAAATATCCCACACTCCTTTTCTTTTCTTTTTTTTTAGCTTGATTTGTTCCAACCAAGGTCAAAACGAGGTCCACATTTGGCAGTTCTCTCATATGTCTCTCTTACTCTATAGATTCTCCCTACCTCTTTTTGTTACCCTGTGTTTATTTGTTGAAGAAACCGGATCATTTTGTCCTGTAGTTTGGCCACATCTTGAATTTGCTGGTTGTCTCTCTGTGGTGTCACCTAACCAGGTCCCCTTGTCCCCTGCATATCCTATAATCTAGTAGTTAAATCTAGAGGCTTTCTTTGGTTTCAGTTTGGTGTTTTGGCAAGAGTACCTCATAGGTGGTGGTGTTTCTTCCATGCAGAGGCTCGTAATGTCCAGTTGTCTCTCTTTTTCTGAAGGTCGCAGCCACTGTGATCAGGGATTGTTTCGTTCCATTAGTTCATTAGGGGTTGCAAAATGGTGATATCATAATTCTCTGATTTCTTCATTTGTTAGCTGAAATACATCTTTAAAAAACAAAGCAAAAAGGAAAATTTTCCTTGACATCCATTTTGATTACCCTAAGTACAGTTAATACCGAAAGGCAGGTTAAGTGCTTGACTCTTTCCCTTTATGTACCAGTTTTATTATAATCATTTGGCTCCGTTATCCTCCAAAGGTAGCCAGTTTCTTTCTTTAGGATCATTATTAACTGAGGATTTTAATATTCGTGATGTGTCTGAACACATTTCAGTACTTATTCCCATCTTTTTTGAATAGGAGTCGCCTCATTTTCGGAGTCCATTTTCTAAATTTAACTTTTGAATTGCGTTGTAATGTACTTGCTAGTGCACCCTTTTGACATGACCCCATTAGTCTTTGATACTCTCCTGTCTCATGTGACAAGATGTTCAAGTTACTCTTGTACCTGTCCTGCCCCAGACCTGGAATCAGTCATTTCACAAGTTGGACCTTTTAAAAAAAATCTTTTACTACAGAAAACTTCAGGAATATACCGAAATAGAGGACAGAATATCGTCATACCCAGCATAAACTATCCATTCATGGGCATTCTTCTTTCATCTGTACTCCTCCACCCCACCCCCAAACCCCAATCCTGAGATCCTATTAAAGCATAACCACAGTTGGTTAGGAGCTCGCTCAAGAGTGCGAGCTGAGCTCTGAGCAACGGCGGTTCGATGCCAGCCCGAGCTGAGTTGCCGTTGAGCTGCCAATAGGTGGCAGGATGGCTCAGCTAAGAAAAAAAAAAAAAAAAAGCATAACCATACATCGTATTATTTCCCCCTTAAATACTTTCGTATGACTCTCTCTAAAGAGGCCTCTTTTTAAAATTTTATTTATTTTTTAAATTGGGGAACAGTGTGTTTTCCCAGGACCCATCAGCTCCAAGCCAAGTAGTTGTTTCAGTCTAGTTGTGGAGGGCGCAGCTCAGTGTCCCATGTGGGGATCGAACCGGCAACCTTGGTGTTATGAACACTGCGCTCTAACCAACTGACCTAACTGGCTGCCGCAGGACACTTTTTTTAAAATGTAACCATTATCACACTTAAAATTTTAATAGTAAGCCATTAATAGCATCAAATAAGATGGATATGTTTTAAGTTTTATCGAGCTATAATTGACCCACATATTTAAAGTGGGTCAATTTGATACGTTTTGACATATGTACACACCTGTGAAACCATCACTACAATCAAGATAGTGAACATATCCATCACTCCCAAAAGTTTCCTCCTGCCCCTTTGGAAACCCTCCTTTTCACCCCTCCCCATTCTAAAAAGTGGTATCTCACTGGTTTAATTTGCCTTTCTCTAAGGACTAATGATATTGATCATTTCATGTGCTTATATGCCACCCATATATTTTCTTTGGTGATGTGTCCATTCATATCTTTTGCCCATTTTATTTGATGCTTAGTAGCATCAAGTAAGTTGAATCATTTTACAGTTGCTTTCATAATCTGGAAAAATATACATACATATTCCTCATAGCAAAATTTACAAAAGGAAAATGAAAACAAATTGCCCATAATCCCACCTGAGATTCAAGTGTGGTTAACACTGCATTTTGCAGTTTTCTTCTGGACAATTTTCTATGCATAGTTGAAACAGTCCTTTTGTTTCTGTATTCATTCTACAACTGTTTGTTGACATCTGGTGTGATCCAGGGGCTCTTCTAGGAACGAGGCCTTGCTTTCGTGGCGCTGACACTGCTGAGATCAGATTGCTATACGTTTTTAATCTTTTCCACCCAGCATTGTATCATGAGCATTATCCGCAACTTCTCATATTAATTTTTCAATGGTTAAATATCTCCTGTAACTTCATTACTTAGGTCATAGATTTTACTTTTTCTCTATTATAGACAATGCTGTGCTAAATATTTTGTGCATAAAGCCTTCTGTATTTCAGATTATGTTTATGAAGTGGTGCCAACTAATAGATTGGTTAAATTACACATTTTTAAGACTGATACCTTTTGCAAAATTGCTTTCTAAAAAGGTTGTGTCCGGGCAGGCCGAGTGGCTCAGTTGGTTAAGAGCTCGCTCAAGAGTGTGAGCTGAGCTCTGAGCAATGGCGGTTCGATGCCCAGCCCGAGCTGAGTTGCCGTTGAGCTGCCAACAGGTGGCAGGATGGCTCAGCTAAAAAAAAATAAATAAAAACGTTGTGTCCTAGTCGTTCCCAGGAGTAGGCTACTCATCCCCGCCTCCCTTCACCTCCCCAGCTGTGGAGAGAGATTGGATCTTCATATAATGTAGCCCAAAGGTTGATTACTTAGCTTCTTCTTGCCGTTCGTTCATTCATTCACTCATTGTTTATGCAAACCGTGCAGAAAAGGACGATGGCAAAGGGTTTGAGGCTGTGGAAGGAGCATGGGTGGGAGCTGGCCACCATGGTTGTGATGTGACCTGTGCCCACCTCACCCTCTGCAGGCTGTGAATCCGGGCAGGTCTCTGTTCCTGCTGTATGCCCTCAAGAGTTCCCCCAGACTCGGTCTGCTGTACCTCTACCTGTTTGACTACACAGACACCTTCCTACCCTTCATCCACACCATCTGCCCTCTGCAAGAAGACAGCCCCGAGGAGGACATCATCACCAAGCTTCTGGTAGGTCTGCAGAGTGCCTTGGGTGAAATTCCTCTACCATTTCTCAGAACTGGGCACATCACTGTAGCCTGTCATGGAAGACCAAACTACACCCAGCTTTCGTTTGAATTTTGCAAGGAGAGCCCCTACAAAAGAAAATAAATAAAGCAGGAACTTCCCCACTCCCAGAAGCTTGTTTCATTTCCTGCATTGCATAGCAAGAGGGGCTGCCCTCTGGACTCCAAATAATTAGGGCGAAGCACAGCATTGCTTTTATTATAAAAGAAGATAGCATCAGTTCAGATTGCCCAAAAGTTAGATCTATGGGCCTGCCAGCTTGGTAATCTGTCTCTCAATAGGATCCCTAGAAGATGATTACTTGTCCTACCACAAGGCAGAGATAGGTAGCATCCATCCTGTTGGCCTCAGAGCACTATGCCATCATTCAGCTCACTGATGGGAGTTGTCACATCACACGACCACAGGGCCGGGATGGTTACCCAGCATGGCTCTTGTTTCTTCAATTTGACTCATGGATTCCTTCAGAACTGTTGGTGGATCCCATTGACTCAGAGTGATTTCTCTGTGGCTAGCTGGTCGTTTGATGAGGGTACACTGTCCTTTGCATTGCTACTCTTGGGGCAATCCCTCTGATCTGTTATATCAAAAAGTCACGTGCAGGGTCAGCCGAGTGGCTCAGTTGGTTAAGAGCTCACTCAAGAGTGCAAGCTGAGCTCTGAGCAACAGCAATTCGATGCCCAGCCCGAGCTGAGCTGCCAACAGGTGGCAGGATGGCTTACCTAAAAAAAAAAAAAAAAGAAAATTAAAAATTAAACAAAAAAGTCACATGGATATAGGAAACGTTATATATGATCCAAACCCATAAATGCTGACATAGAATTCGGAAATCTCCAAAGATTCTTTTTTTAAACATTTGTCAAGTACCTGCGTAACTGATTTCAGCACTGAATGTAGTTTAAAGCCTGCCGATTAGCACCTTTGCACAATGTCCCCTAATTACCCACTGTCCAGCTGTTACCTGCCCTTGCTGGGCTGGGAGCAGAGGACCCCACCCCCACCCCCGGCCTTTCCGATTTTAACAAGTCCCAACAACCTGTGCCCACTCATCAAACTACCTTGTTTCTTAGAATGCTTAGTATCCGTTCCACTGTACAGTCTTGTTAAGCTCTCATTAGCCTTCTCGGTGCCTGTGAGTTGTTTAAATACTCTTGTTAATCATCTGCTAATACCTATAATTAAAGTGTTTTATTTTCCTAAAAATTACTTTTTCAAGGTCTATGTTTAATTTTTCCGTGATCTACTGTCATTCTACCACAGCTAAGATGTTGAATTTAAGAAACTGAGCTACCCATGCAGTGATGAAGAAATTTAAAAAGCTAGTTAATTTCAATTCATTTCAACCCCATTATTTATAACTCATGCTTAGATTTTTACTTTTGAGCTTCCACAATTATGTAACAAGCATCTCAGTTCAACATCTTTGGTAACATTTATCCAATGTAGATTAATTAGCACAAGGTAAACTGATGGATGGAAATTTCATTTTATTTTGTTGAGTGTGTGGGGTTTGTTTTTTTTTTGGTGTTTTTTATTTTTGTATCAGTATAATTAATTTTTTATTTTTTTATTTTTTTATTTTTTGAAGGCAGTGTCACTGACCCCCACATGTGGGACCCGAACCGGGGCCGCCGGCCTCCCAAGCCAGCGCTCAACCACCGCACCACGCGGCCGGCCCGAGTGTGTGTTTTAATAAATGTAAAACTCACAGGGATAACCACAATATTTTGTCTAAAAATCAATCCTCATGATTTTTCGTGTCCATTTTTATTTATTTTTATTTGTTTGTATGTAATTTTTAAAGGATCTCCGAGAGCCCACATGGAAGCAGTGGAGAGAATTCCTAGTCAAATACTCCTTCCTTCCATACCAGCTGATTGCTGAATTTGCGTGGGACTGGCTAGAGGTCCATTATTGGACGTCTCGGTTTCTCATCGTCAATGCCATGTTACTCTCGGTTCTGGAATTATTCTCCTTTTGGAGGATCTGGTCAAGAAGCGAACTGAAGTAAGTGTTTTTATGTTGGAGATGGTTGGAGCGACAGGGCCTGGAAAAGGTGTCTTGGAAGCATGACTGAGACACGAAGTCTCCTCGGGCTGTGGTTTAGAAACAGCTACTTAAGCAGCAAATGGGAAAAATGACCTTGTGTTTGGGGGTTGGGGAGGTTTTCATGGTCTTTCTCCATATATCTTATTCCCACATAAAAATCCACCATATGACTCCTGGGGGTAGACAGTACACAAGAAGGGTTTTCATAATTAAGGAATAAACAACTGGGGATAGGGTACTTTACGGAAAACAGCATTGTGGGAGAGCATACAGAGATGAGGAATTCTGTAAGCATAGGTTCTAATCCTGCTCTAATAACTTCTCTGGATTAATGTGTGTAAAATGAGCGAGTTGGGCTGGACAGTCAGTCACTGAGTCAGGACTCTTGGTTGCAAGTGACAGAAACCAACCTAAATTGGCTTTCCTGGCAAGGAAGATGCCCAGTAAGGCTTCCTGCCTGGCTGGACCCAGAGACCCAACTGCTGTCATCGGGACTGACTCTGTTTAGGCTCAGGCAGCTGTCTGCAGGCTGGGGGGGGGGGGGGGGGCCGGTCCCTGCAGGCGTGGAGCTGAGCTTCCAGACGCTTGCGGAAGCCTCGGGGCTCACACACCTTTGCTGATTGGCCCAGCCTGGGTCCCATGACCCCCTGACCCCTCACATGCTGTGGGAGTATGCGGGGCTCTCCTTGTCCAGGCTCAAGGCATACACTCATCCCCCCACTCAGGAGCTGGCTTCAGCCCCCCCCAGACCACATGGGAAAGAAGAGGGGAGGGAGGCCGCCCCTTTTTCCCAAAGGAAAACTCAAAAGGCGTTTCCAGAGTAAAAGGGGGCGCTGCTGGGCAGGCAGAAGCCACGCCTCACCACACCGGCATCTGGGCCGCCTCATATAGTTCTGAGAGCCTGACTGCTTCGGTTCAGGGAACGCCTTTATTCCTGCACAGCCACCTGAGCCCCTGCTCTGCCCCGGCTCTCTGCTGGGCACGGCAGATCTTTTGGTAAGGAAGACACTCGGTACCCTAGTGGCCTACAGCCTAGCACAGAAAATAAATCTGTGTATATTTAACGTGTATACAAATGTGCCACAGCAACGAAGCAGTGGGGCTGGGGCCATCATGGGGATTCCTCACCTGGTGGGGGTTCCACACGAAAGTGCCCCGCGGAAGCGCCTTCTAGCTTGTGTCTGGGGCGGTGAAGATGGCTTGGTCAGGCACAAGTGTATCACGGGCACCAGGGACAAAACGCGAGGTCTTTGCAGCGCAGGCTGCCTGCCTCTGCATTGGGAAACGGCCCTGGTCTGAGCGCTTGCTTCCATGTCGTCCTGAGGACCGCCATTGTGCTCCCAGCTCTCACAGGCTTCTCTTCTTTTTCAGGACTGTGCCTCAGAGGATGTGGAGCCATTTTTGGAAAGTATCAACACAGGGGCTTTTTGTGGCCATGTTCTGGCCCCTCATTCCTCAGTTTGTTTGCAACTGTTTATTTTACTGGGCCCTGTACTTTAACCCAATTATTAACATTGATCTCGTGGTCAAGGAAGTCCGACGCCTGGAAACCCAAGTGTTTTGACTGGCACTGCCCAGGCTCTGAGGGGTTCTTCCAGCCTCCCTGCTGGATGAGCTTTTGATGCTTAAGTGACTGGGGGTGAGGAGCGGACTTCCATTTTCTTCCCCCAGTAAACAGGGTGCGGCTTGTCAAAGGCTACAACCAGGTCCTCTCTCCCTCTGCCTGTGGCATTGTGGCAGCAGGGACTGACACCTCAGAGCCGGGCTGACACAGCAGCGCCTCTGACCCAGCCGCCTTGCTCGCCGGAACTTGGGAGACCCAGTCCACACCAGCCGGGAAGGACCAAGGGTCATCAGAGGGCGTGGTGTGGGCGACATCAGAAGGCAATCACTTCAGCAGTCCCACTTGTCCTAACCTCAGTGACTGACAAAGGCTCCCAGGGCAAGTTGGAGGCCTGAGACTGAACCCAAGAGCAGGCTTGTGGGGGCCAGGCCTGTCCTCTACATCACATTTGGGGAAAACAGGAGATTTTCGTCCTAGGCATGGATAGTTGCACATAAAAAGTACAGAGGAAAAACCAAAATCCAAGAGGTGATCCTGTCTCACTGAAGAGTTGCTGGGTTTCAGAGTTAAACCTCCAAAAGATTCCATCTGAGACTAGACTGATGGTTAGACTTGTCACTGTTTCTGACTTGTAATCTTTGAAATTTGGGATCCCTTTCTCTGAGCGGAGGGACTGAGTGGGATGTCAGGTAATTAATGGCGAGTAATTCACATCAGGCGGAGCTGCCTCAGTGCTACTTAAAATTGTTGTGTTTTGGGATTTGCTTTATTTTGCTTTTAAGAATTTAATCTATAAAATCCAGGATAGTCCTTTCGGTCAAGGAAACATTTTATACATTGACCTCACACTGTATGATTTTTATCATCTTGTTCTGATGTATAAAACAGCAAGTCTAATTACACCGAACGCTGTAATTGTAAATAGGAATGAAATGAACGATGGCCTCTTCTTTCCTTCCAGTGTGAAAATAGGTGAGATGTGATAGATCCATCTGAAGATGGGCCCTGCAGAGCTAAGCTTGCATCCAAAGTGTTCTTTTTTGTGACTCCATGAACCATTCATTAATCCTTTGTATCTTTGAAGATTTCACTTAAACTTTGCATCTCAAACTTTGAAGAAATTACTTGAAATAAAGATTTTTTTTTATAAAGATAAAACTTCCGTATAGAGAAAATGGTTTGGAAAACATGAAAAGAATCTGCATCGCCTGATCCAACCTGCTTGTCATGCTTAAGGCCCCGGCCTGAGGGGAACACTGAGCCGAGAAGCCGCCCTAAGGCGTCTGAAGGGAAAGGAGGGAGAATGTCTCTCTTCCTCTTGTGTTGGCTCGTCAGGCCCCAAGGCTGCCTGACGGCCTGCTCGACACTCGTGACCTGCCACACACACTGACAGCACTGCAGGTTTGGGACACTGCAGGATTTGCACAGCCCTGGTCGCTAGCAATGTGAGGTTACTATTTTCCTTTCCAGATGAAGAGACGGAGCCTGGGCGACATGGGTGGAGCTGGGCCCAGGCTGGGCCACAGGTTGTCGGACTCCGAGTCCAGTGCCCCACACCGCCGCCCCACATCCTGCTTTCAAGATGAGTGATGCCCACATCTGCTCTGGGGAGGAGGGCAAAGGAGACTTGGCCTAGAGCAAACGGGCTGGGCTGCACTCTCACTCCTCACCGCCAGCAGGAGGGACGGACACTCCAGAGCGAGGACCACAGGCTCCCTCTCCTCCCTCAGACCTTCACAATCATAGCAGGCGCAGGGGCATCCAAAAGGCGTCTATTTAAAATACCGAGACCCTAGGACTGGCCGAGTGGCGCGGTGATTAAGCGCTGGCTTGGGAAGCCAGCGGCCCCGGTTCGGTCCCACATGTGAGGGCCAGTGACACTGCCCTCCAAAAACAATAAAAATAAAAACAAATAAAATACTGAGACCTTTTGATGCAAGAATTCCATTTCTGCAAATCTGGGTTAAGGAATAATAAAAAGGTGGGCAATGAGGGTGGCAAAGATTTATTCACAAGCATCCTCATCCCATGATACGTGATCAAAATCGGAAATATCCAAAATGGTATCTATTTAAACTGGAGTGTCCAAAGATTTTTTTAATGATATGAAGAAAAGTATAAAAATCATATAGTTTCAACAACTTTTTTTTTTTTTTTTTTTTTGAGGGCAGTGTCACTGGCCCTCATATGTGGGACCTGAACCGGGGCTGCTGGCTTCCCAAGCCAGCGCTTAACCACTGCACCACTCGGCCGGCCCTCAACTATATTTTTAAAAATTATAGAAAAGACTGATGGACAGCACTAAGATGCTAAAAGAGGTTCTTCTGGAATGTGGGAATTGGAGTGATCTTTTTTCTCCTTAATATATATATATATATTTTAAACAGTGCATATGTAATACTTTTGTAATCAGGAAATAAATTTTAACCCTTAAAAGTGGAGTAGGATGAGAAAGAATACTCTTTCTAGAGCTAACAAATACTCTTCCTTGAGCTTCACAAGGGTGGCTGTCTTGTTGATTCCTCAGGCCAGAACCCAGAGCAGGGCCAGGTGCTTAGCAGGTAGTTGTTCACATCTGACTACCCTCCATCGGCAGCAGCTTAGAAGACAAAATTCAGCCTTTTCATAAAGGTTAAACCTCAAAAATGGTACCAAACCCAATACAGTCATAAACACAGTTGTGGTTTTATAAAATAGGCATGGGATTTTGACCTTAAACTGCAAACCAGACAGGCTCCCACCCCAGGTTCCAGGACGGGAGAGAAAGCAAACACACAGGTTTGTAGCTTTAACACTTGGCCTCAGTTCCTCGCCTGCAAAGAACTGAATGTGGCTGTTGATTAGTGAAAAGGAGTTTTATTTCCTTGTGCAGAAGAAAATTTCAAGTCAAGCTAGTTAGTCACATTTGAGCAAGTCCTGTCCACATAAGAAACGAGGGTAGAAGAGGTACTTTAAATTATACTCAGTTTGGGCTAAGCAGTAAGCAATCTCCTGGTCACACTTGCACAAGAGTTCTTGACATTTGTCCTCTGCTGGTCCTGGAAGAAATGGGGAAACTGAGGTTAGAGCGGGGACTTGCAGAGACTTGAGGGTAAACAGGAGGGAAGCCAGGAACGCTGTTGACAGAAAGGGCCATGACCTGCAGGTGACGCTTGACGTGACCACACGCTCTCCATCTTCACGGGCACTCCAGGAGGTGGGTGATGTGATCCCCATTGTGCAAAAAAAGGAAATCGAAGTGGCCAAGGAAGTGTTTCGGATGCAGAGTCCACAGTCCACTCGACGTTGTGGCTTCTCTTTCGCATCAACATTAAGCCACTGAGTTAGAGGATCCATTTAGACAAGCAGTAGGTGCCCGGGAACCATCCAGGCGGTCTTTTCTTTGAAATGCCTCCTCGCCTATTTCCTAGCTGTGTGATCTTGCCTAAATGAGCCAAGCCCTCATTTAAAATGGGGCATTATCCACTTCGCAGGGTTACTGGGAAGTCGATGGAAGGTGCCCGCAGGGAGAGACCTGGCACTGCCCATGCACTGCCCAGGGTTGGCTCCACCCGCAAGTCTCCACCTTTCTCCAAGCCTCTTTCAGATGCTCCTTCGAGAAAAACAGCTGGTCGTAGGTAACGCTCATGTATGTCATCTCTCCTCTCCATCCTGAGCCTGCCTTATACAGAGATGCAAAGGTCACCACCCAGAGATAAGCCTCCCTCTGCCTTGGGAATTCCACTACTAGAGGTGCATTACTTTGGGTTGGAAAGATTTTGTTATCTTCAAGTTGTATGTTATTAATCTAGAGGGTATAATGCCTTAGACAGGATACGTCACCTAACCTGCCACCCACTGCCTTTCAGTGTGGGCTTTAAATTATTCACATAAATGGGGGGGGGGTGAAAACACCTCCTATTCAATGTTGCCAAATTCCTTTCAGAGGCACAGTGAGTGAAGCATGAGTTTTGGAGTTAGCCAGCCCAGCCATGGGTGTAGTAGCTATGTGCCTTTCGACACATCACTTCATCCTTCTCGGGCCGTTTCCTCAGGTGCAACCTGGGGATACAAACTGTGCCTAGTTCTAAGGGCTGTTGGGAGAATGGAAAGAGACAAAGCTGGTAAAATGCAGGGCACACAGGAGGCACGCAGTTACCTGGAGCTGCCCTCCTCAACCTGCCAGCTAACCTTTAGAAATCCCTCTCCACATACTCAAGTTCCTTGGAGATCCTATGAGGAAGCCTGAGAGAGAAAATCCCTCAGCTTCTCTCCTGGGGCAACGCCCCGAGAGCATGGCAGCCCAGGAAGGGAACGCAGTGATGGGTGGAACTGTCGCGCAGGAGCACCCTCGGGCAGTCATTTTTCAGGCCCTGTCGTGAGCTGAGTTGGTTCCATGTGTTCATCCGCATGACGGCACACAGGGTTGTCCAATCCAAACTCAGTCAGGCCTGTGGCAGCTTCAAGGTTATTAATTTAAATCCCCTCATTTTTAAATAGTAAACTAACTATTAAATAAATTATATTCAATGGTATTAAATTACATTAAAGAAATTCTATCACTGCCATAAATGGAAACCAAAATTTTATACCATAAATATAAGAAGCTGATACAAAAAAAAAGGAAAGAAAAAAATATATAGCCAGTGAGGATAAAGTTCTAATATCAATAGATGGTTTTGTTTTGTTTTAGCTGAGCCCTCCTGCCGCCTGTTGGCAGCTCAGTGGCAGCTCAGCTCGGGCTGGGCATCAAATTGCTATTGCTCAGAGCTCAGCTCACACTCTTGAGCGAGTTCTTAACCAGCTGAGCCACTCGGCCAGCCCAACGGTTCTGATATCAAAGTCTAGTTAGATGCTGTTGCCCACCCGAAGGCTGTACGTGTAAGAGGTTAGCCTCTGTAACAGTCAGACCAGCACACAACTGTCACTCCCTCCTTGCATAACTGGAAAAATTAACGCAGCACTAAATGGAAAATTCTCACTTATATCCATTCATTAAGCTTGCCGCACTCTGGGAAACTATTAGGAGGAAGGGGAAAACACAACACGCACATACTCCATTAAATGGATAACAAAACATGGGGCGATAGAACCTTGTGTTTATTGTGCAGTTATGAGGAGCCAAGCCCTGGACACAGGGCTCTATGGTCCCCATCTCATCCAGTCCTCTCTGGGCAGTCAGTGCCACTGGCACCCCAACCATACAGAACAGAAATCCAGGAATGGGCGAGGAGATGAGAGCCCCAGCCCAGCCTGCCCAACGCCTGGCCTCATGGCTTGTCCATAGGAAGGCAATGAAATGTCAACTCAGGGTATGTGCCCATCCTTACAATTCATGTTTATGCCACAGGATTTGTCATAGAGTTGTTTTTTGTTGTTGTTGTTTTTTGGGTTTTTTTTAGAGGGCAGTGTCACTGGCCCTCATACGTGGGACCTGAACCAGGGCCGCTGGCTTGCTTAACCACCACACCACTCAGCCGGCCCTGTCATAGAGTTTTAATAACGGAAACAACTTATACTTAAGAGAAAAAATAAGGAGTACAAAACACTGCTATGCTAAAAACTATATATGCACTAGAAAAAGACAAGAAAGACATCAGAAGGTTTATCAACCAGTTGTCTGTGTCGCGTCTACAGGACTTCTATTTCCCATAACACTTTTACATTTTGTAATTTCAAACTTTTCTGCTTTGAGCCATAGGATGCTTTCATCATGGAAAAAGCAATCTCAACAAAATTTAAAGAGTGGGTATTTCAAGATTTAATTTGTGATATTTGTTACATTTAAAATATCTATACTAGGGCTGGCCGAGTGGCTCAGTTGGTTAAGAGCTCACTCAAGAGTGCGAGCTGAGGGCTGGCCGAGTGGTGTGGTGGTTAAGCGCTGGCTTGGGATGCCAGCGGCCCCGGTTCAGGTCCCACATGTGAGGGCCAGTGCCACTGCCCTCAAAAAAAAAAAAGAGTGCGAGCTGAGCTCTGAGCAAAAGCAGTTCGATGCCCAGCCTGAGCTGAGCTGCTGCTGAGCTACCAACAGGTGGCAGGATGGCTCAGCTAAAAAATAAAAATATCTATATCACTCAGTGGCAGTGCCAAAAGGAGGTGGTGGGGGGCTGCTTTAGTGACCCTCCGCCCTCCTATGCTTCCAGTTCTCTCTTTATCTCCTCTCCACTCTCTACAAATAAACACAATTTAAATTTGGTTAAATGCCCTTGCCATGTAAATGTTCCTTCGGGACAAGTTCTTTAGGCCCTGGTTCAGGCTTTCCCCAGCCCTGCTTACATATAAATTCTAGAAGTGCCTTAAGTACACCATTTGGCCCAACAATTCTAGGACTCAGTGTGACAAAAGCCCTCACACAAGTGCATAAAGATTGATGAACAGCCACCGTCTCTGCAATCATGTACAACAGTTGATTGGAAAATGGTCGAAATAAAATACATTCATGACATAGACCAGATGTTCTCAACCATGGGCAGCAGTTCTGTCTCCCAGGGGACATTTGGCAACATCTAGAGACATTTTTGGTTGTCACATGTCGGGGTGTGAGAGGGTGGGGTGGTGCTACTAGCATCTGGTTGGCAGAAGCAAAAGATGCTGCTAAACATCTACAGTGCACAGGACAGCCCCCCACAACACAGTTATTCAGCCCAAAATGTCAACAGTGTCAAGACTGAGAAACTCTGCCTTAGGTTATTATCCAGCATTAGAAGAATATCTGTATGTTCCAAGATGTTAAGATCTTAAGTGACAAAAATTATAAAATATATGTAGTATGATTGGCTTATTGATTGCATACCTATATATTCACACATAGACTGGGGGGGGGTGCCAAAAACATGTATACAAGTGGATACTTTGGTCAACGTTGCTCAAGCAGTAGTTTGCCATAATCTGAAGTGTCTGGACGCTGATGGGAACCACTCTGAGCACCTCTTGTAACTGCAGAAGTCAAACGTGACTTATATTCATCTTTTGTTATCGGTATATATTCAGCATTACAATTTTAATAGCTTTTTCCTTTTTTAAAATGTGTACACTTTTTTGGCACCCTCTGTATATACATATATGCATACACATACACATATGTATATGTATGCATGTGTGTACTCACAACTCTGGAGGAAGAGATGCCAGACGTAACAGTGGCTAGTTAGCTCTAATGGGTGGAGGTGTCTAAGAACGGGGTGACTGGGACACCTTTCCCAGACAGCTCCTCTTCCCTCACCCATCCATCCATCAGCACGTCACACCGCTCCGCCTTCCAGCCAATATGTCCAGGCGCCAGCCCCTTGCTTCCCCCACCTGCACTGCCACCGCTCACCAAGACCACTGAAACAGCCTCAAAACCAGGGCCTGGCTTCCCCTTGCTCCCTTCAGAATTCGGTCCATACAGTAGCCAGAATGGTTCAGTTAAAATGCAAATCACATCCTGTCCCTCCTCTGCTCAAAAGACCTCCTGCGCCCCCTCTGGAAGGAAAACCTCCAAAGCCCTAGGGGGTCCGGCCCCCACTTCTGACATCATCGCCGGGCCCCACCTCTGACATCATCACCCGCCCCCTCCCACCTATGACATCATCGCCCGCCCCCACCTATGATATCATCACCGGGCCCCCACCTCTGACATCATCGCCCCCCCACTCTGACATCATCGCCCGCCCCCCCACTCTGACATCATCGCCCGGTCCACACCTCTGACATCATCGCCTACCTCTCCCCCTGGGAGACTCCTCCGGCCTCACCGTGCTCCTTGTGCTCCTCTAACCACCCAGACATTCACTCCCACCACCTCTTCCCGAGGCTCTCCGCTCATTCCCCAGCTCTCTGCTTCAATGGCATCTTCTCAGCGAGCCCTTCTCTGGCCCCTGGCCATTCTA
Source organism: Aselliscus stoliczkanus (assembly GCA_033961575.1). Taxonomy (NCBI): domain Eukaryota; kingdom Metazoa; phylum Chordata; class Mammalia; order Chiroptera; family Hipposideridae; genus Aselliscus; species Aselliscus stoliczkanus. The sequence goes on along the minus strand of CM066741.1, from coordinate 5,969,339 downwards.
TATAAAAGAATATCCCTCACCCTGCATGCCTGCTTTCTTCAATTTAGGATAAATTCCCATAACAGAACTGACCATTTTAACCACTTGAAAGGATACAAGTCAGTGGCATTTAGTACCTTCACAATGTTGTGCGACCATCACCTCTATGCAGTTCCAGACCTTTCTATCGCCCCATACACATTAAGCAGTCGTTCCCCCATGACGCCCTCCTGAGTCCCTGGCAACCTGGCAACAAATCTGCTTTCTGTCTGTACGGATAGTCTGGATTTTTCGTATAATTGGAATGATACGTGACCTTCTGTGTCTGGCTTCTTTCGCTTAGCATCTTGTTTTTGAGATGCATCCAAGTTGTAGCAGGTATAGTACGTGACCTGTTTTACCTTCCGACACAGCACTTATAAAAGCACTAGGCAAAGACAGGATGACCCACTCTCCTTCTTTCAGACCACAGAGCCTGGCTTCTCAGTCTTGCCTGAAACCTAGCATGGGGCCTGGCACAGAGCAGACTGTCCATCAGATTTGTTAGAAGAATATAGGAAGGCCATACATCGTTTCCAATTCTCACACAAAAGCAGCACGTAAATTTTATTATTCCCATTTTACAGATGTGTAAAGTGGGGCTCAGGTGTTCACTAACTTATCCGAGGCCACAGAGCTGGGAGGGGGTGGACCAGAACTCCAGCCCAGGGTCCCCTGACCCAATGCCTGTGCTTCCCTTCTGCTCCCATCCTCCGAGTAAGAAAGTTTCTTTCAAAAGCAAGTCTTGGTCTCACTGCTCCATTGCCTCAGGAACCCAATAGCATCCTGTTATTCAAGAATAATAAAAACTTAAAAGGAAACATAGCTCCCAAGGGTTAAGTTTAAAATAAAGGCCTGCCAGTAAATATTATTACAGGCTTAAAATTTTTTTAAATATATTTAAGTCAGGCCCATAAATGGAAAATGGACCACACCTGTAATTAAGTAAACAACTATGTTCAGAATATCTCCAAACAGAATAAGAGAATATTTTTAGCCAAAAATGCATAATAGATATTTTGGTTCTCTTCGTCTGGCTCAGGGAGGGCAGTTCTGTAAACAGGCACAGACTCCACCAGCAGACACACCAATAAATATTTTACAAACACCATTTTTACATGGTTGGGGGCCAGTGGAACATGCAGATTGAGGGGAGAAGGGCAAGACCTTTAACAGATTTCCAATTCAAGGCCCATTTCACCTCCTCTCCACCCCCACCGGAAGGGGGCAATTTGGGGACAGGGGATGCACCCTGTAGTAGGGATCTCACCACCACGTTAGGCAAGTCATTTCTTTCCCTGGGCCTCAATGAGACGGCTGGACAAGATGATGTCTGGGGAACTTTCAGTCCTACACACTGATGTTTCCATATTAATTCGGCTTTGCTCTATGCCAGCTCCAAAGTCATGCTAAGGAGACAATGGCTGAGGATCTGTGCACATCTAAGAACACCTTTCTAGGAACCCTTATGATTGCATCCTTCCCTCCAGAACAGACCGAGTTGCTGGGGTGTCAGTGGAAAGTCACACAAGAACCTCAATTCTCTCTAGTGGGAGGCAGTGGGGTCAGGGAGAGGTTCAGATCAGGATGAAGGGGGCGGATGGGAGAGAGTAATAACCTGTTCAATGTACTTATCACATTATAAGCCTCTTTATCTTTGCAACACCCATCTTCGAGGTAAGGAAAGTGAAGATCAGAGAGGTCATCCATCTAGAGCAGGGGTCGGCAAACTGCGGCTCGCGAGCCACAGGCGGCTCTTTGGGTGCATTCTGTCTCAAAAGTTTGCTGACTCCTGGAAGAGCCAATCCTGTCCCTCACAACAACTTAAAAATTATTCGAGAGCCATAAATACATTTTTACATAATCACCATTATTTGACTAATATCCTGTAAAATTTTTATAAATGAAACTATGATAAGTTTTATTTTCATTTTCAATTTTACTTCAGAGAGCCACATATGGCTCGCGAGTCGCATTTTGCTGACCCCTGGTGACTCTTCCGTCTCAAAAGTTTGCCGACCCCTGCTCTAGGGCCAAGTGATTTTCAACAAGGGTACGAAGACTATTTATTTAGTGGGGAAAGAAGAGTCTCTTCACCAAATGGGACTGGATAGCCACATGCAAAAGCATGAAATTGGACACCTACTACACCCCACATACAAAAATTAACTCAAAGTGGGCCGGCCGAGTGGCGCATTGGTTAAGAGCTGGTTTGGGGACGCCAGTGGCCCAGGTTCGGATCCCACATATGAGGGCCAGTGACACTGCCCTCTACAGCTAACAACAGCTCCACCTGGAGCTGGGCTGTGCGAGCCCCGGAGACGGTGTAGGCTGCAGCCCCTGCTGCAGTGGGCTGCCATAGGCTAGTGAGTGGCCGGCAGCCAGCGTGAGCTGCCTAGAGCCACGGTGAGCGACCATCCAGAGGCCGGCGACCAATCTGCCTCCTCCGGGAGGAACGCAATGACGATACCAACATGGGCCAGTGAAGCAACGTCCTCCACAACTAGACTGAAGAACAAAAAGACAGCAACTTGTCTGTTCCCCTTCCCCGATTCCCCAATGCTGTTCCCCTCCCCCAATTCCCTAATAAAATCTTAAAAAAAAAAAAAATTAACTCAAAGTGGATCAATGACCTAAATGTAAGAATTCAAATGATAGAAACTATTAGAAGGAAACTGGGACAAATCTTCATGACCTTGGATCTAGCACTGGATTCATATTCAAAGATACGATCCACAAAAGACAAAATAGATAAACTGACCTTTATCAAAAAGAAAACTTTTGTGCATCAAAAACATTATCAAGAAAATGACAAGATAACCTACAGAATGGGAGAAAATATCTGTAAATCTTGTGTGTGATAAGAGTGCAATACCCAGAACACATAAACAACTCTTACAACTCAACAATAAAAAGACAAACATCCCAATTAAAAATGAGCAAAGGACTTGAACAGACATTTCTCCAAAGATATAAAAATGGCCAAACAAGCACATGAAAAGATGCTCAATGTCATTATGGAAAATGAGATATACTAATTACTCTCACTAATGGATCCCAACCACCAGAAGGCAATCTGTCCATCTATCATCCATCCACCTTTTATTTTGTTTGGACGGATGTCAGAAAAATCTGATCAGTGTACTTTACCCTTAAACACATCAGGCTGTGTATTCCTCTTCTTTTTAACTTGGAAGTAATTCATGAAGACATTCTCTTTGTTAAAAATGGAGACATGACAGAGACCATGAAATCACCATCTGCTATCACTCTCCCCTATCTGGTCCTGTCCCTAGAGATGGCCACAGCCCCTCTCAGTCGGGAGTGTATTTTTACGCACCTTTTTCTGAGCTTTGCATATGTCTACATGTAGCCATGGAAAATAGCAGTACATTGGCAAGTTTCTTCTTTTTTTTTTTAACACAGATGGTGCTTTATTGAATGTGCTTTTTCACTCAACATCCTTCCATGTCGGCATATGGCTCTTTCTACCTTATCCTTTCTCCAGGCTGCCATCTTCCACAGTGAGGATACACCATGGGTCTATGTACCCAGGCCCCGTCTGATGAACATATAAGTCGTTTTTATCTGGTGTCGCTTCTTTCTTTTTCAGCGCTTACCCAGACAACAAAGGAATGGCTTTCTTTGGTTATTTTTTTAAGTGCTCAATATTGAAGATCACTTATATTAGGTAAATCCAAAGGGTGATCTATGGAGCGTTAGAAGAAATGGTAAGTGATTAGAGGCAGGATGCCCTGGTGCAGGCGTTGCTGAGGACTCACCACAGACAATGCTCTGATTGACGCACTTCCAGGAGTAGGGCTCCACCTTGGTCTTGCAGCCAGCCTCCTCATGGGCATGTTGGTAGCAGCAGTCGTGATGCTGACAGCACCTATGGGTGGCAGACAGGCAGACCAGCAGGTTGGGGAAGGCAGGGCTGCTCTCCTGGCCATCTCCCCATGCCAGGGCTCTGGGTGAGTGAGGGAGGACCCACAGCGGGGACAGCATCTTCTGGTCCAAATTGTGTCTGGGAACTAATCCTGCTGACTTGTTGTCCTGCACTGCCACCGTGGCCTGGCCACACTCGAGCCTGGCCCCTGCCTGGCCCCCGCCTGCGCCACTCAGAGCGTCTGAGCTCCAGCAACGCCCACCTCCTCTGTTGCTACACTGGGCCTGCCTCTGGCCTTTGCCCATGTCCTGTCTGTGCCTGGGACCCCTTCACTCTGCCTCCCTGAGTTCTCAGCCCAAGTACCAGCCCCCACTCAGGGTGTCATCAGGAGCCCTACCTCCCCAGACTATAATGGTCTCCTTGTTATACCCTCTCATAAAACCGGTTCCTCCCCTTCAGGGCAGTTTTATAATGAGCCCCCCATTAGTGAGATTAATTAACATCTGTCCTCCTCACTGACCAGAGTCCGCAAGGATGGGACCATTCCTGTCCTGTCCCCCAGTGTCACCATCATCCAACCCAGAGCCTGCCACACAACAGGCCCTCAATTATACCTGCCCATCATTCATTCACTCATTCACTGGTGTGACCCAGCCATCGGCCCCGCTCTGTGTTGAGCCCACAGCTGGGTCTGCCAGGGAAAGGTCAGCCAGGCTCCGCTACGCCCTCAAGGAGTCCCCCGTCTGGTGGGGGAGGCAGACCAGCCACCACATGCCACAGGGAAGGTGAGATGCGCTGGGAGTGGGGTCAGGACAGGGGATTCTGGAAGCCAGAGGAGGTGCTGTACCCTGCCAGGATTCAAGGCAGACTTCCTAGAGGGGTGATGCCTAAGCTGCATCTGGAAAGATATACAGGAGCCAGATGACCAGAGCATGGGGGCCATGGCTGGCAACAGGAACCTTGAAGGCACAAGGCCAAGGAAAGACCTGTTAGAGACAATCACATCCTCCAAGCTAGGGAACAGACAATCAGATTCTGCCCCATGCCACCTGGTAGCTATGGAGAAATAGGTGGCTGGCTGTGCGTCTCTGAGCCTCAGGGCCTCCATCTGTAAACCAGGGACAGCCAGCGTGCCTGTCTCCAAGGCAGGCCATGAGGGGAAATGAGAGGAAGACGGGGAAGGATCTAAGTCCACAGCCTTGCACAGAACACATGGTAGCAGCGTGCAGGGATTAGGAGCCTGACTCCATCCAGACGGCCTGGGTTCAAATGCCAGCCCCATCCCTTACTCTCTACGTGGCCCCAGTCAAGTTACTTCATTTTTCTGTGCCTCAGTTTCCTCATCTCTGAAATGCGATCATAGTGAAGACTCAAAGGGGTTCTCAGAGCAGTTCCTGGTGCATTGTAAGTCTGATGAACTTCATGTTATTTTTTTCAGCCAAAATAATCATCCCGTGGCCAGGATCCAGGGAGGGGGGGGAGGGGGAAGAAGACAGCTGACACCAAGGTTTGGCCTCACCGGCCATGTTGCCAGAGGCCCTCTGCCTACAAGGTAATACCATGTGCTATTTCCTCATAGGCCGTAACTACCCCAGGGGGTGGGAGACCTTCTAGCCTGGCCCAAGCATGCACTCACCGGTCAATGGCATCCAGAGGTTGGCCATGGCCACCCAGGCCACAGTAGCAGCCATAGCTCACATAAGCCAGGGGGCTGCGGGGCCCAACACAGTCTATGGTCTCTGCCAGTTCTATGAGCCCACGCCGGTGCACATGTGACTTCAAGGAGGCTGGGGGGAAACAAAGGTCAGAGGCTGAAGGTCAGATCTGTCCTGTCCCCGGGGAAGGTGACTGACCTGAGAAGAGCCTGGATGACGGCCCAGGTTTAAATCCTGCTCCTGTTACTTCCCAGCTATATGCCCTTGGACAACTTAAGCTCGCTGTGCCTTGGTTTCCTCGTCTGTAAAATAGGGGGATAAGGGGGCCTCACTCCATAGAATGAAAGGAGATCATGCGTGTAAACACCTGGTATCTAACAAGCTCTCACTCTTATGACCAATATCCTCAAGGCAGCCATGAAAGAGAAAACAAGACACAGCCACAGCAGCTGAAAGATCACACCACTGGGCCTTGGCGCAGGCTGGCCCCTTTTCCTGGAATGCCCTGATTCCCAGGTCCCTGCCCGTGTCAGTATCAGACGCAGTCAGATTGCAAGTTGTACATCAAATGTCTATCCAGTTGCCTGCGATGAGCTCTAGACATCAGAGATGAGTTAAACAGGGTCCCTGTCACCAAGGAGGGCCCCTCTGTGGGGATTTCCCTGTCCCTGCTTCTCCCCCCACCCCAACCAGCACTCCCCTTGGCTCAGGGCCTTTTCCATCTCTTCTCACTGTCACTGCCCAGGCACAGCTGTCTCGCTCACAGGGAGGCCTGGCGCCCGGGCCCAGCCACGGCTCTGACACATCGCAGTAGGTGCAGCTGGAACCCCTGCATCTCACAGGTGAGAAAGAGGAGGCTTGGGCAGGAAGGATGACTTCCCCCTCTCCCCTCCCTCTCCAGTCACAAGGCTAACAAGAACCTGCCTGCCTGGGGGACTCCTACCCAGGCTTCTCTCCTAATCCAGTGTTCATTCCTCCTCGCCTCTTAGCAGCAAGGGAAGGTGGCCTGCCAGGGGCATCAAGGAAAGGGCCACTGCTCAGAGCCGGGGACTTCCAAACGCACTGTGACCTGGGCATCAGAGAATCCCAGAGCGACTCCTCCTTCTGGTAAGGGCAATGAGTCTACTCTCTGGCATTTGGTGAAAACACCACAGTCAGAGCAACAGCAGGAGATGCAGTCACTTAAGGTCACCCTGCACCAGGCTCCCCAGTTGAGAAGCATCACCTGCTGTCAATGGTTTATGCATTGCATTTGGTCATCACATCTCTTTCGTGTCTTTTCATCTAGAACAAGTTTTGATCACACTGACTTTTTTGAAGAGTCCAGACCAAAATTAAATCCAATTCTGTTTTTTTCTCAGTGGAAAAAGTAGCATATTCGTGTGGGGGAACAGAGGTAAGTCAAATAGAAACAAAACGTGAAATCCCAAGTTCACAGTCCAAAGCTTCCATGCACTTCCTTTCTGGGTGACCAGTCCTCACTCTCCCGGGACTTGCCCAGTGCTGCTCCTAGCTGCCCACACCTCCCACCCTCCTGCAGATAAAGCTCGGGGCCTCCCGCAGCCCAGAGGCCCTGCAGGAGCTGGCCTCTCCCTTCTCTCCAGTGTCCTCACTCAGTGTTCCCCCTCGTCCCTCTCCCCAATCCGCACCCCCACCCCTACCCTCACCCCCCTCACCCCCTCATGGACCCTCCTCATTTCCTGTTCCTCCAGTTCAACTTCCCCTCACATATATCCTGCGCTGCAAAGCCCCTCACCCCATCCTCACTCAGTTCACCTGTCACCTCCTAGCATCTGCCTTACCCCCAGCTGACCACGGCGGCCCTTGTCACATCATGCTGCTGTTGGCTAATGGGAGTGACCCTCCAGCCTGGGGGGTTCTCTGAGAGCAGACCTCAGCTACAGGAAGCTGCAGATCCCTGGCATGCAGTGGGCTTTCCAAAAAAGGTCCCACCAAGCCCCAACCTAAGCATACCTGACAGTCTTAACCCTATACCCCACAGCTGTCCCCAGAGGTCCCTCACCCTGACCAAACCACGCTCTCGCATCTCAGGGTCCTGGGCACTGCTCCATGGAGAACGCAAGAATGGGACAGATGCCCAGCACTGGGTTTGGAACCAAGGAAAACACTCCCTCTGGGCCAGCTTAGGTGGGGCAGGTCACTCTTGGGTCTGTTTGCTCTGTCTGCCCAGCCTCTGCTGGGAGTGCCAAGGCTGCCCAGACTTCCTATCTTCCTATGGGCCTGAGGGTGAGGGTGAGGGTGTGTGTGTGTGTGTGCGCGCGCGCGCGCGCGCGCCCGCACTTCTCCTTGGGGTATCTCTGCCTGTCCTGTGAGCCTGTCCATGACCCTCACACCTCAGTGCCTGAGGGAGGCTGGGGGTGTGTATGTATATGGAGTGGAGTCTGTGTAGTTCCCTGTGTGTGTCTGTGAACCCCAGAAATGGGCAGTCACTGAGGAGTACGGGGACCTCTCCAAGGATGAAGACCACGATGGGAGAGAAGGCAACCTGTGTTCTTCCCCGACTCCAGGTAGGACTGCACCCCTTTTTCCCCTGCTCCTCTCAACCTCTCGTGTCCCCCTGGTAGTCCTATCTCAGACCCCAGGGGCAGGTGGAGTGACCAGTCCGTTCACAGGGATCCCAGGCCAGGTGGGTGGGGAGGATCTGGTCACTGGAGAGGGTTACAGTGAGTGGAGGGGTGTTTGGGCTAGTTTGGGGCCCCTGGGAGAAGCGACTGAGTGGGAATAGGGCTCCTGGGAACCTGGTAAAGAATGAATGCGTTGGTGAGAGAGAAAGGAGGGCTGAAGGCTGCAGGGCTCCTGGGACCCTGGGGAGAGCCGGTGAGCTGCAGTCCTTGCAGAGGGGTCCCTAGGGAGAGCTAGAGGCGTCCCAGGAACTCCTGGGACCTCCGAGGGGCCCATTCCTCACTTACCTGCGCTGGGCAGGAGTCCGAATCCCAGTAGCAGCAGCAGCAGCGGCAGCATGACTGGAGTGCACCTGGGCAGTGGGCCCATCCGAGGGTGGCAGGTGTGGGACGAATGGCGGGCTGGTGAAGTCACCAGGCCGGGCCGACCCCCTCCCCCATGCCCCGCCCGGTCCCGCCCCACCCCCACCTTCCCACAGACCAGGCGGACAGTCCCAAGGGCGGGCCCTGGAGCAGCCAGAAAAGGCCCTCCAGACCCTCTGCATCTTGGTCATCCAAAGGGCGCGGGGCCGAGAGAGACTCCGGCCCAGAGAGTCTCAGATTAAGGTTTGGGGAGAATTACCACGGAGGCGTTTAGCACTAGGGGGTCGAGTCACCGAGTAAATGTGCAAAAAGGGTGCTCTGTTGATATTATTATTACCTGCAGCCCCTCCCAGGGCTCACCGAAAGGAGATGACTTGGGGGAAGGGGAGGGATGGAAATGATTTTAAACTCTTTAAATGGAGGAAATTTGGTGCTCCTGATACCCCTGGAAATCATTCTCTGCACCCCCCCTCCCACCACTGTAATCCAGCAACTGAAGGGGTCAGAGATTTGCCCAAGGTCACAGTGTGAGTTCTGGTAAAAGACAGTGGGGGTGAAGCAAGCCTCACACTGCGCACCCTTCCTGCCCCGGCTCCGCCTCTGGTCAAGGGTAATAATGCAGGGAAGACACACACAGGATACACACAGCAGGTGCTCAGTATTGAAGGGAGATGACACTTGTGACACACAACATTCCCCTTTGTCCCTACCCAATTAGTCACTGATTTCTGTTGATTTCATGTCATAACTGCTTCTGAGAGTGCACCCCTAGACCCCCCTCCCATGACCAAGCTCTAGTAAAAATAATGGCAACTAAGGTGGCATTTCCTACCGGCTACATAGCGTGAAAGGCATGGGGCTCGTGATCTATCTTATCACACCTCAGACCCCTGATGTCGCATTTCACAGGAAGGAACTGAGGCTCAGAGAAACAAAGAGCCAAGAATCAGGGGAGCCCAGATTCAAATTGATTTCTAACAGGTACCAAAACTCTGTCTGCCTCGTTCTACAAAACCCTAAGGCATCGGTCATCCATCTGCCACTGTGAGTCACTGTCCACCCACTAGAGGGAGCTCCTCAAAGCAAGGTCTGGGTCTCCTGAGCCCCCAGCATGGGCCTGCCTGTCACCTAGCAGGTGTCCAATTCGGCTTGTCCACACAGATCATTCAGACTCTCCAAAGCATCGGGTAAAAAAACATTTTCTTTCTTCTGAGGGGCTCCCATGGGCAATGGAGGATAAGTCATCCCACATAAATCTATGGAGAAAGACATGTGCTTTCAAGGAATTTCCCAATCAATATGCAGAGAGGAAAACTCATTTCCATTGATAAAATCCATTATAATTAAAAAGTCAGGAAATTTGTTTTCAATACTGTTAGCACTTTTGCACCAAAAACTCTACCACTTTAACTGGTTGCCTCTGTGGACGCAAAAGGGGCCACATGTTAAACCTGACAAGCTCAGAAGACTGAAAATAACCACATAAGATGGCATGAACATAAAAATTCCTAACTAAGGTGGGTCATGGCTGGAAGTCATATCCTCGGCCTGTAGCTTCCTTGACAAAGGTCAATCTTTACCTTAAGCCTGTCTGTAGTCTTTTTCCATCTAAGATAACATATACTTACAGTATCAGAGTAATCTCTTTCTCTGGACAACACCCCCCCCCCCGGGGGCACAACCCACCACACCAGAGCAGGAATCTACAAAATCCCTCGCTGATATCTTGTTCCCCAAATACTGTCTCTATGTGCTGTAAAATGCTATTAACTATGCTGTGCCCACCAATGTAAAAGAAGTGTGTGTCTCTCCATTTTAATTTTTATCCAATCCTGGAGATTGCCCAGTTTTGCTTTCTCCCACCCCCTTACTCCACAACCAATGGATTTCATATAACCTCCCTCTTTTGATTCTACTGTATAAAATAAGTTGCAAAATGGCCACTTTCTGGAGCATTTTCTCAATCCGTTGAGACTCTGCTTCCGGGCAATTGTCAATTTGGCTCAAATAAACTCTTGTAAGTTTTCTCTTAGGCTGGATGTTTTTCGTGACCACCTCAATCACCTGCAAAGCTCATTTATGCATAATAATTTGTTCGCAATTATGTTAGATAACTGGGACGTTAGTTCCATCACCAAAAATACTAATATCCTACCATCTCTCCTCAATTAACGTATTAAAAATAATGTAAATTAAAAGTCACGTCCAAAAGTGCCTCAGTTGAATGTGCTGAGAGATGAGGGGGCATGACAGAATATGGATGGACTCAGATATTGGTTCACTTCCTCAGGGTGAGTTATGCATCAATTAACTGTGCCCCAGTGTCAGCCTCAGTCTAATCCATCTTCACATTACATCCTGCTCTATTGACAAAAGGTTGCTACAAATGTTTGGTGAGTAAAATAATTTTTTCTTCTTTGTGACAGGAGTGGATACTCCTATATGACTAGAAGGTAAAATAACTCTACACATGTGGGAAGCCGACAGCCCCCCAGTGTCTGACAAGGCCACATTGCCCTGCTCAGCACTGGATATTAAGGGTGCTGCCTTATGGTTGGTCATGTAATATCTCCTGCCTCTAAGAACCCATGTGCCTTTCCTCCTATAGGAGACAATATACTCACTGCATTTATGGCAAGTTCCTGTATACCCCAATGAGCTAACTACGCAGCCAAAGACGGGTAAGATCTCCTAAACGAGGGGAGACAACCTAAGCCAGGCGGTAGTTCCGTGGGGAACCCCTAAATTGAGATATTGGGGACTTAAGCCCCTTTGGAAACTGAGGCATAAGCCTTTGGCTACATAGGCCTAAAAAAGCCAGTCTGTGAGAAACAGACAGCCTCTGTGAGAAACTGGTGCTATCGTTCGTCCTTGCCTGTGCAGCTGTGAAAGGTTTCCTTGGAGACCAGGAGACCAAGGTCTCTCGGCCATGAAAGTTCTGATAAGAGGCAACTTACTGACCATAAGTTATTTTAATTAACGGCCTTGGTTTAGTGCCTTGTTGAAGCAACAGATACTGAAGCTTTGAGAAACAGATGTTACCCTCTATTACAAAAATATGCAGCTCTTTGTAAGATAGGAAAAGTTTGAAACTCCCTTTTGCTATAATCACATAGAAATAGTTTCTTGCCTAAACTCTTGGCAATAGTTCAAGTATATGCCCTGTAAGGTAGCCATGGTAACCACTCTTTAGATGATAAGTAAAATCCTTGAACAGGTTAAAATCTCTCAATAAAAGCTATGCGCTGACCCGATTCGGGGCTCAGTCTTCCTTGGCTGAGTCCCTTGGGCTCAGTCGTTTTTGGCTGAGTCCCTTGGTCTCGCTCCTATCTTTCTTCTGTCTCTTGTTTTTCCTTAATCTGCATCGCCCCTCTCGTGTCCCACTTGCCCTTGCCACGCAGGACGTGACATACACATACCAGGAAGCATGGGAATTTCGGTTCTTTCTCTAGCTCCTAAGACCACAAATAACAGAATGGTGAATCCCAACACACACCAGCACACCCTTTGACTCAGCAACCCATTCATACACAAAATTGATCCTTAACAAAGAGCAAAAACAACCTAGAAGCAGCCTAAATATCCAAAGATAAAAACGTAAATTATGAGATTTTCATATGATAGAATATGGAATTCTTTTGAAGAACATTTAATGGCCATTTAAAAATACTTCAGAAAGTAGAAACTTACAGTATAATCCCACCTTTATAATTACAGACCATACAACTGAGAGCAAGCCATACGTAAGCATATCTCTGTGCACATACTCACTACACATATATACATGGGGCTCTATGGAGGGCACAGAGGGAGAGGGAAGAAGAAAGACAGGGAAAAAAACGAATGAAATGTATCAAAATGTAATACTGGTTATCTTCCGGTGGTGGAATTACATGTTTTTTATTTTATCTTTGTATCTTTTTTTTTTCCAAATTTCTATTAAAACCTAAACTTTTGTGATTCAGGGAAACAAATAAAAATCAAAACAAAACTAGACTTACAAACTTTAATTCAATAAAGCTCGTCTATTGAAAAAAGTTATCTTGATGTTATTCTAAAAATACAGGCAGGGACACAGGCATAAGGATAAAGATATTCATCAGTTTTGGGTTTATGATTTGGGGATTTTAAAAGCTTTGTATTCCTGTGATTACCAGGGGCTGCAGGGAGGGAGGAGAGGGGTGTTGTTTAATAAGTATACAGTAAATAGAAATGTATTTACTTTTGACCCAGCAATACAATTCTAATAATCTATCACAAAAATCTACTGATAAAAATATGAAATGGCATATGCTCAAGGCTATTCATTTTAACACTTAAAGCAGTAAAGTAATGGAAACAATACAAGTATCTATCAACAGGGGAATGGTATAGCCTCACAACTTTAATAAGTTTTAATCAAGCACAGTATAGTTTTTTGGGTTTTTTTTTTTGAGGGCAATGTCACTCAAATGTGGGACCCGAACCAGGGCCACTGGCTTCCCAAGCCAGCGCTTAACCACCGAGCCGCGCCACTTGGTCGGCCCAAGCATAGTACACTTTTAATGAGGGAGAGCTCTGCATATAGCTATGAGTGATCTCCAGTATATACTGTCAAGTGAAAAAAGCAAGGTATAAAACAGTATATTTTACAGTTTTGTTTTAGTAAGGGGGAAAGATATAAATGCATATACATATGACATTTTCTATATATAAAAGTAACAATGGAAAGATAAACCAAAATCTAATGAAAATAGTTACTATAGATTAGCTATAGGAGTAGGACAACAGATTGAGGAGAGGGTAAAAGTATTCTCTTGAAGTATTTTATTAGTTTTGACCAGATTTGTGTAAAAGTTTTACATAATTTAAAAACAAAAAAAAATTAAAAGGACAATCCCTAAGAATAAAAAATGAAAAAACTAAAACAAATGACTCCATCTGCATAATAGTTGGTATATAATCACAAGGAGACGAATTATTTCAAGATACTTAAGTATATACTATTATGACTATACATCCTGAAGATAAAACACCTACACCAATCCTAAACTGTGTCCAGCAAGCTTATTGTTAGTGATAATGGTCTATAAATATTAAAGTGAATACAGCGAACAAGGAATAGAGGGAATTTCCTCATTCTGATAAAATATATCTACAAAAAAATCGACAACTAGCATCGTACTTAATGGTGAGAAACTTAGAAGCTTGCCTGCTAAGATCAGGAATAAGCAAGGATATCCCCTCTCACCACTGGTTTTCAGCATCATGCTGGAAGTCCTAGCTAACTGCGATAGACTGAATGTTTGTGTCCTCCCAAAACTCTTATGTTGAAACCTAACCCCCAAGGTGATGGTATTTGGAGGTGGGGTTTTGGGGAGGTGATGAGGTCATGAGGGTGGAGCTCCCTGGACCCCTGCCTCCATGTGAGGACACAGAGAGAAGAGGGCCATCTAGGAACCAGAGAGCGAGCCTCACCAGACACCAAATCTGCTGGCACCTTCATCTTAGACTTCCCAGCCTCCAGAACTGGGAGAAATAAACTTTTGTTGTTTATAAGCCACCCAGTTTATGGTAATTTGTTACTGCACCCCAGAAGGACTAAGACACTAATGCAATATGACAAGAAGAGGAAAGAACAGGTATACTGATTAGGAAGGAAGAAATAAAACTGTCTTATTTTACAAAGGACATGCCTGTCAATGTAGAAATTCCTAATTTCGAATAAGCAAACTAATGAGTGATTACAGCGAGGTTGGAGGAAACAAAGTTAACATACAAAAGTCAATTTGCTTTCCTGTATACCAGGGATGAACAAGTAAAATTTGAAATTCAATACCATTTATATTAGCACTCCCAAAATGAAATACATAGGTATAAATCTTACAAACTTTATACAGCATCTGCATGAGGAAAAATGATGAACAAATCCAAGAAGTACTAAATAAATGGAGAGATATTCCATGTTCACGAATAGGAAGACAATATTACCAAGATGTCAGTAGGTAAAACAAAAACGAGACCCATGGCTCCCAACTAAAAGGCATTATTAAATCTATTATTTTCCAAAATTTAAACACAGTGCTATCATGGAGATTTAATGAGTAGTTGTTCATATTTCCTCTGGTTAATAAATTCCTTCTTGGCCAATAAATGACTAATTATGTTATTGACTAAGGGGGAGGGGAAACAATCTGAAGTGTGAAAATAGTGTCCCCTGAAAAAGTATGTTGTTATAATTATCTAATGAAGACCCTACCTCATATGAAAGATCTGATATGCCATTGCTTTTTTTTTTTTTTTGAGGGCAGTGTCACTGGGCCTCACAT